>OX637337.1:13585003-14833660 GCA_951799405.1 Agapetus fuscipes
CACTGGAATATTTCACTGGATCCTGCTTAATAAAATTTAATTAAAATTTAAGTAAGCAGTATTGTAGCAGACTGACCGGTCAATAGCTCAGGTGGTAGAGTGCTTGCATTCCATGCCGAAAGCTCGGGTTCGAATCCCACCGAGGGTGTCAGAAATGATTTCCCGTTTCGGTGTTTATTTCAAACCCTAAAATAAAATACCGGCAAGGTTTACTCAGCCTTCACAAGAAATGAGTACCAGCACTCTCGGGAGCTGGGAAACCTCCACTTCAACTGAAGTGGTTGGCGTAAGGCCGGCCCCCTTACCTGTAAAAATAAATAGGTTCAACTCGCCACATGCGACCCCTTCGGGGATAACGCGGCAAGAAGTTGCACTATATGTGTAGCTTAGTTGCGTTGCGTTTAGTATCGTATGTAATTATATATAATATAATTATGTAAACATAGATACTCATTTTGTGAACATCCACTTGTCAATAGTAATAAAATACCCAAGTAACCATTTAGGTTTTAAAAAGGTTACAAAAAGGTCCCAGAACCTTTTTAAGCCTTTTTGTAACCTTTTTAAAACCTAAAAGGTTACTTGGGTATGGAAATATTTTTCATTGACAACAAACAATAACTTCCCGTAGATACATCGATTCCGAGTGTTGACTGAGATCCTGGCGTTGCAGAACATCAACCAACCGATAGCACGCTTAAAATACTACTGAAGCGACATCTTCAATGCATTTCTATTCACACAATACTACATTAAACGACAACCCATGTTTATTTGGTGCAGCTTAAACGCCAACGACCATTCCAAAATCATTTGTTTGAATAGATTCAAATGCCAATAATCATTACATTGATCTTGAAGATAAATAGCTTATGCGCCAGTTCTATTATAAAAATTTGGAAGGACACTTTGCTCAAGCGACATCACCAGTGATGTATTGCAAGAACGCTTAATGCTGAACCGACAGTCATTTAGTAAATAAAAGGAGGATATATGATTTAAGCACCATTTGTGATAGATCCACTATGAGTCTTATTAATTTATACGACAAAGTCATATTTTTTATGGTACAGAGAAATTACTTATGCGACTTTGAATATTGTATACACAGCATGCCTATCTAACTTAACTACCTCGTCCACTCTCAAGTCGTCAAGTACATTTAGGATATGCACCACCAACAACTTGTAAGAGTATACTTTAACGACATTTCGTTAAAAAGTGTCATAAATCGTGGGACATCAGTCCATGAAATTTATAAACGCCATACAAGGTGCTTTATGACTTAAGCGACAAAAAAGTTATCTGATCGCGCCAAAAGTTAGACCATTCGACGCAGCTTGAAAAACCGAGAAAAACGATGTATATAACTCAATATCGCCCATGATGTCGCTTAAGTCAAATAGGCTTTTTACCGTCGATATTCATTATTCATGTCATTGAGAAACGTATGTTATGCAATTAAGATACTTAAGATAAGTGATTATTTGTTTTTCATTATTTAAAGTGTAAACAACTTGAAGATAGAGATAAGTTAGTTACCAAACAAATGAATGGAGAGATAGATTGTTATATCTGGATTATTCTGTGACGCCTATGTACGGCCTGCTGTAATTATCCATCAATTGTAATAACTCATGATTAATATTAAATACTCCAAATAATTAATGAATACGTGTTACGATTATTTAAAGGAAAATTTTAATTGGAAGATAAATTTAAACATCCTCAATCGCCACGCAGAAAAGGTGACTTCTGAAGACGTTTATATTATTGTTTATTGATTTAAAAAATGTAATTTGCGATGTTTGTTCCTTGACTTATAGGTTGGTATGCGGCTGACCACCCATACTCTAAAAAAATGGTTCACTTTGCCAATGTCACCTCTGTTTCAGGGAAGGACGGCAAGAGTTGCAGAGCTTATGTTCATTTGAGATTGGGTTTTTATATTGTAGGTATAAATGCGGGTATAATGCGGCATGTGTTAGCGCGAAATTATACATGTCTGCTTGTGGGAATGCATTTAATATAAATCTTAAATGATATATATCTTTGCAGCTTAGATTAGATTAGATTAGATTAGATTAGATTGGCTACGATTGGATACGAAACGACAAAAAAATGAAAATTCTTCCCTAGCACTTCGTCTAACATCCAAAAAGTTTTATGTATATATTTAACTTTTAAAGGCAATTGAAATGTGTAAATTAAATAATTTATTTGGTGAGCTCTGTTTTTGTGTGAATCACACTTCAATATTCCTTTGCAAGCTTGGTTTTTTCTGTAGAAAACGCAAATTTGCAACCAAAACCCAGTTGCTGCAAGGCTGGATGGATCTTTGATGACCGATCTTTGGTACAGACAATTTGGACAAATGCGTTTTTCAAAACTACTTAGTTCAATTGAAGCCGTATCAAGATCATTTTATGATTATACAACATATAAATCCCAGAATAAAGATTTGTACAAAGTGCCATCAATAGAACAAACACCAATCGACACATCCAAGAGACAGTCTAGTAAACTGCTTACGTTGCTCTCCCCAGGATAGCGTCCCCGTGGACATCCGCCTGCTGGACTGGCAGCTGGTCCGCTACTCCTCTCCGATCACAGACCTGGCGTATCTCATCTTCGCCAGCACTGACGAGGAGGTGAGGGACCAGCACTTCCACCAGCTGCTGGACTACTACTACCAGAGCCTCACCAGCAGGCTGCAGAGACTGGAGACCAGCGTAGAGGACTGCTACCCTGAAACTGTGTTCAGGTAAATATACAACAACTACACATATCACCTGTCTTAGCAACATCTTTCAAGGAAAAATCTAAGGAAGACGAGCAAAAAGTCTCTTAAGAACTTCATACTTTCAAGATTTGATACGACTTATTCACAGCTTAAATGTATGTCAACCAACAAAGACAGTTGGCTGGCATAACAAGACACTGCCTTTAAACGACGATGATGATGAGCTTTGACATTTATGGTGGATCCCACCCTGGAAAAAGCCACATACACTGGAGAGTTGCTTTCCGGGATCTGTTGCTGTGATCAATCGGACGTTTTTTTCATATCTGCGATCAGCTTCTTCAGCGTGATTTAGATGAAACTGAAACTAATCTAACAAATAATTAATTTAAATACTCACAAGTAGCAATGCGGGTGAAAATTGAAGTCAGCAGTCACGGCGTGTCTGTCCTTGGTTCTACTTTCAGAGATCAGGTGAAGAGGTTCATGTCATTTGGTCTCCTCATGGCCTACATAGTCCTTCCAGCGGTGCTTGGGGAGGCTGAGGACGTCCCCGACATGGAGGAACTCTTGAATAAGGAAACCATCCAGCAGTCTGACCTCAAGTTCAACAACCAGCAGGCCTCCAACAGATTCGACAGCAGAATGAACGGCGTCGTTAGGGACTTCTTCAAATTCAGCCTCATCTAACCGCTTCACCATACCATCCACGTTGCAGGTAGAGACACCCAATGATAAACAACTTAGCTGAATATTTTAGATTCTTGTCCACTTTTCTTGCCTTCAAGGATCATTTTATGTCCATCCAACAATCCCTATCATTTGTAAGGTGGTGACAGTCCTCAAGTCTTCAGTTTCCGATCTTGCGTAACCAAGATAGTTGTCTCCTTCTGACACTCTGTGCCCCTGCGCCTTTTGTATTTGCCAGTACTCTGCCCATTTGCGTTTACGATACTTTACTGACAGTTGCCCTAAACTGTTTTCTACCATCATTTTACAACAATACGAGTAGGTACATGCTGCATATTCCATTTTTATTTATTTTTAAAGTGGGTAGGTAATTAGGTATTATTGTGGTGTTTTGGTATGATTTCTATAATTTTCAGGTTTGATGACCTCTCGAATATTAGATTCAGCATCAATAGCAACATACAGCGAGTATATTTAGCCCACGAAATCTCCTCTTTTAGCCAAATCTGACTTAGATTGGATACCTGTGTTTCCAAAGAGACAGAAACAGTAGCAGCTCTAGCTAAATTCCGGGAGAGGGAATGACTTTGGAAGGTAGTTTGATGTCCACCCTATAGTACGCCACGTAGCGCACACCAACAAAGTGTTACCTAAAAATCTAAACCTAGCGCTTGTTTGATTTAATCCCATAAATGTATTTCAATTCTGTATTTTTTAATAATCATTACTTATGAAAATGTACTTAATTTTTTACACATTAAAAAAATGTAGCATTTGAAAATGTGAATGTGACTTTGATATTGATTGATTTTTATTATTGTTGAATTGCTTTAAATAAGACGATAGTTGTGCCCTTGCGGTGAACTCACAAAACGGCACTAAAAATTGTTTAATTATTATTATAAGGTTGAAAAAACCACTACAATAAGCAAATACTTACCTTAGTCTGTCTTGGACGTTCCTTTAAAAGATCGCCAATTATCAATATATCGCTCGCTTAATCATAAAGAGCAATAACTCAAAAATTGGGAAAATCAAGATTTTGTAATAAAACGCAAGAACAATGCGAGAAGAATAGGTAGAATGCGACAGCCGTTCAATTTGGACGAATATGACCGAGATAAAACATCGGTCGCCTTTTTCATCCCATACATGTTGTACTAGTTGTCTGAACTTCAAATGTAAAAACGCAAAACGCAACTAAGCTACACATATAGTGTAACTTCTTGCCTGCGTTCTCCCCGAAGGGGTCGCATGCAGAGGCGGTTCCCTAATACAGTTCAACGGGGCAGTGCACTGCCTAGATTTTGTAATAATTTTAATAAAATAATTGTATCAACCTTAAAATATAAAAGTATATTGTGTGGCAGATGTTTTGAATGGTCGCTGAAGTAAAAAATCATAATTATATGGAGCGCTAGTACAAACCCGCCGTCCATAGTACATAATATTATTGTTTAGTTATACTCCTCGTGCATTTGTCCAAGTGAACAGATTTAAATGGATTATTCCCATACATTTTCTGAGATCGGTTAGAAACCGTCATATGGAGGGAGAGAGCGGATACATTATAGGCTTTTTAGTGCGTACGACAAAGACAGATGCGTGCATTGCCGGCATATTATAATTATTCGTGCGTAGATACTCGAAAACAATGAAATCCTTGTAGGATATTGATTACAAATAATATAAGCCAGTAACTCGAATTTGGTTGACCTCCATTCCGTCATCAGTTGACGTTAAAAAAACAGTTGCTGGATGTTTTTTCATCGAACGTGAAGATTTTTTCCATTATTTTCTAATTTATCGTGAAACAACTTACAATTTTGTTTTTTACTAATTTTCTGACGATAAATTTTAATAATAAAGTAAACGTGGACATTATAAAAAAAAATAGTTGAATAGTATTTGAAAAAAAACATTATTTGAAAGCATCGCTAGTGTGTGAAGATGGTGAAAAAGATAAAAGTTAAACAGCATGCACTTTCGCAAACTCAAGTTGAGCTTGTAATGCATTTCAATTTATTAGGCCGAACAGAACTTCGACAAATGCTTGATGTTAATTATAGACAATCAAGTAAAAAGTTCAATGACGAAGTGCGTTCAAACAGATTAATAATTATATCTAGAATAATTGATTGTGTAAAATTTTGTGCTGATTTGGCTTTGATTGAGGCTTTCGCTCAAGCGAAGGAGCGACGGATGGATTTCCATTTCAAATATGTAACTGTAAGTACGAGATTAAAATACGCTTATTTGTTATGCACCAAAACGGGTGTAGGTACTTACCTACTCGTGTATAAGTAAATAAAACAATATATTTTGGATGGTTGGTGTATTAACACTGTGAAAATTCATCTTTATTTAGTTATTAAAAAACTGTTTTATTTTCACTTTTTATTAATATTTTTTTAAAGAACACAGACCTGATGATGACTACTGTGTAGTCGAAAACATTTGTGTCCTTTAAAAAAATAATAATAAAAAGTGAAAATAAAACAGTTTTTTTAATAACTAAATAAAACAATATATATTTAGGTACGTATTTCTTGCAATTTCCATTTAAAGCAAAAAAATACAAGAAAAAATGAAATTGCGAAAATTATGAACTGCCAACATTTTTATTGAGGAGCCGCCTCTGGTCGCATGTGGCGCTTCGGGACCTATTTATTTTTACAGGTAAGGGGGCCGGCCTCACACCAACCACTTTCAGTTGAAGTGGGGGTTTCCCAGCTCCCGGGGGGGCTGTTCTCATTTCTTGTGAAGGCTGAGTAAACCTTTGAGATCGAACCCTTGCTCTCGGCATGGAATGCAAGCATTCTACCAATTGAGCTATCGACCTTTTTACGAGCTTGATCGTCGTCGCTACAAAGCGCCAATTCTCAGGCAAGACCCAGTTGCTGTAAGGCTGGATGGAACTTTGGTGACCGGTCATTGGTAAAGATTGTATGAATTTTTCAACCCGGCGAAGAGCAAATTTGAAAATATAAATGGCATACTTTTTGTGCTCCGCCGGGAATCGAACCCACAACCTTCCCATTCAGAGTCCGCAGTGTTACCACTGAGCTACGGACCGGTCTATGTGATTTCCCAACATTCTTATTTTCTGAGTTATTGCTCTTTATTATTAAGCGTGCACAGTAATTTCAGAATGGAAGTAAATACACAGCTGCTTTTAAAGAATCACTTTGTTTATCGCGCCCTTACTGGGATTTTCAGTTTCCAAGCAGGGGTTATTTGAATGTAATCTTAAAATGATAAAATCGATAAAATAATATTGTTTCACAAATACTCGTATTTTCGATTTAGGAAAGCACTGCTTTTATTTCTATCTTTCCATGGCAAAACACGCGACAGAACTAACTTTTACTTTTAGCCAATGAACAACAAAATAATTATTTGTGTAATATTATGATGGCAGCTCCTTGTATAATACTGGATCAAAGAATTTCCGAAAAGAATAATCTCATTCATTCATTTATAATATTATCGTGTTTATGTTTCAACACGTTATACTATTGCTCTTGAGGTATAGCCCGAAAAGTCCCTACAGACCGATCTATGGGCAACCATTACACGCAGGCGCCAACAGCTGATGTATTGTACATTGTGTCGTACTTACAGGCTCTTATGTACACATACAATCAAAAACACCAGTGGGGAATATCTCAAAATCACCTTTCACCCGAACCAGCCCGAATCACTTCGTTTTAACATGTTTATGTATTGCGTTCGCGCAGGGAACGAGGCACGGGGAAATAATGAAGAGGGCCTCATATATTTTATACTTAGCAAAACAATAATATGGACCTTTAGTTTTAAAAAATATTATTATTTTTATATCAACAAGGATCCACTGTGTACGTTCTATTATGAAATATTTAAGCCTCTTCGGTCAGTAAAGTTTTTTAGAAAATACCTACTTCGTTTACACTCTTATTTACAGATTCCTCATTTTTTACTTCACATAAAATTTTATGTTTCCAATTTCATTCATAGGGATATTCCCCACTGTCCCCTAATGAAGAGCCGCCACTGGCAGAAACAATAATTGTTTCAGTGATTACTTCATTTGCTCCTTTGATTAGTGTCTGTTTTGAGTTCAAGATTCACAAGAAATGAGAACCTGCACTCACATAACCCAATGCTTTGCTGTGAAATTCTTTTTGATAAAAAAAAACTGTAATAATTTGAATGATTGCTTGAAGACTCCTTTTGAGCCTTGATAATTTTCCGGTGGCTTTGGTAACGTTTGAATCAGTAAGCAGTGCTGCAGAGTAGGTACCTTGTCGTATTTCGTTGCTGAGTCAGTTCCCTTACACAGGACCCTGCACGAAGATTTCACCATCAATTGAACCGCCCCTTTCTCTCTGTTTCCAGGGAACAGCTTAAGCAATTCATCCCGTTTGGTCTGATGATAGCCTACATCATCCTGCCAGTGGTTCTCGGAGAAGCAGAAGACGTCCCTGACATGGAGGAATTCCTGAACAAGCAATTCCAACAATCTGACCTCAAGTTCAACAACCAGCAAGCCTCCAACAGATACGACAGCAGAATAAACGGTGTGGTCGGCACATTCATCAAACACAAACTTGTCGATTTCGATAATTGATGTATTATTTCATAAAATTTCAAGTCAAAAGGTTCTGTAACCATGAAACCTCTAAGCAATACAGAGATAGGGTTAATAATAATAATAATATTAGGATGATTTACATGGTGAGCGCTGTTTTTGTGTATATTACACCTCAAGAGCCCTCTGCGAGCTTGGTCGTCGCTGTAGAAAGCGCCAATTCTCAAGCAAGACCCAGTTGTTGTAAGGTTGGATGGACCTTTCAGTGACCGGTCTTTGGTAAAGGTTTATGAATTTTTCAACCCAGCGAAGAGCACATTTGGAAATATAAATGGTATAGATATTTTTGTGCTCCGCCGGGATCCGAATCCACAACCTTCCATTTTACGAGTCCGAAGTGTTGCCACTGGACTACGGACCGGTCTAAGATGCCAACGACACGCGGTGTACCTGAGCGGTCACCCATCCAAGTACCATCCGCGCCCAATGTTGCTTAACTTCGGTGATCTATGGAAACCGGTGCTTTCAACATGGTGACGTCGTTGGTAAGGGTTAGTTTGTGATTAAAGTATTTATCAAATTCCAACTTGTCGATTTCAGCTGATGCATTATTTAAAGATTTTTTACGTCATTCATCTGTAATCTAAGCTGTTGTAGACTTCAACAGCCAGCAAGTTTCTAACACATATACAATCAACGGTGTGGTCTACACATTCATCAAATGCAAAATTGCCGTTTTCGATTGATGCATTTTACCATAATTTATATTGCCTATCATAATTCCTTGACTTATAGGTTGGTATGAGACCCATACTGTAAAAAATGGTTCACTTTGCTAATGTCACCCCTGTTTCAGGGAAGGTCGGCAAAAGTTGTGGGGCTTATATTCATTTGAGGTTTGGATTTTATTTGTAAGTACGCATTCAGCATTTGTAAGCGCGAACTACACGTGTTGGTTTGTGGGCATACCTACATCTGAGAGCTTTAAATGAATATATTCTTGCAACTTAGATTATAGATTATATTATATTATAGATATAGAATTTATGTTGCAGAGATACATCTGCATTTGTAGTTCACTCTCCATAAAATAAAGAATTTTTTTCTGTTACCAATGAAAATATAAAAAAATGGAGTGATTTTCATTTTAACTCATACTTTTATTTTATCTTATGCCACTTTTACGCGCATACACATGCTGCAGGTGTTCTACTGTAAAAACACATAAAAACCCAAACAGGAATAATGAAAATATTCCTCTAACTCTACAACTTTTGACTTTTTCTTTGTAAAAATAGTTTTGTGAAGAGGAATGTAATTCACCAGCCTATTCTGCCTGGGCAGAAACAGGTATTAATATCATAAATTAATAATTCATTGTTGTTTATTTAAATTAATTAATGATTACCCAATGACATCTGTTGAACCGGGGTCAAAGTTATGGTCAATGGTGGGAGAATCGAACCAACGTTAATCTACTCCAAACACGCTAGAAAGATCAGCTAGCTTGCCCTCCTCGGCCCATAACACCGAAAGAATAAGGGGTGGTATTGGCAAAAGTAATCATTTCTAAGTCTTACACCAACTTTTAAGTTAATGTATGAAAATGAACAGCAAAACATGAAATTCTACCACAGAAGTTAATACACAAAATGTTATTTTGAAAAGCCAAAGACCAAATAGTTTTTTTTAGAAACATCAGGATTTTGTAACAATTCTATTGTTGTTTCCAAAAGGTAGAGTCAATAAATTTGATAATTATTTAATTTTAAGAGAAAAAAATCATGAAATGCATTTTTAGTTATATTTTTTTACAGTATTTCTTTGAGATTTTATATAAATGTATTTTAATTAAACGTTCGTAAACCAACCAGTTATATATTATATTAAATTAAATTTGTGATTTATTTTATGTAAAAATAACCACATTTTTTTATATATCTGTAAGTATTATTTTTTATTACTTCACATTTTATGAATAAAATAAAGAAGAATATAACTTGTTATTTATATTGAATATTTATTTGATAGCCGACTTACATATGGGGCAAATAAACCAAAGGCTTCAATCTAGGACTTTTTTTTCGAAAAGGAATCTCATTGTTTCCATATACTTACCTAGTTTTCGAAAAGGAATCTCATTGTTTCCATATACTTACCTAGTTTTCGAAAAGGAATCTCATTGTTTCCCTATATATTTACCTAGTTTTCGAAAAGGAATCTCATTGTTTCCATATACTTACCTAGTTTTCGAAAAAAATCCTAGTTTGCTTATGAATTTATTTCCACATTCTAAATTTCGCCATTTATTTCTAACAGTGAATTATGACAAAAACTTGTATAAAAACGTCCGCTACTCACTAGTAGTGACATCAAATCCACGGAGCCAAAAAGTTTTTTCTCATTTTTAGACAATACCATGCAAATATGCAATCTATCTTTAATCTAAGTCTCAAGATATATTAACATTTAAAATTTATATTTAAAGCTTACTCACAGCAGACACGTTCGCACTTGCACACACCACATGTGTACCTACTTACAAAATAAAAAAGCGAATCTCTGAATGAATATACCTAACCCTTCAACATTACCCGCTCAAAATGAACCATGTTTGACAGTACGGGTAGTCATCCTCATACGAACCTTTTATACAAGGAGCGAAAATTGTAAAATAAATTATTCAACACAATATCAACATTTAAAAATCTTAGCCGCCAACATTGTAAATCAACCGACATTTTTTAGGTCCTTGCATACTTTCTTCATTTCATCCTGAGTCTCTCCTTTTATTATGATCCTGGATTTCCCATTCATTCGCCATTTCAGGAATTTCGTCCATCCTCTCTCGGTCAATAGACTCGGTAGGTAGTCTAGGTACCTACAAATTTGAATTTCAACATTTTTCTCGGCGGGCCAACGTCACACTTGTATGGGACTGCCGTCCTTAGCATCTAATAAAAAAAATAGTGTTTTCCTTTTCCATAGCAAGTAGCAACCCGGCCGATTGACGTAACAATATTGTCTATGCCCATCATTTGTAATGCCGTGCAATAATTATGCTTAAAATCACATAATGCATTTTTTGTTGATGTTTTAATTCAATGCTTATTCCACATCTACGTATTAGGTACAACCAGGTACAACGCAATTCACCAGGCAGATACGAACACGCTCATTTGGGAGCGAATAGAGTAGTCAGCCTTGAACGACTACATCTATAGCGCATAACTGTGTGATGGTCACTAGTTGTCGAATAATAATTAATATCCCACCTTATTTCTTATTTGCAGAGATACATCGACATTTGAGTCTCTAGAAACTAAAGGCAAAGGTAATCTGGGATTATTTTCGAAAATGAGATTTACGGTTTTTAGGGCAATTTCTTGTTCACGAATGCTCCAAAGATCTGTCGCGTAAAAAGGAAGTGTTCTTTAGGAGTCCACACTATAATCTATAATCTATATAGGGATGGGCAAATGAAAAAAATATCGAATCGATATTTTTAAACACTATCGAAATATATCGAGGAAAAAATATCGATATTTCGTAATATCGATACTAAAAAAATATCGAAGGTTTCCAAAAAAAATTTCGGTCGCTGGCGGGAAACGTCTTAAAATTTTGAAACAGAACATTTTCCAAAACTTTTATCTGAAAAAAAAGTAGGTACTGTCGATGGCGACGGGGGGGGAATATATCGTTTTTGATACGATTTTGATACTTGAAAATAAATCTATATTTGTAATATCGTGAAAAATATCGATATTTTTCAAAAAAAATATCGGTACTTTTGATCTATCGATATATTTCGCCCATGCCTAGTCCACACCGCTGAACCACCCTTTATCCAGGCCTGTACAAGCAATCTGCCTCCTGCCAACCTATCCATGGGCGTAACTAGGAAGGGGCAGGCCCTGGAAGAGAAAAAATAACCAAAATGATCTAAAATCGTTATAAAATTGTATTGCAATTACTGAAATGACCATTTTTCGATTATGGCTTGCGCCCCCCTAGAGATATATGCAAAACATGAAAGCTACTGTTCCCCCCCCCCCTCCGTCGACGATATTTTGGTGACGATGATCTTCAATTTTCCAAAACCTGCCCCCCCCTAGATTTGATCCTGGGTACGCCCTTGAACCTATCAGTAAAATATACCCGACTTACCTTTATAATATGAGAAAAAACAGTCACAATCCAATCTAAGTCCAGGGAAACGGTGCTATACCAAGTCTCCACCATCATCATCAATTCTCGGTAAGCGAAAGACGAAGAAGAAGAAAGATGAATAATCCTGTGCTATGATCCATCTACTGATTTGACGTGATCAGCAGATTGATCAAGGTTTCATCATCGTTGATGGGACGACAAATAGGGTTGGTTCTTGGCCTTCTTGATCAACCGCAGCCACCACTGTTTGTCCAACGCCTTCCTCCTCCAGTCGCATACTCCTATCGCACGGCAGTCTACCACAAATCCGTCCAGCCACCTTAACCTGGATCTTCCCACTGTCCTGTGCTTTTTTGGGTTCGTCATCACAACCATCTTTTTCCTGGCTCTTATGGTCCATTAGCTGGATGTGATTCATCCAATGCAGACTGCTGACTTTTGTTGACCGGACCACATAAAGACGTATAGTTCAGAGTTGCATCTACTTCACCATATGTTCCCGTCCTTTATCAAGTTGTAAATATTGATACCAACCTACGGCTCCTGCTCAGAGAGAAAAAGCTATTTCTACCTCCTTTCTTATAGAAATCTTACCTGTAGCTTTACTCCATTTTAATAAGAAAAGTATTTTTTTATTTATCTCAATTACAAGCAACATAACTGAAGATCATTATAAGCTACGTCAATTTACTTTAAAATAATACAAAAAAATATATGACAATTCGACTAGACAAATCAAATAAGTTTCATGTTCACCATATCTCTAACAACCCCATTGATCCTCTGCACATATCTGTTCGTCGACTTCTCAGAGCCAAACATCGTAACTTTTTTCATGTCGATGTCTTCGTCGAACATCTTTTCAAAATCTGGGGTGTCACCCTTCTCTCCAGCCATTATCGGAAGACCCAAAACAGCAGACAGCAACCCAAAAGGCAGGATTTTCTTCAAGTGATCCTTGTAAACTGCTTTGGGATAGCACTCCTCAACGTTGATCTCCATCAGTGTAAGTTTTTGTCCCAAACTGTTATGGTAATGATCCAGCAAGGCATTGAAGTGCTTTTGGCGCAGAGTCTCGTCCGTGCTGGTGAAGATCAGATTGGCTAGATCTGTGATTGGAGACGCGCAACGCAAGATTTGGAAATCTAGAAGTTTGGCTTCAATTGGTTCACCATTCTAAAACAGAAAAGGAATTGTGTAAGAAAGTTGTTTGTTATTTATGGAATGCTTCTAGGGAACGTATACCTACCCAATAGCTCAAACGCAAAATAGTTATTTATGCCACTGCCTAGTAATGATAGCCTTTGTAACACGAGTGTTACAAAGGCTAATAACGTGCAGTGGCATACAATATTTTTTCTACGACCATGAAACAAATAACAAAATAGTAAATAATAATAGTCATTATATTGTACTCGTCCATTTGAAGTAATTAAAACCTTACTTTTGTCAAAACGTGTAATTTATCATTCCCTTCGATTGACTAATCTAATTAAAGTGGCAAAGATATATTACATTTAGGATTGATATTTAATTCATGCCTACAAGCAGACACATGATAAGACGGCATGTATAAGCTCGCGCTTATACATGCCGCATATAAGCTTAAACATTCAAACCCAAAACTCAAATAAACATATTCACTACAACTGTATTGGCAAAGTGAACCAAGTTTTTACAGCATAGGTGTTCAACCTCATAAATACCCACCTATTAGCCAAGTAACTATTTGAGTTTGTTTATTTTTTGCGTTGAAAATATATTGTATTATTTTCGTTTCAAGCCTTTTGTTTTCTTTTGAAAAAAGGAAAGCTATAATTTAAAGTATTTCGATAAATAAATTCGATGTATTTTAGCATTATTAAAAAAAATTATTTTACTCTACCCATAAAATATATTTATTTTCATCTGAACAGGGCTAGAAGTCTCATCACCACGGTAATTCCTACCTACCGAATATCGGTAATTCCTACCTACCGAATATCGGTAATATTTGTATGAAGGCTAATCAGCTGTTCACTTGCGGCCATCTTGGATTGACAGGTCTTCATCCCCCCATACAAGGTTGATATTTGAAATAAAAAAATGGTTTCATTTCTGACAATGCGCATGCGCACATTCTCATTTCAACACGATTACCCGTTGCGTAATGACCATTACGCAACGAGCTGTAGAAATGTATGGCATTGTGATTGCATTAGCCGTTTTGTATTTAGTAAATTACCAAATGGGAGTAGAAAAAACATTACTTCTCATCGGGAAAAAAAAAGTCCATCTTAGTTGGTGTTGTTATGAGAAATGATGTAAGAAAAAGAACTATTATCCATATTATTTCGAAAGACAAAAATTACAAACTCACGATTAAATATTTGTGCCAATAGGCACACGAAATAATTGCGAAACGTTCTAGCATTTTTTAAATAGATTTGTTCAATATATTTATTAAGAGGAATGCAATTCACCAACCTATTTTGCCTGGCCAAAAACAGGTATTAATATTATTAATTAATAATTCGATTAGTTTTTGGCAACCGCAGAGACTTCTTTAGTTGATGTTAAAAGGTTCTAAGATTTCAAAGCTTTTAGTTGTGTGGAGAGGCACAGGTTTGTTCAAAATAAGAGTATTCAAAATAATTACCTCATATTTGTACATGATATTGTTGTTCCAAGAGTCACCGTGGCAAAGAACGCTGTACGGATGAACTGTCCTAGGAGTGATGTAGTAAACAAACTTGCCAAACATGTCCTTGCAAGCCTCCATCACCTTAGCTTTGTGCATCTCATCCTGTAACACCTCTATGCACTTGTCCCTGGACAAATTCAGAAACTCTGATTGATCCTCCTTGAAATCCACCACAGACGCTATTTTCGCAAACTCTGCGTATCGTTTTGGATTCAACTTTTTTAACAAAAAAGACATGGCGTGGAAGTTTGCCAAACCTTCTATAGCAAGCTTCAAATGGTTGTAATCCATGGGAGTTAGTCTATCAGTCATTTGGAATCCCTTTTCAGCCAAGTCTTCCATCAAAAGGAACTCCTTCATATTGGCATCGCTTGCCTTGTAACATTTGACAGGTGTGAACTTCATCCTTTTTGGAATCAGATATTTCTTTTCCAGCTTGCAATAGATTGGGAACAGATCATTGTAAACCATAACTTCTTTTTTGTACAATGGGACCACAGGGAAGTTATCCCTCATGAGCTTAGAGAAGGGCGGGACTTTGAGGATCAAATGCAGCTCCTCTGGGTTCCCATTCTCTTTGGTTCCTTTCACTTTGATTCTGTACAGCACACCCATGTAGTTGTCACCCATGGAAGAAGCCGCACTCACGTCACTTTCGTAATTTTTAAATTTATGTTCTTTTAGAAAGGCGCTGAGAACCTTTTCCATGTTATCTGGTAGTTTTACTCCTTCTGCACTCATTTTGATACAATTTTTTTTGTTATTAAATTACAAATCTTGACTTTTCGAAGCAGCAGCAATGTAACAATTGACAGAAATATTTTAATATTGAAGCAATTATCAAAGAATGAGATTATTTTTGTGCTAATCTTTTGATTGCGAGATTGGAGTTACGCAAAAGGGTATAAAATATCATTTTGAATTATTGTAATCTGAGCACACGTAATTTTATGACTTTGAAATTCAAAAATAGAGATATCAGATGATTTTGAATCTTTTACATAACTCCACGACCAGCTGGCTTATGAACAAAATATATTGAAAATGAAAATTAACACATTTACGGTCATCTAATTGAACTGAAGTTTTGAACCTTGACTTGATCGCAAAAACAATGCATTCTAATGCAATTATTCCTCCGTCATTTTGGCCACCGTTGCAAGAGTCATCAAAGGTGTGATGTTTTGATGGGTAAACATATTATTCTGGTAAGGTTTCGGAATGGTTCAAATGTTTAGATAAAAGATTTAATTTTTGTCCGATTCCTAGCTTAGCTGGTAGAATGCTTGCATTCCACGCCAAGAACTCAAGCTCGATTCCCACCGAGGGTGTTAGAAATGATCTCCCATTTCGGTGTGTACTCGTATTCTAAGCCCAAAATAAAATACCGGTAAGAGAACCGCAAAGGTACCAGTAAAATTAACCGGTCCGTAGTTCAATAGTAACATTTCGGACTCGTAAATGAAAGGTTGTGGGTTTGAATCCCGGCGGAGCACAAAAAATATATCGTTTATATTTTCAAATTTGCTCTTCGCTAGGTTGAAAAATTCATCAACCTTTACCAAAGACCGGTCCTCAAAAGGTCCACCCAGCCTTACAGCAACTGGGTCTAGCTTGAGAATTGGCACTTTCTACAGTGACAACCAAGCTCGCAGAGGGCTCTTGAGGTGTGATACACACAAAAACAGCGCTAACCAAATAAATCAGCCTAAAAAAAAATACTTAGCCTTCACAAGAAATGACTACCAGCCCCCTGGGTAACTGGGAAACCCCGCTTTAAGTGAAGTGGATGTAGATTCAACTTGCCACATACGACTTCTTCGGGGCAACGCGGCAAGAAGTTACACTTTATGTATGGCTAACTTGCGTTTTTTTTTCATTCTTACTGAAATTGTTATCCAATGTGTTATTTTAAAGACACAGGAAACACGTATTAAGAGCCCTTTATACCCTAAATCTGCCGTTTTTGTTTCTTACACTTTATGGTCTAATGAAAAAAATCTGGCATGTTTATTAATTTTTTATCTTAATTATAAAGTTAAAACAAAATATAGAACTTAAAAATTGGCATCACAAAAAAATATTTAAAAAAACACGTTTTTGTTCACATCTTTAGCTATTTTTTCGTGCGTGCTATATTTTGGAAAGATTATTTTTCTGTCTAATTACAGAACTATACATTTTTTAGTGAATTATGAGTAAATATGGAAAAACTGTGCTCTTTGATTTAATTAAAATTTAATTCATGAGAAGTTTCAGTTTCTCCATATTTACTCAAAAACTATTGACATCATAGAAAAATTGGGCTGATATTTCACCAAACAATGTATACTTCTGTAATTAAAAAGAAGAAAAAAAAATACAAATTATAGCACACACGAAAAAATTGCTAAATAATCTATAATCTAAGTTGCAAGGATATATTCATTCAAAGCTCTCAGATGTATGCCCACAAACAAACACGTGTAGTTCGCGCTTACAAATGCTGATTGTGTACTTACAAATAAAATCCAAACCTTAAATGAACATAAGCCCTGCAACTCTTGCCGACATTCCCTGAAACAGGGGTGACATTGGCAAAGTAGACCATTTTTTACAGTATGGGTGGTCAGCCTCATACCAACCTATAAGTCAAGGAATACGAGTAATAAATAACATTTAAGTATGAAAAAAAAAAAAAAAAAAAAAACAACAACAACAACAAACCCTTAAAAATAAATCTTTACAAAAAAGTCAAAAATTTCATATGCAAAAAATGTAGCAAACTAATAAACTAACATTACAAATCAGCATTGCAGATTAGCCGCCACTTCTTCCTGTCCTTGCATACTTCTTTCATTTCATCCAGAGTCATAACCTTTTTCATACAAGCTCTTCTTTTATTATGACTCTGGATATCCCATTCACTCGCTATTTCGAAAATTTGGTCCATCCATACCTTTCTCGGTCTTCCTCTTCCACGACATCCATCAATTCTTGCAGCATACACTTTCTTCGTCAGTCTTTCCTCATTCATTCTCTCCAAATGTCCAAACCATCTAAGTATACTTCTTTTAATCTTTACTTTCACACTTTCTCTTACACCACATTCCTCTCTAACAAAATCATTCCTCATCCTATCACTCCGTCTTTTTCCAATCATACTTCTTAAGTAGTCCATTTCCACTGTATGGACTTTACTAATCTCACTTTCACTCACCGTCCAGGCTTCACTTCCATACATCAGAGTGGGCACTAGTATACCACCGTGCACCGCCAGTCGAACATTTTTTAAAAGTTTCTGGTTCTTGGCGATGCTAGCGGTAGCACCCAGTACGCACCTGCCTTTCATTATTCTTCTTTCAAATTCACCGGTCAAATGTGAAAACCGGCTAAAAATGTGAAAAAAACGTGTTTTTTTTAATATTTTTTTGTGGTGCCAATTTTTAAGTTATATATTTTGTGTAAACTTTATAATTAAGATAAAAAATAATAAACATGCTTGACTTTTTCACTACTGTAACTTTTTTGCTAAGACCATAAAGCGTAAGAAACAAAAACGGCAGATTTAGGGTATAAAGTGCTCTTAAGTGATAAATGAGCCTCTATCCAGGGTACGCGACTGCTCTGGCCACACCTAATGCAAAGGCGGCATCGATACAAATTTTATATGTGTACTATGACGTCATAATTTCAGATAAATCAGTAAATGTGAAGTATGATTCATTTGAAATTATCTTAATTGTTGTTTACCAAAAAAGGCAACAATAAAATTATAATTATTTTGATTGCAAAATGGCCGAATGATAAAAAATACATCTATAATCTAAGATTCTATGTTGGAATGATATTGTTATGTAAATAGTCAAAGTACAAATATTTTAGGTGGGTAGATAGGTATAGGAAATAATTATGTTGGTACTCGTAGTTTTTGAAATCTTCTGGATCATAATAAGTATCTACCTACTGGAAGATGATAGAACAGTCTAGCAAAAATGTGTTCTCCATAGTTCTACCTTCTCAGTATAAAAGGGCGCAAGTTGTTTGCACCGTAGTAGTGTACCTTCAATCTCTTACCAATACAGTCATCAAATTAGATCAGTGAACCAAAACCAGTAAAAATAAATCCAATTGTAATGAAATAAATGAAAGAGTAAAAATAAATGTAATTGTGTAAAATAAATAAGTAAAAAGAAGAATAGAGTCTCATCTGAAAAGTTTCCGAACCCCAAAAATCGTAACAATATATTAACATTTGAAATTCATATTAAGTGCATGACCGGTCCGTAGTCCAGTGGCAACACTTCGGACTCGTTAAATTTTTGGACTCGTTTGTGGATTCGAAGCCCGGCGAAGCACAAAAAATATACCATTCATATTTTCAAATATGCTCTTCGTTGGATTGTAAATTCATAAAACATTTACCAAAGACCGGTCACTAAAGATCCACCCAGCCTTACAGCAACTGGGTCTTACTTGAGTATTGGCGCTTTGTAGCGACGACCAAGCTTGTAAACACCTCTGCGGCATTACAACAAGTGGCATAGACCCCAAGAGTCTCTAAAATATAGGGGTCTCCCGCACAGGATTTCTTTTAAAAAATGCCCGCAAACAGAAGCGTGTAAGTTCGCGCCTACAAATTAAAATTCAAACCCAAAATGAACATAAACCTTGCAACTTTTGCCGACCTTCCCTGAAAACATTTTTTACATTACGGGTGGTCGGCCTCTTACCGACCTACAAGCATAAGTCAAGGAATTACTTACCTACTTAAAATAAAATTATATAATGCTTTTTATGTCAAGTATGAATATTTTTAATTCAACAAGCGTGTAACAACAAATACAATGTACAATAAGGCTTAAATATGTGAACACATTTAAAAATTATGTTATTGTAGGTATGTTTATAAGTCTATATAACAATCTTTAATCTAAGTTGCAAATATATATAAACATTCAAAGCCCATATCAAATGCATGCCGACAAACAAACACGTGTAAGTTCGCGCTTACAAATTAAAATCCAAACCTCAATTGAACATAAACCCTGCAACTTTTGCCGACCTTCCCTGGAACAAGAGTGACATTGGCAAAGTGAGCCATTTTTTACAGTATGTGTTGTCAGCCTCATACCAACCTATAAGTCAAGGAATAAGGTAAGTTAGTAGGTAATACTTATTTTTCTATCACAGAATGATAATAATCAGATATAAAACTATCCCATTCCCAATGTTTACGCACAATTTACATTATTTTTTGCTATATGAGTTTATACATGAAATTTTCTCAGCGAGAAAATCAGATCGGAATTTTTATCAAAAAATACATACATGGGTGCTGAATGAAAAGGATGCACTTATGTCAATCATTCGTGTTGGTTGTATTTTTAATCAGTTCAAAATCACATAAGCTAACGTTGAAAATACCGGGCGGTAAGTAAGTTAGATTAAATTAAAGTTTAGGAAAGATTACAATTTCGACTCAATGAGGTTTTTTTGGAAGCATGAAGAAATTACTATTACTATGACGTCGGATACGACTCCCAGGAAAAGTAGAAATCCGTTTCTTCCTACACCACAATTCATAAAACACATTTTTAAATCTTTATAAAATGCCTAACGACCGTAATTTTAATTTAAATTACTTTTATAGTACTCCGAAACTGATAAAATCCTCAACCAATTCTTCAACTCTAGCTTTGAATCTTTCTATGGACTTCTTCTCCGTCAGAGTGAAATCACTCAATTTGAAGTCATCTTTACCCAATATAGCCTCGATGTCCATGGAGTCCTGGTTTTCACTCAGAAAGATTGGAGAAGTAATCAGAGCCATGGACAAGCCGAATGGAAGAATCCTTTGTATGTGTTCTTCAAAAACATTCTTAGGATAGAGCTCTTCAGGTTTGCACTCCATCTTTACGAGATAGCTTGAGAGGTTCTGGTAGTAGAAATCCAAGAGTTGTTGGTAGTGCTTCTTCCGAAGGTTTTGGTCCACGCTCGAGAACAGGACGTACATCAGATCGATGGCTGGAGTGGCATTCTTCACGAGCTGCCAATCTAGAAGACGAAGATCCACTGGTTCCCCATTCTGAAAAAAACAGCCTTTTTTTTACTCAAGCTTTTAATAAACATGTAAGGAAAAAAAATGGGCGTAACGAGGGAAGCACAAGGCAGAGAGTCCTGGAGGATTGTGGTGCGGGAGGCCCTGAGCCTTCAAGGCTTGTGAGCCGAAGAAAGTAATTTAGTAAAGCAAGGAAAAACAAAAAGTGACATACGGCAAGATAGAGATTCGTAACTTCAAAATAGTATTATGTACGCATAGTTTGAAAATGCACTATTTAGCGCTACGCACTGCAATCAGCTTGACTGTCAAATGTGTATGTTTAAAAATTCTGTAAAAATATAAAAGTTCCCTGAATCCATTTTTACTTACAATGGGTGACGTCACATAGCCGATTTTTATTGTGCCGACTCCATTATTTTGGTAAAATGCAGAACAATCACCTGAGAAAGTCTTGTAAAATAGAGGGCAGAATAAGCGGAGCAGATCCTGGAGGAGATCTTGCGGAGACCATGTTACCTTTTTTCGCAAATCCGGCATATCGCCCCTTTATGCGTAACGGAGAAGCCCATCCCCCCCTGATGTCTTAATGAAAATCGTCGAGCGGGTGTAGTGGGTACGCGGAGGGGGTAGACGGTAGGCGCAGATTTTAGAGAACTATCGCCCCCCTATAGCTCCGTCGCCCCTTAATAATTTTCCTTAGTAATTTCCACCGTCCCGTACGGTGTAGAGATAGCTGGACGTCCGCAATAGATGAGCCGTATCAAGTTTTTTTTTACACAAATCAAAGGATCAAGAAAAATATGAAGAAGAAATTTCGATGAGAAATATAACGGTTTGTACTCCTGATACAGAACATACCTACGTACCTACATATTTGCAAATTTATTAATTGGTTCTTCCTTACCTACCTCTCAATAATGAGGTCTCCTGAGAATACATTTTTACAGCTTCGTGTTTTCATTCATCTTTTTTTATGTTTCTTACATCGGAGATATGAAATAATTCTACTAATGCTTGGAGATGATATCAACAAGTAGGTACAGCATGAAGATATTGTAAATCTATTTCAAGAGAAATGAAGGACATTTTCGTTGAATGTTAATGCCTATTTACTTTTCAATTACCTTTTATTCCTTATCTTTTCTTTTTGACGAGTTAAAGCAAACACAGGAGTTCTATTTTTAATAAGTATTTTTAGTTTCGAAATTTATTTGTAATCCCTGAAGAATTTACAGCACCTGTAAGTGTCTTTGTACTGTGCAGTATGCATAGCATGCCTACATCTGAGTCTATGTACTGTGCAGTATGCATAGCATGCCTACATCTGAGTCTATGTACTGTGCAGTATGCATAGCATGCCGACATCTGAGTCTATGTACTGTGCAGTATGCATAGCATACCGACATCTTCAACCTTGTTCTTGATTGCATAAATCGAAAATGTAAGTATATTATGCTAGAGAGTGATTCACAGTCATTGTGCAGAGAGGGTGTCTCCCGAAGACGTTAGCTACGTCGCTAACGAAACGTCGATAATACTGAGGGTTCTCTTATAACGGTTCGTCTTATATCCAAGTAATAAATTTTAACTGTGTAGCTATTATTATTGTAAATATGTGCTGTTCTTGCTACGACGAGCTCAAAAGGATTACCTTGGATAGGGAGGAATGGAGAAAAGGATGAATCAACATCTCTGCAAACGATTCCTAGGATTAAAAAACATAAGCAGACACGTCTTATTTCGAGCTTTCGCAGGCCATCGGTTGAGATTTGAGAATCTGGAGCGCTCTGGATGTTTATAAGCATGAGTGAATGATTATACAATAAAAGCATTAAGTATGCATGATAACGTGAACAGCTATTGCAAGGTTTGTTTATGATAAGTGTGTACATAACTACGAGCAAGGTTTAAGACACAAATATTCCAAAACAAATAGCAGTGATAACAATGCCCTTAATTAGTGATCGAGAATCTTAAATATTTTCTTAAAACAGGGGTGAAGTTCTAAGGTACAATCTATATAACATGTACCTATATCAATCTATAATCTAAGTTGGAAAGATATCTCAACATTTAAGATTCATTACAAATGCATTCAACAAAAGCAGACACGTAATAGTTCGCCCATACACATGCTGCATGTGCACGAGAAAAATAAAAACTCAAATCTTAAATGAAAATAAACCTTGATCTTGCCAACCTTCCCTGGAACAGCGGTGAACAAATTTTTACAGTGTACATGGTCAGCTTCATACAATCCAAAAAGTCAAGGAAAGAATGATCTAAATCAAATTGCAATAGTCAATCTATGATCTATGATAATCTATAATCTTAGTTGCATAGAGTGGGCATAACAACATATAAAATTTATTTTAAGTGCATGCTTACAAACAGACACGCTTACAAATGCTGGATGTGTACTTAGAAATTAAAATCCAAACCTCAAATGAACATAAACCCTGCAACTTATGCTGACTTTCCCTGAAACAGGGGTGACATTTAGCAAGTTGGCAAAGTGAACCATTTTTTACAGTGTGAGTGATCAGCTTCATACAAACCTGTAAATCAAGGAAAAAAAAATCTAATTGGCAAAGATGTAAAGTTTTTAAAAAAAAATAGATTTGTAAACAGGAATGTAATTCACCAATCTATTCTGCCTGGCCAGAAACAGGTATTAATATCATCAATTAATAATTAATTATTGTTTATTTGAATTAATTATTAATTCATAATTACCCAATTACATATGTTGAACCAGGGTCAAAGTTATGGTCAAATGACTTAGGCGGGGATCGAACCAACATTATTCTATTCCAAATACGCTAGAAAGAGAAGCCCACTTGCTCCCCTCGGCCATAACACCGACTAATGATGATAAAGATGATAATTAAGGCTTAAATTTAATGCATTATCAAAAGCAGACACGTGTAAGTTCGCGCTTACACACGCTGCATGTGTATGTACAAAATATACCAAAACCTTGCAACGTCTGCCCTCCATGAAATCCTGAAACTCCCTGAAATTGGGGTGGCATTGGCAAAAGTAAACCAATTTTGCAATACTTGATGTTATAATTATTATTGAGTATTGTTATTGTTACACGAGTTACTATTTCCTGTGACAATGCTATCGTGACACACAATCATTACGTGGTACGTTTACGTAGTTTCCATGCAAATTCAATATTTCTAAATGCAGATATGCATGCAAGACCAATACAAGGGCAAAACATCACCACAATGCCGGAATAACTGCATTTCAAAATACATAGATAACAAAGGCGCATTCAGAAGAATGTTAACATACGGATTTATAAGTAGATGGGGAATGGGGTTGGTTAGTATAATATAACCAGGGACGTGAACAGCATTTCAAGGATGGGTAGGAAACAGTTTTCCATTTCTGAGGGATCAGATAATTAAGCGTATTTGCCACCCCGGTTTCAGGGAAAGGCAGCAGGATTTGCGAGGTTCATGTCAGGTTTGTTTGCTTTTGTAAGTGTATGCAGCATGTGTTAGTAAGTGTATGCAGCATGTGTTAGTAAGTGTATGCAGCATGTGTTAGTAAGTGTATGCAGCATGTGTTAGTAAGTGTATGCAGCATGTGTTAGTAAGTGTATGCAGCATGTGTTAGTAAGTGTATGCAGCATGTGTTAGTAAGTGTATGCAGCATGTGTTAGTAAGTGTATGCAGCATGTGTTAGTAAGTGTATGCAGCATGTGTTAGTAAGTGTATGCAGCATGTGTTAGTAAGTGTATGCAGCATGTGTTAGTAAGTGTATGCAGCATGTGTTAGTAAGTGTATGCAGCATGTGTTAGTAAGTGTATGCAGCATGTGTTAGTAAGTGTATGCAGCATGTGTTAGTAAGTGTATGCAGCATGTGTTAGTAAGTGTATGCAGCATGTGTTAGTAAGTGTATGCAGCATGTGTTAGAGCGAACTTACATGCCTGCTGGCGAGCATGAAATATGAGCCTTCAATGTCAACATATCTTTGAAACTTAGATTATTATAGTAAAAAATTGTGCTGGCATGTATTGAAAAAATATTTACCTTTCTTGTAGTGTTGAGGTCTTTTAATATTTTTCATATCACTGAAAATATAATCTTCAATCTTTGTTTTAAAGGTAAGGGCGACAACAATTTGCCTGTATTGAGATTTCACCACTGAATACCTATAGCGCAGTTAGCAGAATACTTGAGTGAAATTCTGGAGAGTTGTAACCAAAGACCGGTCAACAAAATATGTCCATCCAGTTTTACTGCAACTGGGTCTTGCGCTTCAGAATTGGCGCTTTTATAATGACGACAAAGCTTGGGAAGAGCTTTTAATGTCTGATTTACACAAAAACAGCAATAAAAAAAATCCAAATATTATTATCCCTTAATCGGTGCTTACTGAAATGCTGACATCCCTGAATCCTGATTCAGTGTCTACTGAAATGCTGACATCCCTGAATCCTGATTCAGTGTCTACTGAAATGCTGACATCCCTGAATCCTGATTCAGTGTCTACTGAAATGCTGACATCCCTGAATCCTGATTCAGTGTCTACTGAAATGCTGACATCCCTGAATCCTGATTCAGTGTCTACTGAAATGCTGACATCCCTGAATCCTGATTCAGTGTCTACTGAAATGCTGACATCCCTGAATCCTGATTCAGTGTCTACTGAAATGCTGACATCCCTGAATCCTGATTCAGTGTCTACTAAAATTGTGGCATCCCTGATTCAGTATCTAGTGAAAAATCTTTCAGTGGTTGAAATTTTTGATGGAACTCCTAAAATGGTGACACCTCTTTAAGGATATTAACGGTGCACTAAAATATACGATATCCGGTGGAGGGATTCAAAGTGTTTATCTATAATCTATACAATAAGTTGCAGAGATATATTAACATTTAAGAGTCGAAATTAAATGCATGCAAGGGTTAAAACAATTACTGAAGGTTGTAAAATAAGGAAAGAACACAAAAAAAAGTAAGAAAGCATAGCCTTACTTCATATTTGAAAAGAATGTTATTGGTCCAGCAGTCTCCATGACAGAAGCAAGAATACGGAGCCACAGTGAGGTCATCAGTGGAGGACTTGATGGCCTCATAAGCCCTGTCCCGGAAAGCCAGAAGCCTGTTTCTGGCTTCCTCATCATCTAAGGTTTCTGCAGCTCGCTCCACGCACAGGCGGGTGAAGTTATCATACATATCCACGAACTCAGCCTGCTTATACAGGTTACCGCACATCTCGTCAAACAGCGCTTCATCGTAGAACTTTAAAGCCATAGAGGATGCGTGAAGCAAAGACAGATTCTTCAACACCAATTTGACATGCTCAAAATCCAGAGTTCCAGCTTTCCTATCCGCCATCTGAAAGCCTTGCACATTTGCATCTTCCATCACGAAGGCTTCGTGTAAATAGGTCAAATCCCCCTTGTAGAACTTCACATTCTTGCACATATCCTCTTCACTGAAGTTGTATTTCTTCTGCATCTTCAGCAGAGCGGGTAGGATAGTATCGTAATAGTAAACTTCTCGCTTGTACAGAACTTCCACTGGCATTTTTCCTCGGGGTAAGTTTTCTAGGATGCATTTCATGATGAGGTTCAACGTGACATCTTGTCCTTTTTCGTTTGTCCCCTGTATGTTAAGACGGTGAATGACTCCCATATAATTGTCACCTTTTTGTGATCCACTTGTAATCTTGCAAACGTAATTA
Organism: Agapetus fuscipes; assembly: GCA_951799405.1. Taxonomy (NCBI): domain Eukaryota; kingdom Metazoa; phylum Arthropoda; class Insecta; order Trichoptera; family Glossosomatidae; genus Agapetus; species Agapetus fuscipes. The sequence goes on from OX637337.1 coordinate 13,611,619, forward strand.
ATTATCTTGTTTTCTCGTATGACATCTTTTACCAGCTTCTTGTTGTGTTCATTTGACAGATCTATGCAGTCTTCGCAGACGTTGTCATTGCTTCCCATCTTCCCTGTATCTCTTCCAAGTTTTGGCGAGGACAATCTTGATTATATGGTGTGAACACCGCGCGTACAGAGACAGTACTGATTTTTCTAGCTGCTCGGAACAACTTAAGTGCTCATCGGGTACATAGTGTCAGTACAAAATTATGTACGTAGATCATCAAAATTAAACGAATACTTTACGTATGATCCCCACATGAGCATGAGAAATATAAATTATCATGAGATAAAAGCAAGTAAATAGGTCTCTGAATAAATCACTCCTAACACTTTTGCTCGCCTAAATACACAAAAACAAAGAGAGTTCTTGTCATTGGAAGGTATGCAATTTGGTCTTATAAAACAAAGTGTATCCTTATGGTTAACACCGGTTTATAAAACTTTGGATAAAATGTCTAGGCACTTAATCCGGTTTTGTGAACCCTTATTATTCTTTTTAGACCGCTCAAAGGGTGTTTTTTGAGGTATCTGGACATAGTAGTGGGCCTTCATCCTCCTCTTCAAGTCTTCAAAAATCCTTGACCCTAGGAGCTAGGACGTCTGGTGTTAGCCGATTCCAGGTACTAGGACCGGCTACTGCAAATGCACGGTCTCCAGAGACTTGACGGTTGACCTACAAGAAATCTGATCCATTTTCCACCGTTCGAAGTGTGTGGCCCCTTTTGGTGAGCACCTTTGGGACAATCAGTTCTTGTATGTAGACTTAAGCTTTGTCATGAAGAGCCTTGTAAATCATGAGACTCAGCTTGAAATTAATACACTCTAAATTTTGTGAGCCAGTGAACCTTATTTAAGAGTGTAGGTAGGTACCTATATGACATTATTTGTGTAAGCCATTATTATCAGTTGCGCGCCTGCTTTATGACCAACTGCAGCCTACTTAACCCATAATATAATACATATATGCGTTGTGCGAGAAATTCCAGACGGCAGTGTCTACCAGATCAACCACTAAAAAAATGGAATAACAGCTGATCTTCTTCATCACACGAGGGGAGTCCCGAACAAACAGGTCAATAGATCTACAATAAGAAGAAAAAACAGCTGGACTGCATAGATTCCATCACAGTAATAATAATAATAATTGGCTAATTTTTATATAGCGCCGTGGCACTAGCCACCCCAATCCATTTTGGATGTCACAAACACATAACCAGCGAATACTTCCTACAAACAAACTACAAACTACTACAAAATTATTTTAATAATGACCTTGTGCTTTACTAGTTTTTTTAACATTGTATGTTTTAATCTTAGGATTGGTTTGCAGTTCCTTGCTCATGTTCCATGTCTATCCATATTTTTCACCGTTTCTTCCTATCCACGGCAATCCTTCAAGCTGACACCACCTGGAGATCCAAACGGGGGACCATTTTACCTCCTTCGCCTTGAGATTGACTTATTTTTCTGGTTCCATTGAGGTTGGTTCATGAAATGCCTCTTGGTCCTTCAATGTGGTGATTAACCGGTCCATTCCACACCCTACGTCATTGACCAAAAAGGTCCTTCCACCTTTAGAGATACCTAACCGTTACTTCTCCAGGACAAGAGGGTGTCCCACCCAACATTCAAAATGTCTGGTGAGACATGAGAAAACGGAAATAAAAAACAAATCTGACGCAATACTTTATGTTCATACGTTTAAGAACATAAACAAATAAAAACATTACAATAATAACAGCATTGCTTATATTTTTTGTCAGTTAAAAAACTTTGAAGAAAAGTTGGATAGGTACCTATACGAACGTGACTCAGCCTTACATCCAATTAACGACAATTTAAACGTGAAAATCTTGATGAAATTCCTGCAGAGAAGCCGTCAAGTCAATAAAACATTAATATAGCGCAGTACCCCAACAATAACTGTGTAGGTATCACTACTGACAGACTACAGCACAGTAGAACCTCGATTATCTGAGCTCCTAGGACTGAGCCGACCTACAATAATCAATACATTCATAAATTACGTTTTACGTAAGTAGGTATAAACATGTTTTTTTTACATCCGCAATAAAGATTAACAGTATACAGAGCAATCTAAGAGCAAAAAAATATGATGTTTTTATCTGAGACGCAATCAAGGCGCGGGATTTTTTGTAATCATTTCTTCATTAGGAAAAGTAATTCAACGCTGTGGTGAAGCGGATAAGGTTGCGCTCGAATTAGCAACACAGGTCATCGAGTTATTATTAGAATTATTTTAAACTTCATAGAATTTAAAAAAATCTAATAAAACACTGTTATATTTTCACATTTATATTAATTTCATTTTAATTAATAATTACTAACGTTTTCGATCATGTCAATCATCTTCAGGTAACAAAATAAAACTAAAATAATAATAATAAAATTTAACACCTTGAACTCCTGCCACCTTTCCCTGAAACCGTGGTGGCCTTAGCAGAAGTGAGCCTAGTTTTTACAGCGTGGGGTCAGCCTATGCCCTAGTACCAACTTATGGGGCTTAGTATTACCTAGTCAAGGAACAAATGTAATCTCATTTAATCGCGACCTTGGATAAAGCGGACTCGGATAATCGAGTTTCTACTATACCTACTTCCTTATCGTAAGCAACACTCAAATAATTATGTGCTCTATTCGGTTTGAACATGGGCACAAAAATACGATGACGTATTTGTATTGAAATATTGGTTTAAATTTTCGACAGCAGCTATACGATTCTGAGATCCCGGTAGCAGTATGGTATGTTCAGTAACAGCGATTCTGCATCCGCAGGCTATTTTGTATAGCTCACTCCTTACCGAGGGGATATCTACAGTTCCTGTAGTAAATCTCATCACATTATAGAATTTCTCATTTCCCTCCTAAGCTCCTCATATCCAAACAGTTTCGGCCTTATTCATCAGATTGGTTAAACCAAAAATCAGGCTTATCGCCGATCTTCGTTAGCCCCTTTTCACACGGTCCGGGTTTCGGTCTGGATCCGATCGCAAAGGTCGTCCTACTGGACCAGAAAAATGGAGACCGAAGCCAAGAACCCCAGGGCGCTGTGGAAGTCGATGAGCTTTGTCCTGGGAAAAAGTTCTACTCAGCATCCGGAGCTTCCTGCAAGTGAATTCTCTCGTCACTTTTCAGAGAAGTTACGAAGAATAAGAGAATCCAGTGCAGCGACCATTTTTAATCCCCCAGAGTCAAACAATTGTTGCAATGTTATTTTTTCATTTAAGCCTGTCTTGTTGAATGATGTTGTTAAGCTTGTACTCACATGTCCAAACAAGCAATGTAAACTAGATCCAATTCCAACATGGCTGGTCAAAAGATGCTTAAGTGAGGTGGCACCTATTCTGTCAGCATTGGTCAACAAGTCTCTCACTACAGAGTGTATTTTTCCCACGGAACTTAAAAAATCAATTGTTACACCAATTCTCAAAAAATCAAGCCTTCCAGCTGATTCTGTGGAAAATTATAGACCTGTGTCGTCCGTTCCTTTTATATCGAAAATTATTGAGAAGGCCGTTGTTTGGCAACTCACTCAGCACATGGAGCGAGGCGGATATCTGTCTAAGTTTCAGTCAGCATATAGAAAAGCTCATTCCACTGAGACTGCCTTACTTCGCATTGTGAATGATGTGATAGCTGCGGTTGGGGACGGTGCTCTTGCCATGGTGGCAGTACTTGACATGAGCGCTGCCTTCGACACTGTTGATCACAGTATACTCATCACTAAGCTTGATAGGTTGTACGGAGTCCGAGGAGGAGTATCTAAATTGCTATCTTCATATCTGAAAGGCAGATGTCAGACTGTGGATGTTGATGGTGAGTCATCAGGTATGCCCATGGACTGTGGTGTGCCTCAGGGATCTGTGCTCGGGCCTTTACTTTTTACCCTGTACACAAATGATCTTGAGAGCACTGTACTGATGAACGGCACCAGCTACTATTCTTATGCTGATGATATTCTACTTTGTCGTTTCTGTCAGCCATCTATGACAGATGCCTGTAGTCTTGAGATGGTCCGGTGCATTGAAGTGGTGGCTGAGTGGATGGCAAGGTGTCGCCTTAGAATGAATCCAGACAAGACAGAATTCATCTGGATGTCGTCTCCTGGTAGGAAACACTTGCTTGGCTCTTCACCAATTAAAGTAATGGGCCTGGATGTATATCCATCTAGCTCAATTAAGTTTCTTGGGGTCCATCTTGACAACACTCTCTCCATGAGTACGCAAATAAGCTCGACTGTGAGCTCCTGTTTTTTTCACCTGAGGCAGTTGAGATGGGTCAGAAACTGTTTGACATCCGAAGCTGCTAAGATTCTCATTGCGTCCTTTGTTGTGTCGAGACTGGATTATTGCAATGGTCTGTTCTGGGGTCTTCCAAGGTTTCAGCAGTCTAGACTGCAGTCCGTCTTTAATGCTGCAGCCAAATTACTTTTAGGAGGACGAAAAACTGACCATGTCTCTCCTCTGTTGCGGCGCCTTCATTGGCTGCGAGTCCCAGAGAGGATTGAGTACAAAATATGTGTTTCTGTTTTTAATGCCCTCAGAGGAGTTGCCCCATCGTACTTGTGTGAATTGTGCAGAGTCGACCAGATAGGTGGAAAACGATGCACTCTTCGTTCTGCACAGAGTGACGCCGTAAACAGGCTTCAACTGCCTCTTCGACGGAACAGAACTGGTTTCGGAGACAGGGCTTTTAGTTCGGCTGGTCCATCCTGCTGGAATAGTCTACCTCTGGAGTTGAGAACAGAGACCAGTGTTGGCAGTTTCAGGAAGTTGCTTAAGACACATTTGTTTAACAGAAGCTTCAACACATAAAAGCGCCCTTGGGGTGGCTAGTGCCACTAAACGGCGCTGTATACAAATTGTCCAATTATTATTATTATTATTAAATGGATGGAATCGACGGACAAACCACTCCGCGTCATGTGAAAGCTAGCGTACATCCCCACACACTACGCGACCTCCGATCCGGCACCGAGTAGGACCGTGTGAAAAGGCGCTTAGAAATGTCAATAAAAGAAGAAGAACAAGAATTGCCAAGTCATCGTCATAAGCATTAATTAAAATAAAAGATAATATTTTCTCCCAGATGTTTGTTAGGAATAATTCCTTGCAATTTACAAGTCACGCCATTCAAAACTTGACTATAATACAAGTACCTATTTACATACGCAGGCCCGGATTAAAACCACTGGGAGCCCTGGTGCGGGGAAAGTCAGGGGGGCCCACAACCTTCATAACTCCCCCTCCCCAATACCCGCCTCTCTCTTCAACAATAAAAAAATATTTTCTTATTGCGAATAAAAAACATTACAAACGGCATTTTTTCTTGTAAAAAAGTATGTTGAAATATTTTTCGATACAACTTCATACTATTCGCCATCGGCATCTTTGTTCCCAGAGGCCCCTTTTGATTTGACCCCATTTTGACCCCAAAAAATTAGAAGCAAATATCTTCTTTGTCTTATTACTAAAAAGTCTTTGGGGCCTCTTGGTTGTGAATGCCTTTAAAATCCTGGGCCCCCGAACAAATTTATGTCGAAAAAATATTTGTAGTACGAGGCGGTTTGATAAGTCAGTGACTTTTTGAATTTCCCGCGCAGTTACTTCAAATGCAACAGTGCTGCCGTCAACTGTAATCTATCAGTGGGCAACATTCTAATTTTGATCAAGGTACGTCGTTCAGTTGGTGTTTGACAGCCGTTCAAAGCAGACAACCTTGTGATTTTCTACGAAAATGGAAAAAAGTGAATTTCGTGTGTTGATTAAACATTATTTTTTACGTAAAAAAACTATCACTGAAACTAAGGAAAGACTTGATAAATACTACGGGGACTCAGCACCATCAATTTCAATGGTTAAGAAGTGGTTTACGGAGTTCCGTTGTGGTCGTACCAGTACTAGTGACGCCGAACGTTCAGGTCGTCCAAAAGAAGTGATCACGCCGGAAATCGTCGATAAAATCCACGAAATGATATTGGACGATCGGAGAATGAAAGTGCGTGAGTTGGCTGATGCTGTAAGTATCTCAACTGAACGTGTACATCATATTTTACACGAATATTTGGATATGAAAACTCCGCGAGATGGGTGCCGCGATTGCTCACACTCGACCATAAGCGCAATCGTGTGACCACTTCAAAAGAGTGTTTAGCGATGTTTAGCCGTGATCAGAACGAGTTTTTGCGCCGTTTTGTCACTGTGGACGAAACATGGATCCATCACAACACGCCAGAGACCAAGGAACAACTAAAGCAGTGGGTTGCTCGGGGTGAACGTGGACCAAAGAAGGCCAAACTGTGTCTGTCAGCCAACAAGGTCATGGCCACAGTTTTTTGGGATGCACGCGGTGTCATTCACATCGATTACCTCGAGAAAGGTAAAACGATCACCGGCGAATATTATTCAAACCTTTTGAACAGATTTGACGTTGATTTGAAGGAAAAACGGCCGCATTTGGCGAAGAAGAAAGTGCTGTTCCATCAAGACAATGCACGTGTGCACACATGTCTAGTCACAATGGCCAAAATTCACGAATTGGGCTACAAACTTCTACCTCATCCAGCATATTCTCCTGATATAGCCCCCCCCGACTATTTTCTTTTTCCAAACCTAAAGAAATGGCTGGGGGGTAAGAGATTTGAGTCGAATGAAGAAGTCATTACCGAAACAAACGCCTATTTTGAGAGCCTGAGCAAACCTATTATTTGGAGGGAATAAAAAAATTAGAAAAACGCTGGACTAAATGTATCGAGCTAAAAGGTGATTATGTAGAAAAATAAAATGTTTATTTGCCGAAAAAAAATTGTTTTATTCAAAAAGTCACTGACTTATCAAACCGCCCTCGTATATTTTTCTACTACGTCTCAGGGACGCGGTTCTGTCGCACAGCTTGAACTGCCCTTAATGCAGGCCTGTACCAACGTCAGATTAAATATGATTTATTTGATGAGCCCTGTTTTGTCTAGGTAAATTACACCTCAAGAGCCCTACGCAAACTTGGTCGTCTATTTAATTTTTGTGTGCACCTCCAAAATTCAAGCCCAAAGTCCGAAGCGTTAACCACTAGACTACGAACTTGTCACCTTTGTAATGTTCTCAGCTGTTATGATCAATTGAAGTGACAATATACGTATTGTGAAGAATCCTGTCATGTAACACTTAATTAAGTTCCACAAGCTGTAAACTACGTGACGGCCTTGTACCAGTAGAGCAACAACACAATGGTGGGTGGACCATTACATGCGCCGAGCTGTAATATTAGTGGAGACAAAACTAGCTTACAGCAGGGAAACAACCTATGGGAAAGCCTGCAAACCGAACCTGTCAACCACACACCTGTCAAACAACACAGAATACATAGAAACGTGTGAAATCCTATGATTCCTCGCTTGTTCTCCATTTTGTGTTTCGACACCCAATACACCTGTCATGTCATTATGTTTTAAGCTTTTTCCTTTCAAAATTGACAAATTCACCAGCAAAAGAAACGCATCTTGTTTCATTCCAAAGTCCTTACAATTGAAATGGACTATGTATCTAAGAAGTCATTTTTTTTAAAGTATATTTATTTTGTATTGATCGATATAATTATTATTGAAACGTGACGGACAGTAAGGCTGTTGCATGAGAGAGTGTTGACTATTGAGGTTCTGGTGCATTAGTTGTAGTATATATTCCGTGATCTGTGGTTGTAGGTATCAAGAATAGATCAATTATCTTGTTAATGAATGGGGAAGCTCTATCTGATATAATATTGCCAGTTATAAAATTTAATTTATGGCTGGCACGATCTTATGTACCTACCTACATACTTACGTTTTATTGATAACTAATATTTCAATAAGCAGTATAAAATCATTAAACATTGTGTAAATATGAATTCCTTATCTTAGTTATCCTCGGTAAAACAGAAAAATCACATATTTCCGGCGCCTTCCTAGTCGTTATGGATCCCTAACTCAATTAACTACTTATAAGGAATCCACGGCAAGGGTTTATATTTCACAAGACCAGTCCGTAGTGCAGTGGTAGCACTTCGGACTCGTGAATGGAAGGTTGTGGGTTCGAATCCCGGCGGAACAAAAAAAAATGTCCCATTTATATTTTCAAATTTGCTCTTCGCTGGGTTGAAAAATTCATAAACCTTTACCAAAGACCGGTGATCAAAAGGTCCATCCAGCCTTCCAGCAACTGGGTCTTGCTTGAGAATTGACGCTTTGTAGCGACGACCAAGCTCGTAAAAAGTCCAGTTGGTAGAATGCTTACATTCTATGCCTAGAGCAAAGGTTCGATCCCAAGGTGTACTCAGCCTTCACAAGAAATGAGAATCAGTCCCCCCGGGAACTGGGAAACCCCCACTTCAAATGAATGGGATTGGTGTGAGGCCGGCCACCTTACCTATAAAATAAATACATAGGCTCCGAATCGCCACATGCGACCCCTTCGGGGATAACGCAGGCAGGAAGTTACACTATATGTGTAGCTTAGTTGCGTTTTTTTTTAACCCGACATAATCTTGGCCGGGAAGCAAATTTCAGTTTATTACCAAAAAAGGCTATGTATGAGAAAGGCGACAGATATTAATGAATTGGGTAAAGAAATTAAGGAATTACGCAAATTTAAAAAAATGGAAGCTGCTCTGCAGTGGCTCTGGCCACCCCTAGCGGAAAATCAACAGAGTTACAGTCACATATAGATACAGTACTTGTAACTTTTTGCGTGACCTACAGAATAATACCTATTGGTGCATTGCCAATGATTTCTATTTATAATTGCTTGATTTCCCCAATACAAAACATGTCATACTTAAGAAGTATCACAAATATGATGCAAAGAATGACAACAAGATAGTGATATTATGTCAGGTCAATAGCTCAGTTCAATGCCAAAGATCCCACTGAAAGGGTTCTGGCCTACAATCTCCTTCGAAAAGTTTGGGTGCAACAAAATACGATTCTCACGGACCAATTCCCAGATAGCAGGTCAGTTTGCTGCAATTTTGATTTGTACTTGAATTTGTATTGTCATGTCAAATATGACAAAATAAGTTTATTGCAATATTGCTGCAAGTTTGCATTTTGAATCATGTTTCAAAGATGAATATACAAGTTTGCTTTTTGTTTGATACAAACTTGCGTGACGGGCTGTCAAAACTACGATTAGCAGTGTTGCCGTTTTATCGATTTTGCTAGAGATTTCGAGCTCTGTTTTGATAAAATCTGTCAATTTTTGGTTTTTCCCAGTGGCAACACTGATGAGGCACGAGTTGACAGATGGTGACGCGGTGACGCGCGCAAATCAAGGCAAGTTATTATTATAAAATATTATTTTTGTGAAAAACAAATAACATATACTTTTTGTACAATATAGACACAATATACTTAAGGTTTACGTATTTGTTCTTAAACCTACAGACGGAACACACAGACTACCTACTGATATAACCTCAATAATTAACATGTTTGTTCCTATGGACGTTGTGATGCATTTAGTGCAGGTCACGTAGTTTTAATCAAACTTTTTGATTGACGGCTTCTGAAATACTCTGATTTTACAAGTTGATTTTAAGTGGTTATATTATGTTATGTCTCGGAAACCATATTTGGAAATGTCCAAATATGGTTAATTTGGTGGTCTTAATTTGGCGCTTTTATATTGAACCAATTTCTAAAAAGAAAATTAAAACTGTTTATAATGAAATCAGTACTTAGTGTATATTGCATCCTTAATTATAAATGTTTTGTAAGTATATAATTACTAAAAATAGCCTTGTTTTTTTGTTACAGAGCCGAGAGACAAAGCAACGGGGCCAGGGGAATAATGTACCTGAGTGTGACTAGAAACATAAATGGCGAAGAAGATACGAGTATAACTCCGAATTGTATAAGCTGTACCAGGACGCTGATGTGGTCCGCTTAATAAAGGTCAACAAACTGCATTGGCTGGGGCACATTCAGCGATTGGACCATCATAGCCTGGAGAAGACGATTGTGATGACGAACCCGGAGGGACGGCGGACAGTGAGAAGACCACGTTCAAGATAGCTGGATGGAGTGGTGGCGGATTGCCGTGCAGTGGGAATGTGGGACTGGAGGAGGAAGACGTTGGATAGACAGCGTTGGCAGCGGTTGCTGAGGGAGGTCGTGCCAATGATGATGATGATGAGACTATTATAAAACTTTGTTACTACTATAAATCTAAATCTAAATCTAAGCTGCAAAGATATGTATCATTTGAGATTCATATTAAATGCATTCCCACAAGCAGACATGCATAATTTCGCGCTTACACATGCCGCATGTGGACCTACAATATAAAAAAGCCAATCTCAAATGAACATAAGCCCTGCAACTCTTGCCGACCTTCCCTGAAGCAGGGGTGACATTGGCAAAGTGAACCATTTTTTACAGAATGGGTGGTCAGCCGCATACCAACCTATCAGTCAAGGAATACAAGCAATCTAATCTAATCTAATCTAAGGTGCAAGGATATGTTACATTGGAGATTCACATTACATGCATTCTCACAACCAGACACGTACAAGTTCGCGCTTGCACATGCCTCATGTGAACCTACAACATAAAAACCAAATCTCAAATGGACATACACCCTGCAACTCTTGCCGTCCTTCCCTGAGACAGGGGTGACACTGGCAAAGTGAACCATTTTTACAGCATGGGTGGTCAGCCGCATACCAACCTATAAGTCAAGGAACACACACACACGACAAATTACATTTTATACATCACTAAATAATAATATCCAAAATTCCAATTTAATAAATTCCAATTTAATAAACTCTAGCCGCCATTCAATACATTCAAATATATAAAACAAATAAACTCTAAACAATTAAACAGTAAAAAAATTAAAAAAAACTACAAAACAATAAGCAAACTGTAAATAAAATAAAATTAAAATATTTCATTTTGTTATTCTAATTTTGTTTTTTTAAATATTTTAATAATATCAAAAAATGTATATAATTTGCAGAAGCAAACATTTGGCCAGTTTGTCATAACAAGCTTGCGGGAGCTTTATAAGAGTTATGACAAAGTTCCTGCAAGCTTGTTGCTGGGAAACTAGAAAGTTTGATTCAAACTTGCCTCAAGTGTATATACTTGCCATGGTGAACTTGCAGCAAGCCTTCACTTTTGACACATCAAACTTGTTGCAAGTCAGATTCAAGTTTAAAATGCTATCTGGGCTAACAATATCAAATAAGTCATTACACGGAATATGAATGTTAATTTTGCAGTAAATATGAATAGCAATATAATATCTTAGCATGTTACTGACAACTTATAAATATAATTGTGAGTGAAAGACCAAAACTACTGGTAAATTTCTTACACAGAAAAACAAAGTATTTTGTACAGTAAATATTAAAATTTGAAACTTTCATGTGGGTTGAAATATACTGATGCCAAAACTGAATAAGTGACATATTGAGCAAAATTGAGTTTTTTGGATAAATGTACTTACTCCTTTGAGATGAAATACTAAAAAAATGTTCAATAATTTCGAATTGAATAAGTTCATCGTCATCGTAGATTGCCCGAGAGGTTAAAGTTTACATTTGTGCATTTGGCGCACAGGCAAGCTTACACATGCTACTGCGCGGAGACAGCTGTTTTCTCTCTCTCCTTTTTAATGGACGAGAGCGAGATGCAGAGTCTACGCGTGTACATTATTAGCTCATACAGGAAGCTAATGTCTGGCACAGGCTGGAGTCATTATTTTTATGGGGCATCCACACGCTTGCCAACCTAGCACAAGTCAAGCGCACAGTGTGTCGTCTAGAACATGCTATCTGGACAAAATTTTGTCTAATGGACTAATTTTGTCCAGCTAGCATGTTCTAGACGACACACTGTGCGCTTAGCTACAAGCCAAGTGTGCAGTGTGTCGTCTAGAACATGCTAGCTGGACAAAATTAGTCCATTAGACAAAATTTTGTCCAGCTAGCATGTTCTAGACGACACACTGTGCGCTTGACTTGTGCTAGGTTGGCAAGCGTGTGGATGCCCCATTATATTTCGATTTTATTACTTTTATATTTCGATTTTATTACTTAGATTTTCGGCAGATTCACTTTGTGAAAGTGAATTTTTAAAAATTAAAGTATAATAAGTTTGTTATAATTCACAGAAACAGTTAAGGCGTGTTATAAAGCTAAATCTGCCATTTTTGTTTCTTACACTTTATGGTCTTAGCAAAATAGTTACAGTAATGAAAAAAATCAAGCATGTTTATTAATTTTTTATCTTAATTATAAAGCTTGAACAAAATATATAACTTAAGAATTGCTTCCACAAAAAAATATTTAAAAAACGCATTTTTTTACATTTTTAGCTTTTTTTTCGTGTGTGCTGTATTTTGGAATTTTTTTTTTTGCTTTTTAATTAAAGAACTATACATTGTTTAGGTTCCGTACTCAACATTTTTTTTATAATGTCAATAGTTTTTGAGTAAATATGGAAAAACTGAAACTACTTAATGAATTAAATCAAAGAACACAGTTTTTCCGTATTTACTCACAAAATATTGACATTATAAAAAAAATGCGTTTTTTTAAATATTTTTTTGTGGAGGCAATTCTTAAGTTATATATTTGTTTAAGCTTTATAATTAAGATAAAAAATAAATAAACATTCTTGATTTTTTCCATTACTGTAATTATTTTGCTAAGACCATAAAGTGTAAGAAACAAATACGGCAGATTTAGCTTTATAACACCCCTTAAGTAGGTACTTACGTATCTCCCATCAACTAAAAGTAGTGTTGATTTTCTATTTAAATTTATAGTGTACCAAATACCATACTCATCTGAGAGGTAAAAGTGAATAAGTACATTTTATTTTTTTATCGCTGAAAAAAAATTAAATGTGCAAGTTAATCAAATCAGATGGAAAGAAAACTATTATGGCTAAATTGACAAAAAAAAACAGTTCATCCTGATGATTGGTTTACAAACTAAGAAAATAAATACACATAAAAATCTTCTTTCCGCGATATCTCACAACTAGGAATCTGTACCTACTTATTCAGTTTTACCTTTTAGGTGGCGATATAGTATTTCAGGTAGAAGATATTTAAGCCAATATTATAATTATAATTAATACATTACATTTCTCTTACAACGAATACTTTAATGTAAATTGTCAAGTGTATTCTTAGTTTGTCCAAAAATAAACAAAGGAGGTGGAATGTTTTTGGCTCCGATGTTCCATACGCATCAATGTGACTACAGTTCTAAGCGACCAATAATAAAATATTAGTTTGCCTCTCGCCCCAGTAACCTAGCTGTGTGATGTCACAACTTTCTTGCCAATGTTAAATGTGCGGATCTCATTCTAGTATTTATTTTATTATCCAATGTCGTAATAATCTTCCTAAGTTCCTTTGATACTCGTATGTGGCTCTTTATTATTTTTTTCCACTTTTCCATTTTATCACATTTGTAAACACTTCTCTTTCCCATCCTCTTGTGTATATAATACCTACTCATAAATGCTTCAGGAAATTTGTATTGTCATTGATGTATTATTTCCATAAATCTTAATAGCAACACACTTCTATAAATTGTGATCAGTAGTTGCTGAGTAGGTAGACAATCATAAAACAAATATCTCACCTTGATAATGTTCATATTCCTAGTTAATGCACTATACATGCACGACCAGTGCAGTAGGTACAATGAGATATTAAAGTAATAAATTCATGTAAAATAAAATATTAATTGAATGAAGGGTTGGGCCTGAATGAATTAATAGGGAAAATGTTACATTTGTCGGCCATCTAAAGACCTTAGTTACAAATCTGACCACCATCATCCTGGCGCTGTCATTAACAAAAAAACACTAAAGACTGAATAAACCTCAATAGGTGCAATATTATGCAGGAGATTGAAATGTCTAAGCGCTTCATGTTGTTTTAATAACAACCATCATCAGACATCACTGTACGTGTGTTTCACAATACCATAAACTCTTTGATTATCTGGATTTTACTGTTCGCGACAACTTCTGACATCATCATGAAAAGGCAAACTCCATTGTATAAGAACTGTTATAATATAAGAGTGGTTAAAGGGCAGTGAGAACATCCAGAGCAAGGTGGTAAGGGGATGTATGGATTTTTGGGTATTACTAAAAAATAATGTGGAACAAGAAAAGAAAGATGTAAATAGACAGCGCTGGTAGCAGTTGATGAAGGACGCCAATACTTATTCCAGAAAATCAATGATGATAATGTAGTCTCCTCAAAGCAATCATATGCTTGATTCAAGCTTTACACAAACCTTTGGTAAGTAAGTAAAGTAGGTATTTATAATTGAGCCATGAAGCAAAATGCAAGTTGCTAAAATAAATATGTCACTATGCGCTTTTTTCCTTGTGTTTATTCAACATAACATTGAGCTTAAACTAAATTGTTGTGTACTTAAACTAAGTTGACAGGATTTATAATACTCCAAATAAAGCCAACAACAAAGATGAAGAAAACAATGCTACATCCGCCATTTTAAATCATTATGTTTGTACATCTCAAAAATCTATTTACTACATGATAGATCATCACAGGACACCACTGCTGCAAAATTATGCTATTAAATATTTAAGTACTATTATATTATATAGGCAAGTACATCATGTAGGAAGCACTTTATTCCAAAGATCTCATTTCATCTCGGTAGATAGTTGTTGTCAAGATGACTGAGATAAACAATCCTGTCTGTACGGAGTACCCAAATGAAAATGTCAAAAACGCCATCGAAGAGATTGCTAGAAATGAAAACTTCATCCAGTATCACATAGAAACAGAAGGTGCATCATCAAAAGGGGACGGATATATGGGAGAAATGTTCCGGATCAAATTATTTGGAACAAGGAAGGATCAAAAGGAACAAATGCTCCCACTGATTGTCAAGAACTGTCCAAACTCCATTGAAAACAATAAAATACTGCAGCTCAAGGATTTTTTCCATTTTGAAGTGTTTGCTTACAATGACATCATTCCAGTTTTAGAAAAAATCCAGGAAGATGCTGGTGTAGCAGAGGAAGACAGATTCCTTCGTCCAAAGTGTTACAAAACCTGTGACGAAGACAAAAAGGAGCTGTTGGTTTTGGAAGACTTGTGTGTTTCAGGCTATCGCTTAGTAGACATGCAAAAGCCCCTGGATTTTGATCACGCAGCTCTGGCTTTCAAAAAAATAGCAGCTCTCCATGCCACAGCATTTGCTTTGAAAAAGAAAAACCCTGAAATGTTTGACAAGTTTTCAGAAAAAACATCAAAGACAATTGAGCTTTGGAATGGGTTTGATAAATTTGTGGATATTTTTTTGAAAAAGGCAGTTTCTCAGATGGATGACGACGACTTGGCAAAGAGGCTCGCTGCATTTGGAGAAGGCGTGTATAAGAAGATGGAGAAGCTGATTGGAATAGGCAATGAAGACCCTTACTATATTCTGTGCCACGGAGACTGCTGGGTGAACAACTTCATGTTTAAATATGAGGTAAATTGGCACAACTATAAACCAACTGCTATAAAATCATTTAGATCCTTTATCAACCTCGTCCCATACATACCGTAGGCCCTGAGAGACATGATAATGTTCTTATCCATTTCAAGTTATTAAAAGCTTTTATTTGGCAGAATTTATCATGGGCTTCAATTACAAATGTATTTATTTGTTGCGGGGAAAATATCTTTGATTATTTTCCTTGTAATTTTTTTTCAAAAAAAATACAATTTGGGGTATTTCAGATACAAGAAAGGATACACATTGGAGTAATGGGAGAAGAAAAAATAAATTATATTACACATTTCTGAAATCATATTTTTTCTGTAAATATTCACAGATGACATAATAGGTCGGAGAAAAAATTTCTTCGCATTTTATATGAAAATTCAGGTCATTTTTTTTCAAAGTTAATTTACAGTTAATTACAGTACATATGTGCCATTGTGTTCGTAGACCATCTGCCATCTTGTAGGTAGAGACATGATCCCGTTACTCTAGAAATTTTGGGACTTCTGATCAAAAAAACGCAACAAGTAAGCTCGATATTTGGGTGTCACACGAGCTCACTGAAAGAAACCTAATGAACCGTGTACTCATTTGCGATTCTTTATTAAGACGTAATGAAACCGTTTTTGAAGAGATTGATAAATGGTGATGAAAAGTGGATCACGTATGACAAGAACGTGCGAAAAAGGTCATGGTCAAAGGTCGGTCAGGCTTCACAGACTGTGGCAAAACCTGTTAATACTCGCAGTAAGTTGATGCTGTGTCTATGGTGGGATTGGAAGGGCATTGTTCATTATGAGTTTATACCGCCGGGCAGAATCATCGATTCGGATCTCTACTGCCAAAAGAGTCGAAGGCTTTCTCAAGATCTACGAAAGCCGCGTAGACCTTTTTATTTACGGCCAGCTGTTTTTCGACTATCTGTCGAAGCGCGAATATCTGGTCTACGCAACCTCTTTCTAGCATAAAGCCAGATTGTATATCTGAGACCTTCTCATGGGTGGATAATCTTACCCTATGGATAAGAATCTTGCATAGCACTTTACCTGGCACACTAAGAAGGCTGATCGGTCTGTAGTTACGGCAGTCTTTTTTGTCGCCTTTACCTTTGTAAATTGGCACAATGACCGCCTCTCTCCAGTCCGATGGAACCTCCTTGACACTAACACACAATTCGCAAAGCTCTTTCATCCATTCAATCACACATTCTCCTCCCGCTTTCAACATCTCAGGTCTCACACCATCCACACTTGCAGCTTTCCCATTCTTTAATTCCTTTATAACCTTTCTTACTTCTTCTTTCGATATTTTCAAAACATTACCCTCATCATATTCTCCTTTCATAGTTGAATCACATTCATCTTCACCAAAAACGTCATTAAAATATTCTTTCCATCTCTTTTTTACATCTTCTTTATTCCACAGAATGTCTCCGCTGACATTTTTGATTCCCGGAGTTGTGGACTTACAACTTTCGTTGTTTTAAATGTTTTTAGGCTTTCACGGCCGGATCTAGATGCTTGATTTTTTGGTTCCGGGTTTTGACCGTGGTCCATGTTTTTGCTTGTCTTCTTCTTTTTTCTATTTATTCTTTCGTGAAGACTTTCTTGAAGACTTTCAGCTTACGTTTCGTCTCCTCTGTGGGCGACTTCTTCGGAGTTCTGCTCGCTACTGAGCTCAGTAGCGAGCAGAACTACGAAGAAGTCGCCCACAGAGGAGACGAAACGTAAGCTGAAAGTCTTCAAGAAAGTCTTCAAGAAAGAATAAATAGAAAAAAGAAGAAGACAAGCAAAAACATGGACCACGGTCAAAACCCGGAACCAAAAAATCAAGCATTTCGTTGTTTTGTCTCACCTAGCTCCAAAACATATTTTTATTGTCAGAGAAGTCATTCTGTGCTCTTTCACTCAATTTCTCTTCCATACTTCTCTTACTCATTTGAACTTCATTCTTCGCTAGCCATTTTTTCCTCTTGTACTCGGTCTCTAACATTTTATTCTTTCTATCAGTGATCCATTTTAAATAACTCTCTTTCTTCTCTTTCACTGCTTGTTTAACCTTATCGTTCCACCATTCATTGCCTTTTCTATGCCCAATCGTCACTTCTCCACATACTTTATTTGCACTTTCAACCAAACATGTTTTAAATGTTTCCCACATTTTTCCTACACATGCATTCTTCGCCAATTCCTTGCATTCATCCAATTTCAAAATCTGGCTTACTTCCACTTCAAAATCAGTTTTTAAATTAAAAAAGTAGTTTAAAAATTATTAAACAAAGCATTATTTTATATTTTATTGGTGATAAAATTGCACAAATTTATTATTAGCAAAATGACCACGAAAATTTTTGATAGCGATTATTAAAACACATAATATTTATTTTTAGAAGAACCTACCTAGTAACAACAAATAATATTAAAAAGATTTTTTATTTTCCATGTATAACTCATACATCTCTTCGAAATCGTATGAATCTGATCCTTCCCATAGAATATAGCACTTATGACAGAGAAATCCATCACCATCCTCAACTTCTGGGAGATTTTTCTTGTGATCTTTTGGTATCTATGCACAATCTATGATAAAAATTACCATCACTTTTGCAAGGTTTCACATGAACAATAAAATGATTAAAGTACTGCATAAACGTGCATTCGTTTGACCAACTAAAAAAGATGGATATAAAAAATAATTAGAAAAGTCTAATGTGATGACAAGTTACACACAATAATATTCAGACCTAACAAAAATGTAATCCTCGTTTTATGTGGGGATTTTTAATCTTTTGTATTTCCAGAGATATGATGGTGTCCAAAGGTACACAGCGTCCAGAGGTACACCACTTGCCCCTAATATTTGTATGAAAACTAATCAGCTGTTCACTTGCGGTCATCTTGGATTGACAGGTTTTCATTCACAGGTTTCCCCCATACAAGGTTGATATTTGAAATTAAAAAATGGTTCCATTTCTGACAATGCACATGCGCACATTCTCATTTCAACACGGTTACCCGTTGCGTAATGACCATTACTCAACGGGCTGTAGAAATGTATGGCATTGTGATTGCGTTAGCAGTTTTGTATTTAGTAAATTACCAAATGGGAGTAGAAAAACTTTTTCCCGACCTAATATATAAGCATGAATTCAAAATTCCTCAAGAAGGTGTAGGTATTTCTATAACAATTTTATTGTGTTTTCAGGATGACAGCCCCATAAACATGCAGTTGATAGACTGGCAGGTGATTCGGTATGCCTCTCCTATCACCGATCTCGCACATTTGATCTTCCCATCAACAGAGGAAGATTTCCGAGCTGAATATTTAGACCAGCTTTTCCAGCTGTACTACGACACTCTTGGTCAACGCCTCCTGGAAATGGGACTCCACATCAATGATTGCTTTCCTCCCGATGAATTCAAAAGGCATCTCAAAGAATACCTTCCATACGGGCTCATTATTTCTTTGTATACAATACCATTTGTTCATATGGATCCAAAAGATGCGATGGATGTTGTAGAAATCATGCATTTTAATTTCGATAATGGGAACTTTCCCACAAAGACAAGTGAAGGCAGTTTGAGATGCATCAGAGGCTTGGTGAGGGATTTTAAGAAGTTTGGTTTAATATAGGAGGACACAATAAATTATAATTTTAGTGTCAAAATGTGACTATCTTTGCATCTATCAAAACTTTGTAATTGATGTGAATAACAGATTACATATGATTTAAGGGTGATTGAGAGGTCAGCGCGCCCAACTTTGATGACCGAAATAACCCATATTTTGAATGGTAAGGCAGTATTTTTTCTCCAGTTTAAATTAACACATAAAATAAGGTATTTTTTTCCATAAAATACCAATTCAAAATAATTTTATTTACGGAGATACCTTAAATGGAGATTTCCACTGTTCTTATGAATAAATCCTAACTTTTTTTTATTTCAAAACATTCATTTTGATTAGTTTTATTTTTTCTACTTGTTAGTTGTTTTTTTTTACTTTTCGTTGATTTTTTATGATTATTTAAAAAGTACCCAAATTTTGCATACGATATTGTAGCTAAAGTCGTCTTTTAATGGTTTATTTTCCTTTTAGGATTTGAAGTGATATTTTTTATGTTTTCAATGCATTACTTGTTTTATTTTTTCTCCTCTAATTTATAATTAATAATGGAAAAAGAAAGATTTTCATACAAAAAATGATCCAGTCTTTGGCGCCACGGATAAACTGTGGCGGATTCGTGAACTGGCTTTAAATATAATATCTACCAAAAAATCATGAGTCCGAAATTTAGGTGTAACGGAGTTCAAGCGTTTACGTTAAAACTGGACCAAACAGGTACAAAAATGCATGAAAACCAAAACGCCAGCTCGAGATGCTGTTTAAGATTCGATACATTTTTAGCATGCGGTCTATTTCCTATAGTTACGAGAATTTTACACTTCGGGTATACTCGTATATCTTCGTATATCGACGGAAATGCACGAGTGGCTGTGGTTTAGTAAAATACGTATATACAGGTATTCCACTAGAAAGATTCATTAGCAAAACATAAATTATTTCGCGGTGTCAGAATATCGTCGCCTTACTTTCAAAACCTCGTATCTCAAAAAAAATAATATTTTGCTTAAGTACTTCTTTCCATATAATATTACATAACTACTACATACTCGATGGTTTGAGCATATGGAGAGAATGAATGAGGAAAGACTGACGAAGAAAGTATATGTGGCAAGAATGGAAGGGCGTGGGTTCGAATCCCGGCGGAGCACAAAAAATATACCATTTATATTTTCAAATTTGCTCTTCGCTGAGATGAAAAATTCATAAACCTTTACCAAAGACTGGAGGAAATGAAAGAAGTATGTAAGGAAAGATAGAAATGGCGGTTGATCTGTAATGTTGGCGGCTTGGGTTTATAAAATTGGAATTTGTTTTCTGTTTTAGTTTTGATGTCCATAGAAATGATTATTTATTGATTAAAATTGTCGTGTATGTTCCTTGACTTATAGGTTGGTATGCGGCTGACCACCCATGCTGTAAAAATGGTTCAATTTGCCAATATCACCCCTGTCTCAGGGAAGGACGGCAAGAGTTGCAGGGTGTATGTCCATTTGAGATTTGGTTTTTATGTTGTAGGTTCACATGAGGCATGTGCAAGCGCAAACTTGTACGTGTCTGGTTGTGAGAATGCATGTAATGTGAATCTCCAATGTAACATATCTTTGCAACTTACATTAGATTAGATTAGAATTGATAAAAATCTCTGCAGCTTAGATTAGATAAGTAAATTATTTAAGTTAACCTGCTTTGTTTCATTGCTATAAAAATCACTTTAAGCAGAAATAAAGCACTTACTGCCTCTTTCATTGTACATTTGCTAAGAAAAAAAGTAGTATCTGTCACTTACTGCTTTTATGCTTAGTTTTTCTTATAACCAAAAAGCAGTAAGTGTTATAATTTTATGAATTTTTAATTTATTTTCATATTTTTTAATAGTTATACGTAAAAGGTCACTCACAAAAACCATGGTAAAAAATTGAAACTGAAATCTTTAAATTTAAATAAGTTAGCCCAACAAACTCAAGTTTGAAGTAGATTATCTCAAAACAAATATTTTGCAGATACTTCCTTTTTGGTAAGCAGGGCAGAACAGCAGAACGTCGCACTGGTAAATAAAAATAATGCTCTGCACACAAATCCGTGTTTGTATTCAAGATGCAATAAATTGTTACAGTTTGTGTACAACACTCATACAACACTATTATGTGTGCTGAATCTTTTATCTGAAGATTCACAATTAATTATATAAAAAATAAAACGCTCTCAAGGAGCGTTGTGTTACTTTCTATACAATTTTGTGAAAAATTAAATGTGTAACAAATAATAAATTAATTTATTTCGAAATAAAGTAAATACTTTTATTTAAAAAATGTACAACTTATTGCTTTTAATTAAAGTCAGGATTTTTTTGATGTATTATGAAAAAGAAACACAAAATGGCTAAGAAAAGTTTCTAAGCCCTACCGGTGAATTCTAAAAGCGTTTACACAACCATAGCGTTTATCCAAAAGTTTATAAAAACTAAAACGCTGGGGAGTAACGCCATCTAATCTGATGAGTCAAAGTTATTTGACATAAAATTACGATTTTAGTTTCATAAAACAATTAAAGAGGTTCTTTAGTCCCGATATTAATAATCTTCTTAAGCTCTCGTATAACCTTAAGAGTGGATTTCAAGATTAAGTAAGTTTTTAAATTACATATAGATACTTACTACACTCACAAATAAAAAATAAACATATTTCCATTTGTTCTCAATGTGTTTTGAGTCAATTAAGTTAGATTATAATATGTAGGTAGGTACCTACTGAACGTGGTGAAAATAAAAACTACTGCTTCAACCTCGTAAAACATCACTTTTGATATCCCAGCGTGGAGTTAGCTGTGCTGTTAACATTAAGGGGAATTAGAAAAGTAAAAAGTGAATTTTTATTAGTTTTTATGTTGTAAGTTCACATGTGGCATGTGTAGGTAAGCCGAACTTATGTGTGTTTGCTTGTGGGAATCCATTAAATATAAATCATTAATATTAAATAAATCACTTTTGTGTTCTTTCGGGTTTGACCATGTTCCACTTGCAGCTCCCACATCTGCCGATGTTTCGCTTTCATGAGCAGAAAGCATCTTCAGGGCGAGTTTTCAAAGCGCCGTGGCGGTTTTCGTTGTCTTCGCGGACGCGCGTTGGTGTAAACCACAGAGAACTAATGGGGAATGCAATGCGTTGTTCTCATCTTCCTTCGCTCTAAGGCGTGACGGGGGGTGGGGGTGGTGACGCGGGGGTCGGCGCAGGTGTGTGCGCAGACGCGTGCGCAAGTAGGGGTGCGCAGGGTGGACCCGGTCCCACGTGGGTCGAGACAGGTACCTGTTTTACCGACTGGTCGACTAAGTCGATAGAGGTAGAGGTCCGGGGCGGCAAAGCTTTTTGTTTTTTTTGTTTTGTATCCTGCCGCCATTCCTCTAGGGGTGGCCGGTACCTCCACACAAGAGCCTCCACTTGACTCTGTTCTTGCATACTTCTTTCATCTCATCTAATTTCATCACTCTTTTCATGCATGCTCTTCTCTTGTTTCCACTCTGTAAATTCCATTCATTCGCAATCTCACTTATCTGATCAATCCATTCTTTTCTAGGTCTGCCCCTTCCACGCTTACCTATTACATTCCCTTTATACACTCTTTTTGTCAGTCGGTCTTCATTCATCCTTTCAATATGTCCAAACCATCGCATCACACTTCTTTGAACTTTCACTTTCACGCTTTCTTTTACTCCGCATTCATTCAGAACCCATTCGTTTCTCACTCTATCTTTCAGTGTTTTTCCTGTCATACTTCTCAAGTAAGCCATTTTTACGGTGCATACCTTATTTAAGTACTTCTCTTTCATTCACCGTCCATGACTCGCTTCCATACATCAGGGTCGGCAACAATATACAATAGTGTACCGCCATTTTCATTTTCTTTGGTAACCTTTTATTCTTCTCTATTCTACCAAACTCTCTTATCACGCATCTTCCTTTGCTGGCACGCTTCTCTAATTCTTTTGTCATCTTACCATTCGCCTCAAACTTTCTTCCTAAATAGTCAAACTCATTCACTACTTCAACTTTTATTCCATTCAAATTAATTGTAAGTTCCTCACATACTTCATTCTTGTCTTAACTGATCAAAACTGAAAAAACTGAAAAAAGCTGATCTCCATATTTTGTTTAATTTCAGGCCTTCTTCTTTTTTGTTGAAATTTTTGTGCTGGTGGATTTCAATGGCCTCTCTATACATTCTAGCGAAATAGCCTTTTGTTTTTGCCAATATCTTGGTTTTTCAAATAAAATATCGTGGTCGTCCAAGCAGGCGTGCTCCGCTACCGCTGATTTTTCATATTGGCCTAAACGGCAGTTCCTTTTATGCGCTTTTAGCCTCGTGCCCGTAAATCTTTTGGTCGTACCGATGTAGGACAGGCCACAGCTGCAAGGTATGTCATAAACGCCTGATGTGTCCAGATAATTGCGTTTGTCCTTGGCTGACCTGAGGCATTGTGAAATTTTGTTTGTGGGTGTGTAGATGGTTTCTATCCCATGTTTTTTCAGAATTTTGCCTATGAGGTCCTATTCGATTATCTGGACACACCACAGGCGTTTATGATAAACCTTGCATATATACCCCCCCTTGCATAATTCTATTGTGTGACATGGACGGGACTTTACGACTGCACATCTTCGGTACCTTTGCATACTTTGATTTTTTTGTTAGTTTGAGGAAAAACTTTTATTACTTGATTACTGTTTGGAATGCTCGGGGCCCTATTGAGTTCTTCTGGAGCCCCTGAATAGTTGTTGTGAGAAACTTGTATTTCTTAATTATTGAAGAATTCGTCCGTATGAAACGTAGCGTTATGAAGCGGAAGTGAAAAAAAGGTGCATTTCTATACATTTTCTGTGCTTTATTTTTTAGAATAATGATAACAATAAGAATTTTGAGGGCCCTTTGGCAGCGGGGGCCTTGGTTCGGTCGCACCGCTCGAACCACGCTTAATCCGGGCCTGGCCATGACCATCAACAAATCACAAGGTCAATCCTTAAAAGTTTGTGGTCTGAATCTAGAAAATCCATGTTTTTCCCATGGTCAATTGGCATGTTCACGGGTCAAGTGGCATGTTCACGGGTCGCAAGACCATCTGCATTATTATTTTGTTCTTGCACCTGATGATAAAAAGAAAAATGTCATGTATCACAAGGTGCTTCACTAAAGAGTGGAACCAATGCACTAAAATATGTACATGGCCAATAAAAAATCATTAAAATAATTCCTTTTTCATTTTACATTAATTATCCAAATAAAAAATTGACCTTGATGAAATCAAAAGTCTGCTCATTTATTGCCTCTAAAGCAGAACAAAGTTCGCCGGGTCAGCTAGTATTATATATAAAAGAGAATGTTGAAACAAAACATTCTATGTGTCACTTTGATTATGATGGTAGATTTATTATCTGCACATATTAAGATGATTTATTCGGTGAGCGCTGTCTTTGTGTGAATCACACCTCGAGAGCCCTCTGCGAGCTCGGTCGTCACAATAGAAAGCGCTAAGTACACAAACAAGATCCAGTTGCTGGGAGGTTAATATAATAGAGAACTGTAAGTAAGGCCTGCAACTATGTACTGTCCAAACATGCCACTCAATGTTGGTAAAGCAATATATTTTAAGCTTTAGATTTCAAATTATATGTGAAAGTACATAAGATAAAAAGCCTAAAATAACTACTGTGAGGGTTTTTCTTCTCTGTCCTGCTGATTGACACAATTAATAATTAACAGCCACTTTAATATGTTTACTTTTATTTCTTTCACAATGTATACACAATTAACCACAGCACAATAATATTCTTTATTCTTAATTACACAGGCTTGTGGCTATCCCGCCTGGCAAGCTTCTCCTCTCCTTCTACCTTCCTTTGTTTTCCTTTTCATTCAAATTCAAATCTCATGTTCCATTTTACCTAACAAACAAATCCATCTCGTTACAATACACCTCCTTCCTCTCATAAAAAAAAAAAAACATTCCCAATTTTTTTTTTTTTCTTTTACAATGAGTAAATAATGTATCATAATGCTCAGCCGGCGCCACATATTTTGTTTTATTTTAAGGATAAATTTCAAAAATATGAAAATAAAAAAAAACCTGTTTCTGATACATTATTCAGTCATTAATACATTTTTTTTAACAATGCCAATTATTTTCATACTAAAATTAATATATTTTTTTTTTAACACAAATTTCATATTCAATATTATAAACAATATTTGTTTTTTTTTAAATACTTAATTCAACAATTCAAAATAATCAAATAACAATACATAATAAACATTCACCAGTTAATTAATCAATTCATTAAAATAACTTTTTTTTTTTTAAACATGTATCACATCTTTCCCAATATTTAAATTTATTTCAAATTTATTTTTCATTAATAAATTTATCAGTCCATCAATTTTTTTAAAAACTTTACCTTCATATATGTAATACTTTGTTTAATTTATGTTTCATACCTTCATTCATGCAATGTTTCATAATTCATTCTTTCACTGATCACTTTTATATCAACTTTCACCGTATCATTCATCACCTCAAATTTTTCATACACATGAAAATATGTTGTTTTTTTTTTTTTTTTTTTTTTTTTTTTTTTTTTTTTTTTTTTTTAATCTAATTTGATTATGTCCTTGATGTGATATTTATTTATAACATTTGTGTCTATATCTTTTAATACATAGACTATCTTGCTAACTTTCTTTTCTATTCTGGCTTTGACAAATTTTGGAGCCAACTTTGTACAGAAGTATTTCCCTGCATTTGATTGTATGAAATTTTTACGCCATACAATATCCCCTTGATCATAGACACGATTTGATCTACCTTTATTATAATAATTTGCATTTTTATTATATGCATCCCATAAATTTTCTGTTACAATTTTGTATAATGTGTTTAATTCCTTCATTTTATCTTTATGCATATCTCTATATTTATCTAAATCTTCCTTTGATTCTATTTCATCATTTACTATTTCACCATGAATTTCACCATTTAGTACAATCTCCCTACCTCTTGCTAATACATTAGGTGTGTATCCTGTTGCTAAATTGACTGTATTATTTATTATGCTTTGTACTGAATCTAAAAAAGTATCCCATTTTCTTTGTTCATTTTCAACAAAAATAGCTAATGTGTATCCTATTGTTCTATTATATGTCTCTACATTATTGCACATGGGAGTATATAAAGTTGTATAAAATATTTTCTGTACTCCATATGAGTACATAAAATCTTTAAATGCATTAGACTTTAAATTCTTTCCATTATCTGTTATTATCGTTTGCGGTACTCCTTCTGTTAAAAATATTTTATTTTCTATTAATTTTACTATTTCTTCTGTAGTAGCTCTTCTTAAAGGAAATAACCAACAATATTTGGTAAAAACATCTATTATTGATAATATATGTATATAGCCCGTACTTGATTTTGGTAATGGTCCTATCAAATCAATACTCATACAACATTTTTAACGGTCTATCCACTCTTTTTCTATTTTCCATTTTTCCTGCTGGAGGTAAATTATTCGGCTTATACATTTTACATTTTTGACATTTATTTATAAAACTTTTTATATCTGCATACATATTTTTCCAATAGTAACATCTTGATATGTATTTATAAGTTTTAAAAATACCTACATGTCCATTATCATGATGATTCTTTATTATAGTTAATCTATTGTCTATAATAGGTATCTCTTTCCAATTATATTCCTCTGTGAAAGGATTATCATCATTTATTAGTTTAAATAATTTATTATCTACCATTTTGAATTTTTTGTATTTGTGTGGTGTTTTTGTACATCCTTCTGCGATATTATTATACCAAGGATCTGCAATATTTGAATTTATTACTTCCATTTCTTTAGTACCAGGAATCCTAGATAATACATCTGGCACTGTATGTTCTTTCCCTTTTCTATGCTCAATCTCAAATTCATACTGTGAAAGTCTCATGGCCCATCTTGCTAATCTACCTGTTGGATTTGATATTTTATTCAAGAATTTTAATGCCATATGATCAGTTATTACCTTGAATTTCATCCCATCTAGATAAGATCGAAAATGTTCAATTGACTCTACAATGGCAAGAAGCTCACGTTCTGATGTCGAATAGTTTTGTTCTCTAACTGTCAAACTTCTTGAAAAATATGCTATTGGCTTTTCGGACCCATTGATATTTTGGTTTAATACTGAAGCTACTTGATTTTTACTGGCATCAGTGTGTAAAAAAAAATCTTTTGTGAAATCCGGACATATTAATACAGGGGCTGTGCTTAAGGCTAATTTTAAATTATTAAATGCATCCTCAGATTCTTTTGACCAATTAAAATTGTTCTGACCTTTTTTACCTCTCAATAATTTATTTAGTGGATATGATATCTCACTGCAGTTTCGTATAACTTTTCTATAAAATCCTACCAAACCTAAAAACATTCGTAGTTGTTTTACATTTTTCGGTGAAGGATATTCCTCTATAATCTTGACTTTATTTGAATCTGGCCTTAATCCATTTTCATCAATAATGTATCCCAAATATTTTAAACTATCTTTGCAAAATTCACATTTTGAAAATTTTACCGTTAACCCTGCTTCTTGTAATATATTTTTAACTTGTTTTAATAAATTTAAATGTGAATTGAAATCTTCGTTAATAATAATTAAGTCATCGATATAACAAAATATGTTAGTATCAAATTTAGGTCCAAATAATTTGTCTAATAAACGCGTTTTTCAGAACTTGAATTTTTTAAACCGAACGGCATTTTTGTGAATTGAAACAACCCTCTATTTGGTACGACGAAGGCAGTTTTTTCTTTGGACGATTCTTCTAGTGGAATTTGCCAAAACGCCTTGCTTAAATCTATTGAAGAGATATATTTGGCATTTCGTAAATTTGCTAAAACTTGATTTAAATTTGGAATGGGATAGTTATCTCGTTTTGTTACTTCATTGAGTCTTCTAGAGTCCAAACAAAATCTAGGCGTTCCATCCTTTTTAATTACAATCACAACAGGACTGGACCACGAAGATTTGGATTGTTCAACTATACCTTCTTTTAACATTTTATCTAACTCTGTGTTAACCTGTCTCTGTCTTGCTGGACTGTAATACTTTTGTTTTATTGGAGGACCTTCTGTCTGAATTCTGTGTTCAATGAGGTTTGTGCATCCTAAGCCTATTTTTTCATAAGAGATGTCCTTGAAATCATTTTCTATTGTTTTTAATTGCTGTAATTGGTTATCTGTTAATTTAGTTCTATTTGTAATTTTACCTAATTCACTAATATTTTTGCTATTTGAATATGTAATTTTACTTATTAAACTCGGTTCTAATTCAAATTTTATCCAAAAATCTATTCCAAAAATTAAGTCTTGTTGTAAACCTTGTAAAACATAAAAATCTACATGTTTTATTTGATTGTCACATTTTACCTCTAAATTTATTTTACCAAGTATTTTTATATTTTTACCATTTGCTAACGAGATATTATCATGGGTTTTTATAATTTTGTAATTTCTTTGTAAAAAATAATCAAATGTTTTTTCATTGATTGCAGAAATAGATGCACCTGAATCTAGTAAACCTGTAAAATTTTTGTTCTCAATATTTACTGTTAAAAATGGTCTTTTATCAAATAGGGTATTTGCAGTAGTGAGGAATATGATAAAAAGTCTATTATTTTGATAGATTTCGAAAAATCAAATAACAATATGTTGATTTGAAGCCGAAAATATTTGTTTTCGATTTTATATTTAAAAAAGAAAATATAGAAATTTGGACCAGTTTTTAAACGGATATGAGATCTGCTTCTTCTATTTCCGGTGCTGTGACGTCATATGTTGACGTCACTTTCTTTTATTGACATTCCATACTCTGTTGACATGTGTTGTTGACAACAGAAACAAATGAAAACAACAGAAACAAATGAAATGTTTTTAAAAAAACACACAAACTTCTTGAAAAAACAACAGCTGCAACCATGCCGCAACGGTGTAAACATGAAAAGCTATGTTTGAATGACATGAATGTGTGGGCTGTCAGTTGATACGGCGATGTTTACAAGACCGTGACGTCACGCGAGAAAATTTCATCTAGTAGCGTTTTAGCGCGAAAATTCAAAAATTGATTTGAAAATGCTTATAACTTTGCTAAAAATACAACTAAAATTAAAATTCAAGAAGTTTTGGGCTAATAAAGCATAAACGAATTTAAATCACAAATAAAAGAAAAATGTGAAAATACCCTATTGTTTAGCAAAAATGAGTGGTGCAATTTGATAATTTTTATTAAAAATTTGAATGAAATTAAGCCAGCTCTTCATTTCTGATTTTTGTGTTTGTACTGAAGGCCGACTATCTACAAGTTTTTTGAATTACTATTGTATGTCATATTTGTTCTGTTTTGTATATTTATATTTCTGTTCATTTTTGTTTTGTCTGTATAATCACTTTTTTTATTTTTAACAAAACAATCTTTTTGTACATGTCCTGTACGCTTACATGAGTAACAGATTACTGTGTGTTTTTTATAATTTCCATTTTTTATAAAACAATTTCTTTCCACATGTCCTCTTTTATTACAAAAGTGGCATACTATATTATTTGTGAAACTTCTACATTTATTCTGTATGTAATCTAATTTTCTATTTTTAGTCCAACAATCTATTTCATCATGTCCTAATTTATTACAAAAATTGCATTTTTGCATTACATTTTTCTCTTTTATGTCATTCATTACATTTAAATTCTTACATTCATTAAATTTTATAAATGATTCAAACTTGCTACATATTGTAGATAATTCCTCTGTATTTTTAATTTCAGATGTTGTCAGTAAAGTTGCATATTTTTCTGACAATCCATGAATTATTATGTCCATAAGTTCTTTATCATGCATTCTTTTATTTAATAAATTATTTTTTGATTTTACCTTTAAAATATAAACAGATGCATTATCATGCCCTTGTACCATATTTAAAATTTCTAACTTAAGATTCCTTTGAAAGTCATATTTTTCAAATTGTTGTAAGAATTTAGTTTTAAAAATTTTCCAATCAAATTCACAGTTAATTGCTCTGTACCAAGTTAACGGAAAATCTGTTAAAAATATAGGCATACACTCTACCAAATAATCTAATTTTAATTTGTAGACTTTGGCTAATTCTTCTAATCTTATTATAAATTCATTTGGTTCACTTTCACCATTAAAAGATATTTTTAATTTGAGAGGATCAAAATTTATGGACTCCATTGTGTTACTTTCTAAATCCTTTTTATTATTTATTTTTTTAGATTTCGTCATTTGCTGTATATTTTTAATTTATGCAATTAAAAAAAATCAATTATGATGCAAATTATAATGCAATTAAAAATCATTTCATTGAAAAAATTTTTTTCATACAAATGAAATATAACACCATCTATATATATTTATCTAAACTGATTTGAAACAAACTGGTTCATATCCATTCTTCATTCTCCCGCGACGTTCGATTTTTGAATTTCCATTCTTCTGAACGTAATGTAGGTAGTTTGAATTCTCTCACCTTCAATATTTTCAAACAGCGTTTCAAATCTTGTAATTTCTTGTTGTTAATTGTATAAGTCGATGTCTTCACTAGCTTTTAAACGTGTTGATGCTTTCACAACCATAAATCTGTCCAATTTTAATCATTTCATATATTGTATTGTTTTCAATGTCATTTGTTGAAATTGACTGTCATTTGTTTTTGTTTGTGAAAAATTTTCTTCATAGGAATTTCATGTACAGATTTTTTTTTTTACGTTGGGCGCCAAAATGTGAGGGTTTTTCTTCTCTGTCCTGCTGATTGACACAATTAATAATTAACAGCCACTTTAATATGTTTACTTTTATTTCTTTCACAATGTATACACAATTAACCACAGCACAATAATATTCTTTATTCTTAATTACACAGGCTTGTGGCTATCCCGCCTGGCAAGCTTCTCCTCTCCTTCTACCTTCCTTTGTTTTCCTTTTCATTCAGATTCAAATCTCATGTTCCATTTTACCTAACAAACAAATCCATCTCGTTACACTACTTAACTAATAAAAACTTATCACTATCTAAACATAAATTTCCAACTTTTGTAATCTTTTTCAATCAAAGTGACAGAAAAGGTGGGCAAACTTCATAGGTCTCCATGACTAGGTTCCTCAGCAACCAATAACAAAATATTAGTTAGCCTTCACCCTAGCAACCCGCAAAAATTACATATAAAAAAGCTGTGACGTCACACGACTAAGGTACAAAAGAAACTGCTAATAAAACTTTGGTATCGCCTGCAGGGAAAGAATCAGAAGTGAAAAATCTTTTACAATGAAACAGTCATTTGTAATCCACAAAATGTTTAAATGATTTTAAGATAAACATCACAAATCAGCACATATTCACACCAAATCTAACTTTCAGATGAGCCAAAACATAACAAGAACATGAGGTAAGTACTAAAGTTACCCAATAAGATATTATAAAAAATATTTATGTTTGTTTCACGGATTTTTTTTTTTTTTTTTTTTAAATAGATTTGTGGAAAGGAATGCAATCCACCAACCTATTTTACCTGGCCAGTTGTCTTCATGCGAAAGCAGAAGCTTGTGTGCATGCAACGGCATCTGTTGAACCAGGGTCGAAGTTATCGTCGCGGGATTCGAACCAGCGTTATCCAGTTCCAAATAACCTGTCTTGATCCCCGCGGCTATAACACCGACTATATGAATGGGAATATTCCTTAGCATGTCAATAACAAGTTATAAACATATTTATACACAAAATGCCAAAACTATTGGTTAATTCCATACACAGATAAACTAAGTATTTCAGAAGCACCAATAAAATGTACAAATTTCATGTGGACTGCCACCTGTGGTTGACGACAGGCGACAGCAGTCACTTGAAGAGGCCCCTCAAGACCTTTCTTTTCAACATATCTTTTGGGGCGCCCTTTGAGTGATAATGTCATGAAATGCTGCCAATCAAAAAAGTAAACTGATTCATCATGATTAATTAATTATCTTTCAAATTTCGTTTGATATATAGGTAAGTACCTATATATTGTATAGAATTTAACTTTCCCATACTCTTTTACACAAAATAATAGGTATAGGTACTCATAAATGCTTCTGGAAATCTGTATTTTTATTGATTTATTATTTCAATAGCAATACACTCTTGTTATCAGCATTTGCTGAGTACATAGACAATCATCTATCTCACCTTGATAGTCTTCATATTACAACATCATAGTTCATACACTAGACTACACATGTATGACCAGTGGCGTACAATGAGATATCCACTTAACATATAATATGAAACATTCCTTGAATGGACCATTGGGGTCTGAGAATGGAGTCCGCACATTTCAATTGTAGAGAAAAATGTGACATCACTTGGTCGGATTGCTTAACACTTACTTATTTGAATGGTTTTTGAAATGGAGGCTGACCCCCTATGCTGTACAAACTTGGTTCACTATTGCCCATGCCCCTTATTCAGGAAAAGGCGGCAGGAATTGCAAAGTGTATGCTCATTTGGGGTTTGGTTTATTTTGTATGTATTAAGTAAACGTGAACTTACAAGTGCCTGTGTGTGGACATGCCTTAAGTAGTCAGTCTATCGTTGCAACTTAGATTATAGATGTTTGTACTAATTGTACTTACATCTTAAAAATCTATTTTAAATAATGATTGATCATCACAGGACGACACTGCTGCAGAATTATGTAAATAAATATTCCAATTATATTATATGGGTGAGTACATTGCATAGGAAGCACTTTGTTTCAAAGATCTCATTCCACCTAGATAGTTGCTGACAGAATGACTGAGACAAACAATCTTGTTTGTACAGAGTACCCAAACGAAAATGTCAAAAACGCCATCGAAGAGATTGCTAGAAATGAAAACTTCATACAGTATCACATAGAAACAGAAGGTGCATCATCAAAAGGGGACGGATATGTGGGAGAAATGTTCCGGATCAAATTATTTGGAACCAGGAAGGATCAAAAGGAAAAAATGCTCCCACTGGTTGTTAAGAACTGTCCAAACTCCCTTGAAAACAACAAGTTCCTGCAGCTGAAGAAGTTTTTCCGTTTTGAAGTGTTTGCTTACAATGACATCATCCCAGTTTTAGAAAAAATCCAGGAAGATGCTGGTGTCCCAGAGGAAGACAGATTCCTTCGTCCAAAGTGTTACAAAACCTGTGACGAAGACAAAAAGGAGCTGTTGGTTTTGGAAGACTTGTGTGTTTCAGGCTATCGTTTAGTAGACAGGCAGAAGCCCCTGGATTTTGATCACGCAGCTCTGGCTTTCAAAAAAATAGCAGCTCTCCACGCCACAGCCTTTACTTTGAAAAAGAAAAACCGTGAAATGTTTGACAAGTTTTCAGAAAAAACATTAAAGACAATAGAGTTTTGGGAGGGGTTTGATAAATTTGTGGATATTTTTTTGAAAAAGGCAGTTTCTCAGATGGATGACGAAGACTTGGCAAAGAGGCTCGCTGCATTTGGAGAAGGCGTGTATAAGAAGATGGAGAAGCTGATTGGAATAGGCAATGAAGACCCTTACTATATTCTGTGCCACGGAGACTGCTGGGTGAACAACTTCATGTTTAAATATGAGGTAAGTTGACACAACTAACTGCCCTGACAACTGTTATAAAATCATATTATACTACAATACAGAGGACCTTAATAAGGTCCTTGATGAACCTCGTTCATACATACCGTAGGCCCTTGATGATCTGGCGCTCACTGATCCGACACATCTAACAGTCTGGTGTTTTCAAATATAGCTTTCCTACTCTGTAGCAGATTTAATGTAAAATTTCAGTATCACAGAGTGCTCAGCACTATGTAATAATCATACTCACTAGACCGGTCCGCAGTCTAGTGGTTAACACTTCTGACTTGCAAATGGAAGGTTGTTGGTTCGAATCCCAGCGGAGCACAAAAAATGCCATTTTTAAATTCAAATATATTCTTCGCTGGCTGAAAATTCATTTACCTATACCAAAGAGCAGTCACTAAAGGTCCACCCAGCCTTACAGCAACTGGGTCTTGTTTGAGAATTGGCGCTTTCTACAGCGACGACTAAGCTTGCAGAGGGCTCTTGAGGTGTGTAATATAATAAATCCTCCTTTTATTCATATTATTAGCTGACATTTGCTATGGAAATCCAATAATCAGCGTTTTCTGTAACCTGAACCATAATCTGGGGAAACAATCAAGTGCCAGATTACCAATCCCTTGCTTTGCTTCATACGTAATGACATGTTTTCTTGCTATAATATTTCACAGAATAATATATTTTACGTATATTTCTACCATTATTTTAACATAAACACATTTTTAAAATCATATTTTTTCGGCAAATATTCATAGATGCCAATGTAAACTTTAGTATAAAAGTTAAATCAAAATTCTTTAAGTATATTTCTAAAACATTTTCAGGATGACAAACTCATAAGCATGCAGTTCATTGACTGGCAGGTGATCCGGTATGCCTCTCCAATCACCGATCTCGCATATTTGATCTTCGGGTCAACAGAGGAAGACTTCCGGGCTGAATATTTAGACCAGCTTTTCCAGGTGTACTACGACACTCTTGGTCAACGCCTCCTGGAAATGGGACTCCACATCAATGACTGCTTTCCTCCCGATGAATTCAACAGACATCTTAAAGAGTACCTTCCATACGGTCTGATTACTTCTCTCTACGCAATACCATTTGTTCACATGGATTCAAAAGATGCACTGGATATTCAGGAAATCATCAATTTTAATTACGACAATGGGAATTTTCCCATAAAGACAAGTGAAGGAAGTTTGAGATGCATCAGAGGCTTGGTGAGAGATTTTAAAAAGTATGGTTTGATTTAGGATTTTTTTTGCCAAAATGTGGCAATGCTGACAGCTCTCAAACATTGTTATCCGTAATAAACTCGAACATTCAAAACATCCCTCAGCTATGTGATGTCACCCATAGTACTTAAATTAAAAAATACATGCCCGATAATTCCGAATTTTACCGTATCGACATCTAACTCGGAAATTCCGAGTTAGATGTCGATACGGTAAAATTCGGAATTATCGGGCATGTATTTAATAATCGACCCCTTAGAATAACAAGGTTCCATCTGACACTGACCCTGTTTTGAGATAATGAGCTCCAAAGTTTTGGAAGTTCGTATTTCATAAAATATTAATGTTTTTTTTAGTTTTGAGTATGCAAATATGTTCAGATTTTAGGCCTTTACTTATTTTCAGCAAAATATAAGTTCCAAATAGGTTGGAAATGGGTAATCTGGAAAAGTCACTTTATCAGTTGGAACCTTGTTACGCAATCTGTTGATAAAAAGTAAGTGAACAAGGTTCCATCATAAAAATATGACTTTAAACTTACTTTGTGCAAATAATACTTATACAATTTTGCTATTTTCTGCAACAATATTTTTTGTATGTATGGATTAAAGAATAAAAGACACAAAAAACATTATTATTTTATTATATTAACATTATTATATTAACAGATGAAGCATGGTAAATAAAAAAAAACTTAAACACATTAAAACTACGATAATTTTATGTAAAAAACGCAAACAATCATTATTCTTTCTAAAATGGATAATAACATAATAGTATTGCATTTTGGAATACTATGGTGCTTAAAATTTTAACAATGATTGATAATATTTGCGATCTTGCACAGGCATGGTATCAAACATATCTTTTATCTTTAAATCAGACACATTTTTGTCAATATTAATCAATATTTTTTTTGGTATTAGTAAACTATTTCTCCTGTTGGGAGTTCCCCTTTTATCCCCCTTGGGTATGTTGTTTGAATCTTTGCCTTGGTGGGCATTGTAAATCGGTTTCTGTGAGATACCTACAGAGTGTTCCAAGATAAAATTTCTTATATACTTTGATCCTCTCGTTATTTATTTTAAACCCGTACTTGTAGGAATATTTTTTATTTGGTGCTGTATTTTCAGTGGTTATTTTAGGACGAATTGGAGTTATTCTATCCGTTGTGGTAACGTAAAAAGTGTTTTTCATTTTGCGTCAACTTGCAAAAACTTTTGAAAATATTTTGTCGTTCGTCACTTATTTTTTTTGCACATTTCAA
The DNA here is from genome assembly GCA_951799405.1 of Agapetus fuscipes. Taxonomy (NCBI): domain Eukaryota; kingdom Metazoa; phylum Arthropoda; class Insecta; order Trichoptera; family Glossosomatidae; genus Agapetus; species Agapetus fuscipes. The sequence goes on from OX637337.1 coordinate 13,648,019, forward strand.
TTTACATTTATTAATGCAATCTTTCAAATTTTTGCCTTTTTTCTCTGATGCAGTTTTACTACGCCTATGTGTATATGCCTGGGCAGCTTGGTGTTTTGAGCATGTTTATTTTCCACAACTTTCGGTTGGACACGGTTTTTCTCACTTTATTTTTCTGTGGATTTGGTGAAGACACTAATGGGCTTTCTGAATTGAAAGTAGGAGCCAAAGCAGAATGATTGAGCTGTACAGTATCTTGAGCATGAGATGTAGGTAACAATGTTTCAATAGCAGTACATGTTTCAATGTTCTGCTCGACAGCTAAAACCATTTCTGAAACTGAAGCTAAAGCTGTTGAAGTGCAGTGCTTGGCACAGGATGGGCTCTGCTATATGTCTTCATATTGGTGAAATGCCTTCTTACTGGTCCCCTAAAAGAAAAAAAAACATAGTTTTTAAGAACATTCATAACACATTTCTAGTTAACATTTTTTCGAAACAAGTAAGACTGAATCATAACCTAAAAATGTCCGAAATTTTGATTTACCTTAAGCTGTTGACAGATGAATCCGAATCACTATCAGGTGGTTTATAAGATGATGTAGAGTACTAAAGTCTTTGTTTTCATACATTTTGATATAAAAATCACAAAAAACAACTTTTTGTAAAAGTAAACAGGCCGGTGAAAGTTTGACAGCTCAGCAGATGGAACCGTCTTGCTGACTGGTGTGAAGTTAGGAACAAAATAGTTTTTTTTATTAATAAGAGTAATAAAGTTCCATGCGCAGTTGGAACTCTGTTCCAAACCCGGAAATCTCGGTCCTACGGCTCGTTGTAATGAGCTTCTCTCGTTTTGGAAGAGGCGCTGATGTCGGTTGCTTTAGATACTAAAAGGATCATGTGCTTTAATAAATATATTTGTTCAAGTTTTGGGTCAATGAAGGCAGATATTAGGAAATATAAAATACAGGAATCTGTAAAACTTATAACTTCACTGGTTTATGAAGTTTTGTATAAATCGCCGTGTCTAATTCATGGTCAAATTATAAAGTGAAATATAATTACTACGCTCGCTCTGCATGTAGCAAAAACTTGCCATTTCCGTTCAGTTTGCCCCACCCCACTCCTTCACCCCCCGCGGCCACCTTCAACCCACGCGGAGTAAAAATGTATGTCGTCGATCTAAAAAACGTGAAATATTCAGTAAAAAGGACAATATATTCCATCGCTGCAAGTTTTCCTCGTAGAGAAGGTAATATTACACTTATTATTATATGGTGAAGTTCATTTCAAACATCGGATACGATATTTTATCATATTGTTTTTTTGCAGGTGGGATGCATGTTTTTCTCGACCAGAAAATTTCAAGCCGCAGGAAAAAGCGATCCAGGAAGTGTCTCAACCTGAACCAATGTACGTGTATTGCCGCTTCCACTTCGAAGAAAACTTTATTAGAAATCCGTCGGGAAGATTATATGGACCGCTACTCATAACATGACGTGTTATTTTATTCATTCGCTGAACGCTGCTTATGTTCTCCGCTGGGAACCGAACTCAAGACCTTCGGATATTGAGTGGTGGCGTCAACCACTAGATTGTACACCGGTGAAATATGTGAAGACATGTTTTGTGATTTTGGAGAAAAGTGTCAAAAGGTCCTTACATAGGTAGTTTATGTTATATTTCTGATACATTAGATTTCAAAAACATATAATTTTCTGTATGTGATCTTGTATCTTATCTGCTAATAAATGAAACACGTAAATATTCACTTTTTGTTTTATTTTTTGTACGAAATGGGAGTAGGTATGGAATAATAATATGAGATAATATTATAGGAGCATGGCATAGCGCGTATGTATGAGTGCACTAACACACTCACGTACACGCACACGTCGTGGTTCGCGCTCGTTACATTACGTGACGCTAGTATCTCTAGCCTGATATAATTATTATTATTAAACCGGAAATACAAAGATATATTAGGAACTCAGTTCTCTATATACCTCTCTGCTCTGTTCCCCAAATGACATGAAATATATATGATTCAGTTGGAACTTTTTACACTACTTAATTCCTTCTTAATGCCATCAGATCATGATGGCATGTATGGACGAAATAAAGATCTATGAAAATTAAATCATTTTATCGCCCTAACTCAAATCAGCTCAAATTGTTAGTTGGAACCTTGTTATTCTAAGGGGTAAAGAAAACACCAGAAATATATGAAATCATGTGTACAAAAGTCTTTGGGTAATTTGTGTCTGTTTTTTCCAATTTTTTTTACCAACAAATGCTTGAATTGGGGGCCTGAACTATCCCCCAGATACAGTTTTTCAATGGCAAATTTCTTCAAACAAATATTTAGAAATTCCAATTTTTTATAAAAACCCAGCCTGTGTCTTATTTATAAAAAAAATCTTCCAGGAAACTACATCTGCTTTTTTTAATTTACTGAAAGTCTTTGTTTTCAAAGTGTTTCTATCAATAGGCTGAACTAGAATTTTTGAAGATTGTGAGTTTAGGTATTTTAAGATATCTTCAGGTATCGAGCGGTATTAAGACACTAACATATTGTAAAGAGCAGCACAAACAGTTTAAAGACATCAACAGATAATGGGGAACAGTATGAGCAGTCTAAAGACATTTGCAAAGCACCAGCAAAACAAAGTGAAACAGTACAGTCATGTTTCATGGCATTTGAAGACAATAGGAAGCAGCACAGGTACTTTAAGGATTTTATTACCAGCACAATGTCGAGGAGCAGCACAGACAAGCCATACACTTTGAAAATGGTGAGTGGGTCGAGCAAGCTTAAGACACTAGCACCAGCATAAGAAGAGGAGAAGAACAAGCAGGATTAAGACACTATCACTTGAAGGCAATAGGAAGTAGCACGAGCTGGTCTGAGATTCTGGCATTAAACTGTCCACTATATTTTGTTTTTTGTCAGTTCACATGGATCTTATTAAAAATCAGGGCAGGAAAAAAATGTTCTGACGAAGCCGGACTTGAAACTAGAATGCCGTTATCGTATTCAGCATGAGAAGGCAGACTATTTTAATAAAAAAATATGCACAAATAGACATTTATAAGAAATGGATGCGGTGGGAACATTAAAAAGGGCGCAAAAATAAATCTGGTCATTCTCTGGCAAACTCTGGTCGAACTCTGGCAACTTCTAAAAAAATGCAGGCATTGAAGTCAATAATTCATACTAGATATCGGCGTACGCGTTCCAAATCCAAATAAAATTCAAGCTGTGTATTCTACTCCAAACAAAAATTCAAGTGTGAACAGTGAATTGTAGCGGGATTCTCGACATGTATTCCAACGAGAGGCAGTCTGCCCTCGCATTGATTTTTGGATGTAAAATGTGGTTTGTGTTTTCGTTCTGTGCACTGTTTACTGGGACTTGTTACGTGATTGCTGGCGCTGGACACATATCTGACACCACCGGCTGCCCCGCCCGTCAGTTCCAGTGCGCCAACGGGCGCTGCATTCCCTGCACCTGGGTGTGTGACAAGGACGACGACTGCGACGACCACTCTGATGAGAGCCCCAAGGAGTGCCAAGCTACAGGAGGCTGGGTGTTGCACGGCAAGAGGGCCCAGCGTAGAGACGCGGGCATGGGCGAGGACAGCCTGCCAGGAGCTACTCCGGCAAGGAGCTTGCCGACTCCCCCCCGATATTTGCCCGATTTATTTTATATTTATAACTAGCAGACTGACCGTGCTGCGCACGGTTGTCTGCTAGGCCCTTCGGGCAGTGTAAGTCTGGCTTCGCAATAATTTTTCCTCACACCTCCTTCATAGTAATTAAATGCTTGAAGAAGTAATTTGAAAAAAAAATTGCGGTAAAAGGGTTATTTAGTTCTTTCATGTTCTGAGTATCTTGTATGAAGCATGAGGTATGAGGCTGACCTCCCATACCTAAAAAAATGTTCACTGAACGAATGTTTCTCTGTTCCTGAAAAGGTCGGCAAAATTGCAGGGCTTATGGTCAAGAGAGGCTGAAATTTTTATTTGTAATTACACATGCAGCGTTTGTAAGCGCAAACTCACTCATGTCTGCTTGGGGGCATGCATTCAATATGAATTATAAAATGTATGTATGCAACTTAGATTTATATTCTAAAATTTAAAACATCAAGTGCCACAATTATATGTTAGCGTGAAAGAACATTTGCCAGCTTGTGGGTGTGCATTGTATTTGAATCATCAAAACTCTTTTTGCAACTTAAGATTATAAATTAAGATAACCGTTGTTTAAGGATTTTTCAAACCCAAACTCCTTGACCTAAGGGTTAGTATGAGGCTTACCACCCATATCGCATAAATGGGTTCACTTAACTAATGTTCCCCCTGTTTCTGAATAGGTCGGCAAAAGTTGCATGGCTTATGGTTATGAGAGGCTGAAATTTTTATTTGTAATTACACATGCAGCATTTGTAAGCGCAAAGTCACTCATGTCTGCTTGGGGGCATGCATTGAATATGAATTATAAAATGTATGTATGCAACTTAGATTTATATTCTAAAATTAAAAACATCAAGTGCCACAATTAAATGTTAGCGTGAAATGACATTTGCCAGTTTGTGGGCGTGCATTCAATTTGAATCATCAAATAACTTTTTTTGCAACTTTAGATTATAAATTAAATTTAACATTGTTGAAGGATTTTTTAAACTCAAATCCTTGACGGATAGGTAAGTATGAGCTTGAATACCCATATCGCAAAAAATGGTTCACTTGACAAATGTTTCCCCTGTTTTTGAAAAGGTTGGCAAAAGTTGCAGGGCTTATGTTCATTAGAGGCCTTAATTTTAATTTGTAAGTTAACATGCAGCATTTATAAGCGCGAACCCACTCATGTCTCCAGGGGGGCATGCATTGAATATGAATTATAAAAGTTATTGTATCTGTGCAACTTAGATTATATATTCTAATATTTAAAAAAAAATCAAGTGCCACAACTATATGTTAGCGTGAAATGACATTTGCCAGTTTGTGGGCGTGCATTCAATTTGAATCATCAAATAACTTTTTTTGCAACTTTAGATTATAAATTAAATTTAACGTTGTTGAAGGATTTTTCAAACTCAAATCCTTTACTTATAGGTAAGTATGAGTCTGAATACCCATATCGCAAAAAATGGTTCACTTGACAAATGTTTCCCCTGTTTTTGAAAAGGTTGGCAAAAGTTGCAGGGCTTATGTTCATTAGAGGCCTTAATTTTAATTTGTAAGTTCACATGCAGCATTTATAAGTGCGAACCCACTCGTGTCTCCAGGGGGGCATGCATTGAATATGAATTATAAAAGTTATTGTGTCTGTGCAACTTAGATTATATATTCTAATATTTAAAAAAAATCAAGCGCCACAACTATATGTTAGCGTGAAATGACATTTGCCAGTTTGTGGGCGTGCATTCAATTTGAATCATCAAATAACTTTTTTTGCAACTTTAGATTATAAATTAAATTTAACGTTGTTGAAGGATTTTTCAAACTCAAATCCTTGACGGATAGGTAAGTATGAGCTTGAATACCCATATCGAAAAAAATGGTTCACTTGACAAATGTTCCCCCTGTTTTTGAAAAGGTTGGCCAAAGTTGCAGGGCTTATGTTCATTAGAGGCCTTAATTTTAATTTGTAAGTTCACATGCAGCATTAATAAGCGCGTACCCACTCGTGTCTCCAGGGGGGCATGCATTGAGTATGAATTATAAAAGTTATTGTATCTGTGCAACTTAGATTATATATTGTAATATTTAAAAAAAATCAAGCGCCACAACTATATGTTAGCGTGAAATGACATTTACCAGTTTGTGGGCGTGCATTCAATTTGAATCATTAAATAACTTTTTTTGCAACTTAAGATTATAAATTAAATTTAACGTTGTTGAAGGATTTTTCAAACTCAAATCCTTGACGGATAGGTAAGTATGAGCTTGAATACCCATATCGAAAAAAATGGTTCACTTGACAAATGTTCCCCCTGTTTTTGAAAAGGTTGGCCAAAGTTGCAGGGCTTATGTTCATTAGAGGCCTTAATTTTAATTTGTAAGTTCACATGCAGCATTAATAAGCGCGTACCCACTCGTGTCTCCAGGGGGGCATGCATTGAATATGAATTATAAAAGTTATTGTATCTGTGCAACTTAGATTATATATTCTAATATTTAAAAAAAATCAAGCGCCACAACTATATGTTAGCGTGAAATGACATTTGCCAGTTTGTGGGCGTGCATTCAATTTGAATCATCAAATAACTTTTTTTGCAACTTTAGATTATAAATTAAGATTACCGTTGTTTAAGGATTTTTCAAACTCAAATTCCTTGACTTAAGGGTTAGTATGAGGCTTACCACCCATATCGCATAAATGGGTTCACTTAACAAATGTGTCCCCTGTTTCTGAAAAGGTCAGCAAAAGTTGCAGGGCTTATGGTCATGAGAGGCTGAAATTTTTATTTGTAAATACACATGCAGCATTTGTAAGCGCAAACTCACTCGTGTCTCCGAAGAGGAGTGCATTGAATATGAATTATAAATGTTAATGCGTCTATGCAACTTAGATTGTATATTGTAATAATACTTTAAAAAAATTAAATGCCGCAATAAGTACGGTTTCATATAAAAAGTTGACCGAATCGATCGTCATTATTTCTAAAAAATACATGTTATAACTGGTTGAAGTATAATTTTGAAATAAATAAAGAATATAGGTAGGTACTCAACGGAATTCAACCGAAAAAGAATCGACTTGGCAATGGCAACGATGGCAACTTTGAAGCCTATGTTGAAGTGCTGGCAATTTATTTGAAATTCGAATGTCAAAATGAGTTTTGTTTCTCGCATAGGTTTTACATAAAAAGGTGTTGTGATTGATCATGTTTATTTATTTAAAAAACAACAATTTAAAATCTACTAATGATGAGGAAGCACATCCCAAGTCCTGAACAATATTTGTTGTGAATATGACGTGCATCTGTTTAGGAGTTCTTCAGTTTGAATGCCATTAACGCACAACTATTTTGTATGGGGAGGCCGTTGCATTTTATAAAGATAAGGGATTTAATATTTTTTTTTAATACCTTAACGATTATGATAATGATTTGATTGTTTTAAATATTTGACATTTTTATTTTGACATTTTTATGTACTTACACTTTATATAATAATTGTTATTATTTAATATAATTAATTTATTTTTGTAATTAATAAACCCCATGTTCGCCAATATAAACGCAGTTCCACTCTGCAGAAAAACCGCCATAAACTTGCTCAGAGAGAATGAATGGGTGTTTGGAACTTGGAATGTCAGAAGAATGAATGAGTGTAAGGAGAAGGAAATCGTGAATGTGATGAATGAAAAAAGAATACAAGTGATGGGTGTGACAGAGACAAAAATGAAAGGGAATGGTGAAAAAGTATTAATGAATGGTGAACTGTATATCTGGTCAGGTGTGGAAGATGGGAATGAAAGACAGGGTGTGGGTGTGGTTATAAGTGAGAATGTAAAAGGATGCATAACGGGCTACCAAAGAATCTCTCCAAGAGTTTTGACTGTTAAACTCAAAACAAACAGGATGAAAATTTTCTTGGTGGCCTGTTATGCACCTGTAGATTCAGAGTGTATGGACGTGAAAATGAGATTCTGGAATGAGTTGAATGCAGTTGTGCGCGAAAGCAAGAAGAATGAATACATTATAATTTTGGGAGATATGAATGGATGGGTAGGTACGCAAAGAGATGAATGTGTGAAAATTGTTGGTCCTAGTGGACGAGGTGTAGTCAATGATAATGGGCGACACCTGATAGCTTTGTGTGCAGAGCACAGCCTTTTTGCATCAAACACATGGTTTCGACATAAGGATGTGCATCTGTACACAAGGCAGATTGTGGGAAGTCGCACAATCATTGACTACATCTGTGTGGATGAAAGACTGAGAGGAGCCGTAAGAGATAGCCGTGTCTATCGTGGGCCTGAAATAGGCAGTGACCACTATCTCTTATGCGCTAAAATAATGATTGGAGAAGTAAGAAAGAAGAAACGTAAGAAGAAAGTAAGAAAGCCAAGAATAAAAGTAGAAAGTCTGAGTGATGAAAATGTGAAAGTGAAGTATAAATCAGAAATACAAAAAAAGTTAAGTGTGAATGAACTTGAAAAGAATGTGAATGAAAAAGATATTGAAAGCATGTGGAAGTTTATGAAAGAAGGAATGATTGAATGTGCTCGAAAAGTATGTGGAGAAACGAAAGGTGGAAGATTGAAAGGGGATGCCTGGTGGAATGCTAAAGTAAAAGAGGCTGTGAAAGTGAAGAAGGAATGTTACAAAAAGTGGCTGAACGACAGGAATGATAGAAAGCTAGAAGATGAATATAAGATAGCCAAGCAAATGGCGAAGAATGTAGTTTATGAAAGCAAAGCGAATGAACAGAGAAAGATTGATGAAAAAATGAACAGAAGTTTCACCGACAGTAGGAAGGAATTCTGGAGATGGGTCGGTGCCATTAGGAATAAAGATTCTGCATTGACCACCCCAGGAATCAAAAGTGCTGTTGGTGAGATGGATGGGAGAATGATGAAGTATGTAAGAGATGGAAAGAATATTTTGAAGGGATTTTTGGTCGGGGCGAAAGAAATTTGTTTAGAAAAATGACAGAAGAGAATGAATTTAGGATTTTGAAAGAAGAAATTAAAGTATCTATTGAATGTTTGAAGAATGGAAAGTCTGCTGGGTTTGATGGAATAAATGGTGAAATGTTGAAAGCAGGAGGTGAATGCGTGATAGATTGGATGTACGAATTATGTAAGCTTTGTGTGAATGCAGGAGTAGTACCGATGGATTGGAGGAAGGCAGTCATTGTTCCCATTTACAAAGGTAAAGGGGACAAAAAAGACTGTCAGAACTTCAGACCAATCAGTCTACTCAGTATACCAGGAAAAGTCTTCTGTAAGGTGATTATAAAAAATGTGATTCTGACTACTAGTGAAAGGATTTCCGATATACAGTCCGGCTTTATGGCCGGTAGAGGCTGTGTTGATCAGATTTTTACTCTACGACAACTTGTTGAAAAACAATTGTCGGTGAGGCGGAAGCTGTTCACGGCCTTTGTAGATCTGGAAAAGGCTTTTGACTCAGTAGACAGAGGTATGTTATGGGATGATTTGAAAGCATACGGAGTGAATGGGGCTCTCCTAGGTGCGGTGCATGCCAACTATGAAAATAGTAAGGCATGTGTTCGTATTGATGGTGAGTATAGCGAGTGGTTTGAAGTTTATAAGGGTGTGAGGCAAGGATGTGTGATGAGTCCATGGCTATTTAACATAGTCATGGACAAGTGTGTCAGAGATGCTAGACTTAATGATTGTGGATTGATGATAGGAGAGAGCAAAGTGAGTGTTCTACTGTATGCAGATGATGCAGTTCTTGTATCTGATTCAGCAGTGGAATTGCAAACAATGCTCTCTAGATTGAATGAAGCTTTGTTAGGTAACCATCTGAAGTTGAATATGTCGTAAATGAGTTTGTATACCTGGGAAGTAAGTTTGAAAAAGATGGAAGAATGACCGGTGAATTTGAAAGAAGAGTAATGAAGGGCAGGTGTGTACTGGGTGCCACAGCTTGTATCGCCAAAAATCAAAACATATCTAAAAATGCTCGATTGGCGGTACGCAGTGGCATACTTTTACCCACCTTGATGTATGGAAGCGAGGCCTGGACGGTGAATGAAAGTGAAATTAGTAAAGTCCATACTGTTGAAATGGACTTTCTAAGAAGTATGATTGGGAAAAAACGGAGTGACAGGGTGAGGAATGATTTTGTAAGAGAAGAATGTGGTGCAAGAGAAAGTGTGAAAGTGAAGATTAAAAGAAGTTTGTTAAGATGGTTTGGGCATATGGAGAGAATGAATGAGGAAAGACTGACGAAGAAAGTATATGTTGGTAGAATAGATGGATGTCGTGGTAGAGGAAGACCGAGAAAGGTATGGATGGACCAAATATCCGAAATTGCGAATGAATGGAATATCCAGAGTCATAATAAAAGAAGAGCCTGTATGAAGAAAATTATGACTCTGGAGGAAATGAAAGAAGTATGTTAGGACAGAAAGAAATGGCGGTTGATCTGTAATGTTGGCGGCTAGGGTTTATTAAATTGGAATTTGTTTTTATTTGTAAGTGGATATTTTGTATTTGGATTTTATTATTTAGTGATGTATAAAATGTAATTTGTCGTGTGTGTGTGTTCCTTGACTTATAGGTTGGTATGCGGCTGACCACCCATGCTGTAAAAATGGTTCACTTTGCCAATGTCACCCCTGTCTCAGGGAAGGACGGCAAGAGTTGCAGGGTGTATGTCCATTTGAGATTTGGTTTTTATGCTGTAGGTTCACATGAGGCATGTGCAAGCGCGAACTTGTACGTGTCTGGTTGTGAGAATGCATGTAATGTGAATCTCCAATGTAACATATCTTTGCAACTTAGATTAGATTAGATTAGATTAGATTCGGCCGGATTATTTTCAAATCTGACCGCCAGAGTCGCTAGTCTCTCATCCGAACAAAGCTAAATATCTGTAAAATCTTTTTGAGGTTGTACTTGCTTCTACATTAATAAAATTGGAATGATACTTTTAGCCCTTAGAATCCAAATAAGATTTTACACATCGTTATAATGCAAATAAGATAATACACTTACTAAATTGGTCAAATCTATTAAATAATTTCAAAAGTAAACAATTTGCTGGGATTACTTAATTAAAAACAAAATTATTTTAATAAAACAATTTCAATTTGACATACGGGTATCGCCTTCGAAATTTGTACCTCTTATCTTGTGCGTGTGTCGCCTGATGATTTTCAGGTTTTTCATAAAAACTGGTGATCTCCACTGAATTCTAGATTTATTGGAGTAAAGTATTTGAAAAGCGTATTGAAACACAAAAAAATCTGCAAAAAGCATGAAGTGGCGATGTAATTAAAAAATAAAACAAAATCGCCTTTTTTCCATTCTCATACAAATTTTACATGTCGCCAATCCGTTTTTGACCCTTTGATGGCAAGATACGATCAAAATAGTCAAATGTTTATAATGTTGAGTATTTTTTCATATACCTTAGTAGTAATGTATCTTTTGTTTTCTGTACTAGCCACAAGAATATTTATTTATTTATACACAAAATATTAGTTGCTAATGGTTGTCTCCATTTTTGGTTCCGAAATTTTTCTTCTGGGTGTTACCTGATTTCATTGGAACTGACAAAAATCTTGCATCCATAAGTATTTTTTCGCGTATGATAACTCTTTGATGCAGTATGGACAACACAAAAAAACTGATTCGCTGTTTTCATTTTCTTCTGAGAACGGGTTCTCAGAAGAAAAATGAAAACCCCTACGTCTAAGCCGTAAACTTGTCGTGATTGTTTTGAAAAGGGATTTAGCTTGGATTTATTAGGGTAAATATCGGAATCTGTTGTCTGTTGTGTATTGTCTACTTAGAGACATTAGTGCTTCTTAAGATTGTGTGTTTTATGGTCGCTGGTATTATTAATTTTCAAATAAATCAATTTTAGGATTATGTCGTGCGTGTTTTGTAATGACGAACGTTACCGCTACCGCGCTACGTCACATTTGTGAGATTAAGGCATATTCATATTGGTTAAAAAATTATACCTACTTAAAAAAAAAACGCAACTAAGCTACACATAGTGTAACTTCTTGCCGCCAAAACTGAAAATCTAGACATCTGAGACAAGATCCGAGTACATATTATTGCCCAAGAAATTAAGCTTTTAAAAGTAATTTCACAAGGATAACTATTTTCTACAATGTTGTAAGATCGGAACATTTTTGAATTTGTAACATTTTACTCGGCGAGCAAACGTCAGTCTTGTATGGGACTGCCATCCTTATATAGTAACCAATAAAAAATATTTGAATACCTTTTCCTTAGCAACCCAGTCAGGTGACACTACAATTTTGCCTATCCCAATTCACGTGCGGACCTCATTGCTGGGTTTACCACTTTATTTTATTTGTCTGTCATTGGATATTGAAATTTTTTAACATTTGACCAATAAAAAAAGATAAAGAATTGAAAGACAACTTTAAGTTATGTTATTAAAATGTAATTAATTCATTTATTGTGAATTATTTTGTTCCATACTATTGTAAAACTACAAATAAAATTTATACAAAATATTTAAAATACAAACATAAAAAATCAACTTTTCAATACCAATTTTGTTAACTTACAATGCACATCATGTCCTATGTAAATTGAAGGAATGACTCAACTTGAACACAATTTTTTTCACAAATTCAAAAGATTAAAAAGTTGGTTTCAAATTGACTTACAAATGAAAATTTCCTACAAATAATATGTTTAGAGTTTGGCTTTTCTCTCCGTGATGATGTTCCTAAGGATATTGACCACGTCGGTGGCGCAGCCCCAGAATAAGGTCACCCCGCTGCCTCCGTGACCATAATTATGGATGACAGGAACCTCACATGATCCGCCATGACTGCAAGACACGTCTTCTCTTTCTAATCTGACAGAATTGCGACCAGGACGAAGACCAACCCATTCAAAGGTGGTAGGAGCATTCTGAAAAAAATACAAATTGTAAATTCAGAAAGATGCTGTACAATTTTTCCCAGTGAAACTGATGTATGGAAGTGAGACATGGAAAGTGAATTAAGTATGTACGGTAGAAATAACTTATTTAAGATGAATGACTTTGAATGAGGGGGCCAAAATAACTGGATTAAGAAGGAGTGCGGTATAAACGGGAAGTGAAATTACAAAGGAATACAATGAGAGGGTTCTTATAACAAGGGTTTTTATAAAAAGAGACTGGCCTTGTACTTAATAATATTATTATTAAGTACAAGGCCAGCTATTTCCACCGCTCCATTGTTTCCCTACATCAGATAATAATAATAATAATGTTAGGATGATTTATTTGTTGAGCGCTGTTTTTGTGTGAATCACACCTCAAGAGCTTGGTCGTCGCCATAGAAAGCCCCAATAACACAAGCAAGACCCAATTGCTGTAAGGCTAGATGGAACTTTGGTGACTGGTCTTTGATAAAGGCATATAATTTTTTCAAGCGTAGAGTATTTTTGAAATATATTTTTTGTGCTCTGCCGCGAATCAAGCCCACGACTTTCCGATAATGAGTCTGAAGCGTTAACCACTATTCTATGGACAGGTCATTGTGATGGAATCTATATAATCTATAATCTAAGTTGCAAAGATATATTAACATATCAAATGCATTACAAATGCTGAAAACTGAAACCTCAAATGAACACACACCCTACAACTTTTGCCGACCTTCCCTGACACAGGGGTGACAATCGCAAAGTGAACCATTTTTTACAGTATGGGTGGTCAGCCTCATGCCAACCTATAAGTCAAGGAATACAAATAATAAATAACATTTAAGTATATAAAAACAACAAAACCTTAAAAATAAATCTATACAAAAGAAAAGTCAATACTTCCTTATACAAAAATGTAAGATAAATGAATATAAGCCAACATTGCAGATTGCATTATTATTAGAATATTGTAAGTAATTGCATGTACCTTGAGAGCAGGAACAAGTCTCTGGCAGCCATCAAAGATAAACTTCCTGTCCTCGGGGCAGACATCCAGGTTGTAGTCGTTCTCCTGGTGGGTGCCTCCCAGCACCACACTTTTCATGCTGTAATGATTAACTTTGAACAATAACCTTTCACAATTAAAAAGCATGAAGAACAAGGGTCTTTTCAGACCCAACGGATTCTGCCCGGTTTATCTATGCATTACCAGACAAACTATGTAAAAACTTCATACAAACTCCACAAGCTACTATATGGGCTTTCAAAACAAAACAAAAACATAGACAAACTGAGCCAAAAATGTTTGGTGTAAAAAAAGCGCTAAAACATTTAGGTGGGTGAAAACCATCATTCTATAACAAATATTCTATACCATTGTGATGTCCTGAATTGATTATTGTTTATGCTAAATATTGGTCAGCCAAAAAAGCAGCTAAAAAGATTTCACTCTGTTTTGATGGCGGCCGCTAGACTGATCTTCGGGATGTACATGTGACCGGTCCATAGTCTAGTGGTAACACTTTGGACTCGTAAATGGAAGGTTGTGAGTTCGAATCAAAACGGAGCACAAAAAATATACCATTGATATTTTCAAATATGCTCTTTGCTGGATTGCAAAATTCATATACCTTTACCAAAGACCGGTCACCAAAGGTCCATCCAGCCTTACAGCAACTGGGTCTTGCTTGAGAATTGGCGCTTTCTATAGCGACGCCCAAGCTCGCAGAGGTCTCTTGAGGTGTGATTCACACAAAAACAGTGCTCACCAAATAAATCATCCTAATATTATTATTATTCCTTGACTTATAGGTTGGTATGCGGCTGACCACCCATACTGTGAAAAAATGGTTCACTTTGCCAATATCACCCCTGTCTCAGGGAAGGACGGCAAGAGTTGCAGGGCTTATGTTCATTTGAGATGGGTTCTTATAATGTAGGCCCACATGCAGCATGTGTTAGCGCGAAATTATACATGTCTGCTTGTGGGAATGCATTTAATATAAATCTTAAATGGTATATATCCTTGCAGCTTAGATTAGATTAGATTATTAACTACACGTGTTTGTTTGTGGGCATGCATTTGATATGAGCTTTAAATGTTAATATATCTTTGCAACTTAGATTATAGATTACAACTCCTCTCACATCACTTCACAGTTTAAAGAGCTGCATTGGCTATGTTTCCTAAGAGAGTTGCTTGAAGTGTGTGTTTGATGGTATTTTCGTCATCATGAGTTGGTGGGCTTATGTTCATTTGAGGTTTGAGTCTTACTTTTTAAGTACCTACACATTCAGCATATGTACCTTAATGATTTCATACATTTGGGTATCTTTGTAACTCAGATAATAGAGACGCTAAAGACATTGTACATATGGCATCAGTTGTTGTACAGATAATAATAATAAAAATAAAGAGTAAGATTGAGGTTATACGTGGTGGAAAATATTGTTACTGAGAAGGAAAACAAAAATAAAGTGCCAACAATCTGGCTCATTACATTTGTCACAGATGAAAAAAAACAGGATAGGATTCACTTCTATAATCTATAATCTAAGTTGCAAGGATATATTCATTTAAAGCTCTCAGATGTATGCCCACAAACCAACAAGTGTAGTTCGCGCTTACAAATGCTGAATGTGTACTTACAAATAAAATCCAAACCTCAAATGAACATAAGCCCCACAACTTTTGCCGACCTTCCCTGAAACAGGGGTGACATTGGCAAAGTGAACCATTTTTTACAGTATGGGTGGTCAGCCTCATACCAACCTATAAGTCAAGGAATATTAATAATAAATTACATTTAAATATAAAAAAGAACAAAACCTTACAAAGAAATCTATACAAAAAAAGTCAAAAATTTCCTATGCAAAAAATGTAGCAAATGAATACACCAACATTAGAAATCAACATTCCAGATTAGCCGCCACTTCTTCCTGTCCTTGCATACTTCTTTCATTTCATCCAGAGTCATAACCTTTTTCATACAAGTCCTCCTTTTATTATGACTCTGGATATCCCATTCATTCGCTATTTCAGAGATTTGATCCTTCCATACTTTTCTCGGTCTTCCTCTACCACGACATCCATCTATTCTAGCAACATATACTTTCTTCGTCAATCTTTCATCACTCATTCTCTCCAAATGCCCGAACCATCTTAACATACTTCTTTTAATCTTCACTTTCACACTTTCCCTTACACCACATTCTTCTCTTACAAAATCATTCCTCACCCTGTCACTTCGTTTTTTCCCAATCATACTTCTTAGATAGTCCATTTCTACTGTATGGACTTTACTAATTTCCCTTTCACTCACCGTCCAGGCTTCACTTCCATACATCAAGGTTGGCACTAGTATACCACCGTGCACCGCCAATCTAACATTTTTTGAGAGATTTTGGTTCCTGGCGATGCAAGCGGTTGCACCCAGTACACACCTGCCTTTCATTATTCTTCTTTCAAATTCACCGGCCATTCTTCCATCTTTTTCAAACTTACTTCCCAAATATACAAACTCATTTACAACATCAACATTCATTCCATTAATTTTAAATTCATAATTCATACTTTCATCATCTCTTTCAAAAATCAAAACTTTCGTCTTTCTTGCATTCAACTTCAAATTATTACCTTTCAAAGCTTCGTTCAATCTAGAGAGCATCATTTGCAATTCCACTGCTGAATCAGATACAAGGACTGCATCATCCGCATACAGTAGAACGCTTACTTTGCTCTCTCCTATCATTAATCCACAATCATCAAGTCTAGCATCTCGAACACACTTGTCCATGACTATGTTAAATAGCCATTTACTTTTTTAATTTACTTACTTGGGTATAATGTAATTTCCATTGTCAGAATCATCCAATAAGACGTAATACATCCATGGAGCTTCTACCTACAACAAAACATTAAATAATAAGTTTTCAAATTGTTTAAGTGAAACGTTGTGGTACGCCATTTTAAAAAAGGATAATTTAAAAAAACAATAAAATTATTTTTAAAAACTAAAATCAAAAAACCTTGTTTTTTACCACTTTGAGTATTTAGCCAAGACGTGACAATTATCAGCAATTTACCATAAAGTTTTCAACAACCATTTTGTTCTGTGGTTCTTATAAAAAAAAGAGTAATAAAAAGAGAATATCCTTATATAAATGCTTCAAATTGTTTTCTGGCTCTTGATTGTGGTCCATTGATTGTTTTATTCAATTTTGCATAGTTTGGTTACCACACTGTAAGTATTTTTTTCCAGCTCCATCTCTATCTCTTATCTTAGTTACATAGAAATATTAACATTTAAGATTCATTTTACAAATAACCATAAATAAAACAAGGTATCAAAAAAATAAAAATTGTTTTCTTTGTAAATTTATTAGAATTAAAAGAATTTTTACAGTGTCAATGCACAATCCATTAAAAATGTCTTTAAGATTTGTATTAAATGCATGACCACAAGCAAAAACCTTCAAGCTTACAAATGCTAGATGTTTACTCTTGAAATAAAAACCTATTACCCCAATTAACATAAACCCTGCAACTTTCGCTCCCCTTACCTGACAGAGAGGTTGACAGGTACTACTACTTAACAAATGAAAAAGTTAAAATAATTCAGATTCTCACCCTGGCCACCTGTCCTCTAATGGGCTTCACGGCCCCATCGGGCACTATGTCCTTGGCCGCGAGTCCCGCGCAGTTGACCACAATGTCCCACACCCCCTCATCCACCAGCTCCTGCAGGGAAGTCACCTGCCTCTTCTCCACGCGCCCCCCGGCTGCCGTGAAGCGCTGCATGAGGTAGGGAAGCAGCAGTGTTGGCTCACAGGTCAGTGATGTGAATAAGCAAGCGCTCCTGGAAGTTGCCATACAACATCTCAATACTTATTTTCAATGTTAACACTTGGTATGCCGGTAGCTTTTATAGCAAGGTAATAGATGGCGTGGGTCTTTTTTACATTTTATGTGTTGTATTTTTATGTACGAGGCACGTCCAGAAAGTAAGTGTACTGGTACTCTCACAGCTGTAGGGAATACTTTTTCAACATGTTGGCAACACTGCCGCGTAGCCTGACCTCTCCCTTTCAAAACGAGACCAATCCGAGGTTAGTGTGTTGAAAACTCTTGACGAAGTAGCATCTCTCGCGAAAAATGACATCGTTTTCTCCCGCCAAGTGCAAATTTCGCGCCGTCATTCGCTACCTCGTTGCGAAGGGAAAAGCTCCGGTTGAAATTTATAATGAGGTGAAAACTGTTTACGGTAATAAAGCTATGAATCGTACGAGTGTGTACAAGTGGTGTAGCGAGTTAAAAATGGCCGTACTTCCGTGCATGACGATCAGAGGAGCGGAAGACCTTCAATTGTGACTGACGAACTTATGGAAAAAATTGAGATTGCGGTCTGTGACGATCGCAGATTGACGTTAGATGAACTTTCTGCGATGTTTCCGCAAATTGCAATAATATTAATATGTACAAGTTGGCACTTAATAAATATTTTATTAAATATTTTATTAATGATATTTGATGGTTTTTGCAGTTTTAATTTAAATATGTTTTTGCTTTGTTTCTAACCTTCTGTGTATATATACAGGTTTATTTTTTCTTTTCTTTTCTTGGTTATTTTTGTTTTGTTTTTTACTGCAATGTTTCATATATATATATATTTTTTGTATTTTATTGTTTTTTATTGTTTTTCATTTTTTTTTTTCTTATATTTTATTGTTTTATTTTTATTTTTTTTCGCAGTTTTGTATAAACTCACTTAACATGTACTTTTTGTAAAAGGCTTATGCCGTAAATAAATAAATAAATAAATAAATAAATCTCCAGATCCCTGATACACGAAACAATCACAGAAACTCTCGGATATCGGAAATTGTCTGCGAGGTGGGTCCCAAAACAGCTGACAGAACAGCACAAGTTGAATCGAGTGCAGAGCTCCAAAGAGTTGGATAGGACGTTTTGAACCACCCCCCGTATTCCCCTGACCTGGCCCCTTCAGATTTCCATCTTTTCACTTCCCTTAAGGTGCACATGGGTGGGAACAAGTTTTCAACGAACGAGGAGGTGAAGGGGGAGGTGGAGAAGTGGGCGAAAGAGCTGGCGGGAGACTTCTTCGAGGCAGGCATCAAAAAATTGATCCCGCGGCTCACCACTTGCATCGAGAGGGATGGTGACTACTGGTGACTACGGCGAAAAATAACTTACATATGTACAAGTGTAACCAAGTATGTTTTTGTTTAATTAATTTTTTTTTGAACCCTACATAAATTGAGTACACTTACTTTCTGGACGTGCCTCGTATTTATGTAAAAAAAACTTTTTGTGTATTGCTATTAAATGGATGCAAAATTATTTTAATTCAATTTTAGATAGAAACTGCTGTTGCTTTTTCTTTTAAGTGTGCACCTTTTTAATGTGTGCCATTGTAAGAATTGGAATTTGTTCCCCATGCTCCAACACCTAACTCTACACAAACTAGACACAAATATAAATCAACATTATACTTGTGCTTACAAGTTTAAATATAATAGGGCAATTGCAGTGGTGGGGAAAACGGTTTACAATACTATGGTTGTGTAGAGTATATTTCAAGGATCACAACCATATATTTTTTAAGTAGTAAAAATAAAGATTTTATTGATAATTTTCAAAAATAAAATGTCGAGAATTTAAATTGTGCCAAAACACAGGGGGACCGACTAGCCACGCTGTGATGTCAAAATTACGTAGATGGATCCATCGATCCATTTTAGAAGACCTAACGGTACACTCCATACATCGTAAGATCCATTGACGTCACATCCGCCTAAATAAAAAAATGGCCTGTTTTGCCGGAAATCGAAAATGGGCAAACTTTACAGAGCTATAATTTAAAAACTAAGCCAGATATAATTTTTTTAAAAACGCAAATGAATTTTTTAAAAGGTAAGTACTTAGTCTATTATTTTACGAAATTAAAAAAAATATGTGAAATTACCCTATTATAAAACTATAAATTGTAAAAAAGTAAGTTGAAATCACCATCATCATCTTCAGCCTTAGGGTGGGTGCTACCTTCTAGGAAGTACTATTGCCACCCGCCTTTATTCATCGCTGCTACCGTCCAATTTCTTTTCCCCAGTGTTTGACAGCAATTCACAACTTCCCGATCAGCCATCACAGTATTGACATTTCTGTGCTCCTAGCCCAACTTTTCATCAAGCTAATTACTTAGTCAGCCATTCTCGTTCACTGCTGAACATAGCCCTCCCCGTATCTCTCCAGGCGTCTCTATCCTGGGCTTTCTGCATCCAGTTGCCAGCAATTTTCTTTGTCATCTGGCCATCACGTCCGCTACTTCCTCATAAGATCTCCACTCCACTATCTTGTTTTAGTCATGGAATCTGGCAACATGCCTCCACATGCTCTCAACCATTATATCAGGCTACAGTAATAAACAAATATGATTTACTTGTAGTTAGCAGAGAGAATTTGGTTCCACAGCTTGAGTTGCTCCTCCTTTAGATTCTGGAACCCCAGCACGTTATCCTTCCAGCAGGGAAGAATGTCTGTGTCGAGCTGGTCCTGCACCCGCAGCATGGGAAGCAGACAAGCTCCTGCTACTCCTTGTCTCCACAAAGACAGGAACAGGGAATGGGTTTCCCCGGACCATGACCTGTTGAATGTAAATACAATTATTGAGCTAGAATGTTATGATTGTAAGCATTTTTGTTTATCTAGTCGATCAAGCTATTTAAGATACTTTAAAAAAAGCAAAGAGATGGCAAGCATTATTATTATTTTTATTATTAAGGGCATTTTATTTGAAATCATTAACTAAAATGATCTCCGCACATGAATTGACATAACATGGCTGGGTTGCTAGAGAAAAGGCAAACAAATATTTTTTTATTGGTTACTAAGTTCGGCAGTCCAGATACAAAACTAGCTTGCTGAGAAAAAAGTTCTAAATTCGAACATGTACTGAGTCCATTGTTAGTATTTGTGTCATACGAAACATTGTAAAAAAAATCGTTCTTCTCTTTTGCACGGTCAGTAAAATCCGTTTTTTTCATTCTTTAAAATAAAACCCATGTCTACCTTTGATTTTTTTTTTCAGAGAAAAATGTTTTCATTGGTACCTACCACTTTTTCTCACATCCATCTAATTTCTGTTGCACTTGTAATTTTTTTTTTCAGCTGGCAACAATGCTTCTATGCTATCATGGTTGCCAATTTAATGGGGCTTCCACACGCTTGCCAACCCATCACAAGTCAAGCGCACAGTGTGTCGTCTAGAACATGCTAGCTGGACAAAATTAGTCCATTAGACAAAAATTTGTCCAGCTAGCATGTTCTAGACGACACACTGTGCGCTTGACTTGTGATGGGTTGGCAAGCGTGTGGAAGCCCCATAAGCAAATCTGTCAAAAAGCAATCTTAGACAAACTTCAGACTACACAGAATGAACTAAGCAAAAATCTGAAATTAAATCTTCTTTCTCGCTTAGGGAAACATCAGCCCTATACGGGAAAATGGTCCTTAGCAGCCAAAAATGTTTGTTTGCCTTTTATCTGGCAAAAGTCATAATTTTGTCTATGTCAATTCAAGTGTGGACTTCATTTTCAATAACTCTTTGATAAATATGCATTCATCAACGGTGGCGGCTCTTCATTGGGGGATGGTGGGGAACATCCCTATGGATGAAACAGAAAAAAGAATTATTTACTAGAGGCGAAATATAATAAAAATGAACTTAAAGCTGTTACAAATTATTTAATTTTAGAGTAATATATACGTAGCGCGCTAAAACTGTTGCGAAATATTTTGGCTCATCCGAGAAATGCTTTTCACAATTTGAAGGTTCAATTCTTGTCCCCTCTCATCAATACATCGAGTTATACAGTAGGTACATACATACATACATCTCGATGTATTAATGAGAGCGGACCGGCCGTGGCACGTGGCCGGCACTCAGCCATCGGCCGGGCCGAAGTTGAACGATTCGTACATGGGGATATTCATTCGGATCACCGAGATTTCTTTGTATGTGTTAGTGGCGACTGCTTGTAGAATACAACATATAACGTTATCGCACATGCGTATTTCAAACGTTGAACATATTGCACATGGGGAGACTTCTGACTATCCCACTGTGACGTAGGAGCAAACTGTGTAGGTACACCGAGGTACACATAATAATATTGCTTAAGATTTGTGTCGGGGACTCACATCGTAACAGTGATTGTCATTGTTTCTCTTTGGTTAACTATAGGTTGTTACTTTTTAGATTTATTTACCGCCAGTTTCATGGCGTTTTCAACCGTGATATGTAAGTCGGAAATCTCAAGAATTCTTTACAAAATTGTAAATTTATCAAAAAACATTTAAGTTCTTGTAGAAAAGTTTAAAAATAACGAAACAAGTTAAAATCAAAGTTTTCATGCCTCAATTTTTTTTATTTTTTTTTATGCAATTGTGAATAATCATTTTTTTATTATTAATTACTGTGATTCATTGTGATTTTTACTTAAATAAAAATGTGAAAGCAATCAAATAATTGAAGAGGCCTGTGCATCATCAGCCTTGTGATATTCCCATTATTCTGCCCGCCTACTGTATGGTGGTGAGCAGGTGGGAACAGGTGACTGGTGCAGTGTATGGCCAGGGTACAGGTGAGCATAAGATTTTCTTTCAAGGTCATCCCCTCTCGCGAGTTTTAGCTAGAGCCGCTGCTGTTCATCAATAAGAAATATATGATTCCCAATAAAGTAAAAGCTAACTTACTTGACTTTATGTTGCGGAGTGTCCCCTATGAGGTAAGGTCCCCATAGCCCAGCAGATCCATCTCCTGTGGTGTTGGGAGTCACGTCTTTGGTCAGAACTACAACCTAAAGTATCATTTGTGAGGTCAACATCAACAATGAAGAAATAAATCACCAATGACACTGAGATCGCACGCTTAATCATAAAGAGCAATAACTCAAAAAATATGAATGTTGGGAAATCACGTTTGAAGTTCAGACAACCAGTACAACTTGTATGGGATGAAAAATGCAACCGATGTTTTATCTCGGTCATATTCGTCCAAATCGAACGGCTGTTGCATTCTACATATTCTTCTCGCATTGTTCTTGCGTTTTATTACAAAATCTTGATTTTCCCAATTTTTGAGTTATTGCTCTTTATGATTAAGCGTGCGATATGATGAAAATATCTACATCCAAGTTTACAGTAACTGGATCTTGCTTGAGAATTGGCGCTTTCCATATTGACGATGATGTGGAAAGAAACCGGAAACTACTAAAGCCCAAGTGGCGTGCCATGAACCAATTTGGAAATACGCTGTGCCTCCTATGAGGAGCTCAAAAGGTTTGTCTTGGAAAGGGAAAATAGCACAAAAGATGGATGGACATTGCTGAAAACCAATCCTAGGATCAAAACAGAAGGAGAAGATAGTGAAGACTAAGCTCTCAGACGGCTCTTGAGGTGTGATTTACACAAAAACAGTGCTCACCAAATAAATCATCGTAACATATTACACAACACATACCTATCAGTTGAATACAGAAAATACAAACAAATTATTGTTGTATTTTTTTAAGGAATCCTGTGCGGGAGGCTTCCCAATTCTTGGTGGTCTATGTCACCCTGGAAGGGTGCCGCAGAGGTGTTGCTTGGGTTCTTGCTTCTGTCGTGAGGCGCTGCGTGATTGATGTTGGTTTTGAATAAAACCGGATTAAATTGGGAAGGGAACACAGATACTGGTAGATCATTCCATAAACGTCAAGTTTGGCAAAGGAATGAGCCATGAAAACGGCAAGTTCTCATAGTTTTGAGATCGACTGCAAAGGGATGAATGAGAGTCGTACTACGAGTTGATTTGTATGTTTTTGTAGGTCATTAACTTATTAGACAATATTTATTTTTTTGTACCTACCTCCAGATGAGGGAATTCCTCTTTAATTTTGATGGCACATCCTATTCCATTGACGCCAGCTCCAATCACACACACCTTCATCTTCTAACAAAATTAAGTTCTAGGAATTGTTTGGGAACTAAATATGACAAATGAATTGAAGATATCTTAATATTCATCACACTGTAACCAAAAAACCCATCAATATCTATTTGATAATATCTTATATCATTAGACATTTTAAGATTAAACAAATAAACAAAGGAACATTTTATCAGAGGTCTTCAATACATAAAGATAGTAAATTAAAGTAATAGATAAAATACCAAAACCATGGATATTTTGGGCATATTATGATAATGGAATTGGTAAGAAGTCAAAACAAAAAAAAACTGTGACATAATATGGCCGGGTTGACAAACAATTATTTTTTATTTCTAGCTAAGATTTTAGTCACAGAGATGTGTAACGTTTGCCCGCTGAAACAAAAATCTAATTAATATTTATGATAAGTCCATTAGTAGACCCTAAAAGGATTCTACAAAATACAACATGATGGCGCATTTCTCGGTTGATGAATGTATGTTCAGGAACTATTTTTAGCACAGTGCTCTGTCGTGATTGTTTCCAAAAATACAAAGATGATTCCCAACCTAAACTGGGTAGGAGAACAGAAGAAGACATGTAATAATTTAAAGCTGTGGAAAACAAACTGAAAATTGATTGGACAGTGAATTAGCTTTTTTGTTCGCCCAAAAATCTCACATATAGGTTACAATGTACATTTTTCTCAATTACGCTGCCATCTATGGGCATAACACAATCTAATCTAATCTAAGTTGCAAAGATATGTAACATTGGGGATTCACATTACATGCATTCTCACAAGCAGACACGTACAAGTTCACGCTTGCGCATGTCGCATGTGAACCTACAACATAAAAAACAAATCTCAAATGGACATACACCCTGCAACTCCTGCCGACCTTCCCTAAAACAGGGATGACATTTGCAAAGTGAACCATTTTCTACAGCATGGGTGGCCAGCCGCATACCAACAAAAGCTTTATAATTTAGGCCAACCCTCCAAAATTCTACTCGCTAGCTCGCAAATTGCGAGTGACTTTTGTTTGGTTGCGAGTGTGCTTTTCTATCTGAAAATATCATTTTGCCAGTTATAGAGACAGAAATATTCAACAATATGTATTTTCTGTATTTGCCCAGTATTATATTGTTCCTTATAGACCACGACGTATGTTGATTTATAAACGGGGCGAGTTCTCTTGACTGGTGACGTGCGCGTATGGATCGCGGTAGGTCTGCCCCTTGCTGCCCCTCCCACTCTCACTCTCCCGCCACTCAAACAACCAGCTGTTGTTAATGTCCGCTGTCAAACTGGTTGACTGCTAAATCTCGCTCGATCACATATTTAAAGGCGTTAAAAATTATAAACAGGAACAGTTCACAGGAGTTGTTTTTAACGCATGTGAGTTGCAATTACGAGTTACGAGTTACGAGTTGGTCAATGGGTGATTTTTGGAGGGTTGATTTAGGCTATCAGTAATTTATTTCACCCAATCAAAAGAAAACAATCTCAAATTTCAAGTAGTTCATTTATTTTTTAAATCCAAGGTTTTCAATTGTATTTCCCATATTATGCATGCTGAAAACTTCTCTTCATATTTTATACAGTGTAACTTCTGAAAAATCTAAATAAATCCAAATATAACAGTTGCAAAAGAGGTTAAAAAATCAATTCCTTACATGTTTTTATTGCATCATCAAGAATTGAGCAACAAAAGAAATATATATTTTAAATAAATGCACCACAATATTTAATAAGTTGTAAATAAATAAAAAATGACATTAATTGATGAGGCATTCACTTTGTAACCTTTCATTTTTTAAAATTAAAATTCAAAATAAAAAAACAAATTGTATAATATTTTTTAGTGTTGATCTGTTAACACAGTGAAAGTCCATTTTTATAAATATTTAAAAATATAAATGTATAAGAAATTAAAAATTGTATAAGGTTACGGGGCGAGTAAAATTTAATAATGTACGACCGGTTTCGGAAACATTGTTTAAATTTTACTCGCCCCGTCACCTTATACAATTTGTTTTTTATTTTTATTTTTTATTTTTAAATAAAAAATGCACTAAGCACCATCATATCAGAACAGCAGTTTGCTGATTTTGCTTTACAACATATCATATAGTCAAATTTAGGTTAAATTTATGGTCATTAGACATATTTGTACAATTATTATTAAAATAAATAAATAAATGGATACAGTGGTGCCTCACACAACGAACTTAATTCGTTCCGGGAGCAAGTTTGTTATGCGAAAAGTTCGTTACGTGAAACGCGTTTTCCCATAACAATACATGTTAAAAAAAATAATTCGTTCTGTAACATAAAATATGCTAAGATGACATAAAAAAAGATATTTTTTTTGTTATTATTTTTATTTAGATACGTCTAACAAAAACATAACTTTTTTAATTTTAAGACAGACTAAGTAGAATCTACCGAATCTTGCACATCTTCATCCATTTTCTGCTTTTTGGCCAATGGTTTCATGAAAAACCTGTCCAAAGTCGTTTGTTTTTCTCTTTTCTCCAACATCTGCCGGAAATAACGGACAAGAGTATCGGAGTAAAGATCGTGATTTAATTCGTAATGAAGAACGATTGCCGCGATACGTGCGTAAGTAAAGCGCAGTGACTAACGACTGTCCGCGACTGCCTGCGGTGCCTGCGCGGGAGTATGCAATACATCGGCAGCGATCGTGGAAGCTCGGGCGAAGCAGTCGTGGAAGCTCGGGCGACTTCGTTGTGTGAAGCGAAGTTCGTTGTATGAATCGTGAAATGAACGAACAGGAAGTTCGTTGTGTGCAGCGTTCGCTGTGCGAGGCGTTCGTTGTGTGAGGCACCACTGTATTTGAAAAAACCGTTAGTAGAGAATATCAGTGCTCTCTTTCATCATACAGAGAGGGTGTCTCCTGAAGATGTTTGCTACAACGCCAACAAAGCATCGAGAGTACTGATATTCTCCACTAACAAAATATCAGTCTATTTATTTATTTTAATAATAATTTTACAAACATATTATATTGTAGTGCATTTCTCCATTACGTCAATCGTTCAACAAGAGTACCAAATTCTTGTTCAGATCAGCACCTAAAAATAAAATTCTTCACAATGATTTATAATCTCCATTGCAGTTGGAGTAAGGAAATGAAGAACTGCTCCATTGTTAAATATCCCTGAACAGATAATGAGAGAAAAAAATCTGGTCATAAATACTTTTATAAAACAAATTTTGAACGTTATCATCATAATATGTATTCACATTATTATTGATATCATCCTTTATCACACATTTTGACTGATAAACAAATTTTACAAAATCAAAGAAATTTCATTGGTACAATGAGCTCTGAACAAATCCCATGTACGAGTAAAGCAAAAGATTTTGGGTTCGGTTCTGACAGATGCCGGAAATAATTTCATAAAATGAAGATTCCATTTTATCAAAGATCAAAAGGTTAATCAGCCTTCAGAAATAAGAACCTACTCCTGGGGAACAAGTTAAGCTCAAAGTAAGCTCAGTAGCAAAATCCCAATACAGGCAAATGGTTTTAACCATACTTAATTAATTACAAAACCAAGATCCTAGATTCGATTTTTTTTTCAGCTGGCAACAATGCTTCTATGCTATCATGGTTACCAATTTAAGCAAATCTGTCAAAAAGCAATCTTAGACAAACTTCAGACTACACAGAATGAACTAAGCAAAAATCTGAAATTAATAAGTGATATGAAATAATTTCTTACTTAAAAAGACCTTGAAACTGCAAGACAAGTACATAATTATGCACTAGTACAGTTTTTACAATAAATCTATGTCTGCTCCTCCGGAAACCGGAAAAATTCCATATTGTTGCCTATCCACGCTGAAATGCTGTGCACGTCTCTGTCATAAAGATAATAAAAAAATCCAATAGTAAAGTAGCTTCCATAAAGTTAATTTTTGTCTCCCGATGACGTCAGAATCGACTGCAACAAAATGTTGAGTAACCCATTTTTCTGTACTATATGGTTCATGTAAATTACATTAATTTCCCTAAATTTATAGTAAAATGCTTTGGTTAAACATAAAGGTTATCCTTGTCTGAAATCTGATTCAGAACTGCAGAAATAGATAAATATAACAATCTTATGTTGCCTTTGCTGATTCCTTACATTACAATCTTGTCAAAATATTTTTTCCTTTACTAAAATGCAAGTTATGATTACTTTAATTGCTTGTCTAGATGTTATATTGAAGTGCGTTGTGTTTTCTGAGGTCAGGCAAGATGGGAGAGGTCGTCTAGCTCAGGTGGAGGAACTGATGGGGCTGATCCTCCTATGAAGATGGGCTTCGGAATCACAGCAACCGGGGCCTGGAAAACAATAACACATTTATTCATTTAAACTGCTCTTCAGACATTACTTTGGACTAGGATCAAGAAATTATAGAAATCTAGAGATGTTAAATGTTATGTGGTGAAACATATTCAGGGACGGAAGTCTCATCGCCACGGTAATAGGGTAGTTTCCCATATTTATTTTATTTCATACAATGATAGACTTATATTCCTTGACTTAAAGGTTGGTATGAGGCTGACCACCCATACTGTAAAAAATGGTTCACTTTGCCAATGTCACCCCTGTTTCAGGGAAGGTCGGCAAAAGTTGTGGGGCTTATGTTCATTTGAGGTTTGGATTTTATTTGTAAGTACACATTCAGCATTTGTAAGCGCGAGCTACACTTGTTGGTTTGTGGGCACACATCTGAGAGCTTTAAATGAATATATCCTTGCAACTTAGATTATAGATAGACTACATTTTTTAAAATGCATCTGCGTTTTAAAAAAAATAATATCTGGCTTAGTTTTTAAATTATAGCTCTTTAAAATTTGCGCATTTTAGATTTCCGGTAAAACAGGGCATTTTTTTATTTAGCTGGATGTGACGTCGATGGATCTTCGGATTTACGGAGTGTACCGTTAGGCCCTGAAAGACTGTCGGATCCATCTACATCATTTTGACGTCACAGCGTGGCTAGCCGGCCGCGCTGCGTGTTGGCAGGATTCAAATTCTCGGCATTTTATTTTTGAAAATAATGAATGATATCTTCTATCTTTACTATTTTAGATAATCTAGTTTAGATAATCTATCTTTACTACTTAAAAAATATATGGTTGTGATCCTTGAAACGTACTCTACACAACCATAGTATTTTAAACCGTTTTCCCCACTACTGCAATAACCCTATTCTTATCTTCCAAATATCGGTAATATTTGTATCAAAACTAATCAGCTGTTCACTTGCCATCATCTTGGATTGACAGGTCTTCATATAAATATTACCGATATTCGGTAGGTAAGCATTCCCGTGGTGATGAGACTTCCAGCCCAGGTCTTGCTCTTCTTTTTGTTAAGTAGCCCCCCAAACACAAAACATTGCATATACCCCACTCCATTGTGTCTAGCTATAATCTAAGTTGCAAGGATATACTGACAGTTAATGCCTCCCCACAAGCAGGCACGTGTAAGTTTGCTCTTCCACAGGCTACATGTGTACAAAATAACCCAAGCCTCACATGAACTCCTGTCATCACTGAAACCCTAAAACCACTGACAAAGGCGAATCTAGTGTAAATAGAAATAATACATGAAACTTTAAATGCACTACTTATGCTGTTGTAATTCCTGTATTTTTTTCTATTCACGCAATTTAGGGGAGTTTACACTTGGAGTAAAGAGCAGTAAATTATCCAAGATTTTAGTTGTTCTTTGTCAAAAGGCAAGAAGTTGAGTGAAATAAATGTGTCTTTAATGAAAAAAACATTTGATACATTTATGAAGATTTAATTTCTGAATTTGACGCCATTTCCAATGAAATAAATTTAGAGGTTGCTATCTGTCATTATTGTAACAAGCTCATCTCCTTGTTCCTGGAACTGTCACTACTTATTGCCACTGAAAGCTATTGGGTTTGGCACTTCTCACCCCATATTTGCATACTCTTGTTTTGTGAGTCATCTTCATCCAGGCTATTTCTCTGCAGGATCCTGCCACATTGTCTCATACAAGATTTCATTATCTCCTTTCTGATAGATGCCGAGGGAGATTCATAACATATATATTCTATTAATGTACAGAATATTCCCAAGGCTTTTATGGTTAAAACATTGTATCATAAAAATAAACAGCACTAAAGACAAACAAATACAATTAAACAGCTAAAAAGCATACACTTGAAGATTTTGTAATTACCAGCAATAATCTCAAGGGGATTGGACTGACGTCCAAAATAAAACAGGGACAGTTGCAGGAGGTTACAAATACACAAATTAACTTGAATACCATATTTTTTATATCTATAATATAGCTTATAAAAATAGAAGTAGTCCAGTTCTCCAAGTATAAAACAATACATACCCTCCCCTCGATCGCGTTAATTGAAAAAAAGGATGAAAACTAAATCTCTCACTAAGAGTGCTGTTGTATCTTTCATACATTTTCTATTTATGTGATCGAGGCAAGTTTATGTTGTTTTATAATCAGAGTACGGATGTAAAATGGAATAACAGGAAAAAACAATAATTAAATAATGAGAAGGATAAAACAAAAGAAACAAAATAAAGCATTGATTACAGAATAATTCATGGATGAGTTGCAGGGCTTATGTTCATTTGAGGTTTGGATTTTATTTGTGAGTACACAATCAGCATTTGTAAGCGCGAACTACACGTGTCTGTTAGTGGGCATACATCTGGGAGCTTTGAATGAATATATCCTTGCAACTTAGATTATAGATTATAGATTATAGTTGCATGTGAGAGCAAATTCATCTGCACTATTTTCAAAGTGGATATAAAAATGTGAGAAATCTTGAATAATGTGATGGATACCATTGATTGCTTGCGTGTCCCACAATCAAAGTTCGTCGTACCAGCACCGCTCGCAGTGTCTGAGCAAAAGGGGCAACAGCTGATTCTTGTTATTATGGCTTTTTTTTGGCAGCCAATATGCTTGCTCATGTCGGCTAACTAGCGCCTTTTAAAGAGAGACAGAACGGCAATCAACCAACTGTCTGATGCACACACCTTACAAACATCAACCTTAACTATTACAGACTATTTTGGTACAAAAAATTATAACACAATATTGAAACATAAAAGCAAGCAGAAACAAACGGGGACCAGGTAAAAAATAAAAATCGGCAGCCAATCTATACAACAGTGGCGAAGGGTGCCAATAACACGATTCCCATCGGCTTCCCTTTTGAAATTAGGCAGAAAAGTACTTTGAAAAGTATTTAAAAAAGAGAAGAACACAGATTTATTTATAGTTACAGCCCCGTGCGCTGAGCTAATATTTTTAAAGTTCCCGCCGCGCACGTACTTGCTAGTGTTATGGCGTTGGTTAAATACCAATGGGTTGTATTATTAAAATTCCCGGTTTCACAAACCATGTTATACGGCGAAGTGTTTGTGGAAGCGGTAAGGAGCTGGGGGGGGGGGACACGCAGATTACGCGTAGGAAGAAGCCATCTCGCATCGGCTTATGACTCCAGTTACAAAAAAAAACCATTGTTTTTAAAAATAGTTTCTTATACTTTATGACCTTAGTAAAAGAGTGACATTAATGAAAAAAATCAAGGATTTTTATAGATTCTTCATCTAAAATTTAAAGTAAATTGTTTTTATATAACTTAAATAAAGATGCCAAAAAAAGTATTTAAAAAAACTCTTCTTTTTCAAAATTTTTCTTTCTAATTTTGTTGTTTTGTATTTTGGAAATATTTTTATCTTCATTATTATAGAATGATACAAAGTCTACAAAACGATGCAGTTAAGTTAATGTAATTTGAACAGTTTTTGAGATAATATGAAAAAGCTGAAACTAATTAATTTATTCAATTCTTGAAAACAGTTTTTTTTATATTATCTCAAAAACTGTTCACATTACATTAATCAAACTGCGTCGTGGCAAAAACGAGTTTTTTTAAATAATTTTTTTGGCGTCATTATTTAGGTTTTATAAAAACAATTAACTTTATAATTTAGATAAAAAAATCAATCAATACGCGTGATTTTTCTCATAAATGTCACTTTATTACTAAGGCCATAAAGTATAAGAAACATCATTTACAAAAATGTTTCTTTTTTGTAATCGGAATCTTATCAGGTAGAAAAACATTTTGGTTTGTTTGAGGGCGCTTTGGTTTAAAACGTCACAACTAACCAGCCATATATGAATTTATGAGAATAACGTGTGATGTTAATCTACATTTAAATCTAATCTAATCTAAGTTGCAAAGATATGTTACATTGAAGATTCACATTACATGCATTCTCACAACCAGACACGTAAAATTCGCGCTTGCACATGCCTCATGTGAACCTACAACATAAAAACAAAATCTAAAATGGACATAAACCCTGCAACTCTTGCCGTCCTTCCCTGTAACAGGGGTGACATTGGCAAAGTGAACCATTTTTACAGCATGGGTGGTCAGCCGCATACC
The DNA here is from genome assembly GCA_951799405.1 of Agapetus fuscipes. Taxonomy (NCBI): domain Eukaryota; kingdom Metazoa; phylum Arthropoda; class Insecta; order Trichoptera; family Glossosomatidae; genus Agapetus; species Agapetus fuscipes. Next base: position 13,680,106 of record OX637337.1, read on the forward strand.
AACCTATAAGTCAAGGAAGTAAAAATTGTTTTTGATTTTTATACATTTGTGTGTGCGTTTTGTGTTTCATGGATTTGCTGCATTATGTGTAAGTCCTCAGTTAAATGAAAATATGGCCCTTATTCAAATACATAGATTGAACAGTTTTTTTACTCTGCGAGAAAAATATTTTTGTATAACAAAAAAGCATGTTACACATTGGGCCGTGCTCTTCCAGACAAGACAATTGAGGGAGGAACGGGTTTTCCAAATATTTTCGTAAGTCTCTCTACCAAAAATATACATGGATTACAAGTATTTGCAAATTGCACAAAATATTTTGTTTTCCTTGCTTAATTTTTTCTCCATACAACTCAGTGTGGAATACTTCGGGTTTTACTGATATTTATAACTTTTCAACCGGTTTCCCTTCTGTTGAATGTCACGCTTCGCCACTGCTATACAACCTAAAATATAACATATAATACAGCAATGATCTAGAAGCATAATGACTGTATTCAGCATTCATCACATCATTGAGATATGCGAGATTCTGGTGGTTGATTTTATCCAGCATTTGCAATGCATAAGAACGAAACTAAAAAGGTATTTTTTTACTTAACTTTATTTTTATCGAGTAACGGTTATAAGAAGCAAAATTGGTTGGTCCCTTTGTGCTTCTTGTAACCGAGATTGATTGTTTATAAAATTTCTAGATAAATAGTAGGATGATTTATTTGTTGAGTGCTATTTTTCTGTGAATCACACTTCAAGAGCCCTCTGCAAGCTTGATTGCTATATAGAAAGTGACAATTTATAGGCTTCTAATCAAACCCAGGATCTTCTAATTATGAGTCCTTAGCGTTAACCACTATACTAAAGACCAGTCTAAGATTGAGATGGGCAGGTAATGAGCAGAGGAAGTACCGAAAAAACTTCTGAATGGAGTCAAAGTCTGCGGTGAGAGATTGGGGTGAGAAAACATGCTCAACAGATTCTCCAGGTGACAAGTTGGAGAAAAACTGTAGGGAACAGGAGTTGGAGGCGCAGGTTAAGAAGACCAAGGCTCAATGTGAGGTTTAGCGATATTGGAGAATACAATGTACCGTTTTCGCTCAAATACTGATGAAGGATGTTGTTAAATACAGTCATCAACACAATGAGTCGTGGTCCATGTTTCTGTAGCATTACCTGGGTAGAGGGAGTGTTAGGGGGCACACTCACCACCACCAGCTTCTGCCCCACGCCCATACTCTTCACTACAGTCGCCTGGGGAACAACAGCTGTTAGTCACACACACACACACACACACTGCACACTGCGCGGTTAGTGTCAAAAGTGAGGTTAGGTTATTGATTGTTAATAAATAGGGAAATATTTGGGTGTAAACAGCTTAAAATTAACTTATATGACAGCTAAAAGAGGGCGCTGTAATGACTTTACGGCCTTGAAACTCCTAAAATCAATGATTTTTATTTAGTTTTTCTCAACAAAATACTTCATAAATGAAGTCAAAATATCCTTCGTCTATGTGACATCACCCACTGTAAATTCCCGATAATCAGGAATTTTTCATTAGCTTTCAGCATTCAGTCAATCAAAGTCCACACTATTTCTTTTTAATTTTCATAAAACGTCACTAAGAAATACACACAGATACACATTAATACTGATATTAATTGTAGAAAATATTTCTGCTTGTGAAATTATTTTAAAAGCTGAATTTCTTGCATATAAAATTTCCTCAGATCTTGATTCGTGCAAAGTGTATTAGGAAATGTAAAACATGAAAACTAATAAAGTACTCTTCACATTTGAGAGTTTTTTTAGTTTACATTGATTATTTTCAGGGGCACAATTTTGATAGCGCTCCCAGTGGCATTTTATCTGTCACTAAGCGATATTCACGACAAAGGGGGATAGACGCATTGAAAGTAAGAAAGTGAGGAAAGAGGATAGATGAATTGGAAGTAAATATTGCTAAGGCGGGCAGTCAATGTCGACGTTGATATCAAAGTCCTGGAAAAAAGAGGACCATGGAGGAAAGCGGAACAAGACAGAGTCCTGGAGAATTGTGGTGCGGGAGGCCCTGAACATTCAACGCTTGTGAGCCGGAAAAAGTAAATTAAGTAAGTAAGAGTGCTATCAAAATTGCGCTACAGAATTTCATTGCGCTGAAAAATAGAGAGGAGAGTTAATGAAAACAAGGGTGCATGTTGTGTTGTTACCTGTTGTTGCTGCTGAATGGCGGGCTGCTGTGGACTGGGTTTCTGCGTCACTATGAGATATTTCTGTGCAGGAGACGCGAGGTGTGAGGCACCAGATATGGGGCGGCTTATTGCTGTGCTGGAGCCACCCACTACAACGGTGCGGGCTGGATTTATCCCTGGAGCAAAGACAATATGAACTGTGTTAATAATAATAACTATTTTTTTAACCGCCCTATATATTAGAACATATGTCATACATCTGCTCAACGACGATAACATGTTGAAAGCACCGGTTATCATCAGATCACCAAAGTTAAGCAACATTGGGTGCGGATGCTACTTGGATGGGTGACCGCTAGGTACACTGCGTGTTGTTGGCATTTCTTGGACCGGTCCGTAGTCCAGAAGCAGTAAATGAAAGGTTGTGGATTTGAATCCCGGCGGAGCACAAAAAATACCATTTATATTTCCAAATGTGCTCTTCGCTGGGTTGAAAGATTCATAAACCTTTACCAAAGACCGGTCACTGGAAGGTCCATCCAACCTTACAACAACTGGGTCTTGCTTGAGAATTGGCACTTTCTACAGCGACGACCAAGCTCGCAGAGGGCTCTTGAGGTGTGATACACACAAAAACAGCGCTCATCAAATACATCATCCGAATATTATTTTTATTATCTGCTATATTATCATAACATCTACAATATTATTATTTTTTCATACAGAAACTCATAGACGCAGTGTTGCCATAACTTATTTTATTAGCGACAATTTAAGCAACAAACACACTGCAAATATAAAGAAAAAGCATTTTTGAGAGAAGTTTTTTTTTCTCCTCCAAGTTCTCCTCCAAGGACGCTCGTGCAAATGATGCCAGAACTTTTCTTGTCTTCAGTGCATTTTGGAATTTCCCATGGTCCTCTATGACTCTCACATGATGAGGCAAGTAGCTCCAGGTCAGAGGCAGCAACCCAAAAGCACACTCACCAAAAACAGCTTTCATCCATTAGAATTGCAAACGATGCTCTCTAGATTGAACGAAGCTCTGCTAGGTAATTATTTGAAATTGAATGCAAGTAAGACGAAAGTTTTGATTTTTGAAAGAAATGAAGAAAATACGAACTATGAATTTAGAATAAACGGAATGAATGTTGATGTGGTAAATGAGTTTGTATACTTGGGAAGTAAGTTTGAAAAAGATGGAAGAATGACAGGTGAACTTGAAAGAAGAGTAATGAAGGGCAGGTGTCACAGCTTGTATCGCCAAAAATCAAAACATATCTAAAAATGCTCGATTGGCGGTACGCAGTGGCATACTTTTACCCACCTTGATGTATGGAAGCGAGGCCTGGACGGTGAATGAAAGTGAAATTAGTAAAGTCCATACTGTTGAAATGGACTTTCTAAGAAGTATGATTGGGAAAAAAACGGAGTGACAGGGTGAGGAATGATTTTGTAAGAGAAGAATGTGGTGCAAGAGAAAGTGTGAAAGTGAAGATTAAAAGAAGTTTGTTAAGATGGTTTGGGCATATGGAGAGAATGAATGAGGAAAGACTGACGAAGAAAGTATATGTTGGTAGAATAGATGGATGTCGTGGTAGAGGAAGACCGAGAAAGGTATGGATGGACCAAATATCCGAAATTGCAAATGAATGGAATATCCAGAGTCATAATAAAAGAAGAGCTTGTATAAAGAAGGTTATGACTCTGGAGGAAATGAAAGAAGTATGTAAGGATAGAAAGAAATGGCGGTTGATCTGTGATGTTGGCGGCTAGGGTTTGTTCAAGTGAAATTGGTTTTATGATTTTTTTTATGTCCATGTATATATTGTTATTTATTGATTTAAAAAAAAAATGTAATTTGTCATGTATGTTCCTTGACTTATAGGTTGTTATGCGGCTGACCACCCATACTGTAAAAAATGGTTCACTTTGCCAATGTCACCCCTGTTTCAGGGAAGGACGGCAAGAGTTGCAAGGCTTATGTTCATTTGAGATTGGGTTTTTATATTGTAGGTCCACATGCGGCATGTGTTAGCGCGAACTTATACATATCTGCTTGTGGGAATGCATTTAATATAAATCTTAAATGATATATATCTTTGCAGCTTAGATTAGATTAGATCCATCTTACTGGCTCTCCCATCTGTGTTTGGCACCAGTTTGTTTTTTTTTTTACGAGGGCGATGGGCTTGATTAGCTCAGCGAGGTATTCTGATGTTTTATTCAAATAGACCGTTGTGGACCATCAAGCACACTTTAAATTTGGTCCTTTCGCTTTACGCGGAGCCAGTGAAGATTCTGCAGATGAGGAATAATTAGATCCCCAGTAATCACTCATGCTAGCAGTACATAGAAATTGTACACTTTATGAGGAATAAGTACTACCACACACATCTTATTATCCAAGGAAATATTTATAGGGAGAAGGACTCATTGACCCTATTTAAACGAGAAGCATCCAAAAATCTATTATCATACCTGTAGTGTATGAGGCAGGCCTCTGTATGACAGCCGTCATGGGAGGCGTTGAGCTGACCACTGTGACAATTAGAGGGGCAGTGGAGGAGGCAGAGCCCGCCGCTGTGCCCACCCCTGAGGGGCCCCCTCCCCCCCCTCCTGACACAGAGCTGGGGACGGGGGCAGAGGCGGGAAGAGGAGCAGTGCGGGACTTGCTCACTAAAGAGTACAGCGTGGCGCCCAAGTAGCCAAACTCTCGCCTGGAAATTAAAAATACCACATTTTTAATGATTCCTTCATTCAATCTTACAGTGTATTTATATAACATAGTTTTTATACATTGTTACATAAAGTAACACAACAAATTTACTGCATGTGGAGTAAGGAACAATTAAATGTACATAAAATAATAGATTCTGCATTAATTCAGTGGATAGTTTTATGAGTGTGTGCCAAAATATGATGATTATAGCTACTGAACCTTACACTGTATATTTATTAGGGGTGTACACAACTTTCCATTACTTTCATTTCGGCCTTAAATTCGTTGTACCAGTTTGCACCAAACTTTAAGCAGCTACTGTTTACGGTAACACCCTGTTGATTCCTTTTTTAAGACTTCCGCACAACTATTACACACTTGTAATTTATAGATTAACCATACTTAAATACCGACCACCACACCCTTCTCAGAAGACATCACATGAACTTGCCTGTACTCATCAATGAGGTCAGGAGGGTTCCTCATGGCCTTGAGCACGGGGGCCGCTATCTTCACCAGCAGATGCTTGATTTGTCCGGCCGCCAGCTTGTCTGCATTAGCTGGAGCATCTATATTAGCTTCCACACGTTCACCTATCCACTTGATGCGGGGAACAATAAACACCTACAACCAAACAAATAAAATTATTGAAATGTTTTTAAGCTCCCACAGCGGGCTTGAGATTCCCGATTTATATTTTTCCTGATACTTTTTCAGATTGCTTTGGACTAATAGTTACCAAATAATGAGACAATATGGTAACAAAATATGTTGCCTATGATTTTATGAAAGACCAATTGCCATCATATTATGGTTAAAGAGGGGGAGAATGAGTAGCAGAAAGAAACGAGGAGAGTGTAATCGCAAGAAAAAAATGATCATAAGAAACAGTGGAAAATCAGGTCAAAGATTATTTCTGTAGCAGGTCGTGCATAGGGTATATAGAAATTGACTAAAGTGCAAACAATGGCTTCTATTAAACTTAAATTTTTAATCCGAATATCAAGCTTAAATGGTTATTTACCATATATACAAATGAATGGGATATCCAGAGTCCTTGACTGATAGTTTGGTATGCGACTGACCACCCATACTGTAAAAAATGGTTCACTTTGCCAATGTCACCCCTGCTTCAGGGAAGGTCGGCAAGAGTTGCAGGGCTTATGTTCATTTGAGATTGGGTTTTTTATATTGTAGGTCCACATGCGGCATATGTAAGCGCGAAATTATGCATGTCTGCTTGTGGGAATGCATTTAATATGAATCTCAAATGATACATATCTTTGCAGCTTAGATTTAGATTTAGATTTAGAGATAATAAAAGGAGGGCTTGTATGAAAAAGGTTATGACTCTGGATGAAATGAAAGAAGTATGCAAGGACAGGAAGAAGTGGCGGCTAATCTGCAATGTTGATTTGTAATGTTGGCTTATTCATTTGTTACATTTTTTGTATAGTAATTATTGACTTTTTTTGTCTAGATTTCTTTTAAGGTTTTGTTCTTTTTTTATACTAAAATGTAATTTATTATTTGTATTCCTTGACTTATAGGTTGGTATGAGGCTGACCACCCATACTATAAAAAATGGTTCACTTTGCCAATGTCACCACTGTACAGGGAAGGTCGGCAAAAGTTGCAGGGCTTATGTTCATTTGAGGTTTGGATTTTATTTGTGAGTACACATTCAGCATTTGTAAGCACGAACTACACGTGTTTGTTTGTGGGCATGCATTTGAGAGCTTTAAATGAATATATCCTTGCAACTTAGATTATAGGTATTATTATAGATACGCGCATGTGCCTGTATGGGATGAACGCCGCTGCTCTGTAGATAGAACATATAAGGACTTGATTTTTTTCCATCGGGTTCCTTTGTTTGTATCCAGTCACCTATTTTGCTAGGGGTGGCCAGTACCTCCGCAGATATGTCTCTACTTTTTTACAAATTATAATTAACTTCTCTGTTAGGTAATTAAACTTTTTAGATATTAGATGAACTATTATGAGAGAAATCATTGGCGACATAGCCAACGTCTTCAGGAGGCACCCTCTCAGCACAATGACTGAGGATGAAACTCTACTTTGTTCTGTCTTTGCACATTTCTTTCATCTCCTTGAAATTCATCGCTCTCTTCATGAATGCTCCTCTTTTTCTCACCCTCTGTGTTCCAGTCATTTGCAATTGCGCTTTTTCGATAAATCCATTCTTTCCTCCGCCTTCACTCCCATGCTTACCTTTGACATTCTCTGTTACCTCCTGAGAAATCTCACCCTTCGTGATTGTGGTGAAGGCAAAAGAGAAGATATTTTTGAGTGTTGTCTTTTCTTAAAGCTTGAACCTTGGAGAAGCAAAAGTAATGTACAACCTTGACGACTTCAGCCCCCAGTTCCGAGAGCCCGTGTATGGCTCCGTACAGGGAGGCCAGAGGAGTTCTCTCATTCTCCTTGGCCAGCCGCTCCATGGCTGACAGTTCTTTCCCACCTGGGGCAATTTCCGCAGGGTTGAGGGGCAGGGGGTTCAGGGCCTTGCTGAATAATCTGGAATAACAATAATGATATTAGCTGAGACACAAACCAAAAGAAATAAGTTGTTATGCTACAAAACAAATATGGCCACTGAATAATAACCTTGAGGTTTACTAGCCCCGGCAGTCTCGATATATCTATTATAGTACCATTTATTGAGATTAACTCAAATCAAAAACTAAAGCCAATAATTGTTTTAATCTCAAACATAATTATAACCAGTGGCGGCTCTTCATTAGGGGACAGTGGGGAATATCCCTATGAATGAAATTGGAAACATAAAATTTTATGTGAAGTAAAAACTGAGGAATCTGTAAATAAGAGTGTAAACGAAGTAGGTATTTTCTAAAAAACTTTACTGACCGAAGAGGTTAAAATATTTCATAATAGAACGTACACAGTGGATCCTTGTTGATATAAAAATAATAATATTTGTTAAAACTAACGGTCCATATTATTGTTTTGCTAAGTATGAAATATGAGGCCCTCTTCATTCATTCTGAAACTGTGAAAATCCCAGTAACGGCGCGATAAACAGATTCTTTAAAAGCAGCTGTGTATTTACTTCCGTTCTGAAATTACTGTGTGAAAATGATATTAACTTTTATGACTACATATACATATTGATAATTGGCGATCTTTTAAAGGATTGTCCAAGACAGACTAAGGTAAGTAGGGTGACGGGTACAGTTATTGGCCGGGGTATAGTTATTGGCCATTTCATTTTTAAAGCAAAGTAATAAGAATTCTGCTATCTCTGTTACTCATATGCAATATTACTAATGTTGTCCATCTCATTGCGAACACTTTCTAGTTCACAATTTTACCACCAGGTTTTATTAGTGACAGTTATGGTGTCGATATTGGAGGAAGGTGAATTTTGCTGTTATTTCTTAAGCACACGCTTAAGGTAAGTACTCTTTATAAATGGGATATTATTATGTAATAAGTGTGTTTATTGCAATCTTTTAAAGTTATCAGTGTTGAAATGGGATTAAATTATTCTATTGTCCAGCTGTTTTATCCAAATACAAAACACAACTACACTTCTTACGGTGGCTAATAGCTGTAACATCAAACTCACATTTTATAGTTATTGGCCCCCCTGCCAATTACTATACTTTTCCTTGTGATTTTTTTTTGTCGATATTTTCTTTGAAATTGTTTGTTTTTCCATTAAGTATGCCATGGATTTAAATAATATTTGTCTAAAACATCAGCGCACAGTTATTGGCCGGGCGGCCAATAACTGTCACTTTGGCATGCCAATTACTGTAACTTTTCAAAAAAAATTTTTTTTTTTTCAGTTACTCCTCACAATCATGTCAAAGACATCCAAATGGACTCAACCACTTGATCTTGAATTTTACAACCAGCAGATGTATCAGTTTTTAAGCCAATGAAACAGTGGTGGAAATCAGCTCTTCACGATTGGCATGCGGAAAACCCTGGACAAATGGTTACTAAATCAAACATTGCTCTGGTTTTTAAAAAAATCATGGGAAAAATTAAACCAGAATACTACATAAATGGGTTAAGAGCATGTGGGTTTTACCCATTCAACTAAGATGCGGTTGACTATAGCAAATGTCTGGGAAAATCTGCTATTTCTTTACACACGCTAAATTCAACGGAAAATTGCAGAGTGATGAATTTTGAGATTTGTAAGGAATATTATTACCTCAAATGAAGCCGTGGATAATAATGAAGAAAATGCCAATGAGTTTAACGAATCGGCAAACCAATCATTAGGTCCCCTATCCAGTGATATAATGGAGTATCGTCCAAATGAACCGATAATAAAAGGAAAAAGACAGGTAGAAAGACTTTATTTTTTCCATTAGCTCTAGAAAATATCTAACTATACTGGAGAGAAAGACTAGGGAGAAGAAGAAGTTGGAGGACAAAAATAAAGAAGCGAATAAAAGAAAAGAAGATAACACCGCTAAAAAAAGAAAACTTGCCGAAGAAAAAAAAGGAAAAGCAACAAAGAAAACAAAAAAGTGCAAAAGAAAATACTCCTGATCAAAATGGTGATCTAAATCTAAAATCTAAATCTAAGTTGCAAAGATATGTATCATTTGAGATTCATATTTAATCTATTCCCACAAGCAGACACGCATATTTTCGCGCTCACACATGCCGCATGTGGATCTACAATATAACAACCTAATCCCAAATGAGCATAAGCCCTGCAACTCTTGCCGACCTTCCCTGAAACAGGGGTGGCATTGGCAAAGTGAACCATTTTTTACAGTACAGGTGGTCAGCCTCATACCAACCTGTAAGTCAAGGAATACAAGCAATTAATTACATCCAGTTAAACAAACTCTAAACAATCTGCAAAACATCCATAAAAATTAAAATTGATTCTTGTCCTTAGCCGCCCACATAACAGATCATCCGCCATTTTTTCGGTCCTTACATACTTCTTTCATTTCATCCAGAGTCACAACCTTTTTCATACAAGTTTTCCTTTTATTATGACTGTGGATATCCCATTCATTCGCAATTTCGGAAATTTGGTCCATCCAAACCTTTCTCGGTCTTCCTCTACCACGAAATCCACCTATTCTTGCAAAATATACTTTTTTTGATGATGAATGCAATTCAGATGATTACACTTACAGTAGTGAACAACTTTTCAGAATATTTAAAAACAGTTCATTTTAATACTATGTAAGTAGGTACCTTTTTTGTAAACTTTTTTTGTTTTTTATGTGTGCCAATAAAATAATATGCTGTAAGAATAATATAAAACAACTAATACTAAATAAAGATAATTTAAAGTCTATGTAACATCCAAATACGTAACCATTCAACAATGAATTAGCTACAAAGAAATCTTTTAATGATTAGTTCACTTTTTTGTGTTATACTATATTTTTTACTTATATTTTTGTACCTAATAACTTTTTATGAATAAAACATATATTAACATGGACAATATGTCCCTAATTTGTGTATTTTTGCTATCCACTATGATTTCCTATTCATTTATTGATGTTTTTCATAGCCGGCCAATAACTGTCACATGTATGGCCAATAACTGTGTAAAAATGGCCAATAGCTATAACGATCCCGTTTTCGAAGAAGAAAAGGCTGTGGATTTTTTATTATTCGCATATTGAAATATTTTTGTACATCTTACTGGTTAAATCATAATGACAACAGTGTTTACCAAAATAATTTAACTCATATTTAAAAAAAGTTATTGATGCTCAAAGTAAAAAAAATGGCTTAACCGGCCAATAGCTATACCCATCACCCTACTTGCTTTTTGTAGTTGTTTTTTACAACCTAATTAATAACAATAATTAGACAATATTTTAGTGCCGTTTTGTGAGATCACCGCAAGGGCACAACTATCGTCTTATTTACAGCAATTCAACAATAATAAAAATCAATCAATAGCAAAGTCACATACACATTTTCAAATGAAACCTATAATAATAATCTATAATCTAAGTTGCAAGTATATATTCAATTAAAGCTCTCAGATGTATGCCCACAAACCAACACGTGTAGCTCGCGCTTACAAATGCTGAATGCGTACTTACAAATAAAATCCAAACCTCAAATGAACATAAGCCCCACAACTTTTGCCGACCTTCCCTGAAACAGGGGTGACATTGGCAAAGTGAACCATTTTTTACAGTATGGGTGGTCAGCCTCATACCAACCTATAAGTCAAGGAAAAAAAACCTACATTTTTTTTAATGTGTAAAAAAGCATTTTCATAAGTAAAAATTATAAAAAAATTCAGAATTGAAATACATTTATGGGATTTTATCAAACAAGCGCTAGGTTTAGATTTTTAGATAACAATTTGTTGGTGTACGCTACGTGGCGTACTATAGGGTGAATATCAAACTACTTTCCAAAGTCATCCCCTCTCCCGGAATTTAGCTAGAGCCGCTACTGATTATAACTTTCACTCGAGGGAACATAATAATATTCAAAATTTATAAGAATCAGTGCATCATCAATCATCGTCCAAAAATAGTGCCTCGTGAAGATTTTGGCTTACGACACCAGCGACATGTTGAGAATAATCTAAGTTCTTCCATAACGGTTCATCTAATATCCTTACTTACTTTCTTTGGCTCATTAGCCTTGAAGGCTCAGGGCTTGCTGCACCACCATCCTCCAGGACTCTCTGTATTGTGATGCTTCGCTTCACTCTCTTCATCTGATATCCAAAGAGTGTGATTTATTTTTAAGATCTTTTAAGCTTCATAGAAAATCTACAATACCTCGTGACTCTAGTCTGCACATTGTTGGTGGAAGTGTTGAAGTTCTTGCAGATCTGCGCCATCAGCCGGGAAGCAAAGTCCCTCAGCGCCCAGTGGTTGTCAACATCCGGCCTCATGCACAGCTGCCGGGACACTATGCAAGTGGAAACTGAAGGTATCAGCTCGTGCAGCTGAAATACACATCACAACATACAAGGTGAATACACAAAAATAAAATGGCTTTGTATCACATAATAAAATCATGCTTAGAGAATATTAGTCAATGGTTCAGCATTGAAACGAACAACCAGTTTGGGGACAGGTTGATCACCAAGCATAATCATCTTCAAAATGATGTCATCTCTCTCTCTTGGTTGTCATCCACTAGAGCTGCGATTAGGAAGAGACATCCATGAGCCTTTTCAAATCCTGGAATCATGAAGGTCTTCGGCGACCTCTTCTTTGTCTTCCGAAGATTTTTCTTTCAAAGATTTTGCTATATAGTACCAAGCTAAAAAAGATGACACATACCATCAAGCTACACCAAATATAAACAAAAGAGATATAAAACCTACACAGAAAGATGCTGTTATTAAATAGATGAGTGTTCTTATAGTTATATATGCTTCTATTATAATTTTGCATCAATCCAAAGGCGATGATGATTCCTTGCCAATCATTCCTAACACCTATGAGAGAGGATTCCAAGCTGTCTGTTCCACAGTACGAAAATCACTGTCTCCATTATTTTGCTGGTGGCTTCGCCTGAATAGCACATAATCTAAAAACATCTACATGAAAAAAATATAAATAGGTTGGTGAAATACATTCCTCTTAACAAATTTATTTTTAAAAAAGAATGTACACTTACATATTTCTCTAGATACAGTGACTGATTGTCGAGCAATGCCTTCACCATCCTCATGAGGTAGATGAGCAGGGCGAGGTTGTTCTGCACCACGTTGACCTTGACTCCCTCCGAGATGAAGGTGCACATGCGCGGCAACATCTCATGCAGACCAGGGTCACACGATAACGACTGGAGAGCTTCCTGCAGACATTATACAACAACAAATACATTAGTGCTGGTGGACAGGTGGACACAGTTGAGGCAACATCTCATGCAGACCAGGGTCACACGATAACGACTGGAGAGCTTCCTGCAGACATTATACAACAACAAATACATTAGTGCTGGTGGACAGGTGGACACAGTTGAGGCAACATCTCATGCAGACCAGGGTCACACGATAACGACTGGAGAGCTTCCTGCAGACATTATACAACAACAAATACATTAGTGCTGGTGGACAGGTGGACACAGTTGAGGCAACATCTCATGCAGACCAGGGTCACACGATAACGACTGGAGAGCTTCCTGCAGACATTATACAACAACAAATACATTAGTGCTGGTGGACAGGTGGACACAGTTGAGGCAACATCTCATGCAGACCAGGGTCACACGATAACGACTGGAGAGCTTCCTGCAGACATTATACAACAACAAATACATTAGTGCTGGTGGACAGGTGGACACAGTTGAGGCAACATCTCATGCAGACCAGGGTCACACGATAACGACTGGAGAGCTTCCTGCAGACATTATACAACAACAAATACATTAGTGCTGGTGGACAGGTGGACACAGTTGAGGCAACATCTCATGCAGACCAGGGTCACACGATAACGACTGGAGAGCTTCCTGCAGACATTATACAACAACAAATACATTAGTGCTGGTGGACAGGTGGACACAGTTGAGGCAAATTCATTTTAAAAGAAAATCTTTGCCTGCAAAATAACACATAACAGTTGCCTTGTTTTCAACTTTTGTTTACCTGAAGATAGTTTAACCCCTGAAGCGCCAGCGATTTTCTGCCTAATTCAGACACCCAACTCGTGGTTTTTTTTATATTAAATATCTCCAAAGATACACAACATATCACACTGGATCGGAACCTCACAATGGGAGAGCAATTGAACTTGACTGTATCTTCCTCATTTTTTGAACTTCGCCAGATAAAGGCGATCAGGAGATGTTTACCGTCGGGAGCAGTCAAGACCCTGGTTAATGCCTTTGTGATGTCACGAGTTGACTATTGCTCAACGCTGTACATAGGTCAGCCGAAAAAGCAGTTCAACCGTCTTCAGTCTGTGCTGAATTCAGCGGCAAGACTCATATTCGGGATGTCTAAATTTACTCGCATTACTCCATTGTTAGGGAAACTGCATTGGCTTCGTTTTCCGGAGAGGGTGGTCTACCGTGTTTGTCTGATGGTGTATAAGGCTGTAAATGGTACAGCTCCTTCATATTTGGCTGACATGTTTACACCCGTTGAGAGGGATTTGAGGCGCCAAACGCTCAGATCTGCAGGGGATGGCGTGGTGGACTTGGTTCAGCCACACCGTCAGACACGCACTAATTTTGGGGACCGTGCTTTCCGGTTTGCGGGACCAATGGAGTGGAACAGACTGCCACCTAATGTGAGGAAGGCAAAGACTGTTGGTGTCTTTAAAGGAGCACTAAAGACACATCTTTACAAGAAATCTTATCCGTGATTTGAGAGGGCCCTTGAGGTGTGACACACACAAAAACGGCGCTCTTTAATTATGTGTACATTAAAATAAATTATCCTTATATATATATATATCTCCTGTGGGTTTTTTTATATCAAAAAACAGTGAAATAAAGTTTTTTTAGTGCTTACCAAAAAAAAAAACTTTTGTGTAATTATTATAATTTAGATTACGGAAAAAAAATCGAGATTCTAAAAATAGAGATGCCTCATTAGTATGCGTAGGCACGAAATCCCAATACATACTTTTTATTTACACAATGATTTTTTTTGAGTGTGTTAGTGTTTTTATGTGAACAAATTGTGGAATTCGGCTTTTTCAAGAGTCGGTTTTCAAGGTCAACTTAAATATTATATTTTAAATACCTACAATCAAAAATGAATGCTTTGAATTTATTGGTGGATGGTTCTACCCAATAGCAGTACTTCATGCGATTTTCGATCTTATTGCTTTGTAAAAACTAAAGAAAAATTTAAAAAAAATCGCGTATAGTACTATGAGCGCGGATCCGCGTTCCGGCGCCTGAGGGGTTAAAGACCAAACGTGTTTTTTTTTTTACAAAATACAAAAAGTGGAAAATAAACAGTCTAGAATCTATAATCTACGTTGCAAACATAAATTACATTATAATTGTTTTTAGGCTTTCACGGCCGGATTCAGATGCTTGATTTTGTGTTTCCGAGCTTTAACCGTGATCCATAGTTTTTGCTTCTTTTCTTCTTTTTTCTTTTCCTTCTTCTTGATACTTCTTGAAGACTTCAGCTGAGGTTTCGTCACCTCTGTGTGTGACTTCTTCGAAGCTCTGCTCACTTCTGAGGTTTGTACTTCATCTAAGTAAAGTAAGTACTTCTCCGCTGCTTCTGGTGGCTTTGTTAACATCTAATCTAATTTCATCTAAGTTACAAAGACATGTTACATTGGAGATTCACAAATCATGTATTCTCACAACCAGACATGTACAAGTTTGCGCTTGCACATGCCTCATGCGAGCCTACAACATAAAAACCAAATCTCAAATGGACATACACCCTGCAACTCTTGCCGTCCTTCCCTGTACCAGGGGTGACATTGGCAAAGTGAACCATTTTTACAGCATGGGTGGTCAACCGCATACCAACCTATAACCAACCTAACATCTTGTCTATAAATACTGTTATGTAAATAGTACTTACTTATAAACAAAATAAATAGGGTAGGTGTAAATAGACTCTAGCTTAGAAATAGAAATAGCACTTTCTTGCGACAAGTATAAGATTTTACAATGATAAACCTCACTATGAAACTAGCAGTAAGTTTCCAACAAAGAAACATCTGCAGTTCTGAGAGAGCTCTCAGCCTAAGGATTGCCATAAATATATAAATACATAAAAACATACACAGAAAAAAATACAAATTATGAATTCAAGCATTATTCAAAAGTAATCTTTTTGTCTTGTATATAAATGAAAAAGAGGAAGTATTCTCACAGCTCTCCTGGCCTCGTCTGATCCCACGCACGCCTCTGTGATCTCCTTGTAGTACAGCTGCTGCTCCACACTGAGCTCGTGTGTGGCGAGCTGCTTCACGTGGACGGACTCAACGTTGCGCAACTTGTGCATCTTCCCACTGCCCGGCTTGCCTGGAAACAATCACAAACTTAAGCTTACAATTACCATTGACTTGTGATATCTGTGGACACTGTATCTGTTTCTGAAAATAGACACTGTATCTGTTTCAACTTACTTAACCGCAAACCGACACAACGCAACGCCACTATGTTACACATATAATGTAACTTCTTACCCCAAAGGTTTTTAACCTCTCTTTATCCCCGAAGAGTTTCGCATATGGCGAATGAAACCTATTTATTTTTACAGATAAGAAGGCCGGTCTTATGCCAACCACTTCAGTTGAAGTGGGGCTTTCCCAGCTCCCGAGGAGGCTGGTGCTCATTTCTTGTGAAGGCTGAGTAAACGTTGCCAGTATTTTATTTTGGGGTTTGAAATAAACACCGTAACTGGAAATCATTTCTGACACCCTCGGTAGGATTCAAACCCATGCTCACGACATGAAATACAAGCACTCTACCAACTGAGCTATCGACCGGACCTTAGTAGAAAGAAAAAAAAAGATCTTTACAGTGTCATTTCATTGTAAACAAAATACTTGGGTGAAACCACAAAATCTTTCCAGAAAGTTGGTAGCTTTGAATCTCACGCCTGCGCGAACATTGTGCGCATAGAAGTTTCACCAACAGTATGAAAGCGCGAACTTATATGTGCCTGCTTGTGCATTAAACATTAGCCTTAAATGACAATAGTTTTTGATTATATATTATGTGTTGCGTTAATAATTAGATGTCGTAGACCGACAAGTTATGTGGACGAATTGTCTGTGCCCACTATGTCTGTGGACGAGTTATCTGTGAACGAGTTATCTGTGGCCTAGTTGTCTGTGACCGATTTGTTGTGGAACCACATAAGTTCAAGAGCTACCCCCTCACCCTTGGCGTCCTTGTCTTGGCTCTTGACCACGGGGTCCACAGACTCCTGCTTTTGCTGCTGCTTGCTGCGCGGGGGCGGGTTCTCAGGCACCGTGGGCTGCACGCCGTCCACGCACAGCCAGTGCGCCCGGAGGGAGGCCTCCAGGGGCGCGCGGGGCGCAGCTCCCCCCAGCACCTCGCCCAGGTCTACCTCCCGCTCCTCGGTGAAGTGCAGCTCGCGACCCCCGCCCGAGGCAAAGCGGAACGGGAGGGAGTCCATTTGGAAGAAGCCATACTGCGGCTGAAATAGTCAAAGGACAATAAGTAAATGGTAGATGTTGCTGAAAAAATATTGAAAACCAGAAATATGAATGCATACATAGAATGCTAGTGTTGTTGACAAGGCGACGATTGAGTAAGTTTATTGAGTGCCCAAACGTGTCGTGCATCTATTGGCTCACCTATGTTTTATCTAATCTAATCTAATCTAAGTTGCATAGATATGTAATATTGGGCATTCACATTACATGCATTTTCACAAGCAGACACATACAAGTTAATATACAAGTATAATAAAAATAAATTGTCATTCGTTGGTATCAGCATCAATCGAGAAGGGCTGAACCGTTTTGACTAATAACATCTGTGGACAAGAAGTTATTTTAACGAAAATAGACATACCTATATATCTGTCTCAACTTACTTACGAAAATGGTCATTAGTTAGAAAGAGAACAAAGAACTTCACAGTTGCATTTTCGTTTGTACAAAAAACTCAACACCAAACAAAAAATCTTGAATGTTGGTACCATTGCAAAAAATGGCTGCCGATTTGACCGGAAATAGCTAAAGTTGACAGATAACACGCGTTATAAATATTGTGATCACCAAAATTGATGCCAGTATTTCATATTTTCAAAGTGTATATTCATATTTTAATTTTATTACTCATTTCATTATAACCATTGTGATATTTTATGCGTTATATTTGTAATTGTTGCCGCCTTACATTCGGGGTACCACTGCAACGTTTGACACAAGAGGAGCGCAAGAGGGAACAAGTATGTAACAATTCAGTACTTTAGTTTCCGCTCCCCTATGGCCGTGTTCGGGGAGCGCGCTTCAAGCACTCACACACCGTTCGGGGAGCTCATCGTAAGCAAATATTATGAGCTATGACGTCACGCACGACACCTCGGCCGTTCGCTATTTTCGCTTTTTTACGAAGGTGGGTCGGCGTAAGCGTTCCCAACTTCACGGCAATGGTGTATTTGACAGCTCGCTCCCCCAGTTCTTGTTTATCGTATACGCCAATCTTGTCAAATATGACTTTTTCATGCAGTTGTCTTATGAATCAAATTCTACACAATCTGAGCTAAGAAAAACCGTAAAACTCGATAATGTGAGAGTTCTTTTAAATATTTTTAAAATAAATTTCTTGTTTTCATATGACACATTGGTCCAGTACACATGCAAACATTGCTCATGTAAAATTTTCTCAATGGCGTATACGATAAACAAGAACTAAGGCAGCGAGCTGTCAGGTGAAGACGAAGGTTGTTGTTGGAAGTGATCTCAGGAATTGATAAATTTAAAATGATGGACGAAAATACTGTCTTGTTAACGCTGCAAGATGACTGTGACAACTCTGTATCCATATATTTGTCGGAGCAAGATGCATGTAAATGTGAATATGGTGATAATTGAAGTTGTAAATTTATTAATATGACATTGTGTTAACACTACAAATATTTGTAAGCCAAGCATATTTTTGACTGCTTTTATGCATGATATCTAGTTTGGGTTAAATTGCCTCCACCCTGACGCCTCAAATTCCCCTAGCTTTTTGGTTAAGTTTGCCTGGTTTTAATATGAAATATGTCATTTTTACACAAGTTCTTTTGACGCTTTTAAATACAATTCATTGAATATTATTGATAACTACCCCTAGCATAATATGCTATGCATGAACGTTGTATCCAAGTCCTATCTAAATTTAAATTCATAAGGTACTTACATGCTAGTCATTTTGCTTTGAATTTTGTTATTTTATTGTGGGATTAATTTTATCGTTTTTATTTACAGATATTGAATTCAGGCGAAAAACTATGGATGAGGCAATGTCAGCCACTGTCGGTGACAAATTTCCAGCTAGCTTTCCGTGCCATCTGCATCAATGAAGAACGCTGCACCAACGTCTGCATCAATGAAGAATACTACACCATCCACTGCGGAAACAGCTGTATTAACGACGAACGCTGCAACTACTGCTGTGGAATCAGCTACAAGTTGCGTTGGCACCGAACAGGGTCACAGCGGAGAATGTAGGATCCTTATATAGGTGGACACATCCTGCTATCCTCCTGCTTATCGAGATATACCGGAGCTAAGAGGGAGACCTTTCAAGTGGGAAAATTTCCAGCAAGAGAGTATGGCATAGCATTTCCCAATCCCTCATAGTCCATGGCCATAAAGTAACAGGCCTCCAATGCCAATCAAAATATTCCGGCCTGAAGGACATTTAAGTCTGTCAGATCACAATAAAAAATCTGGCAACAGTGTGAAAGGTTGGCCATACTTCCAGGTGATGCAGGATCTCCTGGGAGATCGGCCCTTTATGGAGCCTGTGGCTCTGGCGTCATCGAGCCGGGAGTTCAATAAAGAAAATGTTGAGCGGAGTGCGGGGGCAAAATAAAGGAAATGTGATATTACTCCTTCACTAAAACGTCATGACGAAAAAATGCAGCACGCATTCAAAAGCTTTGAGGTTGCTAAGTGCATGTTTCTGTTTGAGTATTTTTTTATAAGCTTCACAGGTCTATTAACTACGGTCCTAAGCAACCAATAAGAAATTATTAGTCGTTTGAAATTGGCTTTACTCGATAACTGTCAGCTGGGCCATCAGTCGCCACATCTTACTCTGCCACCTTCCCATGTTTTCCTCTTCATTCTTTTCTGTTTTTACCTTGATATTGGTTTTAAATAAATAATGTATTGATACACAAATTTGTTTTCATCTGCCAAACTTTAATTTATTTGATTATAATTACATTTCATTTTTTACATATAAAAATTGTAGGGCTCTTGATGTGTAATGCATATGTCGGCACCAACTCAAGTTGTGTGCCGGAGCACCAGCTCTGATTGAAGGGAAATGAAATTCCGATGATTAGAGTTCAGTTGTGACAATTTTTTTTAGCCATTCCTTCCTCTTCTATAGTACAAAATATGTATGTACCTTTCATGATAACTTTCATATTTATATAATTAATCTAGAAAGTACTGAGGCCAAGATTTCTATCACAGGTAGTTCAACTTCAAGGAACAAGAAAGCAAAAAAAAATGAGGTGGGTTTTTCAGGAGTGTTAAACAGAAATATTTCTGTGGTGGTTTTTTTTATTAGTCTTGAGAGGTATTTTTATACCTGTGTGCTGAGGACAACAACTTAAATTCTGTTTATTTAGGATTTTTATACAGATAAATTTATTTAAGCCTAAAGAAAAAAATGTGGTTCCAAAAAAGTCATCTAAGATAGAGAGGGATAAATAGATTTTTAGTTAGGTATATCTATATTTTGAAAATCCACATTTGTAAAAATATAAAACCTTGCAACTCCTGCCGCCTTTCCCTGAAACACGGCGCGAAATTAGATAAATTCTGACCAAAGTTTCAAAGATGTGTAACATTGGGGATTCAGATTATATTCATTCTCACAATCAGACGTTCGCGCTTGCACATGCCGCATTTGAACCTTCAACATAAAATCTCAAATGAACATACACCCAGCAACTCTTGCCGACCTTCCCTAAAACAGAGGTGACATTGGCTTTCTACAGCATGGGCGGTCAGCCACATTTTTCACAATCATTTTTAAAATCAATAAAAAAAACAACAAATCAAGAAAAAGTGAAAGTTTTTGCAGCATGGGGATCAGCCAAGAACAATTATAACATTATGAAAGTTCACCAAGGGCAAGGTGGGCAATGGCTTTTATGCTTTTATTACAATTCTGCGTTTATCAGGAGCTTGCTCTGCCATGTTTTGACAGTTGTTTGTTTTGACAGCTGAAAGCGCGCTTGAAACCGTTCGGGGAGGTGTGCTGTGAGTGAGAGAATGAGCTCCCCGAACGATGATTTTACTGTTAAGCGCTCACAGTGCTCAAGCTAGCTCCCCGAACACGGCCTATGTTATAACTCAATGGTTAATAATCTGGTACAGGTTTGGGTTTGTAATGTAGGAAAGCTTTGGGGATACAAAAAAGTTGGTTAAATATCATAAAATGTGATATTTTACAAAGGTTTGAATGCCAGAGTGACACAACACCTTCCTATTTCCCTTTCGATCCTAAATAGGAAGCAATTTAGGATCGTGAGTGGCTGGCTTCTGTAAGGGTACAACAGCACTGTCGTCAAATACTGAAAACTTAAAAAGACGTCATTTGAATACTTTCGCTAGTCGTACAAGGGTAGGAATGAACAAAACTCACCTCGATATTCTTTATTTTGAGGGCATGATCGATGTCATCAGACGAGAGCTTCTGCCTCTTGGAGTGATGCATAAACTTGTGAGAGTCCTGGATTATATTCTTTAACCTATAAGATACATCGTCGGCCAATTCTTTGGCGGCTTCGTCAGATAAGAAACCAAGTCCTATGCTTTCGGCGATCACTTTCATAGACTCCAATGAGAGTGAAGTGCCGTACATGAGATCAGATTCAGTCATTTTTATCACTAATTCGTTAAAACAAACAAAACCGAAGGGACCGCTTTCCGACGGCAGCGGTGTCAACAATAGACCAATAGACGGCCTTTTGTAAAAATTGACAGCTGTCATATTATTCACACATCAATCATCCACGGCATAATCCACGGTGCCCTATCAACATTCAAAACTCATATCATATCAAATACCTACATGCTAACAAACAGACACGTGTAAATTCGCGTTTACAAAATGCTGAATGTGTACCTCAAATAAACGTAAACCCTGAATAATTTGCCGGCCTTCCCTGAAACAGGGGTGACATTGGCAAAGTGAACCATTATTTCCAATTTGGGTGGTTAGCCTCATACCAACCTTTAAGTCAAGGAATTTGCTGTTTCTTAAATCAAAGAAAGTACGGTGTGTAAATAGTAAATACAAATATGCATTTCGGCTGAAATGGTTTTCTTTCATTAATTAAACGCGAAATACTAGTTTACAAATTAACTGAAACTTGTAAACTTTTTTTTTTTCAATACTTTCATTGCATATTTCCTTTTTATTTTTATTTTATTTTCCATACATTTAGATTATTTCTCCAATTTCATCCCCACACGCCACAAGACAAGTTGTCAAAGAGGAAAAAGAAAAGAGCACATTCTGCAGTGATTCTGCACTGGGTATAAAATTTGTCTTCTCTTACGGGTTTCCTCATTGTATTTCGTCATGACGATAGAAGTGGACCGGGTGCCGGAAAACATAGATTTCCCCAAGGAGGAGGAGCGCATCCTGGAATACTGGAAGAAAATCGACGCATTCCAGACGAGTCTCAAGCAGTCGAAAGGAAAACCAAGGTTAGGAATTCACATATTTAACACGATTCAGGGTGAAATACAATGTAACTATGAATAATTTTAGATAAAACATAAATGTAACATTGTATTTCAACAGATTAAATTAATACCGGTCTAGATTTGATAGCATTTCAGTTGACAATAATAAATTCATATTCCTGCAATAAAATCACATCGTTTAAGTGCAATTGGTTACCTTTGGATGCATGTTGTGCATATTGCATCAGCCTATGAAGATTATGAGATACAATTCAATATTTTTACCGACTCTGATGTATGGAAATTAGACATGGACGGTGAATGAAAGCGAACTAATTACTTAAAGTATGTAAGGCGGAAATGGCTTATTTAAGTGAAATGACTTGTAATTTGCCATGTATGTTCCTTGACTTATAGGTTGTTATGCGGCTGACCACCCATACTGTAAAAAAAATTGGTTCACTTTGCCAATGTCACCCCTGTTTCAGGGAAGGACGGCAAGAGTTGCAAGGCTTATGTTCATTTGAGATTGGGTTTTTATATTGTAGGTCCACATGCGGCATGTGTTAGCGCGAAATTATACATGTCTGCTTGTGGGAATGCATTTAATATAAAGCTTAAATGATATATATCTTTGCAGCTTAGATTAGATTAGACTTGTAAGACTCTAATTGATGGCAAGTTCCGAAATTATTAGGTTGTGAATGAGTGCAGTATAATGAGAGAATATGAGAGTGAAAGTACAAAAGAGTATAACGAAACGGTTCGGGCATTTAGAAAGAATGGACAATAAACGACTGACGAAAATAGTGTACAAAAGAAATCAAAGCGAAAGAATGGATTGATCAAATAATTGGTAGTGCAAATGACTGTCCTACTCGCTGACACTCAGGCGGATCTGCAAGCATTGTTGTCCAGAATAAATGTCCCTAGCAAAGAAGCTGGCATTAACATTAACTTCAAGAAAACCAAGGTCATGGCCATCAGCAGAAACACAAACGCCTCCGTACACGTAGAACTAGATGGCGAAAGTATAGAAAGATGCACTAGTTACAGGTACCTGGGATATGTAGTCAACGAAAAGTGGGACATGTGTCAAGAAGTCAGAAGCAGACTAGAGCAAGCCCGAAATGTCTTCGCTAAAATGAGCAAAGTACTGTTGTGCCGAAATTTGAGCCTTGATCTCCGGAAGCGCATAGTGAGGTGCTATGTTTTCCCAATCGCTCTGTATGGTATGGAGGGCACGCAGGCACTGGAGAGACGAATTGAAGCGTTCGAGATGTGTCCATACCGAAAAATGCTTCGGATCTCTTGGCGTGATCGAGTCACCAATGATGAAGTCCTCCAACGAATGCGCACTACAAAAGAGCTCCTGCCTACCATTAAGCAGAGAAAGCTTATGTACTTCGGTCACATAATGAGAAATGAGAAGTACCGTCTCCTTCATCTTATCATACAGGGTAAGATTGAGGGGAGAAGCTCTCAGGGACGCCGAAGGACATTGTGGCTGAAAAACCTGTGACAGTGGTTCGGCAGAAGCACCAAGTCCCTGTTTCGAGCCGCAGTATCTAAAGTCAAAATAGCCATGATGATCGCCTATCTTCGATAGAAGTGGCACAAAAAGAAGAAGAATGACTGGCACCAGCAGAGTGAGAAAAGAGAAGAGCATGCATTTGTAGATACTTTTGTGTTTTTAGAGACTCTATGTGGGTAGAATGTACTGCAGGAGACGGTTGTCTAGAGTCAGTCTGAGGTAGGAAGACCTTGAAGGCAGTGAGATTTGTATGTTGATAGATTGGCAATCTATTTATAGTCGGTTTTGGCACATAGATAAATAAAATAAGGCTGGACTTCATTATCATTAAGGATCGACCCAAAAGTTTGAAAAATTGACATTTTGAATGGGTTGTGTATTACCTTTGTGAGAATTCATTATTAAAATTACTTATCACTGTAAAGCAAAACAATTATTTAATTATAGAGTACTTACTTACTTACTTTCCGTGTCCGGAACACCATCATATGTGCAGCCCCCAATACTCGGCCACATGAACTCCATTCTCGCTCGCCATCACTACGTCCTCAAGCGTGCACGTCGCTCCAATCAGGGGACAAGAGAAAAGATGTTCATTGTTTTGCACGGAGCCACACTCGCAGGTTTCTTCATCTCTGTAACCCCATTTTTTGAGGTTACTGTAGCAACGGGAGACACCTGTTCTGAGTCTATTGAGTGCCCTCCATGTTGTGTATGGTAGCTTGTGACCCACTGATATTTCCTCCGCCTGGGGGAGCAACGTGGACTCGGTATTATCTCTCCATAGAGACAGCCGTCGGGCACCAGGGAGGCCAACCACCGGGGACGTCGTCTCCAGGAAACTTCTTCTCGACTTGAGTCTGCATTGAGGTCGCACCTGAGATCCGTACATAGGATGTCGAGGGTCGGTGTGTTGTTTATTACGCTCAATCTCTGCCGCTACACTTCTTCTGATTTTAGGAGGAGCAATTCCCACTATTGGATAGATTTCTTTTATGGGGGTCGGTTTTAGGCAGCCAGATATTATTCTGACTGTCTCATTAATTGCTACATCCACTCTCTTTGTGTGTGTTGAGTTGTACCACATCGGTGCAGCGTATTCGGCTGCAGATAAGCACAGCGCCAGGGACGAGGTTCTCAGGACGTGGGGTTGAGCTCCCCATTTAGTGTTAGTTAATTTCCTGATAATATTATTTCGGGAGCATACTTTTCCTTCAACCTCTTCACAGTGTCTCCGAAAGGTTAGAGAACGGTCTAAACGAACACCCAAATACATTGGTGACTCACTGTGTTCCAACTCTTGCCCTTGCCACCATACTCTCAGTTTTCTTCCTGCTTCCTTATTTCTAAGATGGAAAGCGCAGACTTGAGTTTTAGCAGGATTTGGTCTCAGGTGGTTTAATTTATAGTAACTTGACAAGTCTTGAAGAGAAGCTGATAGTTTTCCTTCCACCTCGTCAAATGTTTTTGCTTGTGCCGCTACAGCAGTGTCATCTGCATAGATGAATTGTCGTGTTTGGGGGTTCATTGGCTGATCGTTTGGATATATGTTATATAAAAAGGGTGCAAGCACGCTGCCTTGTGGTAGGCCATTCCTTTGATTTCTCCAGCGGCTATTCTTAGATTGGAGGGTTACGAAAAATCTTCGATTCTGTAGAAAGCATTCCAAGAGTTTGGTCAATCGGAAATCTTTGGTGATGTTATATAGTTTCCACAGGAGTCTTCGATGGTTTACGGTATCGTATGCAGCAGTCAGATCGATAAAAGCAACTCTGGTAACCATGCCATTTTCAAAGCCATCCTCAATATGTTGGGTGAGGTTTAGAACCTGGCTGCAGCACGATTTTCCAGGCATAAAACCAGCTTGCTCCCTTATTATTTTGTTCTCAATCTTACCAAAGACGCGAGTGAGGATCATTTTCTCCAATGCTTTGAACAGATGACATAGTAGTGAGATGGGACGGAAATTCTTTAGATGTGTTGGTTCTTTGCCAGGCTTGAGAAGGGCAGCAACTTTTGATTTCCCCCACAGCCTTGGAATGTGTAATGCTGTTACACATTTATTCATCATTTTTATCATCCATTCCAGGGTAGCTGGTCCAAAGTGCTTAATTTGTTCAGTTAGATAAAAAAAATCAATAGAGTACTCAATGACACAGTTTTTAAATACTAAGTATATTTGCCTTGTTTTCAAGTTTTATTTACCTGATGATGGCCGCTTTCCGCAAAGGGTTTCGCATGTGGCTAGTGGAACCTATTTATTTTTAGAGGTAAGGGGCCGGCCTTACGCCAACCACTTCAGTTGAAGTGGGGGTTTCCCAGCTCCCAAGGGGGCTGTTACTCACTCATTTCTTGTAAGGCTGAGTAAACCTTGCCGGTAATTTATTTTGAGGTTTGAAAAAAACATCGAAACGGGAAATCATTTCTGACACCCTCGGTGGGATTCGAACCCGAGTTCTCGGCATGGAATGCACGCACTCCACCAACTGATCTATCGACCGGTTGGAAAATTATAATCTGGAATATAATATGTAAGTGGAAATAAAACAGTGCTTAAATAAATAATATATTTTTTTATTTTTTTTATTAATATTCCTCTTCAAAAATACAGATAATTATACACTGTGCCTATGCGTGCATTTAATTATGCCTGTGCGTGGGTATACAAGTATGATAAAAGTAAAAGTTAAAGTTAAAAACTTTAATTACGATCTATACAGAAAAAGGAAAACAAAAACTTTTATAGAAAAGAGATAAAGTTTAGTTCATTTAAAGTTAAATTTATAGTAAATTTAGTTCTTTATAGTCATTTGTAAGTTTGATAATTTTGATTAATTCATGCACTAAATCCTAATAATATATTTGTAACGATTGGCCAGGTACACCTTCTACGATGGCCCCCCGTTTGCAACAGGTCTCCCTCACTACGGGCACATTCTGGCGGGAACCATCAAGGATGTTGTCACGAGATATGCGCATCAACAGGTAACAACAAACAACAGGGAGTTCTTCAACAGGCAAAACTTATCATTGAAAATTTGGCAAATATTAATTGCTAAGACTACATTTGAAAAATGCTATTTAAGCAATGTTAGCGCCATCGATCTACATCAAAAATAGATGGAGCATCTGAACCAATTTGTGTATCAAAAAAGTGTGCACCCTAGGGTGCACTTTTCACACATACGAGGTCTTGTTATAACAGATTCCAGGTAACCATCATATGTGCACTTTTCACACATACGAGGTCTTGTTATAACAGATTCCAGGTAACCATCATATTTATGAGACTTTTTAGGTTGGTATGCGGGTGACCACCCATCCTGTAAAAATGGTTCACTTTGCCAATGTCACCCCTGTTTCAGGGAAGGACGGAAAGAATTGTAGGGCTTATGTTCATTTGAGATTGGGTTTTTATATCGTAGGTCCACATGCGGCATGTGTTAGCGCGAAATTATACATGTCTGCTTGTGGGAATGCATTTAATATAAATCTTAAATGATATATATCTTTGCAGCTTAGATTAGATTAGATTTGACGTATGGCGTTAATATCTTCTGTCTCATTTTTTCATTGTTGATCTATTATGTTACTAAGGGGAAAAAACAAATGTAAGCCATGTTGTCTATATTGATCTATGGTTAGCCCTCGCAAGTCATTTAGGGAGCTCACTTACAGAAAATATTATAAACGGTGACGTGACATATGATATCTAAGTCATTTGCTTTTTATATCAAGTTAGGTAGGCACAAGCGTTCCTTACTTCATATCAATGGTTCATACCTAATGTATCACTGACAGTTCGCTCCCCCAGTTCTTGTTTATCGTATACGCCAATCTTGTCAAATATGACTTTTTCATGCAGTTGTCTAATGAATCAAATTCTACACAATCTGAGCTAAGAAAAACCGTAAAACTCGATAATGTGAGAGTTGTTTTAAATATTTTTTCAATAAATTTATTGTTTTCATAAGACACATTGGTCCAGTACACATGCAAACATTGCTCATGTAAAATTTTCTCAATGGCGTATACGACAAACAAGAACTAAGGCAGCGAGTTGATTGCAGTTGACAACTAACCTCAACACAAATAATAGCCACAATTTTGGATGGATTTGAGTCCTTGTATGATGACAAAGTATTTTTATGTTATTTATTCCTTGACTTGGGTTCTTGGGTCCTTGGGTTGGTATGAGGCTGACCACCCATACTGTAAAAAATGGTTCACTTTGCCAATGTCACCCCTATTTCAGGGAAGGTCGGCAAAAGTTGTGGGGCTTATGTTCATTGGAGGTTTGGATTTTATTTGTAAGTACACAATCAGCATTTGTAAGCGCGAACTACACGTGTTGGTTTATGGGCATACATCTGAGAGCTTTAAATGAATATATCGTTGCAACTTAGATTATAGATGTTGACTTATAGGTTTTATAACTGGATGTAATTAATTGCTTGTATTCCTTGACTTATAGGTTGACCGGTCTCCCATTATTTTAAGATTTCAGTTTCTCTGAGGATGGCCAAGAGGCCGAAACCGGTCACAACTCGTTATTTTTGAAATAAAAATAAATAAAGGAGAACTAAACAAAGTTTGTTATCATTTTTTAATAATTAAAATGGAGTTCTACAATGTTTCCGCTAAAACTTTTCAAAAAAACTTATAGGTTGGTATGAGGCTGACCACCCATACTGTAAAAAGATGGTTCACTTTGTCAATGTCACCCCTGTTTCAAGGAAGGTCGGCAGGAGTTGCGGGGTGTATGTTCATTTGAGATTCAAGTTTTTATATTGTAGGTTCACATGTGGGATGTGCAAGCGCGAACTTCTACGTGTCTGATTGTGAGAATGCATATAATGTCAATCCCCAATGTTACATATCTTTGCAACTTAGATTGGATTAGATTAGATTAGTAAGATGCTTACTTGTTTCTAGATCATACACAGTTTCCACGTGGAGCATCACTTTTAAGTATTTTTATAACTACAGATGATATATTATACTAAATGTTTATTTGTAATCACGCAGGGTTTCCACGTGGATATGCTCAAATCCTTCTCGTACCCGTCCTGTATGTATGTGTCATAAGGACCCACAGCACACATACGCTCATACAAAGCTATATATTTTCTCAAGTGGCAAAAGGCCTTCCCGGGGAGCATCGCTTTAAGTGTTTTTATAACTACAGATGCCATATTATAGTAAATGTTTATTTCTAATCACGCAGGGTTTCCACGTGGAGCGCCGCTTTGGCTGGGACTGCCACGGGCTACCCGTGGAGTTTGAGATAGACAAGCAGCTGGGCATCAAGGGGCCTGAGGACGTAATGAGGATGGGCATCGACAAGTATAATGCAGAGTGCCGAAAGATAGTCATGCGCTACTCCGACAACTGGGAGGACATTATCACGCGCATGGGGCGGTGGATAGGTGAATACCTACTAAACATTTTATCAATTTGTGTCTTTTTTTTTTAAGGAATCCTGTGTGGGAGGCTCCCCAATTCTTGAAAGTCTTGGGGGTCTATGTCACCCTGGAAGGGTGCCGCAGAGGTGTTGCTTGAGTTCTTGCTTCTGTCGTGAGGCGCTGCAAGGAAGTGGTGATTGATGTTGGTTTTGCATAAAACAGGATTAAATTGGGAAGGGAACATAGATACTGGTAGATCATTCCATAAACGGGCAGTTTGGCAAAGGAATGAGTCATGTTCAAAAGTTCTCATAGTTTTGAGATTGACTGCAAAGGGATGAATGAGAGTCGTACTACGAGTTTCCCTTTCTAAAATGCGAGGGGGAAGGATTAATGAATGAAGCTCATTAGAACAATCTCCATGGTAATATCGATAAAAAAAAATGAACATTCCAACTTTTCTTCTGTGCCGGAGCGGCTGCAAATCAAATGTCAGAGAAGGATCATTGATCAACTTCACTGCCCTCCTTTGCACAGAATCCAGTTGGTCACTCAACTTCTTGGACATACCAGACCAGATATGGCTGCCATACTCGATAATGGGGCGGTTTTGGGATTTGTACAGAGTCAATAACTGGACTGAAGTAAAAAACCTACGGGTTCTGTATAGTATGCCGAGTCGCCGGAAGGCGGAAGTTATGCGAGACTCAATAGCATCATAGTATTTTAACTCTGATGACAGAGAAACATCGAGAAGATTCAAGTGTTCATGGTTAGGAAAAGAGACGTTGTCGAAGATTGGGAGATAGTTGTTTGGAATCCTCTCTAAGGATATCAGACATGCTTGAGTCTTTTTGATGTTGAATTCAACAAGGTTGTCAGTGCCCCAACAGCTGACAGCCCTGAGATCTATATTGATCTTTGAAGCTAATGATTCACGAGCAGTAGATATCGCCAAACTATTTGGGGGCTTTGCAAAAGAGAAACCGTCATGTATTGTACTGTCATCAGCCTAGCAGTGGATAGGTGCACAGGATAGTAAATCATTGATGTGCATAAGAAAAAGTGTCGGAGACAAGACAGATCCTTAGGGGACACCGAAATTGATTGGTAACAGGGCTGATTTACTACCATCGATGACTGTTTGGATAGACCTGTCTTAGAAAGCTGGATATCCGTTCTATGAAGAGAAAGGGAAGTCCAAATGATGACAATTTGTTAAGAAGGCTGGAATGCCAAACTCTATCGAAGGCTTTGGAAATATCAAGAGCAACAGCTTGTGTTTCACCCATAAGATCGAGGCGTCGGCCCCAGACGTGTGTGACATAAGTGAGAAGGTCACCACTGGAGCGGTTACGGCGAAAACCGTACTGGTGGTCGCTAAGTAGTTTATGGGTTTCCAGATATTCCATAAGCTTATCGTTTATGATCCTTTCCATGACTTTGGAAAGTAAGGAAGTGATTGCGATTAGGCGATAGTTGGCAGGGTCAGAGCGAATTCTCTTCTTGGGGATGAGATGAACGGTTGCAACCTTCCAGTTAGAAGGCACGGAACCGCATCCAAGGGACAGTGTGCAGAGTTTATAAAGGGGTGGAGCTAGTCTTATACCTATCTCCCACAAAAGCACTTCAAGTGTTTTAAGTTCTGAGTAGCTGTCATAGGTCATGTTCCTTTTGTTCATGCAGTAGTCTTGAAAGTCTATGATATAAAGTCGTCTTTTGTCTCAGCTTTAATAATGATGATAAATAAATTGTACAGCGCCTTTTTGGGCCATCTATCCTCACAAAGGCACTGATTGTGGAATTAGAAATAAATTTGTTGTCAGCTCCCTTCTGATGGCCTCCTTTTCTATTTTGTGCAGCTTTTTTACAGGAATTTCTAAACAGGCTAAATGAAAAGCTTACTCTCCAAAGACCATTTTTGGGCTTCTCTTTGGGAACTCTAGGGTGTTAGTGTTGTTAGCTATAGACCTGATTGTCCGTCCTCTTGAGGTGAACTTGGCTGGTGGAATGAGCTCTTATATATTCAGCAGCTACTCCATGTACAGCTTTGTGCACTCGTACCATCACACACAACTAAACCTAAATGCTTAATACTTTTAAATCAAAAGGCAAAGATACACATCCTGCCTGCTTCCAAACATTCTTTCAAAATTATCAAGGCTTGATGTCTGTCAGCAGTTCACCTTCTCTTTACGGGGTTTCACAGTTCTCTAATCCCCCAATAGTTTTCAGCAAAATTTCCAAACTCAACATAGACAAAAATGTTATTATAAACCTTTACCACTTAAAAAGCAATGCTAGTAATTAAAAAAATCCCCCCATCTATCATGAAAATTTTAAGAATAAAGTAATTACTGCATTTGCAACACTTAACTTGCATTCTTGCCATATTAAAATTAAATTAGGCTGATTTATTTGGTGAGCGCTGTTTTTGTGTATATCACACCTCAAGAGCCCTCTACAAGCTTGGTCGTCGCTGTAGAAAGCGCCAATTCTCAAGCAAGACCCAATTGCTGTAAGGCTGGATGGACCTTTAGTGACCGGCCTTTGGTAAAGGTTTATGAATTTTTCAACCCAGCAAAGAGCATATTTGAAAATATAAATGGTACATTTTTTGTGCTCCGCCAGGATTCGAACCCACAACCTTCCATTTACAAGTCCGAAGTGTTACCACTGGACTAGGACATAAATTGAAATAATGTAAGTACACATTCAGCATTTGTAAGCGCGAACTACACTTGTTGGTTTGTGGGCATACATCTGAGAGCTTTAAATGAATATATCCTTGCAACTTAGATAATAGATAATAATAGATGTAAACTAATTCCAGATTTCAACAATGACTACAAGACGTTATATCCATGGTTCATGGAGTCCATCTGGTGGGTGTTCAGAGAGATATTCAACAAGGGGCTCGTGTACCAGGGGGTCAAGGTCATGCCCTACTCCACAGCCTGTAACACCCCGCTCTCCAACTTTGAATCCGGACAAAACTACAAAGATGTCGTGGACCCGGCGGTGGTCGTCTCATTTCCCTTGGAAGACGGAAGCTCCCTGCTAGCTTGGACCACCACCCCATGGACTCTACCTAGCAACATGGCTCTCTGTGTAAACCCAAAGCTCAACTACGTGAAGATAATAGAAAACTCCACAAACAATGCTTACATTCTGCAGGAAAACAGAGCAGAGGTCATCTTCAAGAGCGCAGACAACTATAAAGTAGTCAAAACATTCCTAGGCGCAGAACTCAAAGGCTTAAAGTACAAGCCACTCTTTGATTATTTCACAGATCAAGAAGCTAAAGGAGCTTTCCGGGTGTTGGTGGATGGTTATGTTACAGATGATTCTGGAACGGGTGTTGTACATCAGGCGCCGTATTTTGGTGAAGATGATTTCAGGGTTTGTCTTGCTGCGAAAATTATAACAAGAGACCAAGAGGCCATCTGTCCTGTCGATGCAAGTGGGAAGTTTACTGCTCCGGTGAAAGACTTCTTGGGACAGCATGTTAAAGACGCAGATAAGAACATCATTGCTCATTTAAAAGCCAGTGGAAGACTTATCCATAGTGGACAGATAAAGCATAGCTATCCATTCTGCTGGCGATCTGAAACTCCACTCATTTACAAAGCTGTTCCCTCTTGGTTTGTCCGTGTAGAGCAAATGTCCAAAAACTTGCTGGAAAGCAGTGCATCCACTTATTGGGTTCCTGAGTTTGTTAAAGAAAAACGGTTTGGGAATTGGCTGCGTGATGCAAGAGACTGGGCTATAAGCCGTAATCGCTATTGGGGAACACCCATACCTCTGTGGGTGTCACCAGATGGGGTGGAAATTGTCTGTGTCGGAAGCATTGAAGAGCTGAGTAAATTAACTGGACAGAAAGTTACAGATATCCACCGGGAAAGCATAGATCACCTGACGATTCCATCTAGTAGACCAGGTTTTCCGCCTTTGAAGAGGATATCTGAGGTGTTTGATTGCTGGTTTGAGTCGGGCTCTATGCCGTACGCACAGCAGCATTATCCATTTGAAAACATGAAGGACTTTGATGATCGTTTCCCTGCTGACTTCATTGCTGAAGGTATTGACCAAACCAGAGGATGGTTCTACACTCTTATAGTCATATCTACGGCGCTCTTCAACAAGCCTCCCTTCAAAAATCTGATTGCTAATGGCCTTGTGCTTGCAGCTGATGGACAGAAAATGTCTAAAAGCAAAAAAAACTACCCAGATCCTTTAGAAGTTGTTCACAAATATGGTGCAGATGCCCTCAGGTTGTATCTCATAAACTCTCCAGTTGTCCGGGCTGAGAATCTTCGATTCAAAGAGGAAGGTGTCAGAGATGTGATCAAAGATGTCTTCCTTCCTTGGTACAATGCCTTCAGATTTCTCATGCAGAATGTGGAGCGTGTTGTGCAAGAGGACAAAGTGGATTATGTCTATGATCCTAAACTTGTGACAACCACAAACAAATCTGATAATATTATGGACAAGTGGATCCTGTCTTTCACTCAGTCATTGATAACCTTCGTCAAGAAAGAAATGGCGGCTTACAGATTGTACACTGTTGTTCCCCGCTTGACCAAGTTCATCTCTCACTTGACCAACTGGTACGTGAGGATGAATCGTAAACGTCTGAAGGGAGAGATCTCTGCCATGGACTGCCACATTGCCTTGGATACTCTAACCAGTGTGCTGATGGATATGATCCGTCTCATGGCTCCATTCACTCCTTTTCTCACCGAGCTAATGTACCAAACTCTCAGCAAAATTACAGTTGGAAAAGGTGTCCAAAGTATACATTTTGTCATGTTCCCAAATCCCTGTCCTGAGTTGATAGATGTAAACATAGAGAGAGCTGTACAAAGGATGCAGAGCACCATCGAACTGGGAAGAGTTCTCAGAGACAGGAAAACTATCCCCATCAAATATCCTCTTCCAGAGCTTGTAGTCATTCATCAAGATCCTAATTATCTAGCCGATATCAATTCACTTAAAAAGTATATCATTGAAGAAATGAATGTAAGGAAAATAACGGTCAGCACGGATAAGGTTAAGTATGGAGTGTCGCTACGAGCTGAACCAGATCATAAAACTCTTGGAGCTAGGCTTAAAGGAGATTTCAAAGCGATAACACAAGCCATCAAAGGGCTGAGTGATGAAGAATGTCAGAAACTCATATCCCTAGGATATGCTGAAATATTAGGACACAAAATAGACATCTCAGAGATAAGACTCATCTTCCAGTCCACAGAAGCAAATGAAAGGTACGAGGCTCACAGCGACAATGATGTCCTCATCTTACTGGATGTGTCTCCAGATCAAGAAATGATGGATGAAGGAACTGCAAGAGAAATCATCAACCGAGTCCAGAAGTTGAGGAAGAAAGCGCATTTGGTTCCTACGGATGAAATCAATGTGTATTTTGCAGTGAGCGATGCCGAAAGTGAAATTCAACGAGTCGCAACATCACACGCAACATTTATAGAAAACTCCATCAAAGCACCACTTCTGAAATTGACTGATAAGCCACTGACAAAACAGGTTATCATCAAAGAAGACCAAGAATTGAAAGGTGTAACACTATCACTGATTATAACAACACGTAATGATGTTCAATTACCCGTTACACCGTGGGTTAACGTCTCTTTGTCTGGTTTAACGCCTCGTTATGGAGCTAAAGCATCCCAAGCCGTTGTTTTACTAAAAGACTTCAGTGGAGCTGATGTTAAATTCAACGTTCTACACAATGAGGTCCTCAAAATCTTTGGCTTGTATGGTTTACAGTTTGATTTGTGGCTGAATGGAGAAAAAGTCACGGAAAATAACTTAAAGAACATCACAGGACAGACTATCATAGCGTCTGCTAAAAAACCAACTGAAAAAGAAAATGGCCAATCTGCACCTTTCTGTAAGTTTGTCAATTGCCAGGAGAAGAAAAAACCCGTGACACTTTTGCTGGAGAATCCAATTGGGGATTTTGTGGTTGATGAAAAATCTGCAAAATCTAATTTCAAAATCTAAATTTCCAGTTTTTTCAATTTGTTATTCTTTTTATTCACAATACCTGGTAATTGCACCAAACCTTGCTGTTTTCCTGAGTTTATTTATTTACTTCTATTACTGAAAACAAACTAAAGAGGTGTAAAGATACCAATACGTAATTAAAATTCAACATTAGCAAATAGGTTTTGTGTCCATTATAGTTTGAACCAACAGATTTGTGAAAAAAAATCTTAGGCATTTTTTGTATTAACTCTTCTTTGTTTCTCAATAGTAATAAGTGATGAACATTAGTTTATGTTCACCGTAAGTGATTATTAACATTTGTGCATTTTCACCATAAGTGATGATGAACATTTGTGCATGCTCATTGTAATTGATAAAAATTTGTGCATGTTCAGCGTAAGTGATGTTGAACATTTGTGTATGTTCACCATGTATTAGTGATTGGGCCAGCAGGAGCATGCTGCATGTATGGACTAATCACTCTATTTATTTTTTGTTAAGTCTTTTCCAAAGCTCCATCGAATGGTGTTAACAAATAAAATATTTATAAACACACTTTGCCTGTTTTATTTTTCATTCAATGCTTTTTAACCATAAAAAGAAATGTTTTTTTTTTCAAAAGATTTATTTATCTTTAAAATTCAAAATAAATATGAGAAAAATGTTATTCTATCTCTACTACAAGTAATTATAATGAATAAACAGGCACAGTGTTCCTGCTATACTGATGAAATGCTTGTTGGCTTGTAAAATTGTGATAATGTTTCAATGCATAATGTTCCTCCTAGCTTTTGTATTAGTTTCCTCGTTGAGAAAAAATCAAATAATGAAAAGGAAAATCATATCTATTTCTCAAAAAAAAAGTCTTATTAAAGTCGCCTATCTCTTTAGCAACCAGTTTTGACGTAGGAGATGGCAAAATGGGAAATAAACATTGAAAAAAACTTAGCTGAGAGATAGTGGATATAGGAACAACAACAAAAAATGAACATGCATTAGGGTACTTATATTGACAAAAATACAAAAAGTCATTTTCCACTGCAAGTGAGATAGCAGATTTTGGAAACAGAATCAATTTACAAATGTTTTAGCTTTCACGGCCGGATTCAGATGCTTGATATTGTTATTGCGGGTCTTGACCGTGGTCCATAGCTTTTTTCTTTTCTTACTTTTTTTGCAAAGCAAATTTTACCATTGAAACACATTTATGTCTTTTAAATACACAATATTGCCAGATGATCGTGGATGTATAAATTACAAGTGCCAGTAAGTGCAACTTGCAATGTATAGTGTGTGGCTCTATCACAATAGGGTAATTTCACATTTATTTTTTATTTCGTACAATGATAAGATAGGGTCCGGTCGATAGCTCAGTTGGTAGAGTGCTTGCATTCTACCCCGTGAGCTCGGGTTCGAATCCCACCGAGGAGGGTGTCAGAAATGATTTCCTATTTCGGTGTGTATTTCAAACCCCATAATATAAATACCGGCGAGGTTTACTCAGCCTTCACAATAAATGAGTACCAGCCCCCTCGGGAGCTGGGAAATTCCCACTTCAACTGAAGTGGTTGGCGTAAGGCCGGCCCCCTTACCTGTAAAAATAAATAGGTCCCGAAGCGCCGCATGCGACCCCTTCGGGGATAGCGCAGGCAAGAAGTTACACTATATGTGTAGCTTAGTTGCGTTGCGTTATAAGACTACCTTTTAAAAAATGCATCTGCGTTTAAAAAAAAAATATATCTGGCTTAGTTTTTAAATTGTAGCTCTGTTAAGTTCACCCATTTTCAACTTCCGGCTAAGCAGGTCATTTTCTTTTTGAATTTTTTATTTATTCAAAAAAGCTGTGGATCACGGTCAATACCTAGAAGAACAATATCAAGACTCAGTTAACATTTTAGTTCTTGAAATGGTGGATTATTCATGTGTTTAGTTATGCAGCGTGAGCTTGATGATCTCTGGCAGGGGCCCCGATGGGTTCTTGATATGCTTGACAGGTTTGGGTGGCTTGATCTTCCTGCCGTGCCGACCTGTTTTCCTCTGCCACCAGCCGGAGCGAGGTCTGTTCCCCAGCCAGCGGTTGCGCTGAGGCGAGCCAATGGGAGTCTTGCCGTGGAGGACGTTGGATAATCTTCCTGGAAATCAAACATCAAATAAGAACTTATTCAACTCCCATGTGTCAGGCCAATTCTGACATATGGTATCGAGACCAGGGCTGGCACAGTCAGGACCAAGATCCTTCTTTGGATGTCTGATATGAGAGAACTGTGGGCTATAGCAGGGAAGACTCTCAGCGACGGGGTCGAAAAATCTGAAATAAGAGAGATGTCAGACAGAGGACATTGTGAGATGGGGCAGGAAGAGGCGGCGGTACTGGAGGGGCCAAGTGGATAAGATGGACAGTGAATCTCCCATGTGGCGGCTGCTTATGTAGTATACCTGTAGGACATCTCCTGTAAGGAAGACCGTTAAGATATGGAGAGATAGCTAGTGCTCTTCTTTCCAAGAAACAATTCCTATTTGACAACAGATCACTGATCTAAAACAATAAGAAGGTTGCTAAGGACCATTGTCGCATAAAAAAAATAGTTTCAAATCTGTCCATTGTAATCTAATACCATCTGTTCTTTTCAAAACATAGCAAAAGCATTACGCATGAATCATTTCAAGAAGAAATTCTGTCACATATTTCTACAGTTGTCAAAATAAAAACAGTAAATTACCGACTACCGCCATGCAGTGCTGGTCAAAGCTGAACTCTCTCTTGGAAGGCATCTTGCAGATGATCCTGTCATCCTGTCTCCTGAGGATGGTGGCAAATGTGCCAGCAGCATGGACGTACACACCACCCTTACCTGGAAATATAAAGTGGTAGTTAAACTGAGGGGAGTGGCATACTATGTGTTATGAGCACATTTGTACTTTGTGTGGTTGTAATCTTGCATGTTATCAAAGTTTGAAGATACTTACGCCATCAGCTGCCATTGTAAAAATTGAGTTTTTTGTTATCTGTCTAGTAGTTCTAATGGAATCAAGAAAACTTCAGCGGGCCAGATATGCAGCACGTGCAGAGGACTCCAGGAGAATCTGGTGTTAGACCACTCGGACGTCCCAGGATGGGGTTGGCAGACAATTTTGAGACCAACGCCGAAGTTCTGGCAGTAAGGGAATCATGGTGGGAAGCAGCACAAGACAGAGTTCTGGAGGATTGTGGTGCGGAAGGTCCTGAGTCTTCAATGCTTTTGAGCCGCAGAAAGTATACACCGCCGGACAAAAAAAATTACGAGTCCTCAAAAAAAACTAAAATGGACATATAATGAATTATTTTTGATATTTAATTAGTTTTTTTTGTATTTTTTGACATATGTGATGACTACTCGTTACTTCAAGGTTAAAATAAAAAATCTTACTCATGAATTGTAGTTAGAAATTGGCATTATATACCAGGTATCAGATTACCCGAACCTTACGAGACCCATAACGGTTCATTTATGGTCGAGTGTTTGTGATGGAATAATAAAAGACATGCTATTTTGTTATTCATATTTAAGAAGTAGGTTCTTATCGCTTTATTTTAAATGAAGGTATTTTACATTTAAACATATTTATAACATTTTAAAAAATTTAATACTTAGTGAATTCACCTTTATTTTGTATAACATGTAAAATTCTATTATTTAACGAAGCGTAAAATGAATCTCAAATTTCTGATGTTATTTCTTCTTCCCAGACTTGAATCAAGTTTTTTTTTAATTACTCAATATTTTTTGATTTTTTTTCCCCGACTTTTTTTTTCATAATCGCCCATAAATTTTTTATCGGGTTCAAATCAGGACTGTTCCCGGGCCACGTCAACGATTTTAAGCCAATTTTATCCTTGAATTCGTTGATCTGTAAAAAAACAATAAATTATTTATCAAGTGGTCACAAAATGCATTACAAAAAAAAAAATTGTACTCACAGTGCGGGC
The DNA here is from genome assembly GCA_951799405.1 of Agapetus fuscipes. NCBI lineage: Eukaryota > Metazoa > Arthropoda > Insecta > Trichoptera > Glossosomatidae > Agapetus > Agapetus fuscipes. The sequence goes on from OX637337.1 coordinate 13,719,268, forward strand.
TCTATGGCACGGAGCAGAATTGTCCTGAAAAATCGGGTCCGCGGTATACTGCGTAATGTCCTCGATTGTTGGAATAAGATGGTTTTTCAACACTTTTTTGTACTGGATGGCATTCATCGTACCCTGTACAAAATTTAGAGGTCCCAAACCGTACGCTGTCATGCACCCCCAAATCATGACGTAGGGTGAATGTTTAACGGTTCGAGTGACGCACGACGGATGGTATCTTTCCCCAGGTTTTCGTCGAACTATCTTTTTGCCGTCTGGACCAAAAAGGTTGAATTTGGATTCATCGGAGAAAATAACATTTTGCCAATCCTCCAAGGTCCAATTCTTGTGCACATTCGCCCAATCCAGTCTAGCCTTCTTCATTTTGCCCGTGAGTAATGGTTTCTTTGCGGGACTTCGTGCTTGGAAACCATGCTCCAACAGCCGCCTGGACACTGTTTTTACTGAAAATGTTGATGTGCTGGTAGACTGCACCTCTGCGTGTATTTCAGGTGCCGTTAAAAATCGATCGCGCGTAACAATTTTTTTTATTAAGCGATCAAACTGATACAAACAAACACAGTCACAATGCCAACAATAAAAACAAACACAAACAAAATTGAAATCCTTAACAGCTGTACTGAACAGGAAGTTGAAACAATTATTGACAATATGAAAGGAGGATCAACTCCAGGATTTGATGGCATAACTATCGATACACTAAAACACATTAAAAAAGAAATTTCAAAACCACTAATGTACATTATAAATAAAAGTTTTGAGACTGGAAAATTTCCAAATATATATAAAAAATCCATAATAATTCCAATATTTAAATCTGGTGAACAGGATGATATAACAAATTACAGACCTATCTCTATAATATCAAACATAGCTAAAATATTTGAAAAAATAGTTAAAAGAAGAATCAACGCATATATAAAAAGCAATAATATAATAAATGAAAACCAGTTTGGTTTTATGGAAAATAGAAGCACACAAGATGCAATTGCTAAATTAACTAGCTATGTACTGAATGCATTGGACAAATCTCGTAAATGTATCGGTATATTCATAGATTTAAAAAAAGCATTTGACAGCATATCTCATTACAAATTGACTTCAAAATTAGAAAGTATCGGTTTCCAAGGCAGGACACTCGAGTGGATAACAAGCTATCTATATCAAAGACCTCAAGTTGTCAAAATAAATGAGGTGTACAGCCAAATAGAAACTAGCAATTTCGGAATACCACAGGGCACAGTATTAGGCCCTTTATTATTTATAATATATGTCAATGATGTATTTACACTGAAACTAAACGGAAAAATAATATCCTATGCCGATGATACAGTTATTATCATCGAAGATACAAATTGGAATAGTGTCAGCAATAAAGCAAATGTTGATATTGACAATTTAAAGCACTGGTTCGACGTGAATTTGTTAACACTCAACAGCGAAAAAACTTACATTGTCCCGTTTTCTATTAATGAAAATAAATTAAATCTAAATTTAAACGTATTTATTCATCAACAAAATAAATGTAATAAAACGAATTGTAATCTAACCTGCTCAGTACTAAAGCAAACAGATATTACAAGATATTTAGGCGTTGACATAGATAATAAATTAAAATGGAAGGAACATACTAGTAAACTGATAAAACGAATCAGAAAGTGCATATACATATTTATAAGACTTAGAAATATACTCGGAATAGATAACTTAAGAAGAGTCTACTACGCAATTGTGCAATCTATATTACAGTACGGTATTATAGGATGGGGAGGGTCATACTTAAACACATTAAACCCTGTAAAAATAATTCAAAAATTAATCATTAAGATAATATTAAAAAAACCATCGAATTACCCGACTGAATTAGTATTTAAAATATTTAAAGTCCCCTCAGTAGATATCATTTTTAAAAAAAACGCCATATTGCAAATATTAAAGGAAAAACAACAATTAAAATTAGAAACAAATCATTCAACAAGATACAAACATAACCTCAAAATGTCAAAATTTGACACAAAACATTATCAAAATAGCTTCATTTATGTTGGTGTAACAAACTTTAATAAATTACCGACTGAACTAAAAAATATAAAAGATTATCATGTATTTAAAAATAAACTTAAAAAACATTTCGAAAAATATTAGAATTGTATACCACTTGATATTATTGCCTGTGCCTTGTATTGTTTTTTGTCATTAGTAGACCTCTATAAATCATATGTATGTATGTTTTTATTTTATTATACTTTAGTACCTACTTGCCTATATTATCTATGTTTATATATTTGCTTTTGTTTATTATACAGTTTTTCTTATTTTAATTTGATTTCTTCACATATCAAATCTCTTCACACTGAAAAATACACATCATAAGTTTTTGACTTAAGTGTATGAAGTAACTTAAATAAATCTCTAGTTTATAACTTAAATATATAAAATAACTGAAATAAAATTGTTATTACTATTGACTAAATTAATTGTGAATCCCTCACCACACACAAGAGCTTTCACTCTTTTTGGTGAGGTATAGCATATAAAACAATTGAATATTATGTAATTGAAATAAGTTTAAAAAAAAAAATGTAATGCGTGTACTTAAAATGTCTTATATTAAAATAAAAAAATAAAATAAAAAAAAAATCATCTCGGACAGATGTCACGCACCCACGTCCACTTCCTTTTTTCCGTTCTATGGATCCAGTTTTTTTTAATTTTTACCTCACTGCACCTTCTGAATACCCAACTCGACGAGATATTTCACAATTAGATATGTTTTCTTGCGACAATGCGATTATTTTGGATTTTATCGCAATCGACATTTGCTTAGCACTTTCCATGATTGTTGTGTTATGTTCACTCAAACGCGGGTAAAAAAAAACTGTTGAGACATTTTAAAATGTAAATATTGTAGAAAGGTGACACATAGTGTCCTTAATTTATCGAACAAAAGAAACAGGTATCGATAAAGGATTTCTTAGAAAAAGGGTACAGTAAAGTCAAGGGGTGCGGTAGCAGGTAAACTCGTAATTTTTTTTGTCCGGCGGTGTAGTTAAGAATCTATCTATAATGTAAGTTTCAAAGTTGTATTAACATTAAAGATTCATATGAAATATATGCCAACAAGCAGACACGTTTAAGTGTGTGCTTACATTTCCCACGTGTGCAATTAAAAGACAAAACGTAACTAAGTTGATTATAAGAGCAACTTCTTACCCATATAGAGTGCAACAATGAAGGTTGCAAAATTCTCATCATTTTATTTAAAATTCAAGTAGAAATGTAGAAATAAAGTGCATCATCTCACCTGGCTCCTTTTCTATGCAGTGTACAATGGTGCCAGTAGGAAGGGCTCCGAGAATGTATGCATCACCCTCATTGGCTCGAACTTAATCATGAAACATGGATAATCAAATATTAAACAATTAAAATATAATGAGGTCCGCATATGAATTGACATACACAAAATTGTGAAGTCACACCACCAAGTTGCAAGAAAAAAGGCAAAATAATATTGTATTATTGGTTGCTAAGGACTGAAGTCAGTGACGTTTGGTCGTTGAGGAAAAGTTCTAAATTCAAATTTGTGCCAAGTCCATTAGAGTGTCTTGGTAAGAATAGTTTTTGAGACATAATGGATGTGAAAGGTTTTGTGCAGGGATGTTTGCAAATTTGTTTATTTCTCGACGGGCAAACCTCGAACGTCAACCATTGGTTGGCACATTTCAAAACGTCAAAAAAATTGTAACTTCACACATACAGGGTTGCTAGGGCAAGGGGTAATTAAAAACTATTGTTTGCTTAGGACCCTAGTTGCATAGGATGTTTTTTCGCCAAGAGAAACAATCAAATTCTGAACATCCATGCAAAAAACTTTTTGACAACATTAACAAAATACTATTTGGCATTTTCCCCAGCAGATGAAATAATACATTAATTAGTTTATGGCCCTGTTCTATTTCTAGTTGTCAAATTATAAAAAAGAACTGCATTAGTACTTTAAAATTATCCATTTTCCTGTTTTTTTTTCCTTTTTGTAACTCACCATTGTGTCATTGTGTTTTAGATACAACTCAGGTTACTTTTATACAAAATTATACAGCAGCATTTGTTAGATAATCTACAATGTACAATTTACTAACCAGTTATTCTGGGTAAATGTCTGGATGATTTAATAATGTCGCCAGCCTTCATGTTCTCAGTTGCCAGGATGTATTTAAGATCATCTCCTGTTCCTACCAGAGCAATGTGCGCAGTGCGGCAACCATCTTCCAAAACCTGCAAACAAAAAATACTCACAGATAATTTCTTAGAATAAAAAGCAGGGTGTTATTGGTGGCAAAGGAGTTTTAAAGTATTAATTGAAAAGTAAATAATTTGGAAGAAACCATTGAAGAGATTTTTTTAAAGAAATGAGCCAAGTCGGTATGTATTTTTTTCTCCCAGTTATTATAGAATACTTAGTTAATAATTTTCATAAAACTGTTCATTCCAGAGCTGTTTTCAAACTTATATACATAATAACAAACATAATATTTATAGGCTATAATCTAATCAGATCAGATGCTCAAAATTTGATTTGATTATTTTGATGTGACTAGGTTTCTTAGCAATCAATAATAAAAAATAGTTAGCTTTCTGCCATGTAATGTCATTATTGCTTTCCAAGTTTATTTTTGCTGACTCTAAACATACATGTATAACTTTTTCTTCCTTGGGCGACCCTTCTTTAGGTCCATCTCTGATCCACTGTATCCAATGATACTTGTGTTTGATTCCTCCACCGATACCGTTGGCAACAACCCGACCTAAAAGCAAATAAAAACATTTTAAATCTATAATTCTACAGACTTTCGACATATTATTACTCATTTATTATTACCTGTTACTGGATCTCTGCCAGCTAAATTTGAGACTTCTAAAGGCTTCACTGTGTACTCTTCGGGAAAATGGACGATTCTTCTGTAGGCCTTCCCCAAACCTGGAGTCGGTTTCTCAACTGGAGGCAAATGCAAGCGTCTTACATTTGTAAAGTTGACAGTTACTTTTGGAGCTTTAGATAATGTACAGGAAGTCACAGAAAGGCGCTGGAAAACCTTACACAGCGAAGTCATTTTAACTTTTTTGACATTTGAAAATCTTAATTTTGAGGTTAAATCGTTTTCGGGTTAACTTTTTCTTTCGACTTATTGGGAATTTGTATTTTTTTATATAGCAGCACTATAAAAAATTGAAACTGCTGTTCCTAAAAATTGTTATGAATTTCAGGTATAAAAGAAGAAAAAGATATATTATGAAAATAGAATGTCAAAAATTTATCGACAGAGTAAACAATAATATTATTTTTGCCATATCAACCAACGTTAACTAATCACGTAAGAAATAATTAGAATAATGGATTCATTAAACACAAAATTAATGACTGTAAATTATTAGTTTAATCAGTCGTTCAAACATCGATTGTTTACAAAATAACTTTCAACTTTTGAGCCCCAAGAAAATGGAAGTTTTACAAATAAAAATGCATTTTTGTACACTTTAGATAAAAATAGCTACTAACTTGTAGTAAAAGATAATTAAATTGGAGCAATGTCTTATATGAGTACTTAATATGATAAGTACCTACCCACTTATTTTATTATGGAAATAAGCATATTTTTTACTTTCTTATCAGTTCCACCGCCTCATCACCTTTGACAACAGCAGTCTCTGAAGATTAATCAAAACGAAGACTTCAACGCAACAATGATGGCTAGAAGTAAGATACTTTATTCAGTCTCAGTATTAGCTCCAAAACATTTCTTTGTATAATTTATATCTTTGTATAATAGTGGTTCAAATTAATAATGTATAAAAAAAACTTTAAAGAAAACTGAAAAGTTCAAATTAACTCGGCTTACTATTCTTGAACCTTACGATCGCAACAAAGCCCTCAAAATGGTCCTCAATCAAAGAAACTTAAAAAGTAGTTCTTGGTCGAAAAACATACTAAAGAGGTCCCAGTTTAAAAACAGGTTTGGGACCATTTGTGCTGACGTAAGCATACTTTTGTTTATAAATGACGAAGATGGAAGTCATTCAGACAAAGGCTTATTTAGATCTGATCATAAGAGTTAATTTCATACAAAAACCAATCCATGTTTCCTTGATGTTATTTTGGATATCTTATTATGTGGAGATCGAGGAATTTTGGCGATGCACGGACTCCGTTTAAAAATGTACAGTGCTCTCAATATTCACCGTTTGAGCTGTTTTTTAAAGAAATGTATGGGGCTTCATAGAAACAATACTGGGCATTGCCACAAAATGCAGGCGATATAATATCTATATTTGAATACATACCAACTCGGAGTATTTTCATGTTCGCGGATCTGTATAATATGTAAAATCATTATGAATGTATAATAGGACTTGACACAAACGGAATTTTATGCGGAACAAATTTGTAAGTATTGGATCGTGGCATTATTACTGGGGGTGCAATGCACTGATGCACCTTACCTGGAGCCGTCACTGCATTTAATATCCTGGAAGTAGGTATGATGTTATTGGGTGACCGTTATGATGTACAACACCTAATGATGATTGAATTATGTATTTTTTTATTCATCTTCTTGTATAAATTGATTGTTCATGGTATGTTGCAGGTTTGAGGGTTGCCTTTGTGCAGATGCACGTCGGTAGCGACAAAAGTAGAAACATTGCAAAAGCCATAGAGCACATTCATGAGGCAAAGCAGAGCGGGGCGCAGTTGGTAGCCCTGCCGGAGTGCTTCAACTCTCCTTACGGAACCAGTAAGTATCATCTTCCTGAAGGCCAGAACAGAAATAGACATAGACAGAAAGCAAATGCCAGTTCAGGGTGTTTATTCAAATACACAGCAATAGCGTAGGGTTCTAATATCACAATTCCTATTGTCCGGTCCGTAGTCTAGTGGTAACGCTTTGGACTCGCAAATGGATGGTTGAGGGCTTGAATCCCAGTGGAGCACAACAAGTGTACCATTTATATTTTCAAATATGGTCTTCGCTGGTTGTTGAGTAGCTTAGTGAGGCTGTTAAATCTATAAGTAAAAGGACACTGGAAGTAAATGAAACTTCAAATGTCACTCTTTTATTCACATCTGTAGGCACTTTTGAAGCAGCATGTCTATAAAAAATCAAATAATTTCTCAACACAGAAATTGCGATGAATCTTTCATGATTCCAAATCAATATATAAACTTACGTTCCATAGAATTCTTCAGTGAGTACGCAGAGGAAGTCCCTGGAGGCGCCACATGCACGGCGCTGTCTCAGGCGGCAAGGGAGGCAGGGCTGGTGGTAGTGGGGGGCACACTGCCTGAGAGGAAAGACGGGAAGCTCTACAATACATGCACCGTGTGGGACCACAAGGGTGACATGATAGCCAAGTACCAGAAGGTAAGAGCGTTCTACGCATAGAGGTATAATATTATTGTTGTTGTATGGTTATTTTTGGTTCCACAACAAATCAGTCAAATGTAACCCGCCCACAGACAGCTCGGTTATGGACAAATCGGTCACATGGCAGCTGGTCCACAAGACTTTTCGGTCAATGACATTTCAGTCACAGACACACCGATCAAGGACAATCTGGTCACACGACAGTTCGTCTACACAACTTTTCGGTCAATGACATAATGATAACATATAATATTTGTTCCATAGACAGTTGCATCACAGAAAACTACAATTAATTAAAATTACAGTAACTACAACGGTTTTTTGGAGAGCAAGTTTTCTGTGATTGAGCTGTCTGTGGACGAGTTATCTTTGACTGATTTGTCATGACACGCCCCCAACCCTTACGTTTTTTTTTTTCCAAATAGATTTGTGAAGAGTAATGCAATTCACCAAACTATTCTACCTGGCCAGAAACAGGTATTAATATCATCAATTAATAATTCATTATTGTATATTAATGAATTATTAATTAATAATTACCCAATAACATCTGTTGAACCAGGGTCAAATTTAAAGTCAAGTGACCCAAGCAGGGATCGAACGAACGTAATTCTATTCCAAATAAGCTAGAAAGATCGGCCACTTAGCCCCCTCGACCATAACATCGACAAGGGGTAAATATTTTTAAGGGGTATATTTTTCAAAACTACATTAATCAATTTGATTTGATTGTTATTGACATATATTATCCAGTAGCACAAAATAGTTCACAAACATAGGTAGTGTATAGTATTTTATCAGAACCATTTTGCGTTTCTTTAAATAAATAAAATACAATTATTGGCATTAAGTGAAAGCGATAGGCGATAGGCTTTTGACTCAGTGGACAGAGGTATGTTGTGGGATGTTTTGAAAGCAAACGGAGGGAATGGAGCTCTCCTCAATGCGGTGCATGGAAACTATGAGAATAGTATGGCGTGCGTTCGTATTGATGGTGAGTATAGTGAATGGTTTGAAGTTTTTATGGGTGTAAGGCAAGGATGTGTGATGATCCCATGGCTATTTAACATAATCATGGACAAGTGTGTTCGAGATGCTAGACTTGATGATTGTGGATTAATGATAGGAGAGAGCAAAGTGAGTGTTGTACTGTATGCGGAAGATGCAGTCCTTGTATCTGATTCAGCAGTGGAATTGCAAACGATGCTCGCTAGATTGAACGAAGCTTTGATAGGTAATCATTTGAAGTTGAATGCAAGAAAGAAGAAAATTGTGATTTTTGAAAGAGTTGATGAAAATATGAATTATGAATTTAAAATTAATAGAATGAATGTTGATGTTGTAAGTAAATGAGTTTGTATATTTGGGAAGTAAGTTTGAAAAAAATGGAAAAATGGCCGGTGAATTTGAAAGAAGAATAATTAAAGGCAAGTGTGTACTGGGTGCGACCGCTTGCATCGCCAGGAACCAAAATCTCTCAAAAAATGTTAGATTGGCGGTGCACGATGGTATACTAGTGCCCACCTTGATGTATGGAAGTGAAGCCTGGAAGGTGAGTGAAAAGGAAATGAGTAAAGTCCATACAGTAGAAATGGACTATCCAAGAAGTATGATTGGGAAAAAACGAAGTGACTAGGTGAGGAATGATTTTGTAAGAGAAGAATGTGGTGTAAGGGAAAGTGTGAAAGTAAAGATTAAAAGAAATATGTTAAGATGGTTCGGGCATATGGAGAGAATGAGTGATGAAAGATTGACGAAGAAAGTATATATTGCTAGAATAGATGGATGTTGTGGTAGAGGAAGACCGAGAAAAGTATGGCTGGATCAAATCTCTGAAATAGCGAATGAATGGGATATCCAGAGTCATAATAAAAGGAGGACTTGCATGAAAAAGGTTATGACTCTGGATGAAATGAAAGAAGTATGCAAGGACAGGAAGAAGTGGTAGCTAATCTGCAATGTTGATTTCTAATTTTGGTTTATAAATTTGCTACATTTTTGGCATAGGAAATTTTTTACTTTTTTACTTTCTTGCTATAGCTGAAGGCTAAAAAGAAAGTTTTGATTTGGTGTGAATTTTTTTTTTCGAGGTTTTCACGGAAATGAGTTGTCCTGGTGCAGGACATGCCAAAAAACACTATCTTTCAAAAACGTCCATCTGTATGTGTGTGTGTATGTGTGTGTGTGTCACTTTCCAAAGTATAAGACCCAGAGATACCAAATTTTGGCTACATCAACTTTTTTGGACATGTATTAAGTATGAATAACACGGCATTACACCAACTTGAAAATTCAAGATGGCTGCCATACAAAAAAAACATAAAATCGCACTTTTCTCAAAAACGGCTCCAAGAATTTTTCTTAAATTTTCAGAATTGCCATTAATTAGTTTTTAACTTAATAAATTAGTTATGACAACACTCTTACTAATCTGTGTCTATGGGTTGCCATATGAAAAAAACAAACGATTGTGATTTTCTCGAAAGTTAAGGGGTCAACAAAAATATAATGTTCTACAATATTATAGACCAGTGCTCCGCAACCTTTTCTCACCTATGACACACCAAAATTCTTCCTAGAATTACGCGGCACACCAAAAGCTAAGATATATAGGTATTAAATTGATACAAAATTTTTAGTTTTTTATTTGAAAAGTATACATACATATAACTATAACATTTTTTTTTTACGCAATATTAATAATTATTATAAATTCTTAAATTATTATAAAAGCTAACTAAACTAATGTGATACCTGCGCTTGTTTCAATGAACACAAAAGTTTTATATTCGGCTCGATTTTTGACAGCGCGACCCGATCTTTTCCACGTAAAAATTTATCCATATTTAAAGGGGTATAAAACTAAATATGTATCACACGAAGAAGGCTAACCACACACAATTCAACAACACAATTAATGGTAATTATCGTAATAAAAGGAGAGCTTGTATGAAAAAGGTTATGACTCTGGATGAAATGAAAGTAGTATGCAAGGACAGAAAGAAATGGCGGTTGATCTGTAATGCTGGCGTTTAAGTCTGAGGCTTTAAAACAAAATCACTTTTTTATGGAATATGTTTAGTAGCTTTTTAATTTTTTTACTGTTTAATTGTTCAGTGATTATTTGTTTTTTTGTTATACTCAAATGTAATTCATTGCTTATATTCCTTGACTTATAGGTTGGTATGAGGCTGACCACCCATACTGTAAAAAATGGTTCACTTTGCCAATGTCACCCCTGTTTCAGGGAAGGTCGGCAAGAGTTGCAGGGCTTATGTCTATTTGAGAATTGGGTTTTTATATCGCAGGTCCACATGCGGCATGTGTGAGCGCGAAATTATACGTGTCTGCTTGTGGGAATGCATTTGATATGAATCTCAAATGATACATATCCTTGCAGCTTAGATTTAGATTTTAGATTTAGATCGTAAGTGGGGGAAACTTGCTTACTTAACTTTGTGTTGTAAAAATAGTGACAGCTCTGCACACGACAGTAATATCAGACGAGTATACGTGAACTGAGCCGCTTCGCCCGTCACTAGTGCAAATGCGTTATAACGCATGCGCACGGGCATGAGTCTTCAGCGATGCGCATAAGGGTAATTTTTTCTTTGTTTATGACTAGTTTGGTGCGGTTATGGTGATTACAAAGCATACTGCGCAGTTTTCAACGATTGGCACCAGGCGCTGGAGGAACATTGAAAAATTATATTACAATTATTATTATTATTCTATACTAAAATGTCAAAATACATTGAATTTGACCGCGGCACACCTGTATCCAGCTCACGGCACACCGGTTGCGGAGCACTGTTATAGACGACATAAATTTCTACAAAACTAAAAAAAAATTTTGAAAAAATAAATATAAAGCACCATTTACACAACCTGAAATTTTAAATCGAAAATATTACAAAAACCTATTAACCTTTACCACCCTAAGTATCTAAAAATTACACATGGTCCGAAGTGGGGTACCGGAGGACCCCAGCTACTTTTCATAAAAAATAATCATAAGGCAGAGAGCCCGCCAGACGTGCGTTTCGCTCCGCATACGCCGTGGGAATGACGCAAATAGGACAAACTCAACCAGTGTTTCCTAAACGGTGGAAGAGAATTTAAAATAAACATTTTTTTAATAATTTTTGTTTCATTTTCAGGATAATTAAAAAAAAAACATAAATAAAGTTAAAATCCAATAAAACATAAATACAATTTTTCAAGTTATGTACAATAGTGTTGAGAAATATCAAGCGAAGGCATCTTTTATTATCTGGGCGTAGTTTATATCTGCAACAAATTAACGAATGGTTTGTTATTTATTTAAATACTCTAAATCTAAATCTAAGATGCAAATATATATTAAAATTTACAATCCACATCTTACATCCACACCCACAAAAGTAAACATACGTAAGATTTTCGCGCATACAAATACAATTTCAAATGTGTCTACAGTAGGAAATACCGCAAATGACCGGTCCGTAGTCCAGGTGGTAACACTTCGGACTCGTAACTGGAAGGTCGTGGGTTCGAATCCCGGCGGAGCACAGAAAATATACCATTTATATTTTCAAATTTGCTCTTCGCTAGGTTGAAAACTTCATAAACCTTTACCAAAGACCGGTCATCAAAAGGTCCATCCAACCTTACAACAACTGGGTCTTGTTTGAGAATTGGCGCTTTCTACATCGACGACCAAGCTCTCAGAGGGCTCTTGAGGTGTGATACACACAAAAACAGCTCTCACCAAATAAATCAGCCTAATTTTTTTTTTTTTTTTCAATGAACTTAAGCTCTGCAACTTTGCCGCCTTTCCTTGAAGCAGGGGTGGCATTGACATAATTGAAACATTTTTTTTACAGTATGCAGACTCAGATTCATCAGACTCAGATTCAATAATATCTCCGACTTCAGAATCATCCGAATTACACAATTCGAATTCTAAGTCACTGTCAATAACTTCGTCATCACTAAAGTCTTGCAATTTTTCTATTTCTTCATAGGTATTTTTTCTAGCCATTTTCTAGAGAGAGAAAAAAATCAAATGTTTGGCACATATCACAAAGGAAAAACAATATACCTATTCAGAAAAAAAAACAACGAACTTACCTTTCTCTTCACAAAAATATATTTATTTTATATGTGTAAATTATTATAGAACGTTTTGGGAACCACAGGAATGACAGGACTGTTCCACTCGCTTACCCAGAAAGACGGAGTAAAGTCGTCAGCGGATAATATAGTTGACTCTCTTCCGCACAGCTGTGACGCGGTAAGCCCGCGTAAAAAAGTGAAACAAGTAGCTTATCTCTGGACCCACCACACACACAATGGCGCGCCAGCCCTTCCCGTCCCTCACATGCTCCAGCGCTCCCCCCGCGAGGGCATAATGTGACGTGTTTCTGACCACGTGATTAGTAGAGTACGCGAATATTTATCAAAAACAATTATTTGAAGACTACATGCTTTGAATACTTAAAAACAAAAAATACAGAAATGGTTCTAAGTAGCTTTACGAAGATTACAAAAAGTTTCAATTGAATTGCTCGATTAATTATTGAGTAATCAAATAAAACGTTTTTTTGGGGTATCTCATATACCCCGCTTCGGCCAGGGAAGGTTAAAATGCAAAATATTTAAATTTGTTTTAGATTTGATAGAAAAAAAAATCACTTTAATTCGGAATAAAAGGTTTTTTACTTTTTTGAAAATTCAAGATGGCCTCCAAAGAGCTGAAAATTTAATATGCGATTTTCTCAAAAACGGCTCCGAAGATTTTTCTTGAAATCTTTTGTGAATCCATTTATAAAATAGTGCTATCTAATAATTATAATCATTTCTTCATCATAATCTCGGTTTAGGGAGTTGCCATATAAAATAAAAAAATAATGGAAAAATTCTCGGCAGTTAGAGGGTTAATAAAAAAAATTGTTCTACAAATGTAAAACAATAATAATAACCTATATATTGCCATCATTATTTTTTCCAAAAAGTGAATTAAAAGTATAGCCACCATACAAAGTGAAATTTTTTCCATACAAAATGTTTTCATAATTTTCTTGATAGTCAAAAGGTTAAAATTAGAAAAAAGGCTGTGATTCTTAAAATTTTATAAATACCAATAATAATCAGTCGTTAATTTTTCAAAATATAACTACAAAGTTTACCCACATTACAAAGTCCTAGTTTGCATACAGAAGGGTTCAATGACCACCTATAATAATCTAGAATCTAAGTTGCAATGAAATATAAACATTCAAAACTCATATCAAATGCATGCCCACAAACAGGTACGTGTAAGTTTGCGCTTACGAATGCTGAATGTGTACTTGCAAATTAAAACCAAATCTCAAATGAACATAAAACCTGCAACTCTTGCCGACCTTCCTTGAAACAGGGGTGACATTGACAAAGAGAATTATTTTTTACACTTTGGTAGGACTGAGAAATGCGAGGAAATTGACATAAGACTGAATGAAAAAAGAGTGGAGGTTGTGAAAGAATTTGATTATCTGGGAAGCAAGTTTGAGTCGAATGCGAAATAATTGGTAAAGCGCGCTAGTAGAGGAAGAAGTGTAATGGGAACGATTGGAAGAATTGCAAGAAATAGGAAACTTACGAAGAATATGATATCGGCGGTCCACAAAGGCATATTGGTTGGTGGAAGTGAGGCTTAATGAATGTAAGCTGAGTAAAGTATGTACGGTTGAAATGGCTTACCTGAGAGCAATGGCTGGAAAGACACTGAGTGATAGAGACGTAAGGCTGGTTTTAGTGTCGCGCTGACAACGCGCTGACCGTCAGCGCTGACCGTTCAAAATATACGAACTTGTAGGAAGCGTTTTAGAATGGCGCGTAGCTGTCAGCGCGACAAGTTCATATATTTGGCTGTCAGCGCTGACGGTCAGCGTGTTGTCAGCGCGACACTAAAACCAGCCTAATGATTGGGTCATGAACGAGTGTGGTATAAAAGAGAATATGAGAATGTAAGTACAAAAAAGTACGATGAGATGGTTCGGACATCTTGAAAGAATGGATGATGAACAACTAACGGAGAAAGTGTACAAAGGAAATGTCAGAGGAAAGCGCGGAAGGGGAAGGCCGAGGAAAGACTAGTTAGACTGAACGAATGTTTCTCTGTTTCTGAAAAGGTCGGCAAAAGTTGCAGGGCTTATGTTCATTTGAGGTTTAGATTTTAATTTGTTAGTAGGTACAAATGCACCACTTGTAAGCGCAAACTCACTCATGTCTGCTTGGGGGCATGCATTGAATATGAATTATGAATGTTAATGTATCTATGCAACTTAGATTATATATTCTAATATTAAAAACATCAAATGCCACAATTATATCTAAGCGTGAAATGACATTTGCCAGCTTGTGGGTATGCATTGAATTTGAATCATTGTATAACTTTTTTTGCAACTTTTGATAATACATTAAGATGAACGTTGCTTAAGGATTTTTCAAACTTAAATTCCTTGACTTATAGGTTAGTATGAGCCTGAACACTCATATCGTAAAAAATGGCTCACTTAACAAATTTTCCCACTGTTTCTGAAAAGGTCGACAAAAGTTGCAGAGCTTATGTTCATTAGAGGCCTTAATTTTAATTTGTAAGTTCACATGCAGCATTTATAAGCGCGAACTCACTCGTGTCTCCATGGGGGCTAATCTAATCTAATCTAATCTAAGCTGCAAAGATATATATCATTTAAGATTTATACTAAATGCATTCCCACAAGCAGATATGTATAATTTCGCGCTAACACATGCCGCATGTGGACCTACAATATAAAAACCCAATCTCGAATGAACATAAGCCTTGCAACTCTTGCCGTCCTTCCCTGAAACAGGGGTGACATTGGCAAAGTGAACCAATTTTTATATTATGGGTGGTCAGCCGCATAACAACCTATAAGTCAAGGAACATACATGACAAATTACATTTTTTAAAATCAAAGAATAAAAATAACAATATATACATGGACATAAAAAACTAAATCATAAAACCAAATTCACTTTAACAAACCCTAGCCGCCAACATCACAGATCAACCGCCATTTCTTTCTATCCTTACATACTTCTTTCATTTCCTCCAGAGTCATAACCTTCTTCATACAAGCTCTTCTTTTATTATGACTCTGGATATTCCATTCATTCGCAATTTCGGATATTTGGTCCATCCATACCTTTCTCGGTCTTCCTCTACCACGACATCCATCTATTCTACCAACATATACTTTCTTCGTCAGTCTTTCCTCATTCATTCTCTCCATATGCCCAAACCATCTTAACAAACTTCTTTTAATCTTCACTTTCACACTTTCTTTTGCACCACATTCTTTTCTTACAAAATCATTCCTCACCCTGTCACTCCGTTTTTTCCCAATCATACTTCTTAGAAAGTCCATTTCAACAGTATGGACTTTACTAATTTCACTTTCATTCACCGTCCAGGCCTCGCTTCCATACATCAAGGTGGGTAAAAGTATGCCACTGCGTACCGCCAATCGAGCATTTTTAGAAATGTTTTGATTTTTGGCGATACAAGCTGTGGCACCCAGTACACACCTGCCCTTCATTACTCTTCTTTCAAGTTCACCTGTCATTCTTCCATCTTTCTCAAACTTACTTCCCAAGTATACAAACTCATTTACCACATCAACATTCATTCCGTTTATTCTAAATTCGTAGGGGCATGCATTGAATATGAATTATAAAACTTATTGTATTTGTGCAACTTAGATTATATATTCTAATATTAAAAACATCAAGTGCCACAATTATATGTTAGCGTGAAATGACATTTAGCAGCTTGTGGGTGTGCACAAGATTACCGTTGTTTAAGGATTTTTCAAACTCAAATTCCTTGACTTAAGGGTTAGTATGAGGCTTACCACCCATATCGCATAAATGGGTTCACTTAACAAATGTTCCCCCTGTTTCTGATTAGGTCGGCAAAAGTTGCAGGGCTTATGGTCATGAGAGGCTGAAATTTTTATTTGTAATTACACATGCATTTGTAAGCGCGAACTCACTCGTGTCTCCATGGGGGAGTGCATTGGATATGAATTATAAATGTTAATGCATCTATGCAACTTAGATTATATATTGTAATATTAAAAAAATTAAATGCCGCAAAAAGTATGGTTTCATATAAAAAGTTGACCCAATCGATCGTAATTATTTCTAAAAAATATGTGTTCAAACTGGTTGAAGAATTTTTTGAAATAAATAAAGAATTTAGGTAGGTACTCAACGGAATTCAACTGAAAAAGTTTTGACTTGTATGGAGACTTCGAAGCCAATGTTGAAGTGCTGGGAATTTATTTGAAATTCGAATGTCAAAATGAGTTTTGTTTCACGCATAGGTTTTACATAAAAAGGTGTTGAAATTGATTGTATTTATTTACTAAAAAAACATCAATTTTAAGACTTTTGATAAAAGACAGACACGTCCGAAGTTCTGAATAATATTTGGTGTGAATATGATGTGCATCTGTACAGGAGTTCTTCAGTTATTCATCCATTCACGCACATTTATATTGTATGTGGAGGTCGTTGCTTTTTATAAATTAGTAGATAGATAGATAGATAGATAGATAGATAGATAGATAGAAGATAGATAGATAGTAGATAGATAGATAGATAGATTAGTAGATAGATAGATAGATAGATAGATAGATAGATAGTAGATAGATAGATAGAAGTAGATATATAGTAGATAGATAGATAGATAGATAGATAGATAGTAGATAGATAGATAGAAGTAGATATATAGTAGATAGATAGATAGATTAGTAGAAGATAGATCGATAGAAGATAGATAGATGGATAGATAGATAGAAGTAGATAGATAGATTGTATGTGGAGGCCGTTGCTTTTTATAATTTAGTAGATAGATAGATAGATAGATAGATAGATAGATTAGTAGATAGTAAATAGATAGATTGTATAGATAAGTTGTACATTTTATTTAAAAAAACTATTTATTTTATTTGGAAATAAATTAATTTACATCTAATTTTCTATTTTCATTAGCAATTAATAAAATTATGTTTTCTTCATACAAAAGTCATCTTTATTAATATTTATGTATATTATTTCTTGTGCAGTCTGATTAAGCCTTGCTGGTATTTTGATTTTGGATTTGAAGTAAACACTGAAATAGGAAATTATTTTTGACACCTTTGGTAGGTACCGAACCAGGGCTAGAAGTCTCTTCACCACGGTAATTCTTATCTACCAAATAGCCGTAATATTTGTATGAAGACCTGTCAATCCAAGATGGCCGCAAGTGAACTGGCCGAACTTTCCTGAAACAGGAGTGATATTGGCAAAGTGAACCATTTTCTACAGCATGAATGGTCAGCTGCATACCGACCTATAATGCCCGCTTTCCACTGCGAGCGGGAAATAGCTGAGCGGGAGCGGGAAATAGCTGAGCGGAGCGTAGTGAAATAGTTTTGGCCTTCCATTGCGAAAGAGTTTTAAAAAATAATGGTATTTGCCTTCCACAGCCAACGAGCTCGACGGAGTGAGCTAGGCGGGAAATGAGATGAGTCAGATGAAAGAGTTGTTTGCCTTCCATCTACAGCGGGCTTAGCGGAGCCCACAGAGTAGCCAACTAGGCGACATGACAGTGTGTGACAGCTCGTTGCAGCCTACGCCCAGATCAAACGTTTTAATTATTAATAAAAAAGTTTTTTTTTGTTTCGAAAAATAAAAAGTAATGTATTATTTTGCTTTAATACATAAAAAGTAGATGTTTGAAATAAAACATACATTTTAATATTTTCAAATTTATAAAATAATGTACGATGTGTAGTGTGTGACGGCTCGTTGCAGCCTACGCCCAGATCAAACGTTTTAATTATTAATAAAAGAGTTTTTTTTTGTTTCGAAAAATAAAAAGTAATGAATTATTTTGCTTTAATACATAAAAAGTAGATGTTTAAATTAAACATACATTTTAATATTTTCAAATTTCTAAAATAATGTATGATGTGTTTTTGTAAATCATGTATGTGTTTTATCGCTGTCACGCAACTGCGCGGGTTGGCGCGGGGGGCACGGGGAAGCGGAGTCAGTTGAAAACTAGCGGCCGAGACCATGACACAGCGGAGTCATTTTTACTCGCTCAGTCCGCTCCGCTCACTCCGCTGTCGGTGGAAGCACTTCTATGAAATTTACTGTTGCTAGTCGAGCGGAGTCCGTACGGAGTCCGCTGGAAACTCGCTCAACTCTGCGACCACTTTTGTAACTCTTTGTACTCGCTCAGTCCGCTCCGCTGACTCGCTGTCGGTGGAAGCACTTCTATGAAATTTACTGTTGCTAGTCGAGCGGAGTCCGTACGGAGTCCGCTCCGCTCGCAGTGGAAAGCGGGCATAAGTTAAGGAGCATAAACACAATGATCTAAATCTAAGTTGCAAAGATATGTATCATTTGAGATTCACATTGAATGCATTCCCACAAGCAGACATGCATAATTTCACACTAACACATGCTGCATGTGGACCTACAATATAAAAACCTAATCCGAAATGAACATAAGCCCCACAACTCTTGCCGACCTTCCCTGAAACAGGTGTGCCATTGGCAAAGTGAATAATTTTCTGCAGCATGGGTGGTCAGCCGCAAACCAACCTATAAGTCAAGGAACATACACAATAAATTATGTTTTTAAAATCAATAAACAATAATATATATGGACATCCAAAACAATGATCTACCCTAAATTATCTTATTGATTTTACTTCTATCATCAATATTAATCAATATGTACACATACACTGTACATCAACGATTGCAACTAGCTTTATTTAAAGCATCATTTAAAACTTATAAATGATTATTTAATTATTTTTGAAATTTATACAGAAAAGGTTTCCTTCTGCCCAATAGAATGACAGCATTCTTTTATTGGTATTCAGCAATGAAATTATGCTTGAAATACCAATTACAGTATGAAAATGACAAAAGATATAAAACTTTTAGATACACCTCCTGAAATTTAAAAGGCTACAACATCTTTCATAACTGCAATCCATAGTACTTCTGTAACTCTGTCGCCATTCCGCTAGGGGTGGCCAGAGCCTCTGCAGAGTTGCCTCCATTTTTTCCTATCCTGACATACCTCTTTCAATTCCTTCATATCCATCACCTTTTTCATGCATTTTATTCTTTTACACTCACTTTGTATATCCCATTCTTTCACAATCTCCACAATCTGATCACTCCATACTTTTCTCGGTCGTCCCTTCCCTCTTTTTCCTTTCACACTTTCTTTGTATCAATTCAATATCTTTAAATGAGCCCAATTTCATTTGATATAATGTCCATGAAAATATGCACGCTCAATTGTTTCAAGTTAATGGGCTGTGCCGTCTTACTATAATAGTTACAATGATCACTTCAAAATAAGATTCCTTCGCTCATATTTTCCATTTTCTGAAGAACAGCCGTTCCCAAATTTACAAATCCACAAAACTATTGAATCTCATTCATAAAAATAAAGGCAGGATAAAATCTGCCGGGTCAGCTAGTATTATATAAACTCACACCTGAGGATGGACACATAGTGCTCCGAAACTAGTTTGTATATATATTAGTGGAAAAAGCATTTCTTTAATGCATAGGTACTTATATTATTTTCAGATGCATTTGTTTGATATTGACATTCCTGGCAAAATAACCTTCATTGAGTCAGAAGTGTTGTCAGCGGGAAATAAGCTTGCAACATTTGATCTGGGAGCATTCAAAATTGGCCTCGGCATCTGCTATGATCTTAGATTTGAAGAATTGGCGCGCTTGTATGCAAACATGGGTAACAATATCTGCCTTACAATTAAATTTAATTGAATTTTATTAAACTCTTTAGATAATAATAATAATGAGTTCATTTGTATGGCGCCTTTTCATGACCCTTGGTCATCCCAAAGGCGCCGGTTGTGAAGGTGGGAAGAGGTGCGTCTTCAGCTGCCTCCTGGAAACCGCCTCACTATCTGTGGTCCGCAGCCTGTCAGGCAGCGAGTTCCAGGCCTTCCAGGGTTCCCCGAACTTTAAAAATTCTAATAAAACACTACCACCAATAGATCCCACTTCACTGTCTTAATTTTTAAGTTTAATTTTAGTAATTTTTAGTTACCCGATGATGGAAGTGATTCTGAAAATATTTGTAACATAAGTACTTACTGTAATACTGTAAAAAATCAATAAAAGTGGAATAAAACAAAGGGTTAATTTTTTTAATTCTTAATTTAAAAAGTAATCAAACTGTTTTATTGATTGTAGGGGCATTAACTTTGTAATCATTCATCATTAAGGATTATCCTTAATAAAACACTGTTTTATTTTTACAATCATATTAATTTAATTTTAATTAATAATTACTAACGTTTTCTATCATGTTGATCATCTTCAGAAAATATTCCCACCTATTACAATTTTTATTTGCAGGATGCAATGTGCTGCTTTACCCCGGTGCATTCAACATGACCACGGGTCCCCTGCACTGGGAGCTGCTCACACGAGCTCGAGCTAACGACCTGCAGTTGTTTATGGGGACCATCAGCCCTGCAAGAGACACCAGCGCGGGGTACATCGCTTGGGGGCACTCCACCCTGGCTGATCCCTGGGGCAGGATCCTGGCCAAGGCAGGACATGAAAAGGAACTGCTCGTAGCGGATATTGGTAACCTATTCCTGCTCCTTTTTATATAATTCTAGGCTTTATCTAAATCATAATGAGGTTTGCAGATGAATTGACATAGACAAAATGTGACACCACCCTGGCTGATCCCTGGAACAACTGGCCAAGGCAGGGCATGAGGAGCAAATGCCCGTGTTACGAGGATATAGTGGTAAATGAGTATTGTAGAAACAAAGGTAGCAATTCAGGATTTAAGATGTTAGCTCGCCCAGAAAAATGTTTTAAATTTGATTTTACGCAGAGTCCATAGTACAAAGTTACAGATCTTTCAACAGTGTTATGAGAACAAACATAGTGGTATGGTAAATGAGTCTTGGAGAACCATAGGTGACAATCTAGAGTTGTTATAAAAATGAAATAAACCTGCAGAACACAAAGTGAATGCCGTTTTCTATGTTTCCTTGTATTAATTATCTCATTTTTACAGAGTTGTAAAGGTGCTATCCAATTTTTGGTACTTGGATAGCACCTCAATAACTTTCCATACAACAATTCTAAATTTCAGATATAAAATTATAATTTAATAATTAAAAAACTTTTTTATTTAAAAAAACTAGAGGTAGGTCTACAGAAGCATTAAAAAAAACAAATAATATTTTGTTGTTGTTTTAGATCTGTCAACCGTAGAAGAGGTCCGTTCACAGATCCCCACCACTAAACAGCGTAGGACTGACCTCTACGACACCATACAGAAGGGAACCTCTCATCTCTAAATGTACGACAATCAATCATAAGAGTTATAAAACAATCCAATGATCGCTTGTAAAATATAGGTGTAGTAATACCTACTATGGTTATTGTATATTTGTATTAAATTTTTTAAATAAAATATTTTAATTTAATTTTCAGGTGGCTTTGATTTGTAAAGAATGTTTGCATTAATAATAATAAATAGTTGTATATTTTTGATTCTTTGAGTTTTAGGTGCTTTGAAAAAACAAAAAGAAATTTAGTTCTAGCATGGATATATTTTTTTTTTTTAAGGAATCCTGTGCGGGAGGCTCCCCGATTCTTAAAAGTCTTGGGGGTCTATGTCACCCTGGAAGGGTGCCGCAGAGGTATTGCTTGAGTTCTTGCTTCTATCGTGAGGCGCTGCAAGGAAGTGGTGATTGATGTTGGTTTTGACAGACATTTTTGGCAGACACTCAGATCTGCGGGTGATGGAGTAGTCAATTTGGTTCAGCCGCGCCGTCAGATTCGTACAAACTTCGGAGACCGCGCTTTCCGTGTTGCGGGGCCGGTGGAGTGGAACAGACTGCCACCCGGAGTGAAGAACTCCAAATCTGTGGGTGTATTTCGAGGAGCACTCAAGGCACACTTGTTTAGAAAGTCTTATCCATGATCGGAGAGGGCCCTTGAGGTGTGACACACACAAAAACGGCGCTCTCTTATCATGTGTAATTTAAAATAAATCAGCCTGTTATTATTATTATTATTATTGAATAAAACCGGATTAAATTGGGAAGGGAACACAGATACTGGTAGACCATTCCATAAACGGGCAGTTTGGCAAAGGAATGAGTCATGAAGACGCCAAGTTCTCATAGTTTTGAGATCGACTGCAAAGGGATGAATCAGAGTCGTACTACGATTTTCCCTTTCTGAAATGCGAGGGGGAGGGATTAATGAATGGAGCTCATTAGAACAAGCTCCGTGGTAATATCGATAAAAAAGACTGAGCATTCCAACTTTTCTTCTGTGCTGGAGCGGCTGCAGATCGGATGTCAGAGAAGGATCATTTATCAACCTCACTGCCCTCCTTTGCACAGAATCAAGTTGGTCACTCAACTTCTTGGACATACCACACCTATAGAACACACATATAGAACTGGATGGGCTAAGAAATCAATCCTTTGAGAATTAGAAATACGCTACCCCACTCATCACACAAAAATCCAAATTCAGTCTATCGGTAAATTCAGTCACGTGTTTGTGGGCATACATCTGAGAGCTTTGAATGAATATATCCTCGCAACTTAGATTATAGATTATAGATAGATTATAGTATGGGTTCAAAATTGAAGCACGAAGATTAATGTTGACGGGTAACGATTTTATCCAAAAAAGGGAGTGTTGCAGCAACTTCATGCTATTGTAAAATCGTGTTAGAGAAAACATGGATCCTTGATTCTACCATAATAGTCTGTGACCTTTAGGTAAACGTTTTAAATTATAAAACGTTTTGTGAACAATCGTCTTCATAATAATTCAAATAAATATATGTTAGTACTTTGCATTTTATAGTGATCTTCAAAATAAATATTTGAGTCATTTATAAATAATGATGCATGAAAAAAAAAACACGATTGTTTCATCGTGTCAAGGTCATAATAGTAATTGTTTTTATATGTTTATTTTTATTTTCGAGACAACAGGTTTTTTTTTTTTGGTTTTTTTTTTTTGGTAACCTTCCAACTGTGAACAGGTGTGTTACCTAATTGGAAAAAAATACATATAAATTCCAAACTGGGTATTTTCTAAACGTGCCAACAAATGAGAGTAAATGGGTTATAGAACATGGAATAATATTTCACTTTAATCACTATTCTATATGATTACGTTGATAAAATTTATTTTTCGTTTGTCGAAATATTTTGTTCGCGAAAGTGACAGCCATTTCTAGAACTAGTGATGTTCAAATATATCGGTAATTGCTTCTTCAAGTATGTAACTTCTATGCTCGCGGTAATAGATACTTGTGGACATCATCCCGTACACAATGAGGTGGGAACATTTTTGAATTCGGAATTTATCAGATACATATTCTAACAGGGTGCAAAGTGGCCCTTGAAAATGGCAGATATACCTACAGACACGACAGGGTACTGGAAATACTAAGGGAGAGTATAAGCCTAACAATTTCCAGAGCAAACAAAGGTTTGACAAGAGAATCCATTGAAAAAATAAAATTTGTTAAGTCTGGAGAAAAGGGAGAGCGAAGGGCCAGGACCCAGACTTCCATTATAAAAAAGGCAAAGGACTGGAGGCTTGTGATGGATTCCACCACAGGACGATACATTTTCCCAGGAGAACTATGCACTACGGCTTTGAGACCCGACATAGTTTTATACTCAAATGAACTAAAGCAAGTACTCTTGGTTGAATTGACGGTGCCGTGGGAGATGAACATCCCTAAGGACCATGCCTACAAACTAAATAGGTATAAAGGACTAGTGGATGAAATCACAAAGAATGGATATATCACAAGATTGTATGCAGTGGAGGTGGGAGCGAGAGGA
This sequence comes from Agapetus fuscipes, assembly GCA_951799405.1. Classification (NCBI taxonomy): domain Eukaryota; kingdom Metazoa; phylum Arthropoda; class Insecta; order Trichoptera; family Glossosomatidae; genus Agapetus; species Agapetus fuscipes. Next base: position 13,743,653 of record OX637337.1, read on the forward strand.
CTGCCAGCCAAATCGGTATATACTTTCCTTAAGGATCTGGGACTGAATAGATCCCAAATAAATGGATTTCTGGAAAGACTAACAAAAGCGGCCATCTCGGGATCATACCACATTTGGTTGCGAAGATCTGAGAGCCCAGACACCTCTGGACATGCAATGTAGTTAATCGGACTTACATATTGGAAGGAAGGATGAGTTGGGAGGAATTGGGAACGTTGTCATGACAAAAGGATCCTTAACCAACCAGAGACAGGTCGTAAGTCCTGTGACTCCCATCTCATCCTGACTCCGTGCGGCGGGCCTGAGTTTGGGTCTTGGATTTTCAAAATTAGAGACCTGACTCGGTGAGACCGTGGATGCTCAGCTATTTCACAAATCTTGCAACAACACTACTAACAAATCCGTTACCGTCACGTGGGGATAAATTGCACCATGGGTAATACTTTGCACCAATTTCTGTAAAGAAATTATAAAGCTATTCGTCTCTGACAGTTGTCATTTGATATTTAACTTTCTATTGTTTCCGATAGATGGCACTGTAATCTACTTTTTAGTTCACGGAAGTGACAGTCGTTCGCCATTGCTTCGATGTGTTTTACCTATCCGAACGTGGATAAAGATTTCTGTCTGAAAATTGTGCCCGAAAGAATCCAGTGTAATCAGTACACCGAAACAAGTTACAACAGATGAGTGGTCTCTAAATCATATGTAGGTAAGCCCTATTTTTCTCAAATGCTGTATTTTTTGGTTATGTAGTCAACTTTAGGAAAAAGTAGAGTTTTTGTTAGAATTGATTTGTATTGAACAAATTTGGGGTTAAATTGCACCTGGTGCAAAGTATCCCCAAATGGGACATGGTCAATTAATTTGATCAAAGTTTTAATTAAGGCTTATACAGCTTGACATTTTCGCTAAATACCTAAACATTGTGTATATCTTAACTAATGATGGTATTTTATATGCAGAAATGCCACGAATACATAAACGGCGGCCTGGTGCCAGACGATACTGCGATTTCACACCGGAGAGACTGGAGCAGTGTTTGAAGGCTATTCGAGATGGTGCAGTCACTCAAAGAAAAGCTGAAGAAATTTTCAAAATCCCTAGAAGAACGATCAACTATAAGCTCAAAGGCCAGCACACAAAATCTGTGGGAAAACCTCCAATATTTGACAAGTGCGAAGAGCAATCTTTTGCAAACTGCATAGTAGACATGAGTGAGTACGGTTTCCCAGTAAGTGCTTTTGATCTTCGCTACATTATAAAAGCCTATTTGGATAGAATAGGCAGAACAGTAAAAATATTTAAGAACAACATACCAGGCTCAGAATGGATAAAATCCTTTTTGCAAAGACATAAAACCTTAACAGTTCGCTTTGCTTCAAATATAAAAAAATGCAGGGCGGCTATTAGCAGAGAAGTTCTTGAAGAATATATAAAAAATTTGGAAGAAGTAATAAAAGATGTTCCTCCCACTCATATATGGAATTACGACGAGACCAACTTATCCGATAACCCTGGCATGAAGAAGGTTATAACAAAAAGAGGAGCAAAGTATGTAGAGCGCATATTGAACAATTCGAAGTCATCTACTTCAATAATGTTTTGTGGGAGTGCCGCAGGTCAACTATTAGCCCCCTATGTAGTATAGGTACAAGTCGGGAAAAATGTGGGACACGTGGACAGTTGGAGGACCTCCTGGAACGAAATATGCTAATACTACAAGTGGGTGGTTTGATGGAGCGACTTATGAAGACTGGTTTGAATGCCATTTTCTGCGGACCCTTAAAAAACTTGATGGAAAAAAAGTAGTCATCGGAGACAACTTGTCCTCACACATAAGCAATCATGTTTTGAAGTTGTGTCGTGATCACAACATTTCATTTGTATGTTTGCCTCCAAATAGCACGCATATTACCCAACCCCTAGACGTGGCTTTCTTCCGCCCATTGAAGGAATACTGGAGGCAAATATTAACTGATTATAAAGAAGAGCAAGCCAGTACAACCACTGTTCAAAAGCAAGATTTCCCTGCGCTTCTCAAACGTGTTAATGATAAATTACGTCTGACTGCAGAGAAAAACTTGAAATCGGGTTTTGCGAAATGTGGCATCTATCCATGCGACGTGAGCCAGTTGATTAGTCGGTTGCTTTCGAAAGGAAGTGACAATGACGTGCGTCAGAGTTTTCAAAAATTTTTAGAGGAAAAACGGTTCAACCCAAAGAATTCTGTATTGAAACGCAGGAAGAAGATACCAACAGAACCAGGCAAAAGCATTGCTCATGATCCGAATGTCGAAATGAATGTTGACAAACTAGAGACTCCTGTCTCTACATCAATGATCCCACCTTCCACATCAAAATATCCAACATCTCAAGCATTATCTGATAACACTTCACACGGAAGCATTGAGGAAGAGGAAGAGGAACAAAAAGAACGACTAGCTAAGAAGTGTTCATTAGGACCTGTGAAAAAGAAGGTGGGGGAATATGTCATCTTTCACTATGAAGGAGAAAAATTTCCAGGACAGATTTTGAGAATAAAAAAAGACGGCGTTGTTATTAAATCTATGCAAAAAACTCTCAAATCGTGGAAGTGACCGATGCAGGATGACATCCTTCAATATCCTTGGAAGGATGTAGTCGGTTCCATAAAAGAACCGAAAATGCAATCTAAAAGAGGTTTCTTTAGTGTCCCGGAACTCGACCACATTTGGACCATTTTTTTTTAAATTCGTAGAATGTACGTAATAGTATCTTTCGGTTTCCACCTTTTATTTTATATAATTATAACCTTTAGCATTGGAAATGGCATTTGTGTTCGATTTTTCAATAAATTTCTTTTGATTTTTCCATCAAGCGTCTTATTTTACCACAATTATTACACAATTTTATAAACAACTTTGAGCTAAAACCCCTCACATGGTGCAAAAAAACGTGTACAATAGTTTTAACTTTGCACTTATTTGCGTTTTAGTACCAAAAACGTAGATAAATTTTTGTGGTGCAAAGTTGTTCTGGACCCCGGGATTCTTTGCACCAAAATAAAATTTAAAAAATAAAACTTACGGGTATACATAAAAAAATTAAAACGTATCAAACTTGTTACAGGTACACTTGTTCCTAGATTGTAATAGTGGAAACCACAGAGAAGGTAAAAACCTGATCTGTACAGAAGATTTTAAAAAAAAAGTTGTATTTTGGTGCAATTTATCCCCACGTGACGGTACCATAGTGATTTCATGTGTTTCCTTGGTGATTTGTAAATAGATTGAAGACGGAGTAGAGACACGTTGCTTACATAGAAAATGAGAAAAACATTTCTTAAGTCGTGAGCGAGACAGCATTATAAACAGTGTATGGTGTCAAAGACGGTGAATCATGTTGATTGGTACTAAATCACATGTACGACCCCTCCATTTAATACTTCCTCCATGAGTTCTAGTGAATGGATCAATTAATATAAAAGACGTAAATGGCGTACGTCAGTTTCTACCAACGTGCCATGCAACACAGTAATAGGTATGCAATGAAAAATGCGACATAAGATATTAGCATATGTCAAAAAAGAGACATAAAATAACAAAATTTTGTTTGATGGTTTATGTTGACGTTGCCTAGAAACTCTTTATAAGACCTCGTCTTTTTTTTAAATACATTTGTGAAGAGCTATCGATCAACTCTGGTGTCCCCCAAGGATCTGTCCTTTCTCCAACACTATTTCTTCTGCACATCAACGACCTGTCCTGTGCATCGATTCACTCCTACGCTGATGATAGTACCATTCATTATGGCTTCCTATTTGACAAACCCCAAAGCATCTCAACCCTTTCAGATGCCCGCAAACATTTAACATCAAAGATCAACACCGACCTCAAAGCTGTCGGCCGCTGGGGAGCTGACAATCTCGTTGAATTTAATGTTGAAAAAACGCAGGCATGTCAGATATCCCTGAAAACGGCTCCAAACCCCAATTTCCCAACTTTTGACAACGTCCCCTAACCCAACCAAAACCACTTAGATCTTCTCGGTGTTTCTCTTTCATCAGAGCTGAAATATCAAGACACCATCTCATCTCGAACCACTTCGGCCTTCCGGCCACTAGGCGTACTATACAGAGCTCATAGATTTTTTACTTCAGCCCAACTGCTGGCTCTATATAAATCTCAAATCCGTCCAATTATAGAGTACAACAGCCATCTCTGGCCTGGTATACCAAAGAGGCTGTGTGACCAACTTGATTCTGTGCAAAGAAGAGTGGTGAAGCTGATTGATGATCCCATTCTCACAGCCAACCTACACCCTCTTGAGCACAGAAGGAAAGTTGGAATGATCAGTCTCTTCTATAGGTACTACAATGGCGTCTGCTCTGATGAAATATCCTCACTTATACCCCCTCCTCTCGTCACAACAAGGGCAACTCGTAGAACGGCTCACATTCAACCATTTCCAGTCAATATCAAAACTATGAGAACTTGGTGTTTTCCCGACTCATTTCTCTGCCAAACTGCCCGCTTATGGAATGAGTTACCGGTATCTGTGTTTCCATCCCAATTTAACCTTGCCCTTTTCAAATCCAATATCAATCGCCATTTCCTCTCAGTGTCTCAAAACAAAGCAATGCCACACACACCACAGCACTGCGCAGCTAACGACCCTGCAACCGGACATGGACAACTGCCACATCACCAACACCTCTGCGGCACTATAACAAGTGTCATAGACCCTTAGAGTCTCTGAAATCTAGGGAGTCTCCCGCATAGGCTTCCTTAAAAAAAAAAAAAAAAATATTCACCAACCTATTCTGCCTGGCCAGAAACAGGTATTACTTAATATAATCAATTAATTATTCATCATTCTTTATTTTAATGAATTATTAATTAATAATTACCCAATTACATCTGTTGAACCAGGGTCAAAGTTATGGTCAGATGACCCAGGTGGGGATTGAACCAACGTTGTTCTATTGCAAACATGCTAGAAGATTATGCTTTACGGTGTACTTTTTTAAGAATACTTAACGACTCTGATGCTCAGTCGCTTATGTTGATTGGTGAGTGACTGGCTATTATTGTGTATTTTAAAACTACTAAAGTTGTGATTTAAAAAAAAATAACAAATATTTGGCACAGCCATTTTCTTATGACATTATTTCCATACTCAAAACATTATCAAGTTCAGTTTGTATCATATCTAGTTGCTTGTTAACTCCTTGTAGTTCTTCTGCATCCATCTCAAATATTACTTTATCACACGTCAGCTTATCCTTCTGCACAGTCTTAATATCAATTAAAATGACAGAATTCTTCTCCTTTTTGTTCATACTGGATGAAAGTTGAACTTTATGTTGCCATGCCAACTCACTAAACTGCTCAATTTCCCCAAAATTGGGGATTTTAAATTCTTCAGTGACGCTTTTCAAATGAAATTTGTATACATTCACAAACATGGTGGCTTTCTTTTGGTCCATTTTCAATTTTTCTGTTAAATCTTTCTCTGCACTTGAAGGCAACATTAAAAATTTAGACATTCTTTTAATAATATGTCTTATGGTTTTTATAACGAGTGAAACTTGATCAGAATCAAATTTTAATATTTTTTCTAGGGCAGTTTGTTCCTCTTCGGTGAATATTTGTCCGTCGGACCTCTCTGAAGTGTTTTCTATGATGTGTGTTATAAGTTTTTGAAGTTTAGAGTTTTCCAAATCGTTGATGAGCTCTATGCCAAGCTGCAAGCTGAAAGATAAGATGGATAATATTAATGATTAATTTTAATATTAATCAATCTATCTATAATCTAAGCTGCAAAGATATGTTAATATTTAACGCTCATATTAAATGCATGCCCATAGACAGGCACGTGTAAGTTTGTGCTTAGGAATGTTGCGTGTGTATTTACAAATCAGTCAAGGAATACAAGCAATTAATACATTCAAATATATAAAACAAATAAACTCTAAACAATTAAACAGTAAAAAAATTAAAAAACTACAAAACATATTTAAAAAAAAAAATTAAAAGCCTCAGCTTTAACCGCCAGCATTAAAGATCAACCCCCATTTCTTTCGATCCTTGCATACTTCTTTCATTTCATCCAGAGCCATAACCTTTTTCATACAAGCTCTCCTTTTATTATGACTGGATATCCCATTCATTCGCTATTTCGAAAATTTGGTCCATCCATACATTTCTCGGTCTTCCTCTTCCACGACATCCATCAATTCTTGCAGCTTATACTTTCTTCGTCAGTCTTTCCTCATTCATTCTCTCCAAATGTCCAAACCATCTAAGTTTACTTCTTTTAATCTTTACTTTCACACTTTCTCTTACACCACATTCCTCTCTAACAAAATCATTCCTCACCCTATCACTCCGTCTTTTCGAAATCATACTTCTTAAGTAGTCTATTTCTACTGTATGGACTTTACTAATCTCACTTTCACTCACCGTCCAGGCTTCACTTCCATACATCAGAGTGGGCACTAGTATACCACCGTGCACCGCCTGTCGAACATTTTTTGAAAGATTCTGGTTCTTGGCGATGCTAGCGGTAGCACCCAGTACGCACCTGCCTTTCATTATTCTTCTTTCAAATTCACCGGTCATTCTTACATCTTTTTCAAACTTACTTCCCAGGTATACAAACTCATTTACGACATCAACATTCATTCCATTAATTTTAAATTCATAATTCATATTTTCATCATCTCTTTCAAAAATCAATATGATGATGCAAGAACTAACTGGTATGTTAGAAAAAGAGATATCTAAACAGAAACGACTTTGGTAAGAAAATGGATTGATGACAAACATAAAACTGGAGGTTCTGCTTTGTTGTTAACTCAGATGAGAATTGAAGATCCTGGGGAATACAAACCGGCTTTGAGAATGACACCAAAAAACCGACGGTTTGCTTAAGTTTTCCGTGTCGCTCAGTTTTCGCGTCATTTTGTGATGCGGTATGACGCAGCGTGGTCACCGTACAATAGAGCAGCAGCGACTGACTTCGGCATTTACACGGCGTCAGTTCCGCTGGCGCGGGTAGCGGGGGAAGCGGACTGACGCCGAAAAATATGAAGCGGGAATATTGAAGTCATCACTGACGCGACAGTACTGTACTGACTTGAAATCAATTTACACAATGACAGTGCCAGGTCAGCACTGACTTGATAGTGGACTGACAACAGCTACTGACCCTGTGTAAGTCTACCTTAATAGGTTGGTATGGGACTGACCCCCATGCTGTAAAAACTTCACTTTTGCTAATGCCACCCCGTCAGGGGGAGGCGGCAGGAGTTGCAAAATTTTGGTTTAATCTGTATGTACACATCCAGCATGTCAAAGCGCGAACTTACATGCGCCTGCTTGTGGAAATGCATTAAATATGAGCCTATCTCTTTGCAACTTAGGTTATATATGGGTATCGCCGTCGAAATTTGTACCTTTTGTCTTGTGCGTGTGTCCCCTAATGATTTTCAGCTTTTTCATAAAAACTGGTGATCTCTACTGAATTCTAAAATTATCAGAGTAAAGTAAATAAAAAGCGTATCGAAATACAAAAAAAAACTGCAAAAAGCATTAAGTGGCGATGTAATTAAAAAATAAAACAAAAACGCCTTTTTTCCATTCCCATACAAATTTTACATGTCCGCAACCCGTTTTTGACCCTTTGATGGCATGATACAATCAAAATAGTCAAACGTTTTTAAAGTTGAGTATTTTTTCAAATACCTTAGTAACGTTTCTTTCATTTTCTGTACTAGCCACAATAATATTTACTTATTTAAACAAGAAATATTGATTGCTAAGGGTTGTCTCCATTTTTGGCTCCGAAATTTTTCTTTTAGTATGTTACCAATTCCATTGGAACTGACAAAAATCTTGCAATCTTAAGTATTTGTTCACGTATGGTAACTCTTTGATGCAGTGTGGACAACACAAAAAAACTCATTCGATACCTTCATTTTCTTCTGAGAACGTTTACATCAGACTCGGGAATTTGTCGTGGGTGTTTTGAGTGGAAGTTAGCTTGGCATTATTAAGGTATGTATTCGAATATGTTGTCAGTTGTATATTTTTTACTTAGATCCATTAATCCTTCTAATGATTGTATGTTTTTATCATTGCTGACAGTATTATTTTTCAAATGGCACAAGTTTAAGGTAATGTCGGGCGGTTTTTTATTTACAATCTTTACCCTATGTTACCATATTAAGGTGTATTCACGTAGGTTTAAAAAAATACACCTACTTACCGTTAATTTATGGTTGAATAACAAATAACATTTACGTACCTAATTGAAACATAAAACTATCTAATCAACCTTACTACATGCTATTAATATTTTAAATGCACCGTTTGATGTTTGTTATTCAAAATAGCAAAAAGGTTTATTCCGTGATCTGTGGGCTAAACGATTAAATGAAATTTGGACCACAGAGGTACCTAATTTTTATATCGGTGCTGGATACTGTGAAAAATGTACACAAAAAAACCATTGCCTATCTATCTAATCTATGATAATCTATAATCTAAGTTACAAAAATATATTGCATTTAAGACTTTAAGTTCGTACTTAAACATGCTGCATATGAACCTACAATATAAAACCCAATCTCAAATGAACATAAACCCTGCAACTCTTGCCGACCTTACCTGACACAATGGTAACATTGGTAAAGTGAACCATTTTTTACAGTATGAGTGGTCAGCTTCATACTAACCTATAAGTCAAGGAAACTTATTGAAATACAATAAACGAACGATTTTAGGTAGTTATTAAATGTGCGTATTCATATTTTTATTAAACATTCATAGACAAACAACATTCATATTTATAGATATTCAAAATGGTGCTCTTATATTTTTATTGAACAGTGTTTACGAACTGCTATAAAATCTTGTATTCGTCGTCGAAAAAAGAAATGAGATATCGAAATGTAAAAAAACCTAATTTTTCGAACCTGTCCGTCATTTTGAATAGACCTTAATTTAACTCACGATGTTTTCGGTTTCTTGAATCTTGCCGGTCGACAGTTATGGTACAAATTTAAACGGCGTTACCCATATATTAGCAGTCAATTTTTCTACTTGTTATTATTTTAAGTAATCATAATTACCCTTCAGTTAATTTAATCCAACACAGAGCCATATTTAAACGTTTTTGATTTAATAAAAATATTATTCTGAACCATTAGTCAACGTTCCGAACCGAACACTTGCAGAACTGTCACTCTACTCTGTGCTGTCACTCATGCCTAGGAAACTTAGGGCATATTTTTGTTCCGGGCAACATTATTTGGATAGTTATTCACAGTCACAGTCTCTCCGACCAATCAGAGCTCCGATTGGGTCACATGTCTGGTCACGAGGTACACCGCCAGTCGCCATTGTGTTTTTGAAATCTGCGCGAGGAGCGCTTCCCTTTTGAAAATTCTTTAAATTTTGTGATTTTGCAATTTACAACGTTCAGTCACCGTTGTTGTGTACCTCATTGTTTTAACACGGAGTTAAAGTAATCGGATTCGTTTCTATTTCACGATTAGTAATGCACTTACTGGAAAAAACAAAAAGTTTAGGTGAACTGTACTTTTTGTATGAAATGAAGGACTGTACTTTCTGTGTGAAATGAAGAACTGTTTTTTTAGAAAAGTTTAACTAAATAAGTGTGAACTTAAATGTGTCTACTTGTGGGAATACATTTAATGTAAATCTTAAGTGTGATACATCCTTAGATTATGGACATAATTATTAAATTTGAATTGAGCAAGTCACAATGTATATATGAAAGAAAAAAATTGTAAAAATAATTATAACACATTAAAAAAGAAGAAAATGTATTTATAACATAGATGTAATTTATAATCAATTGTTGTAATGTAATTTAGTTGTGCTATTTGAAGTTTTTTTTAAATAAAATATGTTTAACCATCTTTAATTGTTTTTATTTACTTCGCTCGCCAACTGAGTAGAAAAGTAATAATATAGAATGATATTATTATGATAGGTTAGTATTGTCTAGACACGTAGGGTAGTTACTGTCGCTATCCATCGTTTCATATAAAAATAATACTACTTGGTTACATTTTTTTTGTTCTAAGACCGCTCTCTATAAACCTACTACTGTGCTGTCACTTGACACACTCACACAGTGTTGCCACCTTAGTTTTAGTAATGGGGGCAATTGAAGAAGCTAAAAAGGGCTAGATCGGGCTAAAAGGAGCACAAAAAGAGTTGGTGTAAAAAAAGGCTAAAAAAACACCTGGACTAATGATTTCAATTATGCATTTATTTTTTAGTTTGAATCACAATAATTTTTTTCAAAATTAGGTTCAAAAATTAAAAATATTAGTTATTTTACAAACTAAAATTAACAAATTTTCCGTTTAGAATCATTTAGTTGCCATAGATATTTTGCCATAATCGAACAAATGGTATCTACCAAAAAAACAAACAATATATATATGACAAAAATCGCAAAAGTTCGATGTTATCGCGATGTTAGCATGGCGCTAATTTCAGATTTTCGTACAATATTTTTAAGTAAATGAAAAGGGCTAGATAGCCCTTTTCGGGCTAAATCATTAAACAACGAGTTCACCTACAGTAAAAAGTGCTAGATCTAGCCACGATCTAGCCACAAAAGGGCTTAGGTGGCAACACTGCACTCACAGAGTATCACACTGGCCACAGACACTGACATACATGTTAGTGAGACCATACGATAATGGGGCTTCCACACGCTTGCCAACCCATCACAAGTCAAGCGCACAGTGTGTCGTCTAGAACATGCTAGCTGGACAAAATATTTTCTAATAGACTAATTTTGTCCAGCTAGCATGTTCTAGACGACACACTGTGCGCTTGGCTACAACCAGCTACAACCCAAGCGCACAGTGTGTTGTCTAGAACATGCTAGCTGGACAAAATTAGTCCATTAGACAAAATTTTGTCCAGCTAGCATGTTCTAGACGACACACTGTGCGCTTGACTTGTGATGGGTTGGCAAGCGTGTGGAAGCCCCATAAAAATATTCCCGATCTATATTTTTAGGTAATACTTATACCACTACCACCTGTTGCTTGGCGTTGCTTATACCCGTGACATCGTCGAAAACAAAAGTCGAAAAAGCGAACGAAGCTGTGTTACTGTGTCGTGTGCATGCCGGGCTGAGTCATATTGAACAGCCGGTTCCCGATGAAACATAAGTTACCATAGAGTATGATTATTTACGGGCACGAGCCTGTTAAAAACAGAATGATTGATAGCCTTTGTAAAAACGCATGATACATTATTTTACAAATCTGACAATATAGAAATGTTCGTTTTATTTCAAACATCTACTTTGTATAAATTGAAGCAAAATAATACGTTACTTTTTATTTTCGTAACACAAAAAAATACTTTTTTGGAAATAATTAAAACACTTGATCTGGGCGTAGGGCCACCCATTCTTCAGTTGAAATTTTTAGTGACGCCGTCCGTGCTGTCAAAGTTTAAGTGATTTTTATTTTGTATTCATGTTACGAAATCACGCTTAATTAACTTTATTATCGTCGTATTTTTTCGTTGATCCGCTTGTATAATTAATATGAGTTATCACTCGCGTGAAAATGTACATTTTTGTAGCTACGTATGGTGAGGTTATGACGTGACATGGACTCTCGAACATTTTTGAATTTGAAATGTTTTCTCGACAGCAAAATGTATTAGCCTTGTCTGGGACTGCCGTCGTTAGCAACCAATAATAAAATATCTGCCTTTATCCTAAAAACTCGGCTGGGTGACAAGTGACGATACAGTTTTGTCGTTGTGAATTCGTGTGTTGACATTGTGTTCGGTAATCATTTCTCAATAATGGTTGTATAAAATCAAAAAGGGCTACTTTCTTGGTGGCGGCTTTAAATTTTCAAATATTTGGCTTTGTCCTAGCAATTTGCATGCTCAGCATTCAATTAAGACAGTATTGAGGAATGATGAAACCAGTTATAGTAATATTTTATAAGATATTTATCATGTTTTGAAATAATATTGTTTTGTAAATATATACCTACGTTAATAAATCTTTAAGAAATATAAAAAAAATGGTTTGATTTTGAATTACAGAGTATCCTTGAATAATAATATGAAGTAAATAATAATATACCGATAATAATACAGGCATAATAATAACAATATGTATATAGGTATCATACAGGTAGGTATATATAGTATGAATCGTGGTAACGTTGCCTTCTGGTCGCAGCAGGTGGCAGCACAAGTTACTATAATCTATGTTAGGTACTTATGCTCAACGCAGGAGTGGCGCCTCTATTTACCCTACTCTGTGGTCGTGTGTAAATAGCACTGTAAAGTGTAAATATTTTAACCTCGCTTCTCACTTGAAATGGCGACGTCAAAAACTACGAATACTTATAACCGACAGAATTGGGAAGATGCTGTTAGTGTAACACTCCAACTACTCATATTTACTAAATAACAACATAGCCAATCAATTGCCTTAGTCATTTTACCACTATAACGTGAAATAAGCTCGATTTACTTGTTGCAGGAATTTCCCATACTCTGTCAAACATGTCTCGGAGACAACCCGTATTTACGCATGGTAAGTAATTTTTTATTCAAATTTTATCTCTTTAGAACCCTTCTTTATCTATTGTTATTTATTTATTTATTTACGGCGTTAGCCTTTTACGAAATAAGTACATATCAAGGGAGTTTATACAAAACAACAATAACAATATATATTACAAGAATAAAAAGTATAAAACATTACGGTAAAACATAAAAGAAAAAATAAACCCATATATAAACACTAAACAGTAGGTTAGAAGCAAAAAAAAAAGCATATCAAAAATAAAAACTTCAGAAACCATTCAAATATCACTAATAAAGAAATTCACCAGGCAGACATCGTTCATATAATAACAATCTAAAACAATATAATTTATTATATATTATGGTTGTCCCAAAAACATTTTTTTCAGACCTTGGTTATAGGTATGATAATTATTATTATGCAGAACCAAGTCAAGTGAGGCATAATCATTACCAACACGCTGTAAACGGTGCATACAACTATTGCTTTGTGCGTTAGTGCTAGTAAATACAGGGCGGTAAGAAACTAATTGTCTAGTCCCTGAACGTGGAGTAAAAAACCCATTAATCGAATTAACTCCATACGCAGCCGTTCGATTGCATTGAAAGTATCAGTGAAATTTAGTCCGAGTTGTGTGGTTATATTTCATTGAGTTCATGAAATTTGTGTATTGATCATTCCGATTATATTTCTGTTTTATAAGCATTCAAATACGGTCGACCTAGGTTATAGCGATCACAGATATAGCAAGCTCACAACTATAATGAGTAATTACTTACGACATGTTAATTTAAGCTTATTTCAATACAAACGTTTTCAAAAATAAACAGCTGGCTTCATGGATATAACGTCCAAATAATATGGTCAGTTCAATACACCTAGGCTGAAAAACAAAAATAAAACAATGTATTTAATAACACAAACCAGGCAGAAAGCGTGTCGTGCAGAGGTTCCCAATCTTTGTTTCTCATAGACCATTTCCAAAATGTTGCTGGTTCTGGTGGACCCCTTAAAAATTATTTCAGTGTCAGATAGGGATATGGATATTTTGAGATTTAATTTGGATATTACACCGACACTTGTGGTCACGCCAACGTAGGCCTCCATTGAGATTCAGGACCTGGACCACTTTAGGAATCACTGGTCTAGTGTGTATTTTTTTGTGCTTAACAGGTTACCCTAGTTACAGTGCACCCTCACAGCTATCAACACGCTGGGAGGAACTCTATTGTTAATTTTTTAAATCTCATTTAATTACACTTTGCAATGTCTATATTAGACTTCTTTAAGAGCTTTATACTCTGAGTCACAGGCAGAGGCGGTTCGCCAATAACGTTCATCCGGTCAATGAACTGCCTAGATTTTTAAAAAAATTAGCAAAAAAATGCATATCCTTTTCAAAAATATATCGTCGTTGATACTGCAATACCGCGAATGAGCAGTTTGTAAATACCGCGGAAGTGCAAAAGTAGCAATTTTGAGATTTCGCGCCTACAGGTTCAAGACGCTGATTTGCTGCCTTTACAACTCACCCGATTCAAATTAGCCAACGGGAAGCCATGGTTTTGTCAAAAAAACAATACCGCGTAACTTTTTCGAGCATGAAGTTACGCACAATACCGCGTATCTACCTTTCCATGGAAGAAAACACAATAGAGTGGAGTGTGATCCGGCAAAAAAAATGTTTTTGTATAGAAATAAGTAATGTAAGTTCATTATTTTTACTTGTGCACTTATTAGGACTATTATATCGTAAGCAGGTAATGTAGTTTTTTTAAATTTCTATGATTATATATATGGCAGATTGAACTTACGTCTCCTCTCAGATATTACGAATTTGAGGCCTTTGTCACCAGATAATATCGAATGGTTCCCTGAAAGAGACATACAAAAACACTCCAAAGACTCTAAGAAAAGAAAGCGTAAAGGAGATCCAAAGAACTGGCAAAGACAAAAGAACAGTCAAAAGAGAATGAAGGAAAAAGAATACATTGGCTTCAAAAAAGAAAATTCTAAATATAAACAGAATGAGCCAAAACCAGCAAGAACAATGGGACCTTGTTCTGATGTACTGTTGTACTGATGTACTGTTCGAATTGAACGGAAGAGTCACGCAAAGAAATTTTTGAGGCATATAGGAATATGACGTGGCAAGAAAAGAAAATGTATCCTTTATTATATTACCCTTCGTCGTCGTCATTCGTCGTCGAGTTTCGATTTTCAAAATCAATGCCATCACAGCAGATGAAACACATTCATGCTCTATGGCAAATTAATTTTTGTATATATGCTGCAATGCGGCGAGCTTACGCGTGTGTGTTTACAAATGTATGAAAACTTTTAGGAATTAATCTGTTTGTTCATACTAAAAATGTATGGAACAATATTGACATCTAGCGGCAAAACGTAAAAGTTTTTTTTACATTTTCTTTTATTTCATGCAAATTAAAAATAAAAAAAAAGCCAAATAAAAATGGATTTCAATCTGTAATCTAAGTTGCAAACATATATAACATTTGAGATTCATATTACATGCATTCTTACGAGCAGACATGTATAAGTTCTAATCCAATCTAATCTAAGCTGCAAAGATATATATCATTTAAGATTTATATTAAATGCATTCCCACAAGCAGATATGTATAAGTTCCCGCTTACATATGCTGCATGTGTACTTACAACATAACAGCCCATTCCAAATGAACATAAGCCCTGCAACTCTTGCCAACCTTCCCTGAAACAAAGGTGAATTTGCAAAGTAAACCATTTTTTAAAGTATGGGTGGTCAGCCTCATACCAACCTATAAGTCAAGAAAATTATTTTGTGTATTTCTTTACATAATCTAAGTTGCAAAGATACATACCATTTAAGATTCATATTAAATGCATTCCCACACGCAGACAGGTACAAGTTCACGCTTACAAATGCCCAATGTGGACTTGCAAAATAAAAAAACTAATCTCAAATGAACATAAGCCCTGCAACTTTTGCCGACTTTTCCTCAAACAGAGATAAAATTTGCATGGTAAACCATTGCTTACAGTATGGGTGGTCAGCCACATACTAACCTTTTAGTCAAGGAAATTATTTTGTTTAGTTCTATAATCTAAGTTGCAAAGATACATACCATTTGAGATTCATATTAAATGCATTCCCACAAGCAGACAGGTACAAGTTCACGCTTACAAATGCCCAATGTGGACTTGCAAAATAAAAAAAACTAATCTCAAATGAACATAAGCCCTGCAACTCTTGCCGACTTTTCCTCAAACAGAGATAAAATTTGCATTGTGAACCATTGCTTACAGTATGGGTGGTCAGCCACATACTAACCTTTTAGTCAAGGAAATTAATTTGTTTAGTTCATTAATCTAAGTTGCAAAGATACATACCATTTGAGATTCATATAAAATGCATTCCCACAAGCAGACAGGTACAAGTTCACGCTTACAAATGCCCAATGTGGACTTGCAAAATAAAAAAAACTAATCTCAAATGAACATAAGCCCTGCAACTCTGGCCGACTTTTCCTCAAACAGAGATAAAATTTGCATTGTGAACCATTGCTTACAGTATGGGTGGTCAGCCACATACTAACCTTTTAGTCAAGGAAATTATTTTGTTTAGTTCATTAATCTAAGTTGCAAGATACATACCATTTGAGATTCATATTAAATGCATTCCCACTAGCAGACAGGTATAAGTTCGCGCTTACAAATGCCCCATGTGGACTTATAAAATAAAAAACTAATCTCAAATGAACATAAGCCCTGCAACTCTTGCCGACTTTTCCTCAAACAGAGATAAAATTTTCATGGTAAACCATTCTTACAGTATGGGTGGTCAGCCACATACTAACCTATAAGTCAAGGAAATTATTTTGTTAAGTTCTATAATCTAAGTTGCAAAGATACATACCAATCGAGATTCATATTAAATGCATTCCCACAAGCAGACATTTATAAGTTCACGCTTACACATAATGCATGTTGACTTACAACATAAAAACCCAATCTCAAATTAATATAAGCCCTGCAACTCTTGCCAATCTTCCCTGAAACACAGCTGAAATCTTCAAAGTGAACCATTTTTTAAACTATGGGTGGTCGATTTTCTTTTACAAAGGCTGCATGTTTTTATTTTACATGTTTTCCGAATTTTAACGCGAGGAAACTATGCGCAATATACACATTCACCAAATGTTAAGGGGTTGGGCTGCGTAGCAGCCAGGGGCAACGCCCCTAGTATTGCTTCAATGGTTGATGAAAAACCTACAAACAGAAACACGAAAGGCTCTAATACCGAGGTAGTACAAAAGTGTATTACCTAAAAGTGAATAATAAAATGGAAAGGGTATGTTTGAAAACCTTTTTAGAAACATTGGGCATTAAAGACGGAGACCAAAAGACAGACATTAAAGAAATATTTATCGTCCTTACCAAAGCTGCCGTCTCACTACTGCAGACAATCAACGTCGAAACTGTATTTAGAACCTATAATACAGTCAAAATCAAGCAGTGAAGCTATGTCCATTTTTGAATGCCAGTGCCCTTTACTTTAAAACCAAACTTGCTGTTCACGATTTTTCATTGTTTAATCTGGGAAATAACAAGATTAGTTGTTATTGGTTCGATGAAACAGCTTGTGATTTGAAAGCTACCACATACGCATCATTTTTCAAAATTAAATTTTCTAATGTTTGCACATTCACCGAGTGAAAATTCATTTTTAATTTAATAATTAAAAAACTTTTTTATTTAAAAAACACATAGTTTTTATTTTCACATATGAGTTATACTGCCTAAGCGCTGTCATTGTCGCTGGCATCATTTTTCGTTGATTACCTAACCAAGTTGTTAGAAGAAGATCCAAAAGACGTTGTCATCTTTACTGATGGATGCACAGCCCAGAACAGAAACAATGTTGTGTCAAATGCACTGCTTCGGTTGGCTATGATGAAGAATGTAGTCATAACTCAAAAATACCTGGAAAAAGGGCATACGCAAAATCCACTCTATGTGATCGAAAGAAAATAAAAAAACCGAGAAATCTTCTTACCTTCTCAGTACGCTGCAATCACAAAGGAAGCCCGGAAAACGCCGTGTCCTTATGAAGTCATCACACCAGACTACACCTTCTTCAAGAATTATGCCATGAAAGACTACCAGATGTACGAATCAATCAGGCCTGGTCGAGATGCTGGCGATAACTGTGTTGTTGACATAAGAGCAATGAGATACAACCCGGATGGTTCAATAGACTGCAAACTTAACTTTGCAGATGACTTCACTCCTATTCCTAGGAGACCAAAAAAGGTTTCAATTATGCTTGAGTTACCACCACAACTGTACAGTTTCAGGCAAAGCATACATAAATCAAAATACGACCATCTACAAGAATTGAAGAGCGTCATACCTAGTGATTGCCACGATTTTTACAATAATCTGCCTTTTAAGTAATGCTGTGTTAGTTTTTATAGTGATTTTTGTACCTACCTCGTATAGTATAATACTGTACATGTTATGAGATAGGTACAATAAACCTCCGATCTCAAATTTAATTAATCTCACATTAGAAAAGAGAAGCGTTTTGTCATTTTCTTTTAATAATTTTGTTTTCTTAAGTTTAAGGAAAATAAACTTTATGTCAAGTTACTTTAAACAACATTGAAATGTTCGTATTTAATAAAGAAGTCTGATAAAACAAGGCATATTTTTCTTTCAAATCCGCGTAATTAAAATTTTCCAACTCTATCTGGCCACTTTTTTATACTGCAAAACCGCGAAAGTGATTTTTACAGGAAACCAGACAGTTTTGAACAATAATTTTATTAAATATATTTAAAGGAAGACAAAAATAGACCCTAAAAGAGTTTAGGTCTTGCTAAATGACCAAGTTATTAAGTTTTTTGTTCCTCCTGAACAATTTGAAAATATCACTTCCGCGGTATTTACAAACTGCTCATTCGCGGTATTGCAGTATCAACGACGATATTATGTTGTGTGGAAGTTGTTTTGAAAGATCGCTGAAGTAAAACATCAATAATAAATAAGGACCGACTTAATTTTATGGAGCACTCGCGAAGCACAAAGGCGCCGTAGATAACACATGATATTATAGTTTAGGCACCTATACCTACTCATCGTGCAAAATCCAAAGTGAACGAAGGATTTCCAAAAATTTCATACATATTATGTGGTCGCTTCAAATCCGTGCCATAGAGCGAGAAAGCAGATAAAACATTACCATTCCATCAAGCTAGACAAAGACGCAAAACGGTGGTTTGGTGCATCGCCCGAATATTATAAAATATTCGACTTGCGCTGGACACAATGAATCCTCACAAATGTTAAGAAAACAATGTTTGTTGATTAAAAATAATATTAGCGACTAACTGAAATCTCGGTGACTCACTTCCATTCCGTTGTTAGTTGACGTGTAAACGTACTGTTGCCGGTTCTGTCTGTATTTAGCGGGAATATTTTCAAAATTATCGTGAATTTATTACAATTTTGTTTTTAATTAATTTTCTGACGATGAATTTGAATAAAAACGTAAACATGGACTTTATCAAGAAAAATCGTAGTTTTTTCAAACATTTTTTTATAAAAAGTTGTTTTATTCCCAGATCAGAATTTAAAAATGTAAAGCTAAGTCTAAAGAAGTGAATTGGGTATTTAAAAATAATATTATTTGAAAGCATCTTGTCTGTGTGGTTGTGAATAGGGTAATTTCACACTTTTTTTTTCTTTCGTAAATTGATAGATTAAAGTTATTAAAATAGTCTCCCGTTTTTTTTTTTTTTAATAATGCGTATTTTTTGAATTAGGGCGCTTTTAAATTTGTCATTTTTCCATTTCCTGTGAAACGGCCCATTTTTTGCATTTGGGCGGATGTGACGTCGATGGATCTCATTCGGCTCAGCTGTCATTCAGTCGTGTGTATTTTTGTATGGCGGATTTGTTTACATTTGACGAGTATATCTATTTTCATCAATTTCAACTATTATTTGCACTTTAAAGTTAGTTGTGCCGTGTATAAAGTATAATTGAATTGGTGTAATCATCAAAGATGACTGAAAAGGGCTTTGAAAAGGCTCAATCTGACAATTTACCGGAGGTCGATGCTATGATGATGTATGTGTATTTCTCCAAGAACATGGACTTCATAAGTTCAGAATTACGTGGAGTAAAAGCTTCAAGGTAAGAAAAATAGTTCTGTTTATGTGTCAAAGTTCATTTAGATTCATAAATTCTCCAGATATTATACGTTTTCATGCAAACATCTTTCCTTTACAAATTCTGTAACCTTACTTATTTAAATTGCAATACTGCCATGTCATAGCTTCTAAATCTTAATATAAAGGCTAAATTAATTGTTTATAAAGCTTACTTCCTTTATTACATCATTAAAAGTTGTTTTTAATCACATAACCTTACTTTACACCAGTCAAGGGTTGTGCACTTGCAATATATCCTAACCCTTATTCCGTTTGTTTGTTTTTAGATCTTCGAGAGAAAGTTACGGAGACAATGCCATTGGCTATGTGCAAGTGAAACGCGATGGAGCCATTTGCACTGTTAAGGCCCGTATAACACCAGAACACAAAGTCCGTACAAAAGCATACGCGGTAACCTTGATCACCGATGAGGAACAAGGCACTGTTGAATCATGTGTCTGTGAAGATTGTCCAGCATCTCAAGGTCAGTAATGAATATTAGATTCACGAGGTGTCATGATTCCTTTGTAAAAGCAATAAAATGTAAGAGATCTAATTAGCAGGCTCGGCTCACCAAATAATTGCTATCTGTAATCTAAGATGCAAAGATATGTTAACATTTAAGATTCATGCCCACAAACGGACACGTGTAAGTTCGCGCTTACGAATTCTGTATGTGTACCTACTTACAAATTAAAATCCAATCTTCAAACGAACATACATCCTGCTACTGGTGCCGACCTTCCCTGAAACGGGCGACATTGGCAAAGTGAAACATATTTTATAGTGTGGGCGGTCAGACTCATATCAATCCATTGGCCAACATTATGGCCTTGCTGACTGCAAATATTTTTTCTTTTTAATTTCATTATTTTTCTAAAGAAAACAATATTTTGTGAAAAAATATTCCAATTTTTACTTAAAATTTATGTCAACAAAATAAGTGAATATTTTTTGTTAATTCATCAATATATAAAGTATTAAAGCAGAGGTCTACATTATTTGCATCTGTATTAATCAAAATGAAACATTTTTTTATTTTTACTCTCTTACAGGAGGTTGCAAGCATGCAGTAGCCTTTCTGTCATGGGTGCATCGTCGCAGCGAAGAGCCAGCAAAGACAGAAGTGAAATGTTACTGGAAGCGGTCAAAGATGGCAGAGATAGGCTCAGCTGTGAAATTCATAAAATGTAGGGATTTAGGAGAACTTAAAACTTTCACAGCTGGGCCTTCGAGTAACGGAAAGTTTTTGGCATCCGTCGTTAAAGCAACGAAGGAAGCTGACGTCAAGGATGTCCTCCTTATGAAGTATTTTAAGGAGGGCAATCCTATAGAATCCCTTAGCATCCATAGATTAATGGAGGAATTTATAGACGATGGAAAAGGCACGACCCCTCAGCAATTTCAAACATACTGTGAAAATAGAATGAGTGTTAAGGCGTGCAACGAGGCAGCCAAGGAAACTCTGGAGCAGGCTGATTGCACTCTTTGGTACGAGTTGAGGTATGGGAGAATCACAGCATCCAAGATCCATGAAGCGTCACGCTGTCACACTCCTGATGGCTCTCTTGTGGAGCAGCTGTTGGGAGGAAAAATTTTTGAGACGGCAGCTGTGACACGTGGCCGAAAACTGGAAGAGTTGGTTTTCAAAAAAATCAAAAAGCAATATCCCGATCTGAAAAAATGTGGATTATTGCTATCCAAGCATTATCCATTTTTTGGAGCTTCTCCTGATGGAGTATCTCAAGAATATGTACTTGAGATAAAATGTCCAAGCACCGAAAAATGGATGGAGAAATATTTTGTCAAAGACAAACCCACTCCGAAGTTCTTTGCACAAATCCAAATGCAAATGCATTTTACAAAAAAGAAAAGAGGAATATTCTGTGTTGCCAAACCGGATTTTGAAAAGAGTTGTGAGACCGTTGAATGCACTGTGGAGTATGATGAAAATTATTGTTTAGATTTAATGGAAAAAGCATGTGAATTTTGGACTAAAACATTATTTTTTAGATTATTTCAATAAATGTTTTATTTTATATGAATTAATTTTTATCTGTAATGTTGATCTGCTATTCTTGTTCTTATTCTCTCAACATTCTGAATAATTATATACTTGAGAATATTATTTATTGTTTGTATCCCTTGACTTATAGGTTGGTATGACGCTGAACACCCATGCTGTAAAAAATGGTTCACTTTGCCAATAAAAGGACGGCAAAAGTTGCTGGGCTTTTGTTCATTTGAGTATTCATTTATATGGTTTTTGAATTGTAAGTACACATGCAGCATTTGTAAGCGAGAACTTACACTTGTCTGTTTGTGGGTGTGTATTTAGTAGGAACTTTAAATGTTTATGTATATTTTCAACCTAGATTACATTAGACTTTATGTATTACACTGTGGGTACTTTGAAAAGTATAGCTATAAGGTGTTTTAATGCATATTTACCAAAGTCTAACAATTTTAAAGTATAGTTATTTATGTATTTTATAACTGCTGTTTCTTAACTACTTTTTTATATTTGATATATGTGATAACTACTTTGTTAACAAAAGGTTCACTTGCCAATATTACCTCTGTTCCAGGGAAGAGCGTCAAGTTTAAGGGCTTGTGCATTCAGTTTAAATTTGGGTCTTTATTTTGTTAATGAACATGCAGCATATTATGTAAACGTTAACTAACACAATATGCCTGCTTATAGAAATGTATTTAATATGAATCATAAAGTCATGTGTATCTTTACCATTTAGATTATAATGTAAAAATGCACTACTTAACAATACCTGGTATTGGAGTTTTTCATATGTTCTTATTATGTAGGTATCATCTTTCTGTTGGTTTTTCTAATAAAAATAAAGAAGTTGTTGATTGAAGTGTACTTTATTAATAAAAAAGGCTTTCCATTATTAATACAAACATTAATACTCATTATGTACATGTTGCAACAGATGTAAAGTGAGATTCAGAAAAATTGACCAGAATAGTAAATGTAACTTAGTAAGCAACATGTGAAATGAAGAGTTGAATAGTAAAAATTAGATAAAAGCTATCAAGGTAAATTAAAACACATTAAGATTTAAAAATAATCTCAGTCATACAAGTGAAATGAAGAGTTGAATGGCAAAAAATAGATAAAAGCCACCAAGTTAAATAAAAACATGAGATTTCAAAAATAATCTCAGTCATACAAGTGAAATGAAGATTTGAATGGTAAAAAATAGATAAAAGCCACCAAGTTAAATAAAAACACATGAGATTTCAAAAATAATCTCAGTCATACAAGTGAAATGAAGAGTTGAATGGCAAAAAATAGATAAAAGCCACCAAGTTAAATAAAAACATGAGATTTCAAAAATAATCTCAGTCATACAAGTGAAATGAAGATTTGAATGGTAAAAAATAGATAAAAGCCACCAAGTTAAATAAAAACACATGAGATTTCAAAAATAATCTCAGTCATACAAGTGAAATGAAGAGTTGAATGGCAAAAAATAGATAAAAGCCACCAAGTTAAATAAAAACATGAGATTTCAAAAATAATCTCAGTCATACAAGTGAAATGAAGATTTGAATGGTAAAAAATAGATAAAAGCCACCAAGTTAAATAAAAACACATGAGATTTCAAAAATAATCTCAGTCATACAAGTGAAATGAAGAGTTGAATAGTAAAAATTTGATAAAAGCCACCAAGTTAAATAAAAACACATGAGATTTAAAAAATAATCTCAGTCATACAAGTGAAATGAAGAGTTGAATGGTGTAAAATAGATAAAAGCGACCAAGGTAAATAAAAACACTTGAGATTTAAAAAGTAATATCAGTCATAAGCTCAAAAGCATAAAGGTTAAATATAAGTACTGAAAATAAAAATTGAATTTTAAAAGTAATGTCTAAGGGTGGCTAACCCTTCTAAACTTTGATCAATGATTTTTGTAAGTTGATCAGACCACAAGCAATCACAATAATTTCATCCAAGCGATTCACGAGGTTGTGGTCGATAGTTGAATGCATAGTGAGCATATGAAATTCTCTCACTCTGCTTATCACACGCTCTACGTGAATACATAAAGCGGCAATTCGCTTTGCTTCCTTAACTTCGTTTTGGCTAAGGGTACTTTTCTGCAGCACGCTTGGAGGGCGAACAAGGTGAGCACCCTTTTCCTCTAAAACATGGGAAATATTCTTAAACCCCCGATCTGCCATCACCCATGTTCCTGTGGCGATGTTGTCGAAATAGCCACAGTCCTGAGCAATAGTAGAGTCGGTTGCTCGGCCTCCATACCCACATGATAAGAAATTAATGAGACCATCTGGAGTGCAAGAAATTAGATATTTTACCGTATTACAGGCCTTGTATTCAGACCACGTTAATGATTGGTGCAGCGAGTTGCCTGGTTTCTCAATTTGAATTTCAAGACAATCAATAATGGAACGGACGTTCCTATATCGAGCTCGAAATGCAATGGGCAATTCCAACCTTATGAGTTTTGCAGATGGCCATATAATCAACTCTTTGAGTACCCCTGATAAAATGGGAATCGTTTTCTTAAAAATGCGACATATAGAGGAATCTGACATTCCAAAATGTGCACCTATTACTTTATATGAAAAATTCAACCTAATTTTCTTTAGGCAAATCATTATATCTATAATAGGTGCACAAACTGTATCTTGCAGAATAGCCAATACATGGTACATTTCTTTTGGAATGCCTAAATACAGTTGAGGTTGGCGTTGCACAAGCAAAATATAACCTCTTTTCATCTCAACGTTAAGCGCGTCCATTTCCATATTGTTGTCTTCAAAATCCGAGCCACTACCATAGTCCACAAAAAGATCAGAATCACTATCTTCAGGGTCTGAACTGGAAGATGAATAGACAGCTTCCACATTCAATTTTTCCAGAGGAGATTCCACAGGTTTCAACTTGATCGGTGAGCAGCTACTGTGAGTGGTCGGGGGTCTCACATTCAAGGTGTTGGTTGCTTTGCTCCTGTAGGTGGGTACCATATTCACCTGCACTGCTTTATCCAATGGAGCAGAAGTCAGATGCGTTGACTGCTCCACAGCATCCACATCAGTTGATGTGAATGCATCCACATCAACGGATGCGGAAGCATCCACATCAACTGATGTGGATGCTTCAGAGTTTGTAGCGTTCAGACTTGCTTCTCTTAAAAGTTCCATCACTAGCATTTTTCTTTTTCTAATCTCGCCGGTTTTCCTATCCACAGTCTTTTTAGCTTTTTGGCACTCAAATTTGTGCGGCAAAACTCCTTTCTTCAGGCGCATATTGCTTCCCATCAATCTGCCCATCATAAAGTTTTCCAAGTCGTCCTGGAGCTGTAAAAATATAAATAACATAATATGAGAGCATGTAGTTCACACAACTACTACAACAAAAAGTAAAAAGGTAGGTTAGACACATTAGTACATGACAATATATTATTATTAAGTATGCACACAAACTTCTAGGATAAAAAAGTTGTGATGTCACACAGCCGGGTTGTCAGGGCAAAGGCAAGCTTATATTTTATTATAGGTTGCTAAGGGGTCCAGTCCCATAGACCTGTGACCTTTGGCCGATGAGAAAATATTATATTTACATTCCAGTCCATTGCTGCCTTCCTAAAGAAACAAGTACAAAAACTTTGCTATGTTAACACTTGTTTTTTTATAAATTACGGAATCAAACAATATTTGAGGATGTTTTTGATCATTACTGACAAAAAAAACTATGAGTTTCTAATCAATTTGTTAAAAACAAATCGATTTTAATTTTGACACGTTTGACAGCGTTTTCACATGCCATTTCTTGAGCCACGTGATTTATTTACGAAGGCATGTAGAAATAACATATTTTATACATAGGTATGCAATTAAATAACAACAAAATACTATAACTTACATTAAAATGGTCTTCGCAAATGAAGCGGGTAGATTTGGAAGACAGAAGTTCGTCTCGCTTCATCACAAGACACCATTTTTTGTGGATAGCTGGATCGCGGGGCATCCGCAAAAACTTTTTATCCGGTGTTGCACGTGACGTATTTGTACACATCGGAACTACACAATATTTATGATACTTCGAAGACATTTTTCAAGGTTTGTTGTGAGTTTATATTATGTTTGTCGGATCTCGGAAGCTTGATAATAGCACGTATTTTCACACTGACAGCCGGCTTTCTAATACTACAAACACACGTCGCACACGTCACTCACGCCACTTGGATCCAATGACGTCACACGAGCTCCAGCCAATAGCGTCGCGTTTGAATTGGACTCGATTTGTCGGCATTTTATTTTACAAAATTAAAAATGAAAAGCCCAATTTTACCACTTAAAAAAAATATAGTTGAGATCCTTGACTTATAATCTACACAAAAATATCGTTTTCAACCATATTGCTCACCATTGCAATTACCCTATTGTTAATGAAACTTTTTTCTGCTTCCCGTGTCTTATTATTGGTGGTGAAAAATCTTGGAGTGAAAAGGTGGTGTCATAATATGTAGATCTCGCTCGCCTTACTAACAAAGTTAAAGCATTCACTTTTGCAAACTTACATTGAGCGTGTAATGCATTTAAATTAATTAGGTCAAACAGATATTCGACAATTGCTTGTGATTTTGGTTATAGAGAATCAATTAAAATGTTTAATGACAAAGTGCGTCAGAACAGATTAAAGAATAATTGTTTGTGTTAAATTTTGTGCTGCATTTGAGTTGGCATTGAGGCTTTCGCTCAAATGAAGAAGCGACGAATGGATTCCCATTTCAAATAACTGCAAGTAGGCACTTGCTCATTTATTTCTTATGCAACAAAACGGGTGCAGGTAAGTACTCTTGTATACCTAAATAAACCATTATATTATTTGTATGTATTTTTTGCAATTGCATTCCAAGCAAAATGGAAAATTAAAGAAAAATTGAAATTGCAGAAATTATGAACTGCTAACATTTTTATTGACGAGCCGCCTCTGGTCACAGGGTGTTGCGCCACAACATCAGTACTACTTTTCGATACATGTTATAAGTCATGTCCTTACCTTCGGGTTTAGTAGTCAGGCACATACAACCTGTAGCTCTCCAACAGGGTGGCGGTATCTATTAAGGTATTAATGACTTTATGAGAGAGCACCATTAGGGACCCGTTGCACCTGGTTTCCAGGCTTCTGAAGCCAATCTCCTGAAGTAGCTTCTCATGATGCATGCTTGTAATTACTATGTCCTCATGAAATGGCTGTTACTGTATTTCAATATTTCTTGTAGACCAAAGAAAAGTACGGCAAGGAATGCAAGATATGCTCCCGCCCCTTCACCGTGTTCCGCTGGTGTCCGGGCGCGCGCATGCGCTTCAAGAAGACAGAGGTGTGCCAGACGTGCTCGCGTCTGAAGAATGTGTGCCAGACGTGCCTGCTGGACCTGGAGTACGGGCTGCCCATCCAGGTGCGGGACTCTGCGCTCAAGGCCGTGGATGAGCTGCCCAGGAGCGACGTCAACAAGGAGTACTACATACAGAACATGGACCAACAGGTAACCAATAGCTCCTGTACTTTAATGTTATACTACTTTTAAAAGTAATATTAAATGTAGTGATGGGCTGAAGTTTGATTCACATTCGGTTCAACCAAATTTCGGCAGCTTGAACCAAACTTCGGCATTCGGCCAAAATTTGGTTCAGAAGCCGAACATGTAGTAAAATAAAATACCTACTTGCACCATTTTGACTATTATAATTGGATGTCATCGTATCTTTTATAACCGTACAATAGTAATAAGCCCTTATATTATACTCATTCATTTATTTTAGTAGGATCAAGTGAACATTAATTTGCAATTTAAAAAAAAAAAAAAATTTAAGGGTTTGGTGATTTACACAGTGAAAGTCCATTGTATATTAATTAAATAAACAAAGTTTTAATTCACTTTTATAATTTTATTTCTGTCTAGCAGTTTCGCCTACAAGGCATCTTCAGGACAATCAGGACATTGTCCTGAAGATGCCTTGTAGGCGAAAGTGCTAGACAGAAATAAAATTATAAAAGTAAATTAAAACTTTGTTTATTTAATTAATATGATAAAAATTAAATCTTCTACTACTCCGTTACATAGATATCAGGTTGAAACAAAAATGCAATAAACTTAGTATTCTTCAAACAAATAACAGTAACTAGAAACTAAACTACGAAACTTTATTACCGAACTGAAGTTCGGCTGAATTTTTAATTTTATTGAATGTTCGGCGGAAGTTCGTATTCGGTGCAAACCACATTCGGCCCATCCCTAATTAAATGTGCTTTTAATTGAAATATTTTCTTATATTAAAGCTATGTCTGGTCGATAGCTCAGTTGGTAGAATGCTTGCATTCCATGCCAAGAGCTCGGGTTCAAATCCCACCGAGGTTGTCACAAATGATTTCCCGTTTTGGTGTTTATATCTAATCTAATCTAAGTTGCAAAATATATGTAACATTAGAGATTCACATTATATGCATTTTCACAAAACAGACACTTCTAAGTTCGCGCTTAAACATGCTGCATGTGGTCCTACAATATACAATATAACACCCTGCAATTCCTGCCGACCTTCCCTGCAACAGGGGTGACTTTGGCAAAGTGAACCATTTTCTACAGCATGGGTGGTCAGCCGCATACCAAATATAGTTACTTTTATTATAGATTAGTGTAACTGGTGTGTCCTATGACAATAACATTGACACTGCTTCAACTGATGTCATTGGGTCATTATGAATTATTACTTGTAGACAGAGGTATGTTATGGGATGTTTTGAAAGCATACGGAGTGAATGGGGCTCTCCTAGTGCAGTGCATGCGAACTATGAAAATAGTATGGCATGTGTTCGTATTGATGGTGCGTATAGTGAATGGTTTGAAGTTTATAAGGGTGTGAGGCAAGGATGTGTGATGAGTCCATGGCTATTTAACATAGTCATGGACAAGTGTGTCAGAGATGCTAAACTTAATGATTGTGGATTGATGATAGGAGAGAGCAAAGTGAGTGTTCTACTGTATGCAGATGATGCAGTTCTTGTATCTGATTCAGCAGTAGAATTGCAAACAATGCTCTCTAGATTGAATGAAGCTTTGTTAGGTAACCATTTGAAGTTGAATGCAAGTAAGACGAAAGTATTGATTTTTGAAAGAGATTATGAAAATATGAATTATGAATTTAAAATTAATGGAATGAATGTTGATGTCGTAAATGAGTTTGTATACCTGGGAAGTTAGTTTGAAAAAGATGGAAGAATGACCGGTGAATTTGAAAGAAGAATAATGAAAGGCAGGTGCGTACTGGGTGCTACCACTAGCATCGCCAAGAACCAGAATCTTTCAAAAAATGTTCGACTGGCGGTGCACAGTGGTATACTAGTGCCCACTCTGATGTATGGAAGTGAAGCCTGGACGGTGAGTGAAAGTGAGATTCTTAAAGTCCATACAGTAGAAATGGACTACTTAAGAAGTATGATTGGAAAAAGACGGAGTGATATGGTAAGGAATGATTTTGTTAGAGAGGAATGTGGTGTAAGAGAAAGTGTGAAAGTAAAGATTAAAAGAAGTATACTTAGATGGTTTGGACATTTGGAGAGAATGAATTAGGAAAAACTGACGAAAAAAGTATATGCTGCGAGAATTGATGGATGTCGTGGAAGAGGAAGACCGAGAAAGGTATGGATGGACCAAATTTTCGAAATAGCGAATGAATGGGATATCCAGAGTCATAATAAAAGGAGAGCTTGTATGAAAAAGGTTATGACTCTGGATGAAATGAAAGAAGTATGCAAGGATCGAAAGAAATGGCGGTTGATCTGTATTGCTGGCGGTTAAAGCTGAGGCTTTTAAATTAAAAAAAATATATATATGTTTTGTAGTTTTTTAATTTTTTACTGTTTAATTGTTTAGAGTTTATTTGTTTTATATATTTGAATGTATTAATTGCTTGAATTCCTTGACTGATAGGTTGGTATGCGGCTGACCACCCATACTGTAAAAAATGGTTCACTTTGCCAATGTCACCCCTGCTTCAGGGAAGGTCCGCAAGAGTTGCAGGGCTTATGTTCATTTGAGATTGGGTTTTTTATATTGTAGGTCCACATGAGGCATGTGTAAGCGCGAAATTATGCGTGTCTGCTTGTGGGAATGCATTTAATACGAATCTCAAATGATACATATCTTTGCAGCTTAGATTTAGATTTAGACTTGATAATATTAATACCTGGTTCTGGCGAGGCAAAAATGGCTTGGTAAATTGCAATCCCCTTTACAAAAAAAAATGGAATTAAAACTAGATGATTTGTCTTGTAGATGTCCTCCTGGGACCCCTCCCAGCCCGCTACGGCGGTGGTGGGTGCCGGGGGTAGTGGCGCTGTGGGGGGAGGGCGCTCCCAGGCGGCAGGTGAGCTGCTGCTGAAGCTGGCGCGCACTGCTCCCTACTACAAGAGGAACCGGCCGCACGTCTGCTCCTTCTGGGTGAAGGGGGAGTGCCGCCGGGGGGAGGAGTGCCCCTACAGGCACGAGAGACCCACCGACCCAGACGACCCCTTGGCCGACCAGAACATCAAGGACAGGTGAGACGTGCAACAAGTGCAGATTGTCTTAAAATTTTGTGACATTTTAGAAGCTGTGTAGTTGTAGAATTTACATATCTTTGCAACTTAGATTTGATTTGTGTACAATAAGAGAACTGAATGGTTGTTACTCCTTTGGGGACAATGCAGTGTGAAATTTTAAAATAATGGTTCACTTTGCCAATGTCACCCCTGTTACAGGGAAGGTCGGCAAGAGTTACAGGGCTTATGTTCATTTGAGATTGTGTTGTATATTGTAGGTGTATAAGCGTCTTGTGGGAATGCATTTAATATAAATCTTAAATGTTATATATCTTTGCAACTCAGATTATAGATGATTTAAAATTTTCTGAAAATATCAGAATTATGACTCAACAATTCATTTTGAGATAAGCCTACTCCATTCTGCTGTGCTTTAGCAGCTGTCGTCTGGTTGACAGATAAAGTTTGCGTTTATTTTCTTATAATCGTGCTATGAGTAACCCAGCGAGCTCTCGATTAATGATTTTTACTGTGCGTACTTAAAGCGAGCTTCCCAAACATGACTGAAGTTTGCTTCATTGCTAGCAATTATTCAGGAGGATTATCACTTATTCTGACATGTACTGTCCTCTGTTGCAGATATTACGGTGTGAACGACCCAGTGGCTGAGAAGTTGATGCGTCGCGCTGCCGCCATGCCTGCGCTGCCTCCCCCGGAGGACCGCGCCATCTCCACGCTGTACGTGGGGAACCTGGCCGAGGGGATCACTCAGGACATCCTCAAAGCACACTTCTACCAGTACGGGGAGATCAGGTAATGTCATCTGCATGTAATGTGTTATGTGCAAAAAAAGATAACTTAGCTGTATAGAGAAACTTCTTACAACAATGTCCTTGAAAGATGCGCTTGTGGCGTGTGGATTCTATTTACTTCTACAGGTAAGGGGGCCGGCACTTATGATGATGATTAAGTACAACATTTATATAGCGCCTTTTATGACAGTGTGTCATTGCAAAGACATGACATATGACAGTGTGTCACCGTAAAGGCGCTTACTTCATTTGAAGAGGGGGTTTCTCATTCATCATCATAAGCTCAACAACCCTTGGTGGGTCTCGGCCAAATCAAGGATTCTCCTCCACTCCTGCCTGTTTGATTATTTTATGTTGATATTAGGTGGACAGCACAGGTGTCAGCCTTGGCATTGTGATGAATCTTACCAAACATTGTGCTAGATTTTATTGTAACTAAGCTTCATTTAAGATAATAAACTGCACCCCATGTAAATCTTCATTAATAAATTATCATTACTTATCTTGTAGCAATAGTCATTCTTTACATTACATTTACATACCCTCTCTGATTGATGGCAATGTTACCCCCATGCATGTTGTCTATTTAGATCCCTGACGCCAGTGCCGCGCGCCCAGTGTGCCTTCGTGCAGTTCACCACGCGGGCAGCTGCAGAGCACGCGGCTGAAAAGACCTTCAACAAGCTGGTCATCCAGGGCAGGAGGCTCACCATCAAGTGGGGCAAGTCTCAAGGTACAGACACAATCACAGCTCACTGTGATGTATATAGGGTATTTTATTATAGAATGCCATTGCAAAGACAAGTGAAAGAATTCTATAGTATGCATGTAGACAATTACTAACAAATAGGTTATTATTGTGTAAGTTTACTTCTGTAAAGAATTGCAAACTCTACCCGTAGTATAAAACTTTGTGTAAATCTCACATCGATTGCATAAATTGAAAGTATATAGAATATATGAGTAGTCCAATTGCAAACAGCGCTATGTTAAAAATTTTTTTTTTTGTTTTTGCTGTTATTATATTGGATTTTTAAAAATACTATTGTGTATTTTATTACACTATTCAAAAACTCACCTTACGTATTATTTGAGGCTTAATACGGTATACTCTTGCAAAAGTCGCTATGATATTTGACAATCCACTTTCAAAACTGTCTATGTTACTGTTCACTTGCAAATGACGCTAAGACGCCAACATCCTCGTGCAAATCCCGCCATTTTGCCTGTCAGTACGCTTGATGCAGTCTCAAAATGATTCAAATACGTTTATATACACGTGGCTCGAAACCAAGGCTTTAAAAGGATCCAATCAGATTGCATCAGCATTATTTCACAGACTGTTAAATACCACTTTTGATGCCAGTATTGAGCACATCAAATTATTTTGTGACGGTTGTGGGGGTCAAAATAAAAATTCCACAGTTGTGGGAATGTTGGCTTATTGGTTTAAAACAAAAGCTCCGAATCAAATTAAAAAAATAACAATTGTATTTCCGGTAGTTGGGCATTCTTTCTTGCCCCCTGATCGTATATTTGGCAATATTGAAAGAGAGATACGCCCTTTAGAGATAATTGCGGAACCCAATATTTATTTTGAAATTTTCAAAAAATATGGTACAGTTATCAGACTTGGAAGTGACTTCCAATTTTACGACTGGAAAACAAGTGTTAAAAATGTGCTTAAAGTACCAGGTTCTTGGCATTTTAAATTTAATGCTTCCAAAAGATTTTTCTTGAGAAAAGATAAGAATAATAAAATTGGAATCAAAGGGGAACCTAATTATGTATCTGAAGTGGTCAACTATGGGAATGTGTGTAAAAGAGGCAAGTCTTTTGAAAATGTTAAACCTACATTGATGAATATTGGAGTTCCTGTGAAAGCAGACAAATTAAATGATGTTAGAAAACTGCTGGTTAAACATTTTGGAGAAAACTGGATTACTTTTGAAAACCTTCAATATTACAAGTTCCTACAAGAAGAAGAAAATGAGAGTAATTTAATAGAAACTGACTCTGAAGAAACACTCATGGAAGATGAAACAGATATAAGGGTGTAAAAAAGTTGTTAAAATTTATAAAACGGGAAAAGTGCTTGGTTGTAAGACTTACTGATTCAAAACTGTCTATGTTAATTCCATACAACTGCAAAGATGTCTATGTTACAAATACTTTTGCAGAACTTGCTATGTTCAATTTTAATATTAAAATTACAAGAATTATATAATATAATGTTTAGAAAATAATTTCTAAACAATACCACTGTAATAACCGGTCGATAGCTCAGTTGGTAGAGTGCTTGCATTCCATGCCGTGAGCTCGGGTTCGAATCCCACCGAGCGCGAGGGTGTCAGAAATGATTTCCCGTTTCGGTGTTTATTTCAAACCCCAAAATAATAATACCGGCAAGGTTTACTCAGCCTTCACAAGAAATGAGTACCAGCTCTCTCGGGAGCTGGGAAACCCCCACTTCAACTGAAGTGGTTGGCGTAAGGCCGGCCCCCTTACCTGTAAAACTAAATAGGTTCAACTCGCCACATGCGACCCCTTCGGGGATAACGCGGCAAGAAGTTACACTATATGTGTAGCTTAGTTGCGTTTTTTTTTTTTTTTTTTGCGTTACCACTGTAGAATTATTATAATGTAACAACATTTTCTTCAATAACTTTTATAGTAGATGTTTTTATTGAATTTCCTAAAAAAACTCATATCACAACACTCATTTTTTTAATTTTATTTATGACTGAAAATCGTTGGCTCACTAGAGGTTGATCTGCTTAGTTTTTACAACAATCAACACTGCTATTTCGCACTCAATTTTGTTGACAGTAATTACTTATGCTCAATGTTTGCATCAGCCTTGGTACAGAATTCAGCTTTATGTTTGACAGTCTTCCCCCATGTATCATAAAGCGACCCGGCTCTCTGATGCGCTATGTTTAATATTCACTTGTGTTTATGTTGCATAATATGTTTTCAGGCCGCATGAACGACAGAGCCGAACAGCCCATCACTGCGTACGAGCCAGTGCCGGGCTTGCCGGGCGCCCTGCCCGTGCCCCCAGGTCCCCCTGGAGCCCTTGCGCCCCCCAGAGGCCTCACCAGGATCCCCCCTCCCCCGCCCGACGACTACTTCAACCTACACCCCCCGTGGGGTGCTGTGGCCCCCGGACCGCCCCCCATGCCACACCTGCACTACCCCAGCCAGGACCCTGACAGGATGGGCTGCCATATGAAGATGCCACAACAATAGTCACAACATAAGGACTGCTGCGATTTTCCTTTACTCGTGTCTCCACTCGGATGTGTTACAATAGACTCAGAATGTTTGAAATGCGGGGAATATGTAACGTCACCTGGCCAGGCAGTACAGAGAGCGTCGTCATGTCAGTTCAATACTATTATTCATAAAAATAAATTCCACTGTGTAAATAGACAAACTCTTGAAATTTATGACATTAAATGCTTAAAATTATACATTTGAATGTTTTGTTTATTCAAAATAATGTGACTGAGCACCTGGTGATCTAATCTAATCTAATCTAAGCTGCAAAGATATATATCATTTAAGATTTATATTAAATGCATTCCCACAAGCAGACATTTATAATTTCGCGCTAACACATGCCGCATGTGGACCTACAATATAAAAACCCAATCTCAAATGAACATAAGCCTTGCAACTCTTGCCGTCCTTCCCTGAAACAGGGGTGACATTGGCAAAGTGAACCAATTTTTTACAGTATGGGTCTACAGAACAAAAAACGCAACAAAAATATTACTAAGAGTTTAGGCTTACACGGCCGACTGATGATGCTGGAGTGATGTTTTCCGGGATCTGTTGCCGTGATCTGTGGGAGCTGGAGCTTCCGGACGTTTCGCCCATTTCAACGATGGGCTTCTTCAGCGTGAAGTATGATGATGAAGATGATCTTGATGAGAACTGTGAACAGTTCACAGTTCATATACTTCATCATACTTCACGCTGAAGAAGCCCATCGTAGAAATGGGCGAAAGAGACTGCATGGGAATTGTATGCGCGTCTACTAAGCCAAGACTGCATGGGAATTGTATGCGCGTCTACTAGGCCAAGACTGCATGGGAATTGTATGCGCGTCTACTAGGCCAAGACTGCATGGGAATTGTATGCGCGTCTACTAAGCCAAGACTGCATGGGAATTGTATGCGCGTCTACTAAGCCAAGACTGCATGGGAATTGTATGCGCGTCTACTAAGCCAAGACTGCATGGGAATTGTATGCGCGTCTACTAGGCCAAGACTGCATGGGAATTGTATGCGCGTCTACTAGGCCAAGACTGCATGGGAATTGTATGCGCGTCTACTAGGCCAAGACTGCATGGGAATTGTATGCGCGTCTACTAGGCCAAGACTGCATGGGAATTGATTGTATGCGCGTCTACTAGGCCAAGACTGCATGGGAATTGTATGCGCGTCTACTAGGCCAAGACTGCATGGGAATTGTATGCGCGTCTACTCGGCCAAGACTGCATGGGAATTGTATGCGCGTCTACTAGGCCAAGACTGCATGGGAATTGTATGCGCGTCTACTAGGCCAAGACTGCATGGGAATTGATTGTATGCGCGTCTACTAGGCCAAGACTGCATGGGAATTGTATGCGCGTCTACTAGGCCAAGACTGCATGGGAATTGTATGCGCGTCTACTAGGCCAAGACTGCATGGGAATTGTATGCGCGTCTACTCGGCCAAGACTGCATGGGAATTGTATGCGCGTCTACTAGGCCAAGACTGCATGGTTTCAATGGTTTTTTTTTGACATAATGGATATATTGTGTAACTACTTTGTTGCCTCATTTCAAAAGCCAAGTCGATAAGAATCGTGTTACGAGCACCTTTCACCACTGACTCCTAGTGAGTGCTTTAGTTTGCATGTTTCTTTTTTATGTACGCAATCGATGAATAAATTAATTATGAATTTAAAATTAATGGAATGAATGTTGATGTGGTAAATGGGTTTGTATATTTGGGAAGTGTGTTTGAAAAAGATGGAAGAATGGCCGGTGAATTTGAAAGAAGAATAATCAAAGGCAGGTGTGTACTGGGTGCTACCGCTTGCATCGCCAGGAACCAAAATGTCTCAAAAAATAGTGCCCACCTTGATGTATGGAAGTGAAGCCTGGACGGTGAGTGAAAGGGAAATTAGTAAAGTCCATACAGTAGAAATGGACTATCTAAGAAGTATGATTGGGAAAAGTGACGAAGTGACAGGGTGAGGAATGATTTTGTATGAGAATAAGGTGGTGTAAGAGAAAGTGTGAAAGTGAAGATCAAAAGAAGTTTGCTAAGATGGTTCGGGCATATGAAGAGAATGAACGATGAAAGATTGACGAAGAAAGTATATGTTGCAAGAATAGAAGGATGTTGTGGTAGAGGAAGACCGAGAAAGGTATGGATGGACCAAATTTCCGAAATAGCGAATGAATGGGATATCCAGAGTCATAATAAAAGGAGAGCTTGTATGAAAAAGGTTATGACTTTGGATAAAATGAAATAAGTATGTAAGGACCGAAAAAAGTGGCGGCTGATCTGTAATGTAGGCGGCTAAAGCCAAAATCAATTTTCATTTTTATAGATGTTTTGTAGATTTTCTAGTGTTTGTTTGTTTGTATGACTGGATGTAATTAATTGCTTGTATTCCTTGACTTATAGGTTGGTATGAGGCTGACCACCTATACTGTAAAAAATGGTTCAATTTGCCAATGTCACCCCTGTGTCAGGGAAGGTCAGAAAAAGTTGTAGGGCTTATGCTCATTTGAGGTTTGGATTTTATTTGTAAGTACACATTCAGCACTTGTAAGCGCGAACTACACGTGTTTGTTTGTGGGCATGCATTTGAGAACTTTAAATGAATATATCCTTGCAACTTAGATTATAGAGTGGAGTTCATGTGCTGTTTTATACTCGACTACGCAAGTCTCCCCTCAGATATGTAGCCTCCATGTCAAGCTGACATTATAATTGAGTCATTCTAAAGACCACTCTGAATTCATCTTATGCAGGTCATCTGGATGACGAATGTGTTACAACATCTATTTGGAATAGCCACCTCTAAGTTATTTTTACTTCTTCACCTGTGGCCTTTTTTTTCTATAGGCCTGAGACACCCTTTGGTTGCTATTTGAGCAGTTCAAATTGCACAAGGCCAAAGTGGATATGATTTGACTACTCGTATCACAGAGTCTTCTTTGAGGTTAAATCTCTAAGTGGTACTTGTAAGCGTCACATAACTATTTTACTTCTCGACATTATACATTTAAAAGGTCCACCCACCACGGATATTCCATAATATAGTTTCATTAATCCTCTGTTTGTCACATGTGAAATGTAACAATACCATAACTTTAATATGAATTTTAATTTTATAGTTGACCATGTAATTAATTTTTTTTAGGTTATAAATAAATACATACTAATGTAAGTTAACTTTTGATCTTTCATTTCATTAAAATTGTATAAAATAATTGTAAGCTGATAACCGAAAAAAATGCACAGCTTCATTAATCATCAAACAAACACGGTATAGAGCAAATAAGTCCCAAATCTCAAATGAACAGAAACTCTGCACCTCTTGCTGACTTTCCCTGAAACAGGAGTGGCAGGAGTAATTTGAGAAAAATTTAACAATGATGATGATGATTTGTTGCAAGCACTATTCCTTGACATCTTGCAACCCCAAGGGTGCTTGATTTGATGAAATGGTCTTGTCTTGTCTTGTCTTGTATCCTGCCGCCATTCCTCTAGGGGTGGCCAGTACCTCCACATAAGTGCCTCCACTTGACTCTGTCCCTGCATACTTCTTTCATCTCATCTAATTTCATCACTCTTTTCATGCATGCTCTTCTCTTGTTTCCACTCTGTAAATTCCATTCATTCGCAATCTCACTTATCTGATCAATCCAAATGGTGGGTTTTCATTTTCAGCTTCACCTCAACTGTTTTTTTCCTTGCTGGCAAATTTAACACAAATCAGAACAGATTTAATTTCTTCTCTATTTTTCTGCTATTTCAACTGAAGCAACATTAAACATAAAATGAAACAATAGTTAAAGACAACATTATGATATATTTAGTCGAGTAAAAAATAATAAATGTTTGAATAAGTAGGTATGTGTAGGTATATATCATGTAATTATTGATTTGACAAAGCAACAAGACACCTTAATGTTCTGTCAACAAGTGATGAATGTTAAGTTCCTACACGATATGTTAAATAATCATTACAAGTATACTTTACAAAATAATCATATCAAGCATCTGACTTCCTTAAAACTTAATATTCTGATTTGATAATAAGCAGAAAATACAATAATTAGGTACATCACACTTATGTGCGGGTGGACTCCTAATCAAAAGTAACAAAAATAAAGCAGATACAAACCCTAATCAAAGTACATACAAAAGATAGATAAATTATGATTTTACAAATTTTTGTTAGATTAGGTTAGTTTTGAATATGACAGCCATTTTGTTAACTGCTGATTAGGATTTTCCCCACTTATATATATAATATATATAAATCCTAAGAAAAAACCTCTTTATTGTCTAACATTCAACAAAATCAATAACAGTATTGATGTCAATACTCACAATTTTTAAATTGATTTATATTGTTGAGCCTGGGATCCACTAGCTGGTCAACTTATAAACCCAAACAAGATTTTGTGATTAAAAATAAATTATAGTTGAAATAAAGACCTACATTGACTCCTGAATGTCATGCCATCCTAGTGTGACATGTAATTCAAGGTAGGTCTCTAATTCTAAAAATCGTTGTTCTATTTTTCTCTCTGGTCTGTTTCACAAAATATCTTCCACAGATTTGTCATGATCCATGGATGTGCAATGTACATGTAAAGACCAAAAAAAAAATTCAGATCCATTGCTTTCTTCACATAGTTGGTAGGTAAAGTATTCTTAAAAAAGAAAGCACTGTAAGAGAATATTAAAGAAGGCTATTCAAAAAGTTTATTTCAATAATTATAATTAGCCATTGTTAAACAACTTTAAGGCACTGTTTTTTCGACATTAGCATGTGTGACTTCAAACTGATAAAAAAAACTACCCACACAATTGGCATAAGTACGTCCTTATCATTCAAAATAAAGTCGCTATGCTAACATTGAAAATACTGGGCCTAAGTAAAGATGAATTGCAAAGTTAAGTTAAACTGAGCTACATTCCAGGAAAAAAATCACGTAACGAGTTTAATGCCCGCTTTCCACTGCGAGCGGAGCGGACTCCGTACGGACTTCGCTCGACTAGCAACAGTAAATTTCATAGAAGTGCTTCCACCGACAGCGGAGTGAGCGGAGCGGATTGAGCGAGTAAAAATGAGTCCGCTGTGTCATGGTCTCGGCCGCTAGTTTTCAACGGACTCCGCTCCCCCGTGCCAACCCGCGCAGTTGCGTGACAGCGATAAAACACATCATACATGATTTACAAAAACACATCATACATTATTTTATAAATTTGAAAATATTAAAATGTATGTTTTATTTCAAACATCTACTTTTTATGTATTAAAGCAAAATAATACATTACTTTTTATTTTTCGAAACAAAAATAACTTTTTATTAATAATTAAAACGTTAGATCTGGGCGTAGGCTGCAACGAGCCGTCACACACTGCACATCATACATTATTGTATAAATTTAAAAATATTAAAATGTATGTTTTATTTCAAACATCTACTTTTTATGTATTAAAGCAAAATAATACATTACTTTTTATTTTTCGAAACAAAAAAAAACTTTTTTATTAATAATTAAAACGTTAGATCTGGGCGTAGGCTGCAACGAGCCGTCACACACTGTCATGTCGCCTAGTTGGCTACTCTGTGGGCTCCGCTAAGCCCGCTGTAGATGGAAGGCAAACAACTCTTTCATCTGACTCATCTCATTTCCAGCCTAGCTCACTTCGTCGAGCTCGTTGGCTGTGGAAGGCAAATACCATTATTTTTTAAAACTCTTTCGCAATGTAAGGCCAAAACTATTTCACTACGCTCCGCTCAGCTATTTCCAGCTTCCGCTCAGCTATATCCCGCTCGCAGTGGAAAGCGGGCATTAGCCTTTAGTGTGCTGGAACGCGGATCCGCGCTCCGATTGAATAGACAATTGCATTTAGGTGTACAGTTTACAGAGAAATAAAATGATTTGGGACAAGAGTCCCTGTAAGAATGTGTCACAAAGAAGTGAAACAATAAAGTAATGACAGTTAATATTAAAGCAATAAGTAACACTATAGAATATTATTGACTTTTTTGGTTCACAAGGAATCATCTAATTAGAGCGAGAGTTGATTATAAATATAGTTAAATAAATTAGAGTTAATAAGCATGCACTGCCAATGGCAGTCATCGTTAAGGCAGAGAAATTCATTTCTTTCAAATAACCATTATAATAGATAGACAAAACACTTTTATAAGTCTTTTTAGAACTGATAATCAATTATCAACAATAATATATCCATCAGTTTTTCAACTCTAAGCTTTCTGCTTGTTAGTGGACTCAGCACTAATATTCCATTTCTTAACGGACAAACGTCTAAGTAACTAGCGTCCTCGGCAGCCAATAACAAAATATTAGTTAGTCGGTTCCCTAACAACTTGGCCAGGTAATATCACAACTTTTTTGACAATCTAAAACGTGCAGACTCCATTAG
The DNA here is from genome assembly GCA_951799405.1 of Agapetus fuscipes. Classification (NCBI taxonomy): domain Eukaryota; kingdom Metazoa; phylum Arthropoda; class Insecta; order Trichoptera; family Glossosomatidae; genus Agapetus; species Agapetus fuscipes. Next base: position 13,784,556 of record OX637337.1, read on the forward strand.
TTGCTCTAACAATAATAATATTTTGTTGTCAACAATGGACTCCAAACGTTTGTGCCTTGGATGTTACAAATTTTGTTTTTTTTTCGCCAGGCAAACGTCACAGGTCTATGTGACTTAGGGTCCTTAGCAACTGATAACAAAATATTAGTTAGTTAGCAACCCGGCCTTGTGACATAATATTTTTTGTGTATGGAATTTGTAACAAGACAATTTTTTTTTCATTTTCATTACTTTTGAGAATAAAGCTTAAGATTTTAAAGCAATTATGGAAAACAAACTAGCTTTTGACTTTTAATTTTGTAAAAAACTTGTCAAATGCTATCGAAATGTGATTTGTTTTGGGATTCCATAATTTTGTATTTTTTGACAGTTCGCTGCCTTAGTGCTTGTTTACTGTAAACGCCATTGAGCTAATTTTACAGGAGCAATGTTTTTGTGTTTTGTTATTGTAATTGACAAAATCGTAATTCAATTGCCTATTTTACCGAAAGTACTGCAGGTCTGGCACTATAATAATCGGTAAAAATCATAATAATGTTACGTTTAATACTAAAAAAAGGCGTTTTAAAATGGATATACGTCAAAGATGCGCAACGGAAATTTCGTAAAGTGGATATACAGTAAAACGATCTTGAGATTGACCGGACGCTCGCAACAATCTTTTAGTTCTCGTTTACTCTATGCGCCAAATCACATATAAAGGGTGTTCCAGTCACTTCTTCACCGCACATTATATTTGTTGTACTTATTTAATTCATATTACACAGTAGGCTATTGAACTTTCATTTGACTTTTATTTATTTCTTTACTTCCTTCCTTTCCTATTAATACTCTAGTGCATGGGTCGGCAACCTGCGGCCCGCGGGGCGTCTTGGTGCGGCCCGCAAGATATTCGCCGCAACGCACCACGTGCCGGGCGATATCATACACATACACAATGGAGTGAAAAAAAACAATAAATGTCATAAAAATGGACAAAAAGAATGTTATTTTTAAAACTAAAATATTTATATACAAATACCTATTTTATGTAATGACATGTGATCCAAGCGTAGGGGCGGGTGGTAGAAACAATAGTGAATTTCATTTGTAGTTTGTACGTATATTTATTAATGCTCACGCTGCATGACTCACAAGAGGGCCACAGGGGGCGTGGCAGGGGGAGGGGGGGGGGGGTAGTCAGCATTTGCTGAAATGCTGCCCGTTAGATCCGCCACTGCTCAAGTGCGGCCCGCAATAAATCCCACGTAAAATATTTGGCCCTTATACAACAAAAGGTTGCCGACCCCTGCTCTAGTGTTACCAAAGAGATGGAAGAGAGAAGTTTATTATCAAAATATTTTTTTATTTTCTTTAAGGTTTTTTTTTGTTTTTTACTTTCTTGCTCTAGCTGAAGACTAAAATTTCATTTTTTTTCACGAAACGGTGCTATAAAGAAATCATCAACTAATCATCATCATAAAGAAAGTATTGATTTGGTGTGAAAATTTTTTTTCGAGGTTTTCACAGAAATGAGTTGTCCTGGTGCAGAACATGCCAAAAAACACTATCTTTCAAAAACGTCCGTCTGTATGTGTGTGTGTGTGTGTGTGTGTGTGTGTGTGTGTGCGTGTGTATGCGTGTCACTTTCCAAAGTATTAGACTTAGAGATACCAAATTTTGGCTACATCAACTCTTTTGAACATGTTTTAAATATGAATTACACGGCATTACACCAACTTGAAAATTCAAGATGGCTGCCATACAAAAAAAAACATAAAATTTCAGATGGCAACCCATAGACCCAGGTTTGCAAGAGTGTTGCCATACCTAATTTTCTTAGTAAAAATTTGAGCAATGACCACACTGAAAAAAATAATCTTGGAGCCGTTTTTGAGAAAAGTGCAATTTTATGTTTTTTTTGTATGGCAGCCATCTTGAATTTTCAGGGTGATCCCATGCCGGTCGGCTCATCAAAATTTGTGGTTGTCAATTCTCTAAATCTAAAAATTGGTGTCTCTGTGATTAGTAGTATCGGCTGGGACATACACACATACGGACGGACAGGTTCGACAAATTAGGTTTTTTTGCACGTCCTGGCGCAAGACAACTCATTTCCGTTGAAACCTCAATTTTTTTTTCGGACGAATACAATACTTTGTAGCTCCTTCTGACTGCTATAAAGTAAAAATATATTGAAAAGTTCTCGGCAGTTAGTGTTAATAAAAAAATACTTTTTAGAAAATTTAAGACAATAATGATAACTTATATGATGTCATCATTATATTTTCCAAAAAGTGAATCACATACAAAGTGAGAAATTTCCAGACAAAATGTTTGGTAATCAGAGGGTTAAAATTAGATAAAAGGCTGCGATTCTTAAAACTTTCTAAATAGCAATAATAATCAGTCGTTACTTTTTCAAAACATGACAAAAAAAGTTTACCCACCATACAAAGTCCAAGTTAACATACAAAAGCGTTCAATGACCATCTATGTACATATGTATAATAATCGAGAATCGTAGTTGCAACGAAATATTAACATTCAAAACTCAGATCAATTGCATGCCCACAAACAGAAACTTGTAAGTTCGCGCTTGCAAATGCTGAGTGTGTACTTACAAATTAAAACCAAATCTCAAATGAACATTAAGCCTGCAACTCTGACATTGACAAAGTGAATTATTTTTTACACTATGGGTGGTCAGCTTTATACCAACCTATAAATCAAGGTTCTTTCTTGTATAATTGGCGTTTTTTTCAGAGACGACCAACCTCGCAGAGGGCTCTTGAGGTGTGATTCACACAAAACGGCGCTCACCAAATAATCTTTTTTTTTTCTTGAAACAGCATAAACTGGCAGATGATTCTAGCTTTACATTCGTCATACAGTGAGTTAATTTATGCAAGAAAGTCGAGTGCAGATTCTGTGCATTTTTTTTTATTATTTTGAAGAAAACATCAATTATATATCAGAAAATATGTTTTTTTAGGACAAAAGTTGTAGCTTTCTATCTCTTGTATAAAATGTTTACGAAAGTAAGTCTGTTTTTATTTCGAATTTCCAAATAGTGCGTGAACTACGTTATTGAAAGATGGAACATTTTTATACGTTTCAATGTTTTGATGTTTGCTAATGATGCTCCTTGCCTGATAGGTTGGTATGAGGCTGACCCCCCATGCTGAAAAAATAGGTTCGCTTTTGCTTACGCCACCCTGATTTCACGGATATGTGACAGGAGTTGCAAGGTTTATGTTCATGTGAGATTTTGTTGATTTTAATTTTAAATTTAACGTCAATTTCAATTTTCAGTAAGGATAGGCAGAATAAGAAGAAATGGAGGCAGCTCTGCAGAGGCTCTGGCCACCCCTAGCGGAATGGCGACAGAATTACAGTTACAGTTACATATATACATAAATACTTGTTCAGATTATATTAAATTTTTATGAAAATAGAATATGATCTGTAATTTCGGCTGGTACATGCATACATACATATACGGACGGACGGGACATTATGTCTTGGGACATTTTATCGGTGGGCATTTTGTCGTGGTACCAAAAATATACTGTAAGTTATCCACGTACGTGTCTAATTAAGCATTTTGTAATCTCGTATGGCAATTATTGTCTATTAATAATTACCTACTGTTTCACGAACTAAAAATGTAGCAACCTGTATGTTAAAATGCCATTACGTTCATTTCAACATATAATCGACTAACCGTTCACATTGAACAATGCAATGGCAGAAATTGTTTTTGCAGATGGTCCGGGAGATGTTTTTCTTCCTATGAACTATAATTTTTAAAGGATTTATCTCAGGAATCCCTTTAAAACTTAAATATTCATCTCAAAATTCCGAGCGGGCTACGGTTAAAAAACAATGTTTAGGTGTGACGTCACACCCCCGCGCGTCTGTGATTGGCAGATAAGGCAGTCACTCGTCAGTGACGCATGCGCATCAGCGTTTGCGGCGTATACATTACACAAGCACTGAGTTGAAATTTCGAACACAGAATATCGTCTGTGAAAATGTTGAATAACTCGCACATTTGAAGACCAATACGTATTTTTTTTAGCTCAGATTGTGTAGAATTTTATTCTTAAGACAACTGCATCAAAAAGTCATATTTGACAAGATTGGCGTATACAGTTAACAAGAACTGGGGGAGCGAGTTGGCTAGCTGCATAGATGTATATTTTCCTAATCAGACTTATAATAGATCTACCATAAATAATTACTTATAATAGTTACTGTTAAGTTACAATCATTGTATTATAATATTGATAGAGAAGAAACTAGCTTACGGCATTGACACATTCTACATGGCTTAACCGGACCTATCAACCACAGAGCTGTCAAATACATCAGAATACTTAATAATCATGTAAAATCCTATGTTTTCTTGCTTTTTCCATTTTGTGTTTAGACACCTAATACATAATTATACATGCCATAATGTTTTCTTTCAAAATTATTAATTTTACTAACCAAGACATTTATAACGTGTGCGCATAGTGTTTGCGCAGGCATGAATTTCAATGCTGCCAACTATCTGGAAAGATTTTGTAGTTTCACCAAAGTTATTTATGTTCCTTGAGGTTGGTATGCGGCTGACCACCCATGCTGTAAAAATGGTTCACTTTGCCAATGTCACCCCTGCTTCAGGGAAGGACGGCAAGAGTTGTAGGGTGTATGTCCATTTGATATTTGGTTTTTATGTTGTAGGTTCACATGAGGCATGTGCAAGCGCGAACTTGTACGTATCTGGTTGTGAGAATGCATGTAATGTGAATCTCCAATGTAACATATCTTTGCAACTTAGATAAGATTAGATTATTTAGTTCACAATGAAAGGACACAGCAAAGATTTTGGTTCTCTCCCTAACTAAGGACAATAACGGATAGTGTATATTTTTGTTAAAAAAGTTTCTAGTCCACAGATATTATAAGTCAATGACTACAATACTTATAACTGCATTAAATAATTAATATACATTTCAAATTGCCTTAAAACGGTTTTAATGAAAGACAATCTAACATAAAATAATTCACTTTTTAATACAAATTTAAACCAGTCAATATGTATTTATATCTATACAATTAATAGTTTGTATTTTCTTCTGTAGAAAATATTTTTTAAACATAAAAACTCAACTGTTTCCAAAAACATCACATATAATTATTAGATAAATATTGTGTAGAGTTCTCATTCACATCGCAGACAACAATAATTTAATCAAACTTTTTAGAATTTGTGTATTTACACAGTGAAAATTCATTTTTATGAGAAGTATATTTTTTTAAATGAAAATCAATTGTGAAAATAAAAATGGGTTTTTTATAACAAAAAATTATACTTCTCATAATAATTTAGTCCATAGACTATATATTGATAAATCATAGACAAAAGTATACGATAAATAATAATGAATATATTTTTATGTAGGTAAATAATTTATACAATATAATAAATCTAATTTCAAAAGTGTGTTAAAACATATTTTTGTAAATAAAAGCTACAAATGGATTAAACCTCGGATGTGAATGTCAAAATAGTGCATAACTCTAAAACACACAAAAGTGGACAAAATCAAGAGGGAGCATTTCTTTGTGATATTAGTTAGCTTTTCCCCCAGTAACTCAGCCATGTGGCATTTTTTTGACAATGGAACTTGTGCCGACTCCATTAAACCACATGAGTATGCGTTGATAGGTAAAATAAGTTACTATGGTAACAAAGAAGATGGCGGACGTTGATCATCTGATTCTCCCTCTAATCATAAGCCACATTGTATACTGTAATAACAAGTATAATAAGTTATGTGAAACAGTCGGGAATGTTTTACATGTTGAGTCACATTTTGCTTTTATTTGAATACTCACTCAACACTGAGTCTACTCTGAACTCTGCCTCAAACAACAAAACAATCCAATGACTCGTGATAGTAGTTTTGTAATTTTATTCAAGCTTTTTTAAACAGAATAAAATTTGATCCACTTACTAAAAAGAAAAGTGCCCAGAGACCTTGCAGTGAATTCACAAAACGGAACATTAAAATTAGCTTATTACGAAAAACAAGGAATTAGTTAAATAAAATAATGGAACCGGAGCATTCTGTATTGATAGTTTCCCAGTGGCGCTACATCAGTTTGTCTATGGGCATCAGTGGCAAAGGGTCCTAATAACACGATTCCCATCGGCTTCCCTTTTGAAATTACGCAAAAAATAATGTATAAAACTATTTCTTTTATTTGTAACCATAAACTAACAATCTATTTGTTTCAAACTGCGCGAAATTTATTTGATCGTGTTAAATAAAGCTGCAGACTCACAAACACTGCCGAGTATGCTCCCGAGTCTTGATTCCCGATGCAATCACCGGCTTATAGTTCTGACAGACTAGGGTATCAGATGGGAACAAGTCGGAGGCGCGGGGAGAGGCGCGGGGAGAGGCCGGTTGACGCGCGGACTCGCGGTAATAATGATCAAGATAAGCCGGTATAACATTGAGTTACTCTGTAGTCTAGACGCGCGCCGTGAGTGAGAAATCTTAAATGTTTTCATATTTATGGAAATACACAATATTTTTTAATAAAATAAAATTAAATACTTGATGAAAATATATTTTTTAAAGGTTAACCATTATTAATGTTAATTTTTTCAACAAAATATGTTTTTATTGTACATTTATTTCAGATACCTACTCACTATTTTGAAGATTTGCTTAATTTCTAACGGGGCTATTCTCGGACATTTTAGTCGTCGGTTGAACCCTCGCTTTGACAAACTAATGGTGCCTGCGCTGGAAATTTCATCAGCACGGTCATTCTTACCTACCAAATTTTGTACTATTTGTATGAAAACAAATCAGCTGTTCACTTGCGGCCATCATGGATTCATAGGTCTTCATACAAATTCATCATTAGTTTGTCAAAGCGTGGGCTCAACCGACGACTAAATTGTCTAAGAATAGCCCTGTAAGGATTTCACGTCTTGTATAAAAATTTATAGATACGTATTTCAAAGCCACTTTTATTTAATTTAAGTGTAAATTGCAAAAGTCAAGCTATTTTTTTAGTAATAATATTTTATTTTTCCCCATGGAATTTTAATGTTCGATGGCTTTCTTTTTCTCCATCGAGTTACCTTCTGAGAAAAATCACCCTTCGCCACTGATGGGCATAGCCTAACTAGAAAAAACGATGAAAAATCGACAGATCCAGAAACTAGGGTCCATATCAACCAAACAAACAATGTTACCAAAACTATCCGGTGGGCATAATCTGTTGAACCAGGGTCGAATCGAATAAGCATTATTTATTTCAAATACACTAGTCAAAATTGATGTCTTCACCTGCTTGGCCATAGCGCTGACATTGTACATCTTACAAAAGTGGGGTGGTATTGTCAAATGAAAAACTACTAGCAACACTGTCATTTGGTGTATTTGCTGAGATGGGAGCGCTAAAAGGATGTTGTCAGTTGTCGGTTGTGGTTTAATATCGACTGGCGTTGATCTGCGAGTTGATGGCAGCGGACGTGACATCGGCGGCAAACCTCTGTGCCTGCTGGTTGCCCATAATCTCTGAGCTGAACTCCTGCTGAGCCTTCAGGAAGGACGCGCCCGTGCTGCGGTAGATGCGGTGCACCTGCAACACAAAACAACACTAATAGATACAACAAAGGCAACTTAGTATTATTGTACAGCTAAAAATCTGCTATCAACTGCCAGCTCATCAATACCTCTGCAGCATTTCAAATAGTGTTAAAAACCTCCAAATTACATGAAATCTGGAATCTCCTACACAGGATTCCTTAAAAAACAATCAAAGCAAAGAACATTGTGTTTGTAATAACGGCTATAATAAGTTATGTGAAGCAGTCCCGAATGTTTTTTATTTTGCTTTTATTTGTATACTCACTCAACATTGAGTCTACTCTGCACTCTGCCTCAAACAAAAGAAAATCCAAAGCCATCACTTGATATACAGCCTGTCGATAGCTCTGTTAATGGCACAAACCTAGAGCGCTAGGGCTTGATCCTGTCCAAAGGTGTCAGAAATGATTTCCTATTTCAGTGTCCTCACTGGGAAGAACATAGTAAGAGGTTAATAATAATAATGTAACACACTAAAGCAGCACTCACCAATTAAACCATTATTTACCACGGCTAAGTCCCGGGCATACGTAGCTGACAGTGAAAGTGTGCAAGCATTTATGATAGATTGAAATGAGTTACCCTGGCAATGAGGAGGATGTCAGCCACGGCGGCCGTGACAAAGCCTAGAGCAATCAGCAGCACTAAGATGCCCACCACCACGCCAGAGCCCGTGTGGTCAAAGGTTCCAATGGCGAGGATCAGGCCACTGGAAGGTAAACACATACAAGCTGTTACGAAGTAGTTAAGAAGAGCAGTGAAGCAAATCGATGACCCTGCTCTCACAACCAACCTACATTTCCTCGAGCATAGTCAATGTTATGGCTGAGGGTCAAGTCGCTGTTCTTGACTAGAGTATGTGGAACAGAATAACGCTGGTTCGAATCACGCCTGGCCCTTTGACCATTACTTCGACCCTGGTTCAACAGATGCCATTTCACGCACATAAGCTTCTGCTTTCGCATGAAGACAACTGGCCAGGCAAAACAGGTTGGTGAATTCCATTCCTCTTCACAAATATGTTTAAAAAAATAATAATAATAATACAGAAGGAAAGTTGGAATGCTCAGCCTCTTCCATAGGTACTAGCTTAGTAACACAATAAATTGTGTTACTAAGCTATTTATTGATTCTTCACTAGCCATCTTGTTAGGCAAAATATTTAATGATAGATCGTCCAGTGGTCTGTCCTGCCGGAAAGTGCTTCCAGAAGGACGTGCTGGCGGTATCGAGTCCTGCCAGTAGTACTCATGTTATCGTTAAATTTGTATGGACTTTCCTCACTGGTCCTGCTGGCAGGCCTGACTTGCCGTTTCTAACGAATGCGGATAGAAGTAGAAAACCTTTTGATGACATACCAGTTATGCTTATAATTCTAACAATTAGTTATGGTATAATTCTAACAAAAGTATAGTAACATATAATTGGAGGTTGAGAATTTTATTGTACTTAAAAGTGAGTGTGAGATATGTGTATGGGTGTTTTGAATATTTCAGAAAAAAATGGGTTTATAAAATAAGGTTAATAATGAAGAACTGCTTATATTTATTATGTCAGTTATTTATTCGTAGCAACTTTGGATTGAAGTATTTGAACTCTCTTCATGTACATCAATATTGTCATCAGCTGTGTTGTCGAAATCTCCAATCAAAATTTCTTTAGGAACGGTTGAAACTTTTCGTTGTCGAAATCTCCAATCAAAATTTTTTTAGGAACGGTTGAAACTTTTCGATCTATGTCCCAAAACACCCATACAAAGTTGTTTTATACTTTTCTTACTGTGCCCGAACAATAACTACTATCGTAGTCGTCCCCAAAATGTTCACGACTCCACGTGTTTTTGCCATTTTGTTCATTGAAGAATGTCGCTTTAGCGCGAACGCGCACCCCACGTCTTATACTGGCAGCCATTTGGGCCAAACTGGTCGTAACGGCATGATTAAAAAACTCGCTAGGAGCGAATGAGATGCACTACGTACCAAAAAAAGTACGTCCTGCTAGCATGCCTAGAAATACTCAAATAAACAGAAAACGCGCATCCTACCGGTAGGACGTAAAGTCCGGCTAGAAGGACGCTGGATTTTCTATCATTAAGGTCACCTTACGCATGACACCTTTAGAAAGATCTTAATTTGTTTTATGAAGAACAACAAGTATTCTACATATATTTAAACAAACACTCTTTTTCATTTAAAATTACAAACATTTTCGGTCCATAGACTGTCTTCAGGTACACAAAGCTTAATTCTTATAGAAATCATAATAATAGTGTTATGTTTCCTGTACCTGAAGATAGTCTAGGGTCTGAAAAGGTTTTTAATTTTACATAAATAAATAAAAAGAGTGAAAATAAAAAAATAAACAGTTTAAATGTAGAATACTTGTTCCTTACAAAAAATATTGAGACAAATAATGAATTTTCAGTGTTCACACGCAATAAAAAAAACAAACAATACACAAACCATAAAAAAAATATTTAGAAAGAGGCGGTAATGTTGGCGGCTAGGGCATTTAATTTAATTTCTAAGTTGTTTTTTTGTAAATCAGGGGCTGACCACTCATACTGTAAAAAATGGTTCACTTTGCCAATGTCACGCCTGTTTCAGAGAAGATCAGGAAAAGTTGCAGGGTTTATTTTCATTGTCAAGGTTTGAATTTTCATCTGTAAGTACTCATGCAGCATTTGTAAGCGCGAACTTACATGTGTCTGTTTGTGGACATGCATTTAATATGAATTTTAAATGTTTATGTATCTTTGCAACTTTGATTATAGAATGGTTCCCACTATTAGCCTCTAATGTGCAGCATCCATGCCACATTGAAATTACTATCATTACTATATGACTCTTGCTCCTCTGTTTGACCCTCATGGCCATAGAGCTGACTGATCATTGTGTTTAGAGCTTTGAATTAGAAATGTTTGTATTTACCAGGTCCCACTGCCCGGCAGCCCGATGGACTGTATGGAGGTGACGATGAACTGGAAGAAGAAGACAAAGAAGTAGACCATGAAGCTGAAGGAGGAGTCGCTGCGGAAAGCCTTGTACACGGGCCGGTACCAGCACACAAAGCTGAACGGCGTGAACAGCATGAAGTACAGGATGGCCAGCCCAAAGGTTTTGATGTCCCCCACGTGGATCAGCAGCGCCAGGCCCCCCACAATGTTCATCATCATCACCAGCGTGTGGACTGTGGAATCACAAACATACATTTAATAATAATTACCCAATGACATCTGTTGAACCAGAGTCAAAGTTATCGTCAATAGGACACAACGGGACTTGAATAAAAAGATAATTTGAGTGCCAACTCTTTATCCGCTAGACCAGCCATACTCAACCTGCGGCCCGACAAGCTTTTCTGTGCGGCCCGCGGACGTGATTTACAAAATCTGGCATTCTATATTTCGTAGGACGTAGAAAGGGACGCGCATAAAAAAAAAATTGTAGGGAGGCAACTTGAAAATTACGTGTGCCTACCCCCCCGTCGCCAGATTTTTTTACAGACAAAATATACTTTTGAAAATTGCATACCCACCCCCCCCCCCTTGTCGACGATATATTTTGGTCAAACCAGTATAGTGTTGCGGCCCGCATAGGTTTTCATATATATCTATGTGGCCCGAAGACAAAAAAGGTTGAGTATCATTGCGCTAGACCATCAACCATCAACATATTCATGTATGGGAGCTTTAGGCTTACATGGCCAGCTGTTCATACAGGAGAGTTGTCTAGTGGAGCTGGAGCTTCCGGACTTTTCGCCTTTGTCTGCAATGGGCTTTTTCAGCGTGGAGGTGATGTGATGATGATGATGTTGATGAAACTGAGAGGATTCATCACAATATCATCATGTCATCACCTTCACGCTGAAGATACCCATCGCAGACATGGGCAAAACTCATGATTTAAATATTAGTAATTGAGAGTCGTACAGTCCGGTCGATAGCTCAGTTGGTAGAGTGCTTGCATTCTACCCCGTGAGCTCGGGTTCGAATCCCACCGAGGAGGGTGTCAGAAATGATTTCCTATTTCGGTGTTTATTTCAAACCCCATAATAAAAATACCGGCAAGGTTTACTCAGCCTTCACAAGAAATGAGTACCAGCCCCCTCGGGAGCTGGGAAACCCCACTTCAACTGAAGTGGTTGGCGAAAGGCCGGCCCCCTTTCCTGTAAAAATAAATAGGTTCAACTCGCCACATGCGACCCCTTCGGGGATAACGCGGCAAGAAGTTACACTATATGTGTAGCTTAGTTGCGTTTTTTTTTTTGCGAGAGTCGTACACATTAAGCGATGTTTTTTTTGTGGTCCACTGTTTATTTATTTTTGAAAGAAAAAATCTATAGAAAAAAATAGTATAATTAAAATGACTGTAATTTTAATGCTGTTGCCATTTTTCCAGAGATGGCCAGAACCTCTGCAGAGTCTTCTCTATATATTTTTATTTAAAATGAATCAGATAGGATTTATGTTTTGTATTTTTGGAGCTATTTGATATTAAAAACATAAGTTGCGCAGGTGCACGGCCGCTGAAAATCGCTGGCACACCAGAGGTTAAGCCTTGCGTAGGAATGAGTGACTCACACAGCCAGAGGTAGTACATGTGGGTAACGATGGTCTGGAACTCGTGCGGGATGTCCACGCTGATGTCCTGGTAGAAGCAGGGCTGCAGTGGGCAGGCGGCGGGCAGGGGCGGCCAGTTGTTCCTGCGCGGGCCTGCCGCCGCGCTGCCCGCCTGCTGCAGTTGCGCCTCCATGCGCGCCAGGGCCTCTGCCTTGCGCTCGAGCTCTTCTTGCCGTCTCTGAGCAACAAATCAACAGGATGAGCACCAGGCATTAAGGCAAAGGTGAATAATGCAGGTAGGACGCAGAACAACTACTACAGATGACAGATTGGAAAGCCACAGCAGTAGACAGGAGCTGGAGGCGAAGGCCGATGGAGGCCAAGGCTCAATATGAGCTGTAGAGCCATCGAAGAAGAAGAACAATGCAGGGTAAAAAACACATTAACCTAAGGCTCATATTTAATGAATGCCTACAAGCAGGCACACGTAAGTTCACGCGTACACATGCTGTATGTGTAGCTCGATTGCGTAAATTAAAAATGTATGGAATATATGATAGCACTCTTTGAGTGTGATTAAGTTGTTATACATTTTTTCAATTTACGCAATCGAGGTGAGTGTACGCAATGTTTTATATATTCGGGGTACTGAAGGAGGGCGCTGTTATAAAGGGCTTACAAACTGATAAAATCAATGGATATTATTTTTTTCTTCAACAAAATAGTTCATAAGCTTTGGCAAATCACCTATCTTCATTTTGAACTATCAAAATTGTCATTTTACAAGATGATAGCATTAGTTCTGGTTTTCAGTTTATGTTTCGATTATGGAAAAAACATGTGTTCTAAAAATAGACATATCTCATTAGTATGCGTAGTCGTGGTAGTAGTCCGGCATTCTGGAGGTTAAAGAGTAGAAAAGTTTCACTATAGTCATTTGACTCTGGGTGATTAAAGATCCCCACTGCACTGGAGTCTCTTATTCTTAGTAACTTCTCTAAAAGTAACAAAAGAATCCATTAACAGGAAGTTCCGGATGCTGAATAGAATTTTTCCCTAGGACAATGCTCATCAACTACCACAGCGCCCTGGAGTTCTCAGCTTCCATCTCCATTTTCCCGGTCCAGTAGGATGATCTTATCTTCCTTATCATATTCCAGTACACAGACTGAGCACTCGTCCAGGTCCCTTGGGCGGTTTCTGTGCAGCCCGTTGATATCTCCTCTCAAGTCTTCTCATCTCCGGCTTTCCACATCTGCATTCTTCATCGAACCAGTATTCAGATCCTGTCTGCCTTCTGATTGTTGTTTTCAGTGGAGCATACTTGTTTATTGTGCTTTTATTGTTAATACTTGCCGAGGCATTGAAATTACATCGCAGATGCCGCTCTTAATTCCAACCTGACTATCATTGACAGTTTTCTCCATTACAGTTTTGAAGTTTCCTATCTTCACCAAGAATTGCAGTTTTCATGTATAATTTTTATCAACATTTCCCTAAGACCCAACAATGTAAATATTATTATGATAAAATATATAAACAATAAAAAAATATATATTCATTGATAATTATCTTGGCTTTTCCAAATAGATTAATGTTTTACTAAATTATGGATAAAAAATACATGTACATATGTAAAGATAAGATAAAACAGTAGATGTAAAATATTATGACTAAGTCCATGAAACAGTTTTAACGGCAGCCTCTGCGTTTGAAAGAAAACGGCTGATGTTTGGGATGTACTTAAGCATACAAACGATGGAATATATAAAAATTAAAAAATCAAATTATTTAGAAAATGTCTTTATTTATTTTTGCAGCGTGCTAAAACTGTAAAAATAAATACTTCACAATACAAAAAAAGAATCCCAATATTATCATTTCCTCAAAATTGCTTGAAAAAGGGGTGTTATTGTGGACGTTTTTTTTGGTATCCACGATAAACAAAATAAATTTTTAAAAAACTGACCTGTAGTTTAACTTGTTTTCTCAATTTAAGGAGTCTTAAATTTTGTTATTTTTAGCTGGAAGAATGTAAAAAATATATATTTCAAATTAAATTACTTTTTCCCATACAAATTGAAGCAAATACCGCCGCTAGGGGATTTATCTGTCAGTCGTGAGGTATCATCCGAGCGAAACGCACGTAAAATTTTCGGACACTATAGAATAAGTCAAAAAAGTGGAAAATTTTGAGTTTTCTGATACAAAAATATAAAAGGTGCTAATATCTTTGAAATAAATCGTGAGTAAAACCTTTATTCTTCATTTTTACTTTTATTTTGGATAGTTTTTTGATTTTAAAAGAATTTTGTAGTGCTGCCAGGTCTGCATGAAATGTTAGTAAAATATTTGTACATAAGACGTATTTGTAAACAAATAAAAAAAACTTTAATACCAATACGGTTTTGTAGACTTGCTTCAATTGACATTATGTTGCAGATGGGACACAAAAAAAAACAGACATGCAGTAGCTCCAAGCAAAAAAAAGTTTTAAAAGCCGCCAGGGAAAAATTACGATTTATTCGATCTGGGAGTCAAACCACTGCTGTCGATGAAAATATTGTAAGAGAAAGGTAAATAGTATTTTGTTATAATAAATACGATTTTCTAAATGTCAGAAAAACATCAATTTTGTTTTTTTTAATGATGTGCTAAAATCAATCAATCAATCGAGCTAAAAAACAAATTAAAAATATTTTTGATAAACCTTAATGTCTTACATTTACACAAAGTTTTTTTTTAAGTTACTTTTTTCAAGTATAAACTAAATATGTAAACCTTAAGATTAATAAAAATGTTTTCATCAAAAAAGTATCTTATTTGAAAAAAGTATTTAGAAGATACGTATCTTGTATTTCAATACTTTTTTCAAAAGTATCTTGTATCTCAAATCCTTTTCTTAAAGTATCTTGTATTTCAGATACTTTTTATGAGGTATCTTGTACATCTCTGATATTATATAAACAAAAGGAAGGTACCAACACCTCTGCGGCACTATAACAAGTGTCATAGACCCTTAGAGTCTCTTGAATCTAGGGAGTCTCCCGCACAGGCTTTCTTAAAAAAAAAAAGTACCAAGTACAGTTTACAAATAGCAAACAATTATGGTATCACTAATACATAACATATAAACAAAAGGAAGGTATCCAAATTAAAATAGAAGAAGAGAAACAACTTTCAATTCTAAGAAGAAAAAAATTACAATTACCTACGTACCTACGTACCTACCTGGCTAAATACCTACTCAGCGATACTCGCGGACGCGTGGGCGGCCCTTAAGAAGTGACTGTATAAGCTTTTTCATATCAAGGAAATGTGAACAGCAAAAAAAGTATGATCAGATTTTTTTCTAAACTTTTAAGAATTTGTATTATTACACTATGAAATATATGTAGATACATTATTACACATTGAAAAAATTTTTTTATTAGAATCATAAAAAAATATTAAAAAAACAGAGTTCTTATTTTCACAATAGGGTATTTGCAATAGTGAGGAATTTGGTAAAAAGTGTATAATTTTGTTAGATTACGATAAACATATAAACAAGGGCCTAATTTCAAGTCCTAAATAAATTTATATAATTTTAAATTTGAAAAAGATCTTTTGAAAATTTTGACCGGTTTTGAAACGGATGTGCGATCCGTCAACGAAATTTGTAGCCCCCATGACGTCATTTTCTTGTATCGACAACGCTGCTGGTATTGCGATGGCTATAAAAAGTCAAAGAAAATGACGTCACAGCCGAAAATTCAATCCAAGGAGCGTTTTGGCGCGTAAATTCAAACTTCATTTTTTGAACATTAATAACTTTGTAGAAAAAGCAAGTAAAAATAAAATTCAAGAAGTTTTGTGATAAGCAAATATAAAGGAATTTAAATCCACAATAATTTTTTTTTGTGAAATTTCCCTATTGGGTATTTTTTATTACCTCAAGTACTTTCAACTAATGTCATTGTCAAGAGGGCATAATTTTTCTGCAGCAATATTTTAAAAGATTACTTATGTAGAGAGCATTTACGTACCTTTAGCTCCTGACAGAGTGCAGAAAAAAAAGGAGAAATGACATAGATTAGAATAGTAAGACTCGATAGATTATCTTTTATACAAAATCCAACGGATGATATGATTTTTTGTCCTGTATGGAATACTTAACTATTGAACCGTGATATTTTATAAAATATAGCACATAAAAAAATGCAATGCATTGAGTGTTTGACTGCGCCATCCAAGGGTTCTAGACACAGCCCAGTTCTCCCGAAGCTCCAAGTCTCCAGAAGGCTGCCACAGCTTGCAGGTGCTAGTCCTGGGCGAGATCTAGCAGATGGATGTAAAAGACGCGGCGAAGTCCGAAGACCTGTTTGTTTGCTTCTTTCCCGTTTCTCTTTCCAATATTTCTTGAATGAACCACTGTTTTGTTTCCCCTATAATAATCTATAATCTATAATCTAAGTTGCAAGGATATATTCATTCAAAGCTCTCAGATGTATGCCCACAAACAAACACGTGTAGTTCGCGCTTACAAATGCTGATTGTGTACTTACAAATAAAATCCAAACCTCAAATGAACATAAGCCTTGCAACTCTTGCCGACATTCCCTGAAACAGGGGTGACATTGGCAAAGTGAACCATTTTTTACAGTATGGGTGGTCAGCCTCATACCAACCTATAAGTCAAGGAATACGAGTAAAAAATAACATTTAAGTATAAGAAAACAACAAAACCTTAAAAATAAATCTATACAAAAAAAAGTAAAAAAAAAAGAAATGTCTTATGCAAAAAATGTAGCAAGCCAATAAACCAACATTAAAAATCAGCATTGCAGATTAGCCGCCACTTCTTCCTGTCCTTGCATACTTCTTTCATTTCATCCAGAGTCATAACCTTTTTCATACAAGTCCTCCTTTTATTATGACTCTGGATATCCCATTCATTCGCTATTTCAGAGATTTGATCCTTCCATACTTTTCTCGGTCTTCCTCTACCACGACATCCATCTATTCTAGCAACATATACTTTCTTCGTCAATCTTTCATCACTCATTCTCTCCAAATGCCCGAACCATCTTAACATACTTCTTTTAATCTTCACTTTCACACTTTCCCTTACACCACATTCTTCTCTTACAAAATCATTCCTCACCCTGTCACTTCGTTTTTTCCCAATCATACTTCTTAGATAGTCCATTTCTACTGTATGGACTTTACTAATTTCCCTTTCACTCACCGTCCAGGCTTCACTTCCATACATCAAGGTTGGCACTAGTATACCACCGTGCACCGCCAATCTAACATTTTTTGAGAGATTTTGGTTCCTGGCGATGCAAGCGGTCGCACCCAGTACACACCTGCCTTTCATTATTCTTCTTTCAAATTCACCGGTCATTCTTCCATCTTTTTCAAACTTACTTCCCAGGTATACAAACTCATTTACGACATCAACATTCATTCCATTAATTTTAAATTCATAATTCATATTTTCATCATCTCTTTCAAAAATCAATACTTTCGTCTTACTTGCATTCAACTTCAAATGGTTACCTAACAAAGCTTCATTCAATCTAGAGAGCATTGTTTGCAATTCTACTGCAGAATCAGATACAACAACTGCATCATCTGCATACAGTAGAACACTCACTTTGCTCTCTCCTATCATCAATCCACAATCATTAAGCATCCCTGACACACTTGTCCATAACTATGTTAAATAGCCATGGACTCATCACACATCCTTGCCTCACACCCTTATACACTTCAAACCACTCACTATACTCACCATCAATACGGACACATGCCTTACTATTTTCATAGTTTGCATGCACCGCACCTAGGAGAGCCCCATTCACTCCGTATGCTTTCAAAACATCCCATAACATACCTCTGTCCACTGAGTCAAAAGCCTTTTCCAGATCTACAAAGGCCGTGAACAGCTTCCGCCTCATCGACAATTGTTTTTCAACAAGTTGTCGTAGAGTAAAAATCTGATCAACACAGCCTCTACCGGCCATAAAGCCGGACTGTATATCGGAAATCCTTTCACTAGTAGTCAGAATCGCATTTTTTATAATCACCTTACAGAAGACTTTTCCTGGTATACTGAGTAGACTGATTGGTCTGAAGTTCTGACAGTCTTTTTTGTCCCCTTTACCTTTGTAAATGGGAACAATGACTGCCTTCCTCCAATCCATCGGTACTACTCCTGCATTCACACAAAGCTTACATAATTCGTACATCCAATCTATCACACATTCACCTCCTGCTTTCAACATTTCACCATTTATACCATCAAACCCAGCAGACTTCCCATTCTTCAGACGTGAAATAGACACTTTCATTTCTTCTTTCAAAATATTCAATTCATTCTCTTCATCTATCTGTTCATAAATTCTTCTTTCACCCTGACCAAAAATTTCTTGAAAATAGTTCTTCCATCTCTTGCATACTTCTTCATTCTCCCATACCATCTCACCGGCAGCACTTTTGACTCCTGGAGTGGTCAATGCAGAAGATTTATTTTTATCCGCATTGATCCACCTCCAAAATTCCTTCCTACTGTCGGTGAAACTTCTGTTAATCCTTTCATCAATCTTTCTTTGTTCATTCATCTTGCTTTCATAAATTATAGTCTTCGCCATTCTCTTAGCTGTCTTATATTCGTCTTCTAGCTTTCTATCATTTCTATCATTCAGCCAATTTTCATAACACTTTTTCTTAACTTTCACAGCTTCTTTCACTCTATCATTCCACCAGGCATCTCCTTTCAATCTTCCACCTTTCGTTACCCCACATGCTTTTTTAGCGCATTCAGTCATTCCTTCTTTCAGATCTTTCCACATACTTTCAATATCTTTTCCACACACACTCTTCTCAAGTTCACTCACACTTAAAATTTTGTGGAGCTCTGATACATACTTCTCTTTCACATTTTCTTCATTCAGCCTTTCTACTTTTATTCTAGGCAATCTTACTTGCCTCTTGCGTTTCTTCTTTCTTACTTCACCAATCATTATTTTAGCACATAAGAGATAGTGGTCACTGCCTGTTTCAGGCCCCCGGTAGACACGGCTATCTCTTACGGCTCCTCTCAATCTTTCATCCACACAGATGTAGTCAATGATTGTGCGACTTCCCACAATCTGCCTCGTGTACAGATGCACATCCTTATGCCGAAACCAAGTATTCGATGCAAAAAGACTGTGCTCCGCACACAAAGCAATCAGATGTCGCCCATTATCATTGACTACACCTCTCCCACCAGGACCAATTATTTTCAAACATTCATCTCTCTGTGCACCTATCCATCCATTCATATCACCTAAAATTACAATGTTTTCATTATTCTTCCTTTCATGCACAACCGCATTCAATTCATTCCAAAAACTCATTCTCACCTCCATACACTCTGAATCAACAGGAGCATAACAGGCAACCAAGAAAAGTCTCAAACTGTTAATTTTGAATTTGACAACCAAAATCCTAGGAGAAATTCTTCGATAACCTGTTATACATCCTTTTACACACTCACTCACAATCACACCTACACCTTGCCTTTCATTCCCATCTTCCACACCTGACCAAATATACAATTCACCGTTCACTAATACTTTCTCACCATTCCCTTTCATTTTTGTTTCAGTCACACCCATTACTTTTATTCGTTTCTCTTTCATTACATTCATAATTTCTTTCTCCTTGCAATCATTCATCTTCCTTACATTCCATGTATTATGTTTTAATATGCAACCCTTCTTAAAATAAGATAATTAACATCACAGAAAAGAATGTCACGCCCTGGGAGACTGGTAGCTAGCCGGGAGTACCTGAGCATCATCTATGGGAACATCCTCAGGTGTTCATTCTAAACTTAACAACCGATTGCGATGCAGCTTACATGACTTATTGTTTACACACCAACTTGCTGTAACTGTAATTCTGTTGCCATTCTGCTAGGGGTGGCTAGAGCCTCTGTACATTTGCCTCAATTTTTTCCTATCCTTGCATACCTCTTTCAATTCATTCATATTCATCACTCTTTTAATGCATTTCCTTCTCTTACATTCGCTTGTATATCCCATTCTTTCACAATTTCGCCAATCTGATCCAAAAACATTTTCAAATGTTCTCTTCGCTGGGTTGGAAAACTCCAGCCTTACAGCAACTGGGTCTTCCTTGCATAATTGGTGCTTTTCGCAGAGACGACCAAGCTTGCAGAGGGCTCTTGAGGTGTGATTCACACAAAACAGAGCATACCAAATAGATCATCCAAATATTTATTTTCATTTCAGTATTTAAATGGCTGGTTATGTATTGTACGAGTACACACCGCGGTTGAATAAAATTGATTTGTTATTTTTATTGAAACTGTGTAAGCCGGTAGATGATTCTAGCTTTACACACACTTTTTGTGGATTCATTTAGACAAGAAAGTCAAGTGCAGTTCCATGTTCAATTTTTTTTTCAATTTGAATTTGGAACAAATTTAAATTCTGAAAAAGGGAATGACATTTTAATAATGTTTTATTTTCCTTTTGAATCCAATCACAGGTTAAATGAAGTTGTGCAGAAAAAATATTTTATTTTCTGACTATGCGGCTGACCACCCATACTGTAAAAAATGGTTCACTTTGCCAATGTCACCCCTGTTTCAGGGAATGTCGGCAAGAGTTGCAGGGCTTATGTTCATTTGAGGTTTGGATTTTATTTGTAAGTACACAATCAGCATTTGTAAGCGCGAACTACACGTGTTTGTTTGTGGGCATACATCTGAGAGCTTTGAATGAATATATCCTTGCAACTTAAATTATTATAGATTATTATTATGAGTTGTGTAGAATAAAAGATGGTGAATCAGGATCATTATTTGATAGGGAAGATGAAATAATTATCTGCTCCTCAACATTACAAGAGAGAACTTCAGTAGCAACAGATCAATGATCTACGGGAAAAATAAATACCTGAAAGTCTGCCGTAGAGAAGTTGGGCGGGGGCTGGTTGGAGGCAGGGGCCGGGACAGGCTGCGGGGAGACAGCGCGCATGATGGCCGGTTGGCTGGACTGCTGTCCTGACTATACAGCACAACATTAGCTTAGACATCTACAAAAGTTTACTGTTCCTACAAGAGGTTTGTGTACCCCATAAGGTTCACTGGTTAAACTCTGCATAACTAGCAACACAAGCAGAGAGGAGGTAGACCATTGACCTGAACGGTCTTGTTTACTCACATTTGTGTATCTAATATGAGACAATATGTTGTCTTATCCAGGCTTCGCATTTCCACCTGTTTAAGGCTGTCAGGCTGAGTTTTGGTTGTCACCATGTGATGGTTAGCTGGTCGGTGTAGAAACAGATAAGGCACCAGTGCACTGCGACAGCCTGTACTCACCCCAGGTGCATTTCTGCTCTCTTGATTACCAAAGGGACTGTAGTCGTCTAGACCGCGCTGGGCGATGTTAGCATTGCTCGTGACTTGCTGGACGGACGGATCCTGAAAACAAAAACAACATAAATAAAAGCGCAGCAATAACGAAAAAAAATACAGAAGAAATACTTCTCCACTCACTGCGAACGGATTGTCTATGGTAGGCTCGGCAAACGGATTATCGTCGAAACCAGGCATCTTTACAAGGTTTAACGGCAAATTATCGTCAAAATAAAATGTGAAAGCTACTCATGTAGTTGAAGGCTACTCTAATCGGGGTTTCAGTTGGTTTTTGCGCCGATATATTGAATGAATCCGGTCTTCGTGAGAACTAGCAGCTAGACAAAACAGTGACGGAAATTGACAACTCGCTGTCATCGACAACAAGAAAAAATCTTTATCTTTTATTTTTATGGCTAAAATGTGTTATCATATCCGACCCGCTTGTTTTAAGAAACGTGAGATTTAAAAAAAACAGGGTTCCATTCATCCATTTTTACTTTCCGAAATGTAGCCAGATTTTTTGTTATTCTAGGGATGGGTAGATGGGAGAAAAATAGGTATTAATATTTTAAGAAAATATAAAAATTCAGAAAAAAACTTATTTTTATCCTGCCACCGTTCCTCTAGGGGTGGCCGGTACCTCCACACAAGTGCCTTCACTTGACTTTACATACTTCTTTCATCTCATCTAGTTTCATCATTTTTTTTGTGCACGCTCTTCTTTTGTTTCCACTTTGTAAATCATTATTGATTCGCAATCTCACATATCTGATCAATCCATTCTTTCCTAGGTCTTCCCCTTATCTAATAAATAATTAAATATATCTAATAAAGAAAAAAAATGTTATCGATCGCTGGCCTTCATCGCTCATCCCTGTTTTGATATATTTTAGGTATTTAAAGCATTTCGAATTTCCGTACGGCCACACTAAAATTGGCGCGAATCCAGTGTAATCTTTTTGACGTTTCAACGCTTTTGAAGTTTTCAAAATATAAAGTTTTGAGTGAAAACCTTGCCGAATCTTGCTTTTATATAATTAAAAAAATAAAGTTAAAATGAAACTAACTTGTGATATTGAGTGTATAAGTCGAAACGCTCAAACAACAAATGTGATCGCATCTAAACGTAGATGCGTGAAGTCAACCTTAGCACTTGGAAAAGAACCCAAAGATCAAAACACTTTCTTCATTTTGCACTTTAGCTCAACAAAACCTCAAGGTTTCAAATACAAAGTGACAGATAACATTGAGAAGGTGTTTATTAAATTCTGCCAAGAAGGGAAATCCACAATTAGATTTAAAGTGCCTCCGCATGATCTAGCAATAAAAGCGGACCCGATACAGCTGAAGCATTTCATGAGAGGCTTAAGGGCATGTATGGAAAATGATATCAACATCTTGAAAACGTTACAGCTGTCAAATGTTTCAGTCAGTGTGCCTAGTACAAAGAATGTGGCCCCCACAAAACTAGTAGTGTCAGATATTTCAGCCTATCCGAGCAAGGGCCTTCCTCGCACATTACAACACCTTCAGCTGAGTCATCTCAAAATGGTGAACATGAAAAGTGATGTATTGCTTTTAAGGACTTTAAGTTTCCTGGATCTCAGCAATAATCGGTTGGAAACTCTTCCCGCAGAAGTTGGTGAGAATATTTCTGCATTGGACCACCTATCTATCCGAGCGTGTTCATGAGCTTTTATACTTGTAAATGTCCTTTTGAATAATATGTTTGTGTTTTTAGATTCTTTTAAAATTGTAACTGGTAATTTGATACTATTTTGTCTGTGCATTTCTTTTTTTATTTTTCAATGAATTTATTAAATCTAAATATTTAATTAGTAAGTACTTAAGTACTTATTTGTTATATTATTTTTACACTTCATCTTACAAACCAAAAGTAAAAATTAAATTAAAATACTGATGTCTTCAGTCAGTTATCAAGGTTAATACTTAATGAGGTTGGAGCTTTTTCCTTGGCGAGCACATGCAGTCATGCACGGCACTGTGATCCTTAGCAACCTATAATCTAAGTTTTTTTTGCGGCGTTCGCTCGCGGAGAAAAAATCTGATTTTGAGTCCATTGTACTCAAAAAGTAATCTAAAAATAATATTGTCTTTTTTTTTTATTTAAAAAAATAGATTTGGGGCTGTCCATATATTACGTCATTCGCATTAAAGGGGGGGAGTCTGGTCTGCGGATGATGGCGAATGATGTACGAGTACCAAAACAACTTATTTTGCCTGGCCAGTTGTCTTCATGCGAAAGCAGAAGCTTGTGTCCATGCAACGGCATCTGTTGAACCAGGGTCGAAGTTATCGTCGCGGGATTCGAACCAGCGTTATCCAGTTCCAAATAACCTGTCTTAGTCCCCGTAGCCATAACACCTTATTTTATTATTGTATAAAGAAGATAAAGTATTACAACATGATTGCTGCAACAATCAGTAAAGTGCCCTGCTTTGTGTTCCAGGTGAGATGCCTTGTTTAAAGGAACTCCACCTCAGTAATAATTGCCTGGGGCTCACCGACTATCCTGTGTGGCACTGGCTGCAAGGAAACAAGGTAATCATTATTGATGAAGAAAAATAACCTGCCCTCTTTCATGGGTGTTGTAACTGCAAAAATGACAATTTATTCAATCTTCTTATCTCCTCTTGTAGTAGCAGCCCAGTCCATAGTTCACTTGGCAGAACGCTTATGTTCAAACCGGATCTATGGTCCGAAACTTTGTGAAACTGTGGGGTATTGGACCATGACAAAGAAGAAAGATCGGTGGTTAAATATCCCACTGTTTCAAATACAACTTGCATGCAAAGTGCCTTCTTTATTTTTATTTGGAAAAAAACAACATATTTTTACAATTCAGATTAAAATTAACATAGGTAGGTATATAAAATTTAAACATATATAAAATTTTAAAGGAATTGAAAAATGGGAAAGCTGCAAGTGTGGATGGTGTGAGACCTGAGATGATGAAAGCGGGAGGAGAATGCGTGATTGAATGGATGAAAGAGCTTTGCGAATTGTGTGTTAGTGTCAAGGAGGTTTCATTGGACTGGAGAGAGGCGGTCATTGTGCCAATTTACAAAGGTAATGGCGACAAAAAAGACTGCCGTAACTTCAGACCGATCAGCCTTTGTAGTGTGCCAGGTAAAGTGCTATGCGAGATTCTTATCCATAGGGTAAGATTATCCACCCAGGAGAAGGTCTCAGATATACAATCTGGCTTTATGCCAGAAAGAGGTTGCGTAGACCAGATATTCGCGCTTCGACAGATAGTCGAAAAACAGCTGGCCATAAATAAAAAGGTATACGCCGCTTTCGTAGATCTTGAAAAATCCTTCGACTCGGTGGATAGAAGTATGATGTGGTGTGTGCTAGAAAGGTATGGTGTAAACAAAGCACTTTTGAATGCGATACGCGCCATCTATGTAAATAGCAGGGCGTGTGTCAGGGTGGATGGAGAATACAGCGAGTATTTTAATGTGTACAAGGGTGTGAGACAGGATTGCATAATGAGTCCATGGTTATTCAATAAAATCATGGATCATTGTGTTAAAAAAGCGAATTTGGAAGGACATGGCATACAAATTGGAGAGAGAAAAGTCGGAGTTCTGCTTTATGCTGTTGACGCAGTATTAATTGCTGATTCAGTAGCGGAACTCCAGACAATGCTCTCTAGTTTGAACCATGCTCTGTGTGCAAACAAGTTGAAAATTAATGCAAGTAAGACGAAAGTACTGATTTTTGACAGAAGGGATGAAACTGAAGAATGCACGTTCATGTTGAATGGTACAAAAGTTGAAATTGTGGATGAATTTAGATACTTGGGAAGTTGTATTTTTTTTCTTTTTTAAGAAATCCTGTGCGGGAGACTCCCTAGATTCTAAAGACTCTAGGGGTCTATGACACTTGTTGTAGTGCCGCAGAGGTGTACGAGCTTGGTCGTCGCTACAAAGCGCCAATACTCAAGCAAGACCCAGTTGCTGTAAGGCTGGATGGACCTTTGGTGGCCGGTCATTGGTAAAGGTTTATGAATTTTTCAACCCAGCGAAGAGCACATTCGAAATATAAATGATATATTTTTGTGCTCCGCCGGGATCCGAATCCACAACCTTCCATTTACGAGTCCGAAGTGTTGCCACTACGGACCGGTCCAAAGTATGTTTGAAAAGAATGGAAAATGACAAGAGAACTTGAGAATAGGGTGTGCAAGGGAAAGCAAGTGGTCGGTGCAATAGGAAGAATAGCAAAGAACAAGCGATTGACGATGGATCTGAGAATGGCGGTACACAATGGCATATTGTTACCGACTTTGATGTATGGAAGTGAAGCATGGACAGTGAATGATAGCGAAATGAGTAAAGTATTTACGGTGGAAATGAAGCATTTGAGAAGTATGACAGGAAAAACTTTGAGGGATAGAGTTAGGAATGAATGGGTAAAAAAAGAATCTAATTTGAAAGAGGATGTGAAAGTTAAAGTACAAAAGAATGTGATGAGATGGTTTGGGCATGTGGAAAGAATGAATGGTGACAGACCGACAAAGTATGTATACAAAGAAAGTGTGAAAGGAAAAAGAGGGAAGGGACGACCGAGAAAAGTATGGAGTGATCAGATTGAGGAGATTGTGAAAGAATGGGATATACAAAGTGAGCGTTAAAGAAGAAAATGCATGAAAAAGGTGATGGATATGAAGGGATTGAAAGAGTTATGTCAGGATAGGAAAAAATGGAGGCAACTCTGCAGAGGCTCTGGCCACCCCTAGCGGAATGGCGACAGAGTTACAGTAGATAAGGGGATATTATAGAATTTACATGCTCTGTAGAAAAAGTCATTCATCCTATAATTAGTTTTAGAAATAGGTAGATGAAAAGTTGTATGAAGTCTTGTTTTGTTTGGTACTATAAAATTGAGATTTGACACTAAGTTAGGGCAATCAATTGCATTGTTTACAAATTTGTACAAAAACAATTGATCAGCAATAACTCTCCTAAATTCAAGTGAATGTATCATTCTTATATTCCGTGTGAACTCCTAATAACACTTTCATCAGCATCATTACATCATTCTTACGCTGAAGAAGCCCATCGCAGACATGGGCGAAACAGAAGCTCTAACTTCGATAAACCACTGCAACTCTCTAAACTGAATAATTTTTTTTTTCTATTTCATAGATAACCTCAAACCTGCGTCTTCTTGATTTGCGTTCCAACAGTTATCATGGCAAGTTGTCGGGTTGTGTGGGAAAATTAAAAGTGCTGGTAACTCTACAATTGGACCAAAATAGAATCACACAACTGCCTGGTAACATTGTGAAGATGTCACAGCTCAGGTTTGCTTATTTAATTTTTATTATGGAAACGGAAAGTTCACAATTTCCCCCAATTCCCTAAAATCATTTCACGACACAGGATATTACTTTTTTTAAATTTGGCAGCCGAAAGAAATGGTGCATATTTTTTTCTCAAGAATATGTATATAAATCCCCAAAAATAATGTACTGTTTGGAAAAAATATTGATGTTTATTTCATATATACCTAATAAATACTGAATAGTCAACGCTCCCAGTAAAATGACTTATATTTTTACTTTACAGATTTCTCACCGTATCAAACAATCAGCTACAGCATCTCCCATATGGCCTTGAGAAGCTCCGCCTCACTCACTTGGATATCTCCTCCAACAGATTCACACCAGGAACCATGGAAAAATTTGTCACTCCACAAGTGCCTCTTCTAGTCAATGTGGCAGGGGCTGTTGTCTTAGACCGAGGATTGCCATACACAAGACAAACAATCCCCTACACCTTAGTTGAAGATTTAAATGAAGCAAATTTTTGTTCAGAATGTGGTAAAACTATTTTAGGAGACGCGAGTTATGTGTTTTGCCCGTATGATGTTGCGTTGCTATCTGTAGACACTGTCAAGAGTACAAATGTTCACAGTGTAACCACACTCATGTGGTTTTGTAGAAGACATAAATTGGGGAAAATTAAAATGTTGAATAAAAGATAATAAATGGGGAAAATACTATGCATCAAACGTTTACTCATGATAATAAACAATTATGTGCATGGTTAAATTTTTAGAGTAAAATGGCTTGTTTGATGAATTTACAAAGAGCTCAAATTACTACCTATACGTTTTTTGTTTGTAATATTACAAACAAAATATGGATTTTGGAAAACTACTTTTATGATTTATCCATTATCATTGATTAATATTTTGAACATAATCTTCTTATTTATCCTTAATCCGCATAGTTGGATACAAGGTAGAAGTTTGTTGCTTAAGACTGTTATATAGTAAGGTTTTATAAATGTTGGAAATGATTATTTAGTTTTGTAACTATATCTTATGAAAAAGTGCCTTACCATTACTATTAAGTTGGAACATTTTTGAATTTGAATTTTTTTTCTCGGTGAAAAAATGTCAGTTTTGTGTAGGACTGCTGTCAGGGCCGGCGCTAGGGTTGGGCGCGGTCGGGCGACCGCCCAGGGCGCCAGGTGTGAAGGGGCGCCGCAGGCGCCCCTTTATATTTTTTAGTAATTTTGAAATTTTTGTGGCATTAAAACTCGAAAATATTTATTTTTCGTAAATAGTAAAAATTGAACCTGTAAAATAATTGTTTCATTCTTAGAAAGAGAAATGAAAACAATTATAATTTTTTTTTTATTTTGTTATTGCTAGGTATATTTCTTTTTACTTTTTACTTTACAAAGGTACATATTTATTTCGCGACCTTGTTTTTTATTTCGTTAAATGTTGTAATTATGAATGACTGAAATTATTTTAAGGAAGATGATTTCAGAAATGGACTATCTAAGAAGTATGATTGGGAAAAAAACGAAGTGACAGGGTGAGGAATGATCTTGTAAGAGCAGAATGTGGTGTAAGAAAAAGTGTGAAATTGAAGATTAAAAGAAGTTTGCTAAGATGGTTCGGGCATATGGAGAGAATGAGTGATGAAAGACTGACGAAGAAAGTATATGTTGCAAGAATAGATGGATGTCGTGGTAGAGGAAGACCGAGAAAAGTATAGATGGATCAAATTTTTGAAATAGCGAATGAATGGGATTTCCAGAGTCATAATAAGAGGAGGGCTTGTATGAAAAAGGTAATGACTCTGGATGAAATGAAAGAAGTATGCAACGACAGGATGAAGTGGCGGCTAACCTGCAATGTTGATTTGTAATGTTGGTTTATTAATTTGTTACATTTTTTGGATAGGAAATTATTGACTTTTTTGTAGAGATTTCTTTTTATGGTTTTGTTCTTTTTTTATACTTAAACGTTATTTATTATTTGTATTCCTTGACTTATAGGTTAGTATGAGACTGACCACTCATACTGTAAAAAATGGTTCACTTTGCCAATGTCACCCCTGTGTTAGGAAAGGTCGGAAAAAGTTGTAGCGCTTATGTTCATTTGAGGTTTGGATTTTATTTGTAAGAACACATTCAGCATTTGTACGCGCGAACTACACGTGTTTGTTTGTGGGCATGCATCTGAGAGCTTTAAATGAATATATTATGGTAATTCATTTGAAAAGTTGTAAATAATTCAAGTTATAAAGGAAGTTAAAAAATACATTTTCGTCTCGGCGGATAAGAGTCAAATAACAATGACATTGTTAGCTGAGGTTTATCCGCAGTAGCAAAATATTGGAAATTATTTTTCGAAGGATGTTCCAAATTTGCATTTTCTGTTAAAATGGACTTTCACAAAGTTACTGCCGAAAATCTTCATAATTCACAGTTCCAGCTTATAAGTTGAATGTCTTCTTCAAATATGCGGACCTCATTGTTATACTTGCAATATTGAATTCTGTTACATAAATGCATTTTCAATGTTGAAAAAAAATACTTGAAAAAAAGAATTCAAATTGATTTTGAGTGATCAGCCGTGATATATTTCCACAAATAAAATATAACATTTGGTTAGCATAGAAGTTACATACTTGAAGAAACAAGTACCTATATACCTATTTGACAGGGGCGTGCATCCCATACAGGCACATGCGCCTAATACGTAGGCAAAATATGGTAAAAACGCGATTGAGGTTGATATTGAGATTTAAAATTCAAGATTTAAGTTTGATTGGAGCCATCGTTACCACTTCAGCCAAATTCAAATGAGTTATTTTGAAGGAATGTGAGAAAATATTTATTCTGAAATGTATTTGCCTACACCCTATGCACGCGCCTGCTATTTGAATATCACTAGTTCTAGAAATGGCTTTCACTTTCGCAAAAAAAATATTTCGACAAACGAAAAATAAATTTTATCAACGTAATCATATAGAATAGTGATTAAAGTGAAATATTATTCTATATTCTATAACACATTTATTCTCTTTTGTTGGCACGTTTAGAAATTACCCAGTTTGGCATTTACATGGATTTTTTTTCCAATTAGGTAACACACTGTTTTTTTTTTTTTTTTTTTTTTTTTTTATTGTAGCAAAATAATGCTAATTTAAACAATTACATATTAAGTCAAAACAAAAACAGTTATGTTATTCATAATCATTATGTCAGAGGCGCTGTGCAAGGAGGAACCTGACAGCTTTCTCCTTAAATTTAATTACGTCACTAGTTTGCTTGATTTCCGCTGGTATTTTATTATATTCATCAAATCCTCTGTGCACAACTCCTCTGTCATATTTCACCGTTCTTACTCCTAACTTTCTTAAATCATTTTTCCCTCTAGTATCATAGCTATGTACATCCTTATTTCTAATTTTGAATTTATCCAAATAAACAGGCAATAACTTATTCTCTAATCTATATATAAACATAAATGCATTCAACTTAAGATACTCCTCCACATTCAACCACTCTAAGCTAACCAACATATCTGAAATTTTAGTATCATACTTCTGATTCAGAATCATTCTCATCGCTTTATTTTGTAATTTTTGGAACGAATTTAGGTATTCTTTATTTGCCATGTACATAATTGTTGAGCAATATGAGAAATGAGGCTTAATCATAGTATTATAAACATTTATTTTATATTCAGTATTTAAAAATTTCTTTATCCTACTTAATAATCCTATTTTTTTGCTAACTTTTTTAATTATATGATCAAAATGGTACTTAAAATTTAACTTATCATCTATTAAAATACCTAAATACTTAATTTTATCAACTATTTCTAATTTCTTATTATAAACCTGAACATTAATGTTACATTTATTTCTATTATTCAGTATTATTACTTTTGATTTCTCAGTGTTCAATTTTAATTTATTCTTATTTAACCACTTTTCTGTATTTTTCATAACATTATTAACTTCTCTTTCTATAATATTTATATTTTCACCAACAAAATATATTAATGTGTCGTCTGCAAACAAATGCAACCTACATCCACTGCCAGTGGTAATATTTATGATGTCATTTATATACAAAATGAATAAAATTGGCCCCAATTTGGATCCTTGTGGTACGCCAGTGACAATTTCCCTTTGGTTGGAACATTTGTTGGAGATTTTAACTTTTTGTTTGCGCATCAATAAGTAGTTACTTATCCATTTTATAACTGTCCCTCCAATACCCATCATTTTCAATTTTTCTACTAGTAAACTTCTATCGATCGTTTCAAATGCTCTTTTAAAATCGAGGAATACCGCTGTTACGATCTTTTTACTATTTATCTCCTCAATCCAATTATTTAACACTATCTGTATAGCTGTTTCTGTTGAGTGCTTAATTCGAAATCCTGATTGTTCTTCAATCAAAATCTTCTTATCATGAATAAATTTCTTGATTTGGATGCTTATTATTTCTTCTATTATTTTTTCCAAGAAAGGTAACATATTTATTGGTCTGTAATCACTTGCTTCAATAGGGTTCTTGATTTTTGGGATTGGAATAATTGTGGCCACTTTCAGTATTTTAGGCATAACTCCTTTAGTTAATATAATATTTATGAGTTCCACTAGTGTATCTTCAATTTCTTGCCAAATACTGATAATATATTTCTTGTCAATAACATCAGTACTTGATCCTTTTTTTGTATTATTAATAATTTCAAATAGTTTTTCCTTGTCAATTTTTTTGAAATTTTCTAACGTAATGTTGTAATTTTCTGTATCTTTATTTTGTTCATTTTGGTTTGGATCAGCCTCATCAACAATTGATTTAGTTATTTCCAGTATGCTATCAATATAATATTTATTTAGTTTTTCTGCTATTTCTTCTTCATTTTTGATTTTTGTATCATCAATTTTTATCATTTTGATGGTATTTGTCTGAATTTTTGGGCTTACAAGTTCCTTGATTATTTTCCACATATTTTTTTGATCTTTTCCCGCTTCCTTTATTTTGTTTTGGTATGATTCTATTTTACTTTTTCTTATCGCATCTGTAACCATATTTCGATATTTTTTATATTCCATCCAATAAGAATTTACATCTTTTCCAGTATAATAGGTAGGAAGTACCTTGGCCATTTTAAATTTATTATAAGCAATATTTCTTTGTAGAGTTATTTGTTTTATTTTGTCATTGTACCATGGCTTTGTTTGCCATTTACTGATGATTGTTTTGCTGCTGGTATTTTCTTCTTTGACTCTTATTAATTTTGAAATGAAGTCCTCCCATACGCTGTTAATATTATCTTCATCTATATAGCTATTATCACATATTGTCTCAGTGTTGTTGTTTTTAAGCATATCTTTTATTCTTTTTGTATCAGTTGTAGTTATGTATTTATGTGTTTGTTGTATGTTTTTTTTCCACATTTCATTGTTGATCATAATTATGACATTAAGATGGTCTGCAATTTGGTTGTTGTTATCTATTTGGCAACTTAAATTTCCTATATTTGTAAATACTAAATCAATTAAGGTGCTTGAAGTATTTGTTACTCTAGTTTTTTCCTTAACGCATTGTTTCAGTCCACATTCCGATGCCCATTTGTTCAGTTTTGTATATTTGTAATTATTTTTATTCTCCCAATCCACATTTATGTCACCGCAAATAATAATTTCACATCCTTTCTCAATTTCTTGTTCGCTTTTATCTTTTATATAATTAATAAAATTTTGAAAGTTTCCATTTGGTGACCTGTATATAACTTGTAGTATTTTCCATTTGTTATTTATTTTAATTTTTATCAATATACTCCAAAAATCCTTATTGTTATCTATTATTTCTATAACATTGTAGTTTACGGTCTTCTTTAAAAATAATAATACTCCACCTGTATGTCTTGAGAAGGAGTTGCATCTAATTGTATCAAATCCATCATAATCTATTTCAAAATCTTCAATGCTTTCAGTCACATGTGATTCGGTAATCCCTACAAAAAAGTATTTTTGGCATATGTCTTCAATTTCATCCCTTTTATTCAAAAATCCCTGCGAGTTTATAATTATACCTCTTATTTCATTTGTATTATTTATATTCTGTTTACCTTTTAATTGCTATATATAGTCTGTTTTAGACTTACTAATGTTCACATATTTTTTTAGTACCTCACACTTCTGATAGTCATAGGGGTCGTGATTGATATTTATGTCAATTTTCAGATGCTCTTTAATTTTCTTGCAGTTCACATAAACAATTTTTTCACATGCAGCTGTGGACGGATGTTCGCTTTCACCACATTTTCTGCAGTTTTTTCTGTTCTTGCATTTTTTTGCCTTATGGTTGTATCCATGACATTTATAACATCTTAATATTTGAAAGTCCTCTACCACTCTGCATCTTTTCCAACCAATATTTACATATCCTTTCTCTATGATGGTATTAAATTTCTCTGGATGAATTTCAATTGTCACGTCATTTGTTTTTTCCTTCTTTTTAAAATAAATCACTTTCATCTCTTTGTCTGCATCTAGATATGGATTCTGTTTCCTTATGTAATCCATTACATCTTCTTCATTTATGTCTTTTTCCACATTTAGAATAATTGCTCTAGGTTTACGCTTTTTTGCAATATCAATCTCGTACTCCTTGCCGATGACCTTTTTTGCTTCCTTCTTTAACTTTTCAGCATCCTTTTTGTTATAAATGTTAATTCCTATCTGACCATTTTTCAATTTCTTTATACTATCTACAGCCATCTCCAGATCATTTAATTTTATCTTTTTTAATTCTTTAATAGTTTATTCGTGATTTTGTTCCTTTTTTGGCCTTATTATCGTGATTTCAGTTTGCCTCTTTGCTTTATCAGCGTATGTGGGTTTCCTTTCATTCTTTTTTAATTCCTCAAATCTCTCATCTATCGCTGAGATGATCTCCTCTTTGATTTCTTGTAATCTTTCTTCTAAGAATTCTTTTAATTTTTTGAACAAGTCTTCGTCCTTCGGCATTTTTATAATTTGGTTATTTTATTTTTGAGGTTACACCGAAACACTATTAAAATTCCTAGACTAACACAATTGAAATCCGTTTGTTCACTATCAAACATACACCTTTCAACACTTTGAGAATACTTTTTTTGTTTTTAATCTCCTTATTCAACTAAATGCACACTTTAGCAATCAAAAAAAAATTTACTTTACGCTGACAGCTATCAAAACACAATGAGATGCACTGCCATCTATGATTGAGTAGTAAATTTGACTGCAACACTTTGACTTGTCAAACTAAGTAGGTATTGAGCCGTTTATGATTGGCTGCTGTCACAGTTTTGCAAAAATAGTCCTTATTGACTTGAATAAATGTCAAAATGTTTATTTTTAAATTCGAACAAAAAAACCACTTGCAGTATACAATGGGAACCACAAATGATACGTTTTGAAAAGGACAGTCTACATTACACGGTAAACACTAATGCACAGTATACAGTTCAGTTTTTACATATAATTCCAAATATTTTTAGCAAGCAAAAATTTGACGTGCGTCACTAATATTTGTTGACAGTTAAAAGGTTACCAATAGACTGAATTTGGATTTTTGTATGATGAGTGGGGTAGCGTATTTCTAATTCTCAAAGGATTGATTTCCTAGCCCATCCAGTTCTATAAATCGATGTGCGGAACGATGTAAGTTTTTGGTTTGTATTTCGGGTATGCGAAATATACACTTGGCGTGATTGTCCTCTTACATATCATTACATTGTACAAAATTAGACCTCAAGTTAAGCATGAAGACAGTTGATTTTTATATTTATGCAGCTGACTTTTGTATGGAAATCAGTTATTCATAATTTGTTTTTTTTATAAATGTACCCGTTTTTTAATTTTATATTCTTTCCATTTTCTTTTTTTTCAAATTTTATATTTTATTTTTGTTCTGTAATTCTAAGTTTTCAATTTTTTGTTGATAAATTATTTCTTAATATGTTTTTTTTCAGTTTTTGATTTCATGGTTTGTTCTATGCAATAGTTTTTAATTTTTAAATGTGTTTTTTTTTTGTCTTTCCATTTTTTTTTCCATTTTTATGTTTTAATTTTGTTCTGTCATTCTAAGTTTTCAAATTTTTGTTGTTTAATTAGTTTTTAATATGTTTTTTTCAATTTTTGATTTCATGGTTTGTTTTATGTAATAGTTTTTAATTTTTATATGCGGTATTTTTTTCTGTCATTCTAAGTTTTCAAATTTTTGTTGATTTCATGGTTTGTTCTATGCAATAGTTGTTAATTTTTTATTGCCTTTTGAATTTTTTTTTTCATTTTT
The DNA here is from genome assembly GCA_951799405.1 of Agapetus fuscipes. Lineage (NCBI taxonomy): Eukaryota > Metazoa > Arthropoda > Insecta > Trichoptera > Glossosomatidae > Agapetus > Agapetus fuscipes. The sequence goes on from OX637337.1 coordinate 13,819,824, forward strand.
GAATGCTTGTTTTAAATTATTAAATTCTTTCTATTTTAATTTTTTTTCATATTTTTTTTAAAGTTAATACTTTTTTGTCTAGACTTTTTTCCGTTTTCGTTTTTGTTTTCTTTTTTAATTTTTCTTTGTTTAATTTTAGATTTCATATTTTTTTTTATTTTTTTTCTTCAATTTTTATGTTGTAAGACTATTTCTGTCTTTTCCATTATTTTTTTAATTTGTGCTTTCTAAATATTGAATTTCAAATTATTCTACATTCGTACATTTTTTATAGTTTAATTTTTTGTACTCTTGTCAAATTTTCATTTTTGTCCATTTTTTATTTTTTATGAAATTTATTAAAAAATGTATTATTTTTCAAAAAAATTTTTTGGACATGTATCCCTTCTCTAAGTTTATATTTTCCACCATTTGATTAGCTGTCAACTGTATTGTCATATATTTTTTTTAATAAATGGTTACTACGTTCCTTTTTTTCGTATGAATTTGAATTTTCGAATGGCGAATAGGGGGGGGGGGGGGGGCGCCTTAAAAAATCTCGCCCAGGGCGCTGGTAGTGCTAAAACCGGCACTGACTGCTGTCCTTAGCAACCATTAACAAAGTATTTCTATGCCTTTTCCCTAGCAACCCTGGCGGGTGATGACACAATATTGCCTATGCCGATTCACATGCGGGCTTCATTTTGTCTATTTACAGTGTGTATAATCGAATTGACAGCATTATTGTGCAATAGGAAAAAAATATGTATTAACCCGGCGTCATCGGGGTTGGGTCTGTGAGACCCGTCACATTTTATTTCACTTCTAGTTCAGTTACTATGCGTGTGATATTGCCGTTCTTCTCAATAGCTGGAGTTGTTGAGCTGTTCTGTGTCGCAGGTAACTAGTTAGTCCTGCAATAGCTGCAGTGAGAGTTACAGGTGCACAAAATTTAAAAAGGTATGTGAGACCCATCCCGCAGTTAGTGTAACAATTTCGCGCCATGTTTTGTAGTTATTACTTTAGTTGTTATCCGTGTTTTTATCATATTTTATTTCTTTTTCGTTATTGTTTACAAGTTGCTGATATATAGTTTGATCTATTTTATTTGTGGTTTTTGTAGGTAATTAGTAAATGGACCGAGAAGAGGCCGAACGGCATCATTTTTTTGTTTTTGATTTTCCTATAGTGTGAGTCTGATTCTGCGTTGTCAGACCAGGAGACTTCTGATGATGAAGATTACTTAAGTGATCGTAGACACAGACCTAGGGACACGAGAAAGATATCTCAGAGTCTGATGATGATGACATTCCACTGTCTGCAACTTGTCTTGCAACAAACCTATTTGTCCGTCTGTGTAACACTTTCCCACCCCCATGACGCCGGGTTAAAGATTAACCAATTTATGTTTTTTATTCAAAATATATCAAAATAGTGTACATTTAAAAATAATGTCTTCTTCATGGTGTTATTATAAGGTCTTAAGGTAATATTGAAATTTATAATTTTTTTCACAATAAATGAAATACTGGCAACAATAATTTTTCAACCTTTAAAAACGTGTCATTGTGTTTGAATAAATATTTGTGCATTATAATGTTTCATGCTTCCATTTGTATTCTTGTATCACAGGAGGTATTCTGATGTGAGGCTCTGCAATCAAATACAATAGTTACAAACTGTGCTCCTAGTATAAACACATTTACTCTCATTAGTAGTAATTATGCGTGTCTGCTTGTGGGAACGCAATTAATATGAATCTCAAATGATACATATCTTTGCAACTTAGATTTAGATTAGATTTAGTAGTAGTGACAACTCAAAAGTAAAAATTGGAGTGAATTTCACGCTTGCAATATGTAGCTTGAAAATTCACAACATTCAAAAAAGTTTTCTCAACCACATAGTTTTCGTTTCTTCTTGAAGCATAATGACAAATGAAAAAAAAATATTTCCTTAGAAAAAACAAACAAACCATTCAATAAAAGCTGAAGTGCATTTGAAGTAAAAAATAAGACACGAAAATAACCAATTAAGTTAATAACATTTATTGAAAGGGCTTTTATATGCAAATTTGGGTTAAAATAATGAAAAAGTGCAGTAAGTAAATTTCTAATTATGATCACATCTCGTATGGGTTTGTATTTGGTTTGTGCCTTGACTTTCTGCTCCCCCGCTACCCATCAAACACAATTAAAACAGCGAGCGCGAGATGTGTTTTTTCTCGGACAATGTGCCTTTTTTTAATCAACTTTTCAAATGTTGACACAAATCATACCTTGACTTGTTACTGTAATTAACAATGAAAGTGTTCAAACTAACCAAATAAATATGCTTACCCAGTGTTGTGGCTGCCTCTGTAATGTTAGAATTTTCCCCGCCTACTTCATTTTCCTCAGTGGATGGCAACTTGTTAGCCTCAAGTAACAGCTCAGCCGTCCAAATGTCATTGAAACTTTTAGTCATCAGCTTCAAAAGAGATTCCAATGCATCCTGATCGATGAAAAGAAATAATTAAAATGCGGACTTGAGTGTCATACTTTATCAAGGTTGAATCAAAAGTTTAAAGGTCATCATAAAAAAATTAAAAGTAGGGAAGCTTCGTAATGTAAACAAACTCATTTTTTGTTATGTGTGTGTTTCATGTAAAACAAATCAGAATTTCATCTTTAAGGGTATACGAGAGCTTAAGAAGATTATTAATATCGGGACTAAAGAACCTCTTTAATTGTTTTATGAAACTAAAAGCGTAATTTTATGTCAAATAACTTTGACTGATCATGGGCAGATGTCGTTGCTGAAGTATATAAATTAATGTTCTATGTCAAGCATTACGTTTCATCAAAAAAATATGTAAAGTATATTAACGCTTTTAGCGAGCGTGTAAGTTTTATAAACTTTTGTTTAAACGCTATGTTTGAGTATTCACGACTGCATGTTTGGTACAGAAGTTATGCATGCAAAAATTGCAAAACGAAACAACTTTGCATAAGTATAATTCTATGTTGAAATAATTAAACATTTTTTGGCATCTTGAATTCAAACGTTTGTTGTGAGCAGAGCATATCTTTTGTTATAACAAAGGCGTGCAAAAGTACTATTCCGTCTGTCTCACACTGTATATTATGAACGTGGGTATTTTTTTTATATATCGCACACCTAACAAAAAAAAGCAATAACTCAAATATTAAGAAGGTTGGGAAGTTGCGTTCGAAGTTTTGCATGTTTAATTAATTGTCGCACTAAAGCCCACATCAGCCATGACACAAGTTAATAGTTCTCTTTTCTTTTAAAATAAAACTTAAATAGCTGTAAGCTGTAACTCTGTCGCCATTCCGCTAGGGGTGGCCAGAGCCTCTGCAGAGTTGCCTCCATTTTTTCCTATCCTGACATACCTCTTTCAATTCCTTCATATCCATCACCTTTTTCATGCATTTTCTTCTTTTACGCTCACTTTGTATATCCCATTCTTTCACAATCACCACAATCTGATCACTCCATACTTTTCTCGGTCGTCCCTTCCCTCTTTTTCCTTTCACACTTTCTTTGTATACATACTTTGTCAGTCTATCATCATTCATTCTTTCCACATGCCCAAACCATCTCATCACATTCTTTTGTATAAATTGTAAAAAAATATCATTGGTATAAATTTGACTTATTTCTCTTTTATCCGTAAAATACAGAAAATTATGTCAAAACATTATCCATTATTTTTTATTGCACTTTTTTTGAAAACATAATTGGAAACTGAAAAATAATATTTCACGTAATTATTTTAGTTAAGTGATGATAAAAACCGTGAAAAGTAAAACAAGGACTTGGCTTGGATACTATTTTAATCAAAATACACTTTCAGTCTTAAAGTTTGGCACATAAAGACAGAAACTAGTAAGGTAACAAAAAAATGAAAATAACATAGAAACTTCTAGCACAGGGGTGTCCAACTCAAAATCGTGGCAAGCCGGGTTTAGCACTTTTGTAATCGTGGCGGGTTACATTTTTTTTGTTGTACTTTAGTCCATAATAATTCTGTTGACGGGGGAGGGGGGGAGGGGATGGTAGACACGCAATTTTAAAAGTTCATATTGTCCATAATAATTCTGTTGACCGGGGGGGGGGGGGGGGGGGGGGTAGGCACGCAATTTCAATCTTCGCGCGCAATTCAAATCTTAATACTTATCAATATCAAATACAATAATCAAATAGTTCAAATTAAATGAGTCTTAATGAAGTAAGGACTCTTCAACTTACGTCTTGTATAATCTATCTATAATCTAAACTGCAAAGATATGTTATGGCTCATTTGAAATGCATGCCTACAGACAGGCACATGTAGGTTCGCGCCTACACATTCTGCATGTGTGCATACAAATAAACAAAACCTCACATGAACATAAACCTTGCTACTCCTGCCGCCGTTCCCTGAACCGGGGTGGCATTGGCAAAAGTGAACCGATTTTTACAGCACGGGTGGTCAGCCTCATACCAACCTACAAGTCAAGGAGGTCTTGCTTAGGCAATTTATAACAGTTGAGATCTGGAGCTTACAACAAAATCAACTTCAAAAACAACAATCAAAAACTCCTACCTTCTTTTCGCATTTTTATTGCGTTCTTCACATTGGTTCTTCATCAAAATCTCAATTTTCCCAATTTTTGAGTTATGGCTCTTTATTGTAAAGCGTGCGTACATCTTGCGTGTGCCGAAAACAACGAATCCCTTCTCCAAGTATAAATGTCAACGCTTTAACTATGCCGCGGCGCATACAAATAATGTATCTGACTCACAGCAGCACCTCTTACGAGCGTCTCAGTTACTATACACTTTATAAACACTAGTGTCGAGTTTAAAACGTAATATTTTACGTTCAATATCCAATAACCCATGGCTGTATTATGTCAATATGCGACATAATACAGCGCTTACCAAGTATGACACTCCACGTTTTAACTTAATCATAACGTAAACAAAAAACCTATTAGGACTTATACAGCGCTTAAAGTTTGCGTCATAGTTTTGATGTATTTTGACAAAACGATTTATTCGAGTAACAACGTTAATTTGCTTTTCAACTTTTTAAAGCCAGCGAAATACATTTTATTGTCTTCTGCCATGCTCAGTGAATAATTATTATTTTCTAAGGTTCCCGAAGCGGCCGCATGGCGCTGAAATCAGTCAAAATTGTGTATGGAAATCTTTATTTTTCCATGATAAATAGAAATCGGGGGAGAAAAAATAAAACAAGTATTGCATTACAAACATAAAAAATATTACTTCAAATCCTAAAAAGAAAATATACCATTCAATGGCAAATTTACCTACACGATCGTATGCAAAATTTGTGTACTTTTTAAATAACTATAAAAAATCAATGAAAAGTATAAAAAAATAATTTTCATCTAGAAAAAATAAAACTAATCAAAATAAATGTTTTGAAATAAAAAAAAGTTATGAATTATTCATAACAACAGTAGAAATCTCCATTTAAGGTATCTCCGTAAATAAAATTATTTTGAATTGGTGTTTGATGGGAAAAAATACCTAATTTTATGTGTTAATTTAATCTGGAGAAAAAATGCTACCTTAACATTGAAAATATGGGTTATTTCGGTCATCAAAGTTGGGCGCGCTGACCTCTCAATCACCCTTAAAGTCATCAGTTTACAAGGTCAACTTTTTTTTTTAATATTCACGAATGAAAATTAATGCTTTGAGTCTATTGGTTAGTAGTTTTAACCAATAGAAAATTGTTCAACGATTACCAATCTTATTCCTGTGTAAAAACTATAGAAAAACAAAAAAAAAAACATTCTCGGTACTATAAGCGCAGATCCGCATTCCGGATGGTTACACAGGAGGTTAATTTTCCAAAACAGCTAAATACCTGTAGCTGCTTCAGTTTTAGGTCTCTCTCCAGCCACTGCAGAACCTGGCATAGCTGGTGGGCCTCCTGTCTGAGGCTGAAGGTTCCAGAGACAAGCCCATGCAGCGCCCGCACCAGGGCCACATCCTCAAAGCGCGAACCCTCACGCAGGGAGACAAGCTTGCGTTCGTGCTTGCGTCGGTTCTTACTGGAGCGGAATGTTTTGCTAAGAAATAAGGCTTATGTTACTTTCTACGGCTAAAAGAGGTCATAAAATTGAATACACTTTTTAATTGTGCAGTTTTTTTCTGTTGCACAATAAAGTTTGTGACAACAAAATCATTCAAAGGTGGAAACAATGGAACAAGTTTTAAAATTTAATGTTTTTCTCAGCAGGCCAAACTTTTCACACTTGCATCTAAATTACAAAAATATATTAACATTTGAGATTCATATTAAATGCATTCCCACAAGCAGACGTGCATAAAGATCATTCACATTCAAAACTCAAATCTGACTGCCAGAGGCGTTAGTCTCTCACCCCTATAATCTAATCTAATCTAAGCTGCAAAGATATATATCATTTAAGATTTACATTAAATGCATTCCCACAAGCAGACATGTATAATTTCGCGCTAACACATGCCGCATGTGGACCTGCAATATAAAAACCCAATCTCAAATGAACATAAGCCCTGCAACTCTTGCCGTCCTTCCCTGAAACAGGGGTGACATTGGCAAAGTGAACCATTTTTTACAGTATGGGTGGTCAGCCGCATACCAACCTATAAGTCAAGGAACAATCACAAATTACATTTTAAAAATTAATAAACAATAATATAATATAAACATGGACATAAAAAAAAACTAAATCATAAAACAAATTTCACTTTAATAAACCCTAGCCGCCAACATTACAGATCAACCGCCATTTCTTTCTATCCTTACATACTTCTTTCATTTCCTCCAGAGTCATAACCTTCTTCATACAAGCTCTTCTTTTATAATAATCTATAATCTAAGTTGCCCTGGATTTTGAAACTCGAACTTCCGGTGGCAGCTGGTTCCATGAAGAGGGACCCGCAACAGCAAACGCACGATTGCCAAACACTGTGGTTATTTTCCTGGTTGGCTCGTTTACCAACGTTTTGGAGCCCCTCTCTGCCGAGCGCAACGTCAGTCCTCTCTCCTGTAAAACCTTCGGTCGCACTAGTTCTTGTAAGTACTCAGGAGCCATTCCTTGTAGAGCGTTGAACACAATGAGGTTCAACTTAAAATTTATTCTTTGGGGAATTTTCAGCCAGTGGAGTCCTTGTAAAAGTGGCGTGATGTGGCAGTACCTGTTTTGCCCGAATATCAGGCGTGCACCGGCATTCAGTATTGACTGCAGTCTATTCAGCTGATATAGTGGTTGTGCAGCATAGATGGCATTGCAGTAGTCCACCTTGGACACAACAAAGGCATTGACAAGCGCTTTCATAGCCTCTAGTGGGAGGCAACTCTTGACTTGCTTGAGCTGCCTGAGGCCGTAGAAACCAGCACTGACGGTTTTGCTTGTTTGTTTACTCAAAGTGAGACTGCTATCTAGCTGGACTCCTAACAACTTGACACATTTTGATGGAAAAATGTCTGTTCCAGAGATGTGCACAGGAGAGTTGTCGATCATGTGTGCTCGTTTTTGAGTGGCAAGCCACATAAGCTCCGTTTTGCTTGGGTTAAGCATAAGTCGATGGGACAGCATCCATTTGTTCACTTCTTCGATGCATCTGTTCAAAGTGAACTTAAGTTCATTCATATCTGAGAATCTACAGTGGGAATAGATTTGACAGTCATCTGCCTAGATATGGGCCTTTAAGCCCCATTTGTAAATAACATCCTCCAACTCACTTGTATACATTGTAAAAAGTAGGGGTCCTAGCACAGAGCCTTGAGGTACTCCACATGTCAATAATGTCTGCAAAGAGAGAGCTCCATTTAACTTGACGGTTTGTGTTCTCTCAGTGAGGTACGAAGATAACCAGTCAAGAGCTTTTCCTTTGATACCAAATGTTGCCTCGAGCTTAAGAGTGAGTATATGGTGATCTACAGTGTCAAACGCTGCACTCAGATCCAGGAGCGCAATTACTGCAGTGTTCCCTTGTTCGACTGCTGTTGTTAAATCTGATAGCAGCTTTAATAGGCCTTATTGTGGCAATTTTTTTTAATTCACTTGCAAAATCATATTCTTTCAAAAATTTTGTTCCTAACATCATAGCAGTTTTGATATTTATGTTTAAAAATGACTTAAAATGTTATGATGTTTATATTTTATTATAGAAATGTTAATCCCAGGCTTACCATGATCCTCTGGAGGTGGTGGACCCCATGATGCTACTGGTATCAGAGTACAGATCACAGTCCAGCGGGACATCCAGGTTTCTGTCACCACACAACTTCTCCTGTGCCTTGTTCTGCCTGACAACAACCAGCCGAGACTTTAGCTGAATGAATTGCTCGGTATTGGATTGTATAACTGATAGCAAGTGTGAGTGGTGAGCAAGAACTGCTGGACAGAGTGTGTTTTCTGCAAGTAAAATGTGCAATTAGATCCATAATCTCTTAACATTTAACATTCAAACATTTACATATATTAAACATTTGACGCTACACTGCACGTTGTATCACATTTGATGATGACTTTAAAATATTTATTTCAGTATGAAAGATTGAATTTTTTCTTTAGAGGATTTTTGCATTAATCAATACATCTTTATGTACATGGGTATTGCCGTTTAAATTTGAACCATAACGTTCGTGAACCAGTAACACGCTGGGTACATATGTAACATTCAAGATGACGTAACAATCGTAAGTCAAATTAAGGTCTATTCAAAATGGTGCTCTTGTATTTTTATTTTATAGCAGTTAGTAAGAACTTGTTATCATGTCTTGCATTTGTCAAAGAAAACAAAAGAAGAGATTTCGTCGGAAATCAGTTGCTCTGCGACAACCTAAAAATTCAAGATGGCTGCCATACAAAAATAAAATTGCACTGTTCTTAAAAACGGCTTCAACAATTTTCTTTAAATTTTCAGTGTGGCACTTGCCTAAATTTAAAATACTTTTTAAGACATTGACATAAAGTACCGTTTGCAAGCAGAGGCGGCTCGTCAATAAAACTGTTGGCAGTTCATAATTTCTGTAATTTAAGTTTTTCTTTTATTTTCCAATTTGCTTTGAATGGAAGTTGTAAGAAATACGTACATATATAATGTTTTATTAAGCTATTCACGAGTACGTACCTACACCCGTTTTGCTGCATAACGAATAAATGTATTTAATCGCGTACTTACAGTTATTTAAAATGGAAATCCATCCGCACAAACAGCACAAAATTTAACAAAATAAGTTATCTATCTATATATATACTTATAAAACCAAAAAAGCGTTTGTTGGTAATGCGATAGAATGGTGAAGGACTAAACGGTTTTGGCTGTCTTTCGTTTCAGAATAAAGTACGTAATCTGGGAAGGGTTATAGCGTACAAAAAAGTTGATAAAATAACGCAGAACATGTTTAAATTTGTGAAATGCTGAACGTCGTTTTTATATGGGAATTGATCATTTCCAACTTCATCTAATTGACAGATTTTTGTTCCATATTCAAATTTCATTAAATGTGTTCGGTTTGAAATATTGTGAGAGGTTGAACAAAATCAAATTAATAAAATAAACTGGTAGGTACAAAATTTGAAAATGGAATAAAAAATCATATTATTCATCAACAGCCTGTACCAAACAGAACTCTTTTTTAAAAAATGGAATTTAGCTTTTCAACTGTCAAAGTCATGAAAAAAGTTTTCTACATACTCGATCTTCTTACTTAATATTCAACTTTCTATGTGCAAACTTGAGCTCGAATCGTCCATACGAGGTAACAAATCAAAGCTAACATGAAGAAAATATGAATTTTGTATCATCAATAGATCGTGAAAAAAGGAATTCATTTTTTCCGAATATAAGTGGCAAAGGTATTGGGGATTCACAAAATATGCATTCTCACAAGCTCACACGTATAATTTCGCGCTAACACATGCCGCATGTGGACCTACAATTTAAAAACCCAATCTCAAATGAACATAAGCCCTGCAACTCTTGCGGTCCTTCCCTGAAACAGGGGTGATATTGGCAAAGTGAACCATTTTTTACAGTATGGGTGGTCAGCCGCATACCAACCTATAAGTTTAGGAGCATAAACACAATGATCTAAATCTATGTTGCAAAGATATGTCTTGATATGTATGATATTAAAGATATCATTTAAGATTCACATTGAATGCATTCCCACAAGCAGACATGCATAATTTCACACTAACGCATGCCGCATGTGGACCTACAATATAAAAACCTAATCCGAAATGAACTTAAGCCCAACAACTCTTGCCGACCTTCCCTGAAACAGGTGTGCCATTGGCAAAGTGAATCATTTTCTGCAGCATGGGTGGTCAGCCGCAAACCAACCTATAAGTCAAGGAACATACACAATAAATTATGTTTTTAAAATCAATAAACAATAATATGGACATCCAAAACAATGATCTATCTTAAATTATCGTATTGATTTTATTTCTTCTAATATCAATCAATATGTATACAATATACATCAACGTTTGCAACTAGCTTTATTTAAAGCATCATTAAAACCTATAAATGATAATTTAATTATTTTTGAGATGTACACAGAAAACGTTTCCTTCTGCCCAATAGAACGACAGCATTCTTTTATTGGTATTAAGCAATGAAATTATGGTTAAAATACCAATTACAGTGTGAAAATGACAAAAGATATACAACTTTCATATACACCTCCTGAAATTTTAAAGGCTACAACATCTTTCATAACTGCAATCCATAGTACTTCTATAATCTATAATCTATAATCTAAGTTGCAAGGATATATTCGTTCAAAGCTCTTAGATGTATGCCCACAAACAAACACGTGTAGTTCGCGCTTACAAATGCTGATTGTGTACCTACTTACAAATAAAATTCAAACCTCAAATAAACATAAGCCCCACAACTTTTGCCGACCTTCCCTGAAACAGGGGTGACAGTGGCAAAGTGAACAATTTTTAACAGTATGGGTGGTCACTTCAATGTACTTCAATATCTTTAAATGAGCCCAACTTCATTTGATATAATGTCCATGAAGCTCAATTGTTTTAAGTTATTGGGCGATGCCGTCTCGCTATAATAGTTACAATGATCACTTCAAAATAAGATTTCTTCGCTCATCTTTTCCATTTTCTGAAGAACAGCCATTCCCAAATTTACAAATCCACAAAACTATTGAATCTCATTTATAAAAAAAAGGCAGGATAAAATCTGCGGGGTCAGCTAGTTCCAGATATAATTAATCTTATTTTTTATATTTTGTATTGTTTGTGTATTAACACTGTGAAAATTCATACTGTTATAGTTTAAAATTTTTTGAGGAATTCAAAAACACTGTTTATTTTCACATGAATATATTTAAAAAGATTACAATCTTTAGAGTAAGTTACTAACGTTTTCGACCTAGAAGGATTGCAAACAATGCTCTCTAGATTGAATGAAGCTTTGAAAGGTAACCATTTGAAGTTGAATGCAAGTAAGACGAAAGTATTGATTTTTGAAAGAGATGATGAAAGTATGAATTATGAATTTAAAATTAATGGAATGAATGTTGATGTCGTAAATGAGTTTGTATACCTGGGAAGTAAGTTTGAAAAAGATGGAAGAATGACCGGTGAATTTGAAAGAAGAATAATGAAAGGCAGGTGCGTACTGGGTGCTACCGCTAGCATCGCCAGGAACCAGAATCTCTCAAAAAATGTTAGATTGGCGGTGCACGGTGGTATACTAGTGCCAACCTTGATGTATGGAAGTGAAGCCTGGACGGTGAGTGAAAGGGAAATTAGTAAAGTCCATACAGTAGAAATGGACTATCTAAGAAGTATGATTGGGAAAAAACGAAGTGACAGAGTGAGGAATGATTTTGTAAGAGAAGAATGTGGTGTAAGGGAAAGTGTGAAAGTGAAGATTAAAAGAAGTATGTTAAGATGGTTCGGGCATATGGAGAGAATGAGTGATGAAAGATTGACGAAGAAAGTATATGTTGCTAAAATAGATGGATGTCGTGGTAGAGGAAGACCGAGAAAAGTATGGATGGATCAAATTTCTGAAATAGCGAATGAATGGGATATCCAGAGTCATAATAAAAGGAGGACTTGCATGAAAAAGGTTATGACTCTGGATGAAATGAAAGAAGTGTGCAAGGACAGGAAGAAGTGGCGGCTAATCTGCAATGGTGATTTCTAATGTTGGTGTATTAATTTGCTACATTTTTTGCATAGGAATTTTCTGACTTTTTTTGTATAGATTTATTTTTAAGATTTTGTTGTTTACTTAAATGTTATTTATTACTCGTATTCCTTGACTTATAGGTTGGTATGAGGCTGACCACCCATACTGTAAAAAATGGTTCACTTTGCCAATGTTACCCCTGTTTCAGGGAAGGTCGGCAAAAGTTGTGGGGCTTATGTTCATTTGAGGTTTGGATTTTATTTGTAAGTACACATTCAGCATTTGTAAGCGCGAACTACACTTGTTGGTTTGTGGGCTTACATCTGAGAGCTTTAAATGAATATATCCTTGCAACTTAGATTATAGATTATAGATAGGTCATCATCAGGTATGATCAGATACCTGATGATGACCTTCTAGGTCGAAAACGTTAGTAACTTACTCTAAAGATTGTAATCTTTTTAAATATATTCATGTGAAAATAAACAGTGTTTTTGAATTCCTCAAAAAATTTTAAACTATAACTATATAATTAAGACCCCATAGAGAGAATACGTCCAAAACGGTGTTCTGGGTTTTAAATGTCCACTATGTTTCCTTTTTTTTTTAAATCTGTTACTGTCAAAATAAAATAAAGAAATGTATAAACTACAAATTGTCCGTTTCAAAAATTGATAAAAGTTATTTGAATTCTGTCAAAATGAACACAAACTTATAAAATATTACGAAATAATGCTATCTGGGTTCAATGAATAACTTGAATTTGTAGAACGAAAGTATACAAAAAATATATTTAAATGGTAAGTTTATTAATCAAACTCAAAATTGTCCGCATTTTTTTTTCGTAATAATGCATGTAAATTTTACAAAATAAAATATAAAAAAAACAGCTTGAAAAGTTCGATACAAATCTCGTACGGCAATATAAAGCGGCTGTTTATACCTACATTTTGTCAGTAGCATTTGAGATGCGGAAGCAGAAGGACGCTCCGATTTACAACAAAAAAAAATGTTGGCTTGGCTGCGAACGCCTACACACACACACAACGAGATATCGAGGTAAAAAGGTGATACGGATAAGCGACAAAAACTAAATTATGAGGAATTATAAAAATTTAAAAAGTTTTATTATCATAAATTGAGTATTTATTTCACCTCGAGTACTTTCGACTCGAATGCGTCATTTTCAAGAGGACATTCTAATGACATAAGCAAGTCGAAAGTACTCGAGGTGAAATAATTACTCAAAATTTTTATAATTCCTTGTAAAAATCATTTTTCACTGTGTGAATACTCAAACTCTTTAACAGTTAAAAAAACTAAATTATTCAGGAGAGCAGTTTAAAGTTTGAGATTGCAGAAAAATGGGCATAACTTTTTTATTATGTATGATATTGTAAAAATCAAAACCGCTCTTAAATAAAAAAAAATAAAGGCATTTATTGGCATTCCCATTCATGTGGTTTTACGATTTTTTTTGTGCAAAGCGCCTTTAGGACAAAAAGGCCAAAATCTTGTCGGTAACACCAAAACCATATTTCGAAACCCGTTTTTTTTGCTTGGACATAAACAACAAAAAAGGTCATCGTAGATCTATGGAAGGGAAAGCATTAAAAAGAGTGGAAGTTTTTAAGTAAGATAGCATTCATAACTAATTTTTGACCAAAACGTCACTTATGCCCCTATTTCCTTTTAACCGTAAATGTTTAATAACACGCAATTCGGACTTTGTAAGTATGTGTGTAAATCCGCGCGGGCACTTCTGCAGGGTCTCCACTCAAAGGAATGGTTTTTTTCTTTATTTAAAAAAAATATATACATAAATCGTTTTGAAGTTAGACAATACTTGTTTTTAAAACAGATTTGTGAAGAGCAATACACTTCACTAACCTATTTTGCCTGGCTAGAAACAGGTTTGAACATCATCAATTAAAAAGTCATTATTTTACTCGCCACACGACTCCTCCGGGGATAACGCGGCACCAAGTTACACTATATGTATAGCTTAGTTGAGTTGAGTTAATTATATGTTTGTCTTCCACAACTTATAGGTTGTCACCCCTATTTCAGATAAAATCGACAAGAGAGTTGAAGGGCATTTGAGATTATGAGTTTTTATGTTGTATATTCACATGCGGCATGTGTAAGCGCAAACTTATACCCGTCTGTATGTGTGCATACACATAATATGAATTCCAAATGTAGTGTATATCTGCAATGTACATATTATATAACATTAGATTAGAATGAATTATAAACTTACAGCTACCTAATAGCGTCTGTTATACCAGGGTCAAAGCTATCATCGATAGGAGTTTAGACATGACAGGATTCGAACTTGCGATGTTTCAACAACGCTAATGAGGTTCGAACATTTTTGAATTTGGAATTTTTTATTCGGCAAGTAAACGTATTCTTTTAGTTTGAGTCTTGGCAAACAAATATTTTTTATTGGTTGCTAAGGATAGCAGTACAAGAAAGTTCCAATTTCAAAAATGTTCGGACCTTCTAATAAAGTCTGAACAGTTTTGGTTTACAATTTAGATGACCATTTTAAAAGTTTTGGTTTCCAATATCGGTTGCAATTTTAAAACTTTCATTAATTGGTATTAATAATAAAATTTATAAGAAAAATAAACGTCCTTCTTTTTTTATTATTTTTTTTCTGATTCAGAAGCAACCCTGCGCAGAATTGTGTGACAGAGACAAAAATATTTCCTTGAAAGAGATCGGTTTACAATATATGTCAGATGTGTAGGAAAAGAACTGTTCACAAGAAGTGCTTTCCTTACAAATTTGTTTTTTTTTTATTTGTATCACAAGAGTTAAAATTTTTATGCAGAATCTATGATTATATTCGTGCACAAGATGGTGTAGTTTCGTTTTACTTTTACGCTATGCTTTTACGAGACATTTTATCAACTCGAGCACTTCTTCTTCTTCTCAACTCAAAAGAATTTTTGGCAGATGCCCTCTTAATCTGTTCTGATGCACTTTATCATTGAAATTTTTTATTGATTCTCTATAACCAACATCAAGCCATTGTGGAAGATCTGTTTGGCCTAATCAATTTAAAGGCATTACATGCTCAATGTGAGTTTACGAAAGTGCATAATGTTTAACTTCCTCAGTGACACATCTTCGCTCCACGATTTTTCACCACAAATTATACGACACGGAAAAAAAAACATTCACAACCACACAGCCATGATGCTTCCAAATAATATTTTTTTTAAATACCCTATTCACTGTTTTAGATTAAGCTTTACATTGTTAAACAATTTTTATTTGAAAGAAAAACGATTTTTTTTTATTAAGTCCACGTCTGCTTTATTATTGAAATTCATAGTCAAAAAATTAATTAACAACAATGATGTAATGAATTCACGATGATTTTCAAAAGAATGTAAAAAATATTCCCGCAAGATAAAAGTCCAACCGATGACTGTACATCTCTACGTCAACTAACAACTGAACGGATGTGAGTCATCCAGAGTCCAGTTTGGCAATTATTATTTACTAGCAGTACCCGGCGTGTTTCACTACGCCATTTGGGCATGTGGTATCAATTTTTTTCTACAGATAAAAGAGGAAACAACAGGATCAAAAAAAAAAGTGTGCTAATCGGAATCAAGCTTCACACAATTTATCTCTAGGTTAATCTTCACGTTTTCTAAAAAAAAAAGTCTAGGTACAACTGTTAAGCAGCAGAGCCAAGCATAGGGAAAATCGATTGCGGTGCTCCATTTATATTTAAGATAAAAAAATCGGCTATGTAACGTCACTCATCTAATCTATTCTAAGTTGCATGGATATAATTGTTACATTTGGAATTCACATTAAGTGCATGCCCACAAGCAGACACGTATAAGTTCACACTTGCACATTCTGCGTGTGAACCTACAACATAAAAACCCAAATCTCAAATGAACATACACCCTGCAACTCTTTGCTGACCTTCCCTGAAACAGGGGTGACATTGGCAGAGTGAACCATTTTCTATTTATAGTTGGTCAGATGCATATTGACCTATACAAGAAAAGAATATAAACAATAAATTAAATTTTATAATGATACAATTAAAGAACTAATCAATAAAATTCACTATACTCTTTGAGCAAAGTGAAGAAATAAATGTATTCTAAACAATCAGGAATATTTTTCAATGTAACCGCACTGTGAAACGTATGCAGTTGGGGAAAATGCTTCATACAATATGATGCATTTAAGTGTTTTTTCAACTATCTCCATAAAAGTGTTTAATTTATGTTGAATTTTTGACTCCCTGTCCTGTCTTTATCCCGGCCAAGTGAATTCACATTTTTTCCCTACATTTAAAATGTTCTCTATCCATTATTTCAATAAGTGAAAGTTTTAGGTAGTGCACACGGAACATTTTCTATTGACAACAAAATTGTAAGTCGCACGGCCGGGTTAGGTAAAAGGCAAACATTTTGTTTATTTTGGTTGCTTTGGACCATTGTCACATAGAAGAAAGACGTTTAACCGCCGAGAAAAAAACGATCTTTAAATTTGTGGTGAGTATATAATTTTACAGAAATGCGTTTTTTGAAAAAACAACTATATTATGTATATTTTAATTAAGAGTATGTTTCAATAAAAGGTTTTAATAATAATAATATATTTCAATATGGTCTTCTAGTTGTGACCTACGAACTTTCGTATATCGTATTTTTTATAAGTGCGGGATATAAAAGCTTTCTTACATTTCTAAAATTCAACTTGGAATACTTGAATAACATTTTTTAATTTGGAACTTTTGTCTAGGCCAGGGGTCGGCAACCTTTTGAGTCGGAAGAGCCAAAAATTACAATTTACAAATTTCAAAGTTTTTCCTTGACTTATAGGTTGGTATGAGGCTGACCACCCATACTGTAAAAAATGGTTCACTTTGCCAATGTCGCCCCTGTTTCAGGGAAGGTCGGCAAGAGTTGCAGGGCTTATGTTCATTTAAGATTGGGTTTTTATATTGTAGTTCCACATGCGGTATGTGTGAGCGTGAAATTATGCGTGTCTGCTTATGGGAATGCATTTGATGTGAATCTCAAATGATACATATCTTATTTTGGATTTGGATTTGTAAAGAGCCACAAATGTTTTTTTGCCAACAATAAATAGCGTCGATGGGGCGGGGGGAGGGTGGGGGGTGAAAAGCGAGTACAAGTAGCGGAGAGATCGTTAATCGATTCAGAACGATTTAGTTTTTTTCGATCAGAAGTATAATTCTGTGTTTTTTTTATATTTGCGTATGAAGCTAAAGAGCCGTAACTTCACACCCAAAGAGCCGCATGTGGCTGGTGAGCCGCAGGTTGCTTACCCCTAACCAAACCGATATCGATCCACCATATTTGTAAAAAGTCCGGTCTATAGCTTAGTTGGTAGAGTAACTGCATTCCATGCCGAGATCTCGAGTTAGAATCCCACTGAAGTTGTCAGAAATTATTTCTTGTTTCAGTGTTTATTTCTAACCCAAAATAAAATACCGGCAAGGCTTACTCAGCCTTCATAAGAAATGAGGGTCAAGCCACTCAGGAGCTGAATAACATCCATTTCAAGTTGGCGTAAAGTAAAAGTTACTGGGTTGTTCATTTTAGATTTGGATTTTAAATTATGAGTAGGTACACATGCAGCATTTGTAAGCGTGAACTTACATGTGTCTACTTGTGAGCATGCATTTTATATGAATCTTTAATGTAAATGTATATTTGCAACTAAGATTATGTATTGTAGTTGAATATAATGGTCTTCTTCTATTGGGTGGTTTCAAAATTTACCGACCTCGTTGCTGAAATATTGAGAATTGAGAACCATTGTTTATTTGATCACCATCAAACTTCACAGGATTCATTCTAAAAATATGTTACATGTTTCCTGAAAATTTCGTCAAAATCGGATGAGCGGTTTATGAGTATAGGGAACATACATACATACATACATACATACATACATACATACATACATACAAACATACATACATACATACATACATACATACATACATACATACATACATACATACATACATACATACATACATACATACATACATACATACATACATACATACATACATACATACATACATACATACATACATACATACATACATACATACATACATACATACATAGATACATACATACATACACACATCCTTCTTTATAGATATAGATAGATAGATTGCATTCCATGCCGAGATCTCGAGTTAGAATCCCACCGAAGTTGTCAGAAATTATTTCCCGTTTCAGTGTTTATTTTAAACCCAAAATAAAATACCGGCAAGGCTTACTCAGCCTTCATAAGAAATGAGTGTCAAGCCACTCAGGAGCTGAATAACATCCATTTCAAGTTGGCGTAAAGTAAAAGTTACTGGGTTGTTCATTTTAGATTTGGATTTTAAATTATGAGTGGGTACACATGCAGCATTTGTAAGCGTGAACTTACATGTGTCTACTTGTGAGCATGCATTTTATATAAATCTTTAATGTAAATGTATATTTGCAACTAAGATTATGTATTGTAGTTGAATATAATGGTCTTCTTCTATTGGGTGGTTTCAAAATTTACCGACCTTGTTGCTGAAATATCGAGAATTGAGAACCACTGTTTATTTGATCACCATCAAACTTCACAGGATTCGTTCTAAGAATATGTTACATGTTTCCTGAAAATTTCGTCAAAATCGGATGAGCGGTTTATGAGTCTATAGGGGACATACATACATACATACATACATACATACATACATACATACATACATACATACATACATACATACACACATCCTTCTTTATAGATAAAATAATCAACATTGTACTTACCAATGTTTTCTTTAAAATGCTAAGGAGAGTAAGACTCTCCGCACACTCCGACAGGCGACAGCGACAGCTCGACGACTAGTTGTGGCGACAGGCTGCAGCTGACGGTTTTCATATATTTTGCTCAAAGCTCCGCACACTTGGCGTCTGAGTCGCCGAGTCGCGGCGACAGGCTGCGGCGACAGTTTTCATATATTTTGTTCAAAGCTCCGCACACTTATCGCCGAGTCGCGCCGATCGCCAAGTCGCGCCGGCAAGTCGCTGTCGCCTGTCGTCTAGTGTGTCTAACTTGTGATGGTTTCATTGTTCATATAATGTCAACACACGTACTTCATAATATTTGGGTGTTGCACGAAGCTAGGCATTTGCCATCTTTGTCTACCGCGTTACAGAAGCTATGATTGATCTGCTTTCTCCCTCACAGCCACGGATTTGACAGTTTTTCATAATATGTAAGGGAGTTTTTCAAGGTCTCTGTGCATTGAGCGATATGCTCCGACATGTATAATAATTATACTATAATAATATGTATGACGGCGGTCCTTTGCGCTTATCAGGCGCTTCATATAATTATTATTGATTTTTTAATTCAGCGATCTTTTAACACATCTTCCACACAATATATTTTTATTGAAAGTGTATACATTTGTTTGCTAAAATTATTACAAAATCTAGGCAGTTCAGTGCACGGATAAACGTTAATAGCAACCGTCTCTGTTTGCAAGATCTCAAAATTTTTATCGAAAAGAAAAAAAAACACAAAAACGTAAGTAAAATAATTAAACATGCGTAAGATTCAAAAGAAAGAATAAGTAATTCAATTTAACCAATAATGGAATTTTTTTTTTTTTTATCAAATTCAAGATGGCTTCCGAAATGCTGTATCGATATAAAAATTACCACTGTGATCTAAATTTAATTAAATCCGTTTAACCTTTTTGCTATATTGAACAACAAACACACAAAGTTGCATTTAAAATCTCAGTAGGATGTATAGGAAGGTTGATAAGATAATTTTTGTTTCAATTACATAAATCATGTAAGTAACCATAAATTAACGGTAAGCAGTTGTAATTTTTTAACCAATATGAATATGCCTTAATTTCACAAATGTGACGTAGCGCGGTAACGGTAACGTTCATCAATACAAAACACGCGCGACATAATCCTAAAATTGATTTATTTGAAAATGAATAATACCAGCGACTATAAAAACACACAATCTTAAGAAGCACTAACGTCTCTAAGTAGACAATACACAACTGACAACAGATTCCGATATTTACCCTAATAATTCCAAGCTAAATCCCACTCAAAGCAATCACGACAAATTTACGGCTGAGACGTAGGGGTCTTCATTTTTCTTCTGAGAGGGTTCTCAGAAGAAAATGAAAACAGCGAATCAGTTTTTTTGTGTTGTCCATACTGCATCGAAGAGTTACCATACGCGAAAAAATACTTAGGGATGCAAGATTTTTGTCAGTTCCAATGAAATCAGGTAACATCCAGAAGAAAAATTTCGGAACCAAAAATAGAGACAACCATTAGCAACTACTTAATGTTTTGTGTATAAATAAATAATTATTCTTGTGGTTAGTACAGAAAACAAAAGATACGTTACTAAGGTATGTATATGAAAAAATACTCAACTTTAAAAACATTTGACTATTTTGATCATATCTTGCCATCAAAGGGTCAAAAACGGATTGGCGACATGTAAAATTTGTATGACAATGGAAAAAAGGCGATTTTGTTATATTTTTTAATTACATCGCCACTTCATGCTTTTTGCAGTTTTTTTTTGTATTTCGATACACTTTTCAAATACTTTACTCTAATAAATCTAGAATTCAGTAGACATCACCAGTTTTTATGAAAAAACTGAAAATCATTAGGCGACACACACACAAGACAAAAAGTACAAATTTCGACGGCGATACCCACATAGAACATTAGAGTTATAATGCATTGACGCCCATCTAACTCTAAGCTGCAAAGATATATATCATTAAGATTCATATTAAACGCATTCCCACTAGCAGACATGTATATAAGTTTGCGCTTAAACATGCCGCATGTGGACCTACAATATAAAAACCCAATCACACAAATGAACATAAGCCCTGCAACTCTTGCCGACCTTTCCTGAAACAGGGGTGACATTGGCAAAGTGAACCATTTTTTACAGTATGGGTGGCCAGCCTCATACCAACCTATAAGTCAAGGAATGACCAAATGACAAAAATTGACATTTTGCTCATGGTCATTTTTGTACACACGTCTCCTGAGGACGTCAGATATGACTCCGACGAAATGTAGAGAAAATCGTTCTTCTCTTTTTTTTTTCTTTTTTTCGTTTTTTCATTCTTTAAAATGTGTAACGACCGTAATCATAATTTAAAATAAATAAGTAAGTTCATATTAATACAGTTTGCATGTGTTTATGATCAAATATAATCACACAGAAAAATTATCATAAAATATTTATGGTGATAAAATAATTTTCACCTACCCATTATCTCATTTCTTTTATACTGCTGGCAAACTCTCAATGCGAGTACAAAATTTCTGCCTTGAAGAGCGCAGCTCACAATCTCTGATGGATCTGTAGTAGGCAATCTCTGAAGGAATAGTGCAGCCTCCATATATTTACTGCTGTCCTTCAGCTTTCTTAACATCGTCCTAAAAGAAAAATAATATACTTTTGACCTATCATTGACTGTTGTACGGTGGGAAAATATTTTAATTTTGAAAATACCATACTGGTACCACCAAACAGGTAAGAAAGAATCCAAATTTGAAAATCACATTGCATAGCAGCTACAGTAGGGGTAACCAGCCAAACTTGACCCCTGTGACAGTACCTGAAACCCAAAAACCATCCCTAACAGACAAATCATACCTAGGATTCTGGGCATCATGTGGTTATCAGGTCAGCTGAAGTTAAAGGATGGTTAATGTCATTGACTAATAACATCTGTGGACAAGAAATTCTTTT
Organism: Agapetus fuscipes; assembly: GCA_951799405.1. Taxonomy (NCBI): domain Eukaryota; kingdom Metazoa; phylum Arthropoda; class Insecta; order Trichoptera; family Glossosomatidae; genus Agapetus; species Agapetus fuscipes. Next base: position 13,841,829 of record OX637337.1, read on the forward strand.
AATGAAAATAGACATATATATCTGTCTGAACTTACTTACGAAGATGGTCATTAGTTAGAAAGAGAACAAAGAACTTCACAGTTGCATTTCCATATGAACAAAAAACTCAGCAGCACGAAAAAAATAATCTTGAATGTTGGTACCATTGCAAATAATGGCTGCAGATGAGACCAAAAATAGCTAAAGTTAACAGATAACACGCGTTATAAATATTGTGATCGCTGAAATTGATGTCAGTATTTCATATTTTCAATGTGTATATTATTCTTATTTTTATTTTATCACTCATTTCATTTTAAACATTGTGATGTTTAACCACGGCGTTACCGTGACACAAGTTGACACAAGAGGAGTGCAAGAGGGAACAAATATGTAAAAATTCAGTAATTTACTTTCCGCTCCCCTAGCTATAACTCAATGGTTAATGTTTTTTTTTAATAATATCCCAAAGGTAGGTAGGTAAATAAAAGAGAGCATTCAAAGTTATCTAACTGTTTTACAAATCAAATATTTTTTTATCTGATCTATCTCAGTCTTAAGTCCGGTCGATAGCTCAGTTGGTAGAGTGCTTGCATTCCATGCCGTGAGCTCGGGTTCGAACCCCACCGAGGGTGTCAGAAATGATTTCCCGTTTCGGTGTTTATTTCAAACCCCAAAATAAAATACCGGCAAGGTTTTTTACTCAGCCTTCATAAGAAATGAGTACCAGCCCTCTCGGGAGCTGGGAAACCCCCACTTTAACTGAAGTGGTTGGCGTAAGGCCGGCCCCCTTACCCGTAAAAATAAATAGGTTCAACTCGCCACATGCGACCCCTTCGGGGATAACACGGCAAGAAGTTACACTATATGTGTAGCTTAGTTGCGTTTTGAGTTGCGTATCTGAATCTTTTGCGATTCTCAGTAATACGGTTATGGAGTATTTATGACAGTGAAGAATGTGGTTAAAAGCATATTTTTTAAGCGCATACTAACAGCATTAGATCATGGTTGCATCAGGATAACTGCATGATCAGTAAGGTGGATCGAAATCGTTTTTTTGGGAATTTCGATTTCGCGTTATAACCAAAAGCTGCTCTATATCAATACAAACAATAAATTGTACTTCCATAAGGTCGAAATATTTGATCTTATACTGCCCCAAAGACTCGAAAAGTTAATAAAAATCATAAAAACTGCTATATACTTAACTTTTTTTTAAGAAAAAAATAATTGAAGTATAATGAAGTTCAAATTTAAGCACAAAGCATGATTTTCTATAAATGATAGAAAAAAGACCCTTTTATGGCAAAAAAAATGAAAAAATGGCAATCAAGAGAAGTCTAGAAAAAAGTGATTTTAAGAGAATTGGTAATCTTTCTTTAAATTGAAAAAAAACATTATTTGTCGTGATTCCAGGTTTGTTTTAATGAATCCATCTTTTTTGATCAGACCGTAAACAGCAGCTGAAGTTTCTGTTACAATTTTTACTAATCTTTCAGTGGCTAACGTGTAGCAAGGAAAATGGAAATGGCTTGAGATTAGTTCGTCAACAAGCAGTGGATTTTCTTAACAACGTGATGTTAATTCACCGTTCATAAATTTTGTAACAAGGGGCTTGGTCACATTATTTTCGTGCCACTTTATAAGGTTTTTTATAATTGTTTGCATCAAAATCAACTTTTGGTCGATCGTAGTTCGAATTCTCAAAATTGTTTCCTGTCGCGTTTCAATATTCTTCACAAGGCTAGAACTCATAAAAAGGCAAAGCAAGTAAGATGTTTTTTGGATGATTGAAATATCCATTTCTTTTATAACAGGATGTAGTATCTGCATTAAATTATCTGTCAAATATCGCGACAGCTAGATTGTCTTGTGTAAGTGTCTAGCACCATTAATGCAATGTGGTTAGTTTTGATGTAAGACCACATAAGAGCATCCACTTTCATTATATAATTGATAATATTAACAGCTTGTCAGATGGTTAAAAAAAAAAGAACATAAAGCCGTAGTATTCTGTGAGCCATTTTGAATGCACTAGTTTTCCAGGGTTTCTTTTTAATAAGCTTTGAGAACAATATCCAGACTTTATAGTTATTCTTCGTCCAAAAGGTAGATCACATTGGATAGTTAGAAACGAGAATATTGGAAGCTCTTCACAACTTTTTAATACCTTATCTATGGGTTCAGAGTAACTTCTTGGTCCACTTGTACAACCATCAATATATTCAATTAATTGGCGCGGCAGTTCGTTGGCATGGAGTTGACAAATACACCACTGCAGCGGTTTTACTAGATATTTTAATTTTTTTTGGATTAAATTTACCAATTCCATCTGTATTAACAATAGTTCTATCACGTCCGATTCCAGAAAAAAGGATGACATTGATATCTTTACTGATTAAAATATCCATAATTTTTCTTGTTATTATTGCTGCTTTATCAGTGCTTAAAGAAATATGACCAATGTACTGAGACCTTGCGTCCTTAAGTAACTAATATGCTCCTCTTTAATTATATTGCTCTTATGATCCACCATATTTAAGGTTTTATTTTTACGTCCATCAAAGTATAAACCCAAATATTAGTAATCAAAATCAATGGTCACACCGCTGAACTTAGTTCTTTACTTTTCACGGACTCTTTTTATTTTATTTTGATCGAAAACTTTGGATGAATTGTTGTCTGAAATAATACCAACGCTTTGTTGCCAAAACAAAAACAGCTTCAGCCTTATTGGAAATGCCAAATTGATCCACAGGTGTATCCAGTATGCCAAGGTCAATATTTTTTAATGAATATGAATACGAAGTTTGAGGTAGCATTCTCTGAAATGCTAGTTTTTATATTACTGTTGAGAGACATCAGTTGATAGGTCAGACAGATTTGGCAATAAACTTGTAGCTTTTTCTTCGTATGGTTCATATTTCTGTTTCCGGTTCAGCTTTTTTTTAATTTCCCGCAGCAGTTTTCAAATCAACACTCCTTATGATCATTTATCTTTTGGTTCTTTGATCAATCAGAATATTTTTCTGTTATGGGTACTTTAAGATGTTTTTCATAGTTAAATGAAGCTAATCTGTTGCATTAACACGGTGATATATTAAAACTACACTTAGGATCTCTCGCAAATTTGTATGCGCAAAAAATATGAGTAGCGCACAACTATAGTTACATCTCTGAGAGCACCGAATTGGTGACGCGCGTCTGCGCGGAGTAACAAAGTTAGGGGGTGCCCCCACCCCCCCTCTCAAATTACAAGATACCAACCACGTAATAATAACTATTTCATTCATTTTAAAGAAACAAAATTTTATTTCGTTTGATTTTGTCTAATACTTGATTCTTAAACACAGGGGTAAAAATGAGTAGTTTTGTGTATTTTTGTAATTTTTCTGATGACTTGGGGCAGTATAATTAATTAATATTTTGATAAGATTTTTTTTTATATCAGATACTCACCCCATAGAGCAACTGTTCTGCATAACGCAATTACGAAAAAATGATTTTTAATTTTTTCCATACATACAGCGATCCACCTTAATGATCAGCCTGAAAATAAAATGGACTCAGTACAATTTTTTTGCCTAATTTCAAAATTGAAGAGCACTGCTCCACATCGATTCCATAGAAAAAAATTGTGGCATCACACCGCCAAGATGCTATGGAAAAAGAAAACAAATATTTTGATATTGGTAAATAAGAACCCTAGTTCCATAAGCGTGTGACATTTGGCCGCCAGAAAATTCTAATTCCAAATTTTGTGACGAGCACTTTGCCTTGAAAAAATTTGTAAACATAAAACGACAGCTGGATTACAACCATTAAGAAGTAAACTTACTCATTAATTTTCTTCTTCTCCTCTTCTTGCATCTGCAGTTCATCCATAATATAAACAGCGGTTTCCCAATCCAGAGCTTCAATAAAGCAATCCAGAGCCTTTGTCAAATTCTTACTTCTTTTATACATGACTCCGGCCTCAGAGTAATGGCGACGGGCCATCAGATGACTGCCAAACTCCTCAGCGCAAGCCTGATAGCACACATCTTCTTTTGACAGGTTTTCAAGAGCTAAACTGTACAAGTTATGTCTCTTTACAAATCTGATTAGTTCCTCCGATCTTTCAGCTCCGCAAAGTATCAAATTCTTTAAAGCGTAATCATATCTTTTCAAATCATTGTCTATGGTGAAGCGTTTGTAATTTTCTTCCATAGATTTCAGCTCGTTCAAATATGGAACATATTCTTTTGGATCCTTTTGAGATTTGTTGGCGACAAACATGGCAAGCTCAAAATCATACATACCAAGAGAAATGTCAAATAGTTGATTCACATTCACCAAATATAAAAGATATTTTAATGCATCTTCAGCAGTTACTGAACTTTTCTCTGTATCGGTTTCTAGTTTAACTTCTTTTATTTTTAAAAGGGCTTGTTCTAAGTCATGGATGTTATTATTTTTGACGTAAGTTGTCAAAATTGGGAGGAAGTATTTGTTGTTTTCATTGCACCTCTCTAATGCTTCCCTCATCTTGGAACAAACCATTTTAACCTTGCCGTCTTTCAAGATTTCAACTTTATTTTTAAAATAAGAACTGGAGTACATGGTTTTAGTCACATCACTATTATCCAATTCTGATATGAACAAACTCAGCCATGAAGCGTTACTAACTTTACTTATAAATTCATCAATATTATCAAGGAACTTCTCTGGGTCATGATCGTAAATTAAGTTTAAATTGATTCTCTGTTTTCTCATCAGATTAAATGCCTTGTAATATTTAAAGTCATCTAAATAGTCACCAATGATTTTCAAGGAAAGAGCTCTTGGTTGGATTGTTTCCAGATTACCTCTTGGTAACTGAAGAACAGTTCTGGTGTCTCCAGAAACAGCAATAACCAATCTCGATCCTCTCTCAAGCTTCCTAGAACTAATGAAAGAATTGTTTGGTTCCATATCTTTTTCGGATGCTTTATAATTTAGTTGGAACGCAGTGATGGATTCAGTTTTCAAAGGGCAACACAGCAACTGATGTGTAAGTGTGGTAAGCATTAAAAAATCCGAATGAACAAAGAAGGAGTTTACATTATTGGCGACTTCTTTATCATCCATATAGAATCTGTTGCGATGTGTGAGCCCAAATACAATAGGACGATCTTCTTGGATGTGTACATAAAATTCCAGACACCGTTCTGGCAAAGTTGTGTTCAAATATTTACAAACACTGGAAACTTCAGTACCGACAGATAATTTCAATAAATTCCCAGTTATAGTTTGAAGTATTACTTGTTTTTCATTTGGTACACAACTCATACCAACTATTTCATCATTCAAAACAATTTTCTCCATAATTTTAACTTTTAAATCTGTTTTTTTTGACATTTTCAGAATCAAGCAATCCGTTTGGTCTCCACGACTACACACACAAAGAAGTAAACTCTTGGTTATCCATAAATATTGACAGATTGTATAATTTATATTGAAATCATTCAATTGGAAAATTCCTTTGATTTCAAAAGTATTCTTTTCCAAATTGAAAACAAGCAAACTGACAGCTCCATCTTTTGAAACTGCCATAAAACTGTTTGAATCCACACCTTTTAATTCTTCATTTTCTTCTTGAATGACAGGACCAAAGATGATTCGATTGACATGTTCGGCTACTTGAATAGTGTGAGAGGCCATTGGAGGCGGGACAACAGTATTTTTGAAACAGGTTATCAAAATATTAGTTCCGTCAACAACCCCGACTATGGCATTATCTTTATCTGTTGTTCCATTACTCCGATCTACACACCATGACAACTCAAACTGCACATACTCTCCACCAGCCAAAAATAAATGTAGGATTTTATCTCTGCCTATCACGTTGCTTTCGTCCCAAAACAACTTCAAAATTTCCCTTTTAAACGGCAGGGATTGCTTCAAATACCAATGATAATTGTTGACAGTATAAATCAGCAAAAATGATTTTCTGTTTTTTTTGTTCACACACCAAACACATAGAATATCTGAATCTCCACTCCATAAAAGCTGTTTAATAAGGATGTCAGCTTTTTTAAATGGCAACACAAATTCTCCGTGCCGCAGGCCATTTTTCTCAAAGAATGCAACCACATACTTGTTGGGAAAGTTTTGTGTTGTGGCAATCAAGTTCCCTGAGGGTCGCCAGGCAAAGTTGCATTCCAGGTTGGGTTGTTTTTCTCCGGTGAACTGCAGTGTTGCCTCTCTGTCAAACACTTTGAATGTGTAGCTACCATTTAAATAAAATCCAACAGTGAAGATAGACCCGTCTCCACGCCATGTTACAGTGGATAAATCCTTCTGAATGTCTTCATCTAAAACAGTAAATCAATATGATTAAATTTATTTTTATGCCTGTGCATTTTTTTTTCAATTTTAAGGCAAACAATGAGAGGCAAAGCATATTCAGTAACCAAAGGATCTTAATCGCCTCGCCCACACAAATGTACAAGATACGTCCACTATACATCAGTCAAACACAAAAAGTTGCATCCTGTACGTTCAAATACAAAAAAAAACCTGAAACCCACAAAACATCCCTAAAAGACAAATCACGGGGGGATCCCATGCTCTCGCGCTGATGTTGTATTCGGAATAATGGGGTTATATGTTCGAAACCCGTCACATTCTATCCTACGTATGAATAAGTAATAAGATCTTATAATTATTATGAGTTAGTCAAGATTTTTACCATCTGCTCATGCGCTCTCCAATTCATCGCCATAAGGGAATAACTTAGATTGTCACCATAGTACATACCAGGAATAATATATTATTATTGAATATGATTTCTCGCGGAGATTCCCGCCTAAGCAGAAAAAGTATCAGTTCTGACATGTCATTATCCACGATGAGTCAAAGTAATCAATAGATTTCTGTGAAATCAGGAATTTGTGAGAAAATATTTATTTTATCTTTTACTTTAGGATCAAAATGCATAAAATATATGTGTATTTTCAACTAAGTATGCATGCAAAAAGTTTTGTTTACGTGGACTTCTGTTTAAACTTAGTAAATATTTTGTGATTTCATTTTCAAATATTTTTTATAGTGTTTTTCATTTTATGAGATTTTGGACATTAAACACAGAACTTTAACATCTGTAAAATTTCAGAGACTAGAACCTCATCAGCCTAGTCCTAGTGAATAGTGATTTTTTATTGTTGTTACTGTGTCATGAGGCATAATATATGGACAATGGACTGTGTCCTCAAAGGACTTGTGGAGTTTGAAAGGACATCCCCTCTTTCCCTGATTTGGGTTAGAGCTGCTACTGCCTTTTTTTATTCGATACAACTCGGATAACACCTTAAAAATATGAATGTGTTTCACAGTTTTTACCAGTAGGCTGTACATCCACAGTTTGCTTGGCAGCCTGCTTCCCTTCTGACCCATGGAACTGAGTTTCCTTCTTCCCCCAGCCCACGCTGATGAAGCCACCCTCTCCGAAGCCCTGCTCCAGGAGGCTGACCTGGTGTACGCGGGCAAATGTGCAGTCCATCAGAACTAGGGACAGCTGGGCTGTCACCACAACCAACAGATCCTGGTCGGGACTTGCACCGATGGCCTGAAAAATATTAAATCAAATACATGCAGACAAATACTTTATAAAACCAGGGCCCCTAGTATAACACATTGCATATAACTCTCCTCGATAGATTAAATCAAAATCTGTATGGAAAATAGAACGGGTAGTAAATATGCAAGTATGAACAGTTCCTCTCATTTAATCAGTTAGAAGCTAATTACTTTACGAGATCATTAATATTTTTCACACTTTTTTGTTTGTCCCCTGCAAATGAAGCGCTTTTTGACAGGTCATGCGTAAAACTCACTTATGTTAGTTCCCATATGATAGTTTCATATTTATTTTGGCAGAGAATAGTTATTTATGCCACTGCCTAGTAATGATAGTCTTTGTAACACGAGTGCTAGTTTATAATAGACAGCACGAGTGTTACAAAGACTAATTACGTGCAGTGGCATACAATACTTTTTCTACGACCATAAAATAAAAATAAAATAAGAAATAATAGGCAGTATGATATCTTCGTTCATTGGAAGTGAGTAATTAAAACCTTACCATTGTTAGAACGGATAATTACTTGTGAGCTTCGCTTATAAACATGTTTATGTGTTGCGGTGAAAATATCTTAATTATTTACCTTTAAAGCCATTTCAATATCTTTTCAAAAAGGAATACAATTTGAAGTTTTTCGTAAAATCAATTCGGTGGTTTCAGATTGAAGTAAGTAGTTCCATAACACCTTTCACTTTCATTTTACAGATAATAACTAGTTTATCGGTTCTGTTAGCTATTTTATATGTTTTATTGGCAATATATTTTACCACATATCGCTGTATTAACTTTTGTACTGAATTATTTACGGGAAATAAATTACTTTACAATTCGATCGCGATGGCACATTGCATTGGATATGTCAAGATGGCCGACTTAAACAAACCATGCATGCGCGACAGGCATGGCGGCGCCTGCGCGCGAGCGTGACTTTGTCCATCGATCAATAGAAAGTACATAGATAGACAACGTCTCTTTTTTCCCATTGTGACAAACTAAGACGAAAAGTAGTTATCGGTAAACAGCGAAAATATTAGGTATAAGTTATTTACGTCAAAAACAGATATGAACATGGCAGTTGCCTGGTAAGTAATTATCCTAAAACCCGCTTAAAACGAGCGTGCTTTTTTTTGGCGCACAAGTCAACTAAGACGCTGCATCTATATATTTTATATTGATGGGTATAGACAAAGATGGCGAACCAAAGAATTATGAACGGAATATAATTGAAGTTATTATTTACAATTATTGTAAATAGTAGAAGTGAAAATCGATGTTATATTTATTTTCTCGTAAGGAAAAATGTATGATTACTAGAATAGGTACACAATAACTTCCAAGGGTTTTTTACCTCTATGAAATCATACATTTGCACAACCGCGCATGAGCCTACTAAAACTCTCATTGCGCATGCGCATATTCTCATTTCAACACGGTTACCCGTTGCGTAATGTAACATTACGCAACGGGTGTAGAAATGTATGTCATTGTGATTGCGTTAGCCGTTTTGTAATTAGTAAATTACCAAATGGGAGTAGAAAAATATTATTTTATGACCAAAAAGATCATTTAATTCTATGTACCTATAGCTATTTTACTCAATATATCTATGTAAAAAAGTATATTCATGATCAAAGTCGGTGTTATGGCTGAGGGGGCCAAGTGGCCGATCTTTCTAGCGTATTTAGAATAGAATAACATTGGTTCGATCCCCGCTTGGGTCACTTGACCATAACTTTGACCCTGGTTCAACAGATGTTATTGGGTAATTATTAATTAATAATTCATTAATATAAACAATAATGAATTATTAATTGATATAATCAATTAAATAAATACACTGTTTAAATTCACTTCTAATTATTTAAAGAATACTGACTTATTGTAAATAAAATAATTAGAAGTGAATTTAAACAGTGTATTTATTTAATTAATTATACAATGGACTTTCACTGTGTAAACCACCAAACCCTGGAAGATATTAAATATATATTCTAATCTAAATCTAAATCTAAGCTGCAAAGATATGTTATCTCAAAGATATGATATCTCTTTGGAAATTTACATAAAACATACATTCCTTCTTGTTTGTTTAATCCTCTTAATGGTTCATTTCTCAGAACATTATCTTACACTTGTCATTTTTCTAGTATTGGTAAATAAAGTTACTTTATAATTGTTCATAATTTTGTATTGTTCCTTGTTATGGGTTAAATTTACTTAAATTTATTCTTAGTAAATTTCCTACTCTTCACTTGACTATTTGTTTTTGTCCATATTGTTCCTAGTATACAACTTGATAAATTCACAAAGCTATTCTTTATAATTTTTCATATTTCTCCTAATTCTACTGTGTGTATAATATTCATTTTGCTTTATATGTCTCCCATTATTTTAAGATTTCAGTTTCTCTGAGGATGGCCAAGAGGCCGAAACCGGTCACAACTCGTTATTTTTGTTTGTAACTAAATAAAAATAAATAAAGTAGAACTAAACAAAGTTTGTTATCATTTTTTAATAATTAATAATGCAAAGATATGTATCATTTGAGATTCATATTAAATGCATCCCACAAGCAGACATGCGTAATTTCGCGCTTACACATGCTGCATGTGGACCTACAATATAAAAAACTCAATCTCAAATGAACATAAGCCCTGCAACTCTTGCCGACCTTCCCTAAAGCAGGGGTGACATTGGCAAAGTGAACCATTTTTTACAGTATGGGTGGTCAGCCGCATACCAACCGCATACCAACAATATATTAATTGATATTATTAACTGTTTCTGGCCAGGCAGAATAGGTTGGTGAATTGCATTCCTCTTTACAAATCTATTTTAAAAAAAAAGGGTTTATTTCAGTTTTTTCATCTATTTTCATACTTTCTTCACTACGCAATCAAAATTTACTTTCCCAATTACGTTGAATATAAACACTATAATCTCTTCTGATCTCTGTGCCATTTGAAATGCCCTTGAAAATGGCAGATATACCTACAGACACGACAGGGTACTGGAAATACTAAGAGAGAGTATAAGCCTAACAATTTCCAGAGCAAACAAAGGTATGACAGGAGAGTCCGTTGAAAAAATAAATTTTGTTAAGCCTGGAGAAAAAAGGGAGAGCGAAGGGCAAAGACCCAGACTTCCATTATAAAAACGGCAAGGGACTGGAGGCTTGTGATGGATTCCACCACAGGACAATATATTTTCCCAGGAGAACTATCCCTTCCCCCCCCCATGATAGTTCATTTAAGAGATTCCTTTTAATTGACACTTAAATTTTCACGAACATTATCCAGATCCAAAACGAATGGGTTCCTTATCCAATTGAACTCGGAATAATCTTCTTTGAAATATTCTTTAAATGTTTCAACGATCGATTGACTGTAATTTTTTTTATGTCATTGATTACATTTTCACCCACTGTAAGTAAGTTAAGTAAAAAAAAAAAAAAATCCAAATCAGGATAAGATGCCAGGTTCTCATTCAATACGCTCCTTTTAATCATTTGAAATTTCTTGATAAATGCTTTTATTTTTTAATTTACTGAAAGGCCGCAGGTTGCTGACCCATGCACTACGGCTTTGAGATCCGACATAGTTCTATACTCAAATGAACTAAAACAAGTACTCTTGGTTGAATTAACGGTGCCCTGGGAGATGAACATCCCTAAGGACCATGCCTACAAACTAAATAGGTATAAAGGACTAGTGGATGAAATCACAAAGAATGGATATATCACAAGATTATATGCAGTGGAGGTGGGAGCGAGAGGACTGCCAGCCAAATCGGTATATACTTTTCTTAAGGATCTGGGACTGAATAGATCCCAAATAAATGGCTTTCTGGAAAGACTAACAAAAGCGGCCATCTCAGGATCATACCATTGGTTACAAAGATCTGAGAGCCCAGACACCTCTGGACATGCAATGTAGTAAATCGGACTTACATATTGGAAGGAGGGATGAGTTGGGAGGAATTGGGATCGTTGTCATGGCGAGAGGATCCTTAACCAACCAGAGACAGGTTGTAAGTCCTGTAACTCCCATCTCATCCTGACTCCGTGCGGCAGGCCTGAGTTTGGGTCTTGGATTTAAAAAAACTAAAGACTTGACTCGGTGAGACCGTGGATGCTCAGTTATTTTCTAAAATCTAAATCTAAGCTGCAAAGATATGTATCATTTGAGATTCATATTAAATGCATTCCCACAAGCAGACATGCATAATTTCGCGCTTACACATGCTGCATGTGGACCTACAATATAAAAAACCCAATCTCAAATGAACATAAGCCCTGCAACTCTTGCCGACCTTTTTTATTTCACAAATAGAAAAGGCCATTTGGATTATTCTGCATTATACAGTGTGTGGTATTAAGTCAATAAAAACACCATTCTTAAGTAAAGTATAAGAAAAAAACTGTAACTGTAACTGTAACTGTAACTGTAACTGTAACTCTCTGTCGCCATTCCGCTAGGGGTGGCCAGAGCCTCTGCAGAGTTGCCTCCATTTTTTCCTATCCTTACATACCTCTTTCAATTCATTCATATCCATCACCTTTTTCATGCATTTTCTTCTTTTACGCTCACTTTGTATATCCCATTCTTTCACAATCTCCTCAATCTGATCACTCCATACTTTTCTCGGTCGTCCCTTCCCTCTTTTTCCTTTCACACTTTCTTTGTATACATACTTTGTCAGACTATCATCGTTCATTCTTTCCACATGCCCAAACCATCTCATCACATTCTTTTGTACCTTAACTTTCACATCCTCTTTCAAATTACATTCTTTTTTTACCCATTCATTCCTAACTCTATCCCTCAGAGTTTTTCCTGTCATGCTTCTCAAATGCTTCATTTCCACCGTACATACTTTACTCATTTCGCTATCATTCACTGTCCATGCTTCACTTCCATACATCAAAGTCGGTAACAATATGCCATTGTGTACCGCCATTCTCAGATCCATCGTCAATCGCTTGTTCTTTGCTATTCTTCCTATTGCACCGACCACTTGCTTGCCCTTACACATCCTATTCTCAAGTTCTCTTGTCATCTTTCCATTCTTCTCAAACATACTTCCCAAGTATCTAAATTCATCCACAATTTCAACTTTCGTACCATTCAACATGAGCGTGCATTCTTCATTTTCATCCATTCTGTCAAAAATCAGTACTTTCGTCTTACTTGCATTAATTTTCAACTTGTTCACACACAGAGCATGGTTCAGACTAGAGAGCATTGCCTGAAGTTCCGCTGCTGAATCAGCAATTAATACTGCGTCATCAGCATAAAGCAGAACTCCGACTTTTCTCTCTCCAATCTGTATGCCATGCCCTTCCAGATTCGCTTGTTTAACACAATGATCCATGATTATATTGAATAACCATGGGCTCATTATGCAACCCTGTCTCACACCCTTGTACACATTAAAATACTCGCTGTATTCTCCATCCACCCTGACACACGCCCTGCTATTAAGATAGATGGCGCGTATCGCGTTCAGAAGTGCTTTGTTCACACCATACCTCTCAAGCACACACCACATCATACTTCTATCCACCGAGTCGAAGGCTTTCTCAAGATCTACGAAAGCCGCGTAGACCTTTTTATTTACGGCTAGCTGTTTTTCGACTATCTGTCGAAGCGCGAATATCTGGTCTACGCAACCTCTTTCCGGCATAAAGCCAGATTGTATATCTGAGACCTTCTCCTGGGTGGATAATCTTACCCTATGGATAAGAATCTTGCATAGCACTTTACCTGGCACACTAAGAAGGCTAATCGGTCTGAAGTTACGGCAGTCTTTTTTGTCACCTTTACCTTTGTAAATTGGCACAATGACCGCCTCTCTCCAGTCCGATGGAACCTCCTTGACACTAACACACAATTCGCAAAGCTCTTTCATCCATTCAATCACACATTCTCCCCCCGCTTTCATCATCTCAGGTCTCACACCATCCACACTTGCAGCTTTCCCATTCTTTAATTCCTTTATGACCTTTCTTACTTCATCTTTCGATATTTTCAAAACATTACCCTCATCATAATCTCCTTTCACAGTTAAATCACATTCTTCTTCACCAAAAACCTCGTTAAAATATTCTTTCCATCTCTTTTTTACATCGTCTTTATTCCACAGAATGTCTCCGCTGACATTTTTGATTCCCGGAGTTGTGGACCTACAACTGTCGTTGTTTTGTCTCACCCAGCTCCAGAACATCTTTTTATTGTCAGAGAAGTCATTCTGTGCTCTTTCACTCAATTTTTCTTCCATTCTTCTCTTACTCATTTGAACTTCATTCTTCGCTAGCCATTTTTTCGCCTTGTATTCAGTCTCTAACACTTTATTCTTTCTGTCATTAATCCATTTTAAATAGCTCTCTTTCTTCTCTTTCACTGCTTGTTTAACCTGATCATTCCACCATTCATCGCCTTTTTTATGCCCAATCGTAACTTCACCGCATACTTTCTTTGCGCTTTCAACCAAACATGTTTTAAATGTTTTCCACATTTTTTCTACACATGCATTCTTCACAAGTTCCTTACATTCATCCGATTTCAAAATCTGGCTTACTTCAGCTTCAAAATCATTCCTGACATTTTCATCATCTAATTTTTCCACTTTCACTCTTTTCATCTTAATCACTTTCGTTCTTTTCCTATCTTTTACTTCGCCTATCATTACTTTTGCACACAAGAGATGATGGTCTGAGCCCACGGATATACCTTGGTAGACTCTGACATCTCTTATGGCACCTCTCATACATTCTTCCATACATATGTAGTCAATGACTGTGCGAGTATTTGGCCCATACCACGTGTATGTGTGCACGTCTTTATGCTTATACCAAGTATTTGATACAAACATCCCATGCTCCACACACATGTCAACAAGCCGTCTCCCACTGCCATTGATGACACCCCTTCCGTTTGGTCCTATTACCCTTTCATACTCTTCCTTTCTTCTACCCACCCATCCGTTCATGTCACCAAGCAGAATCACCTTTTCTTCTTTGTCTTTCATTCTGATTTTATCGTCAAGCATATCCCAGAATTCATTTTTAATCTCCATACATTCTGAATCTACTGGCGCATAGCATGCTATCAGTAGAAAATTCGTTCTGTCGTACTTGATCCTTACTAGGAGAATCCTAGGGGAGATCCATTCATAATTCCTGATATAGCTCTTCACACATTCACTAACAATCACACCAACACCCTGTCTAGGACATCCATCTTTCACACCTGAGTAAATGAACAAATTTCCATTACTCAGAACTTTCTCTCCTTCACCTTTCATTTTAGTTTCGGTCACACATAAAATTTTAATTTTTCTCTCATTCATCTCTTTCAATAGTTCTTCTTCCTTATTTTTCATACCTCTTACATTCAAAGTAGCAATATTCCATTCATCTCCTTTCTTACGTCTGCTTTTACCAGGCCACTGTGGTTTCCCACTGTACCTGGTAAAGCTTTTGGCAACCCTGCAGGGGCCATCTGACACTCCTCCAACAGCATGGCGACTAGGATTGTCAGCCCTAGTGCGCCTTCGCATGACTATCTCATCGTTTGCCCACAGGAGCCCACATCACAGCACAGTGAACTAATGCCATACTGACACAAGTTTGCACACAACTAAAAATATCCTGGTTGTCAGCCAGGTGAAATAAAACACGTGGTCAAAAAAGTAAAAAAGGGCCGCGAGACATGAAATCAATAATGAAGTTAAAAAGAGAACGAAAAAGAAATAAAATAATACTACTGAATTTAAATAAGCAGCAAAAATAAATGACGCACAATACTTAACGAATATGGAGGTTAGGTTACCACGTGGCTATTTCCAATGAAGAAAAAAGCCTAAAAAACAACAAAAAACAATGAATTAATACAAATTCTCTTGTTTTAAAGATTAAAACTAAAACGCGGAACAACATAGATATTAAAATTAACGTTAAACACGAGAGAAGCGAGAAAAAAATAGATTTTACAAATTAGATAACCACGTGTCCACACCACGTGGTTATTTCTGAAGGAAAAAAAAACGCGTAAATACAACAAAAACAATGAATTATTTAAAATTCTCTTGTTTTATAACACGGACACTAAACACGCGGAACAAATTAAGGTACTTCAATCGCAAAGTAATGCCTTTAAGTAATTTAAATTAATAAAAAACACGGAGCAGCGTTGGACATGTCCGCACGCCACGGCAGCTGGATGAGAAGGCTGGATGAGAAGAAAAAACATTTCACAAAATTAAAATAAGAGCGTGAATGGATCACAGACTACCATTACAAGAAGCAAATCTCATTCGGGAGGCAAATAAAAAATAAGAAACATGCGTAGCAGTGGCCAAGGGTCCCAATAACAGGATTCCCATCGGCTTCCCTTAGTCCGGTCGATAGCTCAGTTGGTAGAGTGCTTGCATTCTACCCCGTGAGCTCGGGTTCGAATCCCACCGAGGAGGGTGTCAGAAATGATTTCCTATTTCGGTGTTTATTTCAAACCCCATAATAAAAATACCGGCAAGGTTTACTCAGCCTTCACAAGAAATGAGTACCAGCCCCCTCGGGAGCTGGGAAACCCCCACTTCAACTGAAGTGGTTGGCGTAAGGCCGGCCCCCTTACCTGTAAAAATAAATAGGTTCAACTCGCCACATGCGACCCCTTCGGGGATAACGCGGCAAGAAGTTACACTATATGTGTAGCTTAGTTGCGTTTTTTTAGTTGCGTTCCCTTTTGAAATTAGGCAAAAAAGTACATTGAGAAGTATTTAAAAAAGAGAAGAACATAGATTAATTTTCTTTTTAAAGTTACAGCCCCGTGCGCTGAGCTAATATTTTTTAAGTTCCCGCCGCGCACGTACTTGCTAGTGTTCTATATTATTATTATTCCCAGTGTCACAAACCGAGTTATAGGTACAGCAAAGTGTTTGTGGAAGCGGTAAGGAGCTGGGAAGAAATCTGACGTAGAGAGTTATTGGTGGGGACGGGACAGGACACGGAGATTTTGCGCAGTAAGAAGCCGGTCTCGCACCGGCTTATGACTTCAGTTACAAAAACACTCACATTGTTTTTAAAAAACTGTTTCTTATACTTTATGGCCTTAGTAAAAGAGCATCATTAATGAAAAAAATCACGCGTATTTATTGATTTTCTATCTAAATGTTAAAGCTAATTGTTTTCATATAAGTAACTTGAATAATAACGCCAAAAAAAATATTTAAAAAAACTCGTGTTTTTCTTCTCATTGTTGTTTTGTATTTTGGAAATATATTTTTTCTTCATAATTATATGATACAAATTCTAGAAAACGATGCAGTTTAGTTAATGTGATGTGAACAGTTTTCGAGATAATATGAAAACACTGAAACTAATTCATTTATTTAATTCTTGAAAACAGATTTTTTCCCAGTCACCCGGCGGTGTGATGTCGTCACAATTCCGTTGTCTATGGAAGTTGTTTATGGTCCATTACACGAACTTAAGGTGTACAAAAGCGGTGCGTTATACCTTTATTTTCCCTCCATACAGCTCGCTTACATTGATGACATCTGTAACCTCCAAACTATCGACATTCAAAATAATGAGTTCTCCTGAGTTTATGGCAACGCAAATGGTTCTCTGTATATAGAAAAATATCAGATTTACAACCACAGCGTCATCAGAGACTGGAACTTCCTCCTTTATGTCCAAAATCATGGATACATCATTGCTCAAAATGTCGACACAGTATATTTTGAGGTTATCACAAACATACAAATCTGTTGCCTTGTCGCAAGGGATGACGAGGTTATTGACATTTGCAATTTGAGGGAATTTCTCCCATTTGTGGCACAGCAACTTTAAATTACGCATTTTTTTTTTATTTGATGTATATTTTCGAGCTCGTGTTTTTAACTGATTTGACGTGGTTTGACACATGTAAAAGTGACGTCAGAAGCAGAAGTAAATAAATGTTGACATCATTGTCTATGGTTAGTGCTGTCGACATTTTTTGACTGCCAAATTTGCTCGTGATTTTTGCTCAAAACGCAAAAATATCTTATTTGAAATAAAATTTCAAAATAGACATCAACTTACGCAAGGTAATTTACGAAAAGCAACGATTTTAACACAACATATCAAACACTTGTTATGCAAAACAAAAAAACATTTTGTTTACCAAGTACAGATAGTTTGTATACAGATATTTTTCGGTTGATCTGGTACAAATAAGAACGGGACAGCAATATTGTTGTCTCACACTTCTACTAGGTCTACAGGGCCGGTTCTGGATAACAACAACAAAAGAGTTTTTTCTATTTTCTTATGGATTATTAAACCCCCTTAATAACTAAAGCATGAGTTCTCAATATTCTTTGGTTTTTTATTTTATTATTTTTAGTTTTAGTATTTCCTTGACTTATAGGTTGGTATGCGGCTGACCACCCATACTGTAAAAAATGGTTCACTTTGCCAATGTCACCCCTGTTTCAAGAAAGGACGGCAAGAGTTGCAGGGCTTATGTTCATTTGAGATTGGGTTTTTATATTGTAGGTCCACATGCGGCATGTGTTAGCGCGAAATTATACATGTCAGCTTGTGGCAATGCATTTAATATAAATCTTAAATGATAGGTATATATCTTTGCAGCTGAGATTAGATTAGTTTTAGTATAGGTACTTTATTGACTTATAGATTGGTATGAGGCTGACCACCCATACTGTAAAAGATGGTTCAATTTGCCAATGCCACTCCTGTTTCAGATAAGGAATTTTGTGTATTATTTTGACAATGGGGCATTGTCTCCAAAGCCGTTACGCTGTGCCCGAAGCGATAGCATCTGGCGAGCTGAACCTATTTATTTTCATAGGGGAGGGAACCGCCCTTACACTTATTACTTGAAGTGGGAATTTCCCTGCTCCCAATGGGACAAGTGCTTATTTCCTTTGACGGCTAAGTAAATAGTGCCGGCATTTTTATTTTGGGTGCGAAATAAGCACCAAAATAGGAAATCATTTTTGACACCCTTTGTGGGGATTGAACATTAGATCTTTGGCATTTAACGCAGGCGCTGTATCGACTGAGCTATCGATAAAATATTAATTAGGTAACTCTAATTAAACAGACAAAAGAATGGCACATCATCCAGCCAGGTTGTCGGAGAAAGCTAACTTATCTTTTGATATTTAGTTGCTAAACACCTTAGTCACACATACTAATGATGTTTAAATGGAGTGTATGTTTCCAGCATGGGTGTTGGAATCTTGAATTACTCTCGGTGGATGAACGTTGTACGTCTCTGTAACTAGCAATCAATGCGGCAACTGGGTGCTGTACTTTTACTCTAGCAAGGTGACATCACAACTTCTTTGTCTACAAACTGTGGACATCTCCTTTTTTTTCTTCCTGTATTTATTTATTATGGTAACATGAAAGTTGACAATGATTTTCCTAAGGCGCCATTTTAATCCAGAGCATCACAGGCTTGAAGTTTGTTATTGAATTTCTTCTTTAATGTCGTGAATCTTCAGTTCTTTCAGATATTTTCACTCTGTCTACCTGTCCTTAAGGAATGATTTTTCAACTATCAATCAAAATCATTCCTTTTCCTTGACTTATAGGTTGGTATGAGGCTGACCACCCATAATGTAAAAAAATGGTTCACTTTGCCAATGTCACCCCTGTTTCAGGGAAGGTCGGCAAAAGTTGTGGGGTTTATGTTCATTTGAGGTTTGGATTTTATTTGTAAGTACGCATTCAGCATTTGTAAGCGCCAACTACACGTGTTGGTTTGTGGGCATACATCTTTAAGAGCTTTAGAGCTTTAAATGAATATATCCTTGCAACTTATATTATAATCAAAATGATCTTGTTAAAAAAACATGTAAATGTGGGAAAAAGGAAGAGCGGATGAATGAGAGACATGGCGATAATAATTTATTGGAATGAAAAACATAAAATATAGGTACATGATTAAAAAAATAGAAGAGCAAAAAAAGTACATCATAACAGCAGACTATCATAAAAAGGTACATTAGTATTAGAAAACAATCATAATTAAAATATCAAGGTTTTCAGTCAAATCTTTGCACCATTCTTGTCACCCAATTCTGATAAATATTGTGCATTTACATATTTACAAGCAGCATTAGGTCGGCTCAGTTTCTGAGCATTTCATTTGAGATTAAAATTCAGTGTCTGAATCACTGAGTGCCAGAATCTGAAAAAAGAAGAATGTGTTATCATTGAGATTTCCAGCCTTCCATTCACCCATATTTCTGATTTCAAATCATTTGAAAATTTTATTCAAAAAGCACAGACTTAGATCAGGTAAGATAGAAGAGATCTAGGATTGGAAGATCTTTTCTCTGGAATAAGCCTTGCTGGGCACGCTCAAGTTGCAACTTTTGAGATAACTTCTGATGAAAGTTCAGTTAACAGATCCATAAAATATTTCTTTATGATCAATTAGTCTCATAATGTGTAATGTGTTACATAATAAATAGCGTCATTAGTTTTGTCTAAATTTAATACTATATAACAACCTTTTCACACAGAATGCATTCTATCTGTCTTTTCTAATCGGTGCCGGAACAGAAGTCTAGCACTTTATGAGGATGTATCACTTGTATAAAAGCTTTACACGGCTTGTCCAGGGATCCATAGGCTAACCAGGCTTATTAATTATTTACAAGCAACAATACAACCAAAACGTACTAAGTCAAATTGGACAATTTTGACTTATTGACCTATTATCCTTATTTTTTCTGATTTTCTACTGCCAAAAGACACTACGTGCTATAAAAATAAATAAAGGATATAATGAAAAAACTAAGTCATATTTCAATTTATTATTTCAGCCAAAAAGCATTATGCATTCTGGTTGTAAAGAATTCAGTTTTTGTTTATTTAATAATGACTTAGTGCGTTTTGGTTGTATACCCTCAAACTGATGTCTACAGGTCAGAGTTTAACAATATCACAGGTTTTTAACATAAATATTTTTGCAAGAGTAAGATATAGTTACCTCTGCATTATTGGCTTCCAAATGCAGATTGGTCAGTCCAGTGACGTCTTCCAGGTATTTAGCGCTTCCAAACACTTGCATCAAGAAGTCTATTTGTCGGGTTCTGTACAGATCAATGACAATGGGGGAGCAGGCGATGCACTGCTTGAACTTTCCTGAGGATGGTAATACTTGTTGGTAGGAGGACAGGAATCCCCGTATAGAGTGGGGAAT
Organism: Agapetus fuscipes; assembly: GCA_951799405.1. NCBI lineage: Eukaryota > Metazoa > Arthropoda > Insecta > Trichoptera > Glossosomatidae > Agapetus > Agapetus fuscipes. The sequence goes on from OX637337.1 coordinate 13,862,640, forward strand.
AGGCCCTAGTATCCCCTCACATTCATCTGTGTCCGGGTGGCCTGCAAAGTTGTATGGAGCTGGGGCATTCAACCTGGAAAAATAATATGTACGTATGTTTAATTGTTTTAAGCTAGATTGAGAAATTAAATTGGTGACATGAGAGTCTAAAATTATTTTTAAAATAAGGAGCACCAAACCATAGTGCAGTGAAGCATTATATGTTTGCATAAACAATGATATAGTACTGCAATAATCCAATTTGGCAGTTAAAATTTTTTGGTTTGGCACTAATCTGATCTAATCTAAGTTGCAAAGGTATGTAACATTAGGGATTCACATTATATGCATTCCCACAAGCAGACACATATAAGTTTGCGCTAACACATGCCGCGTGTGGACCTACAATATACAGACCCAATCTCAAATGAACATAAGCCCTGCAACTCTTGCCGACCTTCCCTAAAACAGGGGTGACATTGGCAAAGTGAACCATTTTCTACAGCATGGGTGGTAATCCTCATACCAAAGTTAAGGTTGCATATTTCAATAGAGCAGTTAGTTTATAAATATGTGATGTCTGATTTGGCACAGAAAAACTAAACATCCATTCCAATGACGTTATGAGTTATTTATTATTTGAGATTAGATTAGTTAAAATCATTGATTTATAATATATTAGAGTTGAAATTATTTTGAAGCAAGTAGAGAATATTTTTTAATTTTTAATTTAAAAAAAAAATAGATTTGTGAAGAGGAATGCAATTCACCAACCTATTCATCCTGGCCAGAAACAGGTATTAATATCATCAATTAATAATTCATTATTATATTTGAATATTTGACCGGTCCGTAGTCCAGGTGGTAACACTTCGGACTCGTAACTGGAAGGTCGTGGGTTTGAATCCCGGCGGAGCACAAAAAGTATACCATTTATATTTTCAAATTTGCTCTTCGCTGGGTTGAAAAATTCATAAACCTTTACAAAAGACCGGTCATCAAAAGGTCCATCCAGCCATACAACAACTGGGTCTTGCTTGAGAATTGGCGCTTTCTACAGCGACGACCAAGCTCGCAGAGGGCTCTTGAGGTGTGATACACACAAAAACAGCGCTCACCAAATAAATCAGCCTAATTTTTTTTTTTAATTATTAATTAATAATTACCCAATAACATCTGTTGAACCAGGGTCAAAGTTATGGTCAAGTGACCCAAGCGGGGATCGAACCAACGTTATTCTATTCCAAATACGCTAGAAAGATCGGCCACTTGGCCCCCTCGGCCATAACACCGATCAGTTTCAACCTACCTCAAAACTAATCTTAGTTGGCTAGAAAAAGAACAATGATACCCAGCGTTTCACCACACTGTTAACAGGAAAAATACACAGATGTCAGAATTTTTTTCTGTATGTTTAGCATTACTAAAATGTTTTTACTGCGCAGAGCACGCGCGGAATATGCACGCGTTGCAATCAGTCAGTGCATTTGAGAATTTTGAAAGAAAAATAGCATTGTTATGGGGCATCCACACGCTTGCGGCGAGTAGTCTAAGAGCTAGACGTATGAAACCTTACCTCATCTACTACCAGGCAGAGACATGGTCAGGCTGGTAGTTTGCATCGAGTACATGATTTTTTCACAGATCCAAAACGCTCCAGGATAGGAAAAGGCAGATCTGTGAAAAAATCATGTACTCGATGCAAACTACCAGCATGACCATGTCTCTGCCTGGTAGTCGATGAGGTAAGGTTTCATACGTCTAGCTCTAAAACTACTCCCCGCAAGCGTGTGGATGCCCCATTATCTTACAAACCTTACGGCATGTGTAATTATTGAGTGTCGAAACAAAAGAAGGAAAAAGTAAGAAAACATAGGATTTTTTTATGTTTAGTATCCTGTGATGTTTGATAGCTCTGTAGCTGACAAGTCCGGTTGACAGGTGAACCGCAGAGTATGTACCAATGCCATAAGCTAGTTTCTTCTCCACCAATATTATAAGTTAATGGTCAAAATAAAGCATAGACAATTGGATTTGCACTGAAATGATTCCATTAGACAGATAGGCATTTTATTTGAATTTTTGAATTCATCACATGAAACAATAATGAACTTGACACATTTAAATTATATATAAATTTGATTTCATCCGACCGGGTTGCTAGGGAAAAGGCAAACAAATATTTTGCTATTGGTTGCTAAGACCACCGTAAACCCATAAAAGTGTGATGTTTGCCCCCCAAGATTTTTTTAAATTGAAATTTGTGAGTCTATTTTCAAATTTACGAAAAGCTAATTGAAATTTGAACAATGTGTTTACCTGAGTTTGTGTTGTGTGAGTGCCACGGCCATTTCTACAGCCAGAGCCGCAGCCACTGCTGACACTCCAGGCCTTGTGACCGTGCACTGCTGGTCTAAGGTGCGATCCTTCTGAGACTGAAATCATACATCACATTTTAATAAAATAACATATATATAGACTAACAATGAGAAAATAAAACACAAAGTTTTTCTTCATGAGTTGATTATTTCCTTGAGCGTTTAGATGGTATCACACCATTAACTAGAGAACAACTAACAAATCTAAAATACAAAGTTTTTCTTCATGAGTTGATTATTTCCTTGAGCGTTTAGATGGTATCACACCATTAACTAGAGAACAACTAACAAATCTAAAATACAAAGTTTTTCTTCATGAGTTGATTATTTCCTTGAGCGTTTAGATGGTATCACACCATTAACTAGAGAACAACTAACAAATCTAAAATACAAAGTTTTTCTTCATGAGTTGATTATTTCCTTGAGCGTTTAGATGGTATCACACCATTAACTAGAGAACAACTAACAAATCTAAAATACAAAGTTTTTCTTCATGAGTTGATTATTTCCTTGAGCGTTTAGATGGTATCACACCATTAACTAGAGAACAACTAACAAATCTAAAATACAAAGTTTTTCTTCATGAGTTGATTATTTCCTTGAGCGTTTAGATGGTATCACACCATTAACTAGAGAACAACTAACAAATCTAAAATACAAAGTTTTTCTTCATGAGTTGATTATTTCCTTGAGCGTTTAGATGGTATCACACCATTAACTAGAGAACAACTAACAAATCTAAAATACAAAGTTTTTCTTCATGAGTTGATTATTTCCTTGAGCGTTTAGATGGTATCACACCATTAACTAGAGAACAACTAACAAATCTAAAATACAAAGTTTTTCTTCATGAGTTGATTATTTCCTTGAGCGTTTAGATGGTATCACACCATTAACTAGAGAACAACTAACAAATCTAAAATACAAATTTGAATTAAGGAGAATTCAGGGTTACTTGACTTATAGGTTGGTATGCGGCTGACCACCTATGCTGTAAAAAATGGTTCACTTTACCAATGTCACCCCTGTTTCAGGGAAGGGCGACAAGAGTTGCAGGGTGTATGTCCATTTGAGATTTGGGTTTTTATGTTGTAGGTTCACATGCGGCATGTGCAAGCGCGAACTTGTACATGTCTGCTTGTGAGATTGCATATAATGTGAATCCCCAATGTAACATATCTTTGCAACTTAGATTAGACTAGAAGCTCCGCCACCTAAAACTTTCTCCAGAATTCACATTTGTAATTTTAAATTTGTTAGTCATTCTTTTGTTAATGGTGTGTTAACATCTATGCCTCACTAAAAACCAGTCACTAAAGGTACATCCAGTCTAACAGCAACTGGGTCTTTCTTGTGTCGTTGGCGCTTTTTACAGAGATAACCAGCTCGCAGAGGGCTCTTGAGGTGTGATTCACACAAAACAGAGCTCACCAAATAAATCATACAAATATGTACAATCATTTAAGTTTTTAAATGGCTGGTTACGTATTGTACGAGAACACACTGCGGTGGCATAAAATTGATTTGTTATTTTTATTGAAACTGTATAAGCTGGTAGATGATTCTAGCTTTACAAACACCTTTTAAGGGATCATTTATGCAAGAAAGTTGAGTGCAGTTCCCTGTACAATTTATTTTATTTACGTCACGTATTTATGGGTGATGTCACATAGCCGATGGATATTTTGAACGTTCAGAGTCCATTATAGAAAAGTATTTAATTAGAATTTGCAAGAGTTCTCATCTGCGTGCAGTGGAGGGAGCAATGCCACCTTCTTCAACTTATATTGATGATGGAAATTGAGGAACAATGAGGACCCAGTAGGAGACAGATGTCCTGGCTGGGAAATATTAGGGAGACCAGCATCGGAAGTGTGGAGGAACTGTTCCCAACAGCATAGAACAGGGGCATGTACACCAAGGTGATCGCTAACGTTGGAGGGATCTCATAGGGCAAATAAAGAAGAAGATAGAAGGAAGAAGAAAAACTATACCAAGTTTAATAGTTATCATGAGGACAAAATGGGAACTTGGGTGACAGCTTACATTTCCAGGAGCCGTGACATCACTACAGTAGTAGCATCCCAGCTTGTGTCCGGGGATGAAGTGCCGCTTAATGCCATCTTCAGGAACAGATGAGGAGCTGGATTCTTCTCCATCATCTGCTATGCCATGTCTCATCACTAGGTAGCTGTCAAAACCAAGCGCTGCATTCAGGACAGTCTGTAAAATAATTGAATCGGTTAATTGAGTTACTTCCCCAACCTGTGGGAGTGTCCAGCTCTATGAGACATTCACTAATTACCTCAACTTTACAGAGTGCTAGACCTGAAATAAGGGATCATAAATTTCGTAACAGAGGTAACGCAACTAAGCTACACATCTAGTGTAACTTCGTGCCTATGTTATCCCCGAAGGGGTCGCATGTGACGATTCGGGACCTATTTATTTTTACGGGTAAGGGGGCCGGCCTCAAACCAACCACTTTCAGTTGAAGTTGAGGTTTTCCAGCTCCCGGGGGGGCTGGTTCTCATTTCTTGTGAAGGCTGAGTAAGCCTTGAGATCGAACCCTTGCTCTTGGCATGGAATGTAAGCATTCTACAAACTGAGCGTCTATAAACAAAGCGCCAATTCTCAAGCAAGACCCTTTTGCTGTAAGGCTGGATGGACCTTTGGTGACTGGTTATTGGCAAAGGTTTATGAATTTTTCAACCCAGCAAAGAGCAAATTTGAAAATATAAATGGTATATTTTTTGTGCTCCGCCGGGATTTGCACCCACAACCTTCCATTCAGAGTCTGAAGTGTTACCACTGAACTAAGGACCGGTCGAAACAAATTACAATAAACTTAAAAAATTAGATATACTTTTTGGTTAGTAGGTGAACCATTAAGAGAGAACATACTCGTATTTATTTTATTTTATTTTATTTTAATAGGACAACAAACAGCGTTACATAAGAAATATAATAGTAGCAATTACAAAAAAAAACATGGCCAATTATATGTTGCCACGGATATCAAATTTAGGAAGTTGGAAATAATTACAAGATGGTTATTACAAGTAACTTATTACAAGAAAAAAAATAAAAAATACTGCTCTCAAAACAGAATATGATGTAAATTTAAAAATAAAGAAAATCAGTTCTCCCTGAGTGACGCACCCACCGCTTTGCGAAAGTGCGCCGTCTCTAAATGAAAAATATCAATGCTACTGAAACACTTGTTATAAGTTTCACACACCCGGTAAATTGGCGCGCTCTGAGCATAGTTAGTGCGACACACAGGGAGATGAAAGAGTTGGTCTACCGTGTGCCTGGTTCTGCGAGTTGGAATGTTGAGGGATAACATACACAAAATATCAGGGTTATCAATTTTGTTGTGCAAAATGCCGTGGATTAACATCATGTCGCAAACAACACGCCTATCCTCTAGAGAGTCCAGCTTATGATAGTCAAGGGCTGACTTGTAATCAGGAAAAGATAAGTTAAACTTATAATTTATGTGTTCTATAAATCTTTTTTGTACTCTCTCGATACGTTTTATATGCACCGCATAAGAGGGGGACCAAACAGGGGACATGTACTCAAGAAGTGAGCGAACCATTGTTGTGTAGAGAACTTTTAATACCGTAACTTTTTTGAAGGGTTTGCAAGTTCGCAAAATGAACCCGAGCACCCTGAATGATCTCTCCAAGACATTGTCAATATGATTCACGAAGGTGAGTTTGCTATCCATTATGACACCCAGATCACGTACCCGGTCAACAGACTCGATAGGAAAATCGTTAATATAATAAATATGATTTAAGGGTGAAAGTTTACGTGAGAACGAGACCTTGTGACATTTGCTAACATTAATGGATAGTCTATTGGCAGCACAATATTCTGAAAGCCGATCGAGATCTAATTGAAGTCTTGTACAGTCAGATGAATCAGAGATTCTCAAAAAAATCTTCATATCGTCAGCAAATAGGAGATGCTCTGCATGAAGAAAACAGTCACCAATATCGTGGATATACAAAGTAAAGAAAAGGGGTCCCAAATGCGATCCCTGGGGAACACCGGAAGGAATGGTGACAAAGTTTGATTTGTAGCCTCCTATTACCACTGCCTGACGACGATTACGGATATAGGATTCTATCCATTTTAGAAGATCACCGTGGATTCCGAGCTTACTCAATTTGCTCAACAGAATGTTATGATTTACTCTGTCAAAAGCCTTGGCATAATCGGTGTAGATAACGTCGGTCTGTAATCCACTGTGCATGTTAGAAAATACATAGTCAGTGAAAGGTAAGAGATTAGATAAAACAGATCTATTGCGAAGGAAACCGTGCTGTTGGTCGCTGAATGATGATTTGAGAGAACCATAAAGTTGGGCGTATATTACACGCTCAAAGAGTTTACTTATAGCAGACAAAATTGAAATCGGACGGTAGTTTTTGATCAAATTATTGGGACCAGATTTATAAATAGGAGACACTAGAGCCTCTTTCCATATGTCAGGGAAAATACCCTCTCTTAAGGAGCGTGAGAAGAGTATGGAGAGCGGCTCCGCCACAACCTCAGCACATCTGGCAAGAAGCAGAGGCGGCACCCCATCACTACCAGCACCCTTCGTTACGTCAAGGTTGGAGAGATATGTAGTTAAAATATTTCTGTCAGTAGAACAACAACCAAGGCCAGTCAGGTTAGGTTTTCCTGGCTCAGAAGAATGAACGGTGGAACTATGGGTGTCATGATCAAACATAGAGAAAAAGTAATCGGAGAAAGCGATGGAGATTTCCTTGCCACCATTAACAGAATTTGTTCCATCAGTAGACATACACATGGGAATTGAATTATTTTTGCGTCTGCTTTTAACAAAGCTCCAGAATGCTCTAGGGTTTTCTTGTATGTTAGTTTCAGCGGAAATAATGAACTGAGAAAAGCACTCCTTGGCCATAGCTTTCTGACGGGATCGTAGTAATGTGAAAGTATGATAGTCAGAAGGGTTTTTAAATTTCATAAATTTATTATGGTAGCGAATTTTTTCCCTAGTGATCTTTATCAAGGGTGCACTATACCATAATGGAAAATGGTGGTTGCGGTTTAAGCATCGGGTAGGTATGAATTGATCAATGGAGTAATTTAATATATCATAAAATGCTGTCACAGCGGTGTTAAGGGGAGGTGCTGTCAAAACATCGGACCAGTTGACCTCAGCGAGAAAACCTCCTAGTGCCTTGTAGTCACCCTTTTTAAATAAGTATATAATGCGTTGAGGTTCATGTAATTGGAGAGGTGGCTGGGAAGACAAAACCAGTTCTATCGCTGGGTGGTGAGAGTCTTCAGGTACGAAAGGAAGACCAGAATGAATTATCCCCGACACTAGAGGAGCGTTACACAAAATAAGATCAAGAGTACGATTAAGGGAGTTTTTGATGGAATTAAATTGATAAAAGCCGAGAAAAGACAATGTATCTATGAAACTACTCGAGCATGAAGAAGAGTAGTTAGTGGGACAGAGAAACTGCTCACCCCACTCGATATCTGACATGTTAAAATCACCTAGAATTAAGAAGATATCATCTGGTAGGTCTTCTGTAAGTTTGGAAAGGAGCTTAAGGAAGCTTTCGATATGCGAATTGTATTCAGTGCCTTTAGGTACATAAACACAGGCCAAGTGTAAGTTTTTGGTAGTGTTACCACTACAGCTGATTGGCAAGGTAACCCAAACAGACTCTGCATCACAGGTCCACTCCGGATTACCTCGTGCATTAAGATCTGAAAGTGCGGCCAAAAGCACTCCTCCTCCCCGAGAACCACGATCACTTCGCCAGACATCGTATCTGTCATCGATTAACTATATATTAACTGTATCGTATATTATTCTAAACATTCGCTGGCAACGTAGCCAACGCCTTTGAGAGGCACGCTATTTGCACGATATTGAAAATCTAGTCTGCGCACTCTAGTGTTATCTGCATAGTGCTGTGTTGTTTTCCAATACGTTTTTAAAGATTTTTATTGCTAGATTGCTAGATGTATTGATGATCTAAGGAAAATGTTTTTGGCAGTAAATGGGAGAATATTAACTTTTCCAAAATGTGCGGCGAGCAGTGTAGGCAGCCATCTTGCCTCCCGGGAGTCCAGGAGTAGGAAGATGATGTGGTGAGATGAGATGAGTTCCGTCAATCTCTCTATGTCTTGGATGGTCTGCTGCCTCAAGGAGTTACCCACAGGATGACCGGGCATTGGGATGTGAAGATCTACTCCATAAGAATTCTGAAATGGATATTTTATTCATTCTTACTTGAAGAGATATCTTGGAAGTGAATATTAAATTGGTTAATGTCTATCCGTCAGTAGAAAGAAATAAAACGATTTGATGGCAGGAAATAAATGTGCAGGAAAGACTTACAGATGGTGACTCTCCAGAGCGATATGGCATATGAAGTGAACAATATTTTAATAACCTTAAAACTGACAAATGTTGTAATAACACAAATGTAAAATTTCCTAAATGTGTGGATTCTCTACAAATATAAATCCACTAGGGGCGTTGCCCCTGGCTGCTACGCAGCCCAACCCCTTAACATTTGGTGAATGTGTAAATTGCGCATAGTTTCCTTGCGTTAAAATTCGGAAAACATGTAAAATAAAAACATGCAGCCTTTGTAAAAGAAAATCGACCACCCATAGTTTAAAAAATGGTTCACTTTGAAGATTTCAGCTGTGTTTCAGGGAAGATTGGCAAGAGTTGCAGGGCTTATATTAATTTGAGATTGGGTTTTTATGTTGTAAGACAACATGCATTATGTGTAAGCGCGAACTTATAAATGTCTGCTTGTGGGAATGCATTTAATATGAATCTCGATTGGTATGTATCTTTGCAACTTAGATTATAGAACTTAACAAAATAAATTCCTTGACTTATAGGTTAGTATGTGGCTGACCACCCATACTGTAAGAATGGTTTACCATGAAAATTTTATCTCTGTTTGAGGAAAAGTCGGCAAGAGTTGCAGGGCTTATGTTCATTTGAGATTAGTTTTTTATTTTATAAGTCCACATGGGGCATTTGTAAGCGCGAACTTATACCTGTCTGCTTGTGGGAATGCATTTAATATGAATCTCAAATGGTAGGGGCAAGTGGTGTACCTATGGACAAGCTCTTTTTTTTTCGACTTAATATTTTATTTCTCGCAAGTTAAGAAAGGTAGAGAGAAAATTGTTTATGTTATGTATTCATTGTCTAATTGCGCATAAACAACTTATTTTTAGTTTTGTATAATATTGACCTGTGTTGTATTACGACCTTTCCCCCAAAAATCGCATTTTTGTCCAGAGGTACACCTATGGGTGTGTACCTGTGCACAGGGGTAAGTGTACCTCTGGACAGCATGTGTACCTCTGGACATCAAAAAATTAAAGTAGTTTAAAAATGGTTATACCTAGTATTATTTTATATCTTATTGGTGATAAAACTGCACAAACTTATTATTATAAAAATGACAACAAAACATTTTTATAGCGATTATTAAAAACACGTAATATATATTGTTAGAAAGACCTACCTTATAACAACAAATAATTTTAAAAATATTTTTTATTTTCCATGTATAACTCATACATCTCTTCGAAATCGTATGAATCTGATTCAAAAACACCTTTATCCAAGGGTTGCGTTTTATGAAAAGTGTGAGGATGCAAAGTTGAAATGAAAACTCTGGGTTCTTTTGCTTTTTCAATAACTTGTATATTTATATGGGAATCGTGGTTATCCATGATTAGGAGAATTTGTTCACTTTTTCAAGGTATCACATGAGCAACTTGATTCGTTTGACCAACTAAAAGATGGATATAAAAAAATAATTAGAATAGTCTAACAAGCATTTTACTTTAAGTTAAGTACCTGTGGAAACAAGGCGTGTACCTCTGGACGTCCATAGGTACACGCAAAAATGTGTCCAGAGGTACACAAATGATACTAAATTAAAACATTAACTGACATTTAATTTTGAGGTTCAAAATAAGGTAAATTAATGCTCTATCGTTTTAAGCACTCCCTAAACCCTACATTGGTATTCAGTGGCGTGCCTACAGTTTCTGCCGTACGCATGCTGGATAATTAAGGTTGCACTAAATTACAAATAATACATCTTACCCCGATGTTTCTTTTCCCCAGTGCTTCTTAATTTCTTCAGACTTAGATTTTGGATTGAAACAATAAAACCTTCACACACTTAAGATCCTCACAAGGCACAACAATATTTTCACCGGAATTAATTTTATATACTATCAAAAAAGGTGGACAAAAAAAGACAAAAATAAAAAAGCAAAATTAATAATCTAATGATTAAGTATTAATTTTTAATTAAAAAGCAAAATTAACAATCTTTATAAAATAACAAAATTAATATTATCTTGGTTTTGCAAAAAAGTGGGTTCGATCGCAAACAAGGAATAAGTCAATTATTCTGATATTCGAATAAAACGCACCTGACGCGACAGTTTATTGAAAATACAATCGGTCATTCATACAACTGTAAATGGCTCCAGTCTGGAATCGTAAAATTGAATGGACGAAAAGCTAAGCATATGGTGATATTATTATCATGTGTACTCCCAAGCACAATCTGTAATAATATTGTGTTCATTTATAATGACAAAAGAGCTTAACCGACTATATTCATACAAGCTTACAGAGATCAAGCTTTTTTCATACGTTAAACAAAGACAGGGATACATTTCTCAATGACGGTTGCGTAACAGAGTTTACTTCATCAATGCCTAATAATAATAACCTACTGCCACACACAGATGGCAGCAGCACGACTTTTTATGGGGGGAAATTTAAAAAGACGAATGACTTTCAATGTCTGTAATCTACCCAAAAATATTCATTATTTGCATTTCTGATGGTACGCATGCTTAGCTTTTTAGCTTGTATGATAGTCACGCCACTGTTGGTATTATCATTTGACTGAAATATTTCATAATCACACCATGAAAACTGTTTAAAAAATGCATAAAAATTTACTTTTTGTTGTTGAAAACTTGAATTGTAAAAAACGGGCACGTGTTGTAGGTGATGACAAGTTACACACAATAATATTGAGAGTTATCAAAAATGTAATATCCCCTTTTATGTGAGGATTTTGAATCTTCTGTATTTCCAGAGATATGATGGTGTCCAAAGGTACACAGCGTCCAGAGGTACACCACTTGCCCCTATGTATCTTTGCAACTTAGATTATAGAACTTAATAAAATAATTTCCTTGACTTATAGGTTAGTATGTGGCTGACCACCCATACTGTAAGAATGGTTTACCATGAAAATTTTATCTCTGTTTGAGGAAAAGTCGGCAAGAGTTGCAGGGCTTATGTTCATTTGAGATTAGTTTTTTTTATTTTGCAAGTCCACATTGGGCATTTGTAAGCGTGAACTTGTACCTGTCTGCTTGTGGGAATGCATTTAATATGAATCTCAAATGGTATGTATCTTTGCAACTTAGATTATAGAACTAAACAAAATAATTTCCTTGACTAAAAGGTTAGTATGTGGCTGACCACCCATACTGTAAGCAATGGTTTACCATGCAAATTTTATCTCTGTTTGAGGAAAAGTCGGCAAAAGTTGCAGGGCTTATGTTCATTTGAGATTAGTTTTTTTATTTTGCAAGTCCACATTGGGCATTTGTAAGCGTGAACTTGTACCTGTCTGCGTGTGGGAATGCATTTAATATGAATCTTAAATGGTATGTATCTTTGCAACTTAGATTATGTAAAGAAATACACAAAATAATTTTCTTGACTTATAGGTTGGTATGAGGCTGACCACCCATACTTTAAAAAATGGTTTACTTTGCAAATTCACCTTTGTTTCAGGGAAGGTTGGCAAGAGTTGCAGGGCTTATGTTCATTTGGAATGGGCTGTTATGTTGTAAGTACACATGCAGCATATGTAAGCGGGAACTTATACATATCTGCTTGTGGGAATGCATTTAATATAAATCTTAAATGATATATATCTTTGCAGCTTAGATTAGATTAGATTAGAACTTATACATGTCTGCTCGTAAGAATGCATGTAATATGAATCTCAAATGTTATATATGTTTGCAACTTAGATTACAGATTGAAATCCATTTTTATTTGGCTTTTTTTTTATTTTTAATTTGCATGAAATAAAAGAAAATGTAAAAAAAACTTTTACGTTTTGCCGCTAGATGTCAATATTGTTCCATACATTTTTAGTATGAACAAACAGATTAATTCCTAAAAGTTTTCATACATTTGTAAACACACACGCGTAAGCTCGCCGCATTGCAGCATATATACAAAAATTAATTTGCTATAGAGCATGAATGTGTTTCATCTGCTGTGATGGCATTGATTTTGAAAATCGAAACTCGACGACGAATGACGACGACGAAGGGTAATATAATAAAGGATGTTTTCTCCAGTTGTTGGCATTATTATTGATTATTCTTTTCTTCTTGAATCTCAAATGGTTCTCAATCATCAATCCTTGTACTGTGATTTGGAGATGTCCATGATCTCTTTCTTCTGGACAATCCATCTGGCAATGACACGAAAACACTCTTAGGCTCCTTGATCAACCACAGCTACCGCTGCCTGTCCAACAGCCTTCTCCTCCAGTCCTACTTCTTCTGTATGACAGTCTGCTACAACCACTTCATCCAGACCTTAATGTAAGTCTTTCCACAGTCCTGCGCCCCTTTGAGTCTATCACCGCAACCATCTTTTCCAGGCCCTAATCTAATCTAATCTAATCTAAGCTGCAAAGATATATATCATTTAAGATTTATATTAAATGCATTCCCACAAGCAGATATGTATAATTTTGCGCTAACACATGCCGCATGTGGACCTACAATATAAAAACCCAATCTCAAATGAACATAAGCCTTGCAACTCTTGTCGTCCTTCCCTGAAACAGGGGTGACATTGGCAAAGTGAACCAATTTTTGTGATGGCCCTGATGGCCCATTTCGCAAGAAGTGCCACAGCCAATGTAGTCTGCTGACTTTTATTGACCGAACAACATCATGTCTCAGGGCTGTGCATCTCATAAAGATGAAAATTTCTTGCCCAACAAGAATCTGTTGATAAATGACAATAAACGACGATGAACTTCCAGTTATTTTAATTAAACTAAACCATGCTTATAATAAATAAATCGCGAAATTATACATGTCTGCTTGTGAGAATGCATTTAATATAAATCTTAAATGATATATATCTTTGCAGCTTAGATTAGATTAGATGCAACCTGCACAACTTGAATGGCGAAAGATTTGTGCACGATACATTGAGCAAAGCGCACGCTTACTGCGTTCACGCGAGTCATATCCTTGATTTACCTCAACTCAGGCAAGATGACAACGGGCAGTTGCCTAACAATCTTCCAAAACCAATGATTGCCCCTGCAATATCTTGGTACAGGTCATTTAGTTCAGAATTGTATTTCTTTCCCATACGTTCCCATACTTTATTGGGCCGTAAATAGGGTGGAGAATTTTCCTTCCAAATATTAGTTTAACATAAAAATATTCATGCTGTATTCAACACAATGGAGAGGGGTGCAGCCCAGTTTCTGCAGCTTGCGAACTGGAGAATGTCATCAAATGACAGAAGTTGAAGGAGGCCAAGGCTCAAGTTGGGCTGTAGCCCCATTGAAGAAGAAGATGTACTCACCACTCCAGGGAATATCTTCCTGAGGTTGTCAGCTGCAGCCGTGGCTTTCTGTTTCCCTCCGTTGAAGCAGTCCTCATGCGTGAAGAGATTCTGCCGCACAGGGTTGGAGTAGGAGACTCTGCCATTGTCCAGGAATGTGATGTCCCGCACTCCCCACGCCTGTCACATTCACACATATCGACAGTTAAAAGGAAGTAGGGCATATGCGACAAAAACTAAATTGTTCAGGGGAGCAGTTTAAAGTTTGAGATTGCAGAAAAATGGCATAACATTTAAATTTTTTAACATATCGTTAAAATCAAAACAGCTCGAAAATAAAAAAGACAAAGGCATTTATTGGCATTCCTATTAATGTGGTTTTACAATATTTTGCATTTTTTTTTTGTCACAAACGCCTTTAGGACAAAAAAGGTCAAAATCTTGTCGGTTACACCAAAGCCATACTTCGAAAACGCAGTTGTTTGCTTGGGCATAAACAACACAAAAAACATTTTAGAGCTTAGAAAGAGTGGAAATTTTTAAGTAGGATAGCACTCATAACTCATTTTTGACCAAAACGTTGCTTCCTTTTAACTGTCGATATACTTCATTTATTATAAACATGCAAAAGCTGAGATTGAGACTTGTGATCAAGCTTGGCAATGATTACCATTAACATACAATAATAATACACTCAACGCATTTCAAATGGAGGAAAAATGTGACATCAGTTGGCAAGGCCAAAGACGCTACAGTCAGTGATAACTTAAATACAATATTATTTAGGTAGATTGAAAAGATATTAAAGAGTTAGATCCTACATTTAGAATAACTGTCACTGGGGTATATTTTGCAATGCTGTAAAGTAAACTAACTACCTGATTACCGAGCTTCCATTATTATTTACTATCGGTAATGTCACATGGCCGAAGGATATTTAAATGCGCTGTAATACATAAATAAATAAGTGTTTCCATTTTGAATAAAATGTGGGTTTGACATTTGAAATATATCAATGGTTATTACCACCAATGGCTCCTGAAAATTACCTTCATACAATTATTTTTAGATTTTTTAAAGATTTCAAGCATCAAAACCTATGGAATTCCATATTAATGCATTAAGGACAAAACTTTTATGAAGGCCACAGAAGATTCTTATAGAGGCTTCATCTTCCTTATTCTCCCTATAAACTGAACTGATGCAAATTGATGAAATTCTGTTGCAGAGGCATTACAGATACACAAATACTATTTATTAGAATGAAGGAAATTGGAAATTTTATATTTATTTAACTAAGTGAGGAGAATTCACACATACCAGTAAATTTCTAGCTACTGAGCAGCCCAGAGTACCAGATCCCAAAAGCAGGCATTTAGTTTCCCGCAGGATTTCCAGATTCAAGTCTGGCAAGAGCCGCCACTTCATCAGCTTTAAATTCAGGTCTACAGATGACTCTGCTAATCTACAAGTATATTTTGTTTACATGAGAATATAGAAGACTTGGTAAAACACTGGATTGCAGATAACTTCATTTCATAATGTCACAAATGATCATTAATGGGGTTGTCAAATAAAGCAGCATAAAAAAGGAAACGTTTGAGGCCGGGTTGCTATGGTAACATGGTTTATGGAAATGCTATGGGCCCAAGTGTCCGAATATATGAACGCTTCAATGTACTCAGCACAAATCTAATTAAGGTCTTTTTTTATCCGCAGGCAAACATCACAATTGTATAGAGCTGAGGTAAAAGCCCCAGTAGATGGCCATGCACCAGTAGATGGCCACTTTTTAGAAAATGCTGAAAAATAAAGAGATTTGAAGAGTTTTTTCCACTCATTATTAGCTTATGACCTTTTGTAATCATCTGGCAAGAGTGTCAATAAAACGCATGCATGTTGGAAGCCCTGAGTTTCGAGATATCTGATCTTGACTTGTAGCGCATCTGTGACCACAGCCAATCAGGGTAATTTCTTAAGAGATTAAGTAAGGAAATAGGTATAGTATGTTAAAATTTTTGAAGTAGGCTGTTACTTTTCAATGAAAAATTATTTTGTCTAACAATGTGTGGGATTTTTGCAAACAAAATCAGTAAATAAAAATGCATTTATGTTTACTATGTCATCTAAGGGGGGGGTGGCCCATTTCTAGCATCAATTTTTTTTAAAAAAATAGTAGTTGGCCGAGTGTTAACTACTATGTATTTTGAGTGTTAATTTTATTTTTTTCAAATCCTTTTTGTTGGGGCTGAAAAAAATTAAGAATTGATTGACTTGACAATGTTAGTGGTTGCTGTGGTTGCAGAAAGAGATGCAAAGATGGGAAAAAATAAAGTGGGAAAAAAGCACTCAGGCTTACTGAAGAAACCAAAACTGCTAAGGCAAAAGGAATTAGAATAAAGCTAAATTAAAGTTTCTCTTCTGCTTTTTCTGAGTCAAAGGCCACTTCTGAATAAGATGACATAGAAGATGAAGAAAAAGAGGATAATGGCGATAGGAGTCAGACTCCTCTAAAAAAAAGTAGATGGTGAATTTATCATTGTTAAGTATGACACTAAATTCTACCCTGACCTAGTTGTAAAGGCGTTTCTATCAATATGGCTTTAATTTCTACCATAACACCAGTGGGGAGGCTATAGAAGTGGCCAGATCCACCTGACATTCTAGATTATGAGTGGGAAGTAGTTGTAACACGCATAAAGGAGCCACAGAAGACAAGCAAAACCCGAAATCTGCTCAATGTGCCTGAAATGATTAATTATTTTGACTAAACTATAACAAGTATGTTAAAATAAAATTTGTTCTTTGTAATGAAGCATTTCTAGAAAGATTATTTGAGTAAATACACAAAATATAGCATTTAAACTGGGTGGGCAACTATTGGCGCAGTAAGTGGACATCTACTAAGTTTTCATTATTTTCAAGTGGCCAATTACAAGAGAAAAAAAAAATATTTTTTAAAAATTTCCTAATCATGCACTTTTTGAAAATGAAGTAATGTTTATAGCTATTGATTCATTGAGGATTAGACCATCGAAATACATTATCATCTAGTACATACACCGATAAACAACTTAGGGAGAGCTTAGAAACGGAAAGGAGCGCCGTCTTAAGTGGCCGTCTACTGGGGGTTTTACCTTACACTCCTTAGCAATCAATAACAAAATATATTTTTGCCTTTTCCCTTGTAACCTGGCCATGTGAAGTTACAATTTTGACTATGTAAATTAATGTGCACACCTCATGAAGAGAGCTACTGTCATTTTTAAGTTCTTATTCTTCTTTATGGCGAATTTCCATAGAGAGTAGGCGCCTTAGTCAAGTCGACTTAATGTGGGGATTATTTTCAACTTAACTATTTTATTTATCTGAAAGTGTGGTAAAAAATGTAAATTTTCAAAAGCAGTAAATAAGTTTTTTTGTAATTACTTGATAGGATCCATGGATGAGGCCATGTTGACGGATCTTGGTGTAAGTTTTCCTTTGTCGTTTCTCTCCCAACCCACCCAGTTCTTTCCCCACTCACCATCCAACTCCTAAAGGGAAAGTAAAACAGATGATATAGCGTAGACAGAAACCTCTCATTAATGTTTACCAAATGATGTCAAGAGTTCAGGAAAATTCGTTTGTCCCTTAAGAAAATTTCACGTCGCTAGGGACACAGAATATTAACAGTTCTTAGAAAAATGCAACAAGTATACCTTTTCTCTATAGCTAGTAGAACCATTAAGGCCAAATTTGTATGGGACACTTTTTTCCTGCCATCCATAAAAAGGGATAGAATTGTTTACCTTCTAAATAGAATCCCGATATGATAATCACTAGACTATGATTATGAATCCTGTTATCTTTAAAATCATTAGAGCATCTACTTGCAAAGCAGGAAATCAGGGTGTCTGTCTGACTGCTACAAAACAACGTTATCGCGTATATAATTAACATACTTTCACATTCAGACTTCGCAAAGCAGAAATAAAAACAAAAAATAAAGACAACCATAATCAAAGTTAAAAATCAATATTAGAAACATAGTAACAACTGAAAATAAACTTTTTTTTTTTTTTTTTAAGAAATCCTGTGCGGGAGACTCCCTAGATTCTAGAGACTCTAGGGGTCTATGACACTTGTTGTAGTGCCGCAGAGGTGTACGAGCTTGGTCGTCGCTACAAAGCGCCAATACTCAAGCAAGGCCCAGTTGCTGTTAGGCTGGACGGACCTTTGGTGACCGGTCATTGGTAAAGGTTTATGATTTTTCAACCCAGAGAAGAGCAAATTTGAAAATGTACTTAAATTTGAAAATTTACCAATGACCGGTCACCAAAGGTCCATCCAGCCTTACAGCAACTGGGTCTTGCTTGAGAATTGGCGCTTTGTAGCGACGACGATCAAGCTCGTAAAAAGGTTGATAGCTCAATTGGTAGAATGCTTGCATTCCATGCCGAGAGCAAGGGTTCGATCTCAAAGGTTTACTCAGCCTTCACAATAAAATGAGAACCAGCCCCCCCCGCGAGCTGGGAAACCCCCACTTCAACTGAAAGTGGTTGGTGTGAGGCCGGCCCCCTTACCTGTAAAAATAAATAGGTCCTGAAGCGCCACATGCGACCCCTTCGGGGATAACGCAGGCAAGAAGTTACACTATATGTGTAGCTTAGTTGCGTTTTTTTTTTTTTTTATGGTATATTTTTTGTGCTCCGCCGGGATTCGAACCCACAACCTTCCCATTCAGAGTCCGCAGTGTTACCACTGAGCTACGGACCGGTCATAACCTTTTTTTTATTCTACCATTATTTTTATTTAAATTTGTTACAAAAACAAACAAAATAAACGAGTTGACCGGTTTCGGCCTCTAGGCCATCTTCAGAGTAACTAATAAAGTAAAAAAATAATAGTAGAATAAAACAAAGGTTATTTTAATTTTTTAAATTAAAATGGAGTTCTACAAAGTTTCCGCTGAAACATTTAAAAATAAATTGCACAGAATCTGCACTCGACTTTCTTGCAAAAATTAACCCACTGTATGACGTATGTAAAGCTATAATCATCTACCAGCTTATGCAGTTTCAATGAAAATATAATATATCGATAATAAATCAATTTTATTCCACGGCGGTGTGTACCTGCATCCCCGTGCGAGTATGGAAATAGCCATATAAATTCTTAAGTGAATAAAAAATATTTGGATGATTTATTTGGTGAGCTCCGTTTTGTGTGAATCACACCTCAAGAGTCCTCTGCGAGGTTGGTCTTCTCTGGAAAAAGCGCCAATTACACAAGAAAGATCCTCGACTCATAGGTTGGTATGAAGCTGATTTCTGTACTGTACTGTACTGTAGCCTGCCACCGTTTCATTAGGGGTGGCCGGTACCTCCGCAGATGCGCCTCCAATTTCGCATTCGACTCAAACTTGCTTCCCAGATAATCAAATTCTTTCACGACCTCCACTCTTTTTTCATTCAGTCTTATCTCAATTTTCTCGCATTTCTCAGTCCTCCTAAAGTGTAAAAAATAATTCACTTTGTTAATGTCACCCCTGTTTCAAGGAAGGTCGGCAAGAGTTGCAGGTTTTATGTTCATTTGAGATTTGGTTTTAATTTGTAAGTACAAATTCAGCATTCGTAAGCGCGAACTTACACGTACCTGTTTGTGGGCATGCATTTCATATTAGTTTTGAATGTTTATATTTCACTGCAACTTATATTCTAGATTATTATAGATGGTCATTGAACCCTTCTGTATGCAAACTAGGACTTTGTATGGTGGGTAAACTTTTTAGTTATATTTTGAAAAAGTAACGACTGATTATTATTGGTATTTATAAAATTTTAAGAAAGGCAGCCTTTTATCTATTTTTAACCCTTTGACTACCAAGAAAATTGCTAATACATTTTGTATGGAAAATTTTCACTTTGTATGGCGGCTATACTTTTGATTCACTTTTTGGAAAAAATAATGATGGCAATATATAGGTTATTATTATTGTTTTACATTTGCGCTACATTATTTTTTTATTAACCCTCTAACTGCCGAGAATTTTTCCATTATTTTTTTCTTTTATATGGCAACTCCCTAAACCGAGATTATGATGAAGAAATTATTATAATTATTAGATAGCACTATTATATAAATGGATTCACAAAAAAATTAAGAAAAATCGTCGGAGCCGTTTTTGAGAAAATCGCATTTTAAATTTTCAGCTCTTCGGAAGCCATCTTGAATTTTCAAAAAAGTAAAAAAAAAATGATTACGAATTAAAGTAATAAGCTTGTTCTTTCTATAAAATTTAAAACAAATTTAAATATCTTGCATTTTAATAGGTTTTTGTAATATTTTCGATTTAAAATTTCAGGTCGTGTAAACGGTGCTTTATATTTATTTTTTAAAAAAATTTTTTTTGTAAATTTGTAGAAATTTATGTTGTCCATAATATTGTAGAACATTATATTTTTGTTGACCCCTTAACTTTCGAGAAAATCACAATCGCTTGTTTTTTTCATATGGCAGTCCATAGACACAGATTAGTAAGAGTGTTGCTATAACTAATTTATTAAGTTAAAAATTAATTAGTGGCAACTCTGAAAATTTAAGAAAAATTCTTGGAGCCGTTTTTGAGAAAAGTGCAATTTTATGTTTTTTTTGTATGGCAGCCATCTTGAATTTTCAAGTTGGTGTAATGCCATGTTATTCATACTTAATACATGCCCAAAATAGTTGATGTAGCCAAAATTTGGTATCTCTAGGTCTAATACTTTGGAAAGTGACACACATACATACACACACACATACACACACACACATACAGACGGTCGTTTTTGAAAGATAGTGTTTTTTGGCATGTCCTGCACCAGGACAACTTATTTCCGTGAAAACCTCGAAAAAAATTTTTCACACCAAATCATAACTTTCTTTTATAGCCTTCGGCTATAGCAAGAAAGTAAAAAGTAACAACTGATATATTAAAAGTAAAATCATGTAAAAACAGTAAAAGCAAACATTGTATATACTTACACTTGGGATGAAAACATTATACACAAGGCTGTCATTAAATCCTCCGTTAGACTTGAGCCTCAGAGCCACAAAGGGCACTACCTTCCCCCGCAGGCTTTTGCAGTGGTACGCTAGCATAGCAATCATATTCCTCAACGACCAGCCCGGGTATTCATTATTACTCGAGTCTAGAAACCCGAAGCACAGACCATCAGCTGAAATCCCGGGCTGTAAATCCTGCTGGGTCCCTTTACAGATAACTTCAGACAACGGGACACATTTCAGTATGCCATTCTTATTCTCTAGTGAGAAATATTGTTTCTGTTCTGTTTTGAGTTTGGCGTAAGTTTCATTTAGCTGAGATAGTTGTTGTTGTGTAAATTTCTCCGTCATTAAAGTTGGCGCGTCTGAGATGTAGACCAACGGGTGGCTGGGTGCGGGGAAGGCAAACCAATAAAGGTATTGGTACTTCTTTAAATCCTGGAAACAATCAAATCAAAAACTTAGTAATAAGTAAAATCGTTTTAAAGCAAAATTAAAAACTAAAAAATCTTCAACTACTTTGTCAGACTTTCTCTATTCATTTTTCGGCATTTGCTTCTTCCACTCTTCTAAAAGTCTCCTAGTTGAATGCCTTCTATAATCTAAGTTGCAAAGAAATATTATATTAAAGGCATTCCCACAAGCAGAAACGTATAAGTTCGCGCTTAAATAAGCCGCATGTGCACCTACAATATACAACCCAATCTCAAATCGACATAAGCCCTGCAACTCTTGCCGAACTTCTCTGAAACAGGGGTGACATTGGCAAAGTGAACCATTTTTTTACAGTATGGGTGATCAGCCTCATATCAACCTATAAGTCAAGAAATTGACGGTTGATTCATACCAGCCTCATACCAAACTAGTGTTCCTTGACTAATAGTAATGAGGTAGGATAAACATATTTATTGATAATATTAAAATGTACTCAGATCTTGACTGGGATATATGTCAAACTGAAATGGATGCTTTGAATCTAATCAAATCTAAGTTTTCAAAGATATATTAAGTAACATTTAAAATTCATATTAAATGCATGCCCACGAACATACATAATAATAAGTAATCACTTTTGTGTTCTTTCGAGTTTGACCATGTTCTACTTGCAGCTCCCACATCTGCCGACGTTTCGCTTTCACGAGTAGAAAGCATCTTCAAGGCGAGTTTTCAAAGCGCCGTGGCGGTCTTCGATGTCTTCGCCGACGCGCGTTGACGTAAACTGGTTGGGAATTCTTTGCGTTGCACTCATCTTCCTTCGCTCTGTGGTGGGGGGTAGGTGTGACGGGGGGTGAGGGTGGTGACACGGAGGTCAGCGCGGGTGTGTGCGCAGACGCGGGTGTGTGCGCAGACGCGTGCGCAAGTAGGGGTGCGCAGGGTGGATCCGGTCCCACGTGGGTAAAGATAGGTACCTGTTTTGCCGACTGGTCGACTAAGTCGATAGAGGTAGGGGGCGCTTTTATCGACCGGGGCGGCAGAGCTGATCTCCATATTTAATTTAATTTTAAGCCTTCTTCTTTTTTGTTAAAATTTTTATGCTGGTGGATTTCAATGACCTCTCTATACATTCTAGCAAAATAGCCTTTTGTTTTTGCCAATATTTTGTTTTTTTTTAATAGAATATTGTGGTCGTCCAAGCAGGCGTGCTCCGCTACCGCTGATTTTACATATTGGCCTAAACGGCAGTTTCTTTTATGCTCTTTCAGTTTTGTGCCCGTAAATCTTTTGGTAGTCCCTATGTAGGACAGGCCACAGCTGCAAGGAATCTCGTAAACGCCTGGTGTGTCTAGGTAATTGCGTTTGTCCTTGGCTGACCTGAGGCATTGCGAAATTTTGTTTGTGGGTGTATAGATGGTTTCTATCCCATGTTTTTTCAGAATTTTGCCTATACGGTCCGTGACCTGCCTGACATAGGGGACTATGACTTTTCCCAATACGGTATGGTCCTCTTGTGTGCATAATTTTGGATGTTTGGGGTGAAGTGCCCTCCGAATTTCTTTTTCCGAATACCCATTGCTCATAAAGGCAGCTTTTAGATAGTTTAGTTCGGACTGTAGTGATTCCGGTTGACAAATTCTTGTGGCCCGATCTAGTAAAGTCTTCATTATTCCACGTTTCTGCTTGGGGTGGTGGTTTGATAATTTGTGAAGATACCTGTCTGTATGAGTGTCTTTTCTATGGACATGGTGTTTCAGTATGCCATCGCCTGTTCTAGTCACACGAACATCTAAAAACGCAATCGACCTTTTGTTATCCTCTTTCTCCATGGTGAATTGTATTTTGGGATTGATATTGTTTAAATGTTGGAGAAAACATTCCAGCTCATCTTCCCCATGGCTCCATACAATGAATGTATCGTCTACATACCTGAACCAATGTCGAGGCTTCTTAGGTGCCGATTCCAGTGCTGTTATTTCAAACGATTCCATGAAGAGGTTAGCAACAACTGGACTCAAACAATTGCCCATTGCTACCCCTGAGTAGAACATGGTCAAACCCGAAAGAACACAAAAGTGATTTACTTATTATTAACACCGGCCATGAAAGTGAAAGTGAAAGTTTTAAACTTTATAATACACAAGAAATGAGAACCAGCCCCCCCGGGAGTTGGGAAACCCCGACTTCAACTGAAAGTGGTTATTGTAAGGCCAGCCCCCTTACCTGTAAAAATAAACAGGTCCCGAATGGCCACATGCAATCCCTTCGGGGATAACACAGGCAAGAAGTTACACTTTATGTGTAGCTTAGTTGCGTTTTTTTTTTTGCGTGATGGGAGTTTCCCAAAAGTTGTATGTAAAAAAATCTACAAACGCCAATTTAGCAAGTCGAGCATATTTTGTGGGGCTAAATCTATCCGGTCTGAGGCAAAAGGGGATGGGGGGAAACAGGTCGCAAGTTTGACAGCTATCGGCGCGGTGCAACATCAGAGCGCCCCCTTAAGGATTTTTTAAACTCAAATTCCTTGACTTATAGGTTAGTATGAGCCTGAATATATCGCAAAAAGTGGTTCACTTGACAAATGTTCCCTCCGTTTCTGAAAAGGTTGGCCAAAGTTGCAGGGCTTATGTTCATTAGAGGTCTTAATTTTAATTTGTAAGTTTACGTGCATATCCATAACTTTTTTTTTTTTTTTTTTTTTTTTTTTTCACTTCTTTCTGTCAAATCACTAGGAAGCGTTTTTTTCCAACAAGAATTAAAGTTTTATAATTCGGCAATGGGGTCAACAAAATTAACATAAATCCACTCTAAATTGAGGAACATAAGGTGTTTGTGATTATTGGCCATAAATTATAACAAAAAATCTCTTATTTGTGGAAAAAATTGAAATGTAAAATTGGCCGTGAGTGCTACACAGTTTTTCAAGATCTATTATTTCGGGAATTACATTGTACACGCAGCCTTCGTCCAATTCGACAACTGAAATTGACATTTATGGATGGATGGATGGATGGGAGGTTTTTAAAAAGACAATAATTACGATAATTTTTTTAAAGAAACATTTTTGAAACATAACCTACAACTTTTTTTGAAAAATTTGGAACAAGAACAAAATTATTGGAAAGAAGAAATAAAAAATAAATTAAAAAATCAAAATTGTATACCTACCTACCTACCTGTAATACCTACCTAACAACATGGCAGAAGACGTGAAATGGACAATTTACACTTTTATATGGACAATAATATATTTTCTGTTTTAATTTTATGTTTTATAGCTGTATTTTTTTATTTGTATTTTTAAACTCACTTTAGTTCTTAACATTTTGTTTTGTAGCAATGGCCACCAACAATAATTTTAAATCTGTACATAGTGGAAATGCCACCACTAATTTTCATAGAAAGAATGAATGGGTTTTCGGGACATGGAATGTAAGGAAGATGAATGATTGCAAGGAGAAAGAAATTATGAATGTAATGAAAGAGAAACGAATAAAAGTAATGGGTGTGACAGAAACAAAAATGAAAGGGAATGGTGAGAAAGTATTAGCGAATGGTGAATTGTATATTTGGTCAGGTGTGGAAGATGGGAATGAAAGGCAGGGTGTAGGTGTGATTGTGAGTGAGTGTGTGAAGGGATGCATAGCGGGTTACCGAAGAATTTCTCCCAGGATTTTGGTTGTTAAATTCAAAATTAACAGTTTGAAACTTTTCTTGGTGACCTGTTATGCTCCTGTTGATTCAGAGTGTATGGAGGTGAGAATGAGTTTTTGGAATGAGCTGAATGCGGTTGTGCATGAAAGGAAGAAGAATGAAAACATTGTAATTTTAGGTGATATGAATGGATGGATAGGTGCGCAGAGGGATGAATGTTTGAAAATTATTGGTCCTGGTGGGAGAGGTGTAGTCAATGATAATGGGCGACATCTGATTGCTTTGTGTGCGGAGCAGTCTTTTTGCATCGAATACTTGGTTTCGGCATAGGGATGTGCATCTGTACACGAGGCAGATTGTGGGAAGTCGCACAATCATTGACTACATCTGTGTGGATGAAAGACTGAGAGGAGCCGTAAGAGATAGCCGTGTCTACCGCGGGCCTGAAATAGGCAGTGATCACTATCTCTTATGTGCTAAAATAATGCTTGGTGAAGTAAGAAAGAAGAAACGCAAGAAGCAAGTAAGAATGACTAGAATAAAAGTAGAAAGGCTGAATGAAGAAAATGTGAAAGAGAAGTATGTATCAGAGCTCCACAAAATTTTAAGTGTAAATGAACTTGAGAAGAATGTGTGTGGAAAAGATATTGAAAGCATGTGGAAAGATCTGAAGGAAGGAATGATTGAATGTGCTAAAAAAGTATGTGGGGTAACGAAAGGTGGAAAATTGAAAGGAGATACCTGGTGGAATGATAGAGTGAAAGAAGCTGTGAAAGTTAAGAAAAAGTGTTACGAAAATTGGCTGAATGATAGAAATGATAGAAAGCTAGAAGACGAATATAAGATAGCTAAGAGAATGGCAAAGACTATAATTTATAAAAGCAAGATGAATGAACAAAGAAAGATTGATGAAAGGATTAACAAAAGTTTCACCGACAGTAAGAAGGAATTTTGGAGGTGGATCAATGCGGATAGAAATAAATCTTCTGCATTGACCACTCCGGGAGTCAAAAGTGCTGCCGGTGAGATGGTATGGGAGAATAAAGAAGTATGCAAGAGATGGAAGAACTATTTTCAAGAAATTTTTGGCCAGGGTGAAAGAAGAATTTATGAACACACAGATGAAGAGAATGAATTGAAGATTTTGAAAGAAGAAATGAAAGTGTCTATTTCACGTCTGAAGAATGGGAAGTCTGCTGGGTTTGATGGTATAAATGGTGAAATGTTGAAAGCAGGAGGTGAATGTGTGATAGATTGGATGTTTGAATTATGTAAGCTTTGTGTGAATGCAGGAGTAGTACCGATGGATTGGAGGAAGGCAGTCATTGTTCCCATTTACAAAGGTAAAGGGGACAAAAAAGACTGTCAGAACTTCAGACCAATGAGTCTACTCAGTATACCAGGAAAAGTCTTCTGTAAGGTGATTATACAAAATGTGATTCTGACTACTAGCAAAAGGGTTTCCGATATACAGTCCGGCTTTATGGCCGGTAGAGGCTGTGTTGATCAGATTTTCACTCTACGACAACTTGTTGAAAAACAATTGTCGGTGAGGGGGAAACTATTCACGGCCTTTGTGGATCTGGAAAAGGCTTTTGACTCAGCGGACAGAGGTATGTTGTGGGATGTTTTGAAAGCATACGGAGTGAATGGAGCTCTACTCAATGCGGTGCATGCGAACTATGAGAATAGTATGGCCTGCATTCGTATTGATGGTGAGTATAGTGAATGGTTTGAAGTTTTTAAGGGTGTAAGGCAAGGATGTGTGATGAGCCCATGGCTATTTAACATAGTCATGGACAAGTGTGTTCGAGATGCTAGACTTGATGATTGTGGATTAATGATAGGAGAGAGCAAAGTATGCATTCTACTGTATGCGGATGATGCAGTCCTTGTATCTGATTCAGCAGTGGAATTGCAAATGATGCTCTCTAGATTGAACGAAGCTTTGAAAGGTAATAATTTGAAGTTGAATGCAAGAAAGACGAAAGTTTTGATTTTTGAAAGAGATGATGAAAATATGAATTATGAATTTCAAATTAATGGAATGAATGTTGATGTTGTAAATGAGTTTGTATATTTGGGAAGTAAGTTTGAAAAAGATGGAAGAATGGCCGGTGAATTTGAAAGAAGAATAATGAAAGGCAGGTGTGTACTGGGTGCGACCGCTTGCATCGCCAGGAACCAAAATCTCTCAAAAAATGTTAGATTGGCGGTGCACGGTGGTATACTAGTGCCAACCTTGATGTATGGAAGTGAAGCCTGGACGGTGAGTGAAAGGGAAATTAGTAAAGTCCATACAGTAGAAATGGACTATCTAAGAAGTATGATTGGGAAAAAACGAAGTGACAGGGTGAGGAATGATTTTGTAAGAGAAGAATGTGGTGTAAGGGAAAGTGTGAAAGTGAAGATTAAAAGAAGTATGTTAAGATGGTTCGGGCATTTGGAGAGAATGAGTGATGAAAGATTGACGAAGAAAGTATATGTTGCTAGAATAGATGGATGTCGTGGTAGAGGAAGACCGAGAAAAGTATGGAAGGATCAAATCTCTGAAATAGCGAATGAATGGGATATCCAGAGTCATAATAAAAGGAGGACTTGTATGAAAAAGGTTATGACTCTGGATGAAATAAAGGAAGTATGCAAGGACAGGAAGAAGTGGCGGCTAATCTGCAATGTTGATTTCTAATGTTGGTGTATTCATTTGCTACATTTTTTGCATAGGAAATTTTTGACTTTTTTTGTATAGATTTCTTTGTAAGGTTTTGTTCGTTTTTTATATTTAAATGTAATTTATTATTCATATTCCTTGACTTATAGGTTGGTATGAGGCTGACCACCCATACTGTAAAACAGGGATGGCCGACTGGCGGCCCGCGGTTATGTTTTATGCGGCCCCCGAACAACTTTTTAAAAGTATTACGGTAGATATTTTTTAACAGAAATATAAAATACAAAATTTTCTACAAGAGTCCAGGTTAAGTTCAAATTGTATATCATAATTACGACCTGATAATAATTTTTTTAACAACTAGCACGGTTTGGCAACTGCGCGTTCGGAACCAAACAAAACACTCAGTGACTCTGAGATACTAAGACTGTGCGCACGCGAGGTTAGCTACTGTCAAACTGCTGGTGCTTCATCACTGTGTTTAGTTTTAACTTACAAACCTAATTGCGTTATTTCACGATGAGTAAGAAAAGAAAAGTTTCAGAAGAAAACAGAGTGTTCCAAGACAAGTGGGAAACCGAGTATCTGTTTGTAAATTATAAGGACAATAAACCCCAGTGTTTAGTGTGTTTGCTTGTACTGTCTGTCCATAAAGAATATAACCTCAATCGGCACTACACTCAGCACCATGCAGCTAAGTACAAAGATTACACTGGACAAGCTAGGCTTACTATTGTATCTGACTTGAAGAAAAAGGTTAGTGCTCAAAAAAACCTATTTAATAAATCCACAACTTTGCAAAAAAATGCACTCTAAGGCCCGGTAGTTTCATCGTTAGCATAGCGACTTTATACGGCATGAAAAGGACGCACTTATGTCAATCGAGTGGGTAGTTTTTTTTATCAGTTTAAAGTCACATATTATGCTAACGATGAAACTACCGGGTCTTAGCTTCTTATATTGTAAGTGCAGAGATAGCTACAGCCAAAAAACCCTTCACTGATGGTGAGTTTGTAAAGAAATGCTGTATAGAAGTGGCTCAAGCTTTTGGTCAAGAAAAATTTAGTAATGAGTTGAAAAACGTCTCACTTTCAAGACAGACTGTCACTAGAAGAATTGAAGAAATAAGTAAACACGTTTTCAGTGAAATAAGTAATATTGTTTCTGAGTCTACCTACTTTTCTCTAGCCTTGGATGAGTCCACTGATTTAACAGACACTGCTCAACTGTTAATTTTTATCAGAACAGGAGACAATAATTTCATGATAAATGAAAAATTACTGGCTCTAGAGTCACTGCATGGTCATACTAAAGGTCAAGACATTTTTGATGCACTTATAAAAGCCCTCAACAGCTGTGAAGGAACAAAAAAGTTGTCAGCAGTTGTAACAGATGGGGCCAAAGCTATGGTTGGCTCTCAACTAGGCCTAGTGGGCTTGTTAAGAAAGGCTGGTATCAGCTGTCCATCATTTCACTGTATTATACACCAGGAAGCTCTTTGTGGGAAAATGCTGGAAATGGAAGACACAATGAAAACAGTTATGAAATGTGTCAACATGATCAAAGGAGGAAATAGGTCATTGACTCATAGAAATTCATGGCTTTTCTAACAGAACTCGAAGCAGAGTATAGAGACTTGACACTCTTCACAGAAGTACGCTGGCTAAGTAAAGGGAACTGCTTAAAACGATTCTTCGCTTTAAGAAAAGAGGTAGCTGAGTTTCTTAATGCACATATAAATATCTCCAAAGAAGTTCAAGAAAAACTACTAGATTGTAAGTTTTTATGCAATATGGCTTTCTGAACCGACATAAGTCACCACATGAATTAACTTAACTTGAAATTGCAAGGTCGAAATCAAACAGTACCTCAGTTAGTTGGACACTTAGATGGATTTGTAAATAAACTTAAGGTTTTCATATCAAGCCTAGAAAAAGCTAATCTAGTACATTTACCATCGTGCAAAGAAATTATGGAAGAAATTTCAACCAGTGATTTCAGTTTTTGCATACCGAAATTGAATATGCTTTTGGAGTCATTCAATGAACGATTTTTGGATTTTTATGAACTGAGACCACATCTCTTCTTATTCAACAATCCCATGACATGTGACATTTCCCAGCAAGATGACGACCTACAGTTGGAGCTCTGTGATTTGCAAAGTGACCCAGTTTTCCAGAAAAGACCAGAAACTGGTGTCGAATTCTGGAGTAGGCTGCCTGAGGACAAATATCCCAAACTACGTGATTTTGGTAAAAAAATTGTTTCAATGTTTGGAAGCACCTACATTTGTGAGAGCACTTTTTCCTCGATGAAATTTATAAAATCAACTCACCGTAACAGACTTACAGACAACCATCTTCAAGATTTGCTTAAAGTGGCCACCACCTCGACAAGAATTGATTTTGACAAACTTGTGAACGATTGTGCCCGCCCTCAGTGTTCTCACTAGTGGTTTTTTTTTCAGTAAAATTGTTGATTTTGTTCTGCTCAACTCTTGTATGATTAGTATATATTATTTCTACATTAAAGTATGTTCAATATCCATAGCATTTGTTTATACATTAATTTATATAGCCTAAATTTCCCTTTAAGTTCTTGTGCGGCCCCTGCTTTTAGCGAAAGTATGGAAGTGGCCCTTTGGGCAAAAGAAGTTGGCCATCCCTGCTGTAAAAAATGGTTCACTTTGCCAATGTCACCCCTGTTTCAGGGAAGGTCGGCAAAAGTTGTGGGGATTATGTTCATTTGAGGTTTGGATTTTATTTGTAAGTACACATTCAGCATTTGTAAGCGCGAACTACACTTGTTGGTTTGTGGGCATACATCTGAGAGCTTTAAATGAATATATCCTTGCAACTTAGATTATATTATATTTATATTTATACGTGCATCATTTATAAGCGCAAACTCACTCGTGTCTCCAGAGGGGCATGCATTGAATATGAATTATAAAAATTATTGTATCTGTGCAACTTAGATTAATTATATATTCTAATATTAAAAACATCAAGTGCCACAATTATACGTTAGCGTGAAATGAAATTTGCCAACTTGTGGGTATGCATTGAATTTGAATCATCAAATAACTTTTTTTGCAACTTTAGATTATAAATTAAGATTAACGTTGTTTAAGGATTTTTCAAACTCAAATTCCTTGACTTATAGGTTAGTATGAGCCTGAATACCCATATCGCAAAAAATGGTTCACTTGACATATGTTCCCCCTGTTTCTGAAAAGGTTGGCCAAAGTTGCAGGGCTTATGTTCATTAGAGGCCTTAATTTTAATTTGTAAGTTCAAATGCAGTATTTATAAGCGCGAACTCACTCGTGTCTCCATAAGGGCATGCATTGAATATGAATTATAAAAGTGATTGTATCTGTGCAACTTAGATTATATATTCTAATATTAAAAACATCAAGCGCCACAATTATATGTTAGCGTGAAATGACATTTGCCAGCTTGTGGGTATGCATTCAATTTGAATTATCATATTACGTTTTTTTGCAACTTTAGATTATAAATTTAGATTAACGTTGTGTAAGGATTTTTCAAACTCAAATTCCTTGACTTATAGGTTAGTATGAGCCTGAATACCCATATCGCAAAAAATGGATTCACTGAACAAATGTTCCCCCTGTTTCTGAAAAGGTCGGCAAAAGTTGCAGGGCTTATGGTCATGAGAGGCTGAAATTTTTATTTGTAATGACACATGCAGCATTTGTAAGCGCGAACTCACTCGTGTCTCCGTGGGGGAGTGCATTGAATATGAATTATAAATTATATTTTTTATGGTTTGTGTATTAACACTGTGAAAATTCATGTTTTTGGTTTGTTATTCAAATAAACAACACTTTTAACTTTTAAACACTGTTTTTAATTTCACAAATATAATATAATTAAAAAATTTAATTTTAAATTATACTACTAACGTTTTCGACTATTCAGTCATCATCAGTATTCCACTTTTATTGTTTTTGAGTATCAGGTGATGACTGAATAGTCGAAACGTTAGTAGTATAATTTTTTTTTTTTTTTTTAATTATATTATATTTGTGAAATTAAAAACAGTGTTTGAAAGTGTTGTTTATTTGAATAACAAACCAAAAACATGAATTATAAATGTTAATGCATCTATGCAACTTAGATTACTTATTGTAATAATATGTTTTCATACACTTTTTCTACAATTTAAAATCTATTAATGATGAGGAAGCACATCCCAAGTCCTGAACAATATTTGTTGTGAATATGACGTGCATCTGTTCGGGAGTTCTTCAGTTTTTCATGGATGGATGGATGGATGGATGGATGGATGGATGGATGGATGGATGGATGGATGGATGGATGGATGGATGGATGGATGGATGGATGGATGGATGGATGGATGGATGGATGGATGGATGGATGGATGGATGGATGGATGGATGGATGGATGGATGGATGGATGGATGGATGGATGGATGGATGGATGGATGGATGGATGGATGGATGGATGGATGGATGGATGGATGGATGGATGGATGGATGGATGGATGGATGGATGGATGGATGGATGGATGGATGGATGGATGGATGGATGGATGGATGGATGGATGGATGGATGGATGGATGGATGGATGGATGGATGGATGGATGGATGGATGGATGGATGGATGGATGGATGGATGGATGGATGGATGGATGGATGGATGGATGGATGGATGGATGGATGGATGGATGGATGGATGGATGGATGGATGGATGGATGGATGGATGGATGGATGGATGGATGGATGGATGGATGGATGGATGGATGGATGGATGGATGGATGGATGGATGGATGGATGGATGGATGGATGGATGGATAGATAGATAGATGTGTAAGTTCAAGCTAACAAATGCTGCATGTGTACTTAATTAAATTAAAGTAATCATATAAAATAGTATTTTTATGTGAAATATTGATCCAGATTTTGTACAACATTTTTTTTTTTTTTTTGGCACGTTTAGAAAATGCCCAGCTTGGTAATTTCTAATGATGTTGGAATTTTGAATTTGAAACTTTTTTCGCGGTGAGGAAACATCAGTCTTGTATGGGTCTGCCGTCCTCAGCAACCAATAACAAAATATTTGTATGCCTTTTCTCTAGCAACTCTGGAGAATGATGATCACAATTTTCCCCCCAAATTAAATGTGCTGCGCCCATTTCTTACAAAAGGATTACAGGGTAATCCTGTTCTATGGTGAATACTCACCGCAAATGAGAGTATAAAGAAGCGGGAGAGCAGGGAGGGCTTCTCTATGCAGGCCCCTCCCTGGATGTCCTCCCACAGCGCGGCCCCCTCCTTGTTCAGCAGCTCTGTCTTGTCACAGTCCTTGAAGTCCTCCAGCGTGTTCCTGTTGAGCAGCACTCCGTGCGAGATGCCGCGGAACTTCTGGATCTCGGGAGAGCTGAATAATATACACAACGACAATTTCTTTAGAAGGTACACATAATTACAGAGCACCATTTTTTGGGGGTGTTTCACCTTAAGGGCAAAGATGCGTCTTTAGTGCTCCTTTAAAGGTACACCAACAGTTTTTGCCTTCCTCACATTAGGTGGTAGTCTGCTTCACTGCCTGCTCCCAAAATTAGTGTGCGTCTGCAGTGCGGCTGGATCATGTCATACGCCCCATCCTCTGCAAAGGGTCTAAGTGTCTAATGCGTGCCTCAAATCCATCTCAACAGGAGAATGTGTCTGCCAAATATGAAGGAGTCACACCATTTACAGCTTTGTAAATCAAACAAACATGGTAGACCACTACTTCCGCAAAACTAAGCCAATGCAATTCCCTTATGTTGTTAATTAGACAATGTAATACAGCAAAACAAATCAAGTTAATCATTTTAAGTGAATCATTATCTAACATTTCACAGCCAGAAAATTACATTGGCCGGTCTGTAGTCTTGTGGTAAATGCTACAGACTTGTAATTTAAAACACAAAAAATGGCATTTATTTTTTCAATTTGTACTCTTCCCTCGTTGAAGAATTCATGCATCATGCATTATTAATGAAGACCGATAACTAAGATGTGTTAAGAGCAACTGGTTCTTACTTGAGTAGTTGAAGCTTTTATAACAACGACCAATCTTGTATGTATGTTCCTTGACTTAAAGGTTGGTATGCGGCTGACCACCCAAACTGTAAAAAAATGGTTCACTTTGCCAATGTCACCCTTGTTTTAGGGAAGGACGGCAAGAGTTGCAGGGCTTATGTTCATTTGAGATTGGGTTTTTATATTGTAGGTCCACATGTGGCATGTGTTAGCGCAAAATTATACATGTCTGCTTCTGGCAATGCATTTCATATAAATCTTAAATATATATATCTTTGCAGCTTAGATTAGAATCTTGCAGGGCACTCTTGCAGTGTGAGTCACACAAAAACAGAATTTACTAAGTAAATCAGCATGTTATTAAGTAAGAACCAGCTTAAGAAGGCTGGACAAAGTGGAGAAGGAAATTTTGGGACAGGCAGCAGTGGCTGTGGTTGGTCAAGGAGGCCAAAACCCACCTCTGGTTTTCATGCCATTAATAATGATGATGACGCTATGTATTTATTTCTTTAGACTTGTTAAGATTTTTTTCCAATAAGGGATTAACCTCAACAGTTATTATTTATTGAAAAAGATAAATGACACATTTCTTGAAGTAGGTAAGATTTTTTTTTCAATACATGAACTTTCAGAATTCTGTTAGATACAAAGTTCTCAGCCATTTAATATTATTAACATGGTGTATTGCATTTCCTGTTGCCTTTAATGTATTCATTTTTTAAGTAGGAGAGCAATATGTGAATACAAGTATGGAAGCTGATCATTAATTCATACAAATGGCCTTCGCTTTGTCTACATTACCTGGAATCGACATTTTACAGAAAATAAATGAAAATAGAACCTGTTGAATGCCGCCGAGCCGACCTCGAACAGGCTGGTCGTGTTTGCCTGGTAAGAAAAACTGCCGAATATGGATTTTCGCTTTTCCTCCAGTTTGTCGATGTCCAACTTGATTTGTGTGAGTTTGTGCCAAAAACCGGGATCCACGACTGAAGAAAATGGATGATACTGGATTATATCCATCTTGTACAGAGGCTTATTTACTTGATCCATTGAATCACACGTAAATTTTTGAACTCTTATTAATGTTTTTCACGGCTGAATTTTAATTGTTTGAAAATATTGACGATGACATTGACAGCAGCTGTAAAGTTTTTATTGGCAAAACTGTTTACTTCTTAAATTTTGTGGCTACCATTTTTGAAATATGTACCTACCATGATGTATATACGGAAAAATATTTTTTGCTGTTGTAGGCATGCCGGGCTGAGTCATATTGAACAGCCGGTTCCCGATGAAACATAAGTTACCATAGAGTATGATTATTTACGGGCACGAGCCTGTTAAAAACAGAATGAGTGATGGCCTTTGTAAAAACGCATGATACATTATTTTACAAATCTGACAATATAGAAATGTTCGTTTTATTTCAAACATCTACTTTGTATATATTTAAGCAAAATAATACATTACTTTTTATTTTCGTAACACAAAAAAATACTTTTTTGGAAATAATTAAAACACTTGATCTGGGCGTAGGGCCACCCATTCTTCAGTTGAAATTTTTAGTGACGCCGTCCGTGCTGTCAAAGTTTAAGTGATTTTTATTTTGTATTCATGTTACGAAATCACGCTTAATTAACTTTATTATCATCGTATTTTTTCGTTGATCCGCTTGTATAATTAATATGAGTTATCACTCGCGTGAAAATGTACATTTTTGTAGCTACGTATGGTGAGGTTATGTGACATGGACTCTCGAACATTTTTGAATTTGAAATGTTTTCTCGACAGCAAAATATATTAGCCTTGTCTGGGACTGCCGTCGTTAGCAACCAATAATAAAATATCTGCCTTTATCCTAGAAACTCGGCTGGGTGACAAGTGACGATACAGTTTTGTCGTTGTGAATTCGTGTGTTGACATTGTGTTCGGTAATCATTTCTCAATAATGGTTGTATAAAATCAAAAAGGGCTACTTTCTTGGTGGCGGCTTTAAATTTTCAAGTATTTGACTTTGTCCTAGCAATTTGCATGCTCAGCATTCAATTAAGACAGTATTGAGGAATGATGAAACCAAGTTATAGTAATACTTTATAAGATATTTATCATGTTTTGAAATAATATTGTTTTGTAAATATATACCTACGTTAATAAATCTTTAAGAAATATAAAAAAAATGGTTTGATTTTGAATAACAGAGTATCCTTGAATAATATTAAAATGAAGTAAATAATAATATGCCGATAATAATACAGGCATAATAATAATGTGTATATAGGTATCATACAGGTAGGTATATATAGTATGAATCGTGGTAACGTTGCCTTCTGGTCGCAGCAGGTGGCAGCACAAGTTACTATAATCTATGTTAGGTACTTATGCTCAACGCAGGAGTGGCGCCTCTATTTACCCTACTCTGTGGTTGTAGGTGCGAATCTGTCAAAATTTTGTAAGTTCGTCTTCAAATGCGAGTAGAAATAAATTAAAAATGTTGATAAAAACATTACAGCTCGTTAGTAAACAGATACAGTCGCAGATATTATGCAGTAAAGTAGTTTATTCAGTTCCTTTCAAATATTCGCTTGCCGCTCTTACTTCGCCATCTATTCGACTTTTTGCATCAGGAATTTCAGGTTAGAAAATGGGTATTTTTTACCGAATAAGTACTTCTTATCAATGCATTCACAATTTAATTCTATAAATCTACTCTTTTTAAATTTTTGTCATTTTTTATTTATCGTTTTCTTTTTCGAGGGTTCTATGTTCAATAGAAAAGTATTCTCGAAACTTCTGTACTTAGATTTATCCCTGGTTACTGAACTCTTCTTGAATAACTAAGCGAAACACACAAAAGTTATTAGATATTCTATTTTATTTCGGTGTTATAGCCGCGGGGATCAAGACAGGTTATTTGGAACCGGATAACGCTGGTTCGAATCCCGCGACGATAACTTCGACCCTGGTTCAACAGATGCCGTTGCATGCACACAAGCTTCTGCTTTCGCATGAAGACAACTGGCCAGGTAAAATAGGTTGGTGGATTGCATCCCTTTCCACAAATCTATTTTTTTGAAAAAAAAAAAAATAATCTCTAGAAAAATTGCATCCGGAAAGACCTTATACAAAAATTACCCCACTTTCTTTTCTTGTTTTTGGAGATTTTCTGATCTGGCTCACTGGCTAAATCTGTTCTGGACTCCTGCTTTAGACTGCTACACATTACATGGAAATACTGACGTAACGTTGTGTAATACTTTGTCAGGGAGTCCAACTGTGAAGAATGACCAGAAGACGCAGGCCTCTAACCTATTGGGGCAGCTGTTCCCGCAGACCACACTAGAGAATGTGGACACCGACTCCCTGCAAAAGAAACAGGAGGAGCTCAACAAGGAGTCCGAGGAGAGGAACAAGGAGAACCAGAAGTCATGGGGGCGCATGAAGCTCGGGTAAAGGCATATGGGCTTATTTTTTAATTATAACCTGCACCCCAAGTATAACACTAACATCAAGTAAATCTCACCTCGATTGCGTAAATTGAAAATAAATGTACAACGGAACTTCTACAGGGTGATTTATTTTAATCATTGAGTTGGATTTTTCAACCCAGCGAAGAGCATATTTGTATAAATGGTATTTTGTTTGGGATTTGAACCCACAACCTTCCATTTACCACTGGATTACGGAATGGTCATACCTCAATTAGGTAAATTGAAAAAAATTAAACTAAATCACTCTCTAGGAGTGCCATTGTATATTTAGTACATTTCAATTTACAAAATCAAGGAGAGAATTACACAATGTTTTATCCTCATTTCTTATTGTGACTCATGTTTTACTCATTGCAATGTTTGTTTTACTGCCTTCCTTATTCCTTATTGTGACTCATGTTTTACTCATTTCAATGTTTGTTTTACTGCCTTCCTTATTCCTTATTGTGACTCATGTTTTACTCATTGCAATGTTTGTTTTACTGCCTTCCTTATTCCTTATTGTGACTCATGTTTTACTCATTTCAATGTTTGTTTTACTGCCTTCCTTATTCCTTATTGTGACTCATGTTTTACTCATTGCAATGTTTGTTTTACTGCCTTCAATCTAATTTTTGTCAGTATCAATCAGCATTGTATCTAAAATCTAATCTAAATCTAAGCTGCAAAGATATGTATCATTTGAGATTCATATTAAATGCATTCCCACAAGCAGACATGCATAATTTTCGCGCTTACACATGCTGCATGTGGACCTACAATATAAAAACCCCAATCTCAAATGAACATAAGCCCTGCAACTCTTGCCGACCTTCCCTGAAGCAGGGGTGACATTGGCAAAGTGAACCATTTTTTACAGTATGGGTGGTCAGCCGCATACCAACCTATCAGTCAAGGAGTACAAGCAATTAATACAATCAAATATATAAAACAAATAAATTCTAAGCAATTAAACAGTAAAAAATTAAAAAAAGAACTACAACACATATTTTTTAAATTTAAAAGCCTTAGCTTTAACCGCCAGCATTACAGATCAACCGCCATTTCTTTCGATCCTTGCATACTTCTTTCATTTCATCCAGAGCCATAACCTTTTTCATACAAGCTCTCCTTTTAATATGACTCTGGATATCCCATTCATTCGCTATTTCGAAAATTTGGTCCATCCATACCTTTCTCGGTCTTCCTCTTCCACGACATCCATCAATTCTCGCAGCATATACTTTCTTCGTCAGTCTTTCCTCATTCATTCTCTCCAAATGTCCAAACCATCTAAGCATACTTCTTTTAATCTTTACTTTCACACTTTCTCTTACACCACATTCCTCTCTAACAAAATCATTCCTTACCCTATCACTCCGTCTTTTCCCAATCATACTTCTTAAGTAGTCCATTTCTACTGTATGGACTTTACTAATCTCACTTTCACTCACCGTCCAGGCTTCACTTCCATATATCAGAGTGGGCACTAGTATACCACCGTGCACCGCCAGTCGAACATTTTTTGAAAGATTCTGGTTCTTGGCGATGCTAGCGGTAGCACCCAGTACGCACCTGCCTTTCATTATTCTTCTTTCAAATTCACCGATCATTCTTCCATCTTTTTCAAACTTACTTCCCAGGTATACAAACTCATTTACGATATCAACATTCATTCCATTAATTTTAAATTCATAATTCATATTTTCATCATCTCTTTCAAAAATCAATACTTTCGTCTTACTTGCATTCAACTTCAAATGGTTACCTAACAAAGCTTCATTCAATCTAGAGAGCATTGTTTGCAATTCTACTGCAGAATCAGATACAAGAACTGCATCATCTGCATACAGTAGAACACTCACTTTGCTCTCTCCTATCATCAATCCACAATCATTAAGTCTAGCATCTCTGACACACTTGTCCATGACTATGTTAAATAGCCAAGGACTCATCACACATCCTTGCCGCACACCCTTATAAACTTCAAACCATTCACTATACTCACCATCAATACGAACACATGCCTTACTATTTTCATAGTTTGCATGCACCGCACCTAGGAGAGCCCCATTCACTCCGTATGCTTTCAAAACATCCCATAACATACCTCTGTCTACTGAGTCAAAAGCCTTTTCCAGATCTACAAAGGCCGTGAACAGCTTCCGCCTCACCGACAATTGTTTTTCAACAAGTTGTCGTAGAGTAAAAATCTGATCAACACAGCCTCTACCGGCCATAAAGCCGGACTGTACATCGGAAATCCTTTCACTAGTAGTCAGAATCACTTTTTTTATAATCACCTTACAGAAGACTTTTCCTGGTATACTGAGTAGACTGATTGGTCTGAAGTTCTGACAGTCTTTTTTGTCCCCTTTACCTTTGTAAATGGGAACAATGACTGCCTTCCTCCAATCCATCGGTACTACTCCTGCATTCACACAAAGCTTACATAATTCGTACATCCAATCTATCAAGCATTCACCTCCTGCTTTCAACATTTCACCATTTATACCATCAAACCCAGCAGACTTCCCATTCTTCAGACGTGAAATAGACACTTTCATTTCTTCTTTCAAAATATTCAATTCATTTTCTTCATCTATCTGTTCATAAATTCTTCTTTCACCCTGACCAAAAATTTCTTGAAAATAGTTCTTCCATCTCTTGCATACTTCTTCATTCTCCCATACCATCTCGCCGGCAGCACTTTTGACTCCCGGAGTGGTCAATGCAGAAGATTTATTTCTATCCGCATTGATCCACCTCCAAAATTCCTTCTTACTGTCGGTGTAACTTCTGTTAATCCTTTCATCAATCTTTCTTTGTTCATTCATCTTGCTTTCATAAATTATAGTCTTCGACATTCTCTTAGCTATCTTATATTCGTCTTCTAGCTTTCTATCATTTCTATCATTCAGCCAATTTTCATAACACTTTTTCTTAACTTTCACAGCTTCTTTCACTCTATCATTCCACCAGGCATCTCCTTTCAATCTTCCACCTTTCGTTACCCCACATACTTTTTTAGCGCATTCAGTCATTCCTTCTTTCAGATCTTTCCACATACTTTCAATATCTTTTCCACACACGTTCTTCTTAAGTTCATTCACACTTAAAATTTTGTGGAGCTCTGATACATACTTCTCTTTCACATTTTCTTCATTCAGCCTTTCTACTTTTATTCTAGGCATTCTTACTTGCTTCTTACGTTTCTTCTTTCTTACTTCACCAAGCATTATTTTAGCACATAAGAGATAGTGGTCACTGCCTATTTCAGGCCCGCGGTAGACACGGCTATCTCTTACGGCTCCTCTCAATCTTTCATCCACACAGATGTAGTCAATGATTGTGCGACTTCCCACAATCTGCCTTGTGTACAGATGCACATCCTTATGCCGAAACCAAGTATTTGATGCAAAAAGACTGTGCTCTGCACACAAAGCAATCAGATGTCGCCCATTATCGTTGACTACACCTCGTCCACTAGGACCAATAATTTTCAAACATTCATCTCTTTGCATACCTATCCATCCATTCATATCACCCAAAATTATCATTTTTTCATTCTTCTTCCTTTCATGTACAATTGCATTCAATTCAATCCAAAAACTCATTCTCACCTCCATACACTCTGAATCCACAGGAGCATAACAAGTCACCAAGAAAAGTCTCAAGTTTTTAATTTTAAATTTTATAGTTAAAATTCTGGGAGAAACTCTTTGGTATCCAGTTATGCATCCTTTCACACACTCACTCACAATTACACCTACACCCTGCCTATCATTCCCATCTTCCACACCTGACCAAATATACAATTCACCATTCGCTAATACTTTCTCACCATTCCCTTTCATTTTTGTTTCAGTCACACCCATCACTTTTATTCGCTTCTCTTTCATTACATTCATAATTTCTTTCTCCTTGCAATCATTCATTTTCATTTCCTTTCCATTAAATAGTTTAGGATGTGATGTCAACTTTGAAGTGGCTTTTCAAATTGTTTGGGTGAAGCCATAGAGATGGCATGTGGGCGTTCCCTTGGTAAATCCGATATGATTAAAACAATCATGGTCAAAAATCCGTATTTTTGCGCATGTTTTTATCAAAATGCCTTATTTTTATGTTTTACCGTGTAAAAATAACAGTCAAAATAAGGAGTATAAGGATCATGGTATTATTTCTTTTCCGTTAAAGTAATGAATTGCACCCGCATTGCACATTTTAAATCGTTTTAAATATTTGAAGCACTTAAATATTTGACGTTTGTCGTTTATTGCGTCAGTTTTGTTTACGCCATCGCTAGAGATGTGCTGCGCGTAGTGTTCGTCGAATGTCGATACCTCTGAAATTTGTTTCAAGAAAAGACAAAAACTACTTGATAATTATATTACGTTTTTATTGTAACAATATAATTTGAATCTATCTATAATCTAAGCTGCAAAGATATGCTAACATTTAAGGCTCAATATTAAATGCATGCCCATAGACAGGCACATGTAGGTTCGCGCCTACACATTCTGCATGTGTGCATACAAATAAAGGAAACCTCACATGGACATAAACCTTGCAAATCCTGCCGCCGTTCCCTGAACCGGGGTTGCATTGGTAAAAGTGAACCAATTTTTACAGCACGGGTGGTCAGCCTCATACCAACCTATCAGTCAAGGAGAATAGAAGCCATTATTACGTTATGACTTCCAAAACAATCAATTAAGTGCTATTCACTTTTTGACCAATACATTAATAATAATTATATGAAGAATAAATATTGTTTTTTTTTGTGGATGTTAAGCAAATGCAAAACTAAAGAATTCGCGCTTTCTATAGCATAGTTCAAGTTCACAGAAGGCTCTTGGGGTGTGTTTCATACGAAAACAGCGCCCATCAAATAAATCCTCCTAATATAATTACTATATACATGAGCTAAGTATTTATTATATTGAAAGTTAAATTATTGTGTGTTTTGATATGTTCAATTCTTGTATATACAGGAATAATACAATGTTAACAAGTATTTCTTCAGAGATTGAATTATCGATATTAACAAGTATCGATCGATAGCTAGCAGAGATTATCAACTTTGTACAACTCTACATATG
The DNA here is from genome assembly GCA_951799405.1 of Agapetus fuscipes. Lineage (NCBI taxonomy): Eukaryota > Metazoa > Arthropoda > Insecta > Trichoptera > Glossosomatidae > Agapetus > Agapetus fuscipes. The sequence continues at coordinate 13,905,121 of OX637337.1, forward strand.
CGTTTTATTCTTTATGCGAGTGTGAGTGTATGAGTGCGAGCTCAAAAACTCGCGATCAAAACGTCGTAAGCGATCCTGATTTCATGGCGCTTAGGCTCTTTCTATCCATCGCATTTGGAATTTTTTTAACAAATCAAGCGCTAGCTACCATTGTAATTGTAATGTTAGTTCCCGCCTACCGAGAAAACGGTGACAGCTGGTGTTGATACTGCAATAGAAACATATCAAATCTCTTTATGTTCCGTGATCTGTGGGTGAAGCATTGTGGAATTCCATTTTAAATATTAGATTAAAAAAATGAGAAAGGTGGAGAAGTAACGTTTTTCAAAAATAAATACTTATCAGTGGACTAAAACAAAGTTTTTATTAAGAGCGCTCTCGAATATTTTTTATTTTAAAATCTGCGTTCGCTTAATTCCTATCTATGCCACAGCGGCACGCTCGGCGCTCTTCTTTTGTAGTTTTTGAAAGGTACGTATATTAACTTATAATATCTGTGGACTAGAAATTATTTTAACCAAAAAAGACATATATATATATGTCTCAACTTACTTACGAAAATGGTCATTAGTAATAAAAATAACAAAGAACTTCACAGTTGCATTTCATTAGTAATAAAAAAACAAAGAACTTCACAGTTGCATTTCCATGTGTACAAAAAACTCGGCACAACGAAAAAAAAATCTTGAGTGTTGGTGCCATTTCAAATAACGGCTGCCGACTAGACCGGAAATAACTAGAGTTGACAGATAACACACGTTATAAATATTGTGATCGCCAAAGTCGTGCCAATATTTCATATTTCATATTTTAACTTTATCACTCATTTCATTATAACCACTGCAACGTGTGACAGGAGAGAAACGCAAGTGGTAGCATGTCGCTGCCTTTGTTCTTGTTTGCCGTAGAGACCATTAAGCTAATTTTACATGAGCAATGTTTGCATGTGTACTGGACCAATGTGTCTTATGAAAACAGGAAATTGATTTCAAAAATATTTAAAACAACTCTCACATTACGAATTTTACGCTTATTCTTAGCTCAGATTGTGTAGAATTTTATTCTTATGACAACTGCAGTATGTATCAAATCAGTACGTTAGTTTCCGCTCCTCTATGTTATTACTCTTAATAGCTATGCAGTACACTTTTTGGCAGCCATTTTTTTATGCCGGTCAGATAGACTCAACCTTTTCCATCCTTCAAAAGCAATACTAAAAATGTTCAACAATAAATCAATAGTTTCGCAAATTATATTTTTAGTAATAATAATATCAGGATGATTTTTGCGAGCGCTGTTTTTGTGTAAATCACACCCCAAGAGCCCCCAGCGAGCTTGGTCGTCGCTAAAGAAAGCGTCGATTCTCAATCAAGACCAAGTTGCTGTAGGGCTGGATGAACTTTGGTGACGGGTCTTGGTAATGGTTTGTGTATTTCCACTTTATTAATTCATTAGAACTTTGAAAAACATTAAATAAAAAAAAAACAAGTTTTTAGTTACTCGTAAGCGTAACTATATAATAATGTTATGGATATGTGAAGGTTCCAAGGAATTTTCTGAAAATAGTGGTCAATATAGTGCATACACGCAGTATTTCTTAGTAAATATTTAGTTTTTCACATACTGTAAAATTGCATTTCCTTTCTCGCAATTTCGCTTTCTTGATGACTAGAATTATTTTATTTTTTGCGTAATATCCGCAGGATGAAGAATGTCGACCGATTATTTCTAAAATAGTAATGATAAATTTCTAAGTTAAGTATCAAAGTCTTAATCTAAATTAAAGTTGCAAAGATATATATCATTTCAGATTCATATTAAATGCATTCCCACAAGCACACACATAGAAGTTGAACATAAGCCCTGCAACTTTTGCCGACCTTCCCAGAAGCAGGGGTGACATTAGCAAAGTGAACCATCTTTGTACAGTATGGGTGGTCAGCTTCATACCAACCTATAAGTCAAGGAATGTATTATTAAGAAATTGTTGATTGCAAAAAATAATATTTTTGTAAAAATGTAACATGGAAAATCGTAAAATGTGCTCGCTTCGAAAATGTTGCATATCACTTGCCGACGAATCTTTTTTATGAGAGAGTTTTTTATGAGAGAGTTTTAGCTAAAAAAAAAAAGTGACGCAGCTCCGTCCTCTGTGGGCCTCGGAGGCGGTCTGCGGATTTGCGCCGCGAATCTCGCATTTAAAAGCCATTTGTAAAATAATAATAAAAAATAGATCGTATGAAAAAAAAAAATTGAAAAAAATTTAAACTAAGCTCAAGATTATATTGTTTTATATTTAAAAATAATTGGGCACAAATAACCATTTTTTGAGATTTTATTCGAAGATACAATGTACACTTTTTTGTCAGTTTTTGCTTCTAGATTTTTTGTTTTAATTCAGTTTTCTTCATCTCAATCACATTTTAAATCACACCACCAACTAAAACAGGATATTAAGTGTATTTGTAATTTTTTTTCAGGTTTCAAAATACCACCAATTTACAGAAAAACTGGTTCAAAAATTGTATGTTTTATACTTACCGCAAGAACGTGTTCGTAATTTTTATTTTTTCAAGTAATAAAAGCGTTTATAGACATATATTATTTAATTCATATTGCAAATGAAAGGTTTAACTAACTCGAACAGTTGTCAAAATTTTATATTTGTCCATATTTATTGAACAAAAATAATGTCAAAAACTGTGTTTTCGAGAAATTTCCTAGCACCCTCTTAAGAGTTCTTAAAATTGTTTATTTTTTAATCAAATATTTATTTGTGTATTCCAGTTTTGCCATATTTGGCTTGTCCGTCTCGGCCATGGTTGGAGCCCTGGTCTGGGAGATGGGGGCGCCCAAGAAGGACGACAATGGGAAGCTCATAGAGGACGAGTTCTCTCACTTGCCTGCGCTGCAGCAGTACCTCAGCAGAATGTGGAAAGAAATGACCTTCTATCAAAAGGTACAGATTATAAATTTATGCTATAGAAAATGAATCTACATTTATGTTCAAAAAGCATTGATTCAGCAGTGGAACTCCAGACAATGCTCTCTAGTCTGAACCATGCTCTGTGTGCAAACAAGTTGAAAATTAATGCAAGTAAGACGAAAGTACTGATTTTTGACAGAAGGGATGAAACTGAAGAATGCACGTTCATGTTGAATGGTACGAAAGTTGAAATTGTGGATGAATTTAGATACTTGGGAAGTATGTTTGAAAAGAATGGAAAGATGACAAGAGAACTTGAGAATAGGGTGTGCAAGGGAAAGCAAGTGGTCGGTGCAATAGGAAGAATAGCAAAGAACAAGCGATTGACGATGGATCTGAGAATGGCGGTACACAATGGCATATTGTTACCGACTTTGATGTATGGAAGTGAAGCATGGACAGTGAATGATAGCGAAATGAGTAAAGTATGTACGGTGGAAATGAAGCATTTGAGAAGTATGACAGGAAAAACTTTGAGGGGTAGAGTTAGGAATGAATGGGTAAAAAAAGAATGTAATTTGAAAAAAGGTGTGAAAGTTAAAGTACAAAAGAATGTGATGAGATGGTTTGGACATGTGGAAAGAATGAATGATAATAGACTGACAAAGTATGTATACAAAGAAAGTGTGAATGGAAAAAGAGGGAAGGGACGACCGAGAAAAGTATGGAGTGATCAGATTGAGGAGATTGTGAAAGAATGGGATATACAAAGTGAGCGTAAAAGAAGAAAATGCATGAAAAAGGTGATGGATATGAAGGAATTGAAAGAGGTATGTCAGGATAGGAAAAAATGGAGGAAACTCTGCAGAGGCTCTGGCCACCCCTAGCGGAATGGCATCAGAGTTACAGTTACAGTTACAGATAACCTAGATGTTAACCAAAATAAGCCTCCTTTGGCTAAGAAAACCTTTTAAAAAAATTGTCTTTTTGTATGTTTTGCATTTTTGTAAATGGTCTGCAAACTTTGGTGCCTTATTCTTCAAATGGATTGAATGTTTTGCAAAAAATGTCATAATCATAAGAAGAACAAATCTGATTTCTTTGTTTATTTTTGGAAATGGTAACAACAGTAAAACTTTGAGGGAATCGAAAGAAGCCTATACTCAGGAGTGGATAGAGACTAAGAATTAAAAAAAGATTCTCTGATAATAACGTAAGATTGAAATGAATTGAATGGCATGTAACAAATTGTTTTTGAATTCTTTGGGGCTAGACCACTTTTTTTTTAGACGTGTTTTGCTTTCATGAGCAGAAAGCATTCTTAAAGCTGGTTATCGAAATGGTATGGCAGTCTTCGCGGTCCCTTGCTATTCACAACTGGTTGTTATTTACCAACAGCAAGCGACCACCATTCCGGCGTTCTAATATTGACCATGAAAGTGAAAGTTTACAACTTTCTTGAATGTTGTGTTATCCAGATGATCAAGGAGCCGTCCCGTGAGAAGCTATTGCCAGACCCTGTCCCCTACCCCTATCAGCAGCCCTACACGCTGGTGCTGGAGTTCACCGACGTGCTGGTGCATCCCGACTGGTCCTACCAAACTGGGTGGAGGTGAGGCCCAACATACCAGCACATCCTTTATTTTTTCAGTGTTATATTTTTTAAATAAAAAACAGATTTATTAAAATTGTTTGAATGTTTTTTTAAGCACAGAATTTATCTTACAAAAGCTTCACAGTTTTACACTTGCTTGGTTCATGGACTTAAGATATGTCTGATCTCAAGGCAAATGCTTCTTTTATATAAGCTGGCCCGACAAGGGTATACCCAGGATCAAATCTAGGGAGGGGGGCAGGTTTCGGAAAATTTAAGATCATCACTGGGGCTCTCCTAGGTGCGGTGCATGCAAACTATGAAAATAGTAAGGCATGTGTCCGTATTGATGGTGAGTATAGTGAGTGGTTTGAAGTTTATAAGGGTGTGAGGCAAGGATGTGTGATGAGTCCATGGCTATTTAACATAGTCATGGACAAGTGTGTCAGAGATGCTAGACTTAATGATTGTGGATTGATGATAGGAGAGAGCAAAGTGAGTGTTCTACTGTATGCAGATGATGCAGTTCTTGTATCTGATTCAGCAGTAGAATTGCAAACAATGCTCTCTAGATTGAATGAAGCTTTGTTAGGTAACCATTTGAAGTTGAATGCAAGTAAGACGAAAGTATTGATTTTTGAAAGAGATGATGAAATAATGCATTATGAATTTAAAATTAATGGAATGAATGTTGATGTCGTGAATGAGTTTGTATACCTGGGAAGTAAGTTTGAAAAAGATGGAAGAATGACCGGTGAATTTGAAAGAAGAATAATGAAAGGCAGGTGCGTACTGGGTGCTACCGCTAGCATCGCCAAGAACCAGAATCTTTCAAAAAATGTTCGACTGGCGGTGCACGGTGGTATACTAGTGCCCACTCTGATGTATGGAAGTGAAGCCTGGACGGTGAGTGAAAGTGAGATAAGTAAAGTCCATACAGTGGAAATGGACTACTTAAGAAGTATGATTGGAAAAAGACGGAGTGATAGGGTGAGGAATGATTTTGTTAGAGAGGAATGTGGTGTAAGAGAAAGTGTGAAAGTAAAGATTAAAAGAAGTATACTTAGATGGTTTGGACATTTGGAGAGAATGAATGAGGAAAGACTGACGAAGAAAGTGTATGCTGCAAGAATTGATGGATGTCGTGGAAGAGGAAGACCGAGAAAGGTATGGATGGACCAAATTTTCGAAATAGCGAGTGAATGGGATATCCAGAGTCATAATAAAAGAAGAGCTTGTATGAAAAAGGTTATGACTCTGGATGAAATGAAAGAAGTATGCAAGGACAGGAAGAAGTGGCGGCTGATCTGCAATGCTGATTTGTAATGTTGGTTTATTAGTTTGCTACATTTTTTGCATAAGAAATTTTGGACTTTTTTTGTATAGATTTTTTTTTTTTTTTTTTTTTATTTATTTAACAAAATATAAATACAAATTTATTTTAAAACAAGTAATATTTCTAAATAATAATAAAAACTTAATTGTTATTTCCTCACCAATTGAAGAGCCAAGCTCTTGTGCTTGGTGAGGGAATCGCAGCTATCTTAAATAAATTATGTTCTTAATTTATATTCTACATAATATAATGAGATAAAAACTTAATATAATACTTAAAGGAAAAAAATATAGGTAATACACAAGAATAAATCAAAAAATAAACTAACAATATAAAAAATGAAAAAAAACCAAAAATTAGAAACAACCAATCAATAAGTAGAACTATGAATATATATATTTTTTTATTTTAAACTTAATTTTTTTAACATCCTTAATTATTTTGATTTCATTTGGCAATATGTTATAGTATTTTATTCCCCTACAGATAAAATTATTCTCGAATTGTTTTGTTTTAAATTTAGGAATTGTTATAAAATTTTGTCTTCTCCTTGATATAGCTCTTTCAAATTGTTTTGCTTTGTCAATCTTTATTATTTCCAGAATAGAGTACAGTTTGAAAATTTGTTCTATAGTTGGTACCTTAAAAATTTTGAATAAAGATTCTGTTGAAAATGTTGGTGGCTTTTTTAGAATTACTTTAATAATTAATCTCTGAGCTATTTTGACTGAATTTAAAATATTATCATATGATCCCCCCCATCCAATTATGCCATATTGTAGCATTGATTGTACAATTGAGTAGTATACCATTTTTAATTGTTCGATTTTAAGAATGTTTCTGAGTCTTATAAATATGTATATACATTTTCGTATTCGTTTGACCAGTTCCATTATGTGATTTTTCCACTTCATATTTTGATCTATAATAATGCCTAGGTATTTTATATTTTTAGTTGAAGTTAGTGTTGAACATGTGTTTTCACAGTATTTAGTTTCATTGCAATTCTGACTGTGTATGATGATTTTAATTGGCGGCTCTGAATTAAATTTATTTATTGCGAAAGAAATGAATTGAGTTTTTTCAATATTTAGTGATAATATATTACTATCGAACCACCCCTTCAGTATATTCATGTCAAGATTTGCTCGTTCATTAATAGAGCGCCAATCTTGTCCCTCCAATATAATGGCAGTATCATCTGCATAAGATATTATTTTTCCATTGAGTTTTAGAGTGAAAATATCATTTGTGTATAAAATGAATAGTAATGGACCCAGTACAGTACCTTGTGGGATACCAAATTCACCGGTTGATGGTTGACTATAAGAACTATTAATTTTAACTATTTGAGATCTCTGATATAAGTAACTTTTTATCCATTGTAACGCTTTTAATTTTATCCCAATTGAATTCAGTTTTACAATTAGTTTTTCGTGAGAGATGCTATCAAATGCTTTTTTTAAATCAATGAAAATTCCGATACATTTAAAAGATTGGTCAAGTGAGCTATGAATTAAGTTCGTTATTTTCGCGATGGCATCTTGAGTACTTCTGTTTTCCATGAATCCGAATTGGTTATCGTGTATTATATTGTTGGCTTTTATAAATTTAATTAACCTAATTTTTGCTAATTTTTCAAAAATTTTTGCTATGTTAGATATAACAGAAATGGGTCGGTAATTGTTTACTTTTTCCCGATTTCCTGTCTTAAATATGGGTGTTATTATTGTTTTTTTGTAATTTGAAGGAAACGTTCCACTTTCAAAACTCAAATTAATTATATGTTGTAGTGGTTTCGATATTTGTTCTTTAATATGTTTTAAAGTTTCAGCAGAAAGAGCATCATATCCAGGCGCCGTACCGTTTTTCAGATCGCTAATTACTGTCTCTATTTCTTCCCTAAATTTTTAAGATTTTGTTGTTTTTTTATCCATAAATGTTATTTATTACTCGTATTCCTTGACTTATAGGTTGGTATGAGGCTGACCACCCATACTGTAAAAAATGGTTCACTTTGCCAATGTCACCCCTGTTTCAGGGAATGTCGGCAAGAGTTGCAGGGCTTATGTTCATTTGAGGTTTGGATTTTATTTGTAAGTACACAGTCAGCATTTATAAGCGTGAACTACACGTGTTTGTTTGTGGGCATACATCTGAGAGCTTTGAATGAATATATCCTTGCAACTTAGATTATAGATTATAGATCACCAAAATATATCGTCGACTGGGGGGGGGGGATTTTATGAAAGTATTATTTTTTTACAAAGAGATTTGCCAATAATTGAATCATTGAATCAAGAACGGCAATCAGTAGTTAAGAAGTTGCATATATGCAGTGCTAATGCTTAATTTGTTGACCCGAAGGAGTCGCTAAGGGAGTGTGTTATGTATTTATTTTCACAAGCGAGGGGGTTGCCCTTACGCCAGCAACTTCTCTTGAAGTGGGTGTTTCCCAGCTCCCTTGGGGGACTTTGTTGAAATGTTACTTTACCATTCTATTGGCCTTTTGAGAGCCCCCTGGGCGCGGAGGTCCTGGTTCAATCATACCGCTCGAACGAGCCTGTATACAAGAACATTTCATGCCAGAAAGATCAAATCCAGATCAAGGGAAAAATACATCCCATTTCTGTGCTAATGAACTGTATTCCTGCCCACAGGTTCAAAAAGCGCCCCGGGCTGGATGCCTTCCTGGAGACCATGGCTTCCACAGCCTACGAGGTGGTCATCTTTACCACAGAGAACCCGCTCATGATCTGGCCCATCCTGGAGCAGCTCGACCCGGAGAGCAACCGCATCACCTACAGGCTCTTCAGGGACTCCACGCACTTCGTAGACGGGGTGCACGTCAAGAACCTGGATAACCTCAACAGAGACCTGTCTAAGGTAATGGATGTTGTACAAATTTGTGCTGCCAAAATTTTCATTTACAATCTTTGAGAATCAGGAATGCGCTAAAGCGCGCATGATACAAAAATCCAAATTTAGTCTATCACTATTGGTTACCTTCCAACTGTCAACAGATGTGCTACCTAATTGGAAAAAATCCATATAAATGCCAAACTACATACTTATTTTATAAATGTGCCTACAAAAGAAAATAAAAGTTTTATGAAATGTGGAATAATAATTCTCTGAAAAAACTATTTTATGTGATTACTTTCATAAAATTTATTTTTCTTTTATCGAACATAGAAAATGACAAAAACATTTTCAATATGAAATTTCACTTAACATTGTTAATCGTTTGAATAGCTACAAAATCAGTAATATAGATTACTTATTTACATACCAGTGGCGAAGGGTGCCATACAAGCCGGTTCCCAACGGCTTCCCTTTAAAATGATGTAACAAAGTAGTAAAAAAATATAGCCACAAAGTAAAAAAATACATTCAAAACCAAAGAAACAATACGTTTTTTTTCTCCATTGAAACCATGCAGTCTACTTTATTATCATTTTTGCCTCATTTTAAACGGGAAACCGATGGGAACCGGCTTGTATGGCACCCATCGCCACTGTTACATACAATCTGCAATCAAAGGCATGCTTAATATTCATCATAAATATATTTTACTGAAATGTAATTCTCTATAAATTTAAAAGAAGATTGCCGTCTAGTTTTTTCTCCAGAAATTTAAATCTTTAGAGACTGAAGTTTGTTCATAGCCATTTGTTCAGTAATCGACACTCTCATGTCTTTACTGTGCATTGCTTTACTTCACAGGTAATAGTGGTTGACTGGAACGCCCAGTCTACCAAGTTCCATCCCCAGAACACGCTGCGGCTGCCCAAGTGGAGGGGCAACGATGATGACACCACCCTGCTGGATCTCACCTCCTTACTCAAAAGTATGTCACTCTCTTCTTCTTTAGACACCATGGCCAAACAGACTGCCCATGGTCACTTGGAACAGGAATAATAATATAAGGAATTACTTATAAAAACTTAACAAAACACAGAGTTTTATTTTCACAAATTGAGAGTTTATTTCATCTCAAGTACTTTTAACTTGTTCACATCATTATCAAGAGGACACTATTACAAAATTGACAAGACAAAAACCATAGAGAAATAAAAATATTGAGTTACGACAAAGAAAGGCTTATGTTCATTTGAGATTGGGTTTTTATATTGTAGGTCCACATGCGGCATGTGTTACTGTAACTGTAACTGTAACTCTTTCGCCATTCCGCTAGGGGTGGCCAGAGCCTCTGCAGAGTTGCCTCCATTTTTTCCTATCCTTACATACCTCTTTCAATTCATTCATATCCATCACCTTTTTCATGCATTTTCTTCTTTTACGCTCACTTTGTATATCCCATTCTTTCACAATCTCCTCAATCTGATCACTCCATACTTTTCTCGGTCGTCCCTTCCCTTTTTTTCCTTTCACACTTTCTTTGTATACATACTTTGTCAGTCTATCATCATTCATTCTTTCCACATGCCCAAACCATCTCATCACATTCTTTTGTACCTTAACTTTCACATCCTCTTTCAAATTACATTCTTTTTTTACCCATTCATTCCTAACTCTATCCCTCAGAGTTTTTCCTGTCATGCTTCTCAAATGCTTCATTTCCACCGTACATACTTTACTCATTTCGCTATCGTTCACTGTCCATGCTTCACTTCCATACATCAAAGTCGGTAACAATATGCCATTGTGTACCGCCATTCTCAGATCCATCGTCAATCGCTTGTTCTTTGCTATTCTTCCTATTGCACCGACCACTTGCTTGCCCTTACACATCCTATTCTCAAGTTCTCTTGTCATCTTTCCATTCTTCTCAAACATACTTCCCAAGTATCTAAATTCATCCACAATTTCAACTTTCGTACCATTCAACCTAAACGTGCATTCTTCATTTTCATCCGTTCTGTCAAAAATCAGTACTTTCGTCTTACTTGCATTGATTTTCAACTTGTTCACACACAGAGCATGGTTCAGACTAGAGAGCATTGCCTGAAGTTCCGCTGCTGAATCAGCAATTAATACTGCGTCATCAGCATAAAGCAGAACTCCAACTTTTCTCTCTCCAATCTGTATGCCATGTCCTTCCAGATTCGCTTGTTTAACACAATGATCCATGATTATATTGAATAACCATGGGCTCATTATGCAACCCGGTCTCACACCCTTGTACACATTAAAATACTCGCTGTATTCTCCATCCACCCTGACACACGCCCTGCTATTTAGATAGATGGCGCGTATCGCGTTCAGAAGTGCTTTGTTCACACCATACCTCTCAAGCACACACCACATCATACATCTATCCACCGAGTCGAAGGCTTTCTCAAGATCTACGAAAGCCGCGTAGACCTTTTTATTTACGGCCAGCTGTTTTTCGACTATCTGTCGAAGCGCGAATATCTGGTCTACGCAACCTCTTTTCGGCATAAAGCCAGATTGTATATCTGAGACCTTCTCCTGGGTGGATAATCTTACCCTATGGATAAGAATCTTGCATAGCACTTTACCTGGCACACTAAGAAGGCTAATCGGTCTGAAGTTACGGCAGTCTTTTTTGTCACCTTTACCTTTGTAAATTGGCACAATGACCGCCTCTCTCCAGTCCGATGGAACCTCCTTGACGCTAACACACAATTCGCAAAGCTCTTTCATCCATTCAATCACACATTCTCCTCCCGCTTTCATCATCTCAGGTCTCACACCATCCACACTTGCAGCTTTCCCATTCTTTAATTCCTTTATGACCTTTCTTACTTCTTCTTTCGATATTTTCAAAACATTACCCTCATCATAATCTCCTTTCACAGTTAAATCACATTCTTCTTCACCAAAAACCTCAATAAAATATTCTTTCCATCTCTTTTTTACATCGTCTTTATTCCACAGAATGTCTCCGCTGACATTTTTGATTCCTGGGGTTGTGGACCTACAACTGTCATTGTTTTGTCTCACCCAGCTCCAGAACATCTTTTTATTGTCAGAGAAGTCATTCTGTGCTCTTTCACTCAATTTTTCTTCCATTCTTCTCTTACTCATTTGAACTTCATTCTTCGCTAGCCATTTTTTCGCCTTGTATTCAGTCTCTAACACTTTATTCTTTCTGTCATTAATCCATTTTAAATAGCTCTCTTTCTTCTCTTTCACTGCTTGTTTAACCTGATCATTCCACCATTCATTGCCTTTTTTATGCCCAATCGTAACTTCACCGCATACTTTCTTTGCGCTTTCAACCAAACATGTTTTAAATGTTTTCCACATTTTTTCTACACATGCATTCTTCACAAGTTCCTTACATTCATCCGGTTTCAAAATCTGGCTTACTTCAGCTTCAAAATCATTCCTGACATTTTCATCATCTAATTTTTCCACTTTCACTCTTTTCATCTTAATCACTTTCGTTCTTTTCCTATCTTTTACTTCGCCTATCATTACTTTTGCACACAAGAGATGATGGTCTGAGCCCACGGATATACCTTGGTAGACTCTGACATCTCTTATGGCACCTCTCATACATTCTTCCATACATATGTAGTCAATGACTGTGCGAGTATTTGGCCCATACCACGTGTATGTGTGCACGTCTTTATGCTTATACCAAGTATTTGATACAAACATCCCATGCTCCACACACATGTCAACAAGCCGTCTCCCACTGCCATTGATGACACCCCTTCCGTTTGGTCCTATTACCCTTTCATACTCTTCCTTTCTTCTACCCACCCATCCGTTCATGTCACCAAGTAGAATCACCTTTTCTTCTTTGTCTTTCATTCTGATTTTATCGTCAAGCATATCCCAGAATTCATTTTTAATCTCCATACATTCTGAATCTACTGGCGCATAGCATGCTATCAGTAGAAAATTCGTTCTGTCGTACTTGATCCTTACTAGGAGAATCCTAGGGGAGATCCATTCATAATTCCTGATATAGCTCTTCACACATTCACTAACAATCACACCAACACCCAGGCCCGGATTTAGGGCGGTTCGAGCGGTGCGACCGAACCAGGGCCCCCGCGGCCAGAGGGCCCCCAAAAGTCTTATTTTTTATCATTATTGTAAAAAAAAAAAAAAAAAAATTGTATAGATTCAACTTTTCATCGCTTCCGGTTCATAACGCTACGTTTTATACAGACAAAGACTTCAATAATACAGAAATAAAAATTTCTCACAACAAATCTTCCGGGGCCCCACAATAACTGAATAGGGCCCCGAACATTCCAAACAGTGATAAATAAATAAAGTTTGTCCTTAAAACTAAAAAAAATAAAGGTAAAGAAAGATACCAAACATGTGCCATCATAAACTCCCAGGCATGTCACATAATGGAGCCTGTAGGATTATAGCAATAAACTGCGCTATTGTTCCTGCCATGGCGGCAAAACTTTCGACGTGACAGTTGTAAATCTTTCACTAGTAATGTAATAAAATGTAAACAGTATAAGTTTCTATACAAAAAAATAGTGTATAGCGACTTAGGGTAATAAATGGTAGGTCTGCTTCCACGTATTGTTTTGATTGCTTTGTCGGCAAATTTTACCTGAGAACTAGTGGGTTCCATTAAATTTCTGTCTTTTTTTTTTATCTTTAGAAATGCATCAAAATATGATAGGTACTTCTATAATTTGTGCCCGACAACCGGTTTCACATTACGTTGATTATCAAAACAATCAGCTTTATAGTTCGTGTTGCAAAGATCTATTAACATTTAAGGCTCATATTAAATGCATGCACACAAGCAGGCACATATAAGTTCACGCTTAAATACGCTGCATATGTACACACAAAATAAACCAATCCTCTCATGAGCATAAACTTTCCAACTCCTGCCGCCTTTCCCTGAAACAAAGGGTGGCATTAAAAAAAAAACGCAACTAAGCTACACATATAGTGTAACTTCTTGCCTGCATTATCCCCGAAGGAGTCGCATGTGGCGATTCGGGAACTATTTATTTTTACGATTAAGGGGGCCAGCCTCACACCAAACACTTTCAGTTGAAGTGGGGGTTTCCCAGCTCCTGGGGGGGTGAGTTGCCATTTATTGTAAAGGCTGAGTAAACCTTGCCAGTATTTTATTCCGGGGTTTGAAATAAACACCGAAACGGGAAATCATTTCTGACACCCTCGGTGGGATTCGAACCCGAGCTCACGGCATGGAATGCAAGGACTCTACCAACTGAGCTATCGACCGGACCAAAAGAATCTGCAAAAAAAATATTTAAAAATCTCGTCGGGCATATGTCACAGGTCAATGTGACTAGGGTCCTTAGCAACCAATATTTAGCAACGCCATTTCTTTCACACACCTGGAATATGAAAATTAATCTATGTATTTTTAAATGTTAGGGTGCCGCCCTTACACCAACCACTTAACTTGAAGGGAGATTTTCCAGCTCCCAAAGATTCTGGTTTTCATTTCCTCTCAAGGTTAAGCAAGTCAATGGATAATGCCTAACCTAATACCTATACGCAACGCAACTACGCAACTAAGCTACACATATAGTGTAACTTCTTGCCGCGTTATCCCCGAAGCGGTCGCATGTGGCGAGTTGAACCTATTTATTTTTACAGGTAAGGGGGCCGGCCTTATGCCAACCACTTCAGTTGAAGTGGGGGTTTCCCAGCTCCCGAGGGGGCTGGTACTCATTTCTTGTGTAGGCTGAGTAAGCCTTGCCGGTATTTTATTCCGGGGTTTGAAATTTATCACTTGAATTTATCGTTTAAACATTATCCATTGATGTATGAAAATTTAGAAATGTTAAAAACTAGTCGAATTCTTATAAGAATCTTGCGAGAGTCTCGAGAGAACGATTGATATAAATTATCCAGAAAACCTTATTGAAGAGTAATTGGTAACGATACGATATAACGATAACGTTCCTTGACTTATATGTTGGTATGAGGCTGACCACCCATACTGTTAAAAATGGTTCACTTTGCAATGTCATCCCTGTTCCAAGGTCGGCAAAAGTTGCAGGGCTTTTGTTCATTTGAGGTTTTGATTTAAGTAATTTGTAAGTACACATTCAGCATTTGTGAGCGCGAACTTACACGTGTCAGTTTGTGGGCATGCATTAGATATGAGTTTTGAATTCAATATATCCTTGCAATTTAGAGTATAGATTATTACAGAGATGTATAATCGTAAAAAATGCACTTTTTGTCCTTTGAAAAAATAGGGGAGGGAGGGGGAGGGGATTTTTTACGAGGAGAGGGGGGCATATGGGGGGGCCCCCGAGCTTGTCCCCGCACCAGGGCCCCCAGAGGGGTTAATCCGGGCCTGCCAACACCCTGTCTAGGACATCCATCTTTCACACCTGAGTAAATGAACAAATTTCCATTACTCAGAAATTTCTCTCCTTCACCTTTCATTTTAGTTTCGGTCACACATAAAATTTTAATTTTTCTCTCATTCATCTCTTTCAATAGTTCTTCTTCCTTATTTTTCATACCTCTTACATTCAAAGTAGCAATATTCCATTCATCTCCTTTCTTACGTCTGCTTTTACCAGGCCACTGTGGTTTCCCACTGTACCTGGTAAAGCTTTTGGCAACCCTGCAGGGGCCATCTGACACTCCTCCAACAGCATGGCGACTAGGATTGTCAGCCCTAGTGCGCCTTCGCATGACTATCTCATCGTTTGCCCACAGGAGCCCACATCACAGCACAGTGAACTAATGCCATACTGACACAAGTTTGCACACAACTAAAAATATCCTGGTTGTCAGTCAGGTGAAATAAAACACGTGGTCAAAAAAGTAAAAAAGGGCCACGAGACATGAAATCAACAATGAAGTTAAAAAGAGAACGAAAAAGAAATAAAATAATACTACTGAATTTAAATAAGCAGCAAAAATAAATGACGCACAATACTTAACGAATATTGAGGTTAGGTTACCACGTGGCTATTTCCAATGAAGAAAAAAGCCTAAAAAACAACAAAAAACAATGAATTAATACAAATTCTCTTGTTATAAAGGTTAAAACTAAAACGCGGAACAAAATAGATATTAAAGTTAACGTTAAACATGAGAGAAACGAGAAAAAAAATAGAATTTACAATTTAGATAACCACGTGTTCACACCACGTGGTTATTTCTGAAGAAAATAAACGCGTAAATACAACAAAAACAATGAATTAATTAAAATTCTCTTGTTTTATAACACGGACACTAAACACGCGGAACAAATTAAGGTACTTCAATCGCAAAGTAATGCCTTTAAGTAATTTAAATTAATAAAAAACACGGAGCAGCGTTGGACATGTCCGCACGCCACGGCAGCTGGATGAGAAGTGAGATGTGTTAGCGCGAAATTATACATATCTGCTTGTGGGAATGCATTTAGTGTAAATCTTAAATGATATATATCTTTGCAGCTTAGATTAGATTAGGTACAAATAGATAATAACAAAGGTGAAGCAGCAGGAATTTGAACATTTATCAAACTATAAGAATTAGAACTTTTGTGTTAATGGATTTCTTAAGTTTCGAGGGCAATTAGTTGTCTGTCCTTGCATCCGGAATGGAGAACCCTGACACCGTCATTATTGAATGAGTGGTCATTTTCGATACAGTGGTCCGCCATCTCCAAATAACCAGACAAACCTCTAAATGCCCTCTTATGTTCTTTTTACCTCACATTTATAGATCTGAAGTTTGAGTTTGAAATAATATAGCTGCATAATCATCCCAAATCTTTATCTGTTTTTACAACTAAGAGAAGAAATGTATGAAAAGTGATGAGTATGAATGTACTGCAGATCCACCACGGTATAGGATGAAGTAAAGATGTGAACGATACAAAAGCTAATTAAATAGCAGCAGAGTTCCTGTTATTGCAACTACTTATGATTGTCCTCTGTGCTAATAGATGCTACATGTATTTTTGTGTGTGGCATTTCATGACATGATTTATTCCCTTTTTTCTGTTCGCATTTGGTAATTTACTCAATACAAACCGTCTAATGGTATCACAATGCCATATATTTCTACAGTCATGTTGAAATGAGAATGTATGCATGCTCAATCTCAGCCATAGTACATGCGCGGTTGAACAATATTTTATGATTTCATATAAGTAAAAAATACTTGTAAGAGTGAATTTATTGTAAAAACTAGTAATCAAACATAAGTACAGGCAAATAAATATAATATTGACTTTCACTTCTTTTATCTGTTTAATAAATAATAATTTGAATTATATTCCTTTTTCATAATCATTTTACTCATTTCCTCATCATTGTCCATCCCTAAATGAGGATGTACTAAAATCAATAAAGGCTGGTTGATTTTCACCATTTTTTCACCGCTCTTGCCATTTTTAACTGTCATCTGCCTCTAAATTAATATATTGTACAAATTTAAGCCAGAATAAAAAGAAATGCAGCCATATGGTGGAAAAATTATTGCCATCAAAATTACTAACAGAGGCGATAAAATAATGATTATCCTATTATTAAAAAACATTAAAAGTGTTAAAGAACTACTTTAATCTGAAACCACCAAACTTACTTATCAAAATACTCCAAATTGTATCCTTTTTTAAAAAAAAAATCAGGAGGCTTCAAAGGAAAAAAATCTGAGATATTTTCAGTGTAACAAATAAACACATTCATAATTGAAGCACATGATCTGACAATCGTAAGGTTTTAATTACTTCAAGTGGACAAGAAATTGTCATGTCTATTATTTTTTATTTATTTCATGGTTTTTTCATGTCATGGTCATGGTATTGTATGCCACTGCACGTAATTACTAATTAGGCGTTGTGACACTTGTGGTGTCTATTGTGCCAATCGGCTGCGCCTCGTAGTACTATTAGCACTCGTATTACAACTGCCCTCATTACTTGGCAGTGGCATAAATAACTGTTTTTTCATTATTTATTGACTAGCTTCCCTGTTAATCTTCTTTTATTGTTTTTCTTGCAGCTATTGCATTATCCAACGTAGAGGACGTTCGGGAGGTGCTGACCTACTACAGCCAGTTTGAGGATCCCATCGGCGCCTTTCGGGACAACCAGAGGCGACTCATGGAGCAGCTGGAGGAGCAAGAGAAGGAGGCGAGGGCGCAGGCGCCGCCCATGACCAGCAAGTGGGCACCCAGTTTCCTCAGGAAGTAAACCTATAGGAGCTGAAGGAGCAGGAGAAGCATCCAAAATATGTTTACGAGTATGTATAAGGTATACAACATCAGGCTGAACTTTCAGTCACATTCATTTATGGAGTCTGAACAATGTTTAGAATTTCTTTCAGCAGGGTAATGTCTTAGATCTAGGTAACCTTGAGGTCTTTAGCAACCAGCAACGAAATTTAACCTGGTTTGGTGATGTCTCAATTTTTGTGTTACATATTATTTGTGCTGACTCTTTTGCAAATGAAGGGAAATATTCTGAGTTTACCCGGACAGAGCTAAGTCACAGATCGTTAATGTGCAGAGAAACCACGGAAAAATTAACAACTGATGATGACAGCTTTGGAAATATATCATTGGGTATATGTCACAGTTTCTTTCCAGCTTTTTGTGGAAAACAAAGAGATTAAATGCATTACAAAATCTAAGCCATGTCTATAATCTAAGTTGCAAAGATAAAGTAACATTTAAAGTTCAAATTAAATGCATGCCCATAAACAGAAATGTGTAAGATCTAATCTAATCTAAGTTGCAAAGATATGTTACATTGGAGATTCACATTAAATGCATTCTCACAACCAGACATGTACAAGTTCGCGCTTGCACATGCCTCATGTGAGCCTATAACATAAAAACCAATCTCAAATGGACATACACCCTGCAACTCTTGCCGTCCTTCCCTGTAACAGGGGTGACATTGGCAAAGTGAACCATTTTTACAGCATGGGTGGTCCTTGCAACTTACATTATAGATAGATCATAATAATTTCACAAATTTTTTTTTTTTGGTAGGCAGTAAAAAAACTTTATTTCACTGTTTTTTGAGATAAAAAAACCCACAGGAGAAATGTTTTGTATCTTTGGAGATATTTAATATAAAAAACCTCGAGTTGGGTGGCTGGATTAGGCAGAAAATCGCTGGCGCTTCAGAGGTTAAATGTGACTGTTAAATTTTGGCCTGAAGGCAAATTCATACGTGGGGAAAATAAATAGTAAGTGAGCATTGCTCCATATTCACTAAATGGAGGGAAAAAATTATAATTACATTTTTTGTACTCATCTTTCTTATCATTTTGTTGTATTGTTTTTAATATTTGCATGTCAACTCAATAGAGCAATCAAATAAGTATGTTGGTCTTATGCATAGACATTTCTATACTGCTGAGGATGTTGCTATGTATTTAGGTTTTCTGTACAAAGAATTTTGTTACTTTCTGGAATAATATTCTTTATTGTATGATTGACAACATTATAAGGACCACTCTGAACCCCGAGTACAAAACACACACCAAAAAAACTCATCAAACAAACATTCTGTTGTATATCCAATATCCATACAAAAACAGTGTCTATCATCAGATGCGGTCAAGACCCTAGTGGGGGCGTTTGTGATGTCTCGGATTGACTATTGCTCGACGCTTTATAGTGGTCAGCCAAAGAAGCAGTTCAACCGCTTTCAATCTGTGTTGAATTCGGCAGCAAGACTCATATTCGGGATACCCAAATTCGCTCACATCACTCCGCTGTTAAAAAAACTACATTGGCTTCGTTTCCCGTAGAGGGTGGTCTACCGTGTTTGTAATATAAAGCCATCAATGGCTTGGCTCCACCTTTCTGACTGACATGATTTTGCCTGTTGAAATGGGTGTATGGAGGCAGACACTCAGATCCGCAGGCGATGGAGCAGTCAATTTGGTTCAGCCGCGCCGTCAGATTCGTACAAATTTCGGAGACCGCGCTTTCCGTGTTGCGGGTCCGGTAGAGTGGAACAGACTGCCAACCGGAGTGAAGAACTCCAAATATGTGGATGTATTTCGCGGAGCATTCAAGACACACCTTTTAGAAAGTCTTATCCATGATCGGAGAGGACCCTTGAGTTGTGACACACAAAAACGGCGCTCTATTATCATTTGTATTTTAAAATAAATTAGCCTGATAATAATAATACATTTTTCTATTTATGCGATCATTTGGTTATTCAATGCGTTTTACTCGGGGTAAGTATTGGTTTCTACTTAAAAAAAAAAATAATAACCTTTGTCGGGCATTACTTTATGGGTGGCCGGTCTCATGCCACCCAACAAGTTAAGTTACTTATTTATAATGTATCCCATAAAATGCATTATTAATGAAAACATTTTGTTTATCAAAAAATCTTTATTTTGCATTCATTGTAATTTTACAATACATAAAAATCTTTTTTCTACTCCCATTTGGTAATTTACTAATTACAAAACGGCTAACGCAATCACAATGCCATACATTTCTACACCCGTTGCATAATGTTACATTATGCAACCGGTAACCGTGTTAAAATGAACATGTGCGCATGCGCATTGTCAGAATTGGAACCATTTTTTAATTTCAAATGTCAACCTTGTATGGGGGGGGTATGAAGACCTGTCAATCCAAGATGGCCGCAAGCGATCAGCTGATTAGGCTTCATACAATATTAGTGATATTCGGTAGGTAGGAATTACCGTGGTGATGAGACTTTCAGCCCTGTTCAGATGAAAATAAATAAGTATATTTTATGTGTAGAGTCAAATAAAAATTGTTAATAGTGCTAAAATTTATCGAATTTATTTATCGGATTGCTCCAAATAAAGCTTTCCTTTTTTCAATGGAAAATAAAAGGCTTGAAAGGAAAACAATACAAAAAATTTCACCGCAAAAAATAAACAAACTCAAAAAGTTACTTGGTTAATAGGTGAGTATGAGGTTGATCACCTATGCTGTACAAATTTGGTTCACCTGCCAATACAACTGCAGGGCATATGTTTATTTGAGTTTTGGGTTTGAATGTTTAAGCTTATATGCAGGATGTAAAAGCGCGACCTTATACATATGTGTCGGCTTGTGGGCATGAATTCAATATGAAACCTAAATATAATTTATTTTTACAACTTAGGTTAGATTAGATAATCGAAGGGAATGATAAATCACACGTTTTGACAAAGGTAAGGTTTTAATTACTTCAAATGGACGAGTACATTATAATGACTATTATTCACTATTTTGTTAATTCTCTCATGGTCGTAGAAAAAGTATTGTATGCCACTGCACGTAATTAGTCTTTGTAACACTCGTGCTTTCTATTGTGCCATTCGGCTGCGCCTCATGGCACAAACTAGCACTCGTGTTAAAAAGACTATCATTACTTGGCAGTGGCATAAATAACTATTTAGATATATCACATAATATTTGTTCAGTGCAAGACTGTTTGTTTCCTATTTTACAATGAACTCTGTATGGGAGGCATTGAGTAAGATATGTCATTTGTAGGTTAGGAAAGCTTGTAACTAGTACCATTATTTAGTTAACTTTTAAGTATTAAATTTATTTTTAATTGGTATGTATACAAGTTTGTAAATAAACCAAAATAAATTATGTGTGATGCTGTTTTCTTTGCTTTACTTTTTCTTAAATATAAATAATAAAGAAAAAAGTGTTGAGACTCAACCATAACGTTTATATGACAATTATTGAGGGAGGGTGCTGTTGTCATGTTAGGGCCTACTAACTGATACAATCAAAGGGCATTATTTTGTTTGCCTTAACAAAATATTCTTAAACTTGAAGTCAGCTAATTTCACTTTGAGCTTTACAAGATGGCAGCATTAGTTTGGATGTGAAATGCGCAGCATATGCCAAGTCGAAGAGGGCCGCAGACGATAGAATGCAGTCGAAAATGAGATGCAGGAGTTGGTTAGCAAACCAATTACTTTACGCTTCTAATCATTACCAAACTGTGAAGGAAAGTCCGCCATCCAAGAGTTGACAGCTACTGTGGTATTTGGAGCGGGTAAAACTGTCCCATCAATTTCCTTTTCAGGTTCTTCAATATCCCACATCCCCAACAGTTCATTTGCCGTGATGTCGCCGTATCTCCTCAAATACTGCAGTGATCTATTTTTAAATAAAGATGATCGTGGTGCTTTTAACCGTGTCTTCGGCAAGCCTCTCTTCTGCATGGTTTTGAAACATTCCTTCATATTGGTCAATGAAGTCACTTCAAACTCAAATGGTTCCATATCAAATTTACTTTCCCACATCTTCATAGCTCCTTCAAAATCTTCATCTGTTTTATATGGTAGTAGTTTCTGTTTAAAAACATCACCAAATGAGTTTGCCGTTAATAAATTCAACTGGTTATTTACATCAAAATAAAGCGCAAGACCTGTAGTTGACGCTTTACAATTTTGTTTCAGGTTTGTTGCAGGATTTAAGCAATGCCCCATTAGCTGCGCTTTTTTAAATGTATCGTTGATTGAAAGCAAATATTTTGGCATAAAATTATCAAAAGTACCTTCTGAAATCTCCATTTTTGTGTCATCAGATGAGGCAGAGAATCTGTTCAAAACCAAACAAGATTCTCCGGAAATTTGGCTTCCTAAGCAAACCAGTTCATCTTGTTCAGATAACATTTCAGTTTGGACGTAAAACGGCCGTGATTTGAAATCGATGGACCATTTGGTGACCTCTGGTTCTGTGTCACGACCAGATCTTAAATCGTAGAGGTACAGTCCATGAGTTGACACGGAATAAAAGCAATTCATCCCCTTTTCACTTATTTTACTTGCAGACAGCTCTTCACAATGCATGTGAAAAGCTTGGTGTATTTTAGTTTCTACCCGTTTCGTTCGCACGTCAAAGATTTTCACCGCATTTTTGTTTGTAATGAATATAATATTTTCATCCATTATTTGCACAGACGACCAGTTGTCTATAACTTTATGTGTTGAAGTTTGATTGTTAAGCTGTACGGATGTTTCCACATTCAAATCATATAAATTAACACTGCCATCTGCACAAATGTAATATAAACTAGTCTGTGAATCATTTACTGCTAAACTTGTCAAGGGGATACTGAAATTTAAGGAATGAAAGTGTTCTAGTTGAAAATCTTCAGCTCCTTTCTCAAGTTTTAACAGAAATATATTGTATTTTTGTCTCATGGCAACAATGCTTCTGTCGTTGGTCTGTGAGTACATTGTTTCATAAATAACTTGTTTATTTTTAACAGTGTGGGTAACTTGGACTTCATTGTTTTCTTCATTGCCTTCATACTTATACACATCTGAAAAAAAAGATTTTACATTACAAAAAATAAACAATTAATGGATTTCAAGAGATTCTACGTAAAATTTCAAACATATTTAGTTTCCAAATAATAACATTTCGGATATTTGACGAACCATTGAAGGAGAATTTACAATATTATCGCCATGGATGTCTATCTATAATCTACGTTGCAAATATATATTGGCATTTAGGGCTCATATTTATTGTATGCCCACAAGCAGACACATGTAAGTTTGCGCTTACACATCGCACGTTTAATAATAAAGAGCAATAACTCAAAAATTGGGAAAATCGAGATTATGTAATAAAACGCAAGAACAATGCGAGAAGAAAATGTAGAATGCGACAGCTGTTCAATTTTGGACGAATATGACCGAGATAAAACATCGGACACCTTTTTCATCCCATACAAGTTGTACTGGTTGTCTGAACTACAAACGTGATTTCCCAACATTCTTATTTTTTGAGTTATTTCTCTTTATTATTAAGCGTGCGACATGCTGCATGTGTACATACAAAATAAATCAAACCTCACGTGAACATAAACCTTGTGCTGCCTTTCCCTAAAACCCTTGGTGGCATTAGCAAAAGTGAACCAAGTTTTTATAACATAGAGGGTTAGCCTCATACACACCTTTTAGTCAAGGAATCTGCATCCCATAAAGACAAACGTATCTATATATGAGGAAGGCAACATATGGTAAGTATGCATTTAACCTTAAAATTACAAATTTTTTTTTTTGGCATCTCACCCTGAAGGATGTTACAGCCGTTGATTCATCTTTTAGTTGCAGGAAGGGTTAAGAACTAATTTTAAACATATCGGTGATAATTTTAGATTTCTATACAATTTTTAAGAATAGATTTAAACAAAATGCTATTAATTTTGGAGGAATTAAAAGCCAAAAGGTGTTCTATGTTTACTGGAAATGTTTTTTTTTTTATTTGAAATAAATATCAAATGCATCTCGTAAAGGGCATCCAAAAAAAAAGAGATCTATAGTTTCAAGATCCTGGCCGCAGTCACAGTCCCGGGATTCGATTAGCCCCAACTTGGGGCTGTTTAGTCTAACGTGTCCAAAGCGCATATGGCAGATAATGGTGATGTGGTTTCTAGACAGTCTGGCTCCAGCAAACCATGGTCCAGATGGAATGGCTCCCTAAACACCTCTATAGCGGAGGCCCTTGGAGCTCCCTTGCCAAGAGGTATTCCACCTCTTAACAGTGGCACGCTCCAAGATCCTCAGTTGGTCGCTCTCTGTGATGGAAAATCCAGATGAGGCACTCCCTTGCTGGACAGCCCATTTGGCTAGGGAATCCGCCCTTTCATTTCCTTCAATTCCACAGTGTGCAGGGATCCATACAATCTACAATTACCGATTTAAATTTATTAATCATTATGAGTCATCGTTACAACTCATAAATAATAATGTGTTATTTTAAAGGCCAAGTAAAGAACCAAATATTCATTCTGAAAATATTTGGTTTCATCAATTACATTTGATTATAAATGTTTTATCAGCATCATAGCCAATGTCTTCAGGAGACTCCCTTGTTTTGCAGTGATCAATGATATCTGTAATTTAAGTATCACTGTATCAGAGATGTATTAACATTTGAGGTTTATATTTAGTGCGCACCCACAAGCAACCTTGAAATTTAGCGCTTACACATGCTGCATGTGTACTAACAAAATAAACCAAACCTCACATAAACCTAGCAATTCTTGCCCCCTTTCCCTGAAATGGGGGTCGCATTGGCAAAAGTGAAGTTTTTACAGCATGGAGGGTCATGTATCTAATCTAATCTGCAAAGATATATATCATTTAAGATTTATATTAAATGCATTCCCACAAGCAGACATGTATAATTTCGCGCTAACACATGCCGCATGTGGACCTACAATATAAAAACCCAATCTCAAATGAACATAAGCCCTGCAACTGCCTCCTTCCCTGAAACAGGGGTGACATTGGCAAAGTGAACCATTTTTTACAGTATGGGTGGTCAGCCGCATACCAACCTATAAGTCAAGGAACATACATGACAAATTACATTTTATAAAACAATAAATAATAATACATGTATACATGAACATAAAAAAAAAACTAAAACATAAAACCAATTTCACTTTAATAAACCCTAGCCGCCAACATTACAGATCAACCACCATTTCTTTCTATCCTTACATACTTCTTTCATTTCCTCCAGAGTCATAACCTTCTTCATACAAGCTCTTCTTTTATTATGACTGGATATTCCATTCATTCGCAATTTCGGATATTTGGTTCATCCATACCTTTCTCGGTCTTCCTCTACCACGACATCCATCTATTCTAGCATAACATATACTTTCTCGTCAGTCTTTCCTCATTCATTCTCTCCATATGCCCAAACCATCTTAACAAACTTCTTTTAATCTTCACTTTCACACTTTCTCTTACAAAATCATTCCTCACCCTGTCACTCCGTTTTTTCCCAATCGTACTTCTCAGGGATCTTTGTATAGGGATGAAAATGATCCATAGATTAGAAATTAACCTTACAGAGTTGGTGGTTGGCAGCCTGCAAGAGGCATGGAGAGTCTTGCACCTTTACATGATGAATGTTGCCACTGCCCATGAGGTACCAGTTGCAACAACTGTCAAAGTAAGGATCCGGATCTTCATGCAGGAGTTCAGCCAGTGTAACCACATATGTAGGAACCACCGCCGGACTTCTAGACACTTCTTTTAATTTCTTTTTTTTACCTAAAAAAATAAGTTTCTTTTAATGGAACATTCACATTCAAAATTTTAAAACTCGATGGCATCACAGGTTGTTGCCCATAGTAAATCAAAGATTGGTGTCCAGATAATCCAAGGTTTTTATTTATTTTACAGCATTGTGAAATATATGTACATAGACATCTAATCTCAGATGTGATACATACGGTGAGTACAGCTTTAGCATCTTATTAAACTAATCTAATCTAAGTTGCAAAGATATGTTACATTGGAGATTCACATTACATGCATTCTCACAACCAGACATGTACAAGTTCGCGCTAACACATGCCTCATGTGAGCCTACAACATGTCGGGGTTACAGCCGCGGGGGCCAACAGGGCTGATCTTTCTAGCGTGTTTCGAATGGAACAACGTTGGTTCGATCCCCACTTGGGTCACTTGACTTTAACTTTGACCCTGGTTCAACAGATGTTATTGGGTAATTATTATTTAATAATTCATTAATAATAAACCATAATGAATTTTTAAATGATGATATTAATACCTGTTTCTGGCCAGGCAGAATAGGTTGGTGAATTGCCTTCCTCTTCACAAATCTATTTAAAAAAAAAAAAAAAAATTAACATAAAAACCTAATCTTAAATGGACATACACCCTGCAACTCTTGCCGTCCTTCCCTGAAACAGGGGTGACATTGGCAAAGTAAACCATTTTTACAGCATGGGTGGTCAGCCGCATACCAACCTATGAGTCAAGGAGCATACTTGACAAATTACATTTTTTTGAATCAATAAATAATAATATAGGTATATGGACATCAAAAAATAAAACATAAAACAAATTTCACTTTAATAAACCCTACCTTCATAATATTGAAGTGAAGTACATATAACTGTATGTTTTTTTTTTTTTTTTTTTCTTTTTTTATTGAAATAATATAAACAAGTTACATTTCCCAGGAGTTACATAAACTCATTTGGGACTTGGTACTTATACTCTTACACAATACTTAAAACTAGCCATACAATATAATTAAAAAAATATTAATAAAATAACAATTACTGAAGCAAACAAAGACAGAAGAGAATTAGCGTCTCATACCCAAAATAAAACAAAATCATCACACTGGTACAGCATCATTGTAAAAGGACTCTAAGAAATAAGACTTTATTGCATCATTTTGTTGTTTATTTTTCATATCCCTCTTTATTTTTATCGGAAGTCCATTGTATAGGGACTGTGCAACATTTGAAAGAGACCTCCTTCCAAACTTTGTCGATCGAAAACCTTTAATATGTAGATTTTCTGAGCTTCGAGTATTATAATTATGAAAATCATTATTATAATGGTACTCTAAATTTGTGTGAATTGAGGATTTTAGAATTTTAATAATGGTGACAGTGATGTCGTACAATGGTAGGACCTTGAATGGAAGAACATTGCTCTGTCGATAAATGTCCTTCACGCATGTATCATATGGTATGCCAAGAATGTTCCTCAAAGCTCTGTTTTGCACAACTTGCAGCTCCGATATTTGTTTTTTGGTGGCAACCCCCCATATGCAAGTAAGATACGAAAGGTGGGAATGGATCATGGCATAGTAAATAGCGAGTAATGTTGACTTTGGAAGTAAATCCCTTAGTCTGTACAGAACGCCAGTAATTGGCACTATTTTTTATTTAATATGGTCAAATTGGTAATTCCAAGAAAGTTGTGGATCAATATATCTATAATCTATAATCTATAATCTAAGTTGCAAAGATATATTCATTTAAAGCTCTCAGATGTATGCCCACAAACCAACAAGTGTAGTTCGCGCTTACAAATGCTGAATGTGTACTTACAAATAAAATCCAAACCTCAAATGAACATAAGCCCCACAACTTTTGCCGACCTTCCCTGAAACAGGGGTGACATTGGCAAAGTGAACCATTTTTTACAGTATGGGTGGTCAGCCTCATACCAACCTATAAGTCAAGGAAGATATATAAACCAAGATATCTAACAAAGCTGACTTTCTCAATATTATTCGATCCAATAGTAATATTAAAGGACATATTTCTCGATTTTCCAAACAGCATATATGACGTTTTCTTGACATTCAAACTTAATTTATTTAACCTTAACCAATTAGCAAGATGTGAAACATCTCTTTTCATTAAATTTTCTAGTTCTTCTCTCGTTTGCGAATGATAAAAAATGATGGTATCGTCTGCGTATAGTTGGAGGGTACCTCGAATATCCCATGTAGTTATATCATTGATATAAACAAGGAATAGAAGAGGCCCGAGAATAGAACCTTGGGGTACACCACATTGTATTTTAGTGAATTCGCTGGAAAATTTCCCAATTTGAACTGCACAGGATCTATTTGTAAGATAATTGGTAAACAGTTTTAATGGAGTTCCTTTGATTCCCAAATGTTCCAATTTATTCAGCAGAATTTTGTGGTCGACCGTATCAAAGGCTTTCTGTAAATCTACAAAAATGCCTGCGACATATTGACCATCATCTAAATTTTTTTGTAAATTCGATATGAAATCAAAGACTGCACATTTTGTGTTAGAATGCTTTCGAAATCCATACTGTTGTGGTGCAAGAATCTTGTTAGAAATGAGATATTCGGTGAATCTATCTTTAATGACATGTTCAAATATTTTTGAAAATATTGAAAGTATCGAGATTGGTCGATAGTTGGAAACATTTTTTTTACAGTTGCCTTTATAAATCGGGACTATTTTTGCTATCTTAAGCTGATCTGGAAATATACCACTTGACAGTGAATCGTTTATTAAAAGTACAAGGTGATCAGCTAACTGATCCTGACAGATTTGGACAAGCGCAGGCGTGATACAATCAACACCAGGAGCTGATCTCTTCTTAAGATTTGAAATAATAAGCAAGATTTCCGATTTACTTGTTTTAGGCAAACTAAAAAAACAATTTGCTCTGGGTACAGTTCTAATTGTGCATGTGTCACCTGAAAGTGATTGAATTCTATCTGCCAACGAAATACCAACTGAGGCAAAAAAATTATTGAATTCTGTGCAGATTTGATTTGGTTCCTTTATCTCTGTATCATCTTTTAAAATGCAATCAACTTGGGTTTTTTCATCTCTCGTAGTGTTCGATAGGATTGAATTTATTGTTTTCCATGTTTGTCTAGGGTTATTAGCATTTTGTGAAAAGACATCCTTATAGTACATATTTTTTATATATCTCCTATAATTTGTGACCTTATTTCTAAATTTGACTTTAAGATGTTTCAGAGACACATTTGAAGGATCCTGCTTCCACTGTTTGAAAATTATATTTCTCTCTTTTATAAGTGAGTCCAATTTAGAGTCAAACCAAGGTGTGTTTCCTTTACGTCTGTCTCCTATTTTGAATTTAGGTGTAAATTTACAAGAATCCACCACTCCATGAAAACATTCTATAAACTTAGCATAATTTGAGTTGACATCTTCTCTTTCATCATAAGGAAATTTTTGAGTCCTTAGACATTCCTTCAGCATTACATTGTTTATTTTGGGGTACATGAGCATCGGTGTGGGCAATCTATTGTTTGAATTCAATTTTAAACTATTGTAATACTCAATAATCAAAATGCTATGATCACTAGTTGTACCAAGAATTAAAAACAAATATGGACAAAGAACGTTGGATTACCTTGTGCCAAAAATGTTTAATTTGTTGCCAAAGGACTTTAAAAAGGAATCTACAAACATTAATAAAATTATAATATCTTTGAAGATTTGGCTGGGAGAAAGAACTTTCTTATATTAATTACATTAACTATATTTGTGTTTTTACTCTACTCTTGTCTCCTAATTTTAACTTTAATTTACTTTTTATTTCATACTAGCACTAAATACTAAGACTTTTATTTTTTAATTTGATTGTTGCACCCGATGACAAACTGAAAATTTTTGGTTTATCGGGACAAAAATGTTTAATTTTTAAGATTTAATATTTCTTGTAAAAATTGTTTATGAAATAAAAAAAAAAAAAAAAAAAACTGATTGGAGTATCAATATTTGATATGGTATAACATATGCTATTCCTATTAGATATAATGTGATCAATCAAAGACTCACTTGTTTCTGTGGTTCTTGTTGGAAATACTCTGTTACATATGAAAAAACTATATGACTCTAACGTATCGCAATATTTTTTATTGATTGAGAGACTTTATTTATGTCAATGTTGAAGTCACCTATGATTAGTGTGTCTTGTTTGGAATCTTGTAACACTGCTTCCAAATTAATCATAAAATCACTCAAATCAGAGTCAGGCTTCCTATAAATTGCAAAAATATTGAATTTTTTAAAAAGTTTACTTTGCACACTTAAGCCCAGAATAGAATTGTCAGTGGTGGTAGTTTTGATGATGGTTCTACTTAACATGTTGTGGGTATAAATTGCCACTCCTCCTCCTCTTCTACTGATGCGATTGGCAAATGCACCTTGATAGCCTTCAATATTAAAAAAAGCCTCATCCCCTTCATTCAGCCAGGTTTCCGTTATAACCAGGATATGGACGGTGTTATGCATCTTGAGAATTTCTTCAATATCATCCATTTTATTTTTAACACTTCTAGAATTGAGATACATCACTGTCAAACAATCTATTCCTGGAGTATAATCTTGGATGTTCCTGTACTTGTATTCCGCATGGTTTCCTTTATTGACATTGTCAACATCTCTCTTGTCTCTCCTGTATTTTATTTTGTTTGGGTGAACACCCCAGTACCATGGTAGTCAGATTCACGACTAGGATTCTTTGCAATCATGCCTAGGAACTTGGCCAAATTACATCACATTTTTTCCATGGTTTAATGGACATGGTAATTTTTTTTAATTAGATTTTTTTCTCAGAGGATAAATGCCAAAGGTCCTTGTGACCAGGGTTCTAAGCAAACGATAATATGATATTTGTATTTTCCCAAGAGTTGGAACACAGTGAGTCACCTATGTATTTGGGTGTTCGTTTACGTTCTTTAACCTTTCGGAGACACTGTGAAGAGGTTGAAGGAAAAGTATGCTCCCGAAATAATATTATCAGGAAATTAACTAACACTAAATGGGGAGCTCAACCCCACGTCCTGAGAACCTCGTCCCTGGCGCTGTGCTTGTGTGCAGCCGAATACGCTGCACCGGTGTGGTACAACTCAACACACACAAAGAGAGTGGATGCAGCAATTAATGAGACAGTCAGAATAATATCTGGCTGCCTAAAACCGACACCCATAAAAGAAATCTATCCAATAGTGGGAATTGCTTCTCCTAAAATCAGAAGAAGTGTAGCGGCAGAGATTGAGCGTAATAAACAACACACCGACCCTCGACATCCTATGATCTCAGGTGCGACCTCAATGCAGACTCAAGTCGAGAAGAAGTTTCCTGGAGACGACGTCCCCGGTGGTTGGCCTCCCTGGCGCCCGACGGCTGTCTCTATGGAGAGATAATACCGAGTC
Organism: Agapetus fuscipes; assembly: GCA_951799405.1. Classification (NCBI taxonomy): domain Eukaryota; kingdom Metazoa; phylum Arthropoda; class Insecta; order Trichoptera; family Glossosomatidae; genus Agapetus; species Agapetus fuscipes. The sequence continues at coordinate 13,936,381 of OX637337.1, forward strand.
CACGTTGCTCCCTCAGGTGGAGGAAATATCAGTGGGTCACAAGCTACCAAACACAACATGGAGGGCACTCAATAGACTCAGAACAGGTGTCTCCCGTTGCTACAGTAACCTCAAAAGATGGGGTTACAGAGATGAAGAAACCTGCGAGTGTGGCTCCGTGCAAAACAATGAACATCTTTTCTCTTGTCCCCTGATTGGAGCAACGTGCACGCTTGAAGACGTAGTGATGGCGAGCGAGAATGGAGTTCATGTGGCCGAGTATTGGGGGCTGCACATATGATGGTGTTCCGGACACGGAAAGTAAGTAATTATTTTCCCCAGCAACCGGCCTTTTTTGTTTTGAATTCATGCTGCCCATTAATGCGATCAACTCTGTTTTTGCAATAATATGTGCAAGCTATTATAGCAGGTATTTTATATAGTAAAAAATTGTAGAACAATATTTGTTATGTTTACTTGATCTCTGAAGTCCTTCATGCTTTGATCTGATCCTCTGTATCTTGGTCTTCCATTCCTGCTTGAGCCTGACGTCCTTCAGCGCCGCATCCTCTCCCACAGGCGCGGGAGCATTCAGGGGAACTGGCATCGTGCTGTGCAGGGGAAACGGACCGTACGAATGCTGGACCTGATCAACGTTGGAAAGTTCCAGATGCGTTTTGAGGTTATGTCCCAGCAACAGGTCATGAGGTGTGTAGGAGGACCGAGCGTTCTTGACGAGCTTCTCCAGATACGAGGTAACCTTGACGGCTGTAACATCTTCATCTTGGAGCTTTTTGATGCGTTCATCCTGCGAGAAGCCGATAAAATTAATGTTAACCTTACAAATAAGCAACAGAAAATAAAATAATCTAAAAATCAAGCATGACGGTTACCATTTTTACTTGTTAAAAGTTAAATGCTACTAAAATAATAAAATTGAGACACGAGGAGCGAATCACAACCGGTGTGAAGACAGCCTGACCACAGAGTATATAGGTACTTAGAGAACCCACTCTATAGCTTAGGGGTAGGTACGTACTTCGAAACCCCCCTTCCTCGCCTTCTTACTTCCCTTCCATACATTCTGCGTATTGGACTATGATCTTGTATGCATGTGTGTATTATACACGCGGCACGCGGGTACACTCACACCACTATAATCATATATTATTATCTGCCATGATATTATTTATTAATATTATTATAATTGCTTTAAGCTGTCAAAATAAAACGCTTATATTTTGCACAATATTTATTTATTCTAGAAAGATTAGTCATACAATCACAAAAATACACACTGTAAAGAAAAATATTAATTAAAAAAACCTCAATGTAAAAAACACAAATGATATGGCAAAAATAAACGTAGGTAAACAATCAAATAGGCACCTGTCTATTGTCAAGGACACTGGCATTCTGTATCTGTATTTCTTGCAAAAGTTTTGGATCCCTGATGATTGTCCCCTGATGATGGCCTGAGGACCGGAAATGTTTATAATATGAAATCTATACACTTTAATTTCACTTTCTTCGGCTCATCAGCCGACAGCCTTCAAGGCTCAGGGACACCTGCACCACTCTGCCTTGTGCTGCTTCCCTCCATAGTCGCCTCACTCCCAAAACTTCGGCGTTGGCTTCGACGTTCTCTGCCCACCGCATCCTACGTCCCGAGTGGTCTAACGCCTGAGGGGGCACCATCCAAGACAGTTCTGATGATCCTGGAGTCTTCTGCACGTGCTACGTGTCCGGCCACTGGAGTCTTCTTGATTTCATTAATCTCTACACTCTTCAATAATAGTGAAAATACAACAGTTAATTTCAAATACGCTTGACGTTTGTGGCGCCCATAGAGTAGGGTGGCGCCCCGGGCCAAAATCCTACACACAGTTCAACCATCATTATAAAATATTTTTTCATCAGTTTTTTTTTAATAAAAAATGAGCAATTTAATAAATACTTAACAAAATAAAGTTTATTGGCGCTTAAACTCTTTTTTTACATGAATAACAGTAAATATAAATTATTATTTCAAATTTATTTACGCTCATTCTGATTTCAGTTTAAAAAACGACCTCTTCCCCTTCCTCCTTCTTCATAACCATACATTCCGCGTACCATAGATCGATTACAATATGGCTTCCGAATTATAAAACAGGGTAACCAGTAGCAAAATACTTGTGAACGGGGTCTGAGCCTGACAGGTGCTAGCCTGACAGCTGGGGAAATCTGGGGATGTAAACGAAAAAACCCGTTTCCCTAAATGTATGGATTATTTTTTTTTTAGAGAAAAAATTATATTTTAACAATTTATAGGTATAAAAACATTTAAAGACCAAATGCGTTCACAAATAAACTTAATTAATCTTTCGCAAACAAAAATATACACGAAAAGGCGTATCCTTCACATATTCATAAAGCTTTGTAAATGCCTTTATGTCAACTGTTTGTGAAAAACGAAATCATAGACAGTATTTTTTTACGACTGATTATGTTGACTAAAGATGTACTCAAGCATAATCAGCAATAAAATTTAGGAGATTCTACCCAAGCCATAGAGAAAAAAAATGTCGAAATTTTCATAGTTATATGAAAAATCATATTTTTGCGATGGAAGATTGTGAAAAAACTAAATCATAGACTGTATTTTTTTACGACTGATTATGTTGACTAGGGATGTATTCAAGCATAATCAGCAATAGAATTTGGGAGATTCTACCCAAGCCATAGAGAAAAACAATGTCTAAATTTTCATAGTTATATGAAAAATCATATTTTTGCGATAGAAGATTGTGAAAAAACTAAATCATAGACTGTACTTTTTTACGATTGATTATGTTGACTAGGGATGTATTAAAGCATAATCAGCAATAAAATTTAAGAGATTCTACCCAAGCCATAGAGAAAAAAATTGTCGAAATTTTCATAGTCATATGAAAAATCATATTTTTTGCGATGGAAGATTGTGAAAAAACGAAAGCATAGACTGTATTTTTTTACGATTGATTATGTTAACTAGAGATGTATTCAAGCATAATAAGCAATAAAATTTGGGAGATTCTACCCAAGCCATAGAGAAAAAAAATGTCGAAATTTTCATAGTCATATGAAAAATCATATTTTCTGCGATGGAAGATTGTGAAAAAACGAAAACATAGACTGTACTTTTTTACGATTGATTATGTTAACTAGGGATGTATTCAAGCATAAAAAGCAATAAAATTTGGGAGATTCTACCCAAACCATAGAGAAAAAAAATGTCGAAATTTTCATAGACATATGAAAAATCATATTTTTGCGATGGAAGATTGTGAAAAAACGAAATCATAGACTGTATTTTTTTACGATTGATTATGTTAACTAAGGATATACTCAAGCATAATAAGCAATAAAATTTGGGAGATTCTACCCAAGCCATAGAGAAAAAAAATGTCGAAATTTTCAGTCATATGAAAAATCATATTTTCTGCGATGGAAGATTGTGAAAAAACGAAAACATAGACTGTACTTTTTTACGATTGATTATGTGAACTAGGTATGTATTCAAGCATAAAAAGCAATAAAATTTGGGAGATTCTACCCAAGCCATAGAGAAAAAAATTGTCGAAATTTTCATAGTTATATGAAAAATCATATTTTTGCGATGGAAGATTGTGAAAAAACTAAATCATAGACTGTATTTTTTTACGACTGATTATGTTGACTAGAAATGTACTCAAGCATAATCAGCAATAGAATTTGGGAGATTCTACCCAAGCCATAGAGAAAAAAATTGTCTTAATTTTCATAATTATATGAAAAATCATATTTTTGCGATGGAAGATTGTGAAAAAACTAAATCATAGTCTGTATTTTTTTACGACTGATTATGTTGACTAGGGATGTACTCAAGCATAATCAGCAATAAAGTTTGGGAGATTCTACCCAAGCCATAGAGAAAAAAATTGTCGAAATTTTCATAGTTATATGAAAAATCATATTTTTGCGATGGAAGATTATGAAAAAACTAAATCATAGACTGTATTTTTTTACGACTGATTATGTTGACTAAAGATGTACTCAAGCATAATCAGCAATAAAATTAAGGAGATTCTACCCAAGCCATAGAGAAAAAAAATGTCGAAATTTTCATAGTTATATGAAAAATCATATTTTTGCGATGGAAGATTGTGAAAAAACTAAATCATAGACTGTATTTTTTTACGACTGATTATGTTGACTAGGGATGTATTCAAGCATAATCAGCAATAAAATTTGGGAGATTCTACCCGAGCCATAGAGAAAAAAATTGTCGAAATTTTCATAGTTATATGAAAAATCATATTTTTGCGATGGAAGATTATGAAAAAACTAAATCATAGACTGTATTTTTTTACGACTGATTATGTTGACTAGGGATGTATTCAAGCATAATCAGCAATAAAATTTGGGAGATTCTACCCAAGCCATAGAGAAAAAAAATGTCGAAATTTTCATAGTTATATGAAAAATCATATTTTCTGCGATGGAAGATTGTGAAAAAACGAAAACATAGACTGTATTTTTTTACGACTGATTATGTTGACTCGGGATGTACTCAAGCATTATCAGCAATAAAATTTGGGAGATTCTACCCAAGCCATAGAGAAAAAAAATGTCGAAATTTTCATAGTTATATGAAAAATCATATTTTTGCGATGGAAGATTGTGAAAAAACGAAAACATAGACTATTTTTTTACGATTGATTATGTTAACTAGGGATGTACTTAAGCATAATAAGCAATAAAATTTGGGAGATTCTACCCAAGCCATAGAGAAAAAAAATGTCGAAATTTTCATAGTCATATGAAAAATCATATTTTTGCGATGGAAGATTGTGAAAAAACGAAAACATAGACTGTATTTTTTTACGACTGATTATGTTGACTAGGGATGTACTCAAGCATAATCAGCAATAAAATTTGGGAGATTCTACCCAAGCCATAGAGAAAAAAATTGTCGAAATTTTCATAGTCATATGAAAAATCATATTTTTTGCGATGGAAGATTGTGAAAAAACGAAATCATAGACTGTATTTTTCTACGATTGATTATGTTAACTAGAGATGTAATCAAGCATATTGAGCAATAAAATTTGGGAGATTCTACCCAAGCCGAAGAGAAAAAATTATGGGGATGCTTTCGAAATTGAAAGCCGTATGAATCCAGTTGGAATCTAACTTATCATAAATATTTTATTTAATCAAAAAAACCATTACCATTTATTAAAAAAGAACAGTCTGTGAGCTGTGAGTTCGCGTTCTGTAAGAACAAGATCATCGTCATCATCATACTCCCCGCTGAAGAAGCCCATCGTAGGAATGGTCGAAACGTCCGAAAGCACAGACCACGGTTACCGATCCCGGAAAATATCACTCTATCAAAAATAGACCGTTCTTTATTATATATGGTAATGTTTTTTTTTTATTAATTAAAATATAAAAAAAAGTTAAATTCCAACTGGATTCACACGGCTTTCAAACTGGAAAGCATTCCCATAATGAAATTAGATTATATTTTTAATATTTTGGATAGTTGGTGCATTAACACTGTACAAATTTATCTTTGCTTTAGTTATTCAAACTCTGTTATATTTTCACTCTGTTTCATTTTTTTAAGTTTTAGACACAAACATTTTCGATTACGCAGTAATCATCATCAGGTGGTACAAATTATCGTTGTATATTTTTGAACATTTTCTTCTCTATGGCTTTGGAAGAATCTTCCTAATTTTATTGCTCAATATGCTTGATTTCATCTCTAGTTAACATAATCAGTCGTAAAAAAATACAGTCTACGATTTCGTTTTTTAACAATCTTCCATCGCAAAAAAAATGAAATTTCATGACTATGAAAATTTCAGCATTTTTTTTCTCTATGGTTTGGGTAAAATCTCCCAAATTTTATTGCTGATTATGCTTGAATACATCCCTAGTTAACATAATCAATCGTAAAAAAATACAGTCTATGGTTTCGTTTTTTCACAATCTTCCATCGCAAAATATATGAAATTTCATATGACTATGAAAATTTCAGCATTTTTTTTCTCTATGGCTTGGGTAGAATCTCCCAAATTTAATTGCTGATTATGCTTGAATACATCCCTAGTTAACATAATCAATCGTAAAAAAATAAAGTCTATGGTTTCGTTTTTTCGCAATCTTCCATCGCAAAAAGTATGAAATTTCATATGACTATGAAAATTTCAGCATTTTTTTCTCTATGGCTTGAGTAGAATCTCCCAAATTTTATTGTTCAATATGCTTGATTACATCTCTAGTTAATATAATCAATCGTAGAAAAATACAGTCTATGATTTCGTTTTTTCACAATCTTCCATCGCAAAAATTATGAAATTTCATATGACTATGAAAATTTCAGCATTTTTTTTCTCTATGGCTTGGGTAGAATCTCCTAAATTTTATTGCTTATTATGCTTGAATACATCCCTAGTTAACATAATCAATCGTAAAAAAATACAGTCTATGGTTTCGTTTTTTCACAATCTTCCATCGCAAAAAAAATGAAATTTCATATGACCATGAAAATTTCAGCATTTTTTTTCTCTATGGCTTGGGTAGAATCTCCCAAATTTTATTGCTCAATATGCTTGATTACATCTCTAGTTAACATAATCAATCGTGAAAAAATACAGTCTATGGTTTCGTTTTTTCACAATCTTCCATCGCAAAAATTATGAAATTTCATATGACTATGAAAATTTCAGCCTTTTTTTCTCTATGGCTTGGGTAGAATCTCCGAAATTTTATTGCTGATTATGCTTGAATACATCCCTAGTTAACATAATCAATCGTAAAAAAATACAGTCTATGGTTTCGTTTTTTCACAATCTTCCATCGCAAAAAAAATGAAATTTCATATGATCATGAAAATTTCAGCATTTTTTTTCTCTATGGCTTGGGTAGAATCTCCCAAATTTTATGGCTCAATATGCTTGATTACATCTCAAGTTAACATAATCAATCGTAAAAAAATACAGTCTATGATTTCGTTTTTTCACAATCTTTCATCGCAAAAAATATGATTTTTCATATGACTATGAAAATTTCAGCATTTTTTTTCTCTATGGCTTGGGTAGAATCTCCGAAATTTTATTGCTCAATATGCTTGAATACATCCCTAGTAAACATAATCAATCGTAAAAAAATACAGTCTATGATTTCGTTTTTTCACAATCTTCCATCGCAAAAAGTATGAAATTTCATAAGACTATGAAAATTTCAGCATTTTTTTTCTCTATGGCTTGGGTAGAATCTCCCAAATTTTATTGCTGATTATGCTTGATTATGTTACTAATTAACATAATCAGTAGTAAAATTGTAGTGTCTATGTTTTAGTTTTTTCAATAATTTGCATTTTACTAAAAGTGCTCTAGTTATTGATTGCCGAGATTTTTATTACATTTTATTTAATTTTGTAGTAGATTATTGTATAATTATTCATTTGGTATAGTTTTATAAGTACTTTTTATAGTTTTATTGCTTTTTAATTAAGTTTAAATTATTTATTTTTTAATATGGGGAATTTTTGTTCAACCGTCAGGCCATCCCAACTGTCAGGCTGGCACCTGTCAGGCTGTCTTCACACCGGTCACCTGTCACCGGTGTGAAGACAGCCTGTGTCAGGTGCTAGCCTGACAGCTGGGGAAATCTGGGGATGTAAACGAAAAAACCCGTTTCCCTACATGTATGGATTATTTTTTTTTAGAAAAAAAATTATACTTTAACAATTTATAAGTATAAAAATATTTAAAAGAAAAATGCGTGCATAAATAAACTAAATTAATCTAACGCAAACAAAAAAAGAAGTGAAAAGGCTTACCCAAAACACATTTATGATAATTTATATATGCTCTTATGTTGACGGTTAGTGAAAAACTAGATCATAAAGTGAACTTTTTTTAGGCTGATTATGTTAACTAGTGATGTAATGAAGCATAAACAGCAATAAAAATTACTGGATTCGGCCCAAGCCATAGAGAATTTTTTTTTTTAAATTTACATAGTCATATGAAAAATCATATATTTTGTGATGAAGATGGTAAAAAACTAGATCATAGACTAGACATTTTTAAGACGGATTATGTTAACTAGTGATGTAATGAAGCATAACCAGCAATAAAAATTACTGGATTCAGCCCAAACCATAGAGAAAAAAAATGTTGAAATTTTCATAGTCATATAAAAAATCATATATTTTGTGATGAAGATGGTACAAAACTAGATCATAGACTGGATATTATTAAGAATGATTATGTTAACTAGTGATGTAATAAAAAATAAACAGCAATAAAAATTACTGGATTCGGCCCAAGCCATAGAGAAAAAAAATGTTGAAATTTTCATAGTCAAATGAAAATTCAAATATTTTGTGATGAAGATGGTAAAAAACAAGATCATAGACTGGACATTTTTAAGGGTGATTATGTTAACTAGTGATGTAATGAAGCATAAACAGCAATAAAAGTTACTGGATTCGGCCCAAGCCATAGAGAATTTTTTTTTTGAAATTTTCATAGTCATATGAAAAATCATATATTTTGTGATGAAGATGGTAAAAAACAAGATCATAGACTGGACATTTTTAAGGGTGATTATGTTAACTAGTGATGTAATGAAGCATAAACAGCAATAAAAATTACTGGATTCGGCCCAAACCATAGAGAAAAAAAATGTTGAAATTTTCATAGTCAAATGAAAATTCAAATATTTTGTGATGAAGATGGTAAAAAACAAGATCATAGACTGGACATTTTTAAGGGTGATTATGTTAACTAGTGATGTAATGAAGCATAAACAGCAATAAAAGTTACTGGATTCGGCCCAAGCCATAGAGAAAAAAAATGTTGAAATTTTCATAGTCAAATGAAAATTCAAATATTTTGTGATGAAGATGGTAAAAAACAAGATCATAGACTGGACATTTTTAAGGGTGATTATGTTAACTAGTGATGTAATGAAGCATAAACAGCAATAAAAGTTACTGGATTCGGCCCAAGCCATAGAGAAAAAAAATGTTGAAATTTTCATAGTCAAATGAAAATTCAAATATTTTGTGATGAAGATGGTAAAAAACAAGATCATAGACTGGACATTTTTAAGGGTGATTATGTTAAATAGTGATGTAATGAAGCATAAACAGCAATAAAAGTTACTGGATTCAGCCCAAGCCATAGAGAAAAAAAATGTTGAAATTTTCATAGTCAAATGAAAATTCAAATATTTTGTGATGAAGATGGTAAAAAACAAGATCATAGACTGGACATTTTTAAGGGTGATTATGTTAACTAGTGATGTAATGAAGCATACACAGCAATAAAAATTACTGGATTCGGCCCAACCCATAGAGAAAAAAAATGTTGAAATTTTCATAGTCAAATGAAAATTCAAATATTTTGTGATGAAGATGGTAAAAAACAAGATCATAGACTGGACATTCTAAAGGGTGATTATGTTAACTAGTGATGTAATGAAGCATAAACAGCAATAAAAGTTACTGGATTCGGCCCAAGCCATAGAGAATTTTTTTTTTTTAATTTTCATAGTCATATGAAAAATCATATATTTTGTGATGAGATGGTAAAAAACAAGATCATAGACTGGACATTTTTAAGGCTGATTATGTTAACTAGTGATGTAATGAAGCATAAACAGCAATAAAAGTTACTGGATTCGGCCCAAGCCATAGAGAATTTTTTTTTTGAAATTTTCATAGTCATATGAAAAATCATATATTTTGTGATGAAGATGGTAAAAAACCAGATCATAGACTGGACATTTTTAAGCCTGATTATGTTAACTAGTGATGTAATGAAGCATAAACAGCAATAAAAATTACTGGATTCGGCCCAAGCCATAGAGAAAAAAAATGTTGAAATTTTCATAGTCATATGAAAATTCATATATTTTGTGATGAAGATGGTACAAAACTAGATCATAGACTGGATATTTTAAAGGCTAATTATGTTAACTAGTGATGTAATGAAGCATACACAGCAATAAAAAATACTGGATTCGGCCCAAACCATAGAGAAAAAAATGCATAGAGTGTACTTATTTAAAGCGGATACAGCTGATGGGGATTTGTTCTAAGTGGACTACCGTTAGAATCCATTTTGAATCCAATTGAATCTTGTGTTGTTATTTGGTTGGGTTATTCGGCTTGGGCCGAATCCAGTAACTTTTATTGCTGTGTATGCTTCATTACATCACTAGTTAACATAATTAGCCTTATAAATGTCCAGTCTATGATCGAGTTTTTTACCATCTTCATCACAAAATATATGAATTTTTAAATGACTATGAAAATTTCAACATTTTTTTTCTCTATGGCTTGGGCCGAGTCCAGTAACTTTTTTTGCTGTTTATGCTTAATCACGTCACTAATAAACATAATCACCCTTAATAATATCCAGTCTATGATCTTGTTTTTTACCATCTTCATCACAAAATATATGATTTTTCATATGACTATGAAAATTTCAACTTTTTTTTTCTCTATGGCTTGGGCCGAATCCAGTAACTTTTATTGCTGTTTATGCTTTATAACATCACTAGTTAACATAATTAGCCTTAAAAATGTCTAGTCTATGGTCTTGTTTTGTACCATCGTCCAGCACAAAATATATGAAATGTCATATGGTAATGGACATTTCAACTTTTTTTTTCTCTACGGCTTGGGCCGAATTCAGTAATTTTTATTGCTGTTTATGTTTGATAACATTACTAGTTAACATAATCAGCCTTGAAAATGTCCAGTCTATGGTCTACTTTTGTACCATCGTCCAGCACAAAATATATAAAATTTCATATGGTAATGGACATTTCAACTTTTTTTTTCTCTATGGCTTGGGCCGAATTCAGTAATTTTTATTGCTGTTTATGTTTTATAACATCACTAGTTAACATAATCAGCCTTATAAATGTCCAGTCTATGGTCTAGTTTTGTACCATCGTCCAGCACAAAATATATAATATTTCATATGGTAATGGACATTTGATCTTTTTTTTTCACTATGTTTTTGGCCGAATCCAGTAGTTTTTATTGCTGTTTATGTTTGATAACATCACTAGTTAACATAATCAGTCTTGAAAATGTCCAGTCTATGGTCTAGTTTTGTACCATCGTCCAGCACAAAATACATAAAATTTCATATGGTAATGGACCTTTCAACTTTTTTTTTCTCTATAGCTTGGGCCGAATCCAGTAACTTGAATTGCTGTTTATGCTTTATAACATCACTTGTTAACATAATTAGCCTTGAAAATGTCCAGTCTATGGTCTAGTTTTGTACCATCTTCCAGCACAAAATATATGAAATTTCAAATGGTAATGGACATTTCAACTTTTTTTTTCTCTATGGCTTGAGCCGAATCCAATAATTTTGATGCTTGTTTATGCTTTATAACATCACTAATTACCATAATCAGTCTTCATAATGTCCAGTCTATGGTCTAGTTTTGTACCATCTTCCAGCACAAAATATATGAAATTTCATATGGTAATGGACATTTCAACTTTTTTTTTCTCTATGGTTTGGGCCGAATTCAGTAATTTTTATTGCTGTTTATGCTTTATAACATCACTAGTTAACATAATCAGCCTTAAAAATGTCCAGCCTATGGTCTTGTTTTGTACCATCTTCCAGCACAAAATATATAAAATTTCATATGGTAATGGACATTTCAACTTTTTTTTTCTCTATAGCTTGGGCCGAATCCAGTAATTTTTATTGCTGTTTATGCTTCATTACATCACTTGTTAACATAATCAGCCTTAAAAATGTCCAGTCTATGGTCTAGTTTTGTACCATCTTCCAGCACAAAATATATGAAATTTCATATGGTAATGGACATTTTAACTTTTTTTTTTTTCTATGGCTTGGGCCGAATCCAGTAACTTTTATTGCTGTTTATGTTTGATAACATCACTAGTTAACATAATCAGCCATAAAAATGTCCAGTCTACGGTCTTGTTTTGTACCATGTTCCAGCACAAAATATATGAAATTTCATATGGTAATGGACATTTCAACTTTTTTTTTCTCTACGGCTTGGGCCGAATCCAGTAAATTTTTTTGCTGTTTATGTTTGATAACATCACTAGTTAACATAATCAGCCATTAAAATGTCCAGTCTATGGTCTTGTTTTGTACCATGTTCCAGCACAAAATATATGAAATTTCATATGGTAATGGACATTTCAACTTTTTTTTTCTCTATGGCTTGGGCTGAATCCAGTAAATTTTATTGCTGTTTATGCCTTTTAACATTACTAGTTAACATAATCAGCCTTAAAAATATCCAGTCTATGGTCTTGTTTTGTACCATCTTCCAGCACAAAATATATGAAATTTCATATGGTAATGGACATTTCAACTTTTTTTTTCTCTATGGCTTGGCCGAATCCAGTAAATTTTATTGCTGTTTATGTTTGATAACATTACTAGTTAACATAATCAGCCTTAAAAATATCCAGTCTATGGTCTAGTTTTGTACCATCTTCCAGCACAAAATATATGAAATTTCATATGGTAATGGACATTTCAACTTTTTTTTTCTCTATGGCTTGAGCCGAATCCAAGAATTTTGATTACTGTTTATGCTTTATAACATCACTTGTTAACATAATCAGCCTTGAAAATGTCCAGTCTATGGTCTAGTTTTGTACCATCTTCCAGCACAAAATATATGAAATTTCATATGGTAATGGACATTTCAACTTTTTTTTTCTCTACGGCTTGGGCCGAATCCAGTAACTTTTATTGCTGTTTATGTTTGATAACATCACTAGTTAACATAATCAGCCATAAAAATGTCCAGTCTATGGTCTTGTTTTGTACCATGTTCCAGCACAAAATATATGAAATTTCATATGGTAATGGACATTTCAACTTTTTTTTTCTCTATGGCTTGGGCCGAATCCAGTAAATTTTATTGCTGTTTATGCTTCATAACATCACTAGTTAACATAATCAGCCTTAAAAATATCCAGTCTATCGTCTTGTTTTGTACCATCTTCCAGCACAAAATATATGAAATTTCATATGGTAATGGACATTTCAACTTTTTTTTTCTCTATGGCTTGGGCTGAATCCAGTAACTTTTATTGCTGTTTGTGCTTCATTACATCATTAATTAACATAATAAGTAGTAAAAATATTGTGTCTATGATTAGTTTTTTCAATAATTTGCATTTTACTAAAAGTGCTCTAGTTATTGATTGCCGAGATTTTTATTACATTTTATTTAATTATGTTGTAGATTATTGTATAATTATTCATTTGGTATAGTTTTATAAGTACTTTTTATAGTTTTATTGCTTTTTAATTAAGTTTAAATTATTTATTTTGTTAATATGGGGAATTTTTGTTCAACCGTCAGGCCATCCCAACTGTCAGGCTGGCACCTGTCAGGCTGTCTTCACACCGGTCGAATCACAAGCGAATGAAATCACGTTTGTTATGACCACAGAGTATGTAGGGTTATGACTTTTACAGACCTACATATCTTAAAATGCACGTGGCGGAAATCGGAACTAGCGCCGTCATGTACTAAGAAAATATAAAGAAACTTTGCTGAAGTAAAACGAGTTACTATATCTTTGATGAATTGATATAATTCAAGAAGAGCAACTGAAGTGGTTGGCGTAAGGCCGGCCCCCTTACCTGTAAAAATAAATAGGTTCAACTCGCCACATGCGATCCCTTCGGGGATAACACGGCAAGAAGTTACACTATATGTGTAGCTTAGTTGATTGATTGATTGATTAATAAGAAACATTGATAACCTATAGCAGTTTGAAAGTTCAAAGTTGTAATGGCGCCCTCATTTCGCTGTCATCTAAATACATTTTAAGTTGTGTACGCGTATGATGACAGCTGAAGCTCGCTGGATAGCTATTCCCATTTCTCCAAAAATCTCGAGTCCCAGAAATCAAGATTCACAAAAAATGGCCGCCTCGTATTCTGCAATGAAAGTGTTTCTGTCTAATACGATTCTATCAAAAGGATTTGGCCACGTTGTTTTTGATCATGCTGTCTCATTCTAAATCATATATTTTTATTCGCTCTCGCAACAGTCAGCTGGGAATTAAAAATAATATTACTATTTACGTATTTTGGACAATGTTATAATTTTCTGATATTATTATCGTGTTAAATAACGTTGCATTGGAATTGCAATAAAAGTACTTATAATTCTTTCATCGATCAAGTATTTCACCTTAAAACCACGAATTCTAAATTAAAAATATGATACCTACTGAAGTACTTCTTAATATTATGATATGTTATTTTACGGAGGAATAACATTTCACCTTTTAAAAAGTAAATACTTCTCAAAATCTTCGCAACATAACCTCCGTAACATAGATCTTCATACATTTTGAGCGCTCGAGATGCAACTCACCGGCAAAATGGCTCATGATTCTTCTCTAATGACAAGAATCGAGGTGAGACCTTGTGGAATACCGTTTATGGCTTTTTTGACATATTTTCGTAAATTCTAGAAGATTATTGTCTATGGGTCAAATGGGAATAGACACAATGAAGGTATGTTTGCAAACATGCAACAAAAATTAAACTTTTGGCATGAATGATACAAAAATATAATTTTATCAGAATATTAAATTTAGATTATCTGGTTCATTTTCTACCATAAAAAAGTGCTCTATGAGTTTAAATTAATGAGCAAAATTAATAAGTGAGCAAAATTAATTTAAATTAGAAAATTGGTGAGCGTCATAGCATACCATTTTAATTCAAAGGATAAAGCCGTAGACTGTCAATCTTGAATTTTTTATTGTGAAAATCATTAAAATATTTCAAATGTTTAGTTTCAGTCTTTTAAAATTAAAACCCTACTCAATTCACCATAATGGATCCTCGTAAATCTTTAAGCTTACAGAAAAAGAAACAATCGTCAATAATGCCCTTTATATCTAATATAAAAGCGAGGTAAGTACCTATACAGTCAGTTAGAAGTTTTAACAACAATAACAATATTTTCATTTTTCATTTATTTGATTAATACTTACCTTTTTTAGTGAAAACAGCAGGGAAAGTAATGATTGGAAGCAAAATTTGTTTGGGATCAAATGTGATGGTGACTATAAAAATGTTTTATTTTTTACTTAATAAACCTCATTTCGTCTTATTCACTCAACATCAAGGCACAAATTTGAATCTATATTTTTATTCTCTGCGGGCAAACATCACACTTCTATGAGACTACGGTCCTTAGCACCTGTCACATATATTTTTTTGCCTTTTCCCTCTCCACCTGGTCATGTGACAGTCACGTTTTTTCTTGATGGTATTTTTTGTAAATCCAGTGGCAAAATAATATTGTGTTATTGATTGATAACAAGTAACGACCCTAGTCACATAGACCTATGCCATTTTGCCCGCTGAGAAAAATGGTAATTTCAAATTTGTGAGTTCATTTAACCGCCCTACCTTTGGGTTATTATTAAAAAAGTAGTGAAAAACATTGTTTTTTTTTCAAAATATTTCGCAGAATCATGGATTCGCGGCGTTCGTCTGACGTCAGCTTCGTCAGCTTTGTCTGACCTTGAAACACTAAACGCAATAACACAGGAACAAACTTAATGTATATATGAGTCCCTTAAAAGCAAACACGCTGTCCATAAAAATACACAAATGACTTTTGAATCACAAAATCATCTAACTTAGTCATTTAGATTACTTTAATGCCAAAAATACATATTTACAAAGTATGGTATATCCATTAACAATTTTATAAACCTTCTCTATAATCTATTATCTAAGTTGTAAGGATATATTCATTTAAAGCTCTCAGATGTATGCCCACAAACCAACACGTGTAGTTCGCGCTTACAAATGCTGAATGTGTACTTACAAATAAAATCCAAACCTCAAATGAACATTAGCCCCACAACTTTTGCCGACCTTTCCTGACACAGGGGTGACATTGGCAAAGTGAACCATTTTTTACAATATGGGTGGTCAGCCTCATACCAACCTGTAAGTCAAGAAGTTTTAGGTCCAAAGGAGCTGTTATTCAAAATTGTTTGATTTCCTGTAATGTGAGTTTGATGGACAGTGGCATGTTTGCTTTTAAGAGACTCATATATAACAGGCTTATTTATTTAAATTAAGTACATATGATAAGAGAGCGCCGTTTTTGTGTGTGTCACACCTCAAGGGCCCTCTCCGATCACGGATAAGACTTTGATAAGGTGCGTCTTGAGAGCTCCGCGAAATATACCCACAGATTTGGAGTTCTTCACTCCGGGTGGCAGTCTGTTCCACTCCACCGGACCCGCAACATGGAAAGCATGGTCTCCAAAATTTGTATGGATCTGACGGTGCGGCGAACCAAATTAATCGCACCATTGCCCGCGGATCTGAGTGTCTGCCTCCTCACACCCATCTCAAGGTGGAGCCAAGCCATTGATGGCTTTATATACCACCAGACAAACACGGTAGACCACCCTCTCCGGGAAACGAAGCCAATGTAGTTTTGAAAAAAAGGCGGAAGCTATTGTGCCATCTATTTGTCTTTCCAATGTCAGGTTCCGATCCAGTAAGATTCCTAGAAGTCTCACCGAATCGGAAGGCTGGATCAGCTTACCTCCTATGGAGAGAATGAATGTAATGAATGAACATATAGAATCCGTTTGTGGGTTTTCGGGTATAGACATTTACTTGCATGAACGTACATGATACGGCTTGTTGCGTTCGGGCGACAATATAGCGAACGTATCACATATGTTCGTATGGGTAGGGCGGTCAACAATGTATAATACCTACTCAATATCTAAGCTCTTAAGTAAAGAATAAAGGCTCTTTGACATGCTATTTTGGTACATTTTCAGGTGAAGCAAGCACGAGTAATATTTCTGTCAGACGTCCTAGGCCACAAATTTCTTATAAACCAGCAAATGAAGTAAGTAAACTTACTGAAATATTTATTTTGAAAACTATTTTTTCTACTCCCATTTGGTAATTTACTAATTACAAAACGGCTAACGCAATCACAATGACATACTTTTTTGATTGTTATATAAATAAATAACACCTTATTACCATAAAAGGATATAATAACAATCAAAAAAACATGAATTTTCACAGTGTTAATACACAAACCATAAAAAATACAATGACATACATTTCTACACCCGTTGCGTAATGTAACATTACGCAACCGGTAACCGTGTTGAAATGAAAATGTGCGCACGCGCATTGTCAGAATTGGAACCATTTTTTAATTTCAAATGTCAACCTTGTATGGGGGTATGAAGACCTGTCAATCCAAGATGGCCGCAAGCGATCAGCTGATTAGGCTTCATACAATATTACTGATATTCGGTAGGTAGGAATTACTTACTGTGGTGATGAGATTTCCAGCCCTGTTCAGATGAAAATAAATATATTTTATGTGTAGAGTCAAATAAAAATTGTTAATAGTGCTAAAATTTAACAAATTTATTTATCGGAATGCTCCAAATAAAGCTTTCCTTTTTTCAAAGGAAAATAAAAGGCTTGAATTGAAAACAATACAAAAAATTTCACCGCAAAAAATAAACAAACTCAAAAAGTTACTTGGTTAATAGGTGAGTATGAGGTTGATCACCTATGCTGTACAAACTTGATTCACCTGCCAATACAACTGCAGGGCATATGTTTATTTGAGTTTTGGGTTTGAATGTTTAAGCTTATATTGCAGGATGTAAAAGCGCGACCTTATATGTGTCGGCTTGTGGGCATGAATTCAATATGAAAACTAAATATAATTTATCTATACAACTTAGGTTAGATTAGATAATCGAAGGGAATGATAAATCACACGTTTTGACAAAGGTAAGGTTTTAATTACTTCAAATGGACGAGTACATTATAATGACTATTATTCACTATTTTGTTAATTCTCTCATGGTCGTAGAAAAAGTATTGTATGCCACTGCACGTAATTAGCCTTTGTAACACTCGTGCTTTCTATTGTGCCATTCGGCTGCGCCTCATGGCACAAACTAGCACTCGTGTTACAAAGACTATCATTACTAGGCAGTGGCATAAATAACTATTACATAACAATGGCTTAATCTGCAAACCACCCAACTCCATGATGGATAATTTTACAGGAGAGCAAAAAACTTGTGTGTAATTCTTACAGTATAAAAGTTATTCATTCTAAATACCTATTATTTTTGTCATAATTTTGAATTATTCCAATGAAATAAATGCAAATGAGTATTTAGAAACTTAAATGGCTTACCTGACTGAAACTGAAATGGCTTACCTGAGAGCAATGGCTGGAAAGACACTGAATGATAGAGTATGTAATGATTGGGTGATGAAAGAGTGTGGTATAAAAGAGAATATGAGAATGAAAGTACAAAAAAGTACAATGAGATGGTTCGGACATCTCGAAAGAATGGATGATGAACGACTAATGAAGAAAGTGTACAAAGGAAATGTCAGAGGAAAGCGCGGAAGGGGAAGGCCGAGGAAAGAATGGTTAGACCAAATAGGTGAGATTGCGAAAGAATGGAACCTGCAGAGTGAGAATAAGAGAAGAGTATGTATGAAAAAGGTGATGAATATTGAGGAAATGAAAGTGGTTTGTAAGGACAGAAAAAAGTGGAGGCGCATCTGCGGAGGTACTAGCGGAGGTCCCTAGTGGAACGGCGGCAGGATACAGTACAGATATAACTACTTGTATGTACGCATCAGAAAAAAGCTTGTTCAATAGGGACCTAGTAGAGATGCCGCAATCGAGGTGACTGGACGATACTAAAGAATTGCAAATAAAAGTTCATGGATAAGATTGTAGGAGGCCTACATCCTGGAGTGCACTGGACAAGAGGAAGAGGAAAAAAAAGTTTTTATAACATTACAAAGCTTGGATAAAAATGTTTAATGAATCTTTATTATTATTACTAGCAGTACCCGGCGTGTTTCACTACGCCATTTGGGCATGTGGTATCATTTTTTTTCTACAGATAAAAGAGGAAACAACAGGATCAAAAAAAAAAGTGTGCTAATCGGAATCAAGCTTCACACAATTTATCTCTAGGTTAATCTTCACGTTTTCTAAAAAAAAAGGTCTAGGTATAACTGTTAAGCAGCAGAGCCAAGCATAGGGAAAATCGATTGCGGTGCTCCATTTATATTTAAGATAAAAAAATCGGCTATGTAACGTCACTCATCTAATCTATTCTAAGTTGCATGGATATAATTGTTACATTTAGAATTCACATTAAGTGCATGCCCACAAGCAGACACGTATAAGTTCACACTTGCACATTCTGCGTGTGAACCTACAACATAAAAACCCAAATCTCAAATGAACATACACCCTGCAACTCTTTGCTGACCTTCCCTGAAACAGGGGTGACATTGGCAGAGTGAACCATTTTCTATTTATAGTTGGTCAGATGCATATTGACCTATACAAGAAAAGAATATAAACAATAAATTAAATTTTATAATCATATAATTAAAGAACTAATCTATAAAATTCACTATACTCTTTGAGCAAAGTGAAGAAATAAATGTATTCCAAACAATCAGGAATATTTTTCAATGTAACCGCACTGTGAAACGTATGCAGTTGGGGAAAATGCTTCATACAATATGATGCACTTAAGTGTTTTTTCAACTATCTCCATAAAAGTGTTTAATTTATGTTGAATTTTTGACTCCCTGTCCTGTCTTTATCCCGGCCAAGTGAATTCACATTTTTTCCCCACATTTAAAATGTGCTCTATCCATTATTTCAATAAGTGAAAGTTTTAGGTAGTGCACACGGAACATTTTCTATTGACAACAAAATTGTAAGTCGCACGGCCGGGTTAGGTAAAAGGCAAACATTTTGTTTATCTTGGTAGAGTGCTTGCATTCCATGCCGAAAGCTCGGGTTCGAATCCCACCGAGGGTGTCAGAAATGATTTCCCGTTTCGGTGTTTATTTCAAACCCCAAAGTAAAATACCGGCAAGGTTTACTCAGCCTTCACAAGAAATGAGTACCAGCACTCTCGGGAGCTGGGAAACCTCCACTTCAACTGAAGTGGTTGGCGTAAGGCCGGCCCCCTTACCTGTAAAAATAAATAGGTTCAACTCGCCACATGCGACCCCTTCGGGGATAACGCGGCAAGAAGTTACACTATATGTGTAGCTTAGTTGCGTTTGCGTTTTTGCGTTTGGACCATTGTCACATAGAAGAAAGACGTTTAACCGCCGAGAAAAAAACGATCTTTAAATTTGTGGTGAGTATATAATTTTACAGAAATGCGGTTTTTGAAAAAACAACTATATTATGTATATTTTAATTAAAAGTATGTTTCAATAAAAGGTTTTAATAATAATAATATATTTCAATATGGTCTTCTAGTTGTGACCTACGAACTTTCGTTTATCGTATTTTTTTTAAGTGCGGGATATAAAAGCTTTCTTACATTTCTAAAATTCAACTTGGAATACTTGAATAACATTTTTTAATTTGGAACTTTTGTCTAGGCCAGGGGTCGGCAACCTTTTGAGTCGGAAGAGCCAAAAATTACAATTTACAAATTTCAAAGCTTTTCCTTGACTTATAGGTTGGTATGAGGCTGACCACCCATACTGTAAAAAATGGTTCACTTTGCCAATGTCGCCCCTGTTTCAGGGAAGGTCGGCAAGAGTTGCAGGGCTTATGTTCATTTAAGATTGGGTTTTTATATTGTAGTTCCACATGCGGTACCTATGTGTGAGCGCGAAATTATGCGTGTCTGCTTATGGGAATGCATTTGATGTGAATCTCAAATGATACATATCTTATTTTGGATTTGGATTTGTAAAGATCCACAAATGTTTTTTTGCCAACAATAAATAGCGTCGATGGGGCGGGGGGAGGGTGAAAAGCGAGTACAAGTAGCGGAGAGATCGTTAATCGATTCAGAACGATTTAGTTTTTTTCGATCAGAAGTATAATTCTGTGTTTTTTTTATATTTGCGTATGAAGCTAAAGAGCCGTAACTTCACACCCAAAGAGCCGCATGTGGCTGGTGAGCCGCAGGTTCTTCTTCTTCTTCTTCTTGTGCCACTTCTAACGAAGATCGGCGATCATCATAGCTATTTTGAGTTTTGATGCTGCGGCTCGAAATAGGGACTTGGTGCTTCTGCCGAACCACTGTCGCAGGTTCTTCAGCCACGATGTCCTTCGGCGTCCCTGAGATCTTCTCCCCTCAATCTTACCCTGAATGATAAGATGAAGGAGACGGTACTTCTCATTTCTCATAATGTGACCGAAGTACATTAGCTTTCTCTGCTTAATGGTAGGCAGGAGCTCCTTTGTAGTGCGCATTCGTTGAAGGACTTCTTCATTGGTGACTCGATCACGCCAAGAGATCCGAAGCATTTTTCGGTATAAACACATCTCGAATGCTTCAATACGTCTCTCCAGTGCCTGCGTGAGAGTCCATCCCTCCATACCATACAGAGCGATTGGGAAAACGTAGCACCTCACTATGCGCTTCCGGAGTTCAAGGCTTAAATTTCGGCACAACAGTAATTTGCTCATTTTAGCGAAGACATTTCGGGCTTGCTCTAGTCTGCTTCTGACTTCTTGACACATGTCCCACTTTTCGTTGACCACACATCCCAGGTACCTGTAACTAGTGCATCTTTCAATGCTTTCGCCATCTAGTTCTACATGTACGGAGGCGTTTGTGTTTCTGCTGATAACCATGACCTTGGTCTTCTTAAAGTTAATGTTAATGCCAGCTTCTTTGCTAGCGACATTTATTCTGGTCAACAATGTTTGCAGATCCGCCTGAGTGTCAGCGAGTAGGACTGTGTCATCGGCATACCGCAGGTTGTTTACCAGCTGCCCGTTGACAACAATGCCTTCTCTAGCCTCATGAAGTGCTTGCGCCATGATCCTTTCTGAATATAGGTTAAAAGCAGGTTGCTTACCCCTAACCAAACCGATATCGATCCACCATATTTGTAAAAAGTCCGGTCTATAGCTTAGTTGGTAGAGTAACTGCATTCCATGCCGAGATCTCGAGTTAGAATCCCACTGAAGTTGTCAGAAATTATTTCTCGTTTCAGTGTTTATTTCTAACCCAAAATAAAATACCGGCAAGGCTTACTCAGCCTTCATAAGAAATGAGTGTCAAGCCACTCAGGAGCTGAATAACATCCATTTCAAGTTGGCGTAAAGTAAAAGTTACTGGGTTGTTCATTTTAGATTTGGATTTTAAATTATGAGTAGGTACACATGCAGCATTTGTAAGCGTGAACTTACATGTGTCTACTTGTGAGCATGCATTTTATATGAATCTTTAATGTAAATGTATATTTGCAACTAAGATTATGTATTGTAGTTGAATATAATGGTCTTCTTCTATTGGGTGGTTTCAAAATTTACCAACCTCGTTGCTGAAATATTGAGAATTGAGAACCATTGTTTATTTGATCACCATCAAACTTCACAGGATTCATTCTAAAAATATGTTACATGTTTCCTGAAAATTTCGTCAAAATCGGATGAGCGGTTTATGAGTATAGGGAACATACATACATACATACATACATACATACATACATACATACATACATACACACATCCTTCTTTATAGATATAGATAGATAGATTGCATTCCATGCCGAGATCTCGAGTTAGAATCCCACCGAAGTTGTCAGAAATTATTTCCCGTTTCAGTGTTTATTTTAAACCCAAAATAAAATACCGGCAAGTCTTACTCAGCCTTCATAAGAAATGAGTGTCAATCCACTCAGGAGCTGAATAACATCCATTTCAAGTTGGCGTAAAGTAAAAGTTACTGGGTTGTTCATTTTAGATTTGGATTTTAAATTATGAGTGGGTACACATGCAGCATTTGTAAGCGTGAACTTACATGTGTCTACTTGTGAGCATGCATTTTATATGAATCTTTAATGTAAATGTATATTTGCAACAAAGATTGTATTGTAGTTGAATATAATGGTCGTCTTCTATTGGGTGGTTTCGAAATTTACCGACCTCGTTGCTGAAATATCGAGAATTGAGAACCACTGTTTATTTGATCACCATCAAACTTCACAGGATTCGTTCTAAGAATATGTTACATGTTTCCTGAAAATTTCGTCAAAATCGGATGAGGGGTTTATGAGTCTATAGGGGACATACATACATACATACATACATACATACATACATACATACATACATACATACATACATACATACATACATACATACATACATCCTTCTTTATAGATATAGATAGATTGCATTCCATGCCGAGATCTCGAGTTAGAATCCCACCGAAGTTGTCAGAAATTATTTCCCGTTTCAGTGTTTATTTTAAACCCAAAATAAAATACCGGCAAGTCTTACTCAGCCTTCATAAGAAATGAGTGTCAATCCACTCAGGAGCTGAATAACATCCATTTCAAGTTGGCGTAAAGTAAAAGTTACTGGGTTGTTCATTTTAGATTTGGATTTTAAATTATGAGTGGGTACACATGCAGCATTTGTAAGCGTGAACTTACATGTGTCTACTTGTGAGCATGCATTTTATATGAATCTTTAATGTAAATGTATATTTGCAACAAAGATTGTATTGTAGTTGAATATAATGGTCGTCTTCTATTGGGTGGTTTCGAAATTTACCGACCTCGTTGCTGAAATATCGAGAATTGAGAACCACTGTTTATTTGATCACCATCAAACTTCACAGGATTCGTTCTAAGAATATGTTACATGTTTCCTGAAAATTTCGTCAAAATCGGATGAGCGGTTTATGAGTCTATAGGGGACATACATACATACATACATACATACATACATACATACATACATACATACATACATACATACATACATACATACATACATACATCCTTCTTTATAGATATAGATTATTGGTAAAAAAAAATTCTGCGCCTTTTCATGACCGTTGGTCATCCCAAAGGCGCTGACAACAGGCGCATCCCAACATCCCAAAGGCGCTTTGTTACAGAAAGATTGATAAAAAGTCTTGTTAATATTTCAGTTTCCGCATCGCGTAAGTCGGCTCCTGTCGGATGCTCCACAGTCCTCGAGAAGCTCCAGATATCTGGAAACCAAGGTGTACAAGGCAGCTGAAGAGTCTTCCTCGGCCATCATCAACAAATCTGGTGATGCAGGAAACTTACATGATGACTCAACAGCGAGCCAAAATATACTGGATGTAAGATATACACCAATACCTAGATATAGACTTTACCTCAATTTACAAAAAAGGTGATTCATAAAAACTTGACAATACAGTTCAACACTAAATGTGTTTAAAAAAAAAAACAAATTTAAACCCTAACTAAAAACAAACCTAAGCCCTCATTCTAAACCAGTTCGATATATGCATAATGGCAACCTTCCTCATTTCACTGCTGATTGTAATGTTTCGAGCTTACTTTCAGGAGAAAGTATTTATGATTAATATAAGAGTCTGGCAGTTAAAGTAACTTTAAAATATTGTAAAACACTTTTCTTGTAAATGATGTTTTCCATCTCCGATTTTTTCTTCGTGATGCTCACAGCCAGAACCTGGAGACACAAAGAAGTCATGCTTTGAAAAATATTTGTTTCCATTTTTAGTTCATTCAGAATTGCAGTTGACGTTTTGACAATGGTGTCATTACTTTGACAGCTTGAGTCTCGAGAAATGATGAGAGAGGAGGGGGGGGGGGGGGCATTCCCCGAATGTTTCCGAATGTCTCCGAAAAGTTGTCAAAAATCTCAAAAAATAGCAGTGACACCTAAATATCTATCAAATTTTTGTATTTTGTATTTTTTTCATATTGAAAAAGCTACCGGCAGTCGGTTTGAGCAGGTTTCACTAAAGCAAAAAAAAATCTAACTATTTTGATAATGAATAAGTAACCTTTGATTGACTAAAGTTTAGCGGGCTGTTACAGATTTAACCCTTTGGCTGCGGCTGGCATGCATAGATGTCATGACTAAACTTGCATACAGTGCAGCTGGCATCTATCCATGTCATCGAAGTTTAAAGCTTCCCCTGACATCTGTGTTAAAAATTTTCAAACTTTTTTGTTGCTTACATTATAGGTACACTAATAAAATCTCATATTATACATATTTTGAAAATATTCTTTCTTAAATATTTCGTCAGAACAGCTCGACCTCTTGTCCCGCGTGTATAGTACCCATGTTTACAAACAAAATCCAGGCAAGTATACTTTATTCAGATAGATATAACAGTTTACGTTTTTTGTTTTTTGTAAAATAACTAATATATTTTTCTCTTTAGTGACAAGTATTTAAGTGAGTAAAAAATTGTTTAAAACCTAATGGATATAAAATCTAGTTTTGGAATGTGCGTATAATATTTTTTTTAAGTAATATTATTGTGATTTACTTGTTTTTATATAAAACAACAAGTGAAAACATGTGTTGAAAGTTTGTGATTTGTGTTCCTGGATAAGTAATATATAATCTATAATCTAAGTTACAAGGATATATTCATTTAAAGCTCTCAGATGTATGCCCACAAACCAACACGTGTAGTTCGCGCTTACAAATGCTGAATGCGTACTTACAAATAAAATCCAAACCTTTTCTAAACTTTTTCATAAATTTTTAAGTTTCATCAAGTAATTAAGGTAGGAAATCAATTTATGTGTAAAAAAATAACCTCAAAAAAGAATTCCGTTCTGGCAGTGCGTATGTAAAGTAAATTCAGAATCGAAAAGGTTAAAATGGTTTCTCAAAACCATGTTTATACTGGTATGGGCAGAATCTAATGAATAACACTGTTAAACTTTTACTATATAAAATTTACTATATAAAAGGACATCTTCACCGGTCCGTAGTCTAGTGGTTAACACTTCCGACTCATAGATGGAAGATTGTGGGTTCAAATCCCGACGAAGCACAAAAAAATATACCATTTATATTTTCAAATATGCTCTTTGCTTGGTGAAAAAAAATCATATACCTTTACCAAAGACCGGTCACTAAAGGTCCATCCAGCCTTACAGCAACTGGGTCTTGCTTGAGAATTGGCGCTGTCTACAGAGACGACCAAGCTCGCAGAGGGCTCTTGAGGTGTGATACACACAAAAATAGCGCTCACCAAATAAATGAACAGGCGACAGTACGTCGAGATAAATGGCTTTACCTCTAATACCTTTCAGCCATTTTCCGGCGTTTCTCAAGGATCAAATTTGGGTATATTCGCCTTTATTATATTCATTAACGGGGTCGTCTGCGTTTGGGAGAAAACGCCACATGTTTGGGATGTACTTAAGCATATAAACGATGGAATAGAAAAAAAAAAAATATATATATTTAAGGCGTGTTATAAAGCTAAATCTGCCGTTTTTGTTTCTTACACTTTATGATCTTAGCAAAATAGTTACAGTAATGAAAAAAATCAAGCATGTTTATTAATTTTTTGTCCTAATTATAAAGCTTGAACAAAATATATAACTTAAGAATTGCCACCACAAAAAAATATTTAAAAAAACACGTTTTTTTTTACATTTTTAGCTTTTTTTTCGTGTGTGCTGTATTTTGGAATTTTTTTTTTGCTTTTTAATTACAGAACTTTACATTGTTCAGGTTCCGTACTCAACATTTTTTTTATAATGTAAATAGTTTTTGAGTAAATATGGAAAAACTGAAACTACTTGATGAATTAAATCAAAGAACACAGTTTTTCCATATTTACTCAAAAACTATTGACATTATAAAAAAAATGTTGAGTACGGAACCTAAACAATGTAGGTATAGTTTTGTAATTAAAAAGCAAAAAAAAAATTCCAAAATACAGCACACACGTAAAAAAAGCTAAAAATGTTAAAAAAACACGTTTTTTTAAATATTTTTTTGTGGTGGCAATTCTTAAGTAATATATTTTGTTCAAGCTTTATAATTTAAATAAAAAATTAATAAACATGCTTGATTTTTTTCATTACTGTAACTATTTTGCTAAGATCATGAAGTGTAAGAAACAAAAATAGCATATTTGGCTTTATAACACGCCTTAAAGGAAGTCTTCATTTACTTTTGTTGAATGCTAAAAGTGTAAAAATAAATACTTCACAATACAAAAAAAGAATCCCAAGATTATCATTTCCACAACATTGCATGAAACAGGGTGTTATTGTGGGCGTTTTTTTTGATATCCACGCTAAATAAAATAAAAAAATAAATAAAAAACCTGTAGTTTAACTTGTTATCTCAATCTGTGGAGTCTTAAATTTTGTTATTTGGAGCCGAAAGAATTAAAAAAATGTATACTTATTCCAAATAAAAGTAATTCTCTCCATATAAATAACGAAGCAAATGCAGCCGTCGATTATTTCAGTTGAGAGACAATTTTCAAGGTGAACGCACGTCAAATCTACGAGCGCCCTAGAATACGTCAAAATTGTATAAAATCTTGAGTTTTCTGTTACAAAAATATAAAATATGTAAAATTGTTTGAAAAAAATCATATTTACAACCTTTATTCTTCATTTTTACTTTTATTTTGTACAGTTTTTCGATTTTAAGAGAATTTTGTGGTGCTGCCAGGGTTATAATTTATTCGTATTTAAGTATATTTTTGTTTATACCAATACGGTTTAGTTGACTTGCTTCAATTGACAACTTTCTGAAAGTGTTTTTTTTTAAATTTAAATAAAAAAACAACTTTATTATTATTCCCTTTGAGTTGTATTTATTTTATAGACCATTTAGTCCGGTCGATAGCTCAGGTGGTAGAGTGCTTGCATTCCATGCCGAAAGCTCGGGTTCGAATCCCACCGAGGGTGTCAGAAATGATTTCCCATTTTGGTGTTTATTTCAAACCCCAAAATAAAATACCAGCAAGGTTTACTCAGCCTTCACAAGAAATGAGTACCAGCACTCTCGGGAGCTGGGAAACCTCCACTTCAACTGAAGTGGTTGGCGTAAGGCCAGCCCCCTTACCTGTAAAAATAAATAGGTTCAACTCGCCACATGCGACCCCTTCGGGGATAACGCGGCAAGAAGTTACACTGTATGTGTAGCTTAGTTGCGTTTTTGCGTACTTGTTTTGGGAAAAACAGTAGGTACCTCCTAACAATTAGTAATGTTAATTTTTTATTTAAATGGATAGAAGAATTTAATTTTGAAAAGCCTTGAGTTACTTCTACTAAAGCATTGTAAATTAATTTGATGTTTGAAATAC
Source organism: Agapetus fuscipes (assembly GCA_951799405.1). Classification (NCBI taxonomy): domain Eukaryota; kingdom Metazoa; phylum Arthropoda; class Insecta; order Trichoptera; family Glossosomatidae; genus Agapetus; species Agapetus fuscipes. The sequence continues at coordinate 13,964,588 of OX637337.1, forward strand.
GCCTTTACTTTATTTTGTATTTGATTTGTTAAAGTTCTAAGACCCTCCGCACACTAGACGACAGGTGACAGCGACAGCTCGACGACTTGTCGTGGGGACAGGCTGCGGCCGACAGTTTTCATACATTTTGTTCAAAGCTCCGCACACTTGGCGTCTGAGTCGCCGAGACTCGGCGACTAGGAGTCGTGCCCGCTCGCTACTTGTTGCCGCGACGGTCGCGCCACCCATGCGCACACTAAACAGTCAGTCAGAAAAAAATGATAAAAACACCCATATGGCAGCACTAATATGCGCAGTTGGAATGATTGACGTTAGCACACTCTGCCGGCGCTGTGATCGCCTGCTGCGCTGTCTTGCATTCGCGGTGGCGGTACAGCTCTTGTCTTCTTTATGCAGACCATTTGAAGGTTTACACAAAAGTTGTACACATTAGCAGCTTAGGCTGAGAAAAACAAGCTCTTCTTTAACTCAAAGAAATGTGTCTCAATCACCAAATCTTTCAGACCCATCTTGCATGGGCAATTACTGTCTCGTGTGAAATCAATGCGGGATCTGAGAGTTGTGTTTGATCAAGGACTGAAGTTCTCTGATCATATAGCGCAGCTGATGACTAAGTGTGCAAACAACTCACTGAGCCCAGAGCGATGGTGGACTTCTTTAGCTGCGTTATATGATCCAAATTAGAGTACGCTGTCGAGGTTTGGACTCCTTACCAGCGGAAGTACGTAGATATGATAGAACAAGTCCAAAAAAAGTTTCTCAGGTATATCCTCATGAGGCTGCGTGAAAGTTATCCACTATTCCTGCATCATGAGGAGCTACTTCGGGAGACTGGATTTAGAAACCTGGAAACGAGGCGCAATAGGTCTCTTATGGTGCTCACTCATAAGGTCATCAACGGCTTAATTGACAGTCCCACCCTGTTGGAGGGCTACAGGTCGTATGTGCCTGACGACTACACCCGAGGGTGAGGACATGATCTATTTCATGTACCGAAAAGCCGTACTGATGTGGCGTAACACCCTGTGAGTCGGAGTATAAAGCTCTTAAAAAAGTCTAAAATAGACATTTTTGAGTGTAATTTATTAAGATTTAAAAATCTAGCAATAGAGTTCCTCCCAGCGTGTTGATAGCTGTGAGGGTGCACTGAAATTAGGGCAACCTGTTGTGCACAAAACGAAAACAAAAAATAACAGCCTAATTTATTATTATTATATTAGGTCTTTACATATGAAATTGGCGTTTTGTATGGGAGGAACAAAAAATCTTTTTTTTTTAATCTAATATATTTATTTAATAAAAGTATGTACCATAGCTATCTATGCACTTGTGCCATCTCATAGGTTGTTAATTGATCCCTTTACCTTTTTTTGTTGTTTACTGTATCAAAAAAACCTAAAAGTGAAGCGATCTCTCGCAATGTATGCCGCTTGTGAAATGGCATGGACAAAATTGTGAGGTAACAATAGGGTAAAAACAAACAAATATTTTGTTATTGGTTTTAATTATTGTTACAATATAATTATTCTGTGTGACTTTTATTTGTACTTTTAATTCGTCATTGGGCAAGGAACTTGAAGCTTACGTAGCCTTTTTTCCCTGTTTAATATGTTCCTGATATTCTAATGTACAATGACCATGTATTTCTCTTTTCTTTCACTGTTTAACTATATATTTTGTTTGCTCTTTTTTCTCATATATTTCACACCTCGGACTTGGAACTACTGTGCTTTTACGCTAACTCTAAACTAAGAAGTGGGCAATTATTTCGCCTAAAAAAAATATAACACCAATGTAGGGCATTTCTGCCCGATTGGACGCATGATGCGATCGTATAACAATGTATCGAAAGTCGTACCTAATGTTGATATTTTTTCTGATCCGGTCACTACTTTCAAGCGAGCAATCCTCGTGGCCCTTAAAGCGCAATCGATTGTAGACATTTAACAAACTTTATGTAGTATACGTCATTAACTTAGTATGTATACTTCTTTATCCCTCCTTCTTCATATATATATTGATATATATGTATATATATGTATGTATGTAATATTCATATTCCCATCTTTTTTAAACATATTTGACCTGTTTGTAATGGTAAGTGCATTAATATTCAAGTCTTTTTTACTCACCTATCTATCATATTATCTGAACGGTAATGAATTAATTCCAAGGTGCTAATCAATTGGAACATTCTTTTTTTTTTTCTCTCTCTTCTTTTTTCTTTCTTGTTTTTTTTTTCTGCTTTCGTGATTTTGCCTGCAACATTTTATAATGACGAGCGTTGGGTATTTGTGGCTTATACGATTATTATGTATTGACTGGTATTTGCACTCAATGTACTCGTCATGAATCAAGCGCGCTTATATTATTATGATGATTAATTATGGTTCATATATTATATAAAATTTAGACAATAAGAATTTTATAACAACTAAGTATGTGACAGACACCGTCACTGGAGCATTGATGTCTAGTATGTAATTTATTATGTTTAACTTGTGAAAAAATTGTCAATGATCTGTTGGTGTTTTTACAAATAAATAAATAAAATAAATAAATAAAATAAAATAAATCACATATTTTTCATGTTTCTACATTTTTGTAATTTTCTATGTACTTTTTCTATTGATGTATTATTTTTTTATGGCTGGTCATGTATTGCACCCTCCACATGACTAAGCTGGAATAAACGCATATTATTATTATTATTATTATTAAATTCATATTTTTATTTTTTTCAGGTCGATGAAGATGACTGGAGGAACTATTCAATATCTAGCAATAGTTCCAAAGAAAATACACCAAGTCCTAGAAAACATAATCCACAGAGGATAAACTATGCAACTCAAGAACTTAAAACTCCTGTTGAAATCACTTTAGCAAATATTTCACCAAGTATAACCAAAAGGACATCTTCACCAAAAAAGTTTACTTTTAAAACTGCAACTAAAACAGAAAACAGTTTTCCTAGTTCTTCAAACAATAAAGAAAGCTCTAGCAAAATGGTGGATTATAAAACCAATGAAAAACTAGGAAGAAACAATTTAAATTTAGAACAAAGTGAGAAAGTACACAAAACCATAGACAATATTTGTAGTAGGCTGTCGAGTTCAAGAGAAATGACATTAAATAATGATAGTTCAGATATAAGTCATGAAGAAATGGAAAAAGAAAAAGGGATAGTGAATCAAACACAAAATAAATTTGACAATGAGAAAAGTTTGATTAGAAAAAAAGAAAGTTTATTGAATACAAGTAATAAGATTGAAAAGAAAAAAGTTGGAAGCTCTGAGGACATTTATGGAAGTGAAGGAGATAGAAACAAGTCATGTGTTTTCGGTGGTGATTACAACCAATTTAAATCACAAAAAGTAAATAACTGTAGTCCAGATAATAGCCAAAAAGGCAAAGTGAAGCTCAAATCTTTGAAGATGGACTCTTCGTTGGATGAATGGATCACTAATGTGAAGGATAACCCTGCATTTACCAGTAAAAATAAGGTTAGAAGGATATTATACATTTTGTCAAATTCCATTACAAAATGGAATTTATTTATCTTTTTCAGTCCATTTGTTTTTTAAATATTTAAAAAATTTTGAAATAAAACATGGTTTTAATTCACTTTATTCTATTTTCATTTCATTTGTTTTTTCATTTGAAGTCTGCACATGAATTGGCATAGACAAAATTGTGACGTCGACAAACAAATAATGTGTTATTCGTTGCTAAGAATCATAGTCCCGTACAAGTGTGACATTTGCTCTCTGAGAAAAAAGTTCAATATTCGAATTTGTGCTGAGTTCATTCATTGAGATGTATCTGTTAAACTGCATTTTTTTTTTCAGGATGATTTAAGGTGCCTCGAAGAATCAATCAAATTTTGTAAAGAGTCTTACTTGGAAATTCTGGAGAAGACCGTAAAAGCTTTTGACTGTATCCCAACTGCCATCTTAGAGAAATTCCCGGGTTTCAATAGCGCATCTTACGTCAAACTGAGAAGTCTACGCGAACAGCTTAAATCATTTGTGAAACTCAAAAATTCTGCCATAAATAAACTGAAAAAGGATGGGAAAAATGTGAGTGTTAACAAAGCAAACAACTGTGAAAATTTCAGTGTAAAAAGTGTAGATAATAACAGTACTGAAGATGAAGATGGTTTATCTGATTTTGAAGTTTCTGGCAGACAAAGTACTCCAAACCTTAAATCATTTCAGTACAAAACTATTTTCGATTCAAACACACCTAAAGTTATTAAGAATGATTTTCAAAGTATCATTGATATAAGTGACTCGCCTTCGTATTCTCCTCGGAAATTTGATCAAGAGAGAATCAATATTCAAGATGATGGTTCATGGAATTATGAACTAAAAAATGAATCGTCATGGAAGAATGTATCTCTCAACCAAAAGGAATTATTTCCTGATGATTCTGTTGGAGATATAACACCTAGTAATAGAATAAATATAAATGGAGATTGTAATGAAAGTGTGACAACTTCCGGAAACCAAAAAGGGAAATTTGTGTTCAAACGCCCTTCAAAAATCACCCCCGAAGATATAACTAAATCCTTAATTAAGAATACATCATCCACTTTGGAGAGAGTGATTTCGGCAACTCATAATTTAACTCCACTTCCAGAACCAGTTGTCGACAATAACATTGTTCCTAAAAATAACAGCTCGTTAAAGTTTCAAGCTAAGCAAGATCCAATCATGAACAAAGATAAACCGTTTGCCAAAGTTACACCGTTAACAGTCAATAATCAAACTTTTGATAATGATCCAATTAAAGATAGTTTTGATTATGATGAAGAGTCTGAAAGAATGGCTTTAACCGAAGCAAGCATATTTGATTGTGACATATCATTTTCCGGGGAAACTCGCGCTAATACAGAAATAAAAAATATTCCCACAACGAGTAAGGCTGACAAAAGTGAGGTTATGCTTTCTCCGCCCATGTCTATTCCTTCGATGGATGAAGATGGTTGGCCTGAATATCGGCCTGAAGATTTTATGGATCTGATTGAAGGTAGCAGTGTTGAGGCTTCACAGAACATTCCAGAAGCTCTCCCATCTTCAATTCAAACACACAAACCTAATACTGTTAATATGGGAAACTTTCACTCTGATGTTAAGAATGATGGGACTACAGGTAAGTTGTTGGTTTTATTAACTGTATAGTAAGGTTAAGTAAAAAGTACAATTTGTTATTTAAATTTAGGAGACATTTCTAAATTTCACAATTTGTTATAGGTAGGTACCAGGAATTTAATTTTCATATCTTTTCCTCATTTACCTCAGAGCATTCTATGAGGGTGACCTTTTTTTTTTTAAGAAATCCTGTGCTGGAGACTCCCTAGATTCTAGAGACTCTAGGGGTCTATGACACTTGTTGTAGTGCCGCAGAGGTATACGAGCTTGGTCGTCGCTACAAAGCGCCAATACTCAAGCAAGACCCAGTTGCTGTAAGGCTGGATGGACCTTTTAGTGACCGGTCTTTAGTAAAGGCTTTATGAATTTTTTCAACCCAGCGAAGAGCCTATTTGGATATATAAATGGTATATTTTTGTGCTCCGCCGGGATCCGAATCCACAACCTTCTAATCTAATCTAATCTAATGTAAGCTGCAAGGATTTATACCATTTAAGATTTGTATCAAATGCATTCCCACAAGCAGACATGTATAATTTCGCGCTAACACATGCCGGATGTGGACCTACATTATAAGAACCCATCTCAAATGAACATAAGCCCTGCAACTCTTGCCGTCCTTCCCTGAGACAGGGGTGACATTGGCAAAGTGAACCATTTTTTCACAGTATGGGTGGCCAGCCGCATACCAACCTATAAGTCAAGGAACATACATGACAAATCCATTTACAAAATTCTTTAAAAAGGGCGCATATCACTCCGGTTCTGAAAAAGCCTGGCTTAAATGCAGACATACTATTGAATTATAGACCTGTGTCAAACTTTCCTTCCTTATCAAAGCTCCTTGAACGAGCAGTTTCTGAAAGACTGATGAAACATTTAGAGGGAAACAGTCTTCTGCCCAAGATGCAGTCTGCCTATCGCAAGTGTCACTCGACGGAGACTGGGATGCTTCGAATACTCTCTGACATGATCTTGGCTATTGAAAGTGGAAATTTAGGACTGCTATCTCTTCTAGACATGAGTGCAGCGTTCGACTCTGTTGACCACAATATGCTTGTAAACAGACTTGAAAACGCAATAGGAATTGGCGGTACGGCACTAAAATGGTTTCAATCATACCTAAATGACCGAAAGCAGGCTGTCTGGTTTGGTGGATCTCTATCGAATAATATGCCACTAAAAACAGGAGTTCCTCAGGGTTTGGTGTTGGGGCCGATTTTGTTTGTTATATTGTTACGTTTTTAGGGTTCCAAAAGTCTTTCAATTAAAAACACTGGTCTTCTTTTACAGTTGTTTATTTTACACTTTTAATAATTTATTTTCACAAAGATAGTCTCGATTATTCCATTACACTTGGTTTCTGTTCACTGGTCAAGTTGGTTCAATGTATATGTAAAGCTGGCAGGAGACTTGACTCTGCAAGCGACTTGCATCCTTTTTATACTCTTCAAAACAGTACTATCTAGAACTATATTCGCTAGACAGTTCCAGATTCAAGTAGGTACGTGGTAATCATTTTTTCTAGATGCTTCAAGTATTTTATTCAATTATTCCTACCCACACATACTTATGAGGCTTCTTATTGCATAGTTATAGCTAATACCTATACTTATTCTATTATTTACATAACACTATACACTGCTGGATTTGAAAAAATAGTACAAAAGTTGGGACTGTCAGCACATGCTTATGCCGACGACTATCAACTGTACACTCATTGTACAGCAAGTGGAGTTAATGAGCTTAAAGATAGAATGTCAGCTTGCATTGAAGAGATAAACCAGTGGATGCCATCAAACGGTCTTATCCTCAACCCTCAGAAGAGCAATTCAGCCCTCAAGGACAGTTGATCTCCTGGGAGTGCGATTAGGAGCTGACTTGTCGCTCAGTGAGCAGATAAATAGATCTGTTTCGCAGTGGCGAAGGGTGCCATACAAGCCGGTTCCCATCGGTTTCCCGTTTAAAATGAGGCAGAAACAGTAGCGGCTCTAACTAAAATCCGAGAGAGGGGATGACTTTGGATGATAGTTTGATGACCACCCTATAGCACCCCACGCAGCACACATTAACGAATTTTTATCTAAAAATGTAAACCAAGCCCTTGTTTCATTAATTTTATTCAATTGTGGAAGTTTTTATAATTTGAATTTGAATGTATTTACTTTTTATTTTGTATTTTAAAAAAAATACGTAAAATTTGAAAATGCGTAGGCGAGTTTGCAATTGGTAGATTTTTTATGTTGTTGAATTGTTGTAAGTTAGACGATAATTAGGTTGAAAAAAGCAACTACAAAAAGCAAGTATTTACTTACTTGAAATCCGAATATCCATGGCCACACTTGGTCATCACCAAAAAGAGCACAGTCAACCAAAAAATGATATACTTCATTTAACATTAAACAATACGAATCCACCAACTTTTTAAGGCCACAACCTTATTGGATAAAACAAGCAAAATTTTTTTAATGTAAACTTTCCATGAAAAACGATATATTTTCGACTTCGGGAAGCACTGCTGTTATTAACATCTCCCCACGGCAAAAAACGCGCTAGCACTAACTTTTAACCAATAACAATATTGTATTTGTGTGATATTATGATGGCAGCTCCTTGTCAAATACTGGGCTGAGGAATTTACGAAAATAATAAGTTCATTCATTCAGTTATAATATCATCATGTTCATATTTTGTTTTAAACGCGTCATATTATTGTTGATGTACCATAGGTGACCGCCCGAAAAGTCCCTATAGACGTACAATGGGAAACCCATACACGCGGGCGTCAAAAGCTTCTATTATTGAACATTCGTCGTACTTACAGAGACTTATGTACACACACGCGCAACTATCGCGGTGATCCGAATAAAAGTCCCGCTCCACCCGAAACAGCCCGAAATATGACTTCGCTTGCGTCCGCGCAGGGAACGAGGTACGAGGAAACGATGGAGAGTGGATCATATTTCAATCTTAGCGAATGTACACAATACACGTCATGTACCTAACGTTTTAACAAATATTATTATATTTTTATCAACAAAAACCTTCGTGTGACTCACTGCGTCGGTTCTATTGTGAAATATTTAAACATCTTCGGTCAGTAAAATAGTTTGATAAATATACTTCGTTTACACTATTATTTACAGATTTCTCAGTTTTTTCTTCTCATACAATTTTATGTTTCCAATTTCATTCATAGGGATGTTCCCCACTGTCCCCTAATGAAGAGCCGCCACTGGGCAGAAATGATAATAAAGTAAACTGCATGGTTTCAATGGGGAAAAAATATGTATTGTTTCTTTGGTTTTAAATGTATTTTTACTTTCTTGCTATAGCTAAAGGCTATAAAGAAAGTATTGATTTGGTGTGAAAATTTGTTTTCGAGGTTTTCACGGAAATGAGTTGTCCTGGTGCAGGACATGCCAAAAAACACTATCTTTCAAAAACGACCGTCTGTATGTGTGTGTGTGTGTATGTGTGTGTGTATGTATGTGTGTCACTTTCCAAAGTATTAGACCTAGAGATACCAAATTTTGGCTACTTCAACTTTTTTGGACATGTATTAAGTATGAATAACATGGCATTACACCAACTTGAAAATTCAAGATGGCTGCCTTACAAAAAAAACATAAAATTGCACTTTTCTCAAAAACGGCTCCAAGAATTTTTCCTAAATTTTCAGAGTTGCCACTAATTAGTTTTTAACTTAATAAATTAGTTATGGCAACACTCTTACTAATCTGTGTCTATGGGTTGCGATATGAAAAAAACAAACGATTGTGATTTTCTCGAAAGTTAAGGGGTCAACAAAAATATAATGTGCTACAATATTATAGACAACATAAATATCTACAAAATTAAAAAAAAAATTGTTTGAAAAAATAAATATAAAGCACCGTTTACACGACCTGAAATTTTAAATCGAAAATATTACAAAAACCCATTAAAATGCAAGATATTTAAATTTGTTTTAGATTTGATAGAAAGAATAAGTTCATTACTTTAATTCGTAATCACTTTTTTTTTACTGTTTTGAAAATTCAAGATGGCTTCTGAAGAGCTGAAAATTTTAAATGCGATTTTCTCAAAAACGGCTCCAACGATTTTTCTCAAATTTTCTGTGAATCCGTTTATAAAAACGTGCTATCTAACGATTATAATCATTGCTTCATCATAATCTCGGTTTAGGGAGTTGCCATACAAAAGAAAAAATAAATTGAAAAATTCTCAGCAGTTAGAGGGTTAATAAAAAAAATAAAATTTACAAATGTAAGTAAATAATGATAACTTATATATTGCCATCATTATATTTTTCAAAAAGTGAATAAGAAGTATAGCCGCCATACAAAGTGAAAATTTTCAATACAAAATATATTAGCAATTTTCGTGGTAGTCAAAGGTTTAAAATTAGATAAAAGGCTGTGATTCTTAAAATTTTATAAATACCAATAATAATCAGTCGTTACGTTTTCAAAATATAACTAAAAAGTTTACCCACCATACAAAATCCTAGTTTGCATACAAAAGGCTTCAATGACCATCTATAATAATCTAGATTCTATATTCTAAAATCTAAGTTGCCAAGATATATTAAAATTAAAAACTCATATCAAATGCATGCCCACAAACAGACACGTGTAAATTCGCGCTTAAAAACGCTGAATGTGTACTTACAAATTAAAACCAAATCTCAAATGAACATAAAACCTTCAACTCTTGCCGACCTTCCTTGAAACCGGGGTGACATTGACAAAGTGAATTATTTTTTACACTATGGGTGGTCAGCTTTATACCAACCTATAAGTCAAGGATCTTTCTTGTGTGATTGGCACTTTTTCCAGAGAAGACCAACCTCGCAGAGGGCTCTTGAGGTGTAATTCACACAAAACGGCGCTCAACAAATAAATCAACCAAATATTTATATTCATTTAAGTATTTATATGACCATATCCATATTGTACGAGTATGCAGGTACACACCGCGGTGGAATAAAATTTTATTTTTATTTAAGAAGAATAAACGGCTATATAGCCTTTTACAACATTGTGATAAATATAAATATGTAGGTACATAAGTAGGTACTGTATCTATAGGTATAAAACTAATATCTTAAAATATAACACAAATAAATGACACATAAATAATATACAAAGATGTAAATATACGATGGTTATAAAGCAATATAACTAACAATTTAAAAATAATAACAATAAACTTTAAAAATAATAATGCAAAAACCATAAACCAGTGTAAGCAATTGTTGTATACAAAAATTGTTGTAATAAACAACAAATCTTCATTATTTGATCAGGGTTGTCACAACATAATATACTAAATCAGGTGTAAAATTTGCTAAAATTAATAGAATAAACAAAAGATCATTTAAAATTTCAAGGATTTTTTTATAAAAAAAAAGATTTCACACAATGCAATACAACATACAATTTACAATGTGTTGTGCAAAGAAAGAAAGAAGATGTGAAACTAAAGGTACAAAAAAAAAATGTGTTGAGATGGCTTGGGCCTGCGGAAAGAATGGATGATGAGAGACCGACAAAATGCGGATACCTACATACTATTTATATATTTTTTTTAAATGTATAGAATCCCGTGGAGAAAATATCAACCTCCAGCTTGTTCGCCTCCCTGGGCAGTCGCTGAAAAGGCGAGTAATACTGGTAGTTCACGGCACAGTCTGCCACATCAAAAGTATCCACGTTACGCGTGTTCCTTATTGGGACACGGAAATTAATTTTTGATAGGAGTTGGGGTGCGTCGGTCAAGCCATTAATGAGTTTGGATAGAAAAACCATGTCAGCAGCACTTCTCCGAGCCGAGAGCGGTGCAAGTTTATACGATTCTCGGAGTTGGTTATAATTGATATCCGAGATGGGTATTCCGAGTTTGAAGTTGATAAAGCGAAGTAGTTTGTTTTGTACCTTTTCTATACTACGTATATGTACCTGGTAGTGAGGAGACCACAACACGGAGTTATACTCCAGCAATGGCCTCACCAAACTTGTAAAAATATAAATAAAGGTATGCACGTTATAAAATTTTTTCACACAGTCGTAAGGAAAATCCTAATGTTCTGAGTGCCCTATCCACAGTTGCCTTTATGTGTGGTACAAATGTTAATCCCGCGTCCAACAATACTCCCAAATCTTTGATTTGCGCAACCGACATAAGCTGTGTACCATCAATCGAGTAAGGGTACACCGTGGGATTCTTAATTTTGTGGAAACGCATTACTTGACATTTTTCTATGTTTAAAGTTAAATCATTCTTCACACACCAGTCATAAAGCACGTCAATATTTCTTTGTAATATCTCGCAGTCACCAATACAGTTAACCACTCTGTAAATTTTCAAGTCATCAGCAAACATGACAAATCTCACCCCGTCAAACCCGCTCAGGAGATCATTGACAAATATATTAAACAAAATGGGTCCGAGATGTGAGCCCTGCGGCACACCGCTCTTCGCCAAAAAAGGAGATGAAACAACGCCCGACACACAAACCCTAAGTTCCCTTTCAGCAAGATAGCTCGAAAACCACGCAAGGAGTGCACCATCAATACCAAGAGAAAGAAGCTTTGCCAACAATATTGTATGGGAGACTCGGTCAAACGCCTTGGAGTAGTCTGTATATACACAGTCCGTCTGACTCCTGGTAACAAAAGCATCCATGATATCACAATGAAATTCCAAAAGGTTTGTCAAGGTCGATCGGTTTTGCACAAAACCATGCTGTTGGTCCGATATAACGAGTGCTAAGTCACTCTTTGATTTATTATTGATATTTTATATTTTTATTGAAACGGTATAAGCTGGTAGATGATTCTAGCTTTACATACGTCATACAGTGGGTTAATTTTTGCAAGAAAGTCGAGTACAGATTCTGTGCAATTTATTTTACTTTGTGCCTATATTTTTTAACTACTTTGTTACATCATTTTAAAAGGGAAGCCGATGGGAACCGGCTTGTATGGCACCCTTCGCCACTGCTGTTTTTTGCAAAAACATATTTTTAAAAACAAAAAAAATGAAAAAGCCTCAGCTTTAACCGCCAGCATTACAGATCAACCGCCATTTCTTTCGATCCTTGCATACTTCTTTCATTTCATCCAGAGCCATAACCTTTTTCATACAAGCTCTCCTTTTATTATGACTCTGGATATCCCATTCATTAATTACACATACACATAATAGCCATACACATAATTAATCCTTTGAACCGTTTCTTCAGCACTGGTGCCAATGTGGAACTCGTACTCGTAAAGAATGCGATATTTCAAGTTTTCCATTTTGTAAAATGAATGACGCAAAGAAAAAAAAAATTGAGAAATGAACAAATGAATTACAATTTTCAAAACACAAATACATGAGTAAATAGCTGCATAAATTTGAATTTGGAACTCTTAACCGAAGAGGAGATATTTGAGATCAAAGTGGCCAGTGCAACAAAACACCAATTTCATATGTAAGGACCTAATATATATATACGAGTCCGAAGTGTTGCCACTGGACTACGGACCGGTCCAAGGTTGTGACTGTTGTGAATAAGCTCAAAGTTGTGGAAAAGCGAAACTATTTAATTTGTGCTTTTCTTGAAGCCAGCCCTTCATTTTTAATGCCTTACCAATGGAACTGAGAGCAAATCTACTGAAACACTTACCTACATGGTTTGTGGGGATCAATCGCTTTATATCCAAACCATCACATCAATCTGAAAGAGCCCATTGCATACATGTGCAAAAAAGCCGGAAGCTCCAGCTCCGGTAGACCACACCAACCTCTTCACTGTTCATAAGCTATTGTGTTTATAAAAAAATGCAACTAAGCTACATATAGTGTAACATCTTGGCGAGTTAAACCTATTTATTGTTACAGGTAAGGAGGCCGGCCTTACACCAACCACTTCAGTTGAAGTGAGGGTTTCCCAGCTCCCGAGGGGCTGGTACTCATTTCTGAGTAAAGGCTGAGTAAACCTCGCCGCTATTTTATTTTGGGTTTTTGAAATTAACACCGAAACAGGAAATCGTTTCTGACACCCTCAGTGGGATTCGAACCCGAGCTCTCAGCATGGAATGCAAGCACTCTATTCACTGAGCTATCAACCGGACTAATTTGATCAGTATAAGGAAGGATCAGCTGGAGGAAATGAAAGAAGTATGTAAGGATAGAAAGAAATGGCGGTTGATCTGTGATGTTGGCGGCTGGGGTTTGTTAAAGTAAAATTGGTTTTATGATTTAGTTTTTTATGTCCATGTATATATATTGTTATTTATTGATTTAAAAAAAATGTAATTTGTCATGTATGTTCCTTGACTTATAGGTAGGGACTGGAAAAAAGTGGTGTTATTTTTTGCAAAATTCGCGTTATTTTTTTGGGAAATTCGCGTTATTTTTGATCAAAAACAGGGAAATTCGCGTTATTTTTCATGATAAACGGGGAGATTCGGTGTAATTTTTAGGGTTGATTTGATCGAAATAAAAGTTTATGTAATTGCAAAACTATAGAAAATACTAATATTTACAATTTATTATACAAACAACAATATGTACCTTCAAAAACAATGAATAAACAACATCTGAATCAATACGAGTTACAACTTACAAAAAACCATTGATTAAAAAAAGTATTAATATTTGAATGACACTCCGAATACCCTGCAATATCCTTTTAAAATGAAGAAGAAGATAATTTAATTGTTAATTTGATTTGTCATTGTCCTGATGATGCCTTTTTAGGCGAAAACGTTTGACAAAGTTGAAGAATATAAAAGTGAATTTAAACTGCGTTTTATTTAATTAATATCCTTTTAAAATATTTAATTTTTGTGCATTTAGTCTCTAGATGAGGGTTATCTAATTTTTTGAGGGATGTTGGCTTTTATGAAAGCCTCAAGTTGTGCTCTTGGCTAATCCAGCAGCAGCTTAACTCCTTGATGTATTTTCCTTCATTGATGTCACGATTCAAGTCTGATTGGATGTCCAGGACAGTTCTGCTTATCATTTATTTTTTTAATAAAATAGATTTGTGAATAGGAATGCAATTCACCAACCTACTCTGCCTGGCCAGAAACAGATATTAATATCATTAATGAAAAATTAATTACGAGTATTGTTTATTTTAAATTATTATTCATTTATAATTAACCAATTACATTTGTTGAACCAGGGTCAAATTTATGGTCAAATGATCCAGGCGGGGATCGAACCCCGCGTCTAGCGTTCTAGCGTGTTTCAACGTTGAAAGATCAGCCCACTAAGCCCCCTCGGCTATAACACCGACCATTTTTTCTGTGCTTTGCACCTTGCAAAGGGTTTTCACAGGATTTTTTTCTTTCCCACAAAATAGTTGCGTTGCAGAAGCGACACATAACAACTTTTTCGCACAATTTCTACCAAAAGTACGAAAATTCGCGATATTTGCGTAAAACCTCAAATTTTGCGTTATTCGCGTAAAAACATCAAAATTCGCGAATAAATTCGTTTTATCGCGATCGCGAAATTTTCCAGTCCCTACTTATAGGTTGTTATGCGGCTGACTACCCATACTGTAAAAAATTGGTTCACTTTGCCAATGTCACCCCTGTTTCAGGGAAGGACGGCAAGAGTTGCAAGGCTTATGTTCATTTGAGATTGGGTTTTTATATTGTAGGTCCACATGCGGCATGTGTTAGCGCGAAATTATACATATCTGCTTGTGGGAATGCATTTAATATAAATCTTAAGTGATATATATCTTTGCAGCTTAGATTAGATTAGATTAGATAATTCAAACAGATTGTTAATTTATCTCCTTTTTTGTAGAATATTGTGTGTTTCCTTCTTTATCCAGGAGAGTTTGATGGTTTTGATTTTCCCCACTCCTCGGAGATGATAGAACAGTTCAAGGACAAATTTGGCTTGAAGACCTTCCGTCCCAATCAGCTGCAGGTCATCAACGCCACCCTCACGCAGCACGACTGCTTTGTTCTGATGCCAACCGGAGGAGGTATGTATGAAAAACCTGTTCGCTAATAGAAATTCATCATCATTTTGTAGAGGCAGTGTGTTGTGCTAGCCCATTGTCTGTGCTGGTCGCCATCCTTTTGAGTTGTGAATAGGAGTCGACACCCATGCCAATTCAAATCAGGGAAGTATGATGTTATTGAACGACACCTCTTGATCATCACACAGATGGTGAGGTAACGTCAGAACAATAGACAAATTTAGATCACAAGTTAGGAAAAAAAAAATTGATGGCAGCAATTGAAATCTCAAGGAATTCTAGTTTGTTGTTAATCTAATAAATCATCCATGCATACGTTATCATCAAAATAAAGAACATGTGAATTGCTTAGAATCAAAGGCAGAAATCTGGATGTTTTTTTTTAATTGCGGTAAATATGCAGAGTCATATCAGACTCATTTTATCTCATTTAAATAAAATTCTTGTTTCCAGCTTTCAGTTCTTATATGACGCATATAATATAGCGTGACATGGCTTGATTTTTCACAATTGTGTCATGAAGGCAATGACTTGGATGAGACGAAAAGTATTTACTCAACTTTTACTCAATGTCACCCCTGTTTCAGGGAATGTCGGCAAGAGTTGCAGGGCTTATGTTCATTTGAGGTTTGGATTTTATTTGTAAGTACACAATCAGCATTTGTAAGCGCGAACTAAACGTGTTTGTTTGTGGGCATACATCTGAGAGCTTTGAATGACTATATCCTTGCAACTTAGATTATAGATTATAGTACGCCGCCCAATCTAAGGTGGAATACTTAATGGTATAAATATACATACACCAAAGTATCTTAAAATGAGAAATATTTAGACCGTTGGAATATCATTGCATGTTTTAAATTTTCACTTTCATGGTCAGCGTTAGATGACAAATTCTTTTTCAATTTTGCGTCTGACCATGTTCTATTCGCAGCTTTTATATCTGCCGACGTTTAGCTTTCACAAGCAGAAAGCATTCTCACGGCTGATTATGAAAGCGGCGCGGCGGTCTTCACATTTCCTTCTATATATCTATAATCTAAGTTGCAGGATGTATATTCACATTTCGCTCTTGAGGTGTGATACACACAAAAACAGCGCTCACCAAATAAATCATCCTAATATTATTATTATTATTAAGGCTCATATTTAATGCATGCCCACTAGTAGGCACATATAAGTTTGCACTTAACACATGCTGTATGTGTACATACAAAATAAACCAAGCCTCACATGAACATGCATTCTCTCCTTTTGTTATGACTCGCTATTTCAGAAATTTGATCCATCCCTACTTTTCTCGGTCTTCCTTCACCACGGCTTCCTCTACCTCGCTACTGGTAACTGGCTGGAAGGAAGTAAACTGGAAGTAGGAAATGATTGTGAATGTTGTTGCAGGTAAGTCCCTGTGCTACCAGCTGCCCGCCATCCTGACCCCCGGCGTGACCATTGTGATCTCTCCCCTCAAGTCCCTCATCCTGGACCAAGTGCACAAGCTCAACTCTCTGGATGTAAGTAAACTAAACAGTGCTCCTGCAAGGTGAGCTTTCTAGTGATGACCCTAATCTAATCTAAGTTGCAAAGATATGTTTCATTGAGGATTCACATTATATGCATTTTCACAAGCAGACACGTATAAGTTTGCGCTTCAACATGCGGACTTACAGTATAAAAACCCAAATCTCAAATGAACATACACCCTGCAACTCTTGCCGACCTTTCCTGGAACAGGGGTGACACTGGCAAAGTGAAAGTCAAGGAACATACCCAACAAATTACATTTTTGTAAATCACAAATAATAATATGTATAAACATAAAAAAAAATACAGAATACAAAATTCTAATTTAAAAACCCTAGCCCTAGTCGCCAGCCCGCCAACATTACAGATCAACCACCATTTCTTTCTGTCCTTACACACTTCTTTCATATCATCCAGAGTCATAACCTTCTTCATAAGCTCTCCTGTTATTATGACTCTGGATATCCCATTCATTCAATATTTCAGGAATTTGTTCCATCCATACCTTACCTGCCATGCGACTGCCGTGCTGTATTGTTTTATCAAGATATTGACCTTACTTTAAGGCCTTAGGCTAACTGAGCAAAATCTTTGATTCACAAGACTCATAAATGTAATTGGTTCCGTCTGGAAAAGCACTAACAAGTAAATGATTGGTAAACTCAAGACTACCACAAGCATTATATTATTATTTGATGACAAATGAACACCAAAGGTTCATCCAGCCTTACAGACTACTTAAAGTTTCTGTTTTAGTTTTCAAACATATTTCGGTAAACGCTACGGTTGATTTTCAACGTTAAGTTTTATACTTTTGTATACTGAACGTGAAGTGTGTAAATTGATTTCTATGAATAGAATAAACTCACAGAATAGAAACCTGTCAGATTTATGCCTGTAAGTTTATGACATGACTTGCTGGAACTTCCGTGCCGGTGTAAATCACATTTTACTCCAACTATCTACTTATTTCATAAATGCAGAAAATCAGCTGATGAGATGATGGACTCACAATAAAAAACCCTTGATTATGAAAAGAAAACGAAAACGCTTGCTACCTGTATATGCTGAGAAATAAGTATTTATTTAATGTTTACTTACCACCAGCAGCGGCTCTAGCTAAAACTCGCGGGAGGGGATGACCTTGAAAGAAAATCTGTAACGAGATGGATTTGTTTGTTAGGTAAAATGGAACATGAGATTTGAATTTGAATGAAAAGGAAAACAAAGGAAGGCAGAAAGGGGAGGAGAAGCTTGCCTGGCGTGAGAGCCACAAGCCTGTGTAATTAAGAATAAAGAATATTATTGTGCTGTGGTTAATTGTGTATACATTGTGAAAGAAATAAAAGTAAACATATTAAAGTGTGTATGTTATATTATTAATTGTGTCAATCAGCAGGACAGAAGAAAAACCCTCACATTTTTAATTTCAGATGTTGTCAGTAAAGTTGCATATTTTTCTGACAATCCATGAATTATTATGTCCATAAGTTCCTTATCATGCATTCTTTTATTTAATAAATTATTTTTTGATTTTACCTTTAAAATATAAACAGATGCATTATCATGACCTTGTACCATATTTAAAATTTCTAACTTAAGATTCCTTTGAAAGTCATATTTTTCAAATTGTTGTAAGAATTTGGTTTTAAAAATTTTCCAATCAAATTCACAGTTAATTGCTCTGTACCAAGTTAACGGAAAATCTGTTAAAAATATAGGCATACACTCTACCAAATAATCTAATTTTAATTTGTAGACTTTGGCTAATTCTTCTAACCTTATTATAAATTCATTTGGTTCACTTTCACCATTAAAAGATATTTTTAATTTGAGAGGATCAAAATTTATGGACTCCATTGTGTTACTTTTTAAATCCTTTTTATTATTTATTTTTTTAGATTTCATCATTTGCTGTATATTTTCAATTTATGCTTGTCTTGTCTTGTATCCCAAATATTTTAAACTATCTTTGCAAAATTCACATTTTGAAAATTTTACCGTTAACCCTGCTTCTTGTAATATATTTTTAACTTGTTTTAATAAATTTAAATGTGAATTGAAATCTTCGTTAATAATAATTAAGTCATCGATATAACAAAATATGTTAGTATCAAATTTAGGTCCAAATAATTTGTCTAATAAACGCTGTGTTTCAGAACTTGAATTTTTTAAACCGAACGGCATTTTTGTGAATTGAAACAACCCTCTATTTGGTACGACGAAGGCAGTTTTTTCTTTGGACGATTCTTCTAGTGGAATTTGCCAAAACGCCTTGCTTAAATCTATTGAAGAGATATACTTGGCATTTCGTAAATTTGCTAAAACTTGATTTAAATTTGGAATGGGGTAGTTATCTCGTTTTGTTACTTCATTGAGTCTTCTAGAGTCCAAACAAAATCTAGGCGTTCCATCCTTTTTAATTACAATCACAACAGGACTGGACCACGAAGATTTGGATTGTTCAACTATACCTTCTTTTAACATTTTATCTAACTCTGTGTTAACCTGTCTCTGTCTTGCTGGACTGAGTGGATAATACTTTTGTTTTATTGGAGGACCTTCTGTCTGAATTCTGTGTTCAATGAGGTTTGTGCATCCTAAGCCTATTTTTTCATAAGAGATGTCCTTGAAATCATTTTCTATTGTTTTTAATTGCTGTAATTGGTTATCTGTTAATTTAGTTCTATTTGTAATTTTACCTAATTCACTAATATTTTTGCTATTTGAATATGTAATTTTACTTATTAAACTCGGTTCTAATTCAAATTTTATCCAAAAATCTATTCCAAAAATTAAGTCTTGTTGTAAACCTTGTAAAACATAAAAATCTACATGTTTTATTTGATTGTCACATTTTACCTCTAAATTTATTTTACCAAGTATTTTTATATTTTTACCATTTGCCAACGATATATTTTCATGGGTTTTTATAATTTTGTAATTTCTTTGTAAAAAATAATCAAATGTTTTTTCATTGATTGCAGAAATAGATGCACCTGAATCTAGTAAACCTGTAAAATTTTTGTTCTCAATATTTACTGTTAAAAATGGTCTTTTATCAAATTGTTTAGCAAAAATGAGTGGTGCAATTTGATAATTTTTATTAAAAATTTGAATGAAATTAAGCCAGCTCTTCATTTCTGATTTTTGTGTTTGTACTGAAGGCCGACTATCTACAAGTTTTTTTGAATTACTATTGTATGTCGTATTTGTTCTGTTTTGTATATTTATATTTCTGTGCATTTTTGTTTTGTCTGTATAATCACTTTTTTTATTTTTAACAAAACAATCTTTTTGTACATGTCCTGTACGCTTACATGAGTAACAGATTACTGTGTGTTTTTTAAAATTTCCATTTTTTATAAAACAATTTCTTTCCACATGCCCTCTTTTATTACAAAAGTAGCATACTATATTATTTGTGAAACTTCTACATTTATTCTGTATGTAATCTAATTTTCTATTTTTAGTCCAACAATCTATTTCATCATGTCCTAATTTATTACAAAAATTGCATTTTTGCATTACATTTTTCTCTTCTGTGTCATTCATTACATTTAAATTTTTACATTCATTAAATTTTATAAATGATTCAAACTTGCTACATATTGTAGATAATTCCTCTGTATTTTTAGAAATAAAAGTAAACATATTAAAGTGTGTATGTTATATTATTAATTGTGTCAATCAGCAGGACAGAAGAAAAACCCTCACAAATCTTATGCTCACCTGTGTCCTGGCCATACACTGCACCAGTCACCTGCTCCCTACTGCGCTCAGCGCGGATGGCGACTCGTTTGATACACGTCAATGAAGGGCTCCCGTCAGGCACATTAGCTTCAGTAACCTCGACGTTCTGGGGAGGGTGGGACTTCTTAGAGTCATGCGTTAGCCCCTGACTTGAGGATTCTCTTTTTCCTTTCTTGAGTAGAGTAACTTTAGCTGATTAACTTCAACGGGAAGGCCTTCCGCCGCCAAAAAAAACATTGCAAGTGAAGTATCACCAAGTGAAGCGACTCCGCATGAGTTGTATGAACTTGGTGGGTGGAGGTGGGTAAAGTGCTCCCTCCTGCTCACCACCATACAGTAGGCGGGCAGAATAAGGGAAACATCACAAGGCTGATAATGCACAGGCCTCTTATTTGATTGTTTTCACATTTTTATTTAAGTAAGAATCACAATGAATCACAGTAATTAATAATAATAAAATGTTTATTCACAATCGCATAAAAAAAAAATCTTTACGAACTAAAAAAAATTGAGGCATGAAAACTTTAATTTTACGTTATTTTCATTGCTGTTTAATAACTTGTTTCGTTATTTTTAAACTTTTCTACAAAAACTTAAATGTTTTTAGATAAATTTACAATTTTGTACAGAATTCTTGAGATTTCGGACTTATCACGTTGAAAACGCCACGAAACTGGCGGTAAATAAATCTAAAAAGTAACAACCTATAGTTAACCAAAGAGAAACAATGACAATCACTGTTACAAATTTACGGTGTGAGTCCCCGACACAAATCTTAAACAATATTATGATGTGTACCTCGATGTACCTACACAGTTTGCTCCTACGTCACAGTGGGATATTCAGAAGTCACCCCATGGGCAATATGTTCAGCGTTTGAAATACGCATGCGCGATAACGTTGTATTTTGTATTGTACAAGCAGTCGCCACTAACACATACAAAGAAATCTCGGAGATCCGAATGACTATCCCCATGTACGAATCGTTCAACTTCGGCCCGGCCGATGGCCGAGTGCCGGCCGAAGGAGTCCGCTCTCATTAATAAATCGAGATGTATGTATGTACCTACTGTATAACTCGATGTATTGATGAGAGGGGACAAGATTTGAGCCTTCAAATTGTGAAAAGCATTTCTCGTATTAGCCAAAATATTTCCCAACAGTTTTAGCGCGCTACGTATATATTACTCTAAAATTAAATAATTTGTAACAACTTTAAGTTCATTTTTATTATATTTCGCCTCTAGTAAATAATTGTTTTTTCTATTTCATCCATAGGGATGTTCCCCACTTTCCCCCAATGAAGAGCCGCCACCGCTTACCACAATTTGCCGTTAGTGCAGTACGGTCCGTATTCTAGTGATAGCACTTCAGACTCGTAAATGGAAGGTTATGGGCTCGAATCCAGGAGGAGCTCAAAAAATACCATTTATATTTTCAAATATGCTCTTTGTTGGGTTGAAAAATTAATAAACCCCTTACCAAAGGTACCGGTCACCAAAGGTCCATCCAGCCTTACAGCAACTAGGTCTTGCTTGAGAATTGGTGCTTTCTGTACCTAACGACGGCCAAGCTTGCAGAGGGCTCTTGACATGTGATTCACACAAAAACAGTGGTAACCTAATAAATCATCTTTATATTATTATCATAACAACTATTCGCGCCATCTCTAACCATAATCTTCTCTTTCTCTTCACATTTCATCTGTAGAAATACTTAAGAAGTTAAATTTTTTTAATTCTTATTACATCTGCTGACAGATTCCTGCGGCCCATATGTCGGGTGACATCAGTCTGTCCCGAGTGGAGGACATCTACCGGCAACTGTCCTACAAGGAGCCGCCCATCAAGCTGCTGTACGTCACCCCGGAGAAGATCTCGGCGTCCCCCAAGTTCCAGAGCATCCTGGACTCTCTGTACGGCCGCGGGAAGCTTGCCAGATTTGTGATTGACGAGGCCCATTGTGTGTCGCAGTGGGGACATGACTTCAGGTGAGAACCTCCTTGATATTATTTAAACATTATTTAGTGAAAAACATTGAGTTGAAAATGAACTACTAGAATATTAGAAATGCAAAGTGCCCGAGTATGTGAAAGTACAGGAAACGTGGTCAAATGATTCAAGTTTTTTTAATGGTTGGTGTGAAATTGACCCCCATGCTGTTAATACTTGGTCCACTTTTGTTAATGCTACCCCTGTTTCAGAGAAGGGCGGCAAGATTTGAGATTTATTTTTATTTTTATTTTGTAAGAGCACATGATGCATGATCTTACACAAGCCTGCTTGATGATGATGATGATGAGTTGATGATTTCTTTACAGCGCCACTCCACGTGTGCTTGTGCAAATGATGCTAGAAAAAAAAGAGCAATTGCAATAGTCTATTTTTGACATCACAAATGCGTTCACTAGTGCTTTCCTTGGCAGGCAGTTATTGACAAGCTTGATCTGCTGTAGTCCATAGAAACCTGAACTGTGTGTGTGGGCATGCATTGAATATGAACCTTAAGTGTTAATATATCTTTGCAACTTTGAGTATAGATAGATAGATATAGATATTATATTATTTTAAACTAAGACAAAGTAATAGTTATTTATGCCACTGCCTAGTAATGATAGTCTTTGTAACACGAGTGCTAGTTTGTGCCATGAGGCGCAGCCGAATGGCACAATAGACAGCACGAGTGTTACAAAGACTAATTACGTGCAGTGGCATACAATACTTTTTCTACAACCATAAAATAATAATAAAATAAGAAATAATAGGCATTATGATGTCTTCGTTCATTTGAAGTGAGTAATCAAAACCTTACCATTGTTAGAACGGATAAGTTCTTGTGCGCTTCGCTTATAAACATGTTTATTTGTTGCGGTGAAAATATCTTAATTATTTACCTTTAAAGCCATTTCAATATCTTTTCAAAAAGGGATACAATTTGAAGTTTTCCGAAAAATCAATTCGGTGGTTTCAGATTGAAGTAAGTAGTTCCATAACACTTTTCACTTTCATTTTACAGATAATAACTAGTTTATCGGTTCTGTTGGCTATTTTATTTGTTTTATTGGTGATATATTTTACCACATATTGCTGTATTAACTTTTGTACTGAATTATTTATGGGAAATAAATTACTTTACAAATCAATGACATGTTGCATTGGAGATTGGAGAGTCGGCCATTTTAACAAATGGCAGACTTATACAAACCACGCATGCGCGAAAGCATTCGGCGCCTGCGCGGGAGCGTGACTTTGTAAATCGATCAATAGAAAGTACATAGATAGACAACGTCTGTTTTTTCCGATTGTGACAAACTAAGACGAAAACTAGCTATCGGTAAACAGCGAAAATATTAGGTATAAGTTATTTACGTCAAAAACAGATATGAACATGGCAGTTGCCTGGTAACTGATTTTAATAAAACCCCGCTTAAAACAAGCGTGCTTTTGTTTGGCGCACAAATCAACTAAGACGCTGCATCTATATATTTTATATTGATGGGTATGGACAAAGATGGCGAACCAAAGAATTATGAACGGAATATAATTGAAGTTATTATTTACAATTATTGCAGATAGTAGAAGTAAAAATCAATGTTATATTTATTTTCTCGTAAGGAAAAATGTATGATTACTAGAATAGGTATGCACAATAACTTCTAAGGGTTTTTTACCTCTATGAAATCATACATTTGCACAACCGCGCATGAACCTACTAAAACTCTCATTGCGCATGCGCATATTCTCATTTCAACACGGTTACCGGTTGCGTAATGTAACATTACGCAACGGGTGTAGAAATGTATATCATTGTGATTGCATTAGCCGTTTTGTAATTAGTAAATTACCAAATGGGAGTAGAAAAAAATGCTTTGTGTTATTCTTTTTCAATCCAAACTCTAGCCTCCTTCACAACGAGTGATTGAGCTATTGCCCACAATACTTGATCTAATCTTAAATGGCACTGTTGTGTTGCAGGCCTGACTACAAGAAGCTATGTGTGCTGCGCGACCGCTTCCCCCGGGTCCCGCTGATGGGGCTGACGGCCACCGCAGCCCCGCGTGTGAGAGCCGACATCCTGCATCAGCTGCGGGTGCCACACTGCAAGTGGTTCCTCAGCAGCTTCAACAGACCCAACCTCAAGTACCAGGTGCTGCCTAAGAAGCCCGGTAGCGTCACCAAGGACATACAAGACATCATCAAGACCAAGTTCTTCAGGTACTTTATTTTATCATATAATTTTTTTAACAGGATCTATTTCATTCCAGCCAGGAAAAGATATTACATTGTCTTAAAAATAAAATTATTTTTTCTTAAACGTAGTTTAATTTTCACAATAATATTTTATATCTCGAGCACTTTCGACCTTCAATACTCAGGTCATTATCAAGAGTGATGTATGTCAAATTAAAATTATTAATAACAAACCATAGATCAAAATTATATAAATTCAAATAAATAATAAATTTTAAATAAATAATATTCAAACAAATAATTTATTAGATTTTGTAGGGTTTGTGTATTCACACAGTGAAAATTCATTTTTTTAAAAAATAAAATTATTTTTTCTTTAATGTAGTTTATTTTCACAATAATATTTTATATCCCCCCTGCTCATCGCTCCTTTTTGCAATCCGCCATAGCCCAACCCCTTTAATTTTACTTTTATTCTTTGACATTTTGCTGTTATTATTATTATTTGTCTTTTTGTGTTGACTCAATAATTTTATTTGTGCTTTAAACATTTTATTTTTGACCCTCGGATGTTTGAATTAATTTATTATAATTATTATATATTATTTTATGTTTTCTTCCTTTTAATTGCTTTAATTTTGGACTGTTATATTTAATTTAAATTAAGTTCATCTTTATTGTACCTATACCTACCTATTTATTTGAATTTATATAATTTGGATCTATGGTTTGTTCTTAATAATTTTAATTTGACATACATCACTCTTGATAATGACCTGAATATTGATGGTCGAAAGTGCTCGAGATATAAAATATTATTGTTAAAATAAACTACGTTAAAGAAAAAATAATTTTATTTTAAATAATTTATTGTACCTATACCTACCTATTTATTTGAATTTATATAATTTTGATCTATGGTTTGTATTTAATAATTTTAATTTTACATACATCACTCTTGATAATGCCCTAGTATTGAAGGTCGAAAGTGCTCGAGATATAAAATATTATTGTGAAAATTAAACTACGTGTAAGAAAAAATAATTTTATTTTAAGTAAAATGAATTTTCACTGTGTGAATACACAAACCATTGACCAATAACATCTGTGGACAAGAAGTTATTTTAACGAAAATAGACATATATATCTGTCTCAACTTACTTACGAAAATGGTCATTAGTTAGAAAGAGAACAAAGAACTTCACAGTTGCATTTTCGTTTGTACAAAAAACTCAACAAAACCCCAAAAAAAAATCTTGAATGTTGGTACCATTGCAAAAAATGGCTGCCGATTTGACCGGAAATAGCTAAAGTTAACAGAAAACACGCGTTATAAAAATTGTGATCGCCAAAATTGATGCCAGTATTTTATATTTTCGAAGTGTATAATCATATATTAATTTTATCACTCATTTCATTATAACCATTGTGATACTTTATGCGTAATATTTGTAATTGTTGCCGCCATACATTCGGGGTACCACTGCAACGTTTGACACAAGAGGAGCGCAAGAGGGAACAAGTATGAACCAATTCAGTACTTAAGTTACCGCTCTCCTATATTATAACTCTATGACACAAACCCTACAAAATCTATTACATTGTCAATTAATAATTCATGAATTTTACATAATGAACTATTAACCGTCTTGGCGCAATTTGTCAATATAGCAATTTATTTTTATTTATTTCAATTCAGAACTCTTATTAACAGTCAATTAATAATGGTCTCGGACTACTCAAAATAATCTTCGGCTATGTGACGTCACCCATAGTAAATAACAAGTGGATTCCCAATTATTAGGGATTTTTTTCTAGTTCACAGCACTGTTGTCGGTAATGTTAAATGCAGCATGGCCCTTTTTAGGGTCTTCTCAAACTACCTACATAATATTGTATTATGATTATGACGCTCTGTACTGTCTTTAGCCCGAGCAGGTGACATTACATATATACCTACCCCAAATTTTAAATATTCTTAGTCCATTACCCAATTACATCTGTTAACTCAGGGTCAAAGCTTGGCACTTTTTTATCTAAAAAAAATGTGTCCAATTACCACCAACTGTATCAAATTACCGAATGTGTCAAATTACCACTGACTGTGTTAAATCACCAGTTGTGTCAAATTACCCTTGGACATAGCGCCAACTATTTTAACAACCCAAGGCGATTTTCCCTATGCTTTACTAAACTCATTTAGATTTCAAACATATTTATATTCTTAAAAACTTCTCCATCAGATTGGTTTATAAGTTAATCTAAAATTCACATTCTTCTATCATTTCATAAAGCTCAATGCCAATGGTCCATTGTAAAATGGACAATTTACTTATTTCAAATTATTTAATTTCAAATTATGGTCCCAAAAATTACAGTTCCATGGTTTTATTTAAAATAAAAATTTGAGATTTATATAGCTGCTTTTCATGATACGATTATCCCAAGAACACTTGCTTATACGAGCGTGTGAACAGTCAGGTCTTAAAATTTCTTTGAAACATATTTTCTACATCCGTCTCACGCAGGTCATCTGGAAGGCCATTCCATACAGTTGGAGCTGCCACCTACGGCTCGCTCTCCACTTTCTTTTCAAGTATTCCATAACACATTGTATTCCGTGTTGTCCAGACAATCTGGCATAGTGTACTGCCTGTCCCGCAACGAGTGTGACAAGCTGGCGGCCGACCTATGCTCAGCTGGCATCTCTGCAGGCAGCTACCACGCCGGTCTCTCCGATGTGCAAAGGGAGCGGGCGCAGACCCGCTGGCTGGATGACAACACACAAGTGGTAACTTATTGCATATTCACTTAATAACTGCTGATAAAAAACTTAATACACGTTTCATTCATTTATACATGTGTAATTTAAGTGGGCTTATAAACATCAACATGATGATCACAAATCTTTGTAAAAATGGGGTCATTGTTGATGACCATAATAAAATATTTAAAAAAATATGTTAGTATGAAACAAATGGACAAATTTGAAAAAAAATCTCGGCGGGCAAACGTTACTTGTATATAGGACTAAGGCGCTTGCTCATAAGATTGAACTAGGAGGTGGGTCTTTAGCACTTTGCAAAAACTTATCTCAGAGTCTAGATCCAGTAGTCGCGATGGAAGGATGCTCCACAGTGCTAGAGCAGCCACCTTGAAGGCTCCATCACCAAAAGCAGTTTTCGACTTCCTCATGGGGCTATCCAGGAGGCTGAGTCTTGCTTGCACTTCTTGGTAGGTTTCTGCTCCGTGCCTTGATCTACCAAAGAGAAAAAATGTGACTTAAATGCATTTGAAATTTGACCATCAAGTATCAGATGCAGGTCTTAACAGACTCCACGAAGCTTGATGGTGGTTTTTTTTTTTTTTTTTTAAGAAATCCTGTGCGGGAGACTCCCTAGGTTTCTAGAGACTCTAGGGGTCTATGACACTTGTTGTAGTGCCGCAGAGGTGTACGAGCTTGGTCGTCGCTATAAAGCGCCAATACTCAAGCAAGACCCAGTTGCTGTAAGGCTGGATGGACCTTTAGTGACCGGTCATTGGTAAAGGTTTATGAATTTTTCAACCCAGCGAAGAGCAAATTTGGATATATAAATGGTATATTTTTTGTGCTCCGCCGGGATTCGAACCCACAACCTTTCTATTCAGAGTCCGCAGTGCTACCACTGAGCTACGGACCGGTCATGGTTGATGGTTGAGCATTGGTAATATATATGTATACATGGATTTATAAGGACTGGATGGGCTGAGAAAGCAATCCTTTGTGAATTAGAAATGCGCTACCCCACTCATCATAGAAAAATCCAAATTCAGTCTATCGGTAACCTTCCAACTATTAACAGGTGTGTTTCCTAACTGGAAAGAAAAATCGTAAAAATGCCAAGCCACCCATTTTCCAAACGCACAAACTATACGAGAAGTTGTAATAAAAAATCTGGAGTAACTTTTCACTCGTAATTACCAGTGAATTTTAATATTTAAGTAAATTCAATTGGTATTTTATCTGCCGATACCTTTAGCCACAAAACAATAGCCCCGCTGTCAAACCGTCAGCCATTTTTAGTGATAGAGATGTGATGATGATAAAATATAGTATCTGATACCGTCACGTGAGAACATTTTTTTTTGTGAAATGTATGTATTTGAAGTGGTCTGTATTTCAAAATTCAAAATTTAAATTTCTACCCTACACTTTTTGTTTCATTTATCCTTTTATATTGCAAGGAAATTGGATTCAAAAGAATAATTTTTTACTTTGTCTTCCATAGATATTACTCCTAACAGTCCTAACATGATTGAAAAAACTTAAAATTAAAAAAATGTAATTGAAATAATTTTCACAAGTAATTATGTAACTTTAAGTAAAAAAATTACGTTTATGGAACAGAAGCATTAAAAAGTATCATATATTTTCAAAACCTTTGACAACACTAAATTATGTTGTCAAGGAAAATAACATCAACAATTCGTTTCTAAGCAACATTACCTGCTTACATAAATTAACGACGGAGTAGAGACACATAACGTGATAGAAAAGGACAACAACAAAAAACGTATGTTGTGCGAGCGAGACAAAACAAGGGACAATGTCTGGCGAAATTAGATTTCAGTGACTGTATGGATCACAGTGTTTGGAACTAAATCAAATAAATAGCCTCTCCATTTAATAGAACTCCATGTATGTATATATATTATTCTGTAAAAAAACCTTCTTTAAATAATTGATGAATTATTCCGTGTTGCATGTTGGCAGGTGTGTGCTACAGTGGCATTTGGCATGGGCATAGACAAGGCGGACGTGCGCTACGTGATCCACCACAGCCTGCCCAAGAGCGTGGAGGGCTACTACCAGGAGGCGGGCAGGGCCGGCCGGGACGGGGAGCTGGCGCACTGCCTACTTTACTACAGCTACACTGACGTCATGCGATACAGGAAGCTGCTCGACAGTCAGTCACTGGTTCATACACATTCTAAATAACATCGACAAGGTGGGCGTGCGCTGCGTGATCCACCACAGCCTGCCCAAGGGTGTGGATTCTAAATTTCTTACTTCAGTGTTGCTTACTTCGGTTCCTTGACTAATAGGTTGGTATGAAGCGGACCCCCATGCTTTAAAAACATAGCTCTCTTTTCCCAAGCACACTTTGCTACTTAGATTATAGATTGAATACTTTAGGTTGAAAAGATAAAATAAGCATTAAAAGTTTTCAATTGCATGTAAATAAATATACAGTAGTTCAAAGTCGCGATTCATGAAATTGCAAATGTATCGCGTAATTGTTAGGTTTGCAGATTTCTAAAATGTTCTGATGAGTGACCGGGAAGATTTGGCGTCCTAAGGGGCAAGGGGGTGTGTTTAACCAGTTGATACAATGACGCAAAGGGGCCTTCCATAAATTACGTCATCGATTTTGGCCGATTTTCGACCCCCCCCCCCCTTACAATCATCCTATAGTCATTATCTAAAGACCCCCTCCCCCCCTCTTGCTGTAATAATGGATGAGCTTAATAATTAATAATGTTATATTACTTACATAATATTTTGTATATTTTGTAGAAATTGGTATTTACAAGAACGACGTCACTTTTGGTACTCGTACATCATTTGCCATCATCCGCAGACCAGACTCCCCCCCCCCCTTAATGCGAATGACGTAATATATGGACAGCCCCAAAGCAAAAAAGCCTCACATGAACATTAACCTTGCAACTCCTGCCGTCTTTCGCTGAAACACGGTGTGGCATTAGCAAAAGTGAACATGATTTTTGCAGCATGGAAATTAGCCTCATACCAACCTATTTGTCAAGAAACTTGAAGTAAAACACGAGGTAAATTAATTACGGCTATTTTACAGAAGCAATAATAGTATCAGATATTTTATACCCTTGACCACACTTAAGTTTTGTATTGTAACCACGGAGATACGTTGCTATAGTAACAAAGTAATAACTTCAATAACTGGTGCTTCATTATGATGATGATGATGATTTCTTTATCAGCGCCGTTTCGTAACTCAATGTCACTCCAAGGGCGCTTAGTATTTTACTGGGCGAAAAAGTGTGTCTTCATCCTCCTCTTTAGGTTCTCAATCGTCCTAGACCTCCGGATTTCTGGTGGTAGTTGATTCCAGGTCGCAGGGTCGGCCGCTGCAAAAGCACGTTCTCCGAAAATAGTGGCAATTTTTCTTTTAGGTTCATTTAGCAGGGTTTCCACTTTTCATTCATGTCGTTAGGATCTAAATAAAATTATTTGCCGCTCCATGTAATTATTACCTCCATGCTTAAACATGTAAAATAATAACAACCTGTCTTCCCAAGCCTTCATTTTATAAAAAGCTAATAAATTTAAATGGACAGTGGAGCTTTTGCTTTTATACTACTCACGTACTGTAGAAAATGTTTCACTTTGCCAATGACACCTTTGTTTCAGGGAAGGGCAGCAAGAGTTGCATGGTTTATGTTTGTTTAAGATTTGTTTTTTTATTTGTAAGTACACATGCAGAATATGTAAGCGTGGACTACACATGTCATTTAACACTATGTATGCGGGCATTTTCCCACCAGATGGCGGCGTAGAGTGGGTGTTTTTTGAAATTTTCACCTTTTAATTTTTTTTTTTTTTTGAAATTTTTTGCCACGTTTTTACAAGTTTCCCGCGCCCTACCGCTAGGCGCGACGAAACGAGTTTACACGTCTCCCGCACGTTACTATAAAAAGGTGTATGACGAGTTAACTAGTTTCCCGCAAACGATGTGTTAATATAAATCCTTAATGTTCTATATATTTGATCATAAGTTACTTAGATCATAGATTATAAAAAAACTAGGGGCTCCGCCCCTGGCTGCTACGCAGCCCAACCCTAAAAATTAAAAAACTAAATATAGCATGGCTTCTCCGCGTTAAAATTTGTAAAATAATTAATTAGAAATAGACAAAAAATTATTTACTTGTGTAAAAAGTTTGCGAATACTATCTATTATTAAAAAAAAAACTTTTGCATATAGTTTCTTGTCATTTGCTTTACTCTCATCTGTCCAACCCTTTTATCTTTCACGCACCGGGGAAATCTCGCCTCGTAAACAGTTAAAAATTGGCAGAATTAATACATAGAAAATGTTCGATTGACGGTATATGCAATATTCATACCCAACTTGATTTAAGGAAGTGAAGCTGGGCGCTGAATGAAAGATTAGAAAAGTCCATAGGTAAGTTGTCCAGGTACGGACTGGTGATCAGTTCTCGGAATCTTACAACGTTCTAAGTGGAGTGCCCCAAGGTTCAGTGTTGGGACCGATTTTATTTGGCATATTTTTAACTGACCTCAAGGATGTTGTAAGATCTGATTTATCCCTCTTTGCTGATGACACTAAACTTATGGGGAACCCCCTCATAGTTCACAATGAGATACAAAGTGACCTAGATCGCATTGTCCAATGGACCAAGGAATGGCTGATAACTTCAAATGCTGAGAAGTGCACGGTATTGCATGTGGGAAGTAATAATCCTAAACTACAGTACACCATTGAATCGAGAATATTGCAAAGCGTGAAATCGCAGAAAGACCTAGGAGTAACTGTAACAGAAACCTGAAGTGGGATAAACAAGTTTTCATAATTACAAAAAAGGCTAATTCAATGTTGTACACAATACGGAAAGTTTTTTTTCACATTGATAAAGATCTTTTCTTAAGAATATACAAGTCATATGTACGACCTATGCTTGAATATGCATTCCAGATATGGAGTCCATATTTAAAAAAAGACATTGAACTCTTGGAAAGAGTACAAAGAAGAGCAACAAAAATGGTGTGGAATTTCAGGGACATGACATACGAACAGTGACTGAAAGAACTCGGCTTGACTACACTGGAACAGCGCAGACAACGCGGAGACCTGATCGAAACATTTAAAATATTAAGTGGGCATTACAATGCACCAGGACTAAGAAACATCTACTCCATGAACCCGTCTAGACGTATGAGAGGGAATTCGCTCAGGATCGCAAAAAAACCTAGTACAAGCAACCCTAAACATCACTTCCTCCCAAATCGTGTGGTCACATCTTGGAACAAACTTCCTGAAGATATAGTTAGTGCACCTTCAGTGAATGTGTTTAAAAACAGATTGGACAAACACATCAACAATAATGGTTTATTTAATGTTTAAGATTTGTTCTTAAAAAAAATAAAAATAAAAAAAAACATTTGAGTGCTGTGATATACACGCATCAGCCTTAGCTGCTAGTGTATAAAAAAGAAATAAATACATCCCGTGGTTCGAACCTGGGTTTTCCACCATCAGAGACGTGGACGTTGCCGCTAAGCTACGATGCGTTTCTACCATAGAGTTATAAGGTATAGAGATGAAGTCCAGACCAAAATAATGTCGCCTATTTTTTGGACTGAAGCGCTGAACCTCGATCTGCGTGAAATTGTAATGCTCAGTTTTGCCCTCATTACTTCGTCAGCGCTCGGATCGTTAACATCTCAATAAAAATGGTTTGCTGAGTGAAAGGATGCAAAAATAGGTCCGAAAAAAATTAAAAAGTGGATGGAATCACATTTCACAAGTAATTTTATGTTTTTTATATGCTAATTAACGTTTTATTTATATTTTGAACGAATTATTAACAGAGGCGTGCTAGAGGAGCGCGTTCACTAGATAGATAGTGTTTCAGCGTGTGTAAGAAAGGGACAACAGCGCCCAGGGCTGTACTCAAAATAATGACATGACTAAATAATGACAATGGACATGTTGTCGGTGGACATTATGTCGGGTGAACATTTTGTCCGTGGACATTATATCGGTGGACATTATGTCGGTGGACATTTTGTCCCGTGGACATTTTGTCGTGTTTCACTACTCCATTTGGGCATGTGGTATCAATTTATTTCTAGATAAAAGAGGAAATAATAGGATAAAAAAAGTGTTTTAATCGGAATCAAACTTCACGCAATTCATCTCTAGGTTAATCTTCACGTTTTCTAATAAAAATGATCTACAACTGTTGAGTGGCAGAGCCAAGCATAAGGAAAATTGATTGCGGTGCTTCCATTTATATTTTAGATTAAAAAAACATCGGCTATGTGACGTCACTCATCTAATCTATGCTAATTTGCATGGATATAATTATTACATTTGGAATTACGGCATGTGTTAGCGTGAAATTATATATGTCTGCTTGTGGGAATGCATTTAATATAAATCTTAAATGATATATATCTTTGCAACTTAGATTAGATTAGAATTCACATTAAGTGCATGCCCACAAGCAAATACGTATAAGTTCACACTTGCACATTCTGATCTCAAATCTCAAATGAACATACACCCTGCAACTCTTTGCTGACCTTCCCTGAAACAGGGGTGACATTGGCAGAGTGAACCATTTTCTATTTATGGTTGGTCAGATGCATATCGACCTATATAATAAAATAATATAAAAAATAAATTAAATTTTATAATTATACAATTAAAAAAACAATCTATAAAATTCACTATACTCTCTTGGGCATAGTGGATAAATAAATGTATTCCAAACAATCAGGAATATTTTTCAATGTAACCGCACTGTAAAACGTATGCAGTTGGGAAAAATGCTACATACAGTTCGATGCACTTATGTGTCTTTTTCAACTATCTCTATAAAAGTGTTTCATTTATGCTGAATTTATGACTCCCTGTCCTGTCTTTATCCCGGCCAAGTGAAATCACATTTTTTCCTCACATTTGAAATGTGCACTATCCATTATTTCACCAAGTGAAAGTTTTAGGGAACGCACACTTTCTTTGATTTAAAAAAAATGTAATTTGTCATGTATGTTCCTTGACTTATAGGTTGTTATGCGGCTGACCACCCATAATATAAAAATTGGTTCACTTTGCCAATGTCACCCCTGTTTCAGGGAAGGACGGCAAGAGTTGCAAGGCTTATGTTCATTTGAGATTGGGTTTTTATATTGTAGGTCCACATGCGGCATGTGTTAGCGCGAAATTATACATATCTGCTTGTGGGAATGCATTTAGTATAAATCTTAAATGATATATATCTTTGCAGCTTAGATTAGATTAGATTAGACACGGAACATTTTCCATAAACGAAAAAAAATATGAGTCACACGGCCGGATTAGGGAAAATGCAAACATTTTTTTTTCTTGGTTGCTTAGGACCATTGTCACATAGAAGAAAGACGTTTACCCGCCGAGAAAAAAACGTCTTTCAAATTTGTGGTGAGTCTATTATTTTACAGAAAATAGTTTTTGTAAAAAACAACAATATTATGTACCTATATTATACCTTGATTAAAAGTATGAACAAAACATCTGGAAGGTTTCAATAATAATAATAATATATTTAAATACAGCCTTTTAGTTGTTACCAACTAACTTTTGTTTATCGTATGTGGTACATAAAAGCTTTCTTAAATTTCTAAAATCCTACTCGCAATACGTAATTATATGAACAGAGTCAGAACATTTTTGAATTTGGAACTTTTGTCTAGGCGAACAAACGTCAGTCTTGTACACTGCAGTCCTTAGTTACCAATAAGTTTTATTTTGTTGCATTTTCCCTAGCAATCTATTCTAATCTAATCTAATCTGTAAAGATATATGTCATTTAAGATTTATGTTAAATGCATTCCCACAAGCAGACATGTATAATTTCGCGCTAACACATGCCGCATGTGGACCTACAATATAAAAACCCAATCTCAAATGAACATAAGCCCTGCAACTCTTGATTATCAATAACGCTCGTTAGACATAATGTTTAGAATTTAAAATGGATTTTGCTAACAATGGTGAAGAGAATAACGGATTTCTCAACGTTTTGTGGAAGTCGCATCCAATTTCATCATGGGATTTGTCTCTTCGATGACGGAGAAAAGAATTTTGTCAAGAATAATTATAGTCGTTCGTGTTTGAAGATTGTAGGTACTTGAGAGGACCTTTAGTATTCACCTAACGGTTAGGTTAGGTTAGGTTAGGTTAGATAGCTTAGTTGTTAGAGTAACTGCATTCCATGCCGAGATCTCGAGTTAGAATCCCACCGAAGGTGTCAGAAATTATTTCCCGTTTCAGTGTTTATTTCAAACCCAAAATAAAATATCGGCAAGGCTTACTCAGCTTTCACAAGAAATGAGTTTCAAGCCACTCAGGAGCTGAATCACATCCATTTCAAGTTGGCGTAAGGTAAAAGTTACTGGGTTGTTGTTCATTTTAGATTTGAATTTTAAATTATAAGTAGGTACACATGCAGCATTTGTAAGCGTGAACTTACATGTGTCTACTTGTGAGCATGCATTTTATATGAATCTTTAATGTTAATATATATTTGCAACTTAGATTATGTATTGTAAATTAATATAATGGTCTTCTATTGGGTGGTTTCAAAATTTACCGACCTCGTTGCTAAAAACTTGAGAATCGGAACCATTGTTTATTTAATCACCATAAAACTTCACATGATTCATCCTAAGAATATGTTACATGTTTCCTGAAAATTTCGTCAAAATTGGATGAGCGGTTTATGAGTCTATAGGGAATATACATACATACATTCATAAATACATACATACATACATACACACATCCTTCTTTATAGATATAGAAAGATAGAAAGATAGATAGATTGCATTCCATGCCGAGATCTTGAGTTAAAATCCCACCGAAGTTGTCAGAAATTATTTCCCGTTTCAGTGTTTATTTCAAACCCAAAATAAAATACCGGCAAGGCTTACTCAGCCTTCATAAGAAATGAGTGTCAAGCCACTCAGGAGCTGAATAACATCCATTTCAAGTTGACGTAAAGTAAAAGTTACTGGGTTGTTCATTTTAGATTTGGATTTTAAATTATGAGTGGGTACACATGCAGCATTTGTAAGCGTGAACTTACATGTGTCTACTTGTGATCATGCATTTTATATGAATCTTAAATGTAAATGTATATTTGCAACTTAGATTATGTAAATTTTGAAAAGATTTTTGTGAAACACTGTGGAAATTCATTTTAAAAAATTGATTATTTTTCAATAAAAAATAAAAAAATAAAAGAAATTAAAAACTTTGTTTTATTCCACTTTTATTGTTTTTGAGTATGTTACAAATATTTTCGGAATTACTTCCATCTTCGGGTAACTAACAATTACTAAATTTAAACTTAAAAATTAAGACTTAAGAATAAAACAAAGTTTTTAATTTCTTTTATTTTTTTATTTTTTATTGAAAAATAATCAATTTTTTAGATTATGTATTGTAGGTGAATATAATGGTCTTCTTCTATTGGGTGGTTTCAAAATTTACCGACCTCGTTGCTGAAATATTGAGAATTGAGAACCATTGTTTATTTGATCACCATCAAACTTCACAGGATTCGTTCTAGGAATATGTTACATGTTTCCTGAAAATTTCGTCAAAATCGGATGAGCAGTTTATGAGTCTATAGGGAATATACATACATACTACATACATCTCACACTCATATGCAGATGACTGGCAAATATACTCTCACTGTCGGCCAGACATGGCTGAGGACCTCATGATGTTTTTTGTATTTTTAAAGGTACCACAAGACAAATCAACTCACTTTTAGACGAATTGAATAAACTACACCCCAATATTAAATTTACCTTAGAACATAACTGTATTATATTTATGTTAGTATTTATTTAGTTAATAATTAATAAAATAGTTTTAATAATTAAATGGTTTATTAATGTCCTCTTTACTTGGCGTCCGCCGTACAAGTGATGCTTATATATCTCTGTATCTATATAATCATCATTACAATATTATATTTAAGTCCAATACAATCTATGTAGGTACAATACATCATCCCTTCTTTCTTTTTTTTTTTTTTTTTTTTTTTTTTTTTTTTTTTTTAATTATGTGTACATGATAACTTAAAATTACGACAAACTTGCAATAAATCTAAATACTAGTTAACATTTTGATATCTTAAACCTACTCCATGGCCGTTACGCATTCGGCCCTCGGTTTCCCGGATGAATCACAGGGTCACAACTTAAGCTGGTCGTATGTGGAAAGAGGTTCTGGTATAGCTGACATCGTTGTTATCTAAAACAACATATGATCTGTATCCCTTACATCCTATTATAGTACCTTTTACCCAAACATTTTTATCTACATTTTTTTTAAACCATACATTTTGATTTATTTCAAAATTTTTCTTATATCTACTACTTTTATTATAATTTGTTATGTTTTTGTTTAATGTCTTATCAAATTGCTCTCTGACATTGTAATTTAGTTTTGGCTGTAAATAATTTGTTGTAACCACTAATTTAGTTTTAAGGTTTCGGTTCATCAATAACTGACAAGGTGAAAATTGAGTATTTGATACAGGTGAAGTTCTATATTGTAATAAAGCTAATCTAAAATCTGATCTGTCCTCATGACATTTGATCAGAATCTTCTTGGCAATCTGAACGCCTCGTTCAGCCATGCCATTTGACTGAGGATATCTAGGGCTAGAAAATTTAAATTTAAAACCCCATTCAGAAGCAAATTGTCTACATTCCCTGGAGTCGAACGGTACATGATCAGCCATGATCTCGCTCGGCACCCCAAAGTTAGAGAAAACACTAATCAACGCTTGGATAACGACATTAGCACTTTTATTTGTGATTAATTTAATATCCAACCATTTTGAATAATAATCATAGATAATTAAATAGCTTTTATTTCTGAAGTCACAAATATCTACGCCTAATTTTGAAAAAGGTAAGTCTGGAATGTCGTGCGCTAATAAAGGTTCTTTCACATTGCTATTTTGATGTGTTTGACAAATATCACATTTTCTCACATAGTTTTCTAAGTGATGATCTATACCAGGCCAATAATATAATTGTCTGGCAAGTTGTTTCATTTTGCTCATGCCTAGATGACCTTCATGCAATTTACTTATTATGGGCATTCTCAGAGCTTTAGGTATAATTAATCTGGATTTAAGGAATAACAATTTCTCATCAATTGTTATATCACTTCTTAATTTATGATAGTACCTAAGACAATCTGGCACAATTTTTATATTATCTGGCCAACCGTTATTGGTATAAGCCATGAGCAACGAAAGTTCTTCGTCTTTTGCAGTTTCTTCTATCAATTCATTTTTTTGTTCATCTGTGCATTGCAAATAATTAGCCAAACCTATGCAATGTATGACCTCATACATATAAGTGTCATCTTCATCCACCTCCTTTAAATAGGAACGAGATAGGAGATCAGCAATGTACATGAACTTACCTTTTAGGTATTGAAAGTTTATTTCATATTTTAGTAATTTTAATTTAAGTCTTTGTAACCGCACAGAAGGAATTTCATGTAAACTTTTTTTTTAATAAACATTCCAATGGTTTGTGATCATTAAGAATTGTGCATTTATTACCATATATATAGTAATGAAATTTTTTAGTAGCCCAAACAACACTAAGTAACTCTTTTTCTATTTGTGAGAAATTTTTTTTCTGCCGGTGTTAAGCTTCTAGATGCAAAGCTGACAGGTTTCCCATTTTGAAGAAGACAACAGCCTAAGCCATCTTTTGATGCATCACATTGAATTACTATGGGCAGTTTATCACTAAAGTTTTGTAAAACCGGGGCTTCACTTATTTTTTTCTTAATATTATTAAATACATTCTCAAGAGTTTCAGTCCATAGCCAGCTTACATTTTTTTTTAATAATAATTGAAGAGGTGATGCAATATTAGCCATATTTGGCACAAATTTTCTTAAATAATTAACCATCCCAAGGAAAATTTGCAATTCTTTTTTATTGCTTGGACTTTTAATATTAATGATGGCCCGAACCCTCTCTGGGTCAATTTTCATCCCCTGTTCAGAGAAAATGTGTCCAAAATACTTGACTTCTTTCAACTTGTATTGAAATTTATTTTTGTTAAAGCGTACATTATGCTCCCTTGCGCGCTCAACAACCTTATTTAAAATAGCATCATGCTCTTCTTCGTTATGCGCACAAATGAGTAGGTCGTCGCAATAAACGACAACCCCGGGAATATCCCCAAAAGCAGTTTCGCTGTATTTCTGAAAGATTTCTGGTGCTATTGACAGACCAAACGGTAACCTTAAAAATTTGTAGCAGCCAAATGGAGAGTTAAACGTACACAAGTCATTTGAGTTGTCAGAAAGCTTAATATTATAAAATCCATCGGACAAATCCAGAACAGAAAAGTACTTTTTATTACATAATTTAGGTATTATTTCATCTAAGGTGGGTATCAAGCGATGTTCTCTTATTAAAACTTCATTGAGATCTTTAGGATCTAAGCAAATTCTTAACGAACCATCTTTCTTTTCCACAATCACCAAATTGCTCACATAGTTTTTGGGACTATCGACCTTCATTATGACCCCGTGCTCCACCAGGGCCGCCAGCTTATCGGCTAGGCGAGACATGAGTGCGTGAGGAACCCGCCGCGGAGGCCGCACCACCGGCTGTACTCCAGGCCGAATGCGCAGCGACAATGGCACAGCAAACTCTCCCACACCCTGAAACATTTCGTTATTAATTTTTACAAAAGAGTCTTTCGTTTGACTACCCTTATTTTTAATTAAACTAACATTTTGGTTATATTTGGAATTAATTGTGAGTAATTTTAATTGTAACAATGAGCTTAATCCTAAAATTGGTTTAACTGATTCTTTAATGATTATAAATTCCATCAAATAGTTTTCAACATTTAATTTTGCTTTTCCCATCGGAAAAATTTTTCCACCCCCAAATACTTCAATTATTGTTTTTGTTTTTGTAAAGCACATGCTTTTTATATTATTATTAAAAATTATCTTTAAATCTCTTAATGAAATCACATTGATTTGTGCCCCCGTGTCACATTTAAAATTAACGTTTTTATTCTCCACTCTAAGTGACTCTGTCCACACATTTTTATTATTATCAACTGAACAAACTAGTCATAAGGTCTGCACATCATTGCAGCTGTTATCAATATTATTAACTTGTTTTTTAAAAGTACATCCAATGCTAAAATGATTATATTTTTGA
Organism: Agapetus fuscipes; assembly: GCA_951799405.1. NCBI lineage: Eukaryota > Metazoa > Arthropoda > Insecta > Trichoptera > Glossosomatidae > Agapetus > Agapetus fuscipes. The sequence continues at coordinate 14,005,246 of OX637337.1, forward strand.
CAATTGTGGCACACTTTTCCGAATGCGGGGCAATTTCTAGGTCCATGTTTAGTGTTACATTTTTTACATAGGTAGATGTTTTTGTTGTTCCCTCTATTATTACTTTCATATGAGTTTGTATACCTGGGAAGTAAGTTTGAAAAAGATGGAAGAATGACCGGTGAATTTGAAAGAAGAGTAATGAAGGGCAGGTGTGTACTGGGTGCCACAGCTTGTATCGCCAAAAATCAAAACATATCTAAAAATGCTCGACTGGCGGTACGCAGTGGCATACTTTTACCCACCTTGATGTATGGAAGCGAGGCCTGGACGGTGAATGAAAGTGAAATTAGTAAAGTCCATACTGTTGAAATGGACTTTCTAAGAAGTATGATTGGGAAAAAACGGAGTGACAGGGTGAGGAATGATTTTGTAAGAGAAGAATGTGGTGCAAGAGAAAGTGTGAAAGTGAAGATTAAAAGAAGTTTGTTAAGATGGTTTGGGCATATGGAGAGAATGAATGAGGAAAGACTGACGAAGAAAGTATATGTTGGTAGAATAGATGGATGTCGTGGTAGAGGAAGACCGAGAAAGGTATGGATGGACCAAATATCCGAAATTGCGAATGAATGGAATATCCAGAGTCATAATAAAAGAAGAGCTTGTATGAAGAAGGTTATGACTCTGGAGGAAATGAAAGAAGTATGTAAGGATAGAAAGAAATGGCGGTTGATCTGTGATGTTGGCGGCTAGGGTTTGTTAAAGTAAAATTGGTTTTCATGATTTAGTTTTTTATGTCCATGTATATATTATAATTTATTGATTTTAAAAATGTAATTTGTCATGTATGTTCCTTGACTTATAGGTTGTTATGTGGCTGACCACCCATACTGTAAAAAATTGGTTCACTTTGCCAATGTCACCCCTGTTTCAGGGAAGGACGGCAAGAGTTGCAAGGCTTATGTTCATTTGAGATTGGGTTTTTATATTGTAGGTCCACATGCGGCATGTGTTAGCGCGAAATTATACATGTCTGCTTGTGGGAATGCATTTAATATAAATCTTAAATGATATATATCTTTGCAGCTTAGATTAGATTAGATTAGATTAGATATGACGTATACTTATCTTTGCCGGAGCGCTGTTCCTGTGATGCCCTCGTATTTTGCATAGCCTGCACCTCAGCTCTGTTTAACAAGTTGCTATGTTGTTCGGCCAACTCCCGAGATCTGCAGATGTCGAGGGCTGTCCCGAGGGTTAAATCCTTTACCTCCAGAAGTCTTTGCTGCGTACGCTGGTCTCTTATACCGCATACTACTCTGTCCCTCAGCATGCTGGTCTCCTGTTCGCCAAAATTGCAATTGATGACCAATTTCTTGATGTTGCAGTAAAATTCATCAAATGGTTCTCCGTCTTCTTGTCGCCTTTTATTAAAATTAAATCTTGTCACTACTTCATTTTGTTTTGTCTTCATTAAATCATCAAAAAGTTGTATTATGTCCTCTATCTTGGGATTATCATCTTGTTTTAATATGTTGAAGTACAATTGTTGAGCTTGTGGTCCCATCGCATTTAACAATATTGCTGCTTTTCTTGACTCAGACACATTTTGTAATCCTGATGCCATCAAAAAGATTTTGAATTCCAATTTGAAACGCTGCCATTCCTCCCATCCATTAACCAGATCGTCCATATTAATCTCTTGCGGCATTTTATATTGTACACTCGCCATTTTGAAACTATGAATTGCACGCGGCTTCTTGTTGAATCTGAATGAATCTAACAACACTTGTGTTTTTAATTTATTATTTAGCTTTGGTTTCGATCACGACTGCGCCCGACTGCGCCATGTATTATATTTATGTTAGTATTTATTTAGTTAATAATTAATAAAATAGTTTTAATAATTAAATGGTTTATTAATGTCCTCTTTACTTGGCGTCCGCCGTACAAGTGATGCTTATATATCTCTGTATCTATATAATCATCATTACAATATTATATTTAAGTCCAATACAATCTATGTAGGTACAATACAATAACCCCGATAATACTCTTAACTTTCTCGATTTTTCTCTAAAATTAAATAATAACAACATTCAATATTCCATCTACAGGAAACCCACCCACACAGACACCAGCATCCACGCTTCTTCTATGCACCCAATCTCTCACAAAATGTCAGGCTTCCTTGCCATGATTAATAGACTCCATACAACACCACTGACGAATGATGATTACAGGACCGAACTCAACACTATTAAACAAATCGCCCATAATAACGGATACAATACTAACATGATTGACAAACTTTCACACAAAAAAACTAAGACTCTTCTGTACAGACAGTACATCTACCACTCTTACAACACCAACGACAACCAGAACAGGCCATGGAAAAAAGTCATTTTCGCAGGTGACATTTCCACCAAAATCTCGAAACTTTTTCCTGATACAATAAGAACCGCCTTCTATACCACTAATAAACTGGGAAATATACTTTTGAATGCAAAAACCAGGACTGATATATTACAAAAAAGTGGAGTGTACGAGATTAAATGTGGAGACTGTAATAAAATTTACATTGGACAGACCTCTAGAAACCTAAAAATACGACTAGACGAACATAGACGATGCCTTTCTAATAATAATTTCTCCGAATTTGCTAACCATATCATAGAGACTGGACATTCTTTTCCCAACCACACCACTAAACTTCTGCACCCTAGTTCCTACGGACCAACCCTCTCTGCACTTGAAATAATCGAAATTAACAAATTAAAAAATTCACCTAATACACTTATAAATAATATGTTAGTACCCAATCCATCCCCCCTGTTGACCATATTCCCAAGGAAGCTAAACGATCCAGATGACACAAGCCACATGGCCGTCCTGCATCCCCCCCCCCTCCTCCCTCCCTTATACCCTCACACAATGACACCCTCTAAGATTGATTCCGTTTCTACACCATTTAAGTAGTATTAATTTATCCACCTGATGATGCGAACGGATGTTTGCGAAACCGGTTGTGGTATATAAAAATATACTCACGTAATCGAAAACAAAACTGTTTTTCTTTTATCATTAATGATGAACGATTACAAAGTTAATGCCTCTACAATCAATAAAATGATGAATTGTTGTGTTAAAACTTGTAAAAATGACACAAGGAAGCAAACAAAGCAGAATAGCAACATTACATTCCACCGGTGAGTACAAAATTTGGCCAAGTCGAACGATTTAAAATGTTTAGTTGCGGGGGTGAAGAGGGAGAGTTACCGCCTCGCCTCTACCCGCCTGGCGTACACCGCTCAGCTAGTGATGCGGTGTGCGGAGCGCATATCGATATTCGTGTTATCGATATGCGCTTCACATTTCGTTCATATTACTACAATTCAATGAGAATGATAACAATTTTGCTAAATTTTACAATTATATGGAATTTCGCCCCCTCAGTATTTTCAAAAAGTGGAATTTTATTTTACTACTTGGGCTCTATGACTGAAACCGGTCACAGTTTTTCACAAACCGAAAACAGTCACACACCGGGCACCAAATATTCAAAGCCGCGTATGTTTTGTTTATAATTGTTTTGTACTGAAATGTCTTTTACAGATTTGTGTTTTGTTATAATAATAATAATATTAGCATGATTTATTTGGTGAGCGCTGTTTTTGTGTGTATCACACCTCAAGAGCCCTCTGCGAGCTTGGTTGTCGCTGTAGAAAGCGCCAATTCTCAAGCAAGACCCAGTTGTTGTAAGGTTGGATGGACCTTTCAGTGACCGGTCTTTGGTAAAGGTTTATGAATTTTTCAACTCAGCGAAGAGCACATTCGAAATATAAATGGTATATTTTTTGTGCTCCGCCGGGATCCGAATCCACAACCTTCCATTTACGAGTCCAAGTGATGCCACTGGACTACGGACCGGTCCAAGTTATATTATTGTATTGTGTTTATATTGTATTGAAATGTGTTAAAATCTTTCACAAATAATAAACATGTAAATATGGTACACAGGAGACTTTTGCTAGATGCATTAGAACCAATTTACCTCAAATATAAGGAAAAACAAAAATGGTCGTGTAGTAGTCAATCTACGAAACAAAGTTTTTCTACCACTTCAAATTTCAGTAAAACCTTAATCCCCATACAAATGATCCGTGTAAGCCTAAATGCAAGGCTTTTATTACAACTTTTGTTTATTTTACGATACTAGATTAAAATTTTGGAATTTAAAGTATCGATAACACATTTTGTTGCGCGCACATCACTACAGCTGCATATATCTATAATGAAGTAGCTATAGAACATCTGCTTACACCAGGCGCTATGGAATACGTCACACACTCGCTCTCTATAGTAATCATTACTCTATGTTTCTACCCATGTGTGAAAAAAGCTGTTTATAATACTAATGTTTTTTTTACGCACACTTATCTTGCCGGGGCTTAAAAACTGTTATATTGGCACTCACGTCAGAGCACGCGGTGGCTGTATTGTCTACGTCGCTGCCTCCGGCCCGGGAGGTCTCGTGTTCGATCCCCGGGAGTAGATGATTTTTTATCATTTATAAATCGAATTCCAAGCGATTGACGACCGCGTAGGGTATTATAATTAAGGATATATAATAATTGGACAGTTTTATATAGCACCGTAACGGAAATCATTTCTTACACCCTTGGTGGGAATCATACCTAGCCCTCTGGCATGGCATGCAAGCGTTCTTCCCACTGAGCTATCAACCAGACTTTCTTATTTAGATCTATTTGAGGATGATACTTAAAAGTCATTTGATATCCTATATAAATTGTAAGAGGCTTTCAGTGTGCTTTGTTATGTGTTGCAGTGGACCGCAGCGCCAACTATGAAGCCAAGAAAATCCACATTGGCAACCTGATGCGCATGGTGGAGTTCTGTGAGAATGTGACAGAGTGCCGCAGGGCGCAGGTGCTGGCCTACTTCGCTGAGAGCTTCTCCAGGGAAGAGTGCCGCGCCATTCCAGCCACGGCCTGCGACAACTGCCTCAAGCAGGACCAGTACAAGGTGCTTCACATATCTGTAGCTTTCATTGTTAGAAACGCAGGTGACAATTGCCTTAAGCAGTACCAGTTCAAAGTTTGCAGCTTATATTCTCAGAAACACAGGTTTTCAGGAGAGTGCAGGATTCTGATTTGTTTGATTTGACAGATTGTCGACGTGACAGAAGATTGCCGCGCCATCTGCCGCTGTGTGCGCGAGCTGTGCTCTGGGCAGCGCTTCACACTGTTGCACGTGTGCGAGGTGCTGCGCGGCAGCCAGCAGAAGAAAGTACTGCAGCACCAGCACCACAAGCACCTTGCGCACGGGCGCATGAAGACCTGGCAGAGGGGCGACGTGCAGAGACTCATGCACCACCTCACTGCGCAGGGGTTGCTGGCCGAGCAACTCATCGTCACCAACGATATAGCTAATGCCTACCTGCAGCTGGGACCCAATGTGGACAAGTCAGTATTCCATGTAATCTAGTCTTAACAGCTATATTTTGTTGCCACCAAGTCCAGTCAATAACTTGTTTTTTTTTATTGTGCTGTTTGTCACTATATCAAAAAAATCAAAGAATTGAAGAAGAATGTTTTCATTTTCTATGAATGCTCAGTAAATTTGAACTAGAAGAAAGCACCTCTTCTTTAACCTGGTCAGTTTTCCAATACTTGCGGTCAACCTTGTTCTAAAACCTTTGTCTTCAGTACCATCCTTTTTGGGCTTTTTATTTGGGCTATCAATTGTCAACTTAATCATGTATTCTGCATCCAAATCTCAATAGACTCGGTACAATCAAAATATCCCTAGGCAGCACTTTTGTGTCTTTTTAAACCACTTATGTAATATTGTTATGACTCGCTGTATTGCCTTGATTCTGGTCAAATGACATAACATTTTTTCTGCACATTTTAAATGTCTCAAGTCTATTGTAAAGCTTTTGTTTGTATTGTCACTGCAGGTTGATGAATGGCAACATGAAGATAATGTTCCCGATGTCTCAGCCGAAGAAGTCTTTATCCATGGTGGCGGGAGGAGCTGCCAAACCCTCCAACACCAGTGTATCCAATCCGCTGCTCAAGCAGATACAGGAAAACTGCTACACGGACCTCATGGAAGTCTGCAGGTGGGCTATGGACTCCTTCAAAATATCCCTCGGCTATGTGACGTCACCCAGAGTAGATTAAAAGCGGATTCCCACAATCAGATTTTTTTCTTGTTAAAAATGCAATGCGTATGCACTTCAGTATCTTTTCAAACTACCTAAGTACGTAATTTTGTAATTAAGTTATGACTCTCAGTCCTGCCTCTATCCCAGCCAAGTGACATCACATTTTTTCCTCACATTTTAAATGTGCTGAGAGCATCTGTATCTCATTAGCCACAATGTGTATGAGTCTTTGATGGCTATTAGACCTTGATAACAGATGGATGTGCTGAGGTAATTATATGTAAATGATATAAGTTGCTTGAATGATAAATCATAATAAAAGAAGAGCCTGTATGAAGAAAATTATGACTCTGGAGGAAATGAAAGAAGTATGTAAGGACAGAAAGAAATGGCGGTTGATCTGTAATGTTGGCGGCTAGGGTTTATTAAATTGGAATTTGTTTTTATTTGTAAATGGATATTTTGTATTTGGATATTATTATTTAGTGATGTATAAAATGTAATTTGTCGTGTGTGTGTGTTCCTTGACTTATAGGTTGGTATGCGGCTGACCACCCATGCTGTAAAAATGGTTCACTTTGCCAATGTCACCCCTGTCTCAGGGAAGGACGGCAAGAGTAACAGGGTGTATGTCCATTTGAGATTTGGTTTTTATGTTGTAGGTTCACATGAGGCATGTGCAAGCGCGAACTTGTACGTGTCTGGTTGTGAGAATGCATGTAATGTGAATCTCCAATGTAACATGTCTTTGCAACTTAGATTAGATTAGATTAGATTAGAATGGTTGCGCAGATAAAGCGCTCGCTCAATGATGATATATGATAACTTTGACCTTGGTTCAACAGATATTATTGGGTAATTATGAATTCATAATTCATTAAAATATAAAATAATCAATTATTAATTGACGATGTTAATATTATATATGGGTAAAGCCACCAATTTTGCCACATTTGCCCTACTCGGAAGTGTCTAGTAAAGTTTCTCAAAAATATGAACTTGTAATGTTTTTGAAGTACTTGAATTGAAATAAGAAGTTCATCGTCTTAAATGGCATGTAGAAATGTTTTAGAATACATTTCTATTTACAGAAATATTCTAATGCTTTTGCTAAAAAGCGGGTAAAATTCGGGTAAAAAGTCGGTGAATTTTGGGAGGGGCTGACGTTGACCAACATTTTCGTAAAGTTTTAGGTATTTTATATGTTAAATATTGAATTTTTTGGCATTAACATATAACTAGCTAGCCTTTCTTACTACATTGCATAAGGATACAAGCACTGTAACCTATTTTTTTCTGTGCTCGAATAACTTTATGTGGTTTACTTCTTTTTCGATACCTCATTAACGCGACTATTTCCGTCGTCAATTCGTACGTGAATCGTATTGATGTGTGTTTTATCCGACTGGCAACACGTAATGATTTATAAAACACACACACACACACACAACACAATAACGTCAATTGGTGTCAGTAATTTGTCAGCTTCGTCGTGAGGAAGAATGGTCAGTTCCTCGGGACACACGTTTTGGTGAAATTTACTTAAGGTAAGTTAGGATTTTATCCAAGATCTATAGTGCTCTAGGTTCCAAAAACGTTGATTATTGAATATCATTGATCACCATCACTCAAATACATTGTGTTTGCGAGCAATCTTTATTTACACTAACGCGACCGGCTATTTTTTGCTACTTTTTTGACACTTCATCGACACCGGTGGCGTGATTGTCTTCGTCACTTCTTTTTCGTCACCTTGTAAAGGCCAGCTTAACCTTTATCACCCTGAGTATCTAAAAATTACACATGGTCCGAAGTGGGGTACCGGAGGACCCCAGCTACTTTTCATACAAAATAATCATAAGGCAGAGAGCCCGCCAGACGTGCGTTTCGCTCCGCATATGCCGTCGGAATGACGCAAATAGGACAAACTCAACCAGTGTTTCCTAAACGGTGGAAGAGAATTTAAAATAAACATTTTTATAACAGTTTTTATTTAATTTTCAATTGTATAATAGTGAAATATGCAACATAGGAAATAAAAAAAAAAACATAAATAAAGTTAACATCAAAAAAACATAAATACAATTTTTCAAGTTATGTACAATAGTGTTGAGAAATATCAAGCGAAGGAATCTTTTATTATCTGGGCGTAGTTTATATCTGCAACAAATTAACGAATGGTTTGTTATTTATTTAAATACTCTAAATCTAAATCTAAGATTGGTGGGAGGTGGCGCTTTGTAGCTGCCTGGTGTGTTTGTTGCTTGCTGCACTTGTAAAATTAATTAAAATTACGAGTCTTTGGCAAATTTGTCTTTGTTGTGTCATAGTTTGCTGTTTTTGTGTTGCTTGAGCTTTTTGTGACTTTTGCAGTGCATTTCTTGTGTTATTATAACTGATTTGCGAACTTTAATTGTTTACTTTTAAAATGACTTATTATTGTTGCAAACTGTTATTTATGAGCGCAAACTTCTTCTTCTATGTGTTAAATCTTGCTAAAGAGCAGGAGCGCCAGCGTCAAGTGCAAATTACCTACCAATGATCAGCTACAGCATTGAACAATTGTTAAGTTGGCGTGATTGGAACTCCACTGTTGATGTTGATGTTTTGACAGCAAATGGCCTGCATCAATCTGTCAAACTCTCGACTTTTAAACCAAGATTTCGGGGCAAGCGCTCCGGAAGAAAGGTCAAACTTTGTCAGTTAAATAGAGGTCGTCACTCAACGCAGAGTCACCGTAACTTGAAGATTGCAACATGGAACTGCCGATCACTAACAAGGAGAGTTGATATTGTTGATGATGTGATCAGCGAGCACTGCATAGACATCCTGGCTCTTACTGAGACCTGGCACGAGGGTAGTGAAGACCTCAGCATTAAGCGCCTACGCAGCATGGGATACTCTGTCATAGAAAAGGCTCGAAAAATGCCACCCACTGAATCTGCACACATAACTAACCATGGCGGAGTGGTCATAGTGGTAAAAAATGGTTTTAGGGTCTCTCAGATACAGAGTGTTCCTGAATTTTCTTCTTTTGAGTGCATTGCTGGCGTGTTTACGTCTCGTGGATCATCAGTGTTGATTGTGAATGTCTACAGGCCTGGATCCAAGCCTCCCTGTACGTTATTCTTCGATGAATTCAAGAAGCTTTTGACACGCCTGACAACCTATTCCATGCTAGTGTTTATTGTGGGAGATATGAACATCCGACTTGATAGAGCGGAGGATGGCCACAGCACCAAGTTTTTATGTATGTTGCATGATTTCAATTTTCATCAGCGGGTGAACCAGGTGACGCATGATGCAGGTGGTATCCTGGATGTTGTGATTTGTAATGCAGGTGATCCTCTGCTACAGTGTCAAGTCCTTGACATTGGCCACACGGATCATCGCCTAGTAACCGCAGTTACGGTATTCAACCCTCCAAAACCAATTTTTAAACGTATCACAAACAGACCTTGGCGGAATTTTAATGTTGAGCAGTTTCAATGTGAGTTGTCTGGAAGCGACATCTGCAACAAAAACTTTATTGCCTCGGCAGACACGAACAAACTTATCAAATCTTACAATAGCACCATGCTCTCGCTGATCAACAAATACGCTCCTCTCAAAACAACCATCAGGAGACAGAGAAGATCTGAGTGCTGGTTTGATGAGGAATGCAGATGTGGCAAAGCAGAGATGAGACGCCTTGAGAGGAGGTATCGACGGTGTCGCACAGAAACTGCACGTGCAACCTGGATGAATGCCCAGACCATCTATTGGACTTTGATAAGGAGGAAAAGGTCGTCCTACTGGACCAGAAAAATGGAGACCGAAGCCAAGAACCCCAGGGCGCTGTGGAAGTCGATGAGCTTTGTCCTGGGAAAAAGTTCTACTCAGCATCCGGAGCTTCCTGCAAGTGAATTCTCTCGTCACTTTTCAGAGAAGTTACGAAGAATAAGAGAATCCAGTGCAGCGACCATTTTTAATCCCCCAGAGTCAAACAATTGTTGCAATGTTATTTTTTCATTTAAGCCTGTCTTGTTGAATGATGTTGTTAAGCTTGTACTCACATGTCCAAACAAGCAATGTAAACTAGATCCAATTCCAACATGGCTGGTCAAAAGATGCTTAAGTGAGGTGGCACCTATTCTGTCAGCATTGGTCAACAAGTCTCTCACTACAGAGTGTATTTTTCCCACGGAACTTAAAAAATCAATTGTTACACCAATTCTCAAAAAATCAAGCCTTCCAGCTGATTCTGTGGAAAATTATAGACCTGTGTCGTCCGTTCCTTTTATATCGAAAATTATTGAGAAGGCCGTTGTTTGGCAACTCACTCAGCACATGGAGCGAGGCGGATATCTGTCTAAGTTTCAGTCAGCATATAGAAAAGCTCATTCCACTGAGACTGCCTTACTTCGCATTGTGAATGATGTGATAGCTGCGGTTGGGGACGGTGCTCTTGCCATGGTGGCAGTACTTGACATGAGCGCTGCCTTCGACACTGTTGATCACAGTATACTCATCACTAAGCTTGATAGGTTGTACGGAGTCCGAGGAGGAGTATCTAAATTGCTATCTTCATATCTGAAAGGCAGATGTCAGACTGTGGATGTTGATGGTGAGTCATCAGGTATGCCCATGGACTGTGGTGTGCCTCAGGGATCTGTGCTCGGGCCTTTACTTTTTACCCTGTACACAAATGATCTTGAGAGCACTGTACTGATGAACGGCACCAGCTACTATTCTTATGCTGATGATATTCTACTTTGTCGTTTCTGTCAGCCATCTATGACAGATGCCTGTAGTCTTGAGATGGTCCGGTGCATTGAAGTGGTGGCTGAGTGGATGGCAAGGTGTCGCCTTAGAATGAATCCAGACAAGACAGAATTCATCTGGATGTCGTCTCCTGGTAGGAAACACTTGCTTGGCTCTTCACCAATTAAAGTAATGGGCCTGGATGTATATCCATCTAGCTCAATTAAGTTTCTTGGGGTCCATCTTGACAACACTCTCTCCATGAGTACGCAAATAAGCTCGACTGTGAGCTCCTGTTTTTTTCACCTGAGGCAGTTGAGATGGGTCAGAAACTGTTTGACATCCGAAGCTGCTAAGATTCTCATTGCGTCCTTTGTTGTGTCGAGACTGGATTATTGCAATGGTCTGTTCTGGGGTCTTCCAAGGTTTCAGCAGTCTAGACTGCAGTCCGTCTTTAATGCTGCAGCCAAATTACTTTTAGGAGGACGAAAAACTGACCATGTCTCTCCTCTGTTGCGGCGCCTTCATTGGCTGCGAGTCCCAGAGAGGATTGAGTACAAAATATGTGTTTCTGTTTTTAATGCCCTCAGAGGAGTTGCCCCATCGTACTTGTGTGAATTGTGCAGAGTCGACCAGATAGGTGGAAAACGATGCACTCTTCGTTCTGCACAGAGTGACGCCGTAAACAGGCTTCAACTGCCTCTTCGACGGAACAGAACTGGTTTCGGAGACAGGGCTTTTAGTTCGGCTGGTCCATCCTGCTGGAATAGTCTACCTCTGGAGTTGAGAACAGAGACCAGTGTTGGCAGTTTCAGGAAGTTGCTTAAGACACATTTGTTTAACAGAAGCTTCAACACATAAAAGCGCCCTTGGGGTGGCTAGTGCCACTAAACGGCGCTGTATACAAATTGTCCAATTATTATTATTATTATTTATGCAAATATATATTAAAATTTACAATCCACATCTTATACACCCACAAAAGTAAACATACGTAAGATTTTCGTGCATACAAATACAATTTCAAATGTGTCTACAGTAGGAAATACCGCAAATGACCGGTCCGTAGTCCAAGTGGTAACACTTCGGACTCGTAACTGGAAGGTCGTGGGTTCGAATCCCGGCGGAGCACAGAAAATATACCATTTATATTTTCAAATTTGCTCTTCGCTGGGTTGAAAACTTCATAAACCTTTACCAAAGACCGGTCATCAAAAGGTCCATCCAGCCTTACAACAACTGGGTCTTGCTTGAGAATTGGCGCTTTCTACATCGACGACCAAGCTCGCAGAGGGCTCTTGAGGTGTGATACACACAAAAACAGCGCTCACCAAATAAATCAGCCTAATTTAATTTTTTTTTTTTTTTTTTTAAATGAACATAAGCTCTGCAACTTTGCCGCCTTTCCTTGAAGCAGGGGTGGCATTGACATAATTGAAACATTTTTTTTACAGTATGCAGACTCAGATTCAATAATATCTCCGACTTCAGAATCATCCGAATTACACAATTCGAATTCTAAGTCACTGTCAATAACTTCGTCATCACTAAAGTCTTGCAATTTTTCTATTTCTTCATAGGTATTTTTTCTAGCCATTTTCTAGAGAGAAAAAAATCAAATGTTTGGCACATATCACAAAGGAAAAACAATATACCTATTCAGAAAAAAAACAACGAACTTACCTTTATCTTACCAAAAATTATTTATTTTATATTTGTAAAATATTATAGAACGTTTTGGGAACCACAGGAATGACAGGACTGTTCCACTCGCTTACCCAGAAAGACGGAGTAAAGTCGTCAGCGGACAATATATGTAGTTGACTCTCTTCCGCACAGCTGTGACGCGGTAAGCCCGCGTAAAAAAGTGAAACAAGTAGCTTATCTCTGGACCCTCCACACACACAATGGCGCTCCCGCATTTCCTGTCCCCCCCACATGCTCGTGCGCTCGCGCCGCGAGAGCATTTATGACCACGTGATAACTTGGAGGACGCGAATATTTATCAAAAACAATTATTTGAAGACTACATGCTTTGAATACTTAAAAACAAAAAATACAGAAATGTTTCTTAGTAGCTTTACGAAGATTACAAAAAGTTTCAATTTAATTGCTCGATTAATTATTGAGTTATAAAATAAAACGTTTTTTTGGGGTATCTCATATACCCCGCTTCGGCCAGGGAAGGTTAAACATGAATATTTGTTTACTTTTCATACAAATTTTTCATTAAAACTTTTCATACAAATTTAGGGAACACTGTCCTTATTTTAAAATATATTTAAATATAGTTTTCGTCACCCTTACGCTACGGTAGCGCTAAAGTTTTCAACACTTTCACGTCACCATCGCGAAAAATTATTCGACACTTTTTAGCGACTTGTGGCAAAATTGGTGGCTTTACCCATATATATTTCTGGTCAGGCAAAATAGGTTCGAGAATTGCATTCCTCTTCACAAAATAAAACAGGTGTTTTTTGTGTTGTTGCAGGACTATTGCCCACACCAAGAACATCACCATCGCCTCTGTGATGAACATGCAGGCGCTGAAAGCCATGTCGGCGCAGCTGCCCGAGACAGCCGAGGAGATGCTGAAGCTGCCCCACGTGACGCGCGCCAACCTGGACAAGTATGGCAAGCAGCTGCTGGAGGTCACCACCAAGTACCAGGCAGAGAGACTGGGTAACTAGTATATATATCAGCTGCCCGAGACAGCCGAGGAGATACTGAAGCTGCTCCACGTGACGCTCGCTAACCTGGACAAGTACGGCAAGCAGCTGCTGGAGGTCACCACCAAGTACCAGGCAGAGAGACTGGGTAACTAGTATATATATCATCTGCCCGAGACAGCCGAGGAGATGCTGAAGCTGCCCCACGTGATGCGCGCCAACCTTTATGTACCATCAGACAAACACGGTGGACCATCCTCTCGGAGAAGTAAAGACAATGCAGTTATTTTTAACAGGGGAGTGATGGATGTGATAACAGCGTAAAAAATGGGGTTCAGACAATGTGTCCCAGAGTAAACATTTAACTGTTGTGTTACTCTACTGCAACCAAATTAATTAATAATGGGATTCAGACAATGTGTCCCAGAGTAAACATTTAACTGTTGCAAGACGGGATGTCCAAATTTAATCATATTACTCCATTGTTGAAAAAACTGCATTGGCTTCGTTTTCCGGAGAGGGTGGTCTACCGTGTTTGTTTGATGGTTTACAAGCTGTCAATGGTACGGCTCCTTCATACCTGTCTGACATGTTCTCACCTATTGAGATAGATTTGAGACGCCAAACTCTCAGATCTGCAGGGTGTGGGGTGGTTAACTTAGTCCAGCCGTCACGTCAGACACGCACTAATTTTGGGGACCGTGTTTTCCGGTTTGCGGGCCCAATGGAATGGAACAGACTACCACCTAATGTGAGGAAGGCAGAAACTGTTGGTGTCTTTGAAGGAGCACTAAAGACGCATCTTTACAAAAAATCTTATCCGTGATTTGAGAGGGCCCTTGAGGTTGTGACACACACAAAAACGGCGCTCTTCAATTATGTGTACCTTATAAATAAATTATCCTTGTATATACAGGCCTTTTAGGGTGGTCCCTTAATCCCTTAAAGTCCCTTTATTTTTTTGTGGTACCTTAAAGTCCCTTTTTCTGAAATTGGTCCCTAAAGTCCCTTTTTTAGCAGAAAGTCACTTCCATGTTTTATATTACATTCAGCTGAATGACTGTTCACGACAATTCAACGGTTGGGCATTGTCGCTAAGTGGGACTTCATTTTTAGTATTATGTTTTTCATCACATGGTAGATGTATATCTGTTAAAAATGCATGCTTTTCTTTGTAAAATAGGTTACATTTTAACATTTACCCCCAATGAAGACTAACTGAGGGGGGAACTAAATAATATTAGGTCCTTACATATGAAATTGGCGTTTTGTATGGGAGGAACAAAAAGTAGTTTTTTTTTAATATAATAAATTTATTTAATCAAAGTATGTACTATTACTATCTATGCACTTTTGCCATCTCATAGATAGTTTATTGATCCCTTTACTAAAATAACCATTCGGACGGCAATCAATAAAATCTTTGAAGGCGGTTTGGACTGCCCCATCGGAGATGAATTTTTTCCCTTGGAAGAAGTTATCCAAATTTCGAAAAAATAGTAATCTGTTGGAGCAAAGTCCGGAGAGTACGGAGAATGTCTTAAACATTCCAATTGAAGCTCCTCTAATTTGGTAGCCGTCTATTGTGCAGTGTATGGTCTAGCGTTGTCACGAAGCAGCAGTGGCCTAGAGTGATTGACCAGCCTCGGTTGTTTAGCAGCTAGCTTTTCCATCATGGTTTGCAGTTGCTGACAATAGACATCTGCTGTAATCGTCTGACCAGATTTAAGAAAGGTGTAGTAAAAGACACCGGCACTAGTCTACCAAACGCTCGCAAGTAAATTTTTGAGCCAATTTTCGCTGGGGGAATGATTTGGCTGGTTCAGCAGTGTTCAGCCATTGTGATGAGCGCTTCCGATTATCATACAGGATCCATTTTTCATCACAGGTAATAATTTGATTTAAAATCCCTTCATTATTGTGCCAGTTGAGTAATGTAACGCAGCAGTCGACGCTCGTTTCTTGATTTGCTTCACCTAATTTGTAAGGTACCTACCCACTTTTCCAACTTTTTCACCTTTCCAATTTGCTTCAAGGAGATTAAAACAATTTTCAACTTCAAGGAGATTAAAACAGTTCGTATTGATGATGAGTATAGTGAATGGTTTGAAGTTTTTAAGGGTGTAAGGCAAGGATGTGTGATGAGCCCATGGCTATTTAACATAGTCATGGACAAGTGTGTTCGAGATGCTAGACTTGATGATTGTGGATTAATGATAGGAGAGAGCAAAGTGAGTGTTCTACTGTATGCGGATGATGCAGTCCTTGTATCTGATTCAGCAGTAGAATTGCAAACAATTCTCTCTAGATTGAACGAAGCTCTGATAGGTAATTATTTGAAGTTGAATGCAAGTAAGACGAAAGTTTTTGGTTTTTGAAAGAAATGAAGAAAATACGGACTATGAATTTAGAATCAATGGATTGCACGTTGATGCGGTAAATGAGTTTGTAAACTTGGGATGTAAGTTTGAAAAAGATGGAAGAATGACAGGCGAACTTGAAAGAAGAATAATGAAGGGCAGGTGTGTACTGGGTGCCACAGCTTGTATCGCCAAAAATCAAAACATATCTAAAAATGCTCGACTGGCGGTACACAGTGGCATACTTTTACCCACCTTGATGTATGGAAGTGAAGCCTGGACGGTGAGTGAAAGTGAAATTAGTAAGGTCCATACTGTTGAAATGGACTTTCTAAGAAGTATGATTGGGAAAAAACTGAGTGACAGGGTGAGGAATTATTTTGTAAGAGAAGAATGTGGTGCAAGAGAAAGTGTGAAAGTGAAGATTAAAAGAAGTTTGTTAAGATGGTTTGGGCATATGGAGAGAATAATGAGGAAAGACTGACGAAGAAAGTTTATGTTGGTAGAATAGATGGATGTCGTGGTAGAGGAAGACCGAGAAAGGTATGGATGGACCAAATATCCGAAATTGCGAATGAATGGAATATCCAGAGTCATAATAAAAGAAGAGCTTGCATGAAGAAGGTTATGACTCTGGAGGAAATGAAAGAAGTATGTTAGGACAGAAAGAAATGGCGGTTGATCTGTAATGTTGGCGGCTAGGGCTTAATAAAATGAAATTTGTTTTATGTTTTTGATGTCCATGTATATTATTATTTATTGATTTAAAAAATGTAATTTGTCGTGTATGTTCCTTGACTTATAGGTTGGTATGCGGCTGACCACCCATGCTGTAAAAATGGTTCACTTTGCCAATGTCACCCCTGTTACAGGGAAGGACGGCAAGAGTTGCAGGCTGTATGTCCATTTGAGATGGGTTTTTATGTTGTAGGCTCACATGAGGCACGTGCAAGCGCGAACTTGTACGTGTCTGGTTGTGGAAATGCATGTAATGTGAATCTCCAATGTAACATATCTTTGCAACTTAGATTAGATTAGATTAGATTATCACTGATTTCGTAGCAAACAACTTTTTTGGACGTGGTTTACGATGGATCTGCTTCCATAAAAGCCTTCAATTCCTCATTATCAACTTTGGTCTCCGGCCGTCCACGAGGCTTGTTCTGCAGGCCGAAATTACCAGAACGAAAACGTTGGAACCAAAAACGCACTATGTTTTATTTTTGCGACACCGTCACTATACACATCATTAACCCTTCGAGCCGTTTCTGCAGCACTGGTGCCACGGTAGAACTCGTACTCGTAAATAACGCGATATTTCAAGTTTTCCATTTTGTAAAATGAGTGGCGCCAAGAAAAAAACAATTGCGGAACGAACAAATGCATTTCAATTTTCAAAACACAAATACATGAGTAAATAGCTGTATAAATTTGAATTTGGAATTCTTAACCAAAGAGGAGATATTTGAGATCAAAGTGACCAGTACGGCAAAACGCCAATTTCATATGTAAGGACCTAATATATCTGATGCTCCTCATTCTCATAATGTTGAAGCAACAGTTATATTATTATTTTTATTTGTAACTTTTATTTTATTCTACAGGTCCAAACCTTAATTTATTATTTTACTGTTATTAACTTATTATTTGTCCTTAACTTATAGGTTGGTATGAAGTTGACCACCCATACTGTAAAGATTGGTTCAATTTTGCCGGTGCCACCCCTGTTTCAGGGAAAGGCGGCAAGAGCTGCAGAGATTATGTTCATTTACGATGTTTTCCTATTGTAGACACATTTGAAACTATATGTGTGCGCGAACATCCATATGGTTACTTTTATGTGTGCATAAGATGTGGATTGTAAATGTTAATATATCTTCGCAGCTTAGATTTAGATTTAGATTAGATTATGTCGTTTTTAATCAGTTTGTGAGGTCCCTTAAGTCCCTTTTTTTGGATTATAAGTCCCTTTTTCCCTTTTTCTGACACCTCAAACTGCTAAAAGGCCTGTATATATATACACATAATTTTCGCCCTTATAAGAGCCCAAATCGCCCCCAGGTTAGGATTCACTGCTCTTGACTGACCTATGTGCGTCTTGACAAATTTATGTTGACCAGGTTCAGAAATTGTTCTTACATTGTCAATTAATAATCAACTAATGACATCTGTAAACTCGGGTCAAATTAATCTCCCATATTGAGAAAGAAATTGGTGCTTTGACTGCTTGGATCTGCTCAGTCATAACACCAACATTGGTTAAATGATTTATGTGGTGCTCACTCCGTTCCATGTTGTGTGTTGACTTTGCAGGTGTGCTGATGCTGCTGCAAGACCAGGAAGAGCAGCAGCGCAGCGAGGAGGCGAAGGCGGAGAGGGAGCGGGAGGGGCAGGGGGACTCTGATGTTGACTGGCAGGCGGCCGCACACCACGCAGCCTCCACCAGCTCCAGCAGGGCGCCCAAGAGGAAGAGCAACAAGTACAACAACAGGGCCAAGAGGTACAACATCATGAAATCCATTACACCTTAGGGCTTGTTGTTTAATTGTCCTCATTATGGGTGTTATGGATATTCGTATCTGTAAGCGAAACTATTGGATACCAGAAATAAAAAAACATTCTTATCCTCTGGGATGTAAAAGTTAAGATACAAAAGAATGTTATGAGATGGTTTGGGCATGTGGAAAGAATGACTCATGATAGACTGACAAAGTATGTATACAAAGAAAGTGTGAAAGGAAAAAGAGGGAAGGGACAACCGAGAAAAGTATGGAGTGATCAGATTGAGGAGATGGTGAAAGAATGGGATATACAAAGTGAGCGTAAAAGAAGAAAATGCATGAAAAAGGTGATGGATATGAATTGAAAGAGGTATGTAAGGATAGGAAAAAATGGAGGCAGCTCTGCAGAGGCTCTGGCCACCCCTAGCGGAATGGCGACAGAGTTACAGTTACAGTATTCTTATCCATAACCAAAACTGATGCAAAAGCTTCGGATAAAATTGTATCCATATCCGAAATTGCATATCCATAACATACCTAGTCTCCTGAAGACATTGACTACGAAGCCAGAAAAAACTTCATTTATTATATGCAAACTATTAACCTATTGTCAAGCCTTCAATGCAAAAAATTGCATTAAAGTTGTAATAACCTTGCGGGTGTTTTCTATTTTCAGATTTAAACGCAGCAACAAGTCATTCACTTCCCGCAGTCCCAAGAAGAGCTATGCTGGAAGAGGAAGGAAGAAGCCTACAGCTAGAGCGACAGTAGCAGCAGCTAAATCCACCAGCACTGCCAACAAAATATACACCGGTGAATTATAATACTTCTGTTACAATTGAAACTCATTTAAAGCTTTGTAATTTGCATATATAGTCAGATGTTCATGGATAAGTAAATAAGAAACAAAGTAGTGGGTGGATATAGCTTGGCTCTGAACATCGCAAGTTCTGGATCAGTAATCTGTTCAGATCTTTCTCTACGGTGTGACTTTCCCTTGGAGTGTCCAGCATTACACTTCATTATCTTTCATGATGATATTGATTTGTTTTTTCGAGTCATTGTGATGATTTAAGACGCAATTCCAAGGACGCTAATCCTTACTTATTGTAACTTTTAAGCATTTTGATATCTCTTTAAACTATCTGCATTGTTCCAAATCTAGATTTTTTGCCGCACTCTTTCATGACCGTGGTCATCTCAAAAGCACTTGGCGCTATACCTCTAACAGAGAACTCTTGAGATTTCTCCTATAGCTTTCATCTATCGAAGACTATCTCAGTCACATCAAAGGCTATTATGACACTGAAAGTGTTTGTTTTTTGTTTGCGTTATGAGATGGATTAGTTTGTACTTTTTTCATGGAGAGGATCAACTTAATTTTAGATTTTAAACAACTGCAACAGCATTTTTATAAGGGTCCTTTCAAAATATGTAATATCGCTGCTATAAACACTTGGCTTTGGTACAAGTCCTATTCTCCATATCAATAGCAAATAATTGCTCCTTGCTGATAGGTTGGTATGCGGCTGACCACCCATACTGTAAAAAATGGTTCACTTTGCCAATGTCACCCCTGTTTCAGGGAATGTCAGCAGGAGTTGCAGGGCTTATGTTCATTTGAGTTTGGATTTTATTTGTAAGTACACAATCAGCATTTGTAAGCGCGAACTACACGTGTTTGTTTGTGGGCATACATCTGAGAGCTTTGAATGAATATATCCTTGCAACTTAGATTATAGATTATTATAGATCATTAATTGATGAGGCATTCACTTTGTAACCTTTCATTTAAAAAAAAAATATATTAAAAATAAAAAACAAATTGTATTAGGTTACGGGGCGAGTAAAATTCAATAATGTACGACCGGTTTACCGGTCGTACATTATTGAATTTTACTCGCCCCGTAACCTAAGGCTGGTTTTAGTGTCGCGCTGACAACACGCTGACCGTCAGCGCTGACAGTTAAATATATGAACTTGTCGCGCTGACAGCTACGCGCCATTCTAAAACGCTTCCTACAGGTTCATATATTTTGAACGGTCAGCGCTGACGGTCAGCGCGTTGTCAGCGCGACACTAAAACCAGCCTAATACAATTTGTTTTTTATTTTTAATTCAAATTATTTCAATCAGGGTTTCAATTGTTATTTTGCTATGCTAATATGTATTTCGTTTTCAGGTCCCTCCAGTAGTATTGGCCTGATGCCAATGCCAGGCTGTAGCAAAATACCTCCCAACACAAGAACCAATGTCTTGCCAATGCCCAAAGCCAGTCTGATCAGGAAAAATGTATGAAGCAGAATTCATAAAAGGTTGAAGAACTTGTAAAGAAACATTTATATACAGATGTTTAGTTGATGAATACTTCTTCATCACACAGTGTAAAACATTTCATAAATCCCACCTCAATTGCATAGATAAAAAGTGTATGGAATATACTATGGCACTCCTAGAGAGTGATTTAGTTTTCATACATTTTTTCAATTTATGCAATCAAGGTGATTCGACAGACAATTGACTTAGCCAAGTTTAATCAGGAATCTATTTGGCAAAAATATTTGCGTGCCCAATTTTGTTCCATACCATGAGGATACTGCTAAAATGGAGCTGGAACTAAAAAGCCGGGGAAAAAATTATGACATCAATGTAGCTAACCAAATCGCTTCATCAATTTTGGTTTTTGCTGCTATACCTTACCTGTGAAATCATGCCAAGATTACTAACATTCGGCTAGTAGTCAACAAATTCATTTAAAATTCAACAAATCAAATAAAAAATTAGAGGTTTTAACTGATAAAAGATTTCATATTGTACAATAGTAATTAAAATAATGAAAACATAATGATTTTTAACTAAAAAAATGTTTTTATTCAAAGCAATAACATTTCTACAATTAATAACTAATTAAAAATAATCAACTTGACTTAGAACTTGTGTGTGATCTAAACAAGGAAACACTCGTGATGGTTGTAAAACATGGGCGGTAAAATAATGCCTTGTCATCAATACTTGGTCTTCATGCAAAATTAAAAAAAATATTATTTGATGGGAAGTGTGTAAAATTTTCATTGGTAGAAATTGTATAAAATTTGAGACAAGCTGCAAACTTAACAAAAATAAATGTAAGTCATAAGGATTTTATCTGGAGAAATCTTGAGATAATCTAGTGTTGAAAAAAATAATGTAATTTGAAAGAGGATGTGAAAGTTAAAGTACAAAAGAATGTGATGAGATGGTTTGGGCATGTGGAAAGAATGAAAGATGATAGACCGACAAAGTATGTAGGTATACAAAGAAAGTGTGAAAGGAAAAAGAGGGAAGGGACGACCGAGAAAAGTATGGAGTGATCAGATTGAGGAGATTGTGAAAGAATGGGATATACAAAATGAGCGTAAAAGAAGAAAATGCATGAAAAAGGTGATGGATATGAAGGAATTGAAAGAGGTATGTCAGGATAGGAAAAAATGGAGGCAACTCTGCAGAGGCTCTGGCCACCCCTAGCGGAATGGTGACAGAGTTACAGTTACAGTCAGTTAAAAAAGATGAGATCCCTTATTTTCCAAAAATTAAAAACCTGATATGGCAACACAGCAATCAATGGAAGCAACACACTGAAAAGTAGTCCAATGAGCAAAATAAGGGAAAATGTGTTTTAATACAAAGCGATTTATGGGAAAATAATCATTCAGTAAATAAAAAATGAATAGACTGTAAAAGAAAAAGAGTCACCTAACACCAAAAAAAAATGCAGAGAGAGCTAAATATTTTCATTGCAGAGCCAAGGATGATTCTTTTGAAACAGAGCAGGGTGTCTATTCACGATAGGGGATAGAGTAGATTCATTTCGATTTTCCCCGAAAAAGCAATAAATGGTATTGTGCCTCACATTGCTTTTTCGGGGTAAATCGAGATGAGTCTTCTCTATTCCCTATCGTGAATAGACACCCAGGATCCACAAATAAAGGAGGAGAGGAAGAACTTGGCAGAGCTTTAAAAAGTTGCTAAATAATCTTTCGACAAATTATTGTTCATTTTATTAAAAAATAACCAACTCTCCAAATAGGCTTAATTAAAAAGAAAAACTACTTAAGTCTAGAAATGCTTTAAATGGCTGTGGTATATTTTAGAATTTAAAAAGTCTACGTGCAGTATCATGTACAACTGGTTTTTATTGTCACAGTGCATAAATCCCATTATTCTATCCCAAGAAATTAAAACAAGAGGAACATTCTACAGTAAAACTTCAATTATCCAAAACAATGGATCCAGACACTTTTTGGATATTTGAATTTGGATAAAGTACAAAGAATTGGACAAAACCATTGAAAATGACGTCTTCCATAAGTCGTAAAGATTCAAAAGTGGCAAACTATAATATATTTTTTAAGCGAGTTGAATATGTCTAAACACAGTTTTTTTTTTCATTTCCACATTTATATTTTTTTCAAAAAATATTTGAATTGCCGCCTTTGGTTTGACAAGACTAATCTTTATTTGTCACTGTCTTCATTAATCTAATTGACAGAATTGTTATTTTGCAAATGACAGTACATTTCCATTAATTTTTTCTGAAATTCTGGAAAGTAAGATTTTGGATAAATAACCATAGATACATGCATGGAGATATAATTTAATGGAGGGGCTATGAATGTGATTTAGTACCATTCAACATGATGCAGCGTCTTTGACACCATACATTGTTTATAATACTGTCTCGTTCACGACATATGAAATGCTTTTCTCATTTTCTCTGTAAGCAACATGTCTCTACTCCATCTTCAGTCTATTTACGTATAACCATGAAATCACCATGGCAACGGACTTTGTTACTAGTGTTGTTGAAAGTATGAAAATATCTGATAAATTCCAAATTCAAAAATGTCCCCACCTCATTGTGTACGGGATGATTTTCACAAGTATCTGTTACCGCGAGCATAGAAGTTACATACTTGAATAAGGAAGTACCTACATACTGAACATCGCTAGTTCTAAAAATGGCTGTCACTTTCGCAAGCAAAATATTTTGACAAATGAAAAATATTCTTTTTGAACGTCTAAATCTAAGCTGCAAATATATGTATCATTTGAGATTCATATTAAATGCATTCCCACAAGCAGACACACATAATTTCGCGCTCACACATGCCGCATGTGGACCTACAATATAAAAAAACCAATCTCAAATGAACATAAGCCCTGCAACTTTTGCCGACCTTCCCTGAAACAGGGGTGACATTGGCAAAGTGAAAATAAAATAGTTTTTTAAGTGAAATATTATTCCACATTTTTTACAGCATTTATTTTCTTTTGTTGGCACGTTTAGAAAATACCCAGTTTGGCATTTATATGGATTTTTTTCCAATTAGGTAACACACCTGTTGACAGTTGGAAGGTTACCGATAGACTGAATTTGGATTTTTGTATGATGAGTGGGTTAGCGCATTTCTAATTCTCAAAGGATTGATTTCTTAGCCCATCCAGTTCTTATATATTGATGGGTACATGAGTAATTTTAAGCCATATTGTGAATGTGTACATTAACAATAATTTATGAGGAGATAAAAAATTATAACAACAAAACAACATATATCAGTCAAAAGGCGAGTTGTAAGTCAAGTCTTGATCATCTGAACATGGAATAATTGAAGAAAACATTTTTAAGGCAATGGAGGAAGTATTTACAATTCAAATTCAACATCCTTGTAAAGTTTTCTACTCATAGCACTTGTTCATTCGGTTTTGATGCTTAAATCTGGGTCTCCCGTTGAGTAAGTAATCAAAATCTAAGCTGCAAAGATATGTATCATTTGAGATTCATATTCAATGCATTCCCACAAGCAGACACGCATAATCTCCCGCTCACACATGCCGCATGTAGACCTACAACATAAAAAACCCAATCTCAAATGAACATAAGCCCTGCAACTCTTGCCGACCTTCCCTGAAACAGGGGTGACATTGGCAAAGTGAACCATTTTTTACAGTATGGGTGGTCAACCTCATACCAACCTATCAGTCAAGGAATTAATAAACGTATTAATAAACGTTATAATAATATAATAGTCATATTAATAAACGTCGGCGCTATGGCCGAGGGAGTCAAGTGGCCGATCTTTCTAGCGTATTTGAAATAAAATAATGCTGATTCGATCCCCGCCTGGATCCATTGACCATAACTTTGACTCTGGTTCAACAGTCATTCGGTAATTATTAATTAATAATTTATTAAAATATACAATAATGAATTATTAATTGATGATATTAATACCTGTTTCTGGCCAGGCAAAATAGGTTGGTGAATTGCATTCCTCTTTACAAATTATTAAAAAAAAACCCTTTTAGGCGACTTAAAACACACTGATGCTGACATTTTTGATTTCTGGAGTGGTGGGCCTGCAACTTTTGTTGTTTTGTCTTGCCCAGTGTTCTATCGTTAGCATCTTTTAGTTAGAGAAGTCATTCTGTGCTCTATCGCTCAGTTTTTCTTCCATTCTTTTCTTACTTACATAAACTTCATCCTTTGCCAGGCATTTCTTTGTCTTATATGTGGTCTCTAACACAATGCAACAACAAGTAAAATTTATTAAATAATCCTGGCATTCTTAGAAATCACATTAATCTTTTTTAAAAACAAAAAAGTACCTTACTTTTTGCTTCTGAAGATTGCACAGGTATAAATTTTAGCTCATCAACAGTTATTTTTCTGAATAGAGTTGGCAAAAAGTTCCAAATAATTTCTGTCAGCAGAGTGACATCCAAGGTCTGGGTGACTAGGGTCCTCAGCGACCAGTCTCAAAACAAAATTTCATTTTTTTCCAGGTTTATTTGTGCCAACTCCTCTAGCAATTGCTGATTATTTCAGATGATCAAAACACACAACGACACACATTTACCAGTTACTCATCGTCATTTTCTATTTCAAACATGTCGTTGTATTCATAAGAGTTGTGGAATTCTTCCTTAAAGTTGATCTGCAGCAGGCTGTTGGAGACGGCGTATCCTGTCATGGCCAGGACGGCGAACAGCCCGGCAAACAGCTTGTTGCGGGTCTGGTTCGACAGGAGCCGCTTCTCGGGATCCTCAGTCAGCTTCTTTTTTGCATTTCGAGCAATGTAGTCTGTTAAAGAGCACATAAGAATATTAGAGAGATAAATAATAAAACAAAGAATCTACATTCACTTTAAAATCAACACTTCACAAAATGTTATACATGTTCAACTCGGTTAATCCGAGAGAATGAGAAATGAAAAGTATTCACTCCTGCATCTCTTCATACAAGTAATGCAGTACCGAAGGTACAAATCACTATGATGATCGCCAATCTTCACTGAAGAGGCACCGGAAGAAGGCGAACCCTGCATAAATAGTAGTTTTTCAAGAAATCTAAGGAAGTCCGCACATTTGACATAGACAAAGTAATTGTAAAATCTGGGTTGCAAAGGATTAATAATGTTTTGTAATTGGATGCTTAGGACCCTAGTTTTGGATCTGAGGACTCCTAACATTTGCACACGGACAACATGCATGCTGAAAACATTCAGAGTTAATTTTAAATACTCGCCAACCTGTTTAATCCACTAGCAAAACCTAATCGTTCAAATTGTCTATGGTATTTTTTTCTTTATGGTGAATTCTGGCAGAAAGTGAGGGTGCCAGTGTCAATTTAACATAGGGTGCATCTTAGACAGTAAAGAGGGGGGCGCTGCGAGTCGATCCTCTATCATCCGAAACCACAAATATTTGCGGGTATCTATAAAGCAACAATTTGTATTTTGAGCGCTTTCATTTTTGAAAAACAGGTACATGCTCGTCGCCGTCGCTCACTCGCCGAAAAGTAACTACGCGCCTGAAAACCGTTGATACCCTACCCCTCCTATGTCTTTACATGCCCGCGACTGCTTGCTCGCAATGTCTGCTTATTTATAAGTCAATAGTCAAGCTAGCCGCGCCAAGGGACGGGCGTCTTGTTGTGTTTTGTTTCGCTTTATTTGCCGTTAAAAAAATCACACATAATGGACAGATTTTTTTTACATAAACAAGTCGGTAGTTCAAATGATAATGATAAAGCATCTACTAGTGGCGGCGGGGAACCAAAGAAGCAAAACTATCATAAATACGAAGATATTTGGGCTTTGGTTTTACTTCAATAGAAGTAAACAATGAAGAAAAACTGCAGGGTGTTCTTTGTTTGAAAATACTATCATCAGAAAGTATGCTTCCCAGAAAATTAAAGCAACATCTCGAGACAATTCATCCAATGGCTGAAAAAATTGTGTGATTTTTTTCACCAGAAATTACAAAATTTATTTCAAGTAGCTTACTAAAGTAGGACGCGGTGACAAAATACTAAACTTGTAAGTGTGCCGCGGGCTGAAAAAGATAGGGAACCCCTAATCTACGGTATTTTAAAGAAATTAGTACTTCGATAATCTCACTTCCTGTCTTTTTTTCAATTTCCCAATAGTAAGATTTCACATTTTTAAACTCAAAAAATATTGCGTATCTTTTTTTACTTCAAAGTAAATTAATTTCAAGGAATAAAGAAAGAAAATATTTTTAATGATTTATTTACCTTGATGTAGCGCTGAGAAGAATCTTTGACATATTCGATTAACAAACTTAACAAGGTTGTCGTAGGTCTGCAGGTTCTTCTGCAGAGCACACGCTGTTAGTGGGGCTCGTAAGATCAGGGCCAGGTGAGCAAACACAACGGCGTCTAACGAGGAGGGGCCGGCACCCAGGAAGAAGTCAGAGTCTCCCAGGCGAAGGGACAGGTCTGCAAAACACTTCTCAGCTGTTTGACGTATCTGAAGAATCATAATTAATATTATTGAAATACATAGACCGGTCCGTAGTCCAGTGGTAACACTTCGGACTCAAATTCCGCGTGGAGCACAAAAAATATACCATTTATATTTTCAAATTTGCTCTTTGCTGGGTTGAAAAATTCATAAACCTTTACCAATGACCGGTCACCAAAGGTTCATCCAGCCTTACAGCAAACAGGTGTTGCTTGAGAATTGGCGCTTTGTAGCAACGACCAAGCTCGTAAAAAGTCCGGTCGATAGCTCAGTTACTAGAATGCTTGCATTCTATACTGAGAGCAAGGGTTCGATCCCCACCGAGGGTGTCAGAAATGATTTCCCGTTTCGGTGTTTATTTCAAGAACAAAATACCGGCAAGGTTTACTCAGCCTTCACAAGAAATGAGAACCAGCCCCCTCGGGAGCTGGGAAACCCCCACTTCAACTGAACTGGTTGGTGTAAGGCCGGCCCCCTTAACAGTAAAAATAAATAGGTCCCGAATCGCCACATGACTCCTTGGGGGATAACGCAGGCAAGAAGTTACACTATATGTGTAGATTAGTTGCGTTTTTTAATTTTTTTTTATTTAAAGAATAAAATTTCAAAGAATACGAATCAGCAAAAACTTTTAGACAAACCACTATGGGAGACCTCACATTGTTTTTGACGTTTCGTTGGCTTTATAGTCAACGTTTTCAGGAGACAATCGGGGCTATTCTTAGACATTTTAGTCGTTGGTTAAGCCCACGCTTTGACAAACTAATGGTGCCTGAGCTGGAAGTTTCATCAGCACGGTCATTCTTACCTACTGAATTTTGTAATATTTGTATGAAAACAAATTAGCTGTTCACTTGCGGCCATTTTGGATTGACAGGTCTTTATACAAATGCATCATTAGTTTGTCAAAGCGTGGGCTCAACCGACGACTAAAATATCTAAGAATAGCCCCGTTAGTCTTTAAGAATAATATAAATTCTCCCGCAGTTGTTTGTTTTATATGGGGCTGTCCATATATTACGTCATTCGCATTAAGGGGGGGGGGTCTGGTCTGCGGATGATGGCAAATGATGTACGAGTACCAAAAGTGACGTCGTTCTTGTGAATACCAATTTCTACAAAATATACAAAATAGTATGTAAGTAGTACAACATTATTTATTATTAAGCTCATCCATTATTACAGCAAGAGTGGGGGGGAGGGGGTCATTAGATAATGACTATAGGATGATGGTAAGAGGGGGGAGTCGAAAATCGGCCATAATCGATGACGTAATTTATGGACGGCCCCTATGGGAAAAGTGTAAGCAATTTTAAAGTCACTTGTAATTTGTAAATATCAAACAACAGAATTTTTACACAGCAAAATCTCTTTAACTTCAGGCATCTTGCGCTCCACTACCACCAGCCTACGTCAAACAAACAGTTGTGCATAAAACAACATAAAAATACATGGCCTGTAAGAGCCCGTTCCCACTTGTTGGGTGTCGGATCCGTATATTAATCGGAGGTTCCAGTGGAAGAACATTATGTATGGAGCTATTCACACTTATCGGAAACCGATTTTGTCCAAAAATGTTCTGCCACTGGAACCTCCGATTAATATACGGTCCGACACCCGACAAGAGGGAACGGGCTCTAAGGCAACTGTTAATAAATTTGTGATATTTCATCTAAAAACATTATCTTGAAAAATCTTGCTTTTGTGGAAACATTTCTTATCTCATACAAGCACCGGTGTTTTTGAACATTTAACCAATTTTTACTATAAACATAAAAAAAAACATCCGGGGTAAAATGTTTTTTTGCAACCCAAAGTCCAGATGCAGCAAAAGAGTGTTGCGTACTGGCAGCCCGTTTGCTCTGTTTGACAGATGTAGATAGGTTGAAATGAGGCTGGACTCCCATGGTTTAAAAACTTGGTTCAATTTTGCCAATGCCACCCCGTTTCAGCGAGAGACGGCAGGAGTCGCAAGGTTTTTATTAATCTGAGGTTTGGTTTATTACACATGCAGCATGTGTAAGCGCAAACTTACATGTGCCTGCTAGGGAGCATGCATTAATCATGAGCCTTAAATGTCAATAAATCTTTGCAACTTTTTGTTATATAAGATTATAGATAGATAGATTATAGACATGTTCAGTGCAATACAACGCAGCACTAGAGCGTGACGCTAGACCAGGAAGCTTTAGCGCCATGATGTGCGCTAAGAATGCTTCCTAATTGACAAACCCTTAAAAGTTTGCACTTACAGCGTAGTGCACCATCTGTTCCTCGCAGTCCTCTCCGTACAGAGCGTCCATCATCTCCTGCGCCTGCTGCTGGAACCTGCGGGGGTAGTAGTAGTTGAGCGGGAAGGGCAGAGTCCTGGCATACCACGGCCGGACTACCTGCTGGAAGTTGTTGGAGTCCAGCCACCAGGTGTGCTGCAGGCAGGGCCGCAGCTGCTGCTCCACATGACGGCTGAAGGCCAGGCTGTCCGCCAGCTGCACGGAAGAGAGGTGAGCGTCTGCGTTTATACCCTGCAACAAAATATATAACCTGGCATGTTTCACTTCGTCAGGGAACATTGATTGCAGTCCTTCCATTTCTTTGTATTTTAAATATCCTTCCAGTTCTATTATCCATATTAATTTTAAATAAATTACAATAAATAAGGAACAGGCAGTAACAATGGCCTTTACTTTTTTGTTTTTTAGATTACTTAAAGATAGTAAACATCTCTCCCAAAAGATAAAAATATAGTGGAATGTTTTCGATAGAAAAGTGACACAATGCAATTTGAGCTGAGATAAGAGAGGAATAACAAAATATTTATATTCAATGCAAGTTGAAACAGATAACATTACCTGTAATTTGAGATACGCCGTGATGTCTTCAAAATTATAAAACTCTTGCTTGCCATCTCTGAACACCGGCAGCTTGCCATTGAGAGTGAAGAAGGGACTTCTCTTCTCTTGAAATTTAATTGAGGAACCCAGAAATTTAGTATAAGCCTGAAAACATAACATACAAATTTCACCGATGACATTAGACATAACCTGTAAAGTTAGAGCATACAAATTGCGCACAAATACTTGCCATTACTTTGAGACACTCCACGTCCACTGAGGGAAGACCCCAGTCACCTTTCCACGCTTCTAGTTCCATATTATCATAATATTTTTTAACAACGACGCAAATTCAAGGATTTCACCGAAATTTTGATATCTTCTGCGCTGTTTTCTTCTTCTTTTTTGATAAGATTTCTGGGGTGGCATATGCATAAATTCTTCTTCTTCTTCTGTTTGGCGAATCCCGCGGAGAGCAGGGGCGCCAGTGTCAAGTAAGGAGTGGGGATTTTGAATGATGGGAAAAGGATACGCTTCAATGGTCACGATACACACTTGATTTTAAGCAATAATAAAAAGCAAAAAGAGTAAAAACAAAAAACAACTAAGGAGTTGTGGTGTCAGTGAGCTTCAGAGAAACACCCACAGATGGCGCTTTGAGACAAATAAACTCATACGCTAAATCGAACAAGCATTCTTCATAAGGAATGAGATTTGAGCCATCAGGGACTGCGATCAGGGAGATATTCTATTGATTATCTCAAGGCATGGTACTTGGCCTCCCAAATCCGGCTCCGCTGGATAACAAGAACCAAGGTGGTCTCAACCTTTCTTTGAAGAGCTAGCTTCTCGGATAAAGAGTACCAACTGGGTCGATTCCACCCGAAGCCTTGCCTATTATGGGGCATCCACACGCTTGCCAAGTCGAGCCAAGTCGAGCGTGTGGACGGCCGTTTGGCTCAGCTGGGGGCGTGGCTTAAGCCGCCTTGGCTCAGCTTGTCGCCGATCCGACCAGAGTCGGTTTTTTGACGCAAGTCAAAGGGAATTCACGCATGCGCATGCCAGGCACACACATACTTGTGCGCGCGCATTCTGGTGCGGTACGGTTTCTATGAATTTTGATCATCCACCATCGTCTTTGCCGAATTATTCGTTTCTTTTTAGTTTCTCTCTTTTTGTTTTGTTTTTTTTTTAAATAAAAATAAGTTTATCCAAATGTTATAGCTAAAAGCTGGACGTCCGCCATGCTTGCTTATTCTAACACACACAGACGCACGCACAAGCGTGTGGATGACCCTGTTTGGTTTTCCAAGAGCTTGCAAGCGCTTGCAAGCCCTTGACTCAAGGCGTTTGAGGCAAGCGTGTGGAAGCCCCATTAGACATGGGTCGGTACGCGTTTGTGCGATACTGAACCGATATCAGATATTGCGTACCAATATCGGATTTTAAAACTATATATTGTAATATCTATATATTGGAGATGCGGCGCGGTACCGCGCCGCATATCAGATACCGATATCAGATATTACAATATATAGTTTTAAAATCCGATATTGGTATGCTATGAATACCTACGAATCCTACGATGTATTATTTACGCGATAAACCTAGATATGTATTTTGATGAGGCTTCGGTTTTATCTATCTAACATGTTACGGAACCAGTAGAATTTGGAGTTTGAAATCAAAGTTTATGAAATTTTAAATCGATTTTTATTTTAAAGGATTTCTACGGTTTGTATGTCATAATTCATTAAAATTTTAAATTCCTAGAAAAGTAGCATAATGAAATGAATTGCGTTTAATTAAACAAATAATTACGCGGCGCGAATACATAGTTTTTTTTCATCCATAGATATCGTGGATCGCAATATCTGATATTCGGAGAACCCAGAACCCGAAAACACAACGCTGTACGCGCGCGCCGCGAATACATAGTTTTTTTTCAATACATAGTTTTTTTTCAATACATAGATATCGTGGATCGCAATATCTGATATTCGGTTTTGATCGCAATATCGGATATTGAAACTATATACGGTTTGAACCGCCCACTTCTATTGCCTATGTGAGGAGCAGTGCAAATTGCCCCGTAGGTACTGGTAATGAATCAGTGGCTTGCACTAAGACGGAAACTCCGCCTGCACCACACACACACACACGTGTGTTACGGAAGGAATCGTGCGGGTGCTTTTGTTACCTCCCAAGCGTTCCTATCTCTCCGTGCACACTTACATACGCAATCGGAAGGACTCGTGCGGATACTTTTGACTTTCCAAACGTAATAGACATGGGTCGGTACGTGTTTGTGCGATACTGAACCGAAATCAGATATTGCATACCAATATCGGATTTTAAAACTATATATTGTAATATCTATGTATTGGAGATGCGGCGCGGTATGAATACCTACGAATCCTAGGATCATGCATACCAATATCGCATTTGAAAACTATATATTGTAATATCTATGTATTGGAGATGCGGCGCGGTATGAATACCTACAAATCCTACGATGTATTATTGTATGTATAATGAAATGAATTGCGTTTAATTAAACAAATAATTACCCCTTAATACTATCAAATATTGGAACTATTGGACGCTCTTTCTTAATTATCTTTATCTTTTAATAATATTTACTTTAATTTTAATCTAAGAATTCCGAGATATACCTATAGGTTTCTTTAAGTGACCCGGATTCATTGTTCTCGACTCGAGAATTTTTTTCATAAGTTTATATGTACAATATTTATATGTATTGTTCTTTTTATTTTTTTTACTAACGATCTACTTACATTATGTGCATACTATTCACATTTTTTATAAATTTGCATTTTAGGAGGAACCGTTCGCTCACTAATACCTACATAGATACAGGTATTATACGAAATCAACACGCACAACGCGCCAACGCAGTACGCCTGCGCCGCGAATACATAGTTTTTTTCATACATAGATGTCGCGGATATCGCAATATCTGATATTCGGTTTCGGTTGTACGCGCGCGCCGCGAATACATAGTTTTTTTTCATACATAGATATCATGGATCGCAATATCTGATATTCGGTTTTGACTCAATATATAGATATTGAAACTATATACGGTTTGAACCGCCCACCTCTAAAACGTAACCCTCCATCTGCGCACACATACATACAGCCGGGAGTAATTGTTGGGCAATTTAAGATTCTGACGTTGCTACCCGCGCTACACACGCATCGTGGAAGCTGGAACGAGGGACATCGAGCAACCGCTCTGTCCAAACACCTCTACCAGACATCCCGCGTGCTCCCAACAAGGAGAGATATCGAGGCCGGACGTCAGCACTCTGTCTCTCCCATCTAGTGCTACAAATGAACAATAAGTGCTACGACAAGTGTGTAAAGAACTCTAAACGAAACCTGACTGTAACAATATTTCACTGGTTGTGTAATTAAGGGCATAACAATACTTATAAATTTAAATGTCAATAAAAAAACTATTCAAACCTTAACAGAGTTTTTTTGGGTAAAGTAAATTATAATTTTATGTTGTGGGAAATAAATTTTAGAAACAGAAGGTTAATGGATTTCAAATTTAGGGATAAAAGATAGGAAACATTAACAGGATATTGAATGGAGACGCCAGTTCTTAGAAAAAGAAAATACAATTGATATAAATGGTGAGAGCAGTTAAAGAAAATGTGGTCTAAATCGCCTATTTCGGTTTTACAGTCGCAAAAGGGAGAATCAACAACATTAATTTTAAAAAGGTGAGCTGGAGAGCAACAATGGCCAATTCTTATGCGACAAAGGGTAGAAATTTGTTGTTTATTAACAGAATAATTGCAAAACCATGGGGAATTAGGAAGAGATGGCTGGATGCCAGCGTACCACTTTCCCTTTGTTGAACATGTGGACGACCATAACTCACTCCATTCATTACGAAGAGAGTGTTTAAATGATGGAATAAGGTCCATAGGGGAGAGAAACGGAAGGCTGGGGATACCGGTCAGGATAGCTTCTTTGGCAAAGCCATCTACCACTTCGTTACCCACAATTCCACTGTGGCTGGGAATCCAAACCAGATCCACGCTCTTTCCCGAATGCGAGAGACTGCAAAGGAGGGATCTAATTTTGAGAATAATTGAAATTGGAGGGCGTTTAAACGGGAAGGATAGAATATTCTGCAGGACACTTAGGGCCTGTTGCACCAACCTCCAATCAATATTTGATTGAAACATCAAATTTGATTGCTTAGTTCTGGTAAGGACCTCGGTTAAATATTTCTCGAAAGTTGGTAAAAATGTGATGGAATTTGAACAGGAAATATGATTCACATCAGCTGACTTACGTGTATGCAATCAATTGTTTGATTTGAAAGGGAGAAATCACACTTAATTTTGATTTTCGTCTGATTGGAGTTTGGTGCAACAGGCTCTTAGGGAGTCTGAGAATATAACAAATTTTTGAGAAATAGTTGTGTGATTGATGAATTTGAGAGATTCCAGGATGGCATATGCCTCTGCAGAGAAAATCGTTGTCGTTGCAGGTAATTTAAATTTATAGACAATTGATTGACTTGGACAGTAAAAAGCTGCACCAACGGCCAATTAATTTGGTGTTTTGGAGCCATCCGTAAAGAGGGATGTCCAATCTTTCCATTTGTTTTCTATTAAATTCTGAAAATTTTGCTCCTGCGGTGGGTGATCCGTTTTTACAAGTCCTGTGTTTGTATTGACTGAGGGGAGAAAAGTGATGTGTTCAAAAGGGCTTAAAAATAAAGGTAAAATATTGGTGCGATTGATGCAACTAAAATAATTTTGAAGCGCCGTTAAGCAGCTAACTAAGATTGGTATATGTTTATGTTTCCAATACGAGTTTTCAATACAGTACTTAGACAAAATGTTTAAGGAATCTATGAGCCTATGTGATAGGGAGAAAGTTTTAATTAGAAATTTTTTAGACAGAAAAGAACGACGAAGATTGAGGGGGGGTTCGCAGCTTTCCAGCTGAAGAGTGTTTGTCGGGGATGATCTCATTGCACCTAGTATAATTCTTAGACCTTGGAATTGAATTTTGTCAATTTTTTTAAGTAAATTTTTTGAGGCGGTTCCATAGAGAAATGAAGCGTAATCGATTCGACTGCGAATGAGAGCATTATAAAGCAGTTTTTGAGTAGAGGGGTGTGCTCCCCACCAAACACCTGACAAGGCTCGGAGAGGGTTTAGTGTTGCAAGACAGCAGTCAACCAAGTGATTGATATGCGTTGCCCAAGTTAATTTAGAATCCAAAAAGAGACCCAAAAAATTAACACATTTAGAAATGGGGATTGTATCAGATTTAAAATTAATAAGGATGGGATGAAATTTCCGTCTCCTTGTAAAGAGTACTGCAGTGCTCTTGGATGGAGTAATTTCTAAGCCGTGGGTGTTAAACCATGTTTGTATGCTTTTTATTGAAAAGTTTATGTTCGAACAAGCAGTATTAATGTTGGAATTAGAGGAGTAAATAACAAAGTCATCTGCATATTCCAACATTTTGCAGGATGGAGAGAGGTAAGTGTGCATATCTGAGGTGTATATATTGTACAAAATGGGGCTGAGTACAGATCCTTGCGGTAAGCCCTTCCAAATTGTTCGTTCCATATTGGGATAACCCGGTTGTTGAATTTTTATGTTTCTAGCAAGTAAAAAATTAACGGTAAACTGAGTTAAGCGGGGAGAGATGCCCAATTTAAGCATTTTAGATCTAAGGACAGGTAATAAGACATTATCATAAGCAGATGATATATCTAAAAAGACAGCAACTAGAGAGTCATTCTGTGATAAGGAAATTTGAATATCCGTTACTAATGACGATAATACATCAAGAGTGCCTTTAGATTTTCTGAAACCGAATTGCGACGGAGAGAGGAGTTGATTGGATTCAACGAACCATTCGATTCTATTTTTAATTAGGCGTTCCACTATTTTACCTAGACACGAAGATAAGGCGATGGGGCGGTAGGAAGAGCCATTGTTGGGATCTTTTTTAGGTTTAAGAATTGGTATGATGATTTGGGTTTTCCAGGCCTTTGGGATTTCACCTGTGTCAAAGAAGCAGTTAATTAAGTCCAGAAAGTATTTCAAGCAAGCTGGTGATTTTGTAGAGATGAAGGAGTAAGGGATGTAGTCTAAGCCTGGGCAGGAATCTTTCGAATTATCTAGAGCGGCCATAAGTTCGTTAATTGTAAATGGAATACTTAGGAAGTCATTTTGTGCAGCTAGGTAGTATTTTTTTGGGATTTCCTCTATGTAGGGTGAGGAAAGAGGAGCAATATTGTTAACGAATTCTAATAACCATTGTTTGGAGGATGGGGTTGTTTTGATGGGGTTGAAGGCAGACCTAAACCGTCTCACCATGTTCCAGACCTCAGACGAACTGGTATCCGGGGACATGGAGTGACAAAATTTTTTCCAGCCATTTTTCTTTTTTCCACGCAAAAAGCGTTTTGTTCTAGCTGCAATATTTTTTAAGTTCAGATAGTTATGTAAATTCATATTTTCAGCGTATATTTTTGATGCTATTTTTCTCTCTGCTACAACTTTATCACATTCTTGATCCCACCA
Organism: Agapetus fuscipes; assembly: GCA_951799405.1. Lineage (NCBI taxonomy): Eukaryota > Metazoa > Arthropoda > Insecta > Trichoptera > Glossosomatidae > Agapetus > Agapetus fuscipes. Next base: position 14,041,922 of record OX637337.1, read on the forward strand.
AGGAGTAGGAGGATGAGACTTTCGATGATTGTTTTTTTTCAGAGGGATCGAATGATTTGCTGATTCAATGAGTAATTCTATGTACTTTTCATAGTTAATAAGTGCATCCCTCGAAGAAGGACGAGGGAAAGATGGAATCTCAGTTTCATTGAAATGATAGAAAGCGTCCCAGTCAGCTTTGTCAGTTTTGAAGATTCTAGTAGTTTTTTTATTATCTATGTGCTCATTGACTTTTCTGGGAGGAAAATCTATCAAAATCGGGAAATGGTCGCTACCATGTGGGTCACTTAGAATGGACCAAGTAAGGGATGATGCTAATATTGGAGAACATAGTGATATATCTACAGAACTGGCATTTTGGGAGGGAGGAGAGATTCTGGTAGGGCATGATTCATTTAATAAACAGAGAGGGATGAGATCGATGAGATCAAAAATTTCGTGACCGAGGGAGTCACAAAAGGATGAGCCCCATACGGTATGATGAGCGTTAAGGTCCCCAAGCAAAACAAAAGGGCTTGGTAGTTGGTTCATTATGTTTGTAATGATTGATGCGGATGATCGGTTTGATGGAGGAGATATGTACATGGAAATGAAAGTTATGCCAAGGATTTTTGCCGATACTACCTGGAAGTTGTTAGGTAGGCCGGTGATGGATAATGGAAAAAATGGGAGGGAAGATTTGATAACAAGGGCTGAACCACCCCTGCCATCAGAGCGGTCGTCACGGAGGACATGGTATCCCGGGATCTGAAGATGCAGATCGGGACTAAGCCAAGTTTCCGAAACGGCCGCTATTGAAATATTATACTTTTTTAACAAATATAAAAAGTCACTTTTGTTGGAGACAATACTACGAGTGTTCCATTGTAATATTCTCTCCTGCATTGTTGAGAGATATTAAATTTTTAAGAAGGGTGATAATAGGGGCAACGTTGGACGGTAAATTGGGAATTGCTTCGATGAGATCAATCATCATCTTAAGGAGTAACAAAAATTGAGGAGGCAGAGAAGAAGGAGCTGGTCCCTGCAGACCACCACCAGAAGAATTTGATGGAATTTGTCCATTAGGAAACCACTGAAGGTTAGCAATTGCATCTGAGTCTACTGCTTTCTTTGCTAGATTGGTTTGTCTAGCTGGAGAGAAAACAGTTTTTCTATTTCCCAGGGAAGAATTTTTGTTATCAGAAATTGTGGGATTAGGTTTTTGAGTTTTGGCTACATCCGCGAACGATCTAGTTGCGGGAGCCAATCTCTTAGAGGCCTCCATATAGGAGATTCCCTCTTTTGCCATGGAATTTTTTATGTTTTTTTGACGGGCTAATTCTGGGCAAGAAGTACTTGTCGCCAAATGATTGCCCTTGCAGTGCAGGCATAAGGAGGATGCTGATGTAGACGTGCAGCTGGTACCGTCATGGTCTCCGGTACATTTAAAACAACGGGGCTTGGATCTACACTGGGATTTAGTGTGACCAAACCTACAGCAAGAAAAACATTGAATTGTAGGGAAAAGATATATATCTACAGGGAATGATGTGTGATATAATGAAACGTTAGGAGGGAGTCTTTGACCATCGAAAGTAAGTACGATGGTGTTTGAAGGTACCCAAGTGTTACCCTCGGGGGTATTTTTTTTATAATTTAAGCGCCGGGCTTTAATAACTTTAGTATATTCAGGGCATGAAGTGTCCTGAATAAGTTCCTCTACAGTAACAGAGGTCGGAATACCTCTTATTACCCCAAGTCGAGAGACCTGGAAAGCAGGGATAAATGCTTCATAATTATTTGTTACTGAAATATCCTTGGATAGGATGAAGGAGTTCGCGAATTCAGCAGAGCTGAATTGTAGCGAAATCCTGTTCCTACCTTCAGACCTCACTCCACCGTACACAATTCCCGGCGTTCGTCTCGACGTGAGAAAACGCCCAAAATCTATCGGGTGAAGCGAGGTCCCAGACATTGGTGATGGGGATTTTTTTTGAACATGAACAATAAATGGGCCTGGGTCAGATAATTTATAGGGTCTAGTGTTAGGCGTTTGGTGAGGCAAGATTTGGGGATTGATCGACACAGGAGATTGGGGTGTTACTGGTGTTTGGGGGCTATTTTTTTTTAATTTAAAAATTTCTTTTGAATTGGAGGAATCATCAGAACTTGAAGAGTCTGATGTCTCCCTCCTCTTTTTTTTACGTCGTGTTTCATTTGATTGAATCGTAACCTCATGGGATACTTCAGGCTGACTAAGGATACAATATGTAGGATCAGGAGGGATGTCCGGTGGCTCCTTGTCTGCCTCCATATTGACCAGCTTGGGCACTACCACTGCACTGCACTTTTTTCTTATAAATTGTTATTTTAGTTTAATTAATTTTTTTTTATGTAACGGAGTTTGAGAAGCGTGTGGATGTCTTTTTTTGCTACTGACGTTTCTATGCATAAATTTATTTTCCACAAGATAAAATCAGCTGATGGCTTTTCCATACCTACCACAACTGAGTTTTTTAGCCATCTATGGCTGTAGCCATGGAGGAAGTATTAAATGGAGGGGTCGTACATGTGATTTAGTACCAATCAACATGATTCACCGTCTTTGACACTGTGGTGCATCAGTACAGAAGATAAAAGAAAACCAGATATCTGAAATCAGATATTTTTATTTTATTTTATTTTATTTTATTTTCATAGGACAACAAACAGCGTTACATAAGAAATATAATAGTAGCAATTACAAAAAAACATGGCCAATTATATGTTGCCACGGATATAAAACTTAGGAAGTTGGAAATAATTATAAAATAGATATAAAAAAGATAATCCGAAAATTGTGCGTGCCCACCCCTAGTAGTGGGCCCGCGTGAACAAGTGGGAGTAAAACTACTGGATTTAAGGTTTTCAAAACTATTCAAAGTTTCACTGTTTCAAAGATATATTAAATGTTTAAAATTCACATTAAGTGCTAGCAAACAAATTTCCTTGACTTATAGGTTGGTATGAAGCTGACCTACCACACTTTGCCAATGTCACCTCTGTTTCAGGGAAGGGCGGCAAAAGTTTATGTTTGTTCCAGGTTTGGATTTTAATAAGTATGTGTTTGTTTGTAGACATGAATTTGATATGAGTTCTGAATGTTAATAATCTTTGCAACAAATGGCGGAATGCAGGCAATGGCGGTTGATCTGTAATGTTGGCGGCTAGAGTTTACCAAATTGGAATTTGTTTTCTGTTTTAGTTTTGATGTCCATACATATTATTATTTATTGATTTGAAAATGTAATTTGTCGTGTATGTTCTTTGACATACCAACCACCCATGCTGTAAAAATGGTTCACTTGGCCAATGTCACCGCTGTTTCAGGGAAAGACGGCAAGAGTTGCAGGGTTTATGTCCATTTGAGATTTGGATTTTATGTTGTAGGTTCACATGCGGCATGTGCAAGCGTGAACTTGTACGTGTCTGCTTGTGAAAATGCATGTAATGTGAATCTACAATGTAACATATCTTTGCAACTTAGATTAGATTAGATAAGAACAGAAGCGGAGAACGAAACGACACTACACACATAGTGTAACTTCATGCCGCAATATCCCCGAAGGGTTTCGCATGTGGCTTGTGGAACCTATCTATTTTTACAGTTAAGGGGGCCGGCCTTATGCCAACCACACCCATTAAAATGGGGGTTTCCCAGGGGGCTGGTACTTGTTTATTGTGAAGACTAAGTAAACCTTACTGGTATATTATTTTGGGGTTTGAAATAAACATCGAAACGGGAAACCATTTCTGACACCCTTGGTGGGATTCGAACCCGAGCTCACTGCATAGAATGCAAGCACTCTACCAACTGTGCAATTAACCAAACTTAGATTATAGATTAATACAAATAAATATGCATAGGACAGTAACGTGTACATAAGTTCGCTCTTACAAATGCTGCATGTGTTAAAATGCTGCATGTGCAAATTAAAAACCAAGTCTCAAATGAAACGAAACTTTTGCCAACCTTCCCTGACACAGGGGTGATATTTGCAAAGGGAACTATTTCGGGCATTTGGAGAGAATGAGTGATGAAAGATTGACGAAGAAAGTATATGTTGCTAGAATAGATGGATGTCGTGGTAGAGGAAGACCGAGAAAAGTATGGAAGGATCAAATTTCTGAAATAGCGAATGAATGGGATATCCAGAGTCATAATAAAAGGAGGACTTGTATGAAAAAGGTTATGACTCTGGATGAAATGAAAGAAGTATTCAAGGACAGGAAGAAGTGGCGGCTAATCTGCAATGTTGATTTCTAATGTTGGTGTATTCATTTGCTACATTTTTTTGCATAGGAAATTTTTGACTTTTTTTGTATAGATTTCTTTGTAAGGTTTTGTTCTTTTTTATATTTAAATGTAATTTATTATTCATATTCCTTGACTTATAGGTTGGTATGAGGCTGACCACCCATACTGTAAAAATTGGTTCACTTTGCCAATGTCACCCCTGTTTCAGGGAAGGTCGGCAAAAGTTGTGGGGCTTATGTTCATTTGAGGTTTGGATTTTATTTGTAAGTACACATTCAGCATTTGTAAGCGTGAACTACACTTGTTGGTTTGTGGGCATACATCTGAGAGCTTTAAATGAATATATCCTTGCAACTTAGATTATAGATTATTATAGATTATAGAACCATTTTTTACAGCATAGGTGGTTGGCCACATAATTCACATTTGAAAATAAAAATAATTTGAAATTGGAAACAGTAGGTTATTCCATTTCAAGGCATTTTTGAACCCAAACTGCAACGCTACTAGGCTACACATATTGTGTAACTTCTTTCCTGCGTTATCTCTGAAGGAGTGGCATGTGACGATTCGGGACCTTTTTATTATCATATTAAGTTCGTTTATTTTTTGCGGTGAAAATATCTTGCATTATTTTCCTTTCAAGCCTTCTGTTTTCCTTCGAAAAAAGGAAGGCTACAATTTGGAGTATTTTGATAAATAAATTTTTACACTATTAACAATTTTTATTTGACTCTTTACATAAAATATATTTATTTTCATTTGAAAAAGGATTCAATGAAAGTATTCATGTACTATGGCTGATGTTTGAACGTGGTTGCTATGGAAACGGCAAATAATACTTTGTTACCGGTTGTTTAGAAGGATAATCCCATACAAAGTTGATATTCGGAATTCAAAAATGGTTCCATTCCTGACAATGTGCATGCGCACATTTTCATTTCAACACGGTTACCCGTTGCGTAATGACCATTACGTTGTTTGCTTGGGCATAAACAACACATAAATCATCGTAGTACAAGATGGCGGCGTTAGTTCAGATTTTCACCATGTTCATTTTAGGCCAGACAGTAATATTTCAATAAAAAATTATATAGGTAAATTAAAACAAAATGCGCGCTAAGCACTGTAGTATATATAGCATCTGTCAACACTGTGTGTATTTTTCACAATGCTGTAAAATAAAATCCTGTTTATCTTGAATCTAATTTTTAATTCACACAGGCTGTGACGTCATCCAGCTGATGGAATGCGCAGAAATTGTGAATGTGCGGACTCCATAACCATTTTCCATTCATTTTCTCTATTATTGATTAAAACACCATCTTGACTAAGTAAGTACTTCCTCTGACAGATTTATTTACATCTCATGTTCACGCTCCTTGCAAATGACAAATTTAAAGATTGGCACTCAGTCATCAATTATCTCCTTCTTCTTCAATGCTTCAGTGCTACAGCCCAATGGGAGCCTTGACCTCCTTCTATCAATTATCTGAACTCATTAATTAGTTATATTTTGTATTGTTTGTGTATTAACACTGTGAAAATTCATATTGTTTAATTGATTAATTAGTTCTTATGCAGAGCTATGTTTTTCATTTTTAATATCATAATCAAATGGATTTTTTGGATAATCCTTTTCACACTCCTCAAAGTCTTCCTTGTTTGTGGCTTCATCGTCTGAGCCTTGTGGTGTGGTGTAGTTGTTAGCTGTAGTTCTGGAAGCTTGGGCCTCGTCATATGTAGGAGGAGCTGGAATGTAAATGTGTTATGTTAGATTCCATTGTCGTGCAATATGTCTTCCATAAATGAAGAAGAAGAAATCAACAAAAATAAATGTGCAAATGATGTAACAGCTAGGAGCCTGAAGATAGACACATTAAATGTGAGGATAAATATGGCTCGCTTTTTTATTTCAAATCAGTATAAATTCTACACCTTGAAGATACAACTGGACCCTGGAACAGAAGAGCACTGTAGCAAGCTGAACTACTTTCCAACGGCGAGAGACTACACTTCTTTGAAGAGCTTCTCCCCACCAACTGAGGCTGAAACAAGCATCTCCTTCGATAGCTGATAAACCACTAAAACCAAACGGTCCTTCTTATGACCAGGCTTTTCTCAAAAGTTACAAAGTTACAAAAGTTACTTCTCCAATCTACATCCTGGTTTCCTACCTTCCTGCAACTGGACATTGTCCCGAAAGCTGTGGAAATATCCTCAGGAGCAATACATCAACCAGAAGCACGCTCAATGTGAATTATGTAACAAAAAATGAAGTATCTAAATCTAAGCTGCAAAGATATGTATCATTTGAGATTCATATTAAATGCATTCCCACAAGCAGACACGCATAATTTCGCGCTTCCACATGCCGCATGTGGACCTACAATATAAAAATCCAATCTCAAATGAACATAAGCCCTGCAACTCTTGCCGACCTTCCCTGAAACAGGGGTGAAATTGGCAAAGTGAACCATTTTTTACAGTATGGGTGGTCAGCCGCATACCAACCTATCAGTCAAGGAATTGTTAATATTAATAAGTAAAGTATGAATTGATAATATTAATATCTGTTTCTTGCCTGGTTGGTGAGTTGCATTCCTCTTCCAAATAATGTTTCCTCTCCTTTTTAGAGATATGAAGGACCTGTTTGAGCCACTACTTGCACATCCTGTGAGTTAGACTGCCAGCTATTCCGCCACTTTTTTTATGGTCTTGTTCCGGTTGGGTTACCTTGAAGAGCAATACCTGTGACCCTCCCAACTCCCTTTCTATGTATATGCTTGTACCAGTATTGTGTTTGTTGTCTTCATATAAACTTATTTAAAAAAAAAAAGTTATTTACGAGTAAGCATGTGCACAGGTAGAACATCCTGCCAGGCTGTGTTGGGGCCATGTCTTGCTGCAGATGTGGAAGGCACAGATTGTCCGGGCTGGAGAGCAGATGGATGAGGAATCACCAAGGGCACCACTGGCATTTGCACGTTGCTCAGGGGCACCGTCCCTATGGTGATGGGGATCAAGCATTTCATGTTGGAGTGGAAACCTGTGATGCCGACTGTCACCTGGAAACATTTACCTGCCATTACAGATGTAAACTGCCAAAATCTAAATGTAAAGCTGTCTAATGTAAGATATGCGGGTGACACTTTTGGCTAAAGACTTGATGGAGAGATGGCAGATCATTTCCAGATGATATACATTATCAATATAACAGTTTTACCTTGACACTGGAGGGATTCATTCCAGGATCTATGCCATAGTATATGGCAGCTGGAACTGTTTCATCATCACATCACTTCACCATTATGCTGAAGAAGCCCATTGTAGACTTGGGCAAAACGTCCGGAAGCTTCAGGTCCTAAATACCACGACAACAGATTTTGTAAAGAAACTCTCCAGTGTCAACTGCCAGCTGTGTAAGCTTAAGGGCATTTCAGACACAACGCATTCTGCCTAATAATAATAATATTAGGATGATTTATTTGGTGAGCGCTGTTTTTGTGTGTATCACACCTCAAGAGCCCTCTGCGAGCTTGGTCGTCGCTGTAGAAAGCGCCAATTCTCAAGCAAGACCCAGTTGTTGTAAGGTTGGATGGACCTTTCAGTGACCGGTCTTTGGTTAAGGTTTATGAATTTTTCAACTCAGCGCGGAGCACATAAATGGTATATTTTTTGTGCTCCGCCGGGATCAGAATCCACAACCTTCCATTTACGAGTCCGAAGTGTTGCCACTACGGACTACGGACCGGTCCAAGATTGTTAATACATTAACAGATGAACTGTGTGAAAGCTTTAATACATCTCTATACACTGCTGACTTCTGAACCAGTGTCAGATAGAAAAAAACTTAAGATTAACCAAGCAGAATGCGTCTAGTGTGTGCGCCCAACTCAAATTTTACCTTGAGTTGGTATTTCCTGTAGATGGCCGTGTATCCTTCCACGCTGGTTGGGGGAGTAGCAGGCACCTGGAGCGCCATCTCCACCAGACAGAGCTCCCCACTCTGCACGGCTCCTGCGCTGGACTTGGCCAGGGAAGACGTCACAACGCGCTGCTTAGTGTGCGGGCTGGTCGCTGTGTACACCACAACCTAAACAAAATATATAGGTACTTTGAAGATTTTGTTTTTCTCTTTTTGACACCAAACCCGGCAAGCGGCATCAGGAAAACAAAAAAGTTTCTAAATCTTTAATCTAAGTTGCAAAGTTATATTACATTTAAGATTCATATTAGATGCATTCTCACAAGCAGACACGTATAGTTCACGCTTACACATGCCACATCTGAACTTACAACACATGTGAACTTACAACCCAAATCTTAAATGAGCATAAGCTGTGCAACTCTTATCGACCTTCACTGAAACACATGTGATATTGGCTAAGTGAACCATTTTTTACAGTATGCGTTGTCAGCCTCATATCAACTTGCAAGTCAAGGAAATAGCATGTGTACATAAAACAAATATTACAGTTATCTATATTCAAATGACCATCAATAGGTACAGCTTGCATCGCAATCTTTCCAGTGGTGACTTACTTAGATATGTGACACACATCTGGTCTTTCCAAAGCTTTCAAAAGGTATGGCACTCCAGCCTCCTAAACAAACTGTTGGCTTTCAGACTTCCACCTCCACTTAATTGGTGGATTTCCAGTTTACTAAAAGGGCAGATCCATTCAGACGGTCATTTAAGGGCGTACCCAGGATCAAATCTAGGGGGGGGCAGGTTTTGGAAAATTGATAATCATTGTCACAGGTCCGGTCGATAGCTCAGTTGTTAGAGTGCTTGCATTCCATGCCGTGATCTCGGGTTTGAATCCCACCGAGGGTGTCAGAAATTATTTCCCGTTTCGATGTTTACTTCAAACCCCAAAATAAAATACTGGCAAGGTTTACTCAGCCTTCACAAGAAATGAGTAACAGCCCCCTCGGGAGCTGAGAAACCCCCACTTCAACGCGGCAAGAAGTTACACTATATGTCAGGGGCGTGCATCCCATTTAGGCACATGCGCCTTATACATAGTGTAACGAGATGAGTTTGTTTGTTTGGTAGAATGGAACATTGTATTTAAATTTGAATGGAAAAAGGAAAACAAAAGAATGCGAAAGAGGGAAGAAGCTTGCCTGGCGTGAGAGCCACAAGCATGTGTAATTAAGAATAATTAATATTATTGTGCTGTGGTTTATTGTGTATACATTGTGAAAGGAATAAAAGTAAACATATTAAAGTGGCTGTTACATTATTAATTGTTTCAATCAGCAGGACAGAGGAAAAACCCTCACATTTTGGCGCCCAACGTAAAAGAAAAAATCTATAAATGAAATTCCTATGAAGAAAAATTTTCACAAACAAAAACAAATGACAGTCGATTTCAACAAATGACATTGAAAACAATACAATATATGAAATAATTAAAATTGGACAGATTTATGGTTGTGAAAGCATCAACACGTTTAAAATGTTTTAAAAAACTCAACTTATACAATTTATAACAAGAAATTGCAAGATTTCAAAGGCGGTTTTGAAAATATTGAAGGTGAGAGAATTCAAATTACCTACACTACGTTCAGAAGAAATGAAGATTTAAAAATCGAACGTCCCAGAAGAAAAAAGATTGGACATGAACCAGTTTGTTTCAAATCAGTTTAGATAAATATATATAGATGGTGTTATATTTAATTTGTATGAAAAAATTTTTTTTCAATGAAATGATTTTTTTTAATTGCATAAATTGAAAATATACAGCAAATGACGAAATCTAAAAAAATAAATAATAAAAAGGATTTAGAAAGTAACACAATGGAGTCCATAAATTTTGATCCTCTCAAATTAAAAATATCTTTTAATGGTGAAAGTGAACCAAATGAATTTATAATAAGGTTAGAAGAATTAGCCAAAGTCTACAAATTAAAATTAGATTATTTGGTAGAGTGTATGCCTATATTTTTAACAGATTTTCCGTTAACTTGGTACAGAGCAATTAATTGTGAATTTGATTGGAAAATTTTTAAAACCAAATTCTTACAACAATTTGAAAAATATGACTTTCAAAGGAATATTAAGTTAGAAATTTTAAATATGGTACAAGGTCATGATAATGCATCTGTTTATATTTTAAAGGTAAAATCAAAAAATAATTTATTAAATAAAAGAATGCATGATAAAGAACTTATGGACATAATAATTCATGGATTGTCAGAAAAATATGCAACTTTACTGACAACATCTGAAATTAAAAATACAGAGGAATTATCTACAATATGTAGCAAGTTTGAATCATTTTTCAAATTTAATGAATGTAAGAATTTAAATGTAATGAATGACACAGAAGAGAAAAAATTGTAATAAATTAGGACATGATGAAATAGATTGTTGGACTAAAAATAGAAAATTAGATTACATACAGAATAAATGTAGAAGTTTCACAAATAATATAGTATGCTACTTTTGTAATAAAAGAGGACATGTGGAAAGAAATTGTTTTATAAAAAATGGAAATTTTAAAAAACACACAGTAATCTGTTACTCATGTAAGCGTACAGGACATGTACAAAAAGATTGTTTTGTTAAAAATAAAAAAAGTGATTATACAGACAAAACAAAAATGAACAGAAATATAAATATACAAAACAGAACAAATACGACAAACAATAGTAATTCAAAAAACTTGTAGATAGTCGGCCTTCAGTACAAACACAAAAATCAGAAATGAAGAGCTGGCTTAATTTCATTCAAATTTTTAATAAAAATTATCAAATTGCACCACTCATTTTTGCTAAACAATTTGATAAAAGACCATTTTTAACAGTAAATATTGAGAACAAAAATTTTACAGGTTTACTAGATTCAGGTGCATCTATTTCTGCAATCAATGAAAAAACATTTGATTATTTTTTACAAAGAAATTACAAAATTATAAAAACCCATGAAAGTATCTCGTTGGCAAATGGTAAAAATATAAAAATACTTGGTAAAATAAATTTAGAGGTAAAATGTGACAATCAAATAAAACATGTAGATTTTTATGTTTTACAAGGTTTACAACAAGACATAATTTTTGGAATAGATTTTTGGATAAAATTTGAATTAGAACCGAGTTTAATAAGTAAAATTACATATTCAAATAGCAAAAATATTAGTGAATTAGGTAAAATTACAAATAGAACTAAATTAACAGATAACCAATTACAGCAATTAAAAACAATAGAAAATGATTTCAAGGACATCTCTTATGAAAAAATAGGCTTAGGATGCACAAACCTCATTGAACACAGAATTCAGACAGAAGGTCCTCCAATAAAACAAAAGTATTATCCACTCAGTCCAGCAAGACAGAGACAGGTTAACACAGAGTTAGATAAAATGTTAAAAGAAGGTATAGTTGAACAATCCAAATCTTCGTGGTCCAGTCCTGTTGTGATTGTAATTAAAAAGGATGGAACGCCTAGATTCTGTTTGGACTCTAGAAGACTCAATGAAGTAACAAAACGAGATAACTATCCCATTCCAAATTTAAATCAAGTTTTAGCAAATTTACGAAATGCCAAATATATCTCTTCAATAGATTTAAGCAAGGCGTTTTGGCAAATTCCACTAGAAGAATCGTCCAAAGAAAAAACTGCCTTCGTCGTACCAAATAGAGGGTTGTTTCAATTCACAAAAATGCCGTTCGGTTTAAAAAATTCAAGTTCTGAAACACAGCGTTTATTAGACAAGTTATTTGGACCTAAATTTGATACTAACATATTTTGTTATATCGATGACTTAATTATTATTAACGAAGATTTCAATTCACATTTAAATTTATTAAAACAAGTTAAAAATATATTACAAGAAGCAGGGTTAACGGTAAAATTTTCAAAATGTGAATTTTGCAAAGATAGTTTAAAATATTTGGGATACATTATTGATGAAAATGGATTAAGGCCAGATTCAAATAAAGTCAAGATTATAGAGGAATATCCTTCACCGAAAAATGTAAAACAACTACGAATGTTTTTAGGTTTGGTAGGATTTTATAGAAAAGTTATACGAAACTGCAGTGAGATATCATATCCACTAAATAAATTATTGAGAGGTAAAAAAGGTCAGAACAATTTTAATTGGTCAAAAGAATCTGAGGATGCATTTAATAATTTAAAATTAGCCTTAAGCACAGCCCCTGTATTAATATGTCCGGATTTCACAAAAGATTTTTTTTTACACACTGATGCCAGTAAAAATCAAGTAGCTTCAGTATTAAACCAAAATATCAATGGGTCCGAAAAGCCAATAGCATATTTTTCAAGAAGTTTGACAGTTAGAGAACAAAACTATTCGACATCAGAACGTGAGCTTCTTGCCATTGTAGAGTCAATTGAACATTTTCGATCTTATCTAGATGGGATGAAATTCAAGGTAATAACTGATCATATGGCATTAAAATTCTTGAATAAAATATCAAATCCAACAGGTAGATTAGCAAGATGGGCCATGAGACTTTCACAGTATGAATTTGAGATTGAGCATAGAAAAGGGAAAGAACATACAGTGCCAGATGTATTATCTAGGATTCCTGGTACTAAAGAAATGGAAGTAATAAATTCAAATATTGCAGATCCTTGGTATAATAATATCGCAGAAGGATGTACAAAAACACCACACAAATACAAAAAATTCAAAATGGTAGATAATAAATTATTTAAACTAATAAATGATGATAATCCTTTCACAGAGGAATATAATTGGAAAGAGATACCTATTATAGACAATAGATTAACTATAATAAAGAATCATCATGATAATGGACATGCAGGTATTTTTAAAACTTATAAATACATATCAAGATGTTACTATTGGAAAAATATGTATGCAGATATAAAAAGTTTTATAAATAAATGTCAAAAATGTAAAATGTATAAGCCGAATAATTTACCTCCAGCAGGAAAAATGGAAAATAGAAAAAGAGTGGATAGACCGTTAAAAATGCTGAGTATTGATTTGATAGGACCATTACCAAAATCAAGTACGGGCTATATACATATATTATCAATAATAGATGTTTTTACCAAATATTGTTGGTTATTTCCTTTAAGAAGAGCTACTACAGAAGAAATAGTAAAATTAATAGAAAATAAAATATTTTTAACAGAAGGAGTACCGCAAACGATAATAACAGATAATGGAAAGAATTTAAAGTCTAATGCATTTAAAGATTTTATGTACTCATATGGAGTACAGAAAATATTTTATACAACTTTATATACTCCCATGTGCAATAATGTAGAGACATATAATAGAACAATAGGATACACATTAGCTATTTTTGTTGAAAATGAACAAAGAAAATTGGATACTTTTTTAGATTCAGTACAAAGCATAATAAATAATACAGTCAATTTAGCAACAGGATACACACCTAATGTATTAGCAAGAGGTAGGGAGATTGTACTAAATGGTGAAATTCATGGTGAAATAGTAAATGATGAAATAGAATCAAAGGAAGAATTAGATAAATATAGAGATATGCATAAAGATAAAATGAAGGAATTAAACACATTATACAAAATTGTAACAGAAAATTTATGGGATGCATATAATAAAAATGCAAATTATTATAATAAAGGTAGATCAAATCGTGTCTATGATCAAGGGGATATTGTATGGCGTAAAAATTTCATACAATCAAATGCAGGGAAATACTTCTGTACAAAGTTGGCTCCAAAATTTGTCAAAGCCAGAATAGAAAAGAAAGTTAGCAAGATAGTCTATGTATTAAAAGATATAGACACAAATGTTATAAATAAATATCACATCAAGGACATAATCAAATTAGATTAAAAAAAAAAAAAAAAAAACATATTTTCATGTGTATGAAAAATTTGAGGTGATGCATGATACGGTGAAAGTTGATATAAAAGTGATCAGTGAAAGAATGAATTATGAAACATTGCATGAATGAAGGTATGAAACATAAATTAAACAAAGTATTACATATGAAGGTAAAGTTTTTAAAAAAAATTGATGGACTGATAAATTTATAAATGAAAAATAAATTTGAAATAAATTTAAATATTGGGAAAGATGTGATACATGTTTAAAAAAAAAAAGTTATTTTAATGAATTGATTAATTAACTGGTGAATGTTTATTATGTATTGTTATTTGATTATTTTGAATTGTTGAATTAAGTATTTAAAAAAAAAAAAAAAGTTATTTTAATGAATTGATTAATTAACTGGTGAATGTTTATTATGTATTGTTATTTGATTATTTTGAATTGTTGAATTAAGTATTTAAAAAAAAAAAAAAGTTATTTTAATGAATTGATTAATAAACTGGTGAATGTTTATTATGTATTGTTATTTGATTATTTTGAATTGTTGAATTAAGTATTAAAAAAAAAAAAACAAATATTTGTTTATAATATTGAATATGAAATTTGTGTTAAAAAAAAAATATATATTAATTTTAGTATGAAAATAATTGGTATTGTTAAAAAAGGTATTAATGACTGAATAATGTATCAGAAACAGGTTTTTTTTTTATTTTCATATTTTTGAAATTTATCCTTAAAATAAAACAAAATATGTGGCGCCGGCTGAGCATTATGATACATTATTTACTCATTGTAAAAGAAAAAAAAAAAAAATTGGGAATGTTTTTTTTTTTTTTTTATGAGAGGAAGGAGGTGTATTGTAACGAGATGAGTTTGTTTGTTTGGTAGAATGGAACATTGTATTTAAATTTGAATGGAAAAAGGAAAACAAAAGAATGCGAAAGAGGGAAGAAGCTTGCCTGGCGTGAGAGCCACAAGCATGTGTAATTAAGAATAATTAATATTATTGTGCTGTGGTTTATTGTGTATACATTGTGAAAGGAATAAAAGTAAACATATTAAAGTGGCTGTTACATTATTAATTGTTTCAATCAGCAGGACAGAGGAAAAACCCTCACAATAGGTACAGGCAATATATGGTGGTGCCTGTTGGTATTTAAAGCACTCAGAGGAACGGCCCCTTCTTACTTAGCCGAATTATGTAAGCTTGACGAGATTTTTGATAAGCGGTGCACTCTTCGCTCGGCGGAGTGATGCTATCAACAAGCTGAAAATGCCATCTCGACGGAGCAGAACGGGCTTTGGGGATAGGGCGTTCAGTTCGGCGGGACCGTTGTGCTGGAACCGGCTGCCTTTGAAGCTGAGGACGGAAACCAGCGAGGAGCGCTTCAGGAAGGAGCTGAAGACCACCATCTTCACAAGAAGAGAGTGAGCGGTGGGCGCCCTTGGGGTGGCTGGAGCCACTAAACGGCGCCCAAAAGAAGAATAAGTCATCCAAATATATATATATGGTATAAAACGCATTTAAGCTTGATTTTCAGATTTAACATTCAAAATATAAGTTCGATTGGAGCCATCGTTAGCACCTCAATCAATTTAAAATGTGTTATTTTAAAGAAATGGGAGAAAAGATTTATTCTGAAATGTATTTGCCTATACCCTATGCACGCGCCTGCTATATGTGTAGCTTAGTTGTGTTTTTTAGTTGCGTTTATCATCACCAAAATATACTCGTTGACGAGGGGGGGGGGGGGGGGGGAAGGGGGGTTGTAGGCATGCAATTTCCAAAAGTTTATTTTACAAGTCATTGATGGTTGTATATCATATCAACTATCAATCAACTCCCACAAGTTTTCCATCCCGTCTCCAACACCCATTCTTCTGCACATCAACAAGCTACTTTCATTGATAGGAGAGAGCAAAGTGAGTGTTCTATGTATGAGGATGATGCAGTCCTTGTATCTGATTCAGCAGTGGAATTGCAAACGATGCTCTCTAGATTGAACGAAGCTTTGAAAGGTAATAATTTGAAGTTGAATGCAAGAAAGACGAAAGTTTTGATTTTTGAAAGAGATGATGAAAATATGAAATTAAAATTAATGGAATGAATGTTGATGTTGTAAATGAGTTTGTATACCTGGGAAGTAAGTTCATACAGTAGAAATGGGAAGTAAGTCCATACAGTAGAAATGGACTATCTAAGAAGTATGATTGGGAAAAAACGAAGTGACAGGGTGAGGAATGATTTTGTAAGAGAAGAATGTGGTGTAAGAGAAAGTGTGAAAGTGAAGATTAAAAGAAGTATGTTAAGATGGTTCGGGCATATGGAGAGAATGAGTGATGAAAGATTGACAAAGAACGTATATGTTGCTAGAATAGATGGATGTCGTGGTAGAGGAAGACCGAGAAAAACAAACTTTGCTGGTTTGCTGGCAAACTTTGCTGGTTTTTTAATTATTATAACTATGTTGTTTATCACATATATTACATGTATAACTGTTTGTTTGTCTAATAAAAAATAAATAAAAAAAAAGTATGGATGGATCAAATCTCTGAAATAGCGAATGAATGGGATATCCAGAGTCATAATAAAAGGAGGACTTGTATGAAAAAGGTTATGACTCTGAATGAAATGAAAGAAGTATGCAAGGACAGGAAGAAGTGGCGGCTAATCTGCAATGTTGATTTCTAATTTTTGTTTATTAATTTGCTACATTTTTTGCATAGGAAATTTTTGATTTTTTTGTATGGATTTCTTTTTAAGGTTTTGTTATTTTTTATCTTTAAATGTAATTTATTATTCGTATTCCTTGACTTATAGGTTGGTATGAGGCTGACCACCCATACTGTGAAAAATGGTTCACTTTGCCAATGTCACCCCTGTGTCAGGGAAGGTCGGCAAAAGTTGTGGGGCTTATGTTTATTTGAGGTTTGGATTTTATTTGTTAGTACACATTCAGCATTTTTAAGCGCTAACTACACGTGTTGGTTTGTGGGCATACATCTGAGAGCTTTAAATGAATATATCCTTTCAACTTAGATTATAGATTATAGACGTTATCTGAGATTTTAGGTACAGTTTAAGAAGTATTTTGTTGAAGAAAAAAAAGTAGCACCCATTGATTTTATCAATTTGTAGACCCTATTACGACAACAGTGCCCTCTTTCGACTCTCATCTATGTTAAGTTTGAGCCATGTATGTCTATATATCTATCTATCTATCTTCTATCTATATCTATAAAGAAGGATGTGTGTATGTATGTATGTATGCTCCCTATAGACTCATAAACCGCTCATCTGATTTTCACGAAATTTTCAGGAAACATGTAACATATTCTTAGAATGAATCCTGTGAAGTTTGATGGTGATCAAATAAACAATGGTTCCCAATTCTCAATATTTCAGCAACGAGGTCGTTAAATTTTGAAACCACCCAATAGAAGAAGACCATTATATTCACCTACAATACATAATCTAAGTTGCAAATATACATTTACATTAAAGATTCATATAAAATGTATGCTCACAAGTAGACACATGTAAGTTCACGCTTACAAATGCTGCATGTGTACCTACTTATAATTTAAAATCCAAATCTAAAATGAACAACCCAGTAACTTTTACTTTACGCCAACTTAAAATGGATGTTATTCAGCTCCTGAGTGGCTTGACACTCATTTCTTATGAAGGCTGAGTAAGCCTTGCCGGTATTTTTTTTGGGTTTGAAATAAACACTGAAACGGGAAATAATTTCTGACAACTTCGGTGGGATTCTAACTCGAGATCTCAGAATGGAATGCAGTTACTCTACCAACTAAGCTATAGACCAGACTTTTTACAAATATGGTGGATCGATATCGGTTAGGTCAGTGGTAAGCAACCTGCGGCTCACCAGCCACATGCGGCTCTTTGGGTGTGAAGTTGCGGCTCTTTAGCTTCATACGCAAATATAAAAAAATATCAAAATTATACTTCTGATCGAAAAAAACAATATCGTTCTGAATCGATTAACGATCTCTCCGCTACTTTTCCTCGCTTTTCACCCCCCTCCCTCCCCCCGCCCCGTCGACGCTATTTATTGTTGGCAAGAAAACATTTGTGGCTCTTTACAATCCAAATCCAAAATCCAAATCGAGTTGTCCATATCAAATGCATTCCCACAAGCAGACATGCATAATTTCGCGCTCACACATACCGCATGTGGAACTACAATATAATAACCCAATCTCAAATGAATATAAGCCCTGCAACTCTTGCCAACCTTCCCTGAAACAGGGGTGACATTGGCAAAGTGAACCATTTTTTACAGTATGGGTGGTCAGCCTCATACCAACCTATAAGTCAAGGGCAAACTTTGAAATTTTAGAATTGTAATTTTTGGCTCTTCCGACTCAAAAGGTTGCCGACCCCTGGCCTAGACAAAATTTCCAAATTGAAAAATGTTCTGAATCCGTTCATAAAATAAAGTATTCCAAGTTGAATTTTAGAAATGTAAGAAAGCTTTTATATCCCGCACTTATAAAAAATACGATAAACGAATGCTAGTAGGTCACAACTAGAAGACCATATTTAAATATATTATTATTATTGAAACCTTCCAGATGTTTTGTCCATACTTTTAATTAAAATATACATAATATAGTTGTTTTTTAAAAAAACGCATTTCTGTAAAATAATAGACTCACCACAAATTTAAAGATGGTTTTTTTCTCGGCGGTTAAACGTCTTTCTCCTATGTGACAATGGTCCAAAGCAACCAAGATAAACAAAATGTTTGCCTTTTCCCTAACCCGGCCGTGCGACTTACAATTTGTTGTCAATAGAAAATGTTCCGTGTGCATTATCTAAAACTTTCACTTATTGAAATAATGGATAGAGCACATTTTGAATGTGGGGAAAAAATGTGATTTCACTTGGCCGGGATGAAGACAGGCAGGGAGTCAAAAATTCAACATAAATTCACTTTTTTGGAGATAGTTGAAAAAGAAACTTAAGTGCATCATATTGAATGAAGCATTTTCCCTAACTGCATACGTTTCACAGTGCGGTTATATTGAAAAATATTCCTAATTGTTTTGGAATACAAATATTTATTCACTTTGCTCAAGAGAGTATAGTGAATTTTATAGATTGTTTTTTAATTGTGTAATTATAAAATTTGATTTATTGTTTATATTCTTTTCTTGTATAGGTCGATATGCATCTGACCAACTATAAATAGAAAATGGTTCACTCTGCCAATGTCACCCCTGTTTCAGGGAAGGTCAGCAAAGAGTTGTTCATTTGAGATTTGGGTTTTTATGTTGTAGGTTCACACGCAGAATGTGCAAGTGTGAACTTATACGTGTCTGCTTGTGGGCATGCACTTAATGTGAATTCCAAATGTAATAATTATATCCATGCAAATTAGAATAGATTAGATGAGTGACGTCAGATAGCCGATTTTTTTTTATCTTAAATGTAAATGGAAGCACCATAATCGATTTACCCTATGCCTGGCTCTGCTGCTTAACAGTGGACCATTTTTTTTAGAAAACGTGAAGATTAACCTAGAGATGAATTGTGTGAAGTTTGATTCCGATTGGCACACTTTTTTTTTTGATCCTGTTGTTTCCTCTTTTATCTGTAGAAATAAATTGATACCACATGCCGAAATGGCGTAGTGAAACACGCCGGGTGCTGCTAGTTAGAATATAATGTTGCCCACCATTTGTAATGTAATCTTGACGGAGCTCACGTGCACCTTCCCTTGCTTCGTCAGCTTGCACTTGAAGGGAATCATGGCGCCCGGCACAAATGCACTGGTTGGCAAATTTATCAGCGCTTGCAGGCTGCCAACATCCGTGAAGAAAAATGAAAATGATTTGGAGTCCTCTATTCTAACAGGAAGCTGAAATCATCAAACAACAAAAATAAAATCAGCAAGCTACACTTCTTGCTGTTTTTTTTGTGATGGTACTTTGCTGTTATCACTATTAATCTATGGCTAAATTTGAAACATATGTAGTTATTAGCTACAAAGCATTTTAAGAGATGTGCCATAGAGCTAGAACAAAGCATAGTAAACCACTTTCAGGAATATTATTCCAAATTTAAGAAATACTAATTGGTAACAATGATTGTGTACACCAGGGGTCGGCAACCTTTTCCAGCTTAAGGGCTCATTCTAAAATAATTTCCTCCCGAAGGGCGCATGAATGGTTGACGAAAATAAAATGTTATCCAAAAAAATGTTTATTGCATGAGGCATACATACAGACAAATATATTTGACTGATAGGTTGGTATAAGGCTGACCACCCGTGCTGTAAAAATCGGTTCACTTTTGCCAATGCCACCCCGGTTCAGGGAACGGCGGCAGGAGTTGCAAGGTTTATGTCCATGTGAGGTTTTCTTTATTTATATGCACACATGCAGAATGTGTAGGCGCGAACCTACATGTGCCTGTCTGTAGGCATGCACTTCATATGAGCCTTAAATGTTAACATATTGTAACGAAATACACTGGTAGATGCTTATTGGTGTACGTGTGTTTTGAGAGAATGTTCTGGCCCAGACGATTGTAGTTGTAAAGTGTGTATGTAGGTAGGAAATGGACTCTTCAAGAAATAAATATGTCCAGAATCGTCTAAACAAGTGTGGTAGTGGAACTTTCTAGGGCCTGCTGGAATGGCCCCTAGGTTCCGCTATAAGAAGGGTGACAATCGGCTGGAGCGAGTTAGTCTTTCAAAGCACTCACACAGAGGAATATCTAGTTACTAGGGCGACCAATATGGTGTAAAATAAATGTAATCTGTACGAAATAAATAAGTGTGTTAAAATAAATCTGTTAAAATAAGTCTGTTAAAATAAATCGATTGTAAGAAAGTCTGTGTAAATAAACTGTATGGCTAAGTTGTGTTAAACTTGTGTTTAAATTAAAAGAACCCTCAGGTAAAACGTAACAAATGGTGTCGGTGTGAAGTTTAAAACCAAGTACCAAGTAAAAACTGTGCTTGAGACTATTGAAAAATATATCTGGACAACATAATAAAAACTGATGAATAAAAAAAAAAGTTTTACATAAAACTGATTAAACTTGAATTAAAAACGATCGTGTGGTTACCCGCTAAAAATTTGATTGAAGTGTGCATAGATAACGTGTTAATAATATTGTGTTAGTGTTAGTAATAGTCATTAGCCGATAATAATCATTGTCTTATATCATTATTTGAAATTTAAAAATATTTTTTTTGTAAAATAATTTGTTAAAAGTAAATTCTTCTTCTTCTAACAAAACAAAAAAAATGGCAAAATTTGTGAATATAAAAGACTTAAAAGTGGTGGAATTGAAGGAGGAATTGGCTGAGAGAGATCTGGATTCTTCGGGACTGAAAACAACCCTGCAGGCGCGTTTGATCGAAGCCTTAGAAAACGCGGGCGAAAATCCTAGTGCGTTCGTTCTGCTGTTAGGAAGAAGAGCCCTGGAAGAGTTTAAAACAAAGATGGCTGCCAACTTCAAGAGCTTGAGGGAAGACCTGGCTGGCTGGAAGGAGGAGATGGCTAAAAACCTAGCCTTAAAAATGTCGGTGGACACTGATAGTGTAAAATTAAGTGATAATCAGGATGACAAAAAGGCCGATATATCAACTGAGGATGAGTCGTCTCAGGAGTTGGGGAAGGGAGACCTGAAGGCCAAAAACAACGGCCAGCTCAAGGCTGAGGACGCAGCTGACAGCAAAGATGACAAAGACGATGTCAAGTCGGCTGAAAACGGCAAGAGTGACTCGGCCGAGGTAAAGGCTGACAAGGATGCGAAGGAGGAGACGGACGCCAAGGAGGGCAAGGCCAAGAAGGCCAACAGTGTGAAGAAGAAGCCCGCGCCCAAGAAGAAGGCGGAGGAGGCCGTGGAGGAGGCGCCCAAGAAGAAGAAGGCCGTGGAGCCGCCGGTGCCCGTGCCCGCGGGCCGGGGCATCCCCATCGACCACATCCCCGACGTGGAGGTGGCCATCTCCAGGTTCAAGATGGAGGACCACAAGTTCCTGTACAATCAATTGTGCCGCACGAACCTCATCAAGCGCAACAAAAAGAAGTTCAAGGGCTACGAGTTTGAGAAGGACACGCCTGAGCACAAGGCCAAGCTGGAGGAGGTGCAGAAGCTGGAGCCCAAGCAGCTGCGGACGCTGTGCGAGAAGCTGGGCTTGGACAAGAGGGGCGCGCCCACGGAGCTGGCCAGCAGGGTGGTGGGCTTCCTGCTGCTGCCAAAGCAGGCCTCCTCGCACGCCAGGGGGCTGATGAAGGAGAGGCCGGTGACTGACCGCGGCGAGGCCACGGGAGGCAGGCCCAGAAGGTCCGCTGCTGCTATTGTCAAGAGAGGTTACTCTAACGAGGAGTATGAAAAAGATCTGGAAACCAAAGTGCGGGGACCCAAAGTCAGCAGGGATGAATTAGGGGATTCAGATGGCTCTTACAACCCGAGTGGCTCCGGACAGGAGGCGGACTCTGACTTTGACCCGTCAGTGGGGGAGGGGGGCGCTCCCTCCCGCAGGCGCCGCGCCCCCGCCCGCAGGGGCTCAGCCAAGCAGAGCAAGCAGAAGGGACGACCCAAGCATGGCGCGGCAGGAAGCCACCCAGCGAGTCAGAGGACGAGACCGAGAGTGAGAACTCCGTTTCCGAGCAGGAGAGCGGCTCCGACGACCAAGGATTCTGATCCTTTGACGCAGGAGCCGGCGAGCAAGCGGAGCCGAGGAGCGGTGGCTGACCGGAGACGCAAGGCGGCGCCCCCAACCAAGGAAAGGCGCCCATGCCGGCCGCCAAGAGGAAAGCACCCCCCCCACACCAGCCAGCAATGACGGGCAAAACCCTAAGGGGAAAATTCCATGGAACGTCATTTTTCCTGACCACTGGATGCCACTGTGGGTCAAGCTGCCCGTACCTTCTTAAAGAAAAGACTGTTCCGGGGCGGAACAGCCTAAGGGGGGATAATGTAACGAAATACACTGGTAGATGCTTATTGGTGTACGTGTGTTTTGAGAGAATGTTCTGGCCCAGACGATTGTAGTTGTAAAGTGTGTATGTAGGTAGGAAATGGACTCTTCAAGAAATAAATATGTCCAGAATCGTCTAAACAAGTGTGGTAGTGGAACTTTCTAGGGCCTGCTGGAATGGCCCCTAGGTTCCGCTATAAGAAGGGTGACAATCGGCTGGAGCGAGTTAGTCTTTCAAAGCACTCACACAGAGGAATATCTAGTTACTAGGGCGACCAATATGGTGTAAAATAAATGTAATCTGTACGAAATAAATAAGTGTGTTAAAATAAATCTGTTAAAATAAGTCTGTTAAAATAAATCTATTGTAAGAAAGTCTGTGTAAATAAACTGTATGGCTAACTTGTGTTAAACTTGTGTTTAAATTAAAAGAACCCTCAGGTAAAACGTAACAATATCTTTGCAGCTTAGATTATAGATAGATAGTTATTACAAATAAAAAAATATGAAAAAAAAATAGTCACTTCTTATAAAAGTGATCCTTTCCTCCAAGGTTTTTCCAAAGAACCCTGGCCTTGTGTTTCTTCCGACAACTTGATGAAATCTGGCTCTTAATTTAAAGTGCTTGTCCTCATAATATGTTCCAAATTTACATTTGTCATTCTGCTTCTATATTTTAATTTTAATTTCTTAATTTTTGAAAATGTGGATTTGCATGCATACGTTGATGCACTATACCTACACCTGTACTTTAGGATATGATACTCTTATAATCGGATATTTGGTTTCATCAACAATATTCCAAAAGTTTTTGTCCATCATGTATGATTTCAGGCTCAATTCGTTTTTCATGGTTATTATTTCCAGCTCTAATTCATCGTAATTTTCTATATCAAAGTTTTTGATCTTTTCAGTTTGTAAAACGACGTGATTTCTTGGAAGGGCGTATCAAACGGCCACCGCGGGCGCACGTGCGCCTGCGGGCACAGCGTTGCCGACCCCTGGTGTACACTTTCATTGATATTGGACTCCATATATAAGTATACTATAATGAGGTCCGCACTTGAATTGACATAGACAAAATTGTGTCGTCACGCTACCGGGCTGCTAGGGAAAAGGCATACAAATATTTTGTTCTTGTTTGCTAAGGACGGCAGTCCTATACAAGACTGACATTTGCTCGCCAAGAAAAACGTTCCAAATTCAAAAATTGTTTTGATTTCATATTATGTAAGTATTAGTGTCGAAGGGTGAAATTTTACGTAAGCGAAGCCGGTTGAAAAAAAAGAAAACAACTTTATTTTGGACTTGAAATCAGGATCTTTTTAATATGCTTATCGCAATTTATCAAAATTATACACTTTTAACCTCCTTTTAACACTCACTATTGCAAATACCCTATAACACTATGACATCTGTTGAACCAGGATAAAATTATTGTCAAGGGGTCTGCTGGGCTAGTCAAAGTTACCATCTTGACCGCTTGGCCAAAGCACCGAAGATAGTCTGAACTAAATACATATAAAACAACTACAAACATGTCTGGAATAAACAAAATGTAAGCATAATCATACTCACTCTGCACTCTGGATTAGAGTTCAAGTCTACATTTGACATGACTGTGAATTGCACTTTATGCGTTTGCTCAAAGTTGTAATTCTTCTTGAGCACTACCAGAGCCGCATACTTGACTCTACCGTAGTAACCATTGAAGGATGGAGGCAAGTTCATGGGCAGGACAAACGCAAAGTCAAAACTATGGAGTCCGGCTTTCAGCTTTGTTTTTTGTCCTGAAGGAAAACAAAACATGGATATTTATTGTAAAAATAAAGATATGATTCTAACAAATTTTGTAGCAAGTTTACCATCGTAAAATGCCTTGTCGCATAAACTGAGTTCCATAAAAACGGCCTTAGAACAAATGGACTCCGTGTAATTTTTTTTTTTTTTTAATTTTATTTTAGTAGGACAACAAACAGCGTTACATAAGAAATAAATAATAGCAATTACAAAAAACATGGCCAATTATATGTTGCCACGGATATCAAGCTTAGGAAGTTGGAAAGAATTACAAGATGTTAATTACAAGTGACTAATTACAAGAAAAAAATATTGCTCTCAAAACAGAATATGATGTAATTTTAAAAATAAAGGAAATCATTTCTCCCTGAGTGAAGCACCCACCGCTTTGCGAAAGTGCGCCGTCAATATGCAAATGTCACAATAAGGTAATTGCAGTGGTTGGGAAAACGGTTTAAAATACTATGGTTGTGTAGAGTACATTTCAAGGATTACAACCATATACTTTTTATATAGTAAAAATAATTAGGTTTAAGTTAGAATTACGGTCGTTTGACATTTTGACAATTATATTAATTTTTAAAACTGAACAATTTCAAAACTTACACAAGAGAAAAGGCAAACAAATATTTTTTAATTGGGTACTCAGGACCCTAATCACTATAGAGATGTGATGATTGTCCACTAAAAAAACTAATTTCAAATTTGTATTGAGTTCATTGCTATGTTTTAATAACAAATAAAGTAATGTTTCCATAGTAAACAAAGTACTTCATTACTAAGGAGCCATGAAAAATATTTTTAGATCCATCAGTAGTCCAATGGTCTACGCTTTGAATTCATTGAAAGATAGTGGGTTTGATTCCCGACAGCGACAGAACATAAAAAAATAAAGCTATTTTTTGTTTAACGTAGTTTATTTTCACAATAATATTTAATATCTCGAGTACTTTCGACCTTCAATATTCAGGCCATTATCAAGAGTGATGTATAAAAAATTAAAATTATTAAGAACAAACCATAGATCAAAATTATATAAATTCAAATAAATAGGTAGGTATAGGTACAATAAATATGAACCTAATTAAAATTAAATACAACAGTCAAAAATTAAAAGAAAGAAAACATAAAATAATATATAATAATTACAATAAATTAATTCAAACATCTGAGGGTCAAAAAAATAAATAAAATAAAATAAAATATTTAAAGCACAAATAAAATTATTGAGTCAACACAAAAAGACAAATAACAATAATAACAACAAAATGACAAAGAATAAAACCATTATTGTGAAAATAAACTACGTTAAACAAAAAATAGCTTTATTTAAAAAAATGAATTTTCACTGTGTGAATACACAAACCCTACAAAATCGAACATAAAAAAGATTATAATTTCCAATATTTTGTTCTCTCAGTTGAAAAGTTCATTTGTCTTTATAAAAAAGACTCATCACAAATAAAGATCTATCCAGCCTTCCAGTAAATTGGTTTTGCCTGAGAAATTGCACTTTCTATGGCAAAAATCAAGCAAGCAGAAGACCCTAGAAGTTGAATCATTTTTTAAATTAATTATGATTGTGCCTTTTGTGCAGCTGGACCACTATTGTGAAATGTCTTATTGCATGAACCTAGAGCTGTAAAAAAGATGTATTTTGGCTGTAAAGAATGCAAACAGTGTTGCTATAATAGTAAAAACAAGTTTTACATATGGACTAATAATTCATACCTATATCTACATACGAGTATTTCATAAGCAGGTAGATTTTTTTTGCAAAAATTCACAATTTCATGAGGTTTGCACATGAACTGACCTTGACGAAATTGTGACTTCACATGGACGGGTTACTTGGGACAAGTCACAAAAATATTTTGTTAAAGGTTGCTAAGGACAGTAGTCCGATTCAAGTTTGCATGCCAAGAAAAAAGTCTTACTTAAATGACAATATAATTTTAAACCAAAAGTATTATTGATTTACCAAGAGGGTTGTCCTCTGCAATTAGCAGATTACTATGAGTTCCAAAATACACCTCCTGTGTCCAGAACACTATGGTTTTTTTATTTTTCCCCGAGCCTCTTGTTTCTGTCCATCGGCATTTTCCATTGCCATATATAATCAACGATAACCCTGAAAATTGAAAATTAAAAACAAAACGGACACTAGCCATTCAAACCTGTGGCGTTACTCTATCAAGAAAAAAATTAATGTCAAAATCTGTATATGTAGAGTCCATTTCTTTAGAAGAAAGTTTTTTTTCACATGGTATCTTTCTTGAATAGACAGAAACATAAAATAAACAAATTGTACCTACAGTAGACTGCACATGATTTTATAGCATAAAATAAGGATGTATTCATGTCATCTTCAATTTTCAACAAAATTTCAACAAAACATTTTGTTTGTATTATTCATTAAACAGATCACCGTAATGACGGTGATCTGTTTAAGTAATTTTTAATTTTGCAGAATGATCATCGATCCCTTTGTATCAAAATCAGCACTTTCTGTGGTGGGTATACGTTTCATTTGTATTTTGAAAAAGTAATGATTGTAGGTATAGGTTTTTATTAAATTTTAAGAATCACAGCCTAGTATTTTATATTAACCTTTTACAACCAAGAACATTCAACTTAATTTTTGTATGGGAATTTTTCACTTTGTATGGTGGCTATACTTTAAAAATATACCATTTAATATATTTTCAAATTTGCTCTTCGCTGGGTTGAAAAATTCATACACCTTTACCAAAGACCGGTCATCAAGAGGTCCATCTAGCCTTACAGCAACTGGGTCTTGCTTGAGAATTGGTGCTTTCTACAGCGACGGCCAAGCTTGCAGAGGGCTCTTGAAATTTTATATATCTTTGCAACTTAGTTCACAGATGTACCATGCAATAACCTTTAATGTCTGCGTGTGGGCATGCATTAAATATGTGTCTTAAGTGTCATATCTTTACAACTTAGCTTATAATTAGAGATGTGGCAGATCTCATTCTATGCCATAGGATGCTTTTGCTAATAATAATTTTAAAATTGTTTATTGCTTACCATAGATTTTTTTTGTGCTGTCAAGTTTCAGTTGGACCGTTCCAGAAACAGATTCACCACTGAAGAAAATGGGCTGAGGAAGTTTATGGAACAAAATCTCACAGTGCTTCAGGGACATATTGCAACACTTTTCACAGCTTTGAAGTTGAAAAATGTTTCAGCACACAGCTACACTTCTCAACTTATGAAATGTTGTACAAAATGGGAATTAGTTAAGACTTACACAAGGCAATTATCAGCACATAAATTCATGACACATTTAACTTTACTGAATTGGCATATTGCAACAATTTTGGAGTTCGGAAATGTTGCAAAACATGGAAAAATAGTAATCCCTAATGCGTGTAAATTATTTACGTGTTTTACATGGTATTTGAAACATTATAAAACTTTTTATGTTGCGAAACGTTTTATAATAGTGAAACCCATATGCAAATAGTCAAATGACTAATTCACTGAATCAACATATTGTAGCAAATTTAAAGTCGAGAGACCTTGCAAAAAATGGGTGAAAACCTTGGCACATTGAGTTTTATTGAAATAACATATTGTGCAGTAAAAAAAATGTTTCAAAGAAATAATCAGTAGACTAATTCACGGTGCACTGAACATTACCTGATTGACGTATTGTAAATACTGGTGTTATCTTATCAGATGATAATTTTGGATTATGAATCATTGTATTGAGATAACGCAGATCAAAATAGCTTACTAATCAATGGTGACTGTAACTCTGAATCTTTTCCACACAGGGTGGACAGAAACTCAAAAGAATTGCTTCTTTTTTTCTTGTATATTAGGCATTGTGATTTTTAAGCACTGTTGAAAAATTACTTGAGTATTTTTTACTTACATCATCAAAAAATCTAACATTTTCTAAAAATTAGAAACTGATAGGTTGGTATGAGGCTGACCAACCGTGCTGTAAAAATCAGTTCACTTTTGCCAATGCCACCCCGGTTCAGGAAACGACGGCAGGAGTTGCAAGGTTTATGTTCATGTGAGGTTTTGCTTATTTGTATGCACACATGCAGAATGTGTAGGCGCGAACCTACATGTGCCTGTCTGTGGGCATGCATTTAATATGAGCCTTAAATGTTAACATATCTTTGCAGCTTAGATTATAGATATAGATAAATGTATGGTTAATTAAAACTGGACTTAGGATTCTGTTATTTGTTTACAGACATTAATTAATTTTAAAATCAATTACACTTCTCCGATATTAGACGAATGTTGCCCGCAGCATTGAATAAAAACACATGCAAAATGCAACTAAGCTGCACATTAGGTGATGCCTAAAAATTAATTTTGGATTTTCAAATGGAGCTATAGTGTACTGTCCTGTATTCTGTCGCCGTGCCACTAGGGGTGGCCCGTACCTCCGCAGATGCGTCTTCGTTTTTTTTTGTCCTTGCATATCTCTTTCATCTCTTCAACATTAATTATTTTCCTCATACATACTCTTCTTTTATTCTCACTCTGCAGGTTTCATTCTTTGCAATCTCACCTATTTGGTCTATCCATTCCTTCCTCGGTCTTCCACTTCCACCCTTTCCTCTGACATTTCCTCTGTACACTTTCTTCGTTAGTCGTTCATCATCAATTCTTTCAAGATAGCCAAATCATATCATTGTGCTCTTATGTATTTCCATTCTCCTGTTCTCTTTTATACCACACTTGTTCATCACCGAATCATTGCAAACTCAGTCTTTCTAGACATCGCTCTCAGGTCAGCCATTTCAACCGTAATACTTAACTCAACTCACATTCATTAACTGTCCACGCCTCACTTCCATAGATCAATGTCAGTACCAATACGCCATTGTGTACAGCCAATCTCATATTCTTCGGGAGTTTCCTATTTTTTGCAATCCTTCCAATCATTCCCATCACACTTCTTCCTCTACTGGCCCGCTTTTCCAAATTTTTCATCAGTTTCCCATTTGACTCCAACTTGCTTCCCAGATAATCAAATTCTTTTACATCTTCCACTCTTGTTTCATTCAATTTACTCGCATTTCTGTCAAAAACTAACACTTAAATTTTACTGGCATTCACTTTTAAACCGTTCTTACCAAAGGCATCATTCATTCTGGTGAGTATCAACTGGAGCTCCTCTGCTGTGTCGGCCAACACTATAACATCATTGTCAAAAATTACAACAGTCTTGGTAACGACCCTGAAATTCTGAAAAAAAATACAGCAGACACAGAGGTAGATCAAAATGAGAGGGTGCGCGGTATAAAGTTTTTTTTTGCCCATTTAAGCATTACACTACTGCACATATAGTGTAATTTCTTACCATAAAGGGACTAGCCTTACGTCAACATTTCAATTGAAGCAGCTCACCGGGTTCTCATTCCTTGTGAAGACTCCGTGTAATTTGTCGGTATTTTAATTTTGAGTTTTGAAAAAATACCGAATCCTTTTTTTTTCCCTGATATCATTCTACGAACTGAACTATCAACTGGACACTGTCAAATCATAGATATTTTTATAAGTTTTAGACATTTTTTTGAAGACAGTAATATGCCGAATATTTTGTAAAAAACAAGATAGGCTTAGTTTGTGATCCGTTCATTAAAATATTTGTTTGTACTAATCACATAAATTATGTAAAATTCCCAAAAAAAAATGTATTAAAATATTTCATAAAATTAATTTATTTGAAACAATAATAAAATTCTTGTACAATAATAGGTGAGCACCATTAAGTTTTAAAGCTAAACATATATTCAAAGACAGCAACCTAGGATTTTTTCAAGATTGAGATAAATTTGTGACACAGAAAATGACATAGAAATGCACACAAAGACTTTTTTTTTAATTTTCAGAAAAAAATCCTCTACTACTGTTTTTGATTCAATACAACTTGTACTCGTATATTCCAAAATTTGAAACAATACTACAGCATGAATATCATTTAAAGCTTAACTTAAAAGTTGTTGAAGGGCTGACTACTAATAATGTAAAGAATATATGCAAATTGATGGTTGATTAAAAAATATGTTATAAAGTACCATAGTGGTTGAACTGAGAAAAATAGGAAAATGTATATAAAGATACTTAATACCACTATGGTACTAAATAAACATTAGATTTTAGAACAAAAATCACTAACCCCTGTATTCACGATCAAAACTGACTTAAGTGCCTAACTCAAGCGCTACACTAACTCAAGGGTCGACATTCTGAAGCGTTTTGTTTCACAAAGAACACATAAGTATTACTTGGTTTAGTGCCCAACCCCCAGGAGACGTACGGCTCAGTCATTGGCTCTCGAAAAAACCCAGCTCTGTAATTGGTCAGTAACTTCCGACCAATATTCGGCGTACTTCATTCTTATCATTGCCGCTTCTTTCAAATTTCAATGTCATATCAGCTGTGCATAAAACTTGACAACAAATAAGTACGTATAACGCACTTACTAATTTAAGTAAACCGTAAGTAGGTACGAATTTGTTTGTTTACAATTTCTATTAGTTTTTTAAAATACATTTATGTAATATCCAATGTAAAGTGTTTTGATCGATTTCAGCGCCAAAAAGATGTTGTTTTCTCCAGCGGAAAAGGAGCTGCTGGTGGCTCTGATTAAAGAAAAACCTGTAATCTATACTATAAAACCAAAACACCGTTCGTTGGTAATGCGATAAAATGATGAAGGACTGAATAGAATGAAAGCATTTTTTTATTGGTATTAAGCAATGAAATTATGCTTAAAATACCAATTACAGTGTGAAAATGACAAAAGATACAAAACTTTCATATAAACCTCCACAAATTTGAAAAGGCTACAACATCTTTCATAACTGCAATCTATAGTACTTCAATATCTTTAAATGAGCCCAATTTCAATTGATAAAATGCCCATGAAAATATGCACGCTCAATTGTTTCAAGTTATTGGGCTATGCCGTCTCACTATAATAGTTACAATGTTCACTTCAAAATAAGTTTCCTTCTCTCATCGTTTCCATTTTCTGAAGAACAGCCGTTCCCAAATTTACAAATTCACAAAACTATTGTATCTCATTTACAAAAATAAAGGCAGGATAAAATCTGCCGGGTCAGCTAGTAGAAGATAAAATAACAAATCGAAGAAATTGTTGGCTTTGCAACCCTCAATGAGCAACGGCAAAACTGTATACAGAACGACACATTTTTTCATTAAAAAATGTCTTCTAAATTCTTCCTCTTTGTAATACGTAAATGGGTCTTTACAGTCTCTGATATATTTTCTTGGGACACTATTTTTGGACAAAACAATGTTATTATACT
Source organism: Agapetus fuscipes (assembly GCA_951799405.1). Classification (NCBI taxonomy): domain Eukaryota; kingdom Metazoa; phylum Arthropoda; class Insecta; order Trichoptera; family Glossosomatidae; genus Agapetus; species Agapetus fuscipes. Next base: position 14,074,124 of record OX637337.1, read on the forward strand.
CGTTGATGTCGTCTTTATCGTAAGAATTCATTATTTTATGTAAATAATTCACAACCAAACAAAAACTGTGCTGATGAAATGCGGCGGAATATTTTGACAGTTCATCTGTCATTGCAGTATGGTCCTAGACCATACCGGAGAATAAACCCAATTCTGATGGTCAAAAAATGTAAATATACTCGTCAAAACAATGTTAATATACTCGCAAAAATCGTCTTCATAGTAAGAATTCATTTTTTCATGTAAATTCACAATCGAACAAAAAATGTGATAACAATGAAATATGACGGAATATTTTGACAGCGCTTAAGCGTTGGTTAATATACCTGTCGACCTTACTAACCTAAGGGCTAGTTTTTGGAGCACTTTAGCGCTACTTTTACCCTAAGTATTGTTCTTGAAATGAATTTCCCCAATCTAAGCGCTAGTTTGCCCTTAAGTTAGTGCTAGTTTTGATCGTGAATACGGGGGTTAGTAACTTGTTTATCCAGCTTGCAAGACACTCTCATCTCCACCATACAAACTCGCATGGTTTAAATCAGCATTTTTAGGGACTTATGACGGGATAAGTTATTTGCCTTGTCATATACAACCAAATTGCATACTTTGTTTGCAATTAAATATAACTAAGGCCCCGTATTTTCCAGTTAAGTAAAGTTAACTAAAATGCAATTGAAGTTAATAACTCACCGAATTTCGCCAGCAAATATTTAGTAACTAAGTATTTTCAAGATGGCGTCGTCTTCACTGACAGCAGCTGTGGGTTTTTTATGTAAGGATACATATAAATTGCTGCCAAAAGAACATTTTTTGTGTCGTTTTCTAGCTTTATGGAGGTTAGACATATGATTTTTATGACCAATTGTTTATTTTAAAGCTTTTGAATGGAATAGTAATCATTTCTATGATTTGGGGAGGAGCTTGTCAGTTTGGGTCTTTTTGGTTTTTAGTAAACTCAAATTGGAGTATCTTGATTCAATTGAAAGTAATTTACTAAACATTTCCTTGATTTATGGTTGGTATGAGGCTGGCCACCCATACTATAAAAAATAGTTCACTTTGCCAATGTCACCCTTGTTTCAGGGAAGGTAGGCAAGAGTTGCAGGGCTTATGTTCATTTGAGATTGGGTTTTTATGTCGCAGGTCCACATGCGGCATGTGTAAGCGCCAACTTATATCTGTTTACTTATGAGAATGCATTTAATATGAATCTTAAATGTAATATATCTTCGTAATTTAGATTTTAGATTATAGATGACAATACCGGGCGTAATTGAAATCAACCATTCACATACATTCATCAAAATAATTATTCATCACTATTATTTTTAATTAAAAAAAATGTTATGTAAATTTCATACAAAAATAAGTGCATTTATAAAAAAAACAGTCCGTTCAAAGCGGCGAGTTTCTAAATACTAATTTATCTTAAAATATGTGTCTCATAGACTTTTGTCTCAACATTTTAGACTTTCATCCTGGACTCAAAAAATATGAGTCTGTCATGGCACTCTCGTCAAGGCAATACAAATCTGCAGTAAGTACAATATCAATACATTTTCATTAAGTGTAAAGTTCTAAATATAAGATCACATGGTGGTCATCATAACGAGTAAACAGAGGTAGTTATGTTTTGTTCTGATCCATAATTTGTAAGGTTAGGTTGGCAAACACTTCAGCTTAAGTATATTATAATGGTTTTTTTATTCATCTCCCCAAAAAAAACAGATTTAAGAACAAAATGATTATTTTGTATGGAATTTAAAAAAGGTATTTGAACTGTGTAGCAGAGATGAATGGGTTTTTCAATGTTTTATCAAAGTCGTATCCAAGGTTATCAGGATACATGTCTCTTCTTTGACAAACAAGCAACAAACTAATTTTTAGAAATAATTGTTTCTATGCTGCGGGCCAATAGGATTTTCTGGCCAGTTATTTACTGGTTACTTGTTTATATTGACAACTGGTGCATTTTCTATATTTTTTCCCAAAACTAAGATCAGACATTTAGGGCCTGTTGCACCAACCTCCAATCAATATTTAATTGACACATCAAATTTGATTCCTTAATTCTGGTAAGGACCTCGGTTAAATATTTCTCAAAAGTGGTAATAATATGATGGAATTTGAACAGGAAATATGATACACATCAGCTGATTTACGTAAATGCAACCAATTTTTTGATTTGTTGGGAGAAATCCCACTTAATTTTGATTTTTGACTTATTGGAGTTTGGTGCAACAGACCCTTAGCCTTAACTGTAAAAGTAAATAGGCCACACATGTTATCACTATCTTAGCTGAAATAATGCATAGTATCAAACAAACAAAAAAAACATGAAAACAAAACACTATTTTATTCAACAGATATTTAATTTGCTGATTGAACAATTAATGAGTTTTGACCGGTTTCGACCTCTTGGCCATCTTCAGAAAATTTAAAAACCAGTCAAAACTCATTATTTGTTCAATTGATAAATAAAAATATCAGCAGAATAAAACAGTTTTTTGTTTTCATGTTAATTTTTTTTTAAATCAAGCTCTACAATGTTTCCACAGAAACATTTCATAATTTATTTTTATAATCCCTTGACTTATAGGTTGGTATGAGACTGACTACCCATACTTTAAAAAATGGTTCACTTTGCCAATGTCACCCCTGTTTCTGGGAGGGTGGGCAAAAGTTGCAGTGCGGTTTGGTTTGTTGAGTTGTAAGAACACATGCAGCATTTGTAAGTATAACCTTGCCCGTGTCAGTTTGTGGGCATGCATTTAATATGTAAACATATCTTTTCAACCTATGTTGTACATTATAGATATATCAAAATGGGTTTTTCTTTTCCGGAGTATTTCCGCCATTTTGTGCATCTGAGAAATTTTGTTTGGAGCTGTTGCCAAACATGGCCTGGGCTTCATCGTAAGTTGGGGGAGCTGGAAATAATAAGTTAAATCAATTACTCATAAAAACATTATGAACATGAGAGAAAATATGAAGCGAAGTACAAATAAAAAAAACATTGGAGGGTTTCTTTCCGTGGACGTTGATGAAACTTAATTGATGTGTTATGATTTTGATGTGTTATGATATTGATGTGTTATGATTTTGATGTGTTATGATTTTGATGGAATGTTAACAGTTTCATGAACATGTTTAAGAAGTCCAGCGCAGACATGAATGAAACATCCGGAACTCCAGCTCCGATAGACTACGGCAACACATCTCGGACTGAGATGATGAGTTTAAACAATATCATTAATTGATGAGGCATTCACTTTGTAACCTTTAATTTTTTTTAAAATTACAAATAAAAAACAAATTGTATAAGGTTACGGGGCAAGTAAAATTTAATAATGTACGACCGGTTTCGGAAACAATGTTTCCATCATCAGGTACAAAATATTACATAAATATTAAACAATGCTACAAAAAGTGACTTAAAAATAACAGCCCTATGAGATCCTTTGCAACCAATAACAAAATATCTGTTTGCCTTTTCCCAAGCAACTCAACCATGCGACATTACAATTTTGTCTACGGTAATGCATGAGAGGAGTCGATGTTGCCGTATCATCAATATTATTTATATATTCTTTAAATTATTGATCAATATAAATGGTAAGATAAAAAAATATATTCCTTACGTAATTCGGGCACACTTGGCTGTATTGTTCTCCCATAAAAGCTGCCTGCAATGTCTTGGAGAGGTGGAGCTGATGAGATGGAAGTGGATGGAGACTGAAACGGAGGATATTGCTGGTAAGGAGTGGATCCTGGACTGGCTGGGAAGATCAAGGGCGACACAGCGAGCATCTGAGGACTTGCAAAGCTGGTGTCAGAGACCAGGGCAATTGTTCCTATGGTGACTCTGATGTGAATCACAGGGTTGGTGTGAAATCCAGGAACTACCATCACAAGCTGAAAACAAAGGGAACATCATTTGCATTGAAACATTCTCCAGCTACGATGTTTGAATGGAAAAATAAATAAATAATTGAAGATTTGATATATAAAAAAGGCTTTTATGGATAACAGACTAGGGCTTCCGGGGGTCAGATTTGGAAGCAATCCAGCCGAATGTTGAGGTTTATTTTTGTGCCCCTTTCAATGTTTCCACCTCAGTTCAATACAACATTATGTAGGTAGTTTGATAATAATAATAAATATAATTTTCTAGAGTTAGTGTATTCACAGAGTGAAAAGCCTCTGAAACCTCTGCCTCTGAAGATGGACGGATAAAGTCCGATAGCGCTTAGGCATTGTAAATTTAAAAAATGTGAAAATAAAACTATGTTTTAAAAAACCTTTTTTTAATTAAAATTAAAAAAAAATATAAGTTCGTCGTTTTAGAAAAAGCCAATTTTCAAGCAAGACCCAATCGGTGTAAGGCTGGATGGACCTGTGGTGACTGGTCTTTGGTAAAGGGGGATTAATTTTTCAACCCAGCAAAGAGATTATTCCTTGACTTATAGGTTGGTATGAGGCTGACCACCCATACTGTAAAAAATGGTTCCCTTTGCCAATGTCACCCCTGTTTCAGGGAAGGTCGGCAAAAGTTGTGGGGCTTATGTTCATTTGAGGTTTGGATTTTATTTGTAAGTACACATTCAGCATTTGTAAGCGCGAACTACACGTGTTGGTTTGTTGGCATACATCTGAGAGCTTTAAATGAATATATCCTTGCAGCTTAGATTATAGATTATTATTATAAAGAGCATATCGTCGCTGCATACATAATTTATCTTATGTGCACTTTGGTCCATTCTGAGATAATTGAAAAAAACTGTTTTAAAAAATAACTGCAGCAAATTTATTTTCAAAAAAATATTTTTAAATTATAAAACATATTTTTCAGCCTCATTGAAGTTGTTTTGCAAGAAAACATTCATTGTGTTTAATAAAATTTAGCATTATTCCGAAATATGTGCACATAGGATTAATTCTTTGCACACTTTGTGCACATAGGATTTATTCTAGGTGACTTCATAAAAACGAAATGAGGTAAAATATGGTAGAAAAAAAAAAAAGCTTAGAAAATAAATGTGATAAGGTATGTAACTGTGACTTTGTCGTCATTCCGCTAGGGGTGGCCAAAGCCTTTGAAAATTTGACTTCTCTTTTACTAATTTCTTCTGTTTACATACTTGGTAAATCTTCCATAATCCATTCTTTCTATATGACTAAACCATCTCAAGACATTATTTTGTATCATGACTTAACTTTATTCCTTTTTTCAACTTCCAAGAGAAACCTACCTAGTTTATCAGTGACCTGAGCTACTTACTTCCTTATGAAACATTTGTGACACTCGGGTTGGGTAGGCAGCGTCCATCAATGGCATTTAACCTGCTGGTTAAATCATATCATCCACTTGTTTCCTTCCATATTTATTATATTATTTCAATAAAACAAATGAGGCATAATAAAAGATAATTATTATTTATTTATTTAATTAGTTTAATACAAATCACAAATATAAAACACAAGATACAATGAAAAAATGAAGCAGCATTTTACAAATTTTATCAAATAACCCAACAAGGTCTACTATTTCAATTATTTGCCTGGATTAAAAGTCAATGAATCATAAAAAGGATAATGATCCTTATCAATTACTGATTTAAGCTCCTGTAAGTGTTTAAATTTGGATTCTGTAAGAGGAAGAGGTCCATTATAAAGGTTCAAAGGTATGGCAGCTTGCCCAGCTCTACGTCTCTGGCGAAGGTCTTTCCATTCCTCTGAATACTTCAACTTGAACATAATATTTCCTGTGGGCAAGTACTGGATGTGTCTTTTGTCAGTCACCACAGGATCCCCAATCCTTTTACCTGGTCCCAAAGAAGTTAAATTAGTGGTTAAAGCTTCATAATTTTTAAAGAAATCATGATGAATATGTTTGATAGTATATGGTTGCTTTAAACGAGCCATTTGCATACGAGCAATGTAATCCAATGGAGAATAAATAGGCGGCTTGAAGAAATGTTCCAGCACGGAGTGCACATTATCAGCCTCCATCATTGTGTGCCCTTTCTCGAGTATTATTTGCTCTACAGTGACTGATGCTGCTTTAGCGTGGTCACTGAGAGCACTTGCCAGCACTTTATTTCTATTTTGATAATTGCAGCCATCAGATATGAGAATAATTTTTGTATATTTTTTTGCTATGCCTTGAATATAGTCTATAATGCAGCTGGTAAATTCGTTGGCTGTTACTCCTCCATCTGCTTCATGCCAGGTGTACAAAGTCACATCTGCATTATTCAAAACATATATTGTAAAATTATGCAATTGCAATTTTTGTTTATAATACACCGCAGAAGCTAATAACTTAGGGCAAAGAAGAAAACTTTGCAAATCCATGGTCAACACCAATGTTGAGTCGCTGGCACTATCTTTTGCAGCAAGTTTTGCCTCTTTTGCTAGATTTTTTCGATCCATTTGTTCATCATATTTTCTTTGAGGAACGCTGCCGCATTGAAAGCCGACACAAATATCACATTGGTCTTTTCGAGGCCTATAAATGGATACCTTTTCACGTTTTAAAACATTTGAAAATAGGTTCCTACCCACAATAGTAAAATTGTTTTCAGTACACCATGCCTTATGTACTGACCACATATGTTGTACTGACAGGAATGTTGACTCGACATAGCGCCTGTTTGAATTAGCCCTGCAATAGTGGCTAGGCACTAAAGGCAAAATGTTGAGCCATTTTATAATGTTCTCTTCCATTGTTTTTTTCCTCTCAATTTTCTTGGACAATATTACCGAAAATTCTTCTCATCATTGTCTGACATTTCTTCTTCAGTTGGCGTCATTCACCTTTTGAAAATATTTTCCCCCACACATAATGAATTAAGAAAAAAAGTTCTGCATACTTTGCATTTCTCTCCAGAGCTGTTGTATAAATACACATCATAACCATTCTTTTTTTTTGCATCATTTGATGGGTTTTGAACACGGCGCTTCCTAATGGATCTGGTTGATACAAGAGTACGAAAATATACTTTTTTCTCTGACCAAGTTTTTAATGCCCAAAAATAATGGAACACTTTGTATCGATCTTCATCTGTAATAGACTTACATAAATAGGATTTTTTGGTTCTTATTTTTGGCTCCTCGTGTGTGCATCTGCTTTTTAAAGACTTAGCAGGTTTTTCATCGGCATGAATATACTTGCCGTTGGACGCTTTTTTGTAGCCAATATATTTTTTACCAAGAGCTCTTCGCTTCTTATTTGTTCTAATTTTTTGAGCGATCGATGTTTCAGGCTCAGATAAGAGAGACAAATCATGGCTTGCAGTTATATTATTTGGCTGTATTAACTGCCCAGTAATATCACAAAGCACATATTCTTCTATCAATATTTCTGGTTCAAACATTTCTGGCATACTCATATTAATGGGGATGAAGTCTCCAGTAACTTCACAAAGCACAAATTCAGTGGCATCTTCAAAAAGTGAAACCTCTTGGCTAACGTCAGAGAAGATAGAATCATAGAACATGAACTGCTCTGGCAAACAGTTCAGCTCTTCAAAGTCTCCTGTCACATGGTGCTGCGATGTTGAAGGTTGAGGTTCCTCTCTCTAACTGAGGTGTAATATTGATACCTAAATCTCTGATTAAATTATAAGTTAAAGATGCATTGACATTTAATAAATATAAAAAGATTATTATGTGTCCTAGTCACTAATACTGCAAATCAACCGACAATTCATTTACATACTTCTTTCATTTCATTCAGAGTTATAATCTTTCTAATGCATTGTTTCATTTTGTGATGACTCTGAATATACATTTGCTGTTTCAGAAGATTGATCCTCGGATACTTTTCTCGGTCTTCCGCTACAGCGGCTTCCATTGATACTTGCAGCGTACACTATCTTTGTCAGTATTTTATCATTCATTTTCTCAATACGTGGAAAAGTTAAATAGCATAGTTTAAATAACAAAAACTTACCTAAAGAGCTTGTCAGAAGTCACTGCTAAATGTTGTAACAAGCCCAAGAAATAGCTTTAGTATAATTTCAACGATTTTCTGAAAAGAAAGGAAAGAATGATTCAGTTAAAAGTTTAAACGAAACAAATTATTTATAGAAATATTCGCAATGACAAAACGATTTAGCAAAATTAAGTAATTCATTTCACTTACACGGACACGCCGGTTTTTGTGTTTGAAATCTTCTCAATAGTCCAATCCTAGTGTTTTTTCTATGCTCACAATTGAATGAAGTCTCCCTGGAATAAAAAACATAAGTTAAACACACGATTGCATAAAAAAATAAGAAAATATAAAGCAATATTGCAATGCGTACGAGTTTCATAACCTAAAAATTGTTTGGAACACATTGTAACAGAAAACTTTAGTACGTTGCCAAAATATTATTAAAAACAACAATACTTACTTCAAATCTGCAAATCCAGCAAAAACAGAAATTCTGCTGACAGTAACCGCTCGGAGGAAACAACTTCTGGATTCAAACACACTATTCAGGATTTGCGGCAGACATCTATCCTTCGTCAAGCGTCCGTCTGCTAGGTGTTGAAATTGATCAGCACCTAAATCTTGACAGCCAGATCAGCAAGACCATAAAGGCTGGCTTCTATGGCTTACGTCAGATAAGACCTGTTAAAAAATCTCTACAGACAGAAGCAATCAAGAGTCTGGTAAATGCCTTTGTGGTTTCACAACTGGACTACTGCAATGTCATCTATGCTGGTCAACCGATGTCACAAACCAAACGGCTCCAGTCCCTTCAAAATGTTGCAGCCAGGTTGATATACGGCGGCTCCAAGTACTGCCATATAACTCCTCTGCTTGAGAACTTGCACTGGCTTCGCATCTCGGAAATAATAGACTACAAGCTTTGCTTGATGATCTTAAAGATTCTTCATGGGCTGGCTCCTGACTATCTGGTGGAACTCATCAGGAGAACCTGTTTAAATGAAAAGGGAGTTACTCTGAGGTCAGCTCGGTCATGTGCAAGTCTGTTGGAGCTGCCGAAAAGACAGTCATGCACAGTCTTCGGGAACCGCTCTTTCCGCGTTGCCGAGCCAGCGGCATGGAATGCTCTCCCAGAGAGACTGAAAGTCCAGGAAGATGAGACAGCCTTCAGTAAGATGCTCAAAGCATTCTTGTTTTCCCGCTAGAGCCCACATGCACCTTTGTAGTGATGTAAATCACAAAAAGGCGCATATAAATCTAGTTAATTATTATTATCAATGTGAAAGTGACAACTTCTAAATAAATTGTTGCTTTATATTAATTGATCCAGTTGCTCTAAGACTGGAAGGACCTTTCATGACCAGTCCCTGATAGAGGCAGATGAATTTGTAAACCAGCAAAGAGAATACAAGAAAATCAAATAAAAGCTTTTTTCTACTCCCATTTGGTAATTTACGAATTACAAAACGGCTAACGCAATCACAATGCTATACATTTCCACACCCGTTGCGTAATGTTACATTACGCAACTGGTAACGGTGTTGAAATGAAAATGTGCGCATACGCATTGTCAGAAATGGAACCATTTTTGAATTTCGAGTATCAACTTTGTATGAGGCTATCCTTCTAAGCGACCGATAACAAACTATTATTGGCCGTTTCCATAGCAACCACGCTTAATGCCCGCTTTCCACTGCGAGCGGGAAATAGCTGAGCGGGAGCGGGAAATAGCTGAGCGGAGCGTAGTGAAATAGTTTTGGCCTTCCATTGCGAAAGAGTTTTAAAAAATAATGGTATTTGCCTTCCACAGCTAACGAGCTCGGCGGAGTGAGCTAGGCGGGAAATGAGATGAGTCAGATGAAAGAGTTGTTTGCCTTCCATCTACAGCTGGCTTAGCGGAGCCAACTAGTGTGTGACAGCTCGTTGCAGCCTACGCCCAGATCAAACGTTTTAATTATTAGTAAAAAAAGTTTTTTTTTTTGTTTCGAAAAATAAAAAGTAATATATTATTTTGCTTTAATACATAAAAAGTAGATGTTTGAAATAAAACATACATTTTAATATTTTCAAATTTATAAAATAATGTATGATGTGCAGTGTGTGACAGCTCGTTGCAGCCTACGCCCAGATCAAACGTTTTAATTATTAATAAAAGATTTTTTTTTTGTTTCGAAACATAAAAAGTAATGTATTATTTTGCTTTTAACATAAAATGTAGATGTTTGAAATAAAACAAACATTTTAATATTTTCAAATTAATACAATAATGTATGATGTGTCTTTGTAAATCATGTATGATGTGTTTTATCGCTGTCACGCAACTACGCGGGTTGGCGCGGGGGGCACGGGGGAGCGAAGTCAGTTGAAAACTAGCGGCCGAGACCATGACACAGCGGAGTCATTTTTACTCGCTCAGCCTGCTCCGCTCACTCCGCTGTCGGTGGAAGCACTTCTATGAAATTTACTGTTGCTAGTCGAGCGGAGTCCGTACGGAGTCCGCTGGAAACTCGCTCAACTCTGCGACCACTTTCGTAACTCTTTGTACTCGCTCAGTCCGCTCCGCTGACTCGCTGTCGGTGGAAGCACTTCTATGAAATTTACTGTTGCTAGTCGAACGGAGTCCGTACGGAGTCAGCTCCGCTCGCAGTGGAAAGCGGGCATAAACGTCAGCCACTACATGAATATTTTCAATTTATTGATAGTTCCTCCCCACTATGTTCAATCTTTGTACAAATGAAAATGAATATATTTTATGCGTAGAGTCAAACAAAAATTGTTAAAAGTATTCATCAATGTTATTTATCAAAATACACCAAATTGTAGCTTTCCTTTTTTCAAAGGAAAACAGAAGGCTTGAAAGGAAAATAATGCAAGATATTTTAACTGCAAAAAAAACAAACTTAAACAGTTACTTGGCTAATAGGTTGGTATGAGGTTGACCATCTATGCTGTAAAAACTCGGTTCACTTTGCCAATGACACCCCTGCTTCAGTGGTTGCAGGGCTTATATTATTTATTTGACTTTTGGGTTTGAATGTTAAACCTTATATGTGGCATGTATATGCGCAACTTTATATGTGTCTGCTTGTGGGCATTAATTTAAAATGAATCTCAAATGTAATATTTCTTTGCAGATTAGATTAGATAATCGAGGGGAATGATAAATTACACGGTTTGACAAAGGTGGGGTTTTAATTACTTCAAATGGACGAGTACAGTATTATGACTATTATTTACTATTTTGTTATTTATTTCATGGTCGTAGAAAAAGTATTGTATGCCACTGCACGTAATTAGTCTTTGTAACACTCTTGCTGTCTATTGTGCCATTCGGCTGCGCCTCATGGCACAAACTAGCACTCGTGTTACAAAGACTATCATTACTAGGCAGTGGCATAAATAACTATTGTCTAGTAACCAGTGGAAGTTTGATATTTTTACCTTTAGCTCATATTTCCTGTGGATGAAATCACAGTGTTCTGCTGTGCTGGTGGGGAGAGTTATGGGCACCGTCATGGGAAGCTCCAACTGCCATTCCTCTGCTGCTACCAGATCCTCGGTCTTGACCTTGGCAATGACGAAACTCTCCGTTTTTATTGCATCATGAGGGCTATTTGCTCTGTATTCTGTTAACTGAAAAAAATAATGTATTGAAATGTATCAACAGCTCCTCCAGAAGGCAAGTTGAATTGGGACAAAAGAAGTTGGAGACGCAGCATTTTGGAGACTAAAGAAGGATAGATAATGGTGCTACAGCCCAACTCAACTCTTGGTCTTCTTCAACTTCTGCCTCCAACTCCACCTGTCCAGCAATCAGCAGAAACTGAGCTGCGTCTCTCTCCATTTCATCTCAGTTTGGGTCTTACCACTCTTCTTCTTTCTCCCAGGTGACTGGTCATTATTTTCTTGGGAATCTGTATGTCTGGCATCCTGGGAACATATCCAACCCCCTACAACCTTTGCAATCTTATAAAGGCTGAAATACTAATCGTTTGGTAAATGGTGAAGAGTGTTCATTCCGTTGCCGCTTTTCTCCATCCACTACTAGATCAAATAATTGGTGCACTTTCCTTTTAAACACCTCAAATGTTTCAGCTGAAGCTGATTGAGCTGTCAGTGTTAGTGCTTAATTGTTTTTTTTTTGCATTCACAATTATATAAATTAGCATCCTGCAAACATGTCCAGACATTTGCAGTCTTATAAAGGGTGAAATACTAGGTGAAAGATTGATGCTAGTTCATGATAAATGTCATAAGGATTCAAGATGAACACCATTTGTTAATATTTTTTATGGTTTGTGTATTAACACTGTGAAAATTCATGTTTTTTTATTGTTATTTAATTAAACAACACTTTTTAAATTTTAAAACACTGTTTTATTTCCACAAATATACAATTTACTAGCAGTACCCGGCGTGTTTCACTACGCCATTTGGGCATGTGGTATCAATTTTTTTCTACAGATAAAAGAGGAAACAACAGGATAAAAAAAAAAGTGTGCTAATCGGAATCAAGCTTCACACAATTTATCTCTAGGTTAATCTTCACGTTTTCTAAAAAAAAAGGTCTAGGTACAACTGTTAAGCAGCAGAGCCAAGCATAGGGAAAATCGATTGCGGTGCTCCATTTATATTTAAGATAAAAAAAATCGGCTATGTAACGTCACTCATCTAATCTATTCTAAGTTGCATGGATATAATTGTTACATTTGGAATTCACATTAAGTGCATGCCCACAAGCAGACACGTATAAGTTCACACTTGCACATTCTGCGTGTGAACCTACAACATAAAAACCCAAATCTCAAATGAACATACACCCTGCAACTCTTTGCTGACCTTCCCTGAAACAGGGGTGACATTGGCAGAGTGAACCATTTTCTATTTATAGTTGGTCAGATGCATATTGACCTATACAAGAAAAGAATATAAACAATAAATTAAATTTTATAATCATACAATTAAAGAACTAATCTATAAAATTCACTATACTCTTTGAGCAAGTGAAGAAATAAATGTATTCCAAACAATCAGGAATATTTTTCAATGTAACCGCACTGTGAAACGTATGCAGTTGGGGAAAATGATTCATACAATATGATGCACTTTAGTGTTTTTTCAACTATCTCCATAAAAGTGTTTAATTTATGTTGAATTTTTGACTCCCTGACCTGTCTTTATCCCGGCCAAGTGAATTCACATTTTTTCCCCACATTTAAAATGTGCTCTATCCATTATTTCAATAAGTGAAAGTTTTAGGTAGTGCACACGGAACATTTTCTATTGACAACAAAATTGTAAGTCGCACGGCCGGGTTAGGTAAAAGGCAAACATTTTGTTTATTTTGGTTGCTTTGGACCATTGTCACATAGAAGAAAGACGTTTAACCGCCGAGAAAAAAACGATCTTTAAATTTGTGGTGAGTATATAATTTTACAGAAATGCGTTTTTTGAAAAAACAACTATATTATGTATATTTTAATTAAAAGTATGTTTCAATAAAAGGTTTTAATAATAATAATATATTTCAATATGGTCTTCTAGTTGTGACCTACGAACTTTCGTTTATCGTATTTTTTATAAGTGCGGGATATAAAAGCTTTCTTACATTTCTAAAATTCAACTTGGAATACTTGAATAACATTTTTTAATTTGGAACTTTTGTCTAGGCCAGGGGTCGGCAACCTTTTGAGTCGGAAGAGCCAAAAATTACAATTTACAAATTTCAAAGTTTTTCCTTGACTTATAGGTTGGTATGAGGCTGACCACCCATACTGTAAAAAATGGTTCACTTTGCCAATGTCGCCCCTGTTTCAGGGAAGGTCGGCAAGAGTTGCAGGGCTTATGTTCATTTAAGATTGGGTTTTTATATTGTAGTTCCACATGCGGTATGTGTGAGCGCGAAATTATGCGTGTCTGCTTATGGGAATGCATTTGATGTGAATCTCAAATGATACATATCTTATTTTGGATTTGGATTTGTAAAGAGCCACAAATGTTTTTTTGCCAACAATAAATAGCGTCGATGGGGCGGGGGGAGGGTGGGGGGTGAAAAGCGAGTACAAGTAGCGGAGAGATCGTTAATCGATTCAGAACGATTTAGTTTTTTTCGATCAGAAGTATAATTCTGTGTTTTTTTTATATTTGCGTATGAAGCTAAAGAGCCGTAACTTCACACCCAAAGAGCCGCATGTGGCTGGTGAGCCGCAGGTTGCTTACCCCTAACCAAACCGATATCGATCCACCATATTTGTAAAAAGTCCGGTCTATAGCTTAGTTGGTAGAGTAACTGCATTCCATGCCGAGATCTCGAGTTAGAATCCCACTGAAATTATTTCTCGTTTCAGTGTTTATTTCTAACCCAAAATAAAATACCGGCAAGGCTTACTCAGCCTTCATAAGAAATGAGTGTCAAGCCACTCAGGAGCTGAATAACATCCATTTCAAGTTGGCGTAAAGTAAAAGTTACTGGGTTGTTCATTTTAGATTTGGATTTTAAATTATGAGTAGGTACACATGCAGCATTTGTAAGCGTGAACTTACATGTGTCTACTTGTGAGCATGCATTTTATATGAATCTTTAATGTAAATGTATATTTGCAACTAAGTTTATGCATTATAGTTGAATATAATGGTCTTCTTCTATTGGGTGGTTTCAAAATTTACCGACCTCGTTGCTGAAATATTGAGAATTGAGAACCATTGTTTATTTGATCACCATCAAACTTCACAGGATTCATTCTAAAAATATGTTACATGTTTCCTGAAAATTTCGTCAAAATCGGATGAGCGGTTTATGAGTCTATAGGGAACATGCATACATACATACATACATACATACATACATACATACATACATACATACATACATACATACATACATACATACATACATACATACATACATACATACACACATCCTTCTTTATAGATATAGATAGATAGATTGCATTCCATGCCGAGATCTCGAGTTAGAATCCCACCGAAGTTGTCAGAAATTATTTCCCGTTTCAGTGTTTATTTTAAACCCAAAATAAAATACCGGCAAGGCTTACTCAGCCTTCATAAGAAATGAGTGTCAAGCCACTCAGGAGCTGAATAACATCCATTTCAAGTTGGGGTAAAGTAAAAGTTACTGGGTTGTTCATTTTAGATTTGGATTTTAAATTATGAGTGGGTACACATGCAGCATTTGTAAGCGTGAACTTACATGTGTCTACTTGTGAGCATGCATTTTATATGAATCTTTAATGTAAATGTATATTTGCAACTAAGATTATGTATTGTAGTTGAATATAATGGTCTTCTTCTATTGGGTGGTTTCAAAATTTACCGACCTCGTTGCTGAAATATCGAGAATTGAGAACCACTGTTTATTTGATCACCATCAAACTTCACAGGATTCGTTCTAAGAATATGTTACATGTTTCCTGAAAATTTCGTCAAAATCGGATGAGCGGTTTATGAGTCTATAGGGGACATACATACATACATACATACATCCTTCTTTATAGTTATAGATAGAAGATTTAAAAATTATTAACTTTTAAATATTTTAAATAGTACAAACGTTTTTGACCAATATAGTCATCTTCAGGTTTTTAAAATAGTCAGTAAGGTAAGTTAAATAGGTAAAATGAATTAATTAATAAATATAAGAATTTAAAAAGTCCAAAAATAAAATAAGTTGTACATTAAGATAAAATTCATTAATAAAATAATAAAAGAGTTATTTTTTTAAAAAACAATAAATCTTACAAATCATATAAAAAAATAAAATAAAATCTTTATTTAGGTAGTTAGGTACTAAGTAATATCAATTGTGATTAACATTAATAATATATAAGCACCCATGGATGTATAGAACTGGATAGGCTAAGAAATCAATCCTTTGTGAATTAGAAATGCGCTACCCCACTCATCACACAAAAATCCAAATTCATTCTATCGGCAACCTTCCAACTGTCAACAGGTGTGTTATCTAATTGGACAAAAAATCCATATAAATGTCAAAATGGGTATTTTCTAAGCGTGTCTACAAAAGGGAGTAAATGTGTTATAGAACATGGAATAATATTTCACACTTATCACTATTTTATATAAAAACGTTGATAAAATTTATTTTTCATTTGTCAAAATATTTTGTTCGCGAAAGTGACAGCCATTTCTAGAACTAGTGATGTTCAAATATGTAGGCACTTGCTTCTTGAAGTATGTAACTTCTATGCTCGCGGTAATAGATACTTGTGAAAATCATTCCGTACACAATGTGGTAGGAACATTTTTGAATTCGGAATTTATCAGATATTTTCATACATTCAACAACACTAGTAACAAATTTCGTTGCCGTGGTGATGTCATGTTTCCATGGTGATATGTACATAGATTGAAGACGGATTAGAGACACGTTGCTTACATAGAAAATGAGAAAAGCATTTCAATTGTCGTGAGCGAGACAGCATTATAAACAATGTATGGTGTCAAAGACGGTGCATCATGTTGATTGATACTAAATAACATTTACAGCCCCTCCATTTAATACTTCCTCCATGTAAGCACCTAATAAAATTCATACGATAGGCAATTACTATGGATACAATTAAAAAGAAGAAGATAATTCATCTGTCAAAAAACTTTATGTTAAAAGGAATTACAAAAATTTTACTACCTGAAGATGACTATATTGGTCGAAAACGTTTGTACTATTTAAAATATTTAAAAGTTAATAATTTTTAAATATATTATATATTTGTGGAAATAAAACAGTGTTTTAAAATTTAAAAAGTGTTGTTTAATTAAATAACAATCAAAAAACCATTTGTTAAGTTTTAACAGATATGCTGATATTTTACGCACCTTTTCCAGGTACATCTTCACACAGCTGACGGTGATTTTGCCTTCTTTGACCAGCCTGCAGGACATTGGTATGACCTGCCCCGTGACAAATGCAGTGAAGGGAAGCTCCAGGTGTATGTGCAAGCTGCCCGAGTTGAAGAAAAGGAATGTAAATGTCTTCAAGGTGCTCAGCTTAAATGGCGTCTGAAACATTCAGCAAGAACATGTGAATGGTTGATTCATGCAAGGCATTACCACTGTTATAGTAGTCAAACTGAACAAAGACAAAGACAAATAGGAAATTTGAGAAGGTTAGAAGTTTTAATCAGATTATTGCACAAAATTAACATAGTAAGTTTTTATGCAGCTCACACAATATCCCATCTCCGCCATACATTTTGGTACACACATAAATGCATGATTTATTTGGTGAGCGCTGTGCGTGCGAATCACACCTAGAAAGCCCTCTACAAGCTTGGTCGTCGCTATGAAGTACCAATATTTAAGCTACACCCATTTTCCGTAAGGCTGGACAGACCTTTGGTGACTAATTTGTTTTTAACACATTCGCGGACACACGAAATGTGAAGTAGGCTAGAAAAACACACTTATTTCATCATCTCAAATTGTATTTTTATTATAATTTTTTTTTTTTTTTTTTTTTTTTTTTTTTGACATCCAGGGACGAAACGGCTATTGCCGTGTTCTTTGGATTTCTGTAGGGACGCACGGATGCTACATGTATGCAAGTTCTATCAGAAATAGCCGTTTCGTCCCTAGTAATAACGTTTTATCACGACGGCTATTACCGTTTCGTCCAGTCCTAGACAAGCTCATAGAGCGGCTATAACCGTTTCGTCCGCGAACGTGTTAAAGGTAAACGATAATTCTTGTGAAGGCTGCGTAAATTTTGGTAGCTGTATTATTTTAAAAAACAATGAAATAGAATATCACTTCCTTGACTTATAGGTAGGGACTGGAAAATTTCGCGATCGCGATAAAACGAATTTATTCGCGAAAATTGATGTTTTTACGCGAATAACGCGAAATTTGAGGTTTTACGCAAATATCGCGAATTTTCATACTTTTGGTAGAAATTGTGCGAAAAAGTTGTTATGTGTCGCTTCTGCAACGCAACTATTTTGTGGGAAAGAAAAAAATCCTGTGAAAACCCTTTGCAAGGTGCAAAGCACAGAAAAAATGGTCAGTGTTATAGCCGAGGGGGCCAAGTGGGCTGATCTTTCAACGTTGAAACACGCTAGAACGCTAGACGCGGGGTTCGATCCCCGCCTGTGTCATTTGACCATAAATTTGACCCTGGTTCAACAAATGTAATTGGGTTATTATAAATTAATAATTAATTAAAATAAACAATACTCCTAATGAATTTTTTCTGGCCAGGCAGAGTAGGTTGGTGAATTGCATTCCTATTCACAAATCTATACATTTTTTTTAAATAAATGTTAAACAGAACTGTCCTGGACATCCAAACAGACTTGAATCGTGACATCAATGAAGGAAAATACATCAAGGAGTGAAGCTGCTGCTGGATTAGCCAAGAGCACAACTTGAGGCTTTCATAAAAGCCAACATCCCTCGAAAAAATTAGATAACCCTCATCTAGAGACTAAATGCACAAAAATTAAATATTTTAAATGGATATTGCAGGGTATTCGGAGTGTCATTCAAATATTAATACTTTTTTCAATCAATGTTTTTTGTAAGTTGTAACTCGTATTGATTCAGATGTTGTTTATTCATTGTTTTTGAAGGTACATATTGTTGTTTATATAATAAATTGTAAATATTAGTAAGATCCATAGTTTTGCAATTACATACACCTTTATTTCGATCAAATCAACCCTATAAATGAGACCGAATCTCCCTGTTTAACATGAAAAATAACGCGAATTTCCCTGTTTTTGATCAAAAATAACGCGAATTTCCCAAAAAAATAACGCGAATTTTGCAAAAAATAACACCACTTTTTTCCAGTCCCTACTTATAGGTTGGTATGGGGCTGACAACCCATGCTGTAAAAATGATTCACTTTGCCAATGTCACCCCTTTTTCAGGGAAGGACGGCAAGAGTTGCAGGGTGTATGCCCATTTGAGATTTGGGTTTTTATGTTGTAGGTTCACATGCAGCATGTGCAAGCGAGAACTTATCCGTGTCTGCTTGTGAGAATGCATATAATGTGAATCCCCAATGTAACATATCTTTGCAACTTAGATTAGATTAGATTAGACGCCTTGGTGAGAATCGAGCCCTAGCCCTCTAGCTTTAAAAACGAGCGCTTAAGAGCGAATAAAGAAATGTGAATGAATACTCACACGATACTCATAGTTTAAGTTCAGGTCAAAAATAGAAATGACGGCAAACTCTGCTTTGAAGTTCCTGTCGAACTTGTATTGTTTCTTTGACACAACTTTTGCGGCATACTTGACTCTACCATAGGTTCCCAGGAATGAGGATGGTAAGTTGGGCGGGAGGACGAAGGAAAAGTTGTAGCTGTGGAGGCCTTCAGATAATGTAGTGGGCTCTCCTAAAATACACATCATAATCAATACATTAATGATTAGTGTATTAACACATTGTTTGCGGGAAACTAGTTAACTCGTCATACACCTTTTTATAGTAATGTGCGGGAGACGTGTAAACTCGTTTCGTCGTGCCTAGCGGTAGGGCGCGGGAAACTTGTAAAAACGTGGCAAAAATTTCAAAAAAAAAAAAAAAGGTGAAAATTTAAAAAAACACCTACTCTACGCCGCCATCTGGCAGGGAAATGCCCGCATACATAGTGTTAACACCGTGAAAATTCATTATTATTTTGAAAGAAGTTTAAAGATAAACAAGTTTTTCTTTAAATATTGCACTGTTTATTTTAAATATTTTCATGTAAAAAATTACAAACTTTTTTGGTCTTTACCCTTAGTACGAGTTGCAATACTTGAGAAAAGTAAAGTTTACGGAATGTTTTAAAGAGTGATTTTCCCCAAAATCTGTTTGTTTAACCCTTTGGCTGCGGCTGGCATGCATAGATGTCATGACGTAACTTGCATACAGTGCGGCTGGCATCTATGCATGTCATCGAAGTTTAAAGCTTCCCCTGACATCGGTGTTCAAATTTTTCAAACTTTTTTGTTGCTTACATTATAGGTACACTAATAAAATCTCATATTATACATATTTTGAAAATATTCTTTCTACATCTACATTTACATTTACATTTGCAAATGTAATTTGTCGTGTGTGTGTGTTCCTTGACTTATAGGTTGGTATGCGGCTGACCACCCATGCTGTAAAAATGGTTCACTTTGCCAATGTCACCCCTGTCTCAGGGAAGGACGGCAAGAGTTGCAGGGTGTATGTCCATTTGAGATTTGGTTTTTATGTTGTAGGTTCACATGAGGCATGTGCAAGCGCGAACTTGTACGTGTCTGGTTGTGAGAATGCATGTAATGTGATTCTCCAATGTAACATATCTTTGCAACTTAGATTAGATTAGATTAGATTCTTTCTCAAATATTTCGTCAGAACAGATCGATCTCTCGTCCCGCGCGTGTGTACCAATGTTTATAAACAAAATCCAGGCAAGTATACTATATTCAGATAGATATAACTGTTTACGTTTTTTGTTTTTTTGTAAAATAACTAATACATTTTTCTCTTCAGTGACGAGTATTTAAGTGAGTAAAAAAATTGTTGAAAACCTAATGGATATAAAATCTAGTTATGGAATGTGCGTATAATATATTTTTTTAAGTAGTATTGTTGTGATTTACTTGTTTTTATATGAAACAACAAGTGAAAACATGTCGCACGTTTAATAATAAAGAGCAATAACTCAAAAAACATGAATGTTGGGAAAACGCGTTTGAAGTTCAGACACCCAGTACAACTTGTATGGGATGAAAAAGGCGGCCGATGTCTTATCTCGGTCATATTCGTCCAAATTGAACGGCTGTCGCATTCTACGCATTCTTCTCGCATTGTTCTTGCGTTTTATTACAAAATCTCGATTATCCCAAATTTCGAGCTATTTCTCTTTATTATTAAACGTGCGATGTGTTGAAAGTTTGTGATTTGTGTTCCTGGATAACTAATGAAGATACTTTTTTATAAATTTTGAAGTTTCATCAAGTAATTAAGGTAGGAAATCAATTTATGTGTACAAAAATAACCTCAAAAAAGTATTCCGTTCTGGCGGTGCGTATGTAGCAAATAAATTCCGAATCGAAACGGTTAAACTTGATTTTCTTCATCACTGTAACTCTTTTGCTAAAACCATAAACTGTAAGAAACAAAAATGGCAGATTTTGGGGGAAATCACTCTTTAATATTTTCCGTAAACTTTACTTTTCTCAAGTTTTGCAACTCATACTAAGGGTACTGCAAACCAATCATCATTACTTGTATTTTCAAATTATATATATGTACCTGATAATGGTTTAAGGATTGAAGACTTTTATAATTTTTTACATATTCTCCATTTACATATATTATATTTACTAATATCCAGCTTTACATTCCGTCTCACAGAACAAACTCATACGGGAACTCCTTCCTCCTGAGAGCTTCACCATTGTACAATGAAACAGTTGGTGAATTGGACATTTTTTACCTGTCAACCAACACCTTCAAAAAGTTAGCGACGGCCAAACTTTGCCCTTAAATCTCGATCGATGATCACCTGCTGGTTGACATTTATTTATTATGTATGTCTTTAATATTAAAATTGTAATTAAATTAAATTTACTTTCTCAATATTTTTTTTTGCTATGAAATATATCACTATTGTAAGGGTGTGAGTAGGTCTATTGATTGTAAATTTTATCCAATTTTTATAAAATTCTGTAAAGTTTATTTAATATAAAGGTAAATGTGCACATCTATTTTTATTTTTTATTTTTTTATTCTTATTTTTTATTTTATTTATTACTTTAATTATTAATATGAGTGTAACTGTTGTATTATGTTGTTGTTTTATCATAGTATATTTTAATATCAACATGTAATTGGAGCAATACCCTATATTATTATCTTTTTCTTATAACATAAATATCGTATCCATTATTGTATTGTTCTGTTTGTTGAATAAAAAATCTTTAAAAAAAAAAAATAACATAAAAAAAATAAAAGACAATGTAACTATCTCTATAATCTATAATCTGAGTTGCAAAGATATATTCACATTTAAGTCTCATGTTTTATGCATGCCTATAAGTTTGCGTTAACACATACAGCATGCGTGCTTACAAAATAAACCAATCCTCACATGAACATAAACCTTGCAACTCCTGCCGCCTCTCCCAAGTAAATAAAATGTTTTTTTTTTCTTTAAATCTCTTTCAAAATACATAAATGTTTTATTTGTAGATTTTCTGTCTGCTGACATTTCGCTTTCACAAGCAGAAAGTATTTTCAAGACTGGTTTTCAAAGCGACGAGGCAGTCTTTGCATCTATTTACTGTTGAACACGGTCTAATCTAGTTTGTAGCATTCATACATACTACACGGCTCACCTGCCAATCGGATCTGTCATCTACAGCCCTGTCAAACACCACAGAATACTTAATAATGAAATAAAATATTATGTTCCTTGCTTTCTCCACCTTTTGTTTCAAAATTCAATAACTGAACATGCCACTGTCGCCATTCTGCTAGGAGCCATCCTATCCTTGAATATCTCTTTCAATTCATTCATATACATCACCTTTTTCATAATTTCACCAATCTGAACCAGCCACACTTTTCTTGGTCTTCCCTTTTCTCTTTTCCCTTATATCTGCACTTACATACACTGTGAAAGTCTTTCATCATCCATTCTTTCTACATGTGAAACCATCTCATCACATTATTTTGTACTTTTACATCCTATTTCAACCTGCATTTGCCTTTCCCCATTCATTCTGAACTCTATTTTTCCTATCATACTCCTCAAGTGTTGCATTTCCACTGTACATGCTTTACTCATATACCGTTATGTTTTACAATTATTCCATTTTTCTTTCAAAATTCACAAATTCACCAACTTAGATACCAATAGAGGTCAATAGCAAAAAACTATAGCACAATAAACATTTATAAAAGAAGTGTCTTTGGCTGGCGTTGCCCGACATGGGGAGTAATGCCGGTCAGCACGATGACAATACCAGTCAGGCTTTTAGGGACACAATCGCATATGTAACCTTTGGATGATTCACAGCTCAAGCATTAAGCATGAGCTCAAAGCCCACACTGAACACACCTGTACCAAAGTTCATTGTTCTGGCCATAATTGTTGCATAGCATACATTTATTCTAAATTATTGTCACTGCATGCGTCTGTCATGACGAACTTTCATAAAACTTTCTTGCACTTGGTGGAAATTCTAAATGCAGTATGGACTGTATGGTGCACTTCTGTGTCTTATTAAATTACCTGCATAATATCGCATTGAAATTATGACGCTCTGTACTGTCTGTAGCCCGGTCAGGTAACATCACAAATACTCTCCAAATTTCAAATATTCTGAGTCCATTCCTAACGTTGATCTAAATAAAATATATAGATGGAGCATTAGCGTAGGTATATATCCGACCCACATCATGTATGCCCTTAATGATAGTGTATGCCCCATTAACAATCAGTTGTTTACCAAGCGTCGGCAAGGAAATATCGAGGTACCTACATGTACTTAAATTGAAGACAAATATCATGCGAAGATAGCCAAGACAGTTCCATCAAATTTTCAAATTTCCCCATATAATAGAAATAGGTTAATTTAATGAAATAAAACTCATGATAAGCGCGTGACGAATTATTACAAACAAAAGAATACAGTAAAAAACCACAAAATATAAATAAAAAAACTTAGTTCTTCATACTTATACCCATTATTTGACGATAGATTTTTTTTCTTATATTAGACGCATTAATCGTATTTTTTAAGGTTTATTTAGATATAAATACAAAAGAAATAAAGATGTTAAAATGTAAATAAGCATTTAAGACAACTTTCAGAGATGCTCCTTTAAAATAACGAAGAAAAAATCTGCAGATATTCATATATTTTCAAAAAATACTCTATTACATAAAATTAAGATAAAGGTGCTAATACGTCTTTTTTTGTTTAAGTTTTTTTTAAGTTCTTACACAGCCTTAAATATAATGCACTGAAAAATTTAAAAATAAAAATATATTTGTATTAAGTTATTTTTCCTTACATTTTGGGAAACGTATGTTGTGAGACGTCAGCCCTCAGCTGTCACCTGTTAGGTTTTCTTCACTCTGGGCGTCCTTTTTGACACCAGGGACGCACTAACAACTTAGATATTTTCAGTGACAAAAAAAATGACGCTTAATGTGATACACATACAGTCTCAGTGAACATTAACGAAAGTATGTATAGATTTGTTTATGTGAAAAAGTAATGAATGAAATCAGTGTTATTAAAAAATCCACAACATTTCTGAAATTCTCGGGAAAAAATTGTGGCGCTTTTGTTAATTTTAGATTATTTTTAATGTTAGTGAGCATGCAGCATGTGTTAGCGTCAACTTACAGGTGTCTGCTTGTATAATATTTTCTCGCTTGTATAATTTTTCGCCACTTACGATGATTATTGATGTATTGTAAGAATTATGTAAATATAATATGGCACATTTTTATTCCATTCTCAAGTCTTAACCGAACAGTGAAAAATGTAAGTCACTGTGATTAAATTATTTATAATTTCAATAAATATACTTTGCTTACAAAAAATAACTTTTATGTATTTTTTTAATGTGGCTGCCTGAGTACGGCCCCTGACGTTGTCATGGAGATCATGAAAGAGACGGAAACATAACAAAATTTATAATGTTTCTTTCTCTTTCTTTCATTATGTGCCTACAATTTTGTGGCACAACCGTTTGTATAGGAAAACACTCACACGCTCCATCTATGTATATTATTTATATCGATGATTCCAAAAGAATGAGGTTGGAACATTTTTGAATTTGGAACTTTAAAAGCAGTCTTGTATGGAAGCGCCGTCCCTAGCAACCAATAACAAAATATTTGTATACCTTTTCCCTAGCAACCAGGCTAGAGGACGACACAATATTGTCCATGCCAATTCACGTGCAGACCTCATTCGTCAATACATTAATTATTAATTGCAGCAGGAGCTCTGAGAGTGACATTAAAACTGATTACACATAATGTTACCTTGTGGGTTGGCATCAGAGATCAGGAGGTTGGTGACTGTTATGAAGTGGGCCTTCTCCGATGTAAAGGTGATGGTCTTTCTCTGTTTCCCAGAGCCTCTGGTCTCCATCCAACGGCATTTAGTGTTGCCAAAGATTATCAATGTTAGCCCTGAAAAAAAAAAATTGCCAACCTTTGCGCATTATAATTATAATCAAAATTAGACATTTAAGTGCTAAGGACAACTTATAAAATGCCATTTTGTGAATCCACTGCAAGGGTATTAAATGTTATTGTGTACTGTAATTTCACTATCACACCATTCAGTAAGTGTGGTTTTTTTATTTATTTTTACCCTCATAATGGGAGGGGAATTGATTAATGTGGAATACTTTTCAGTAAACCACACATATGTTATTTTTACATACATATTCTGAAATTAAACTTATTTTTTACACTACACACTATAATTTTTATATTCAACCAAATATGTTGATATTTTATCTTAAAATTGTGTGTGAAACATCGGTTTATTGAACAGAAATGTGTACTGAGTTTTGCAGAGTATTAATATTTTGTTTTTTTTTTGTCAGAAGTTTTAGTGCCACGGTCTGTTCCCGTAGACCAGTGTTTTTCAACCTTTTTCATGACACGACCCTCCTAGTATCAAAAAAATATTTCGCGACCCCCCAACGCTTTTTTAATATATTTGATTTAATAATTTTAACTGTTATCGAGTTTTTATTTAAGTCTCACAAATTATATGTAGTATAAAAAAACTGAAGTTTTCTCGACCTCTCGCGACCCCCCTACAGAGGCTCCGCGACCCCCCAGGGGGTCGCGACCCACAGGTTGAAAAACGCTGGCGTAGACTGTATGCGGGCATGCTGTTGTAGTGCTTGAGTCCTTGCTGCGCCTGCTGAGTGACCCTCCAGGTATCCTTGTGGCCTGGTGCGGTAGCAGGATCAGCTGAAGTGAGTTGGACATTCTTCAGGTTGCTCCCGAGGATGTTTCTAGAGCTTCCGGGACAATGTCCAGTTGCAGGAAGATCGGAAACTGCAAGGAATGTCGGAGAAGGGCTGGACAGGCAATCCGTAACTTTTAAGGAAAGCGTGGTCCTAAAAAGGGCCTTTGGAGCTGTGTGGCTTCAGCCAGCGAAGGAACAAGCAATCCGTAACTACTGAGGAAAGCGTGGTCCTAAAAAAAGCTTTTGGAGTTATGTGACCTCAGCCAGCGAAGGAGATGGTTGTCTCAGCATCTGCTGGTGATAAAAAGATCTTGAAAGGATCTTGAAGTGTCAGTGAAGTCTCTCGCCATTGAAGAGTAGCTCAATCTGCTACAGTCTTCTTCTTCCCCATGGTTCAGCTGTGTCTTCTCGATCTAAAAATCTAAATCTAAATCTAAGCTGCAAAGATATGTATCATTTGAGATTCATATTAAATGCATTCCCACAAGCAGACACGCATAATTTCGCGCTTACACATGCCGCATGTGGACGCAAAAAACACAACACAACTAAGCTACACATATAGTGTAACTTCTTGCCGCGTTATCCCCGAAGGGATCGCATGTGGCGAGTTGAACCTATTTATTTTTACAGGTAAGGGGGCCGGCCTTACGCCAACCACTTCAGTTGAAGTGGGAGTTTCCCAGCTCCCGAGGGGGCTGGTACTCATTTCTTGTGAAGGCTGAGTAAACCTTGCATGTATTTTATTTCCGGGTTTGAAATAAACAACGAAACGGGAAATCATTTCTGACACCCTCGGTGGGATTCGAACCCGAGCTCACGACATGGAATGGAAGCACTCTACCAACTGAGCTATCGACCGGACATACTATATATATTAAGCCCAGGAGATGTCATTTTTGCAAAAAAGTGAACATCTCAAAATGTCAATTACTGCATTTACAATTAGCAGGGCAGAAATGCTGTGTAATCTGTGTATCGCTCTGCGGTTCTCTTCACTTTGTAAGTAGGTTTTAGTATGGGCACCAAGGGTTCCCATATCAAATGGACTTGGAGTTATATTGGTACCTACATATTTTTATATCTACGATTATAACAGGTTAGGTAGGTATTTACCTGCATAGTTAGGTAGGTACTTAAATGCTTCTTGTAAATCTGGGAGTCGGTAAGTGGGCTTTTATGTCGTAGGTTCACATGCGGCATGTGCAAGCGCGAACTTGTACGTGTCTGCTTGTGAGAATGCATACAATGTGAATCCCCAATGTAACATAGTTTTGCAGCTTAGATTAGATTAGATTAGAAGTAAGCTACTAGGTATTTACATCTATGTTTTAAATACTTTATTAAACAGAATTACCTAGTTTCTTAGGATGGTCGATTCTGAGTTCTACTCTTCCTGATACCACTTCACCAGCGTAGTAAAGTGGTTCGGGCAGTTTACTAAAAATAATTTCACAGTTATTTAACTTCATTGTTATTCCTTAACAACTCTCTAAATTGTTAATTACAAAACGAAAATTACAAGGGCATTTGATGAGCACCACGCCCATTCTCTCAATTGCATAGTTTAATACGTTTTTATCATTGGTTTTTATTGTTTCAGGCTAGTGTTAAATTTGACAGAAAAAGTAACAGTTACGATTTACTCTTGTGAAAACAGCCTCCAAAGATAGCCCCCTATGCTGTAAACAAAAACGATTCCCCAAATGTAGGGAAAATAAAACGTTCATTTTCAGAGACTTTGTCTATGGTTAGGGGGCTAAAAAAAAGCGCGAAATCCAAAAATTCAAAAACAACGAATGAAAAAAAAAAGATTTGTGTACAGAAAAACAATAAAACGTAAATATTTACGTAAAGGAACAATGAAAAGATGAAAAAATAAATTATTGACTTATCAAAAATAATTATGTCTGAAATTTTATGTTAAGATTATACCGCAATACAGAATAATAACATGGTTTGTTAACAAATACAAAGCATATGTAGGTATTTTTGTAATAAGTTGACTTAGTCCCAAATGTTAGTTTTGATAATGTCGTCCTAACAATAACCTTTATAATAAAATCTTTTAATATAAATCAACATACTCATATTTTATCCGTTTTATTTAAAACTCTCTAGAGTCTCTAGGACCCAAATCAGCTGCCCCCTCTTTTGACACTAGTGATTTGTATGAGTTTTGATATAATAGGCTAGAAAAACTAAAATTTTGAATAAAATTTAACGAGTCCCTAGGACCCAAATCAGCTGCCCCCTCTTTTGACACTAGTGATTTGTATGAGTTTTCATACAAACCGAAATTTTGTTATTTTTTTTCTCAAAAAGTAAAAATGGTCACAACTTTTAACTATGTTTAAAGGTTAGTTGATATAATAGGCTAGAAAAACTAAAATTTTGAATAAAATTGTACGAGTCCCTAGGACCCAAATCAGCTGCCCCCTCTTTTGACACTAGTGATTTGTATGAGTTTTCATACAAACCGAAATTTTGTTATTTTTTTTCTCAAAAAGTAAAAATGGTCACAACTTTTAACTATGTTTAAAGCTTAGTTTATATAAAAGGCTAGAAAAAATAAAATTTTGAATAAAATTTTACGAGTCCCTAGGACCCAAATCAGCTGCCCCCTCTTTTGACACTACTGATTTGTATGAGTTTTCATACAAACCGAAATTTTGTTATTTTTTTTCTCAAAAAGTAAAAATGGTCACAACTTTTAACTATGTTTAAAGGTTAGTTGATATAATAGGCTAGAAAACCTTGAATTTTGAATAAAATTGTACGAGTCCCTAGGACCCAAATCAGCTGCCCCCTCTTTTGACACTACTGATTTGTATGAGTTTTCATACAAACCGAAATTTTGTTTTGTTTTTTCTCAAAAAGTAAAAATGGTCACAACTTTTACCTATGTTTAAAGGTTAGTTAATATAAAAGGCTAGAAAAACTAAAATTTTGAATAAAATTTGACGAGTCCCTAGGACCCAAATCAGCTGCCTCCTCTTTTGACACTTGTGATTTGTATGAGTTTTCATACAAACCGAAATTTTGTTATTTTTTTTCTCAAAAAGTAAAAATGGTCACAACTTTTAACTATGTTTAAAGGTTAGTTCATATAATAGGCTAGAAAAACTAAAATTTTGAATAAAATTGTACGAGTCCCTAGGACCCAAATCAGCTGCCCCCTCTTTTGACACTAGTGATTTGTATGAGTTTTCATACAAACCGAAATTTTGTTTTTTTTTTTCTCAAAAAGTAAAAATGGTCACAACTTTTGACTATGTTTAAAGGTTAGTTGATATAATAGGCTAGAAAAAATAAAATTTTGAATAAAATTTGACGAGTCCCTAGGACCCAAATCAGCTGCCTCCTCTTTTGACACTTGTGATTTGTATGAGTTTTCATACAAACCGAAATTTTGTTATTTTTTTTCTCAAAAAGTAAAAATGGTCACAACTTTTAACTATGTTTAAAGGTTAGTTGATATAATAGGCTAGAAAAACTAAAATTTTGAATAAAATTGTACGAGTCCCTAGGACCCAAATCAGCTGCCCCCTCTTTTGACACTAGTGATTTGTATGAGTTTTCATACAAACCGAAATTTTGTTTTTTTTTTTCTCAAAAAGTAAAAATGGTCACAACTTTTACCTATGTTTAAAGGTTAGTTAATATAAAAGGCTAGAAAAACTAAAATTTTGAATAAAATTGTACGAGTCCCTAGGACCCAAATCAGCTGCCCCCTCTTTTGACACTAGTGATTTGTATGAGTTTTCATACAAACCGAAATTTTGTTTTTTTTTTTCTCAAAAAGTAAAAATGGTCACAACTTTTGACTATGTTTAAAAGTTAGTTGATATAATAGGCTAGAAAAAATAAAATTTTGAATAAAATTTGACGAGTCCCTAGGACCCAAATCAGCTGCCTCCTCTTTTGACACTTGTGATTTGTATGAGTTTTCATACAAACCGAAATTTTGTTATTTTTTTTCTCAAAAAGTAAAAGTGGTCACAACTTTTAACTATGTTTAAAGCTTAGTTTATATAAAATAAAAAGTCCCTAGGACCCAAATCAGTTGCCCCCTCTTTTGACACAAGTGATTTGTATGAGTTTTCATACAAACCTAAATTTTGGTTTTTTTTTTCTTAAAAAGTGAAAATGGTTACAACTTTTAACTATGTTTAAAGCTTAGTTTATATAAAAGGCTAGAAAAAATAAAATTTTGATTAAAATTTAACGAGTCCCTAGGACCCAAATCAGCTGCCTCCTCTTTTGACACTTGTGATTTGTATGAGTTTTCACACTAACCTAAATTTTGGTTTTTTTTTTCTTAAAAAGTGAAAATGGTCACAACTTTTAACTATGTTTAAAGCTTAGTTTATATAAAAGGCTAGAAAAAATAAAATTTTGAATAAAATTTGACGAGTCCCTAGGACCCAAATCAGCTGCCTCCTCTTTTGACACTTGTGATTTGTATGAGTTTTTTTACAAACCGAAATTTTGTTATTTTTTTTCTCAAAAAGTAAAAATGGTCACAACTTTTAACTATGTTTAAAGGTTAGTTGATATAATAGGCTAGAAAAACTAAAATTTTGAATAAAATTGTAAGAGTCCCTAGGACCCAAATCAGCTGCCTCCTCTTTTGACACTTGTGATTTGTATGAGTTTTCATACAAACCGAAATTTTGTTAAATAAAATTTTGTCACACAAAAATGGTCACAACTTTTGACTATGTTTAAAGGTTAGTTGATATAATAGGCTAGAAAAAATAAAATTTTGAATAAAATTTGACGAGTCCCTAGGACCCAAATCAGCTGCCCCCTCTTTTGACACAAGTGATTTGTATGAGTTTTCATACAAACTTAAATTTTGTTATTTTTTTTCTCAAAAAGTAAAAGTGGTCACAACTTTTAACTATGTTTAAAGCTTAGTTTATATAAAATAAAAAGTCCCTAGGACCCAAATCAGTTGCCCCCTCTTTTGACACAAGTGATTTGTATGAGTTTTCATACAAACCTAAATTTTGGTTTTTTTTTTCTTAAAAAGTGAAAATGGTTACAACTTTTAACTATGTTTAAAGCTTAGTTTATATAAAAGGCTAGAAAAAATAAAAATTTGATTAAAATTTAACGAGTCCCTAGGACCCAAATCAGCTGCCTCCTCTTTTGACACTTGTGATTTGTATGAGTTTTCACACTAACCTAAATTTTGGTTTTTTTTTTCTTAAAAAGTGAAAATGGTCACAACTTTTAACTATGTTTAAAGCTTAGTTTATATAAAAGGCTAGAAAAAATAAAATTTTGAATAAAATTTGACGAGTGCCTAGGACCCAAATCAGCTGCCTCCTCTTTTGACACTGGTGATTTGTATGAGTTTTCATACAAACCTAAATTTTGTTATTTTTTTTCTCAAAAAGTACAAACGGTCACAACTTTTAACTATGTTTTAAGCTTATTTTATATAAAAGGCTAGAAAAATTAAAATTTTGAATAAAATTTGACGAGTCCTTAGGACCCAAATCAGTTGCCCCCTCTTTTGACACTAGTGATTTGTATGAGTTTTCATACAAATTCAGACTTTGTTATTTTTTTTCTCAAAAAGTAAAAATGGTCACAACTTTTAACTATGTTTAAAGGTTAGTTAATGTAAAAGGCTAGAAAAACTTAAATTTTGAATAAAATTTGACGAGTCCCTAGGACCCAAATCAGCTGCCTCCTCTTTTGACACTTGTGATTTGTATGAGTTTTCATACTAACCTAAATTTTGTTTTTTTTTTCTTAAAAAGTAAAAATGGTCACAACTTTTAACTATGTTAAAAGCATAGTTTATATAAAAGGCTAGAAAAAATAAAATTTTGAATAAAATTTGACGAGTCCCTAGGACCCAAATCAGCTGCCTCCTCTTTTGACACTTGTGATTTGTATGAGTTTTCATACAAACCGAAATTTTGTTTTTTTTTTTCTTAAAAAGTAAAAATGGTCACAACTTTTAACTATGTTTAAAGCTTACTTTATATAAAAGACTAGAAAAATTAAAATTTTGAATAAAATTTGACGAGTCCCTAGGACCCAAATCAGCTGCCTCCTCTTTTGACACTTGTGATTTGTATGAGTTTTCATACTAACCTAAATTTTGTTTTTTTTTTCTTAAAAAGTAAAAATGGTCACAACTTTTAACTATGTTAAAAGCATAGTTTATATAAAAGGCTAGAAAAAATAAAATTTTGAATAAAATTTGACGAGTCCCTAGGACCCAAATCAGCTGCCTCCTCTTTTGACACTTGTGATTTGTATGAGTTTTCATACAAACCGAAATTTTGTTTTTTTTTTTCTTAAAAAGTAAAAATGGTCACAACTTTTAACTATGTTTAAAGCTTACTTTATATAAAAGGCTAGAAAAATTAAAATTTTGAATAAAATTTGACGAGTCCTTAGGACCCAAATCAGTTGCCCCCTCTTTTGACACTAGTGATTTGTATGAGTTTTCATACAAATTCAGACTTTGTTATTTTTTTTCTCAAAAAGTAAAAATGGTCACAACTTTTAACTATGTTTAAAGGTTAGTTAATGTAAAAGGCTAGAAAAACTTAAATTTTGAATAAAATTTGACGAGTCCCTAGGACCCAAATCAGCTGCCTCCTCTTTTGACACTTGTGATTTGTATGAGTTTTCATACTAACCTAAATTTTGTTTTTTTTTTCTTAAAAAGTAAAAATGGTCACAACTTTTAACTATGTTAAAAGCATAGTTTATATAAAAGGCTAGAAAAAATAAAATTTTGAATAAAATTTAACGAGTCCCTAGGACCCAAATCAGCTGCCTCCTCTTTTGACACTTGTGATTTGTATGAGTTTTCATACGAACCGAAATTTTGTTATTTTTTTTCTCAAAAATTAAAAATGGTCACAACTTTTAACTTTGTGCAAATAAAAGTTACACTTATTAGCTAGAAAATATGAAATTTTGATAAGATTTATCGAAACTAAAGCCACTAAATTGTTTATGTTGCTTTTACAGTTTTATGTTTAAGGCGTGTTGGACTTTTTTTTTTAATAATCAATTCTTGATTATAACTACTCCACGACATGAATAAATACTAATGATTATTTTATATAGTATTTTCGTTTCACAAAAATGACTAGATGTTAAATTATTCCATTTTTTTTAGTAATGTAGGGTTATTTTGAATTTCCCGCTTATTTTTTTAACTGTTTCCGGGGGCTATCTTTCATATCCGGAGGCGGTTTTCACAGGTCCTACGATTTCACAAAATATAATATAATATAGTAAGTAGTACAACTTCTTGGAAATAAAGTTACAAGCACACTAACAATAATGAAGGAAAAAAAACATTTTCAATCGATTCTTGCCTTAAGTTTTCATTTGTATACAGAGCTAATAATAGTATGCAATGGTGTCATCCTCTATGGGGCATCCACACGCTTGCCAACCTAGCACAAGTCAAGCGCACAGTGTGTCGTCTAGAACATGCTAGCTGGACAAAATTTTGTCTAATGGACTAATTTTGTCCAGCTAGCATGTTCTAGACGACACACTGTGCGCTTAGCTACAAGCCAAGTGTGCAGTGTGTCGTCTAGAACATGCTAGCTGGACAAAATTAGTCCATTAGACAAAATTTTGTCCAGCTAGCATGTTCTAGACGACACACTGTGCGCTTGACTTGTGCTAGGTTGGCAAGCGTGTGGATGCCCCATAGAAATTTGATTGACCACGCTCAAGGTCACAAAGATTTTTTATCGCAAATGTGTACATTACCTTTCAACAATTCCCAATATTCAGGGAATAATCATGCATTAACTTTTTTTCATTTCAATATTTCGCACGTTTAATAATAAAGAGCAAAACTCAACAAACAAGAATGTTGGGAAATCATGTTTGAAGTTCAGACAACCAGTACAATTTGTATGGGATGAAAAAGGCGACAGATGTTTTATCACGGTCATATTCGCCCAAATTGAAATGCTGTCGCATTCTACCTATTCTTCTCGCATTGTTCTTGCGTTTTATTACAAAATCTCGATTTTCCGAATTTTCGAGTTATTGCTCTTTATTATTAAGCGTGCGATTTTATTGGCAATCTAAGAAAAAAGTACACATTTTACGTTTTACACTATTTCAAATGACTGTAATTATTAAATGAATGATTGTTTTCGATTAAAAATAAACATTTATTGGTATTTGATTTACAGTGACAAAAAAATATTTTATTGTGGAAAACTAATTTCTATCCTGTGATCACAGTGTGATCACAGTCTGCCCGGTATTCGCTCGTGTGTGTCAAATTTTCATGTTTTCCTTTTTTGTGAAATTCTTCAATCCGACATTACGAAAAAGTTTTATTTTTTTGTGAATCAGCTGGAGGATTAAATTATCTTTAATAAAAGATGGGTCTCAAAGCGTGTCAGATAACGCTCGACAATCCATGGAACACTTATTACCCGGGGCAGACCATCAATGGCCAGGTTGAATTCACTTTTGACGCACCCAAAAAAGTTAGAGGTAACTGCAATGGCTGAAAACTTACGCACTGCCATAAAGTGTGTTATTCTTTTTAAATTATAAAATTAAGTAAATATTTGAAGTAATTTTGAAATGAATACTAAACTTAGAAGTTGTAATAAAATTAAATCTAAAAATAAATATGCCTTCAACCTTGATTGTTTTAAAAGCACAGTAGTATGCACTTATATTATTAACACACATGAACCACGCAAGTACGAGCAATGGTTTATTATTGTAAAATAAACTTATTTTACCAAGCCATTATGTGTTATTTTTCTCTGTAACTGCAAGAGGAGATTCTCTTTTTCTAATCTAATCTAAGCTGCAAATATATATATCATTCAAGATTTATATTAAATGCATTCCCACAAGCAGACATGTATAATTTCGCGCTAACGCATGCCGCATGATTGAAAATACTTACATACATCGCAACTACTAAGATTGAGAAATGGTCGGCATGACACTTTAGACGTGTCTTGGCCTTCTTGATCAACAGCGGTCATCACTGTCTCTCCAACGCTTTCTATACATCTTTTCTCCATCATTTTATGACAGTGCCTTTTTGTGCTAGCCGTTTGTCTCTACTGGTTGTCATCCACTTGTGAAGGCAGTGCCTTGTTTTGTTAGATATTTGTCTCTGCTGGTCGCGATCCTCTTGTAAAGGCAGTGGAACCGTATCTATTTGTAGATAGGACGAAATAAAACATGGTGGTGCCTGAACAGCTGATTCCATATAAAATGGATCAGCTGTTGATACACT
This sequence comes from Agapetus fuscipes, assembly GCA_951799405.1. Lineage (NCBI taxonomy): Eukaryota > Metazoa > Arthropoda > Insecta > Trichoptera > Glossosomatidae > Agapetus > Agapetus fuscipes. The sequence continues at coordinate 14,109,319 of OX637337.1, forward strand.
GCCATCTTTTATTCCGCCCTATCTTCAAATAGATACGGTAAGATCTATCGACAGTCGTCGAGACTTCCATCCCTGGTCGCCATCCTCTTAATAATGATGATGATAGATAATGGTAATAAACTAAAATATGAATGAACACAGCGTTTGGAGAGTGTGCATTTGCAGTTGCTGGTCCTCTGGCCTGGAACTGCCTACCTCATCAAGTGAGAGATTAGTGAAATAGCTAAGAGGACCATGGAAAGTTCCAAAGGCACTGAGGACAAGCAAATTTCTGGCATCACATGCACAAGCACCCTTGGAGTGACTACATCACAAAACGCCGCTATAAAGAAATCACCAACTCATCATCATCATAATATTTTTTTCTGTGGCGCCATTTAATGGTCCATGACCCTCTCAAAGGCGCCATGTCTCATTTAGTACAGCATTTTCTTCAATCCTCTTCTGAAGATATGAGCCCCTTCAAATACTGGAGTTGCGGAATACATAACAAATGCAGAATCATTTTTTAACTTCATTGTCTTAAACATTAATTTAATTCCTACTGTTGTGTTTTTAGGGTACAAAAAGTCTTTAAATTTAAAAAAACTGGTCTTCTTTCATGGATATTTATTTTACACTTAGATTTATTTAACAATTTATATTTATTTTTAACAATTCACATTTACGGTCATTTATTTCACAGTTGGTCTTCACTTCCAATGTGAAAACTTGTTCAAAAGCAGAGCGTCGTATATCTACTGACTGACTTGCAAGCAACTTGCGCTTTATATACTCCCAAAGACAGTAGTTACTAGAAGCCAATTTTGCTGGAACATTCCAGAACATAAAGCTTCCAGTAGGTACATAATTGAATGTCTCTTTCCCAGGTACCTATAATAATTACTCCAACTCTCATCGGCTATAACTAATACACCTACCTACCTACCTAACATTTATATGTATTTGTTATTTACATAACACTACCTTTATTGTCAAATGAAACCTCAATTCTTACGATGGTCATGTTCTTTCAAACTTGGATGGCATGCATAGATGCCAGCACTGAGTAAAAAAATCTTCTCATGACATCCATTTGTGCCCCCTGCAGAAAAATGGTTAAAAGCATGTCATGTTCACCAGGTATCTCCATCAGATTCAAGGGGGCTGCAGAGACATCTTGGAGTGAGTCAACAAAGGTCAAGGATGCTGAGGGTCGTCTGCGGGACACCACCAACACCTTCACGGGCAATGAAGAGTACTTCACCATTTCCTACTACCTGGTGGGAAGCAAGAGTGGTGAGATATCTGCAATTGAATATTTCTACCATCATAGAATTCAGCAGTGTTTTTATTTATTCAAGGTTGTATAGAAAGAGGAAAATTAAAGGAGAGATGGATTCTAAGAACTTACGTTACTGGCTCAACAAAATCATTGTTACGAGAAACACCATCTAAAGTGAAAACACTTGTGATGATTCGCAATGAAGGCAGTGAAGGTGTAAAAATATATTATTTTTGTGGACGTAAGGCTGGTTTTAGTGTCGCGCTGACAACACGCTAACCGTCAGCGCTGACAGCCAAATATATGAACTTTTCGCGCTGACAGCTACGCGCCATTCTAAAACGCTTCCTACAAGTTCATATATTTTGAACGGTCAGCGCGACACTAAAACCAGCCTTAATGCCCGCTTTCCACTGCGAGCGGAGCTGACTCCGTACGGACTCCGCTCGACTAGCAACAGTAAATTTCATAGAAGTGCTTCCACCGACAGCGAGTCAGCGGAGCGGACTGAGCGAGTACAAAGAGTTACAAAAGTGGTCGCAGAGTTGAGCGAGTTTCCAGCGGACTCCGTACGGACTCCGCTCGACTAGCAACAGTAAATTTCATAGAAGTGCTTCCACCGACAGCGGAGTGAGCGGAGCGAACTGAGCGAGTAAAAATGGGTCCGCTGTGTCATGGTCTCGGCCGCTAGTTTTCAACTGACTCAGCTCCCCCGTGCCCCCCGCGCCAACCCGCGCAGTTGCGTGACAGCGATAAAACACATCATACATGATTTACAAAAACACATCATACATTATTTTATTAATTTGAAAATATTAAAATGTATGTTTTATTTCCAACATCTACTTTTTATGTTTAAAGCAAAATAATACATTACTTTTTATGTTTCGAAACAAAAAAAAACTCTTTTATTAATAATTAAAACGTTTGATCTGGGCGTAGGCTGCAACGAGCTGTCACACACTGCACATCATACATTATTTTATAAATTTGAAAATATTAAAATGTATGTTTTATTTCCAACATCTACTTTTAATGTATTAAAGCAAAATAATACATTACTTTTTATTTTTCGAAACAAAAAAAAAAACTTTTTTTATTAATAATTAAAACGTTTGATCTGGGCGTAGGCTGCAACGAGCTGTCACACACTAGTTGGCTCCGCTAAGCCAGCTGTAGATGGAAGGCAAACAACTCTTTCATCTGACTCATCTCATTTCCCGCCTAGCTCACTCTGCCGAGCTCGTTGGCTGTGGAAGGCAAATACCATTATTTTTTAAAACTCTTTCGCAATGGAAGGCCAAAACTATTTCACTACGCTCCGCTCAGCTATTTCCCGCTCCCGCTCAGCTATTTCCCGCTCGCAGTGGAAAGCGGGCATAAAGGAGGATGTGTGTTATTTAATATTTTCCAGTTTGCCTACAATCTCAAATGGATCCTCATAAAATTTACCCATTATATGATGACTTTAAGGGACAATCTCTGCATGTGGTCGACTCTTTTAATGATTGTCGGGGCGTTTTGATTTCTTCAGAGATATTCTTGCACTGAGCTACAAGTGCAAAGACACTGGTTAATAATTATCATACAACAACATCCCTAGGTCAATAATTTACAAGCTTAAGTTGCAAAGATATATTTAATTTAAGATTCATATTACCAATTAAGTGTCATTAGGTAGTAAATTAGTATCAATTCAATCCACTAAAATATATAGTACTCTTCCCAGAATGCAAATGTACTTTAAGAAGTCGAGTAGTGTTATAGCTGAGCTGTTCAACTAGGGAAGATCAATAATACGCTTTATACTGGTATAGATATTGCTGGTTTGCATCCCTGTAGGCTTGCTGGATGATAGCTTTGATCCTATCTTTACAGATATCATCGAAGAATCTGTATCTGCTTCTTTGTTACCCTTTTTCTCTATCAAACTTGAGATATGAAGATGGATTGTCAACCCATATTTTTAAAATATCTTCTTGCTTCTGTGTTCCCATGGCTAAAGTATTTGATTGTCCACTTACTGTTCTTTTTTTTTGCCACGTACTCCGCTGCCATTTCAACTCTGAGACTTACAATAACACCCATTGCTTTTGGACTGGTTCATTTTGAATTGGGTCTATCAAGTTTTATACCTTAAATTTCACTCTCGCAAAAAGTATTTTGTCAATGAAACCATGAAAAGGGTCATGAAAAAGCGCCATAAAAATCATTTAGTATTGTTATCTATGATATACCTGTATGTTGTTTGTTAGGAAGTGAGATGGAGCTTCCAGCAGGCAAGCACCAGTATCCTTTCACCTGTGCCCTGCCCCCCACCCTGCCCTCCTCCTTTGAGGGCGAGCACGGCTATGTGAGATACACCATTAAGGTCACACTGGACCGACCTTGGAAGTTCGATCAGGACACTAAGATGGCCTTCACCGTCGTGTCCCACTTGGACCTCAACCTCAACCCTGAATACAGAGTGAGTGTTTACATTTAGTATGTCATACTGTGTCTTAAAAGGACGAGGTGAGGAGGGATGTGCCAAGCTGGAGGACGGCGGCCGACGACAGAGGCGGATGGAGGTTCAAGATAGCGGAGGCCAAAGCTTGATATGGGCTGTAGGGCCATTGAAGGAGATGAAGAAGCTGTTTCTGAAAGCATGTTGGAAAAAAAATAGGGAATCTTTAGAAATGAGAGGAAATCTACATTTGAATTTCAGACACCAAAAGTTAGCTGCATAGGTAAATTAATAATACTAGGCGTTCCGCCCCTGGCTGCTACCGAACCCCTTAACATTTAGCGCCGATCTTACAAACGTGGGACTAAGAGCCGATCTTATAAACATCCTTTAGTTAAATGTCAAATCGAATAAACCGAACATTGCTACAGATTTCGTTTTTCTGTATTATAACAATTTCTTACAATTAATGATGCTAAAGAAAATTGTCCTTTCATAATAATAATCTATAATTTAAGTTGCAAAGATATATTAACATTTAAAGCTCATAACAAATGAAAGCCCTCAAACAAATACATATAATTCGCGCTTACAAATGCTAAAGGGGTAGTACTTACTTACTTACTAGTCAACGACGTTACCATGTTGAAAGCACCGGTTCCCATAGATCACCGAAGTTAAGCAACATTGGGCGCGGACAGTACTTGGATGGGTTACCGCTCAGGTACACCACGTGTCGTTGGCATCTTGGACCGGTCCGTAGTCCAGTGGCAACACTTCAGACTCGTAAATGGAAGGTTGTGGATTCAGATCCCGGCGGAGCACACAAATATACATACCCTTTATATTTCGAATGTGCTCTTCGCTGAGTTGAAAAATTCATAAACCTTTACCAAAGACCGGTCACTGAAAGGTCCATCCAACCTTACAACAACTGGGTCTTGCTTGAGAATTGGCGCTTTCTCAGCGACGACCAAGCTCGCAGAGGGCTCTTGAGGTGTGATACACACATAAACAGCGCTCACCAAATAAATCATCCTAATATTACTTATTATTATTATTACTTACAAATAAAATCCTAATCTCAAATGAACATAAACCCTACAACTTTTGCCGACCTTCCCTGACACAGGGGTGACATTGGCAAAGTGAACCATTGTTTACAGTATGGGTGGTCAGCCTTATACCAACCTATAAATCAAGGAATCCATTTTTTACACTATGTGTGGTCAGCCTCATACCAACCTATAAGTCAAGGAATATATAAAAATTAATTAACAACACCAGAGTTCTATTTCAAATTTGAAACTGTAGTGAGGTTATACTAGGGACAAGATAGGAAGCGTCCTATGACAGGTCCAATTTTTACGTAGCTTGGGCTGGGGTCAAATTCGGATAAATTCCAACTTTTAAAAAAATTTGAATTTATCCAAACCTTTTTTGAATTGAGTCGAATCCTTTGCGATATTCAGTGATACCTTTAAGTGTATTTACAACAGTGAATAAAATGATAGAAAATGATTTTTAGGAGAGCCTACTAACATCAGGTTGAAAATAAAATGGATTCTGCAATTTTACTTGGTTACAATAAATATTTAGCTTACCAACTTTAATTAAACTTATATTCCGCTACACTATTATTTGCGAAAAATTCTTAAATAAAATACCTTATTTCATAAAAAATATGTCAAATAAAACGAAGACTCAAAGGCAGAAAGAATTAAGTATTTTAAATAAATAAAAATCTTTGTAAAAATTCTTTAATTTTTTTTTTTATTTAAAAAAAAATCTTTGGTTTTCGACAGTAAAATTTTCTTTCACATTTTAATTTCATCAAACTCTGTACTTTTACATCTAATCTAATCTAAGTTGCAAAGATATGTTACATTGGAGATTCACATTACATGCATTCCCACAACCAGACACATACAAGTTCGCGCTTGCACATGCCTCATGTGAACCCACAACATAAAAACCAAATCTCAAATAAACATACACCCTGCAACTCTTGCCGTCCTTCCCTGTAACAGGGGTGACATTGGCAAAGTGAACCATTTTTACAGCATGGGTGGTCAGCCGCATACCAACCTATAAGTCAAGGAACATATACGACAAATTACATTTTATAAATCAATCAATAATAATATCTATGGACAACAAACAGAAAACAAATTCCAATTTAATAAACCCTAGCCGCCAACATTACAGATCAACCGCCATTTATTTTTGTCCTTACATACTTCTTTCATTTCCTCCAGAGTCATAACCTTCCTCATACCGGCTCTTCTTTTATTATGACTCTGGATATTCCATTCATTCGCAATTTCGGATATTTGGTCCATCCATACCTTTCTCGGTCTTCCCTTTACCACGACATCCATCTATTCTACCAACATATACTTTCTTCGTCAGTCTTTCCTCATTCATTCTCTCCATATGTCCAAACCATCTTAACAAACTTCTTTTGATCTTCACTTTCACACTTTCTCTTGCACCACATTTTTCTCTTACAAAATCATTCCTCACCCTGTCACTCCGTTTTTTCCCAATCATACTTCTTAGAAAGTCCATTTCAACAGTATGGACCTTACTAATTTCACTTTCATTCACCGTCCAGGTTTCACTTCCATACATCAAGGTGGGTAAAAGTATGCCACTGTGTACCGCCAATCGAGCATTTTTAGATATGTTTTGATTTTTGGCGATACAAGCTGTGGCACCCAGTACACACCTGCCCTTCATTACTCTTCTTTCAAGTTCACCTGTCATTCTTCCATCTTTTTCAAACTTACTTCCCAAGTATACAAACTCATTTACCACATCAACGTTCATTTCATTTATTCTAAATTCATAGTTTGTATTTTCTTCATTTCTGTGTTTTATTTTGCGACACCGTTGCCATACACATCGCACGTTTAATAATAAAGAGAAATAACTCGAAAATTGGTAAAATCGAGATTTTGTAATAAAACGCAAGAACAATGTGAGAAGAATAGGTAGAATGCGACAGCCGTTCAATTTGGACGAATATGACCGAGATAAAACATCGGCCGCCTTTTTCATCCCATACAAGTTGTACTGGCTGTCTGAACTTCAAACGCAATTTCCCAACATTCATGTTTTTTGAGTTATTGCTCTTTATTATTAAACGTGCGACATCATTTATCCTTTGAACCGTTTCTGCAGCACTGGTGCCACGGTGGAACTTGAACTCGTAAATAACGCGATATTTCAAGTTTTCCGTTTTGTAAAATAAGTGCCGCAAATAAAAAAACAATTGAGAAACGAACAAATGAATTTCAATTTTCAAAACACAAATACATGAGTAAATATTTGTAAAAATTTGAATTTGAAATTCTTAACCAAAGAGGAGATATTTGAGATCAAAGTGGCCAGTACGGCAAAACGCCAATTTCATAAGTAAGGACCTACTATAAGAATGTGTATTTATTTGGTAAGTTTGCTGTTGAAAAACGACTATTTTACGTAAATACTTTGTTATTTGTTTGCAATGAAGGTGTCAATTAATCTTGGTATAATAAAAAAAATATGTGAGGTTTTGTTGGTGAAATTTTGACAGCTGTCAAAGGACGCTTCCTATCTTGTGCCTAGTATAGTACCATAGATAAAATGATACATCTAAAGACTGAAAGAGTGCCAAGAAGGGTTAAATAATCTCAAATATTTTAATGAACAAAAATCATTGTTGTTTTTTTAGCTCCCCATAGAGCTGCACATGGAGAAGAGCTTCTGCTGCTGCTGGTGCAAGTCCGGGCCCTTGATAGTGGATATGGCCACCCCTGTGAGAGGCTACTGCAGCGGCCAGACTATTCCCCTGGAGATCAGCTGCGAAAATGGGTCCAATGTCACCATCAACTACATCAAAATCATATTGAGAAAGGTAATAGTACAAAATTAAAATTTTAATGAACTTACTTACGGAGAATACGGGTTGTGCCAAGTTATTGATCAGTCAACTGCATCAAGGCTAAATTGTATTTAGAGGCTGGAAAAGATGTCTAGTTGTTGTGATGGTCACAGAGTAGTACAGGTCAGCGGAAAGACTCAGATTAAGATGGCTAAACAAAATGGTGACAGACTGTCATAGGTACTTACATAGTAAGGTTGGCCTCCCTACAGAAAATAAGTTTTTATACCACATGCAAAGCCTTTGGCCATAATGCCGTAAGAAGTTGTACTTTTACTCTGGGTAAGAGTCTAGTGGTTACCACCTCTGACTCGTAAATGGGAGGTTGTGGGTTTGAATCCTGGTGGAGCACAAAAAATATACCATTTATGTTTTCATATATGCTCTTCGCTGGGTGAAAAATTCATATACCTTTACCAAAGACCGGTCACTAAAGGTCCATCCAGCCTTACAGCAACTGGGTCTTGCTTGAGAATTGGCGCTTTCTACAGCGACGACCAAGCTCACAGAGGGCTCTTGAGGTGTGATACACACAAAAACAGCGCTCACCAAATAAATCATCCTAATATTATTATTTTATTATTTATTGCTGCATGTGACAGAATAGTTAGATCATTCTAATAATGTATTATTGTTTTCCAGGTTGTGGTTTTCCGTGCGCAGACTCCATCGAGCACCCGCGAGGAGAAGATAGTGATATCTGAAATCACGCTAGACCCCACTCCAGGACACTCGTCCCGCAACTGGCAGGAGCTCATAGAGATCCCCCCCCTGCCCCCCTCCAACCTCACTAACTGCAGCCTCATAGACCTGGACTACGAGCTCAAAGTAACCAAGTCTAATGCCCGCTTTCCACTGCGAGCGAGAAATAGCTGAGCGGGAGCGGGAAATAGCTGAGCGGAGCGTAGTGAAATAGTTTTGGCATTCCATTGCGAAAGAATTTTAAAAAATAATGGTATTTGCCTTCCACAGCCAACGAGCTCGACGGAGTGAGCTAGGCGGGAAATGAGATGAGTCAGATGAAAGAGTTGTTTGCCTTCCATCTACAGCGGGCTTAGCGGAGCCAACTAGTGTGTGACAGCTCGTTGCAGCCTACGCCCAGATCAAACGTTTTAATTATTAATAAAAAAGTTTTTTTTTGTTTCGAAAAATAAAATGTAATGTATTATTTTGCTTTAATACATAAAAAGTAGATGTTTGAAATAAAACATACATTTTAATATTTTCAAATTTATAAAATAATGTATGATGTGCAGTGTGTGACAGCTCGTTGCAGCCTACGCCCAGATCAAACGTTTTAATTATTAATAAAAGAGTTTTTTTTTGTTTCGAAACATAAAATGTAATGTATTATTTTGCTTTAAACATAAAAAGTAGATGTTTGAAATAAAACATACATTTTAATATTTTCAAATTTATAAAATAATGTATGATGTGTTTTTGTAAATCATGTATGATGTGTTTTATCGCTGTCACGCAACTGCGCGGGTTGGCGCGGGGGGCACGGGGGAGCTGAGTCAGTTGAAAACTAGCGGCCGAGACCATGACACAGCGGACCCATTTTTACTCGCTCAGTCCGCTCCGCTCACTCCGCTGTCGGTGGAAGCACTTCTATGAAATTTACTGTTGCTAGTCGAGCGGAGTCCGTACGGAGTCCGCTGGAAACTCGCTCAACTCTGCGACCACTTTTGTAACTCTTTGTACTCGCTCAGTCCGCTCCGCTGACTCGCTGTCGGTGGAAGCACTTCTATGAAATTTACTGTTGCTAGTCGAGCGGAGTCTGTACGGAGTCCGCTCCGCTCGCAGTGGAAAGCGGGCATTAAGGAAAAAAAGATTAAGAGTTTGTGTAGACGAGTAGTCTAACACAAAACAGGAAAGAGACGACCAAAAATAATATTGACAAATAATATTAGTGTACCCGAAACGAGCTCATGGTATTGAAGCATATATGAGACACAACTGTCTGCCAGGCCTATCAAAAACAAGATAATACTTAATGATCATGTGAAATCATATATTTCCTTGTTCTCTCTATCTTGTGTTTCGACTTCCAATAGTTACACATGCCGTGATGTCTTATAATAATGCCTTTTTTCTCTCAAAATTAACAAATTTACTGACTAAAACAATGAAAATGCGTAATAGGGTAATTTAACTTATTTTTTATTTCTTAAAATGATAAACTACATTTTAAAAAATGCATCTGCGTTTTTAAAAAAATAATATCTGGCTTAGTTTTTAAATTATAGATCTTTAAAATTCACGAATTTTTGATTTCCGGTAAAACAGGACATATTTTTATTTAGTCGGATGTGACGTCGATGGATCTTCGGATCTTTGGAGTGTATCGTTAGGCCCTGGAAGACTGTCGGATCCATCTACGTCATTTTGACGTCACAGAGTGGCTTGCCGGCCGCGCTGCGTTTTAGAGGGACTCTAATTCTCAACATTTTATTCTTGAAAATTATCAATGACATCTTTATTTTTACTTTAAAAAAAAGAAAATAACCTTTGTTTTATTCTACTCTTATTTTTATTTAAATTTGTTACAAAAACAAACCAAAATAAACGAGTTGACCGGTTTCGGCCTCTAGGCCATCTTCAGAGTAACTACTTAGGCTGGTTTTAGTGTCGCGCTGACCGTCGGCGCTGAGCTCGTCAGCGCTGACGGTCAGCGTTAGACGTTTCAGTGTCGTGCTGACCGCCTCGGAGTACAGACGCACAAAAAAACTGCGATGTACATTAATTATTGCTGCTTTAAGAATAAACTACGTCGAAGACTTCATGTTCATCCATTCTAATCTAATCTAATCTAAGTTGCAAAGATATGTTACATTGGAGATTCACATTACATGCATTCTCACAACCAGACACGTACAAATTCGCGCTTGCACATGCCTCATGTGAACCTACAACATAAAAACCAAATCTCAAATGGACATACACCCCAGGCGCGAGCGGTTCATACATACGATGGATTCACCGAATCCCTTAACCTCAAAGTGTTAATGTACTGGAAATTAGATTATATATTTTTCTCAAGAGCATCGTATTTATACAGCGGCGATTACAAACATTTTTATTATTGTTATACTTTTTACATCTCGCTATCGCGCGGAAGCGAGACATTATATTTTATGTATGTATCTAACTACATACATATGCCATGCGGCATATATGTCTTTACCGTAAAGTCAAGAGTTGTAAACAAACGAATCATCATAATATGCGAATACGGGGAGCTCAAACGCGTCCAGAATCAAAGCAGATATTTTGTTTTCGCGCATGCGCAATACAATCGATGGGATTTCGTTACTCAAGTAAAAATACGGCAGAGCTTAAAGAATCCCACGTACGAAAATTGACCTTATTGTCTTCAGACATACTGGACAAAATAGGGTATTGCAAATCGAGCGGATTTGACTATCTTCTCTTACTTTTATATTTTCCCTTTTGTATGACATCAAATAAATAATTTTAACAATAATATGAATAATTATTCTTCATTCATGTATTAGTTTACGTTGACTTTTTAACGCGCGGCCACGGTGTGCAATATTTTTGTTCTTTGAAAAATAAAAATATGGATCCATCTTGTTCTCAGGTTGTTCAAATAATAGATGTGACTGTTTAATTGAATCATTGTTACGTAAAAGTTTTTTGTCTAGACAATTTGCGGAAAAAAACATATAGTGGATACTGGAAAACCAACTCCAATTTTAAAAATCACCAGCAAGAATAAATCGTTTGTAAGACATTTCCACAACTCAATATATTCGAAAGTCTCCTGTCCTTAAAGGAGAAGTCAACCTTTCACGATGCTGTAATCGACGATTTTATGAAGAAAGAGCGAAGAATTGAGCTCAAGTACCTAAAAGTAAATGAATATCAGGTGAGTAATTTTTACAATAAAAATATAAATTGTTTATTGAAATCATTAAAATGTAATCAGGGAAATGTTCGCACATAATATGTTAATTTAAGGCTTTCGGAGCAGAGCGTTTATTTGGATATCTTTTTAGTTACAGCTGTCAAATACAATAAGTACAATAAGTACGTCCATTTCGTTTGTTGGCTAACAATTATTTTTATATAGGTAGGTATATGAATCTATGTTTTTCTTCAGCTTCCCATGGGGAACAGATCACGGACCGCCACTGATACACCCTGCAACTCTTGCCGTCCTTCCCTGTAACAGGGGTGACATTGGCAAAGTGAACCATTTTTACAGCATGGGTGGTCAGCCGCATACCAACCTATAAGTCAAGCAACTTGAACAAGAAAATATAGAACAAGGAACATTGATAGCGCAAAAAACTGTCGCCGGAGAATTTGTCATGTTCTTCTTCAATTACTCGACCTGTGTCTATACCACAATTCGACATGACTGTACACCCTGACGGCGTCGGCTCAGCTCGACACTAGAACGAACTAGAACTTCAGGGATGAAGGCAGAGGCGCGCATGTGGCGGTCAGCGCTGGCGGCTCAGCGGCGCCGACGAGCTGCGCGCACGGCCGCTGAGCCGTCAGCGCTGACCGCCGTGCGCGCTGACAGCTACGCGCCATTCTAAAACACTTCCTACAGGTTCAGATATTTTGGCTGTCAGCGCTAACGGTCAGCGCGCTGTCAGCGCGACACTAAAACCAGCCTTAAGTCTTAAAAAAAAAAAATTTACTACTTAAAAAATACATAGTTGTGATCCTTGAAATGTACTCTACACAACCATAGTTTTTTAAACCGTTTTCCCGACCGCTGATGACATTTTAGTAATACCAACATTGCAGTGAAATTTTCTAGAATATCTCGTTTTTGCCCTTAAACAATATTATAAGCAGCAGCGGCTCTAGCTAAAGTCCGGGAGAGGGGATAAAAAAAAAAAAAAAAAGGTTATATTGGGGATGAATTTGGAAAATAGTTTGATGTCCACCCTATAGCACCTCACGTGGCGTACACCAACAAATTGTTACCTAAAAATCTAAGCCAAGCGCTTGTTTAATAAAATTCCATAAATGTCTCCTCTGATTTTTTTAGAATTTTAACGGTGCTATTCTTACTTGTCATATTTCGCCATCGGCCTAACTGGCGACTACTTAGTCTGGGTACAACGCCGGACTGGACCAAATTTGAAATATTGATTCTCGTTCATAGTGTAACGTAGGAACAGTTGAGCCTGCGACCAAATTTGGACGGCTGAAATTACGTCCGTTCAATGTCGTATTTAAAAAAAAAATCTGTTCTAGAGATGTCACTTTATAAATATTATTTAAAGAATAGGGAATTTTCAGTCGTTTTTAAATAATTATTAAAACAATAACCATTGACAATAACGCAAAAAAAAGATGAAAAATAAAAGCAAATAATCAGTTTATAAATTTGTTGTGCAATTTATAATTAAAACAACTTTGAAAACAATTGATTAGCCAAATAAATCCGTATATTTTTTGTGGATCGGGAAAAATAAACCAAATGTAGGGAATATGAGTTCGGGACGACCACACAAATATCACTGACGTCACAATGGCGGACGGCTGACTGTTTTGTCTGTAAACAAATCAGATGTCGGCCGAAATGCAAGTAAATATTTTATTTCAGATGGAAAAAGTGTCTCATATGTGTTCGTAGAGTGTTAAATATCCTCTTCACTTATTTTAAACTATATACATAACTTCAGTTTCGCGGCAAATTTTTCATATTGAGAAATTTGCCGCAAGCCGTGATGCAATCTGTCAAATGATTTCTTTTGCTTTTTAATTTTGTGTGTTTTGTGCCTCAAAAAGCGATTGATTAGCAAAAAAGTGCTGAATTCTGTCAATTTGACCAAAATGACAAAAACAAATCGCAAAACAAAACAGTAATAAAGCAAATATTTACGATTTAATATTAAATACGGCAGTTGTCAAAATCGACTGTACCACAAAACCCTCTCCGAGGCGGTTTTGTCTCGGCCTAACTTCTCATACATTTGGAGGTTAGATTTGGGCGGCCGTTGAGCTCGAGACGCAAGCCTAACTACTTCAGAAATGTTCAAGAATCAAAATTAAGCAAAACCTGGGTTCAAAGGGCGACGAAAATGTCTAAGAATAACACCGTAAGTATTTTATTTTTAAAAATACATTACATTTGAAAATGTGTACGTGAGTTTGCAATTGATTGATTTTTATTGTTGAATTCTTGTAAATAAGACAATAATGAGGTTGAAAAAACCACTACAATAAGCAAGTACTTGCTTACCTTAGTCTGTTTTGGATTTTCTTTTAAAAGATGGCGAATTATCAAAATAGTCCAAAAATTTTATATCCTGTTCACACAGTAATTTAAAAATGGAAATAAATACACTTGCTTTTAAAGAATCACCTTGTTCATCGTGCCTCTTACTGGATTTTCACAGTTTCCAAGCAGAGGTTATTTAGATGTAATCTTAAAATAAAATAAAAATTTCACAAATATTTATGATTCAGGGAAGCACTTCTATTATTTCGATCTTTCCATGGCAAAACACGCGCCACAACTAACTTTTAGCCAAAGAACAATATATTTTTTATTTGTGTAATATTATGATGGCAGCTCCTTGTGAAATACTGGATCGAGGAATTTCCGAAAAGAATAATCTCATTCATTCATTTATAATATCATCATGTTTATGTTTCAACGCGTTATACGATTGTTCATGAGGTATAGCCCGAAAAGTCCCTACAGACCGATCTATGGGCAACCAATACACGCAGGCGCCAACAGCTGATGTATTGTACATTGCGTCGTACTTACAGGCTCTCATGTACACATACAATCAAAAACACCAGTGGTGAAAGTCTAAATATCACCTCTCACCCGAACCAGCCCGAATCACTTCGTTTTAACATGTTTATATTGCGCTCGTGCAGGGAACGAGGCACGGGGAAAGAATGAAGAGGGTCTCATATTTCATACTTAGCAAAACAATAATATGGACCTTTAGTTTTAACAAATATTATTATTTTTATATCAACAAGAATCTACGTGTCTCACTGCGTTTGTTTTATTATGAAATATTTTAGCCTCTTCGGTCAGTAAAATTGTTCAGAAAATACTTCGCTTACACTCTTTTTTACAGATTTTTCAGTTTCTACTTCACAAAAAATAATATGTTTCCAATTTCATTCATAGGGATATTCCCCACTGTCCCCTAATGAAGAGCCGCCACTGATTATAAGGATAACTTATCTGTAAGGTACACATAATTAAAGAGCGCCGTTTTTGTGTGTCAAATCTCAAGGACCCTCTCAAATCACAGATAATAAATTTGTGTTAGGGTAGGTTGACACAGATATAACATCTATTTGTATTCAAATAGTTTCGGGTTCTTTATTTATAAGTCAATAGGATGAAATGTGCCAGAATTTTATTTTCTTCTTACATTCCCATCTGAACGAAGAAAAAAATGAGAAGTATTAATTTAAAAAAAAATGTAATTTTCCTCCTGCCGATGACTTTAGTCTGAAATACTTGAGGCAATAAAAATACTCAATGTGAAAATATTTTATATTTTGTATGGTTTGTGTATTGTATTGTTTCAGGTAATCTGCAATCCGTCGGGGGCTCACATGAAGATAGAACTCTCCCACCCCATCATCCTGGGCACCGTTCCCATCGTGGGCTTCAACCCGCCCCCCATCACAGACAAGCCTGTCTCCGGTGACACCATCATCCAACCGATGCCCGACGAGTCTCCTCTCCTGCCTCCAGGAAGCCCTTCTTATCCCATGCAGCCCGCTGATAACCCATATGCCATGCAGCCGGGATTAAACCCGCAACCCGGGATGCCCGAGGGAATGTATCCGCCTGCGGTAGTGCCGCAACCTTCAGCTCCTGTCATAGAACCCAATGTGCTCTATCCTACTCTGGGTAACTCAAAAGATATTGGTATTTTAGATTCAAAAGATATAGGTACATATTTTAGATGAATTTATTCTTGGATAGGAAAAAAATCTCATTTAATTTATAGAAAAAGATGATTCAGGTGTTGACTGTCCCAATTTTAGGCAATAATAATAATATTAGGCTGATTTATTTAGTGAGCGCTGTTTTTGTGTGAATCACACCTCCAGGGCCCTCTGGGAGGTTGGTCGTCGCTACAAAGCGCCAATTCTCAAGCAAGACCCAAGACAAGAAGGCTGGATGGACCTTTGGTGACCGGTCTTTTGTTGTCACATGGGTGAATTGCTAGGAAAAAGGCAATCAAATATTTTGTTATTGGTTGCTAAGGAGTTATAAAGACGCTACATGGATATAGATGCGTGGGATTTGCCCGCTGACAAAAAAAACTTTTAAATTTCCATTTAAAATCCATTTGTCAAATCTTGATTTGTAGCGACGACTACACACCGAGGGTGTTAGAAATCTTGATTTGTACCGACGACTACACACCGAGGGTGTTAGAAATCTTGATTTGTACCGACGACTACACACCGAGGGTGTTAGAAATCTTGATTTGTAGCGACGACTACACACCGAGGGTGTTAGAAATCTTGATTTGTACCGACGACTACACACCGAGGGTGTTAGAAATCTTGATTTGTAGCGACGACTACACACCGAGGGTGTTAGAAATCTTGATTTGTACCGACGACTACACACCGAGGGTGTTAGAAATCTTGATTTGTACCGACGACTACACACCGAGGGTGTTAGAAATCTTGATTTGTAGCGACGACTACACACCGAGGGTGTTAGAAATCTTGATTTGTACCGACGACTACACACCGAGGGTGTTAGAAATCTTGATTTGTAGCGACGACTACACACCGAGGGTTTTAGAAATCTTGATTTGTACCGACGACTACACACCGAGGGTGTTAGAAATCTTGATTTGTAGCAACGACTACACACTGAGGGTGTTAGAAATCTTGATTTGTAGCGACGACTACACACCAAGGGTGTTAGAAATCTTGATTTGTAGCGACGACTACACACCGAGGGTGTTAGAAATCTTGATTTGTAGCAACGACTACACACCGAGGGTGTCAGAAATGATTTCCCGTTTCGGTGTTTATTTCAAACCCCAAATTAAATACCGGCAAGGTTTACTCAGCCTTCACAAGAAATGAGTACCAGCCCTCTCAGGAGCTGGGAAATCCACACTTCAACTGAAGTGGTTGGCGTAAGGCCGGCCCCCTTACCTGTAAAAATATATAGGTTCAACTCGCCACATGTTTGTTCGTTGCGTTCGTTTTTAAGAACTTAGTACCGGCAAGGTGTACCCAACCTTCACAAGAAATGAGAACCAGCCCCCCCGGGAGCTGGGAAACCCCCACTTCAACTGGTTGGTGTGAGGCCGGCCCCCTTACCCATAAAAATAAATAGGTCCCGAATTGCCATAACTTTGGGAATAACATAGGCGAGAAGTTACACTATATGTGTAGCATAGTTGCGATAATGTTTTCATTGAATGTTATTCTGGCTGGTATATTTTTCACTGATTGTATTGTTTTTTCAGCTCAACCCATCTTTAGAGAAGGCCAGTTTGCAGCTCGTTCCATCCACGATGGCCACGACAACCAGCACACAGCCATCAGCGGGAGAGAAAACTTTGCTCCCATGTACCCAACGTACGGTTTCAAAATGCCATAGACTGCAGACTTATATACCTACCTCAGTAAAGCCAACAGCTAACTGGCTGGAAAATTAATCTGAGCTTCCTTCTCATAAATCTATGTAGTTTATTGTTTATTCTCATACGAAAATAATTCTTTAAAAATAATCAAACATACATATATTGTTAAAAATATTTTGATGTTTTTGCTTGTAAAAAAATATTAGATACAACTGCATTTTGTCAAAGATTACAAATGTGCACAGCAAATGTGAAAAGAGAATACCAAAACAGGAAATACATTATCTCTACTCCTATAAAAATGAGGCCGGAATATTTTTTATTTAGGAACTTATTTCTCGGCGAACAAACGTCAGTCTTGTATGGGACTGCTGTTCTTAGCCAATAAAATATTTGTTTGCCTTTTCCCTAGCGACCCGGCCGGGTGTTGACACAATATTGTGGCAATTCACGTGCGGACCTCATTTGACTATTTGAATTTGATACCCAAGGTTCACATGAGGCATGTGCAAGCGCGAACTTGTACGTGTCTGGTTGTGAGAATGCATGTAATGTGAATCTCCAATGTAACATATCCTTGCACCTTAGATTAGATTAGATAAAATGATTCCAGGTAGGTGTTGCAGTTGTGTTTGAAATTCATACATGAGTGATAATGAAGCCCAACCATTTTTGAATTTGGAACTTTTTCTTGACTATGGGACTGCCGTCCTTATCAACTAACAATAAAATATTTGTATGCCTTTTCCCTATCAACCTGACCAGGTGACAATACAATATTGTCTATGGCGATCCACATACGGCTCATTGAAAATATGCACAATAATTGAAACATTGTTTATGTTTGTTTAATTGATAAAAATAGGCAATTTTCCACCTCGATTCTGCCTTTTGTATCTTTACAATAGATGCCAATGTAAAAAATCTGTATTGCTTTTATATCTATCTAGAAAGAATATAATAGATCTGCGATAAAGAGTTGAATATATAAGAAATGAAATTAGTCCTTATCTTTTTTGTAATTGGTGCATGCAGAAGTAACTAGAATGCACAAACAATAAGCTGAAAGAACTAAACCGTTTTTTGAGATAACAAAGAACCATGTGCTAATTTTTTGGTTTATTGTAGACTTTATTGGTCAGAGACTGATTTTTTGTAACTGGCAATATTCTATAGTCTTTTTTACTCACTCATTTTTTTCATCTGAATAGCCATCTCTTTTTTCTTACTTAATTTAAGCACATTTTTTTACTTTATGAATATCTTGTCATATTTTATTATTGTAGGAATGAAAGCTGAAAGAATGAATACAATGAAAAACAAGACTTCCTTTTTAGGTCTTCAGCCAGCAATAAAGTAAAAAATACAATTTTATCCCATGTTAAAATATGACACAGCAAAATAATCTGGCAGCTTTTTTATGACGGTGATGCGCCCCTATTTAGTTTTTTTTGCTTCTTAAAATATTTGATGCGAAAAAAAAAAACAAATTTGAAGACATTATTTATCACACAGACTATGGTATGTGTGAGAGACACAGGTAGGTATGAGTGTGTAGATTAATATTTGTTCATATCCATTTTAATTATTATTCCAAATGTGAATGTTGTCTTGAGGTCTAAATTTGGATAATCTGGAATGTGAATTTGAGTCTTATATAAACAAAGGTGGCAATCTTAAGATTTTTTAAACAAATAAGATAAAATTCATGGAAACCATTTTCTCATCACGTATGTATTTATAAAAAATCTAGATTTCCACCTTTGGTTCTATAAGACCTTTAGTCATTAGAATCTATTGTTCCAAGATTAAAAATAAAACTATTTTGTGTTCAGTAACTATCTCATAATGTATCCTGTAAACACACATATGTGCATAATATATCCTATAACCCAGTGTTCCGCAAAGCGTGTGCCGCGGCACACTGGTGTACCGTGGTCATCAGTTGGTGTGCCGCGGAAAAAAGTCAAGGTTGTGTTAAGATAATACACCTAAAAATAGCTGAGAGCTATAAGACCAGGCGCTTTGTTGGGCGAGGGGCGGGACGGCCTCCCCTAAAAAGCTAAAATTTTCCAAAGTAGAGGTAGCACATTTTTGGCTGCATATAAAAAATGAGTATCCACTGCTTTCAAAGCGTGCTGTTGCAATTCTATTACCATTTGCCACAACCTACTTATGCGAATTGGGATTTTCAACTCTCACTACTATTAAATTGAAAAAAAGAGAGCGCCTGAGGACGATCAATGAAGAGATGAGAGCAGCCTTATCTAACAGGCTCACATTTCTCACATAACATCTTTTCATATTAGGTCTGTTGATTTTAGTAATAAATAAATATTGAATAGTCATCGCTTTTTTCTATGGTGTACCTCTAAAAATTTTTGATTTGATAGGTGTACCTTGAACACAAAAAGTTTGCGGAACACTGCTATAACCTATGTTTTTCTACTCCCATTTGGTAATTTACTAATTACAAAACGGCTAATGCAATCACAATGACATACATTTCTACACCCGTTGCGTAATGTTACATTACGCAACTGGTAACTGTGTTGAAATGAAAATGTGCGCATGCGCATTGTCAGAAATGGAACTATTTTTGAATTTCGAATATCAACTTTGCATGGGGCTATCCTTCTAAGCGACCGGTTACAAACTATTATTTGCCGTTTCCATAGCAACCACGTTCAAACGACAGCCATAGTACATCAATACTTTCATCTTATTGATAGCTCCTCCCCACTTCGTTCAATCCTGTTTCAAATGAAAATGAATATATTTTATGTGAAGAGTCAAATAAAAGTTCATAATAGTGTAACAATTCATCAAATTTATTTATCAAAATACTTCAAATTGTAGCCTTCCTTTTTTCGAAGGAAAGCAGAAGCCTTGATAGGAAAATAATGCAAGATGTTTTCACCGCAAAAAATAAACAAACTTAAAAAGTTACTTGGCTAATAGGTCGGTATGAGATTGACCACCTATGCTGTAAAAACTTGGCTCACTTTGCCAATGACACCCCTGCTTCAGTAGTTGCAGGGCTTATGTTTATTTGAGTTTTGGGTTTGAATGTTTAACCTTATATGCGGCATGTATAAGCGCGACCTTATATGTGTCTGCTTGTGGGCATAAATTTAAAATGAATCCTAAATGTAATATATCTTTGCAACTTAGATTAGATAATCGAAGGGAATGATAAATTACATGGTTTGACAAAGGTAAGGTTTTAATTACTTCAAATGGACGAGTACATTATAATGACTATTATTTACTATTTTGTTATTTATTTAATGGTTGTAGAAAAAGTATTGTATGCCACTGCACGTAATTATTCTTTGTAACACTCTTGCTGTCTATTGTGCTATGAGGCGCAGCCTCATGGCACAAACTAGCACTCGTGTTACAAAGACTATCATTACTTGGCAGTGGCATAAATAACTATTGTTTTACAAGATGCAAGATGATATTTTTCTTAATTTGAATCTAAAAGTGTAACTGAAATCCTAAATTTAAAAATGATAAACATGACAATCTGCCATTTTTGATTAGGTATTTTAATTTTCCTGGCATTTTTTATAACCTTGAGCATTATTTGATGTAAATTTTACTAAATGTGTCGGCTCTAACCATAAGTAAAAATATTTGTAATGTGCCTTGCAGAAGAAAACGGTGCTTTCGGTCTAGAGATATGATTTACATATTTTTTATACTATTTTTAAGAAATATATGCATTGTTTGAGTTTGCTAGTTTTTTACGATGTTAACAATATTATTTACGCATGTTTTGAGTTATAATATTAACATGAGCTTCATACCAACAATACAAAAATGTGCGGTCTCAATTATATTATACTATGAAACAATTGTTTTATATACATTGCAAATATTTAATTTAATAAAATACATTCAAATTGATGTGTCCCAGTTTCTTTTAAAGACATCTAGTGTGCGTGTTTCATCCAACAATTTAACACCTTTACCCCTAGTATCATTGACTAATAACATCTGTGGACAAGCAGTTATTTTAACGAAAATAGACATATATATCTGTCTCAACTTACTTATGAAAATGGTCATTAGTTAGAAAGAGAACAAAGAACTTCACAGTTGCATTTTCGTTTGTACAAAAAACTCAACAAGCCCCAAAAAAAAAAACTTGAATGTTGGTACCATTGCAAAAAATGGCTGCCGATTTGACCGGAAATAGCTAAAGTTGGCAGATAACACGCATTATAAATATTGTGATCGCCAAAATTGATGCCAGTATTTTATATTTTCAAAGTGTATAATCATATTTTAATTTTATCACTCAATTCATTATAACCATTGTGATATTTTATGCGTAATATTTGTAATTGTTGCCGCCGTACATTCGGGGTACCACTGAAACGTTTGACACATGAGGAGCGCAACACGGAACAAGTATGAACCAATTCAGTACTTTAGTTACCGCTCCCCTATATTATAACTCCATGCCTAGTGTGCTTACATGTCGTGGGGAGTAACAAATGTAGAGAAGCCAGGCTAGTCACACAAAGCTGCCAATTATTTACTTTAATATTAAAAAATAATTATAAAACACACAAAAGTATTGGTTGTTCATTTATTACTGACATCAAGACACATTAATTACAAACTTCTTATCTGCATTTGAAGATGGTGTGGGATAAGAGGGAAGCTGTAGTGCATCATCATCCTGCAACTCGTAACTCCCGGCTGACAACAAACTCAGCATTCCCTCAAGCATGGACATGTCTTTGGCCAGTTCCACTTCCTCTCGGAGACGATCCTTGAAGATCAGAACAAGTCTCATCACTCCAGGAGCCAGTTCCCCCAAATTGTCTTCATAAACATCCAAAAACACTTCCCCCACTTCAATCAGAGTTGCTGTGAATCGAATATCTCCTATATTTTTGATCACAAACTTCAAAATGCCACACAGGCTCTTTTCCTCTCTGCCAGCTATTGCCCCATGCAGGGCTCGTCTCCTTATCAGCTCTTGAAATAATGTGACAGTAATTTCAGGGGTCTTTGTTGAGACGTACGTTGCCAAAACACAGTCTAACGCTTTTGAATACTGGAATTTCTTTATGAAAATATCATGACGGGAAATTTTCTTCACTTCGTGTTGCGGGACGACTTCATCTATGTATTTTGGGACAAAGTTACCTATTTTTTCAGCTTTTGTTTTTGCTTCTTTAGGTTGCACTTGCTGTTCTTCTCGTCTTCTTATTGATATCAGCCCGTCAACCATACCAACAACTAAAGTTTCATCATTTTGTGGAATAGCCAAACTTAGAATAGCATTTGGGTAGTCTAATGTGTGCACAGGTTTGAATGTTGTTAAATCATATATCTTCACATGTCTGTCTAGTGAACCAGAGAGTAAGCGTTTGTTGTTACTCGCCAGGTGTAAGCAAGTTATGGTTTTATGGTGTTGAGAGAGTGTGGCCAAGACTTTCCCTCCAGTGAATGCATCCCACACTTTGATTTCAGTGCCACCACAACTCAAAAATATTCCCCCAGATGGCAAAAAGATGACACTTTCAACAGGGCTGCCGTGGTCGACTGAGAATGTTGATTTTTCTGTACGTAAGTCATACATCTTGACAGCTCCATCGTAGCCTCCTGACATAATGATGTCTGGGGATATGGGACTAACACAGCCGGCTCTTACATAATCATTGTGTTCAGCAAATGTTGCCAGTTTTGTCTCGCCTGCTATGTCCCACATGCAGACAGATTTATCATCAGAAAAACTTGCTAGAGTGGTTTGTTTTTCAGTGAAAAAAGCTCTGTGGACCTGAAAACAATAACATAAAATCATCAAAATGTAAATATAACTTAGACAAACTTCAAATATGCGTGGAATATCATTATTAAATTGTACTTCCAACTATAAATTAAACTAAGAAATACGTAAAATCATAAGAGAAGTTAGTGCATTGAAATGGCGGCAGGACACATGTAGAAGAGAATATGGACAAGCAAAGGTTTAGAAAGACGGGCAATATTGACAAAAGGTTTCCAGGTAAATCTGAAAATGGCATCCAATGTTTGTAATGAGTTCAGGCAAAAAGGATGGAAGCTGTTTATAGAAATCTCTACGGAAGTGAATTAAAGAAGGCTCACAGAAAACACAGCCCAACGCAACTACTAAGCTACACATATGTCGGTGTTATGGCCGAGGGGTAGAGGCGCATGTTCGACTAGCGTATTTAGAACCGAATAACGTTGGTTCGAATCTTGCGTCTAGCCCACTTGACCATAACTTCGACCCTGGTTCAACAGATGCCATTGCATCCACACAATCTTCTGCTTTCGCATGAAGACAACTGGCCAGGCAAAATAGTTTGGTGGGTTGCATTCCTTTCTGCAAATCTATTTAATCTAATCTAAGCTGCAAGGATATATACCATTTAAGATTTATATTAAATGCATTCCCATAAGCAGACATGTATAATTTCGCATTAACACATGCCGCATGTGGACCTACATTATAAGAACCCATCTCAAATGAACATAAGCCCTGCAACTCTTGCCGTCCTTCCCTGAGACAGGGGTGACATTGGCAAAGTGAACCATTTTTTCACAGTATGGGTGGTCAGCCGCATACCAACCTATAAGTCAAGGAACATACATGACAAATTACATTTTTAAAAAATAATTATATATTTATATACATATCGTCGCTGCACGTAAAATTTGACTTATGTGACATATACCTTGTTTTGAGAAAACAAGAAAAAACTGTTTTAATGTTTTAATTTTAATTCTTTACCAATATTTTAGCACAAAGATGATAGATTTGAGTATTTTAAATATCCTCAATGTGCTTTTCGCAATATTTTGTAAAAACTTATCCTTCTATTAATAAAAAAGTGCACATACATCATATTACATGATGTGGCGCGCACGCAACTCCTCACATAAGTCAAATTTCATAGGTACTAGTCATTTGTCATGTAAAGTATGAAAATTTTTAAAGTTTTTTTTTCACATCACTAGCGAAAAGACACATTTTTTTTATTGCTTATTATGCTTTATTATATACTTAGCTATCATATTGAAAGAAAAAAAAGGGGTGCCTATGAATTCGTTCTCTCACAATCTTCCAGCCCAAAGTATGAAAAATTGTACAGTATGAAAATTTGAAAGATTTTTTTTTTCACATCACTAGCGAAAAGACACATTTTTTTATTACTAATTATGCTTCATTATATACTTAGCTATTATATTAGAAGAAAAAAAGGGGTGTCTATGAATTCGTTCTCTCACAATCTTCCAGCCCAAAGTATGAAAAATTGTAAAGTATGAAAAATTGTAAAGTATGAAAAATTTTAAAGTTTTTTTTTCACATCACTAGAGAAAAGACACATTTTTTTTATTGCTTATTATGCTTGATTATGTACTTAGCTATCATATTGGAAGAAAAAAAAGGGGTGTCTATGAATTCGTTCTCTCACAATCTTCCAGCCCAAAGTATGAAAAATTGTACAGTATGAAAATTTGAAAGATTTTTTTTTTCACATCACTAGCGAAAAGACACATTTTTTTATTGCTTATTATGCTTGATTATGTACTTAGCTATCATATTGGAAGAAAAAAAAGGGGTGTCTATGAATTCGTTCTCTCACAATCTTCCAGCCCAAAGTATGAAAAATTGTAAAGTATGAAAATTTTTAAAGTTTTTTTTTCACATCACTAGCGAAAAGACACATTTTTTTTTATTGCTTATTATGCTTGATTATGTACTTAGCTATCATATTGGAAGAAAAAAAAGGGGTGTCTATGAATTCGTTCCCTCACAATCTTCCAGCCCAAAGTATTAAAAATTGTACAGTATGAAAATTTGAAAGATTTTTTTTTTCACATCACTAGCGAAAAGACACATTTTTTTATTGCTTATTATGCTTGATTATGTACTTAGCTATCATATTGAAAGAAAAAAAGGGGTGCCTATGAATTCGTTCTCTCACAATCTTCCAGCCCAAAGTATGAAAAATTGTATAGTATGAAAATTTGAAAGATTTTTTTTTTCACATCACTAGCGAAAAGACACATTTTTTTATTACTAATTATGCTTCATTATATACTTAGCTATTATATTAGAAGAAAAAAAGGGGTGTCTATGAATTCGTTCTCTCACAATCTTCCAGCCCAAAGTATGAAAAATTGTACAGTATGAAAATTTGAAAGATTTTTTTTTTCACATCACTAGCGAAAAGACACATTTTTTTATTGCTTATTATGCTTCAATATATACTTAGCTATCATATTAGAAGAAAAAAAAGGGGTGTCTATGAATTCGTTCCCTCACAATCTTCCAGCCCAAAGTATGAAAAATTGTACAGTATGAAAATTTGAAAGATTTTTTTTTTCACATCACTAGCGAAAAGACACATTTTTTTATTGCTTATTATGCTTCATTATATACTTAGCTATCATATTAGAAGAAAAAAAAGGGGTGTCTATGAATTCGTTCCCTCACAATCTTCCAGCCCAAAGTATGAAAAATTGTACAGTATGAAAATTTGAAAGATTTTTTTTTTCACATCACTAGCGAAAAGACACATTTTTTTATTACTAATTATGCTTCATTATATACTTAGCTATTATATTAGAAGAAAAAAAGGGGTGTCTATGAATTCGTTCTCTCACAATCTTCCAGCCCAAAGTATGAAAAATTGTAAAGTATGAAAATTTTTAAAGTTTTTTTTTCACATCACTAGCGAAAAGACACATTTTTTTTATTGCTTATTATGCTTCATTATATACTTAGCTATCATATTAGAAGAAAAAAAGGGGTGTTTATGAATTCGTTCTCTCACAATCTTCCAGCCCAAAGTATGAAAAATTGTAAAGTATCAAAATTTGAAAGATTTTTTTGTATCACATCACTAGCGAAAAGACAATTTGTTTACATACGAGTTAGTTTAATGGAAAAAAACTTAAGGAATGAATAAATATAATTTAATTCCCATGAAAATAAAATCCATACATGTAGGGAAACGGCTTTGTCAGGCTGTCTTCACACCGGTGGATACGCAGGTATAAAATTCGAGTAATGTCGCCGCAGATTCAAAATGGCGCACGCTAAAATATGACTTATGTGCGCAGTCGTCACATAGGTCATATTTGCGGGCATGATTTTGGATACAAAAACATACTTCGTTTTTTATTTAGTGAAAAATTCATTTATTTTACATAAATCTTATTTTAGATGATAGAGCGGAAAAAACTGAGTCGATTCATGTATTAAACTCATTTTCGTAAATTTTTCACATAAGTCAAATTTTACGTGCAGCGACGATATATAGTGCAAGTTTCTGAACTTATTGATTTTCACAGCTATACATTTTCAGAGGAAGCTGGGGGTTTGCCAACTTTCGGGGGGGTGTTTCACATTTTTTGTGAAGGCTGGGCTAAATCTTGCCGGTATTTCAATTTTGGGTTTGAAATAAGCACCAGAATGGGAAATCATTTCTGGCACTCTTGGTAAGCATAAACCCTACCCTCTGGCACAGACCCCAAGCATTCTACCAGTTGAGCTAGCAACCAGACAGCATTCTACCAACTGAGCTATCGATGGGATAAACTTCATCATTATTAATTTAATTCTAAATTTAATTAAGTACATTTCTGAGGGTCACTTAATGATGGCCATTTGCTCCACATATTTAACACAATATATTTGAATGAACACCCACAGGAGCCGTATGTCCCGTGAATAGCCTTAGCAGGCTCTTGGACTGCACATCGAAGAGGCGCACCACTCCCTCGTCTCCTCCAGCCGCAAGCAACTTGCCATCGGAGCGGAAGGAGCCTCCATAGGCTGTCTGACGGAAGCGAGACAGGTTGCGACTCACTTGTCTGGTTATGGGGTTGTAGATCTGAAATAAAAGTATATTTTATGCAACAGTTTTTTTTCTTGTTTGCCAAGTGTTTCTAATCTCTAATATAATCTGAGTGGCAAAGATATGTAACATTGGGGATTCACATTATATGCATTCTTACAAGCAGACACATATAAGTTTGCGCTTGCATATGTCACTTGTGAACCTACAACATAAAAACCTAAATCTCAAATAAAAATACACCCTGCAACTCTTGAGACCTTCCCTGAAACAGAGGTGACATTGGCAAAGTGAACCATTTTGTACAGCATGGGTGGTCAGCCGCGTACCAACCTGTAAGTTAAGGAACGTAGACAATAAATTAAATTTTCGCAATTCACAAATAATCCATATAAATACAAAATTCTAATTTAAAAACCCTAGCCTTTTGTTTGGTTGAGACAATATAGTTTTAGACCAGTCCATAGTCTAGTGTTAACACTTCGGACTCGTAATTGGAAGGTAGTGACTTTGTAAAGGTTTTGGAGGGTGAGTGTGTGGTGTGAATTGAAAGCCCGTTTTGAAAGTGTATATTTTTAATGTAGTAAGTAATGTTCGATCAAAGTTAATTCAAAATGTTGTCTTGGTTTAAATCTTCCGGTCTTTAAGCTTCCACTGCGTCCAGGCGGAAGTCCTCCTTAATCCGCCGTGCTTGTGAGGCGAGCAGGATGCTTGATGCTTGAAGTGGGGGAAGGAAAGGAAATATGGAAGTTGGCAATTAGGAAGAAACTTGTAACTTTTGAGTAAGTTCTGATTGGCCCTAACAAGGACCTTTTGTTGTGAGCAGGAGAAAAACGATTAACTTTTGAGGAAAAGTAAGAGTGGTCCTAAGAAGGACCTTTGAGTTGTGATGTGAGCAGTGTGCTGTAGAAGACGGCTGCCTCAAGTCTGTTCCAGGCGAGGTCTTGGGAGTCTTCTAGGTGAAGATGTAGCGAAGCTGGAGATGTCCAGGTGAAGATGTGGTGAAGCTGGAGATGTCCTGGCGAAGGCGCAAGGTAAGATGTACGTCTCTGCTTGGAATTTGGCTGGAGCGCGTAGTAGATGTGGATGCTGTCCGCTCGGTGGTTTAGGCGTCTCTCTGGTGAAGATGTAGTGAACTGCGGAGATGTCCAGGCGAAGGCGCAAGGTAAGATGTACGTCTCTGCTTGGGATTTGGCGGTTGCGCGAGGCGTCTTGAGATTTGGCGGGAACGCGGGAGATGTTGCTCGCTCGGTGGTCTCAGTGGTTCTGTCTGGCGGGAGCGCGTCGTACGCGTTTTATACTCGCAGTTTCGTACTCGGGCCCACTACTAGGGGTGGGCACACACAATTTTTGGTGTATCTGTTTTCAGATATCTGCTTTTCTTTTATCTTCTGGACTGATGCCCCACAAGGTAATACTTTTACCAAAGACCGGTCACCATAGGTCCATCCAGCATTACAGCAACTGGGTCTTGCTTGAGAATTGGCACTTTCTTCAGTGACGACCAAGCTCGCACAGGGCTTTTGAGTGATTCAATTGATACAAAAACAGCGCTCACCAAATAAATCAAAGTAATGTTGTTTTTATTGAGAACAGAGTCGAGACTAGACTCACACATGGAAATTATATGTAAGTGTTCAGCCATTTGTTGCTCAGTCCATATGTAAATCTGGTCTCGACATTCATTTTGTTCCCCACAGTTCAAGCCAAAGCTCACATATACTAATCTAGAAATCTAGAAATATGTAGGTGTATGTAAGATACATCTAGATTTCCATGTATTTCACAGCTTTGATTCTTCTTTTTTATGATTCTACTCCAGGTATTAGGTATATGCAAAATAAGTAAAAAACGGTAAAATTAAAAAAAGCTTAAGTATGTTCGACTTGGTTAAATAATTGTGGTACCTGGACACGGACGGAGCATGTCACAGCAAAATAATAAGGTTCCACTGGAGAGAAGTCTATGTAGTCAATGGCTCCAAATTCTTTCACGAGAACGGGGGGCTGAAATGATTTAAAAAAAGTTATAACCTCAAAAAGTTTCAATTTCAAATATAGCACACAAGGAATCAAAACGATGCTAAAATTTATACCGCTAATTTCTTCCAATATTTATTATCATCTGTCAAAGGTACCGCTGTCTTTTGGTACGATTTTAAATCGATATTTTTAAATAGAAAAGTCGCCATTCTGACACTCTTGTGAAAACAGCCTCCAAAGATAACCCCTTGTGCTGTAAACAAAAACGATTCCCCAAATGTAGGGGAAAATATTTGCATCATTAGTTGTCTAATGAGCTATATAAAGTGCGCGTAATGATAATGATTTAAACTTAGGGCGTGGGTTCTGAAATATACTTGTGGGTTCGAGTATTGATTGAATGATTCAGATCCCATCATAAGCAATATCATTTATTCATTCTTTGCCTCATTTACATTTAATTCGTGAGTTCAATTGAATATAAAATGTACAGTATCAAAGCATATAAAACAGTAATCAGATCAATAATAGATCAGTTAACAATACAGTATGTTATCATCCCATGATCAGGGAAATTGCGGGGAAACCAACCCCTTACAATATTATAATAATTACAATGAAAGAGAATGACCTCAAGCAGGTTATACTATTAAAGAGGGGAAGGGTTCCACCCGTAAGTCAAGGCGGTCCAGAAAGCACGCTGCCTTGCTTGTGAGGTGTGGAAGGATGAACCTTAGATCCAAGTTGTCCCAGAAAGGAAGCTCGCTTGTCCCTGTTGTTCAGGAGGTAAAAGAGGGGTGAGCTATAGGGGTGAGAGTCCTAGAAAAGAAGCTTGCTCGGCCTAGTCGCTCGGGAGGTACAGGGAGGTGAGCCATAGGGGTGAGAAGTCCTAGAAAAGAAGCTTGCTCGGCCTAGTTGCTCAAGGAGTGTATGATATTTAATATACATAAAATAGCCCCTTCAGTCATGTATGTCCTGGCACGGAAGCATTATGACATCAGGGGGAGAGAGAAGGTGGGTTGGAGCCCATAGGATCCTTCTCAACTTCCCTACTCCATCTCTTACAACAGGCAGGGATGAAGTCGGCCACATAATATTATGTTCCAGATCCTTCTCTCTCCGAGCAGTAATAATTTGAGTACAACCAAATCAAGTAAAATCTTAATAATATAGATATGCTACGCTATACAGCAGCTATGAAATGTAAAAGTTTGATAAAATTTAACGAATTATCTATTCCGTTCTTAAAATTTTGTCTTTAATGTATCGTGGATTTTTAAACTTACTTTATAAATTCTTATATATCACTACTCCATCACATGAGTTGATGCTTATTGAATTACTAATTTCGAAAACTACCAAAGTAGCAGTTTTGCCGAAAAATCTTTTATCGCGGATTCTTAATCTATGCATCAAACTACACATAAGTAAGTATTTAGTGAGAAAATATCCAATGTATCTTCGAAAATGGAAGGTTATGTGGGTTCGAATCCTGGCAGAGCACAAAAAAAGAATAAAAATTTATATTTTCAAATTTGCTCTTCGCTGGATTGAAAAATTCATAAGCCTTTACCAAAGATCGGTCAATAAAAGGTCCATCCAGCCTTACAAAAACTGGGTCTTGCTTGAGAATTGGCGCTTTGTAGCGACGACGACCAAGCTCGTAAAAAAGGTTGACAGCTCATTTGGTAGAATGTTTGCATTCCATGCCGGGAGCAAGAGTTCGATCCCAAGGTTTACTCAGCTTTCACAAAAAATGAAAACCAGCCCCCCGGGGGCTGAGAAAACCCTCAAATCAACTGAAAGTGGTTGGTGTAAAGCCGGCCCCCTTAACCGTAAAAATAAATAGGTTCCAAATCGCCACATGCGATCTCTTCAGGGATAACATAGGCAAGAAGTTGCACTATATGTGTAGCTTAGTTGCGTTTTTTTTTTATATCAGAAAATGCTATAATATTAAAGTATGTTAATTTTGAAAACAACCAAAATACTCACTACTTTGGTTATATTCCAAATAAATCGTCTTGTTTACTTTGATAACAACCAAAGTGAAATTTTTCAAAAGGCGATAACATTAGTAACAACAACTGAATAAACTTAAAATGATATGAAAAGGGTATAAATTAATATAACTTAATATTTTGATTCTAAATATTTATAGCTGTCATACATTTTTTTATACGAAATGTTTTTTTCTTCTCCTGTAAAATTTGAAATTCCCTACTTTGGTAGTTTCTCGTTTCACAAAATATATGACTGGATTTTAAATTATTCCATTTTTTAAAAATGTAAGGATATTTTGAATTTCCCGCTTCTTTTTAACTATTTTGGAGGCTATCTTTTTCATATCCGGATGCGGTTTTCACAGGTCCCATTCTGACAACTAAAGAAAGTTTGTACAAAACAACGTGTTGGGAATTGGGAATGTCACAACAAAAGTGATCCCATCCACCCGACAAAAATTTCCCGACAAAGTTTTCTCAAAGATAAAAACACGTGTGAAACACATTGTCTTTGGTTTGTAAATGTCAAAAACAGAAAAAATCCTTGGGTTGTCAAATTCTGTCTTTAGTTGAATAAAATTGCAAAATGGGAAAATTAGACGTAACAATTTTGCGTTATCTTTCGAAAGAAGACTTTAGGGTGCTGACTGCTGTAAGTATTGCAGTAAATTGCTTTGTGAATCTTTGTTTGTATGGAAGTTCATATAAGGTTATGTTTTCAGATTGAGATGGGCATGAAGAACCACGAGTTAGTTCCCGGCGCTCTTGCCGCCTTTATTGCGAATCTCCGTCATGGTGGCGTACACAAATTGCTCCGTGAACTGTGCAAACATAAATTATTGAGCTATGAACGAGGAAAACATTGTAAGTTATATAATAAGTATATATGTATATAGTTATAACATACAACTTAAATGTCCAGTCTCCTATCGTTTCATGACCATAGAGACAGATAGTACAATGGTACAAACATCCTTGTATCCAGTGACAGATATTTATATCATCAGTTTCACTCCCTACTTTGATGATGTCGCTCACAGTTGGCGATGAGATTAGTCCTAGTGACAAAAAAAAAACATTGCACAAAATTTGAAATTGTATATTTTTCTCAGCGAGTAAACGTCAACGGGTGTATGTGGCTAGCGTCAAGGAACAAGGATCATTAGTTAAATTCATACATAATTATGTATAACTTAGCAGTGTGTCTTAATCATGAGTAAATAATCATGTGAAGATGGCCTTATAAGCTGTTTCAATAATTGTTTAACCCCGTATTCACTTATCCTACTAACACTTCCCTTAGGCCTCACTAGTGCCAACAATGGTTTTGATTTATTCACCATACACATTTTTTTTTTGGGGGACCATGAAAATATTCAGTACAAAGTGCAAACACTTCTCTATTATAATAAAATTGAATGCGTCCTTTGGTAACAGCATCAGCCGAGAAAAGCTGAACCTAATTCATTGAGGTGAAGTACCAATTACAATGTGACAATGCCAAAAAATTCAAAACTACATTTAAACCTTCACAAGTTTGAAATGGTTACAAAATCTTTGATAGGTGCAATTTCAAGTGCTACATAATATCTCTACATGAAAAATATTCATGCATGATTTAATATTTTCAATGTTCGTTCTTTGTTGAGACAGCGAGACTGACGAATTTCTTACATTTTTATCCCATCCATAAGAATCGTCATCATTTCCCACTATGAGTTTGTCACTCAATAACGGTTAGAATGGTTTTTATTGATTCACCGTACACATAATAGTATAAACATAACAATTAAGAACTTTTCTAAGCGCTAGTGAGGCCTAAATGAAGACCTCAGCGTAAGTAGAATGGTTGAATATTGGAGTTATTTTCTGCTCATGTAGTGTTGCATGTTGCAGATGATGGTTTCCGGCTCACCAACTCAGGCTACGACTACCTGGCTCTCAAGGCGCTCACCCTGCATCTCCTCCTTTAGCAACCAGATAGATGTTGTCTTGTATGTTGCAGATGATGGTTTCTGGCTCACCAACTCGGGCTACAACTACCTGGCTCTCAAGGCGCTCACCCTGCATCTCCTCCTTTAGCAACCAGATAGATGTTGACTTGAATGTTGCAGATGATGGTTTCTGGCTCACCAACTCGGGCTACAACTACCTGGCTCTCAAGGCGCTCACCCTGCATCTCCTCCTTTAGCAACCAGATAGATGTTGACTTGAATGTTGCAGATGATGGTTTCTGGCTCACCAACTCGGGCTACAACTACCTGGCTCTCAAGGCGCTCACCCTGCATCTCCTCCTTTAGCAACCAGATAGATGTTGACTTGAATGTTGCAGATGATGGTTTCCGGCTCACCAACTCGGGCTACAACTACCTGGCTCTCAAGGCGCTCACCCTGCATCTCCTCCTTTAGCAACCAGATAGATGTTCTTTTGTATGTTGCAGATGATGGTTTCCGGCTCACCAACTCGGGCTACGACTACCTGGCCCTCAAGGCACTCACCCTGAGGGGAGCCATCTCCTCCTTTGGCAACCAGATAGGCGTGGGCAAGGAGTCCAACATCTATATTGTAGCTGACGAGGAAGATGTGCCGCGGTGCCTTAAACTGCACAGGTAGTGATGTTGCCAACTTATATTATTCAATGATTTTAAATCAGAGTAACTTTTACAAAAAAGTATTTGAAACCTTATTTTATTTTCACTACTATTGTAAAGATTACAGATTAAAAGTTTTGGTCCCTAGGCTATCATCAGTTATATGAAACGGGAAAACAAGACAAAACAGTATTTCAATAAAGAAAATTGGTTTTTTTATACTTTTTTGTAACATTAATAATAAATTTTCAGTGTTAATACACAAACCATTAAAAATATAATCAGAGTTATGGTCTTTTGACATTTTGCATAGAATTAAAAAAAGGATTTTAAGAACTGTGATGTATAGAAGTGGGAAGCCTGGAAGGTGGCTGGATGGAGTGGTGGCAGACTGCCATGCAGTACGATTATGGGACTGGAGGAGAAAGGTATTAGAAAGGCTACGATTGATTAAGGAGGCCAAGGCACATTCTGGGTTGTCGTGTAATGGATGATGATGATGTTCCTTGACTTATAGGTTGTTATGCGGCTGACCACCCATAATATAAAAATTGGTTCACTTTGCCAATGTCACCCCTGTTTCAGGGAAGGACGGCAAGAGTTGCAAGGCTTATGTTCATTTGAGATTGGGTTTTTATATTGTAGGTCCACATGCGGCATGTGTTAGCGCGAAATTATACATATCTGCTTGTGGGAATGCATTTAGTATAAATCTTAAATGATATATATCTTTGCAGCTTAGATTAGATTAGATTAGATTAGATGATGATATTGTAGAGAAGAGTTTCAAGAGACTCAACGTTTTTGTGGAAATTGTATCTGATGTAATTAGTAGATGATGAATCAAGTTGATGAATCGTCAAAAGTCACATCTTACACCTACAATCTTGGATCATGAGCTACAACAATTATTCCTCACAGTTTGGTTCATGCTGTTTCGGCAAAGAAGAGACACATCTCCTGATGATGACGGATATGACATGGATAAAACGTTAAGAAATCCGTTCTTCTTCAAACATGATCTGTGAAACCAGCTAATTGAAGTATGGGGCTGACCCCCCGTGTTGTAAAAATTGGTTTACTTTTGCCAATGCCACCCCGGTTTCTGGGAAAGGCGGCAGGAGTTCCAAGTTTATGTGCATGTGAGGTTTTGCTTATTTGTATGGACACATGCAGAATGTGAAGGAGCGAACCTATATGTTCCTGTCTGTGGGCATGCATATAATGTAAGCCATGAATGTTAACATATCTTTGCAGCTTAGATTATAGATAGATTATAGTAAAAACAAAAAATATACGGGTACCCACATGAAAAAATTAAAGAAGAAGCTCTGCGAACACCGCACCATCTCCAGTACAATAGCTGAACCACAGTTTCAAACACTTATTTAGTTTAAATTATAATACTTACGTCTTGTTGAAATACAACTACCATGAGCTTGTCTAATTGTTGTTTTTCTGTTGGCAGGCTTGGTCGCACGTGCTTCCGCAACATCAAGAACATGCGTGAGTACCACCAGCATCGCCACCGCGCCTCCTGGCTCTACCTATCCCGCATCTCGGCCACCAAGGAGTTTGCCTACATGCGGGCGCTGCACGAGAGAGGCTTCCCCGTGCCAAAACCCCTAGACTTCAACAGGCACTGCGTGGTCATGGAGCTAGTCACGGGGGGACCACTGTGAGGATTTAATATATAAATTTTAGACTTACACAGCCGGCTGATGAAACTGGAAAGTTGCTTTCCGCGGTCTGTTGCCATGGACCAGCTGGAGCTCCAGCTCCCACAGACATTATGTGTTTATGTATAGTATAGTAAGAAAATAATCTAATAACAATGTTTTTCCATCCGATTTTGGATAGAATAATATGACTTGCTATAGCTGTTATTCTCAATGTGGCGTCTTCACTCATCTGTTCTTTATGTTGTCTTGAGTCAAATATTATCAATTATTACAGCCGGGAATTGTGCTGTCAGGTTGATGCAGCCTCGCCCTTAAATACACACTAATTTTGGTAACCAAGCTTTCCGAATTACGGGACCGATGTAGTGGAAAAGAATTAAAAATCTGTTGGCATTTTTAAGGGAGCACTGAAAGCGTACCTTTATGAAATGTCTCATTCGTGATAAGGAGGGCCCTTGAGGTGTGACACACACAAAAATTACACTTTTTTATCATGTGTAAATAAATAAATTATATAAAAAATAAAAAATAATTTGTAAAGTATATGCTTACAGGGCGGTTAAAATTTAATACTGTACAACCGGTTTAAATTATTCTCATAAATATTATCCTGTTAAATTTGACTCGCCTCTTGTTCCAGGAACCGAGTGGACGCTTGCGAGGATGTGGAGACCTTGTATGATGAGCTGATGAACCTTATTGTCCGCTTCGGCAACTGTGGAGTCATCCACGGGGACTTCAATGAGTTCAACATCATGATAGACGAGAACGGCAAACCCGTCATCATCGACTTCCCACAGATGGTGTCCACCTCTCATCTCAATGCACAAACGTGAGAAATCTACTCCTTTATCACACTTACATTAACTGCCTTTGGATTCAAGAACAGACTATTACAAACTACTTTTTTTTTTCTTTTTTTTTTTTTTTTTTTAAGGAATCCTGTGCGGGAGGCTCCCCAATTCTTGAGAGTCTTGGGGGTCTATGTCACCCTGGAAGGGTGCTGCAGAGATGTTGCTTGAGTTCTTGGTTCTGTCGTGAGGTGCTGCAAGGAAGTGGTGATTGATGTTGGTTTTGAATAAAACCGGATTAAATTGGGAAGGGAACACAGATACTGGTAGACCATTCCATAAACGGGCAGTTTGGCAAAGGAATGAGTCATGAAAACGCCAAGTTCTCATAGTTTTGAGATCGACTGCAAAGGGATGAATGAGAGTCGTACTACGAGTTTCCCTTTCTGAATGCGAGGGGGAGGGATTAATGAATGGAGCTCATTAGAACAAGCTCCGTGGTAATATCGATAAAAAAGACTGAGCATTCCAACTTTTCTTCTGTGCTGGAGCGGCTGCAGATCGGATGTCAGAGAAGGATCATTGATCAACCTCACTGCCCTCCTTTGCACAGAATCAAGTTGGACATACCACACCAGAGATGGCTGCCATACTCGATAATGGGGCGGATTTGGGATTTATACAGAGTCAATAACTGGGCTGAAGTAAAAAACCTACGGGCTCTGTATAATATGCCGAGTCGCCGGAAAGCGGAAGTTGTGCGAGACTCAATAGCATCATGGTATTTTAACTCTGATGACAGAGAAACACCAAAAAGATTTAAGTGTTCATGGTTAGAGAGGGAGACATTGTCGAAAGTTGGGAGATAGTTGTTTGGAATCCTCTTTAAGGATATCAGACATGCTTGAGTCTTTTTGATGTTGAACTCTACAAGGTTGTCAGTGCCCCAACGGCTGACAGCCCTGAGATCTGTATTGATCTTTGAAGCTAATGATTCACGAGCAACAGATATCGCTGAACTATTTGGGGGCTTTGTAAAAGAGAAACCGTCATGAATTGTACTGTCATCGGCATAGCAGTGGATAGGAGCACAGGATAGTAAATCATTGATGTGCATAAGAAAAAGTTTCGGAGACAAGACGGATCCTTGGGGGACACCGGAATTGATAGGTAGCAGGGCTGATTTACTACCATCGATGACTGTTTGGATAGATCTGTCTTTCAAAAAGCTGGAAATCCATTCTATGAGGAGAAGGGGAAGTCCAAATGATGACAATTTGTTAAGGAGGCTGGAGTGCCAAACTCTATCTATATCTTTAAGGAATTTGTAAAGATTAACCCGGGCTCGGATTTTGCTAGCACACCTGGCGGCAGGATTAAAGTAATCTAGATTTTTGTTATTGCCCAGCACTCACAGGGAAATCCCAAAAATAGCTTAACAAAATTATTTTTTAAATTCCTTGATTTATAGGTTGGTATGAGGCTGACCACCCATACTTTAAAAAATGGTTCACTTTGACATAGCTTCATTTTTGTTTTTTGTGTCAACTTGTCGTAGAACTGCTGCCAACCCTCAATGTCAATGCTCGTATGTCACCCATTGGTCCTTGTTATCTTTCTTAAAGGAATCCCTGAAATTAGGGAAAAGAAGTCTTACAACACCTAAACTATTCCTTTTTCAAATCTGCCACAGATGAAAAAAATTCTAAACAAAGAAAGAGCTTTACAATAGTTAATTATATTCAGTGTATATATTTTCTTAGCTACATATATCTTGTTTATGATGCAAGCGCTGTAAGTGGGACAACTTATGTTTTTCTTCAATTAAACCCATTTCATTCATGTCTTATTCCTCACAGATATTTTGACCGAGATGTGAACTGCATTCGGGACTTCTTCAAGCGCCGCTTTGGCTACGAGAGTCACCTGTATCCCACCTTTGCTGACCTTGACAAAGACGATGACCTGGACAAGGAGATTGCATGCTCCGGTTATGGGTTTACTGGAGAAATGAATGAAGACCTCATAAGGGTAAAGTTTTATACTTTCTCTTTTAAAACATTGAGAATTCTGAACTCTCTCAAGCCTTCTATCAGCATTTTTAGAAATGCCTTACAAGGCAAGGTCCTAATAAAACGCCTCTAGTGGCGCAAGGTCCTAATAACGCACTCCCATCTGCTTCCCTTTTGATATTACGCAAAAAGTAATGTAAAACAGTATTATTGTCAACGACGTTACCATGTTGAAAGCACCGGTTCCCATAGATCACCGAAGTTAAGCAACATTGGGCGTGGACAGTACTTGGATGGGTAACTACTCAGGTACCCCGCGTGTCGTTGGCATCTTGGACCGGTCCGTAGTCCGTAGTGGCAACACTTCGGACTCGTAAATGGAAGGTTGTGGATTCGGATCCCGGCGGAGCACAAAAATATACCATTTATATTTCGAATGTGCTCTTCGCTGGGTTGAAAAATTCATAAACCTTTACCAATGTCCGGTCACCAAAGGTCCATCCAGCCTTACAGCAACTGGGTCTTGCTTGAGTATTGGCGCTTTGTAGCGGCGACCAAGCTTGTACACCTCTGCGGCACTACAACAAATGTCATAGACCCCTAGAGTCTTTAGAATCTAGGGAGTCTCCCGCACAGGATTTCTTAAAAAAAAAAAAAAATTACAGGGGAGCCATCGAGAGAATGAATTTCTGACGTTTCTCACTAGTGATGGTAAATATAAGTTCCAATACTTGTTTGGATTCTTCTTCTTCATGATGGGGACTTTCGCAATGAGCAAGGCGCCAGTGTCAGATATTATAATTATGGGTAAATTCAAGGATTCATTCAGGAAACTCAAAATGCAATAATATTTTGTAAAATTGCCTAATTTTTCTAGTATATGTTAACCATATTTTTTGTTATTTAAAGAGAAAACGACAAAACGTGAACATTGAAAATGTTTATATACCTTTGCAGCTACGGTAAATATTTTTGTTACTATATATCAGGGGTGCCCATACTTTTTCTTGATGAGATCGACCTAGCAAAAATTAATGAATAGGAGATCGACATTTTAACTCTTTAGCCCAGGGGTGTCCAACATAAGTCATAAATAGCGTCGACGGAGGGGGGAGGGGGGTGGTAGGCACGCGTACTGCCGGCAAATCTAATAAGATGTCGATTAAAATCATCGCTTCCTCACACTTTTCCGGCCATTGTCATAGTCGATAGTTAAAGCTAGATGCAAGCAGGCTGTCAGCAAATCGCTCCCCCAGTTCTTGTTTGCCGTATACGCCAATATTGTCAAATATGACTTTTTAATGCAGTTGTCTTATGAATCAAATTCTACACAATCTAAGCTAAGAAAAACCGTAAAACTCGATAATGTGAGAGTTCTTTTAAATATTTTTAAAATCAATTTCTTGTTTTCATAAGACACATTGGTCCAGTACACATGCAAACATTGCTCATGTAAATTTTTCTCAATGGCGTATATGGCAAACAAGAACTAAGGCAGCGAAATGTCGATGTAAAAAATCAGTTATTTGCAGTGCTATTTGCTTTATTAACGGATATTTCATTTTGTTTATAGATGACCAGTAACTAGTAAGGATTACTGTCGCCAGCTCTAGCTTTGGGTGGGTAGAGGTAGGTAGGTTAGGTACCGCGCTGTATGAAACTTCATATTTCTGTAAGTCGCTTTTTTCTTTTGCAAAAAACTAGTTTTAAGGTCGATCACTGAAAATTTTAGCTATCCTCGGCGATCGACCTTAAAACCTCCCGCGATCGAGCGTTTGGGCACCTCTGCTATATATCAATGTTATCAAATTATTTGAAAATAAAATATATTAGCCAACAGCATAACAAAAATAATAACCTAACCGTTACCTGATATTTTTGCCTCATCACTACAAAAGTTAACAGTTGGTATTACCTTGTGGCAGCGTTAGACAGCGTCGGGTAGATTTAAAAAATATGTTGTTTTCTTATTTATTTAACTCTCAATTTAACTCAAAATAATAACATATATTTTCATTTCACATGATGATTTATTTTTAAAGATAATTATTCGCTACAAGGACTTTTTTTTATTCAGTTGAAAATTATCGGAATTCAACGGCACTTCAAAGTTATATCGGTCATGTTATTATGACCTGTCAGAAATTCATTCTCTCAGTGGCTCAACTATAATTCCATAAGTAACAAATAATAATTTACTTATTTATTTGGCGAGCGCTGTTTTTGTGTGAATCACACCTCAAGAGCCCTCTATGAGCTTTGTCGTCGCTGTAGAAAACGCCAATTCTCAAGCAAGACCCAGTTGCTGAAAGGCTGAATGGACCTTTGGTGACCGGTCTTTGGTAAAGGTATACAATTTTTTTTAACACGAGAGCGTAGATAAATAATTATTATCTGATATGCAACAATTATATATGCTGCTGCTGTAATCAGGTACTTGAGACATTGTGCATACTGAGCTGATGGTATCTTTGTTGAGGATCGGCACAGTGATTATTGGTTTTAAAAAGTTTGTGAGAACAGGCTTTCAGGTCCTTGACAATTTATAATTGTCATCTCTATTGAAGTTAGGATGTTTATAGATTTTGATGGCTTCCCTCACGAGCCTAGGTATCAGGAATCTTACTTTGGACAAGATCTTTGTTTGATGGAATCTGATCATGTGCTGGCTACCTCCGGCAGAGTGATCGCAAATGGCCGACTTATTAGGTTTGTTGTTCTTCATGACTGCGATATGTTCCTTGAGGGGCACTTGTACACCACGCTTGGTTTGTAAAATATAGAAAGCTCTGCATTCACAGGGCACCTTGTATACTCTTGGTATATCTAAAGGAGTGTTATCCTTGACAGTTTCTAAATATCCAGTTATTCATTTTGTTTTAAGTAACTTTACAAATATGTCTAACGACTGTATATCTAACCTAAATTTGATTAACGATAGCAAGTTGAGTAATGTAATGTAAAATCTTTCAACGGATCTTGAAATGTGTATATAACAGTGGTGTGCATCTCATACAGTGCAATAGTTGTTGCCGAACTTAATTAAACAAAAATATTCATCTTATGTTCTTTTAAAAATTCAAATTCCGCGCGGTATAGCACATTTCCGCTCGTCGCATGTCACTTCGCCTCTCTCCGCCAATGTGTGTAAACAAAACAATGTGTATTGAATAATTGTAATTCAACTGACTGTATCTCATTTTTATCTTGAAAAGACTTCACTTAATAAAAAGGTGTCATGTTGACTACGCCAAAATTTGTGCAACAACATTATGACCTGAAAATTACAACATAACACATTGATTTTTCTTTAACTGACTTCCGTTTTATGGCAAAGTGGACAGATAAAAAAATATATTGTAAGAAAATTACTAACATTGCAGCTAATGTCTAAAGATCTATAAAATTTGGATTTTACGAAAAGTATCTAAAATTTATTTGCCCAATAAATAAGCTACTGAAAGAAAAACATTAATATATTGTTAGGTGGTGCTTCTGCTTAGTAAAACCAAAGTTAGCTTTCAATTCTAACTGATTTGAAATAGTTTTGAGCTTCAGAAGTCGTTGATACTGTAGCGTGGGTACATAATTATGTAATTAGCACATTTTGACGATAAATTAATATCTGGATTTATGGAAACTGAGAAAATCCCAAATTGTTGCCTACCCATGGCTAAAAAGTAATGCACGCCACTGGTATGTAAATGGTATTTGGTATTTGAGAACAACATAATATGTTTTGGGATTTGCAAGGATTAGACCACACACATTCTGTTCAGAAGAAATGTTAATGACTGCTTTCCTTTACGTAGTTTTTGGCATTTTTCTTCACTAGATTTTGCACAAATTTCTTTTGCACAACAAAATTATGAGGTCATATGGCCAGGTTGCTAGGAAAAATGCAAACATATCTTTTAGTATTGGTTATTGATGATCCTAGTCACATAGACACGGTCTAACACATAATTTCCTTTGTTCCTTGTAGGAGTATGGATTCATAAAAACCTCAGTATTCAGTAAGAACCTGGATGAAGAAGATGATGATGATAGTGATGAAGATAACAATGGCGAGCCAGGAAAGGATGAGGAGCTCTCTCAGGATTACGACAAGTCTGACTTGGAGCTGGAGCAGTTGAGGCAACAGGTAACCGTGGAAACATGTGAAGCAACTTATTAATAATCTGTTCTGTCTGTTTCTTCCCATAGTAACAAACGTGCCGTTAAACACGATAATAGGTATTCAATGAAAAAATGAGACGTTAGCTATTAGTCTCTTGCATCAAAAATACATAAAATAACAATGGTTTCTTTTTTTAATCATTTTTATTTGACTTTTCAACTGATTCATAAGAATATGAATAGAAGAGACAATAATATAGGTTGAAGTGGCGAAGGGTCCGAATAACACGATTGATTCCCTTGGCTTCCCTTTTGAAATTACGCAAAAAGTAATGTATATAAGTATTTATTTCATTTGTAACAATAAACTAACAATTATTTTTTTCAAACCGCCCAAAATTTGTTAGATCGTGTAAAATAAAGCTGCAGACTCACAAACACTCCCGAGTCTTGATTCCAGATGCAATCACCGGCTTGTAGTTTCGACAGACTAGGGTATCAGAGGTGAACAAGTTGGAGGCGCAGGGAGGGACCGGTTGACGTGCGGGCTCGCAATAATAATGATGAAGATAAGCTGGTATAACATAGAGTTAATGTGTAGTTTAGACGCACGACGTAAGTGAGAAATCTTAAAAGTGTGCATATTTATGGAAATACAGAATATTTTTTAACACAATAAAATTAAATACTTGAGGAATATATATATTTTTGAAAGATTAACCATTATTAATGTCAAAATTTGTAATAAAACATGTTTTTATTGTACATTTATTTCAGATACTCACTCTTTTGATGATTTCCTTGATTTCCTTAGGATTTCACATCTTTTATGAAAATTTAAAGATACGTATTTCAAAGCCACTTTTATTTACTTTAAGTGTAAATTGCAAAAGTTAAGCTATTTTATTAGAAATAGTATTTTATTTTTCCC
Organism: Agapetus fuscipes; assembly: GCA_951799405.1. Classification (NCBI taxonomy): domain Eukaryota; kingdom Metazoa; phylum Arthropoda; class Insecta; order Trichoptera; family Glossosomatidae; genus Agapetus; species Agapetus fuscipes. The sequence goes on from OX637337.1 coordinate 14,152,516, forward strand.
CATGGAATTTTAATGTTCGATAGCTTTCTTTTCATCCATTGAGTTACCTTCTGAGAAAAATCACCCTTCGCCACTGATAGGTTGTAATTATCTTTTAAGGATTCGCAACAACAAAAAACAGTGTCTAACAAAATATATTATGCATATTTATTCATGATTAATTTATCTATTTTGTATTATTTTTACAGCTGGAGGAATCATTGAAGTGTGATGAGGACAAAGCCATCAAGAAGCTGAATGTTAAATTCTTAAGCAAACTGGGACCCAATAATGCCACAGATGATCAGAAATCACAGAATATTGATTGTGAAAATAGTGCACGAGATGAAGGAAACACAAATGCCGACACGGAGCGTCAGGTCATCACAATTGATCCGTCGAATCTTCGCACACTGGAGTATGTCAAGAGCATCTGTCGCGAAAAAGGGGACGAGCTCCCAGACATTCAAAATATTGACGTGGAAATTGTTTCTAAAGAACCTAAAACAGATTTAAGTAAAGTAGATAAAAACTCACAAAAGTATAGATTGGCGATGGTGGATAAGGCTTTGTCTGATATGAGGTCCATGAGAAGCTATTCTACAGCAACTACGATAGCTCCGGAAGTTATTAAAGAGAAGGTACGGCGAGGATTGGGGCAGAGACAGAAGAAGGAAGAGCGGCGACACTGTGTGGTGAAAGGAGAAGCTAGCGCGGCAACACGAAGCCAGAGAGAGAATAAGGATACCATAAAGCACAGCAAAGGAATATGGGGATGGGACGAATAACTACTTTTTATAAATACCTTTTGATTTAAATCCCTATAGCTTATGTGTCTAAATAAAATGTGTTTTTTTATTATAAACTTTGTGGACATAATTTTTCTCCATACTACACACTTTTTTTGCACTGTTTTTGCATAAACCATACCTCAGGAGCTTTTTGGAGGTTACTTGTCGCTATAGAAAGCACCAATGAGGTCTGAACATTGAAAAGGGTGCAAAAATATTTTTTGTCATTCAGATGGATTATTGCCAAATCTGACCGCCAGAGGCGCTAGTCTCTCATCCATACAAACCTTTTTTATTTGTCAAAAATCTCACATGAAAAAAAACTTTGCAACTCCTTCTGCCTTTCCCTAAAGCGCGGTGGTATTGGCAAAAGTAAACCAACTTTTTACAGTATGGGGATCAGCCTCATACCAACCTTTTAGCCAAAGAACACAAAAATTTCGGAAAGTCAAATAAAAAACTTAAAAAAAAAAAAAAAAAATTAAATGCCCTAGCCCCCAATATTGCAAATCAACGGCCATTTCTTTCAGTCCTTGCATACTTCTTGAATCATTATTTTTGGAATCTATTTACATACTCAGGTAAGAAAGACAGCTATACAACAACTACTTCACTTGAAAAGGCATTATTCCCTGTTCTCAAAGTAGCATTTACTTACTTCCAACTCGAGTCTCCTATTCAGAATGTGGATTCTCTACCAGTGGCGAAGGGTGCCAACAACTCGATTCCCATCGGCTTCCCTTTTAAAATGAGGCAACAAAGTAGTTAAAAAATATAGCCACTAAGTAAAAAAATATATTTAAAATGAAAAAAAACATTACGTATATTTTTCCCATTGAAACCATGCAGTCTTGGCGTAGCTCGCGTTTTACATTCCCTGTGAGCGCGGTATAGGTACTATATACGAGTAGTCAGCATGGTTCTGTAGGTAGGTATATTATTCCTGACCGTCAATACTGAGTTATGGGGAGCTGTATGGATTGTATTAGTGTGTCTTATGATAGCTGCCGTGCAACTGGAGAAGGAAGCAGGATGCGAGGGGGGGGGGGGGGGGGCGGGTTCGTCTCAGTCGGTCAAAATATAAGCCGGTGAAACCCGGGCTATTATAATATTATAATTGTTCGTCGCATATTTTGCCTGTCGCGGTAAGCGAAATCATAATATTTTTTGTTCTTGGGAGCGCTGGGTACTATGTCACATTATTTTAAATAAACTAACATAAAAATCTGAAATTTTAAGGTGATCAGATATTTAATTCCTGCGAATTTAATTGCAATAATTTTATTGAGTGCGTTTCGTTTTCCATAAAATAAAATTTGGATTATTTTCTGTCCTCAACAATACGGCACGTATTCACTTTACATATTTTCAAAGAATTTTACTATAATATAATTATTAATGCTACTCTTTTAATTTCAATACTCCACAGTTTTTTTGGTTAGGAAAAAAATGATGGTGGAACATTTAACTGTCACTGTATCTCACTGCCATTCCACTAGGGGTGGCCAGTATCTCCTCAGATGCATCTACGTCTTTTCTTGCCGTGGTGTACTAACAAGGGACTTTGCTTTTTCAACCGGGTTACCTTCTGTGAAATTTCACCCTTCGCCACTGTTCTCTACCAAACTAGCAGCTGGAGCTAGAATTCCCAAAGTAAAAAATTAAATCCAAATGAATTAATGAAGCCTTGAATCTTGTAAATTTTTAAGAAGTACAACAAGATTTGTACTTGAAAGTAATTTTAAATATTTGCATAATTGTAAGTAGTACAAACATATTTCTTTATTATGAAATAAAGTGATAGCATACTATTGTGTATGTATTTATTTTTAGATTGCTATAATTTTGCACTAGAGACCACTAAAGCCATAAAAATGATTTGACTTTTTATCAGTATGTCAACACTTGATACAAGGCTACCCGTGGGCTGTGACTGTGTTTTCTTTAATCTTAAAATGATAAAAATGGAAACAGCCTGTTTCTTACAAACTGTGGATTCTAAATCTAAATCTAAGCTGCAAAGATATGTATCATTTGAGATTCATATTAAATGCATTCCCACATGCAGACATGCATAATTTCGCGCTTACACATGCTGCATGTGGACCTACAATATAAAAAAACCCAATCTCAAATGAACATAAGCCCTGGAACTCTTGCCGACCTTCCCTGAAGCAGGGGTGACATTGGCAAAGTGAACCATTTTTTACATTATCAATAAATAAATATATTAATTTATAGGTATCAGTGGCGAAGGGTGCCATACAAGCCGGTTTCCGTCGGTTTCCCGTTTAAAATGAGGCAGAAATGATAATAAAGTAGACTGCATGGTTTCAATGGGGAAAAATACATAGGTACTATTGTTTCTTTGGTTTTAAATGTATTTTTTTACTTTGTGCCTATATTTTTTAACTACTTTGTTACATCATTTTAAAAGGGAAGCCGATGGGAACCGGCTTGTATGGCACGCTTCGCCACTGATAGGTATAGATTTTAAAAGCAGGCAATGGTGAATCTCAATACAGACAAATATTTGCTTCCGTAATTAATGATGTTAAAAATGGATAAAAATGAATTTTGACTAGATATTTTGTAAGACATTCTCGAGATCACAGCTGAAGTACTTTGGTCACGATATGTAGGAGTGAAAAATACCACCTTCTCCATCTCATAATACAAGAAAAGATTGAGGAAAGAACTAAAGGACACCGAAGGACATAGTGACAAAAACCTGTGACAGTGGTTTGGCAGAAGCACCAAATCCCTATTTCGAGACACAGCATCTTAAGTGGAAATAACCATGATGATTGCTGATCTCCGTTAGAAGTGGAAACCCTCTGATTGGTGCATAGTCACAATTAATCAATGAGGACCTTACATACCACCGTCCCAGGGATAAAATGCCCTGAGTATGCATCATTGCGTAAAACTCACCTCGATTGCGTAAATTAAAAATATGAAATTACGATGGCACTCCTGAGTGATTAAGTTTTCATACATGTTTTTGACTTACGCAATGTTTTATATTCCGGGCACTGAGGAGACTGATGGGCTTGATATTATGGAAATCTTTAATGAGCATAAATAAACCTATCAATGAAATCAAAGTAAATATTTTGATGTTAATAGAGTATTTTGTTTTCAAAGAGATTCTCATTATCTCTAGTGAATTATTATCTTTGCTATTTGCTTGAGTGGAAAATAATGGCCAGATAAACATAATAATAATACATGGAAGTATTAGTAAGCAATGCAGTATCCTGTATCAACTATATGAAGAGTTTCTCGGTGTCTATTTGAGTCAATGATTACAGTAGCCATGTACTGTAAGTGCTACTATTGCTTTTCCGCTGGGGTAGCCAGAGCCTCTACAGAGTTGCCTCCACTTCTTCCTGTCCTTCCAAATATCACTTTTCATACAGTTCCTCATTTTACTCTTTGTGCAAGTTAAGATTCATTCCTACATTTTAACATACCCTTGTAATTTTGATTATATATAAAGCTAGTTTTAACAGTAGGTACCTAACGGATGGTCAGGCTCATACCAATCTATTACGCAAGGAACTATCCCAAGAGAAAATCATGTTTTTTTTTGTTTTCTCGTCACTGAATCTTTTTGCGAATACAAGCAGGAAGCAGTCATATTGTAAAGGTGCAGCTTGGATACAGATCTATAAACGTTTAACAATTCAAATAATATCCCATTTAAATTCCATTGTGAGTATACATAGGTGTGTAAGGATAAATGGAGCTCTCATTTACCAAGAGGTGTGCAGTAATATTGCTAAGTTTCTGAAACATATAATACCTAATCATTAATCATAATAAATGACCATTATAGTATTACTTACCCATACATTATGTAAGTACACTAATAACAGAGCTGTGTTAAGTTATTAAGCACAATTTTAAAGCTTGTAAATCTATTACTCCATGAGTCACTATTGCTTGTTTCCATTCACTCCTGGACTTAAGCCTTGCTTTTCAAGCAACGCAAACAAAAAAACGCAACTAAGCTACACATATAGTGTAACTTCTTGCCGCGTTATCCCCGAAGGGGTCGCATGTGGCGAGTTGAACCTATTTATTTTTACAGGTAAGGGGGCCGGCCTTACGCCAACCACTTCAGTTGAAGTGGGGGTTTCCCAGCTCCCGATGGGGCTGGTACTCATTTCTTGTGAAGGCTGAGTAAACCTTGCCAGTATTTTTATTATGGGGTTTGAAATAAACACTGAAATAGGAAATTATTTCTGACACCCTCCTCGGTGGGATTCAAACCCGAGCTCACGGGGTAATAATAATATTAGGATGATTTATTTGGTGAGCGCTGTTTTTGTGTGTATCACACCTCAAGAGCCCTCTGCGAGCTTGGTTGTCGCTGTAGAAAGCGCCAATTCTCAAGCAAGACCCATTTGTTGTAAGGTTGGATGGACCTTTCAGTGACCGGTCTTTGGTAAAGGTTTATGAATTTTTCAACTCAGCGAAGAGCACATTCGAAATATAAATGGTATATTTTTGTGCTCCGCTGGGATCCGAATCCACAACCTTCCATTTACGAGTCCGAATTGTTGCCACTACGGACTACGGACCGGTCCAAGTGTAAGTGTCAAATATAAGATTTTTTGCACATAAGCTAACCTTTTTATTTGCGATTGAACACCTTTGTGGCAAGAGTGTCAAATATTAGATTTTTGGCACATATGTACGTAAATCTTTTTATTTGCCACTCTACACCATTGTTGCGTATGTGTCGAGCATAAGCTTGTAAATTTTCCCATAATTTAAGAGTTTTATTTAAGTACCACACTTGCCGCTACAGATTTCAATTTTCATTCAAGGGGTAGAATACGAGCACTCTACCAACTGAGCTATCGACCGGCTCAAGTCAAGCTTCAAGCCTGAAGTCAAAAAATAAAAGTTGTGAGTTTGATTCCCACCAGAGCACAAAAAGAAATGAGGTCAGAACATTTTTTAATTTGGATCTTTTTTCTCAACAAGCAAATGTCAGTCTTATATGGGACTGTCGTACATAGCAACCAATAACAAAATATTTGTATGCCTTTTCTCAAGGGGCCGTCCATAAATTACGTCATCGATTTTGGCCGATTTTCGACCCCCCCCCCCTTACAATCATCCTATAGTCATTATCTAATGACCCCCCCTCCTCTTGCTGAAATAATGGATGAGCTTAATAATTAATAATGTTATATTACTTACATAATATTTTGTAGAAATTGGTATTTACAAGAACGCTGCACTTTTGGTACTCGTACATCATTTGCCATCATCCGCAGACCAGACTCCCCCCCCCTTAATGCGAATGACGTAATATATGGACAGTCCCCAAGCAATCCGGCTGGGTGATGAGTCAGTGACGGCTCCAGATAAGGTGCATCGGTGCATTGCACCCCCAGTAATAATGCCACGATCCAATACTTACAAATTTGTTCCGCCTAAAATACCGTTTGTGTCCATGTATGCAATGATTTTACATACGAGTATTATACAGCTCCGCGAACATGAAAATACTCAGAGTTGGTAGGTATTCAAATATAGATATTATATCGCAGTGCATTTTGTGGCAATGCCCAGTATTCTTTCTATGGACTCCTATACATTTCTTTAAAAAACAGCTCAAACGGTGAATATGGAGAGCACTGTACATTTTTAAACGGAGGCCCGTGCATCGCCAAAATTCCTCGCTCTCCACATAATAAAATATCCAAAAATAACATCAAGGAAACATGGATTGGTTTTTGTATGAAATTAACTCTTATGATCAGATCTAAATAAGCCTTTGTCTGAATGACTTCAATATTCGTCATTTATAAATAAAAGAATGCTTACGTCAGCACAAATGGTCCCAAACCTGTTTTTAAACAGGGACCTCTTTGGTATGTTTTTCGACCAAGAACCACTTTTTAAGTTTCTTTGATTGAGCACCATTTTGAGGACTTTGTTGCGATCGTAAGGTTCAAGAATAGTAAGCCGAGTTAATTTGAACTTTTCATTTTTCTTTAAAGTTTTTTTTATACATTATTAATTTGAACCACTAAATTGTAAATTATACCTATGTATTAAGCCTATGTATGGAGCATAGACTCTTCACGTCGAATACCTGGTTCAACCACAAAAGTATACATTTGTATACGTGGCAGAACAGAGCGGGCAACCGTACAATTATTGACTACATCTGTGTGGATGAAAGAATGAGAGGGGATGTAAGAGACTCTCGAGTATACCGTGGAGCTGTGCTGAACACAGACCACTATTTGCTGTGCTCGAGAATAATGATAGGAGATGTAAAAAGAAGAGCACAAAAGGAATTGGTGAGTATGAAGCGAATAAAAGTTGAAAAAATGAATGATGTAAGTATAAAAGAAAAGTACAAATGTGAGATGAATGAAAGACTTAACCACGATGAGTTAAAAAAAACAAAAGAAGAAGGATGTGTTGAAAAAATGTGGTCAAAAATGAAAGAAAATATGATTGAATGTGCGAAATCTGTTTGTGGTGAAGCGAAGGTCTGTAAAAGAAGAGGTGATGCATGGTGGAATGACGAAGTGAGAGAAGCTATTGAACAGAAGAAGAATGCTTTTAATAGATGGCTGAATGATAGGAAAAATCAAGCTCTAGAAGAGATATATAAGCAAGCAAAACGAAAAGCCAAAACCGTCGTCTTTGAGAGTAAGATGAAAATAGGAAGTAAGGAAAATGAGAGAGCGCAGCAGAATTTCCTCACCAATAAAAAATCATTCTGGAGCTGGGTACGTGATAAAAACGAAAGTCGCGGATCAACCACCCCAGGCATTAAAAACGCTGAGGGAATCTTGCTGTGGGACGAAAGTGATGTAAGGAAGAGATGGAATGAATATTTTAAAATTTTATATGGCCAGGGCGAAAGAGACTATTATGATGTTGAATATAATGACAGCGATGAAGAAATTGTGAAAGAGGATGTGATAATAAGTATAAAAGAACTGAAGAATGGAAAAGCTGCTGGGAATGATGGTGTGAATGCTGAGATGATCAAATGTGCTGGGGAGTGCATGGTTGAATGGATGTTTGAACTGTGCAAGATGTGTGTGAAAGAGAGTAAAGTGCCGATGGACTGGAAAAAGGCGGTCATTGTTCCTATCTACAAAGGAAAAGGTGACAAAAAGGACTGCCAAAATTTCAGGCCCATCAGTCTTCTCAGTATAGCTGGTAAAGTATTGTGTAGGTAAGGTTCTCATAAAAAAAGTGAGACTGTCTACCGGTCATGGGGTTTCTGATATCCAGACTGGCTTTATGCCAGGAAGAGGGTGTGTAGACCAGATCTTCACTCTCAGACAGATTGTTGAAAAACATCTGGCTGTGGGTCGGAAGGTCTACACGGCTTTTGTGGATCTCGAGAAGGCTTTTGACTTGGTAGACAGAGGTATGATGTGGAAAGTACTCCTAAAGTACGGTGTGAACGGCAAGCTTCTGAATGGAATACGCGCCATCTATGAAAATAGTTTGGCGTGTGTAAGAGTGGATGGTAAATGTAGCGAATGGTTTGATGTTTACAAGGGAGTACGACAGGGGTGTGTAATGAGTCCGTGGTTATTTAACATAATCATGGACAATTGTATGAAAGAAGCAGAAATTTCTCATTATGGTGTGAAAGTGGGTGAGACGAATGTTGGAGTTCTTCTCTATGCTGACGATGCCGTAGTGTTGGCTGATACAGCGGAGGAGCTCCAGATGATACTCACCAAAATGAATGATGCTTTTAGTAAGAACGGTTTAAAAGTGAATGCCAGTAAGACGAAAGTATTAGTGTTTGACAGGACTGAGGAATGCGAGGAAATTGAGATAAGACTGAATGAAACAAGAGTGGAGGTCGTGAAAGAATTTGATTATCTGGGAAGCAAGTTTGAGTCGAATGGGAAATTGACGAAAGAATTGGAAAAGCGTGCTAGTAGAGGAAGAAGTGTAATGGGAACGATTGGAAGAATTGCAAGAAATAGGAAACTTACGAAGAATATGAGATTGGCGGTCACAATGGTATATTGGTTCCGACATTGATGTATGGAAGTGAGGCGTGGACAGTTAATGAATGTGAGCTGAGTAAAGTATGTACGGTTGAAATGGCTTACCTGAGAGCAATGGCTGGAAAAACACTGAATGATAGAGTACGTAATGATTGGGTGATGAACGAGTGTGGTATAAAAGAGAATATGAGAATGAAAGTACAAAAAAGTACGATGAGATGGTTCGGACATCTCGAAAGAATGGATGATGAACGACTAACGAAGAAAGTGTACAAAGGAAATGTCAGAGGAAAGCGCGGAAGGGGAAGGCCGAGGAAAGAATGGTTAGACCAAATAGGTGGGATTGCGAAAGAATGGAACCTGCAGAGTGAAAATAAGAGAAGAGTATGTATGAAAAAGGTGATGAATATTGAGGAAATGAAAGTGGTTTGTAAGGACAGAAAAAAGTGGAGGCGCATCTGCGGAGGTACCGGCCACCCCTAGTGGAACGGCGGCAGGATACAGTACAGTACAGATACAAAGAAATGTTTTGGAGCTAATAAGTCGTAAACATTAAAAACTTGCACAAAAAAAAAGTCAGCCGGTTGGGCTTTTTTACCATAGAAAGTGAAACAAAAATTTGTTATTGATCGTTAAGAACCCTTGTCACATAGGCCTCAATAGTCATCCTGCCGAGAAAAATAAAATAGAACCCTGTTCCGAGTCCATTCTCAATTATCTCATAGCTAATTTTTTTTTAACTTTTTATTGTTTATATATGACTCAAATATTACCAGTTAAGAACCACTGCCTTACATCCTAATTGTAAAGTGTCGAATTTCAAAAATAAAATAATCGTAAACTGTAAGTGTCCTTGTTCAACTAAAATAACAATGGCATACATAACAACGTTCTAATACTGTTCTCTCATGTTAGGGGGGTAATCAATGACGGCTAGTATAAAAATGCACTGCTCAATAAAAAATCGACGAGCCGTCACTGGTGATGACACAATATTGTCTATTCCGTTTGCGGGCCTCATTCAAAAGTGCTCTATGTTAAGTTAAAAAAAAACAGCCTTTAGGTACCAAAAACCGGTCTTATAGGTTTGTCCAGCCCAGCTGGGCTTTGGTTGAGAATTGGTGTTTTCTATAGGGACGAACAACTTTGCAAAAGCATATTGAGAGTAATATTATTTTTTTTGTTTACAACCAAGGTCCACACATAAAATCATGGGGGAAAAGGCATACAAATATTTTGTTATTGGTTGCTAAGGACGGCACTCAAACAAGACGTTTCCTCTCCGAAAAAAAGTTCCAAATTCAAAAATGTTTTGACCACACATTGGACCACATTTCAATGTTGCAGTTTTTATCTATGGCACAGAGGAAGTAGGTATTTTTGATCTATGGTTATTTTTTCAAGAAGAAAAAAACTTTGATCTACATCTCATAGATGCTACATCTACATCACAGAGTAAGTAATCTATGATCTACATCAGTGATGCCCAAAGTGGTCGATATCGACCTACGGGATACTCAATGGGGGTCTATATTGACCTGAGATAAAAATGGGGGTCTACAAGTCGTAAGAGGGGATCTACGAAGAATTATACAAATTCGTGGCCACTCATCTATCAAATATTTAGTTGGTGTTATAGCCGCGGGGATCAAGACAGTTTATTTGGAACCGGATAACGCTGGTTCGAATCCCGCGACGATAACTTCGACCCTGGTTCAACAGATGCCGTTGCATGCATACAAGCTTCTGCTTTCGCATGAAGACAACTGGCCAGGTAAAATAGGTTGGTGGATTGCATTCCTTTCCACAAATCTATTTAAAAAAAAATTGGGTTTTTGCAATAGTGAGGAATATGATTAAAAGTATATTATTTTGAAAGATTTCGAAAAATCAAATAATAATATGTTGATTTGATCGGCTTCTTCTATTTCCGGTGCTGTGACGTCATATATTGACGTCACGTTCTTTTATTGACATTCCATACTCTGTTGACATGTGTTGTTGACAACAGAAACAAATGAAAACAACAGAAACCAATGAAATGTTCTTAAAGAAACACACAAACTTCTTGAAGAAACAACAGCCGCAACGGTGTAAACATGAAAAAGAGATGGTTAAATGACATGAATGTGAGGGCTGTCAGTTGATACGGCGATGCTTACAAGACCATGACGTCACGCGAGGAAATTTCATCTAGTAGCGTTTTAGCGCGAAAATTAAAAAATCGATTTAAAAATGCTTATAACTTTCCTAAAAATACAACTAAAATTAAAATTCAAGAAGTTTTGGGCTAATAAATCATAAACGAATTGAAATCGCCAAAAATGTGTAAACAATTTTTAGAGGGTCTACTGGAACCCCAAATTTTTCGAGTCTATTAAGAAGGGGTCTATGATATAAAAGTTTGGGAATTTCTGATCTACATCGATCGTTTTCAAGAATAAAATTTGTGCACATGGAATGCACGGTTGTTATTGTTATTTTATATTTCAGTTAATTTATCAAAAACTGATCAATCTCAAAATAGATAAAAAAAAAAAAACTGACAGCGGATCTGTTGACATGATCACAGAGAATGTCACCCACAGAGTTATAGATACGATAAACAAGAACTGAGGGAGCGATATGTGTAAGCGCAAACTTATACTTTCTGCTTGTGGGCATGCACTTAATATGCATTCCAAATGTAATACATGTTTGCAACTTAGATAAGATTAATTAAGATGAATTATTTATTGCAACTATAAATGCAACTAAGCTACACATATAGTCTCAGTGAACATTAACGATAGTAGGTATAGTACTCTAGTAGCTATAATACTCACCAAATAAATCAGCCTAATTTAATTATTTTTTTATAGATTTGTTTCTGTGAAAAAGTAATGAATGAAATCAGTGATATTAAAAAACATTTCTGAAATTTCTCGGGAAAAAGTTGTGGCGCTTGTGTTAATTTTAGATTATTTTTAAAGTTAGTGAGCATGCAGCATGTGTTAGCGTCAACTTACAGGTGTCTGCTTGTGGGCATGTATTAAAAATATACCTTAAATAATAATATTTTCTCGCCACTTACGACGATTATTGATGTATTGTAAGGATTATGTAAATATAATATGGCACATTTTTATTCCATTCTCAAGTCTTAACCGAACTGTGAAAAATCAAGTCACTGTGATTAAATTGCTTATAATTTCAATAAATATACTTTGCTTACAAAAAATAACTTTAATGTATTTTTTTAATGTGGCGGCCTGAGTACGGCCCCTAACGTTGTCATGGAGATCAGAAAGAGACAGAAACATAACAAAATTTCTAATGTTTCTTTCTCTTTCTTTCATTATGTGCCTATAATTTTGTGGCACAACCGTTTGTATAGGAAAATACTCACGCGCTCCATCTATGTATTTTATTTAGATCGATGACATTGATTTAAATAAAATATATAGATGGAGCATTAGCGTATATATCCGATCCACATCATTGTTGCCCTAAATGATAGTGTACGCCCCATTTGCAATCAGTTGTTTACCAAGCGTCGGCAAGGAAACATCGAGGTACCTACATGTAAATTGAAGACGAATATCATGCGAAGATAGCCTGACAGTTTCATCAAATTTTCAAATTTCCCCATATAATAGAAATAAGTTAATTTAATGAAATAAAACTCATGATAAGCGCGTGATGAATTATTTCAAACAAAATCATACAGTAAAAAACCACAAAATATAAAAAAAAACTCAGTTCTTTATACTTATACCCATTATTTGACGATAGATTTTTTTTCTTATATTAGACGCATTAATCGTATTTTTTAAGGTTTATTTAGATACAAATACAAAAGAAATAACGATATTAAAATGTAAATAAGCATATAAGACAACTTTCAGAGATGCTCCTTTAAAATAACGTAGAAAAAAATCTGCTGATATTCATAAAATTATCAAAAAATACTCTATTACATAAAAGTAAGATACAGTCAGTAATGCGTCTTTTTTGTTTAAGTTTTTTTTAGTTCCTACACAACCTTAAATATAATGCACTGATTTTTTTTTTTAAATGTGAATTTATTCGTATTAAGTTATTTTTCCTTACGTTTTGGGAAACGTATGTTGTGAGACGTCAGCCTCAACTGTCACCTGTTAGGTTTTCTTCACTTCGGCTTGTGTACCATGGAGTTCTATTAAATGGAGAGGCTATTTATTTGATTTAGTTCTAAACACTGTGTTCCATACAGTCACTGAAATCTAATTTCGCCAGACATTGTCCCTTGTTTTGTCTCGCTCGCACAACATACGTTTTTTGTTGTTGTCCTTTTCTATCAAGTTATGCGTCTCTACTCCGTCGTTAATTTATGTAAGCAGGTAATATTGCTTAGCAACGAATTGTTGATGTTATTTTCGTTGACAACATAATTTAGTGTTGTCAAAGGTTTTGACAATATCTGATACTTTTTAATGCTTCTGTTCCATAAACGTAAATATTTTACTTAATGTTACATAATTACTTGTGAAAATTATTTCAATTACATTTTTTTAATTTTAAGTTTTTTCAATGATGTTAGGAGTATACCTATAGAAGACAAAGTAAAAAAAATATTATTTTTAATCCAATTTCCTTGAAATATAAAAGGATAAATGAAACAAAAAGTGTAGGGTAGAAATTCAAATTTTGAATTTTGAAATACAGACCACTTCAAATACATACATTTCACAAAAAAAAATGTTCTCACGTGACGGTATCAGATACTATATTTTATCATCATCACATCTCTATCACTAAAAATGGCCGACGGTTTGACAGCGGGGCTATTGCTTTGTGGCTAAAGGCATCGGCAGATAAAATATCAATTGAATTTACTTAAATATTAATATTCACTGGTAATTACGAGTGAAAAGTTACTCCAGACTTTTTATTACAATTTTTCGTATTGTTTGTGCATTTGGAAAATGTGTGGCTTGGTATTTTGATGATTTTTCTTTCCAGTTAGGAAACACACCTGTTAATAGTTGGAAGGTTACCGATAGACTGAATTTGGATTTTTGTATGATGAGTGGGGTAGCGCATTTCTAATTCAAAAGGATTGCTTTCTCAGCCCATCCAGTCCTTACAAATCCATGTTGAGTACGGCCCCTGATGTTGTCATGGAGATCAGAAAGAGACAGAAACATAACAAAATTTCTAATGTTTCTTTCTCTTTCTTTCTACAATTTTGTGGCACAACCGTTTGAATAGGAAAACACTCACGCGCTCCATCTATGTATATTATTTATATCGATGAGGAAAACACTCACGCGCTCCATCTATGTATATTATTTATATCGATGATTGTAAAAAAAAAACCGCCCGACATTACCTTAAACTTGTGCCATTTGAAAAATAATACTGTCAGCAATGAAAAAAACATACAATCATTAGAAGAATTAATGGATCTAATTAAAAAATATACAACTGACAACATATTCGAATACATACCTTAATAATGCCAAGCTAACTTCCACTCAAAACATTCACGACAAATTCCCGAGTCTGATGTAAACGTTCTCAGAAGAAAATGAAGGTATCGAATGAGTTTTTTTGTGTTGTCCACACTGCATCAAAGAGTTACCATACGTGAACAAATACTTAATGGGGCTTCCACACGCTTGCCAACCCATCACAAGTCAAGCGCACAGTGTGTCGTCTAGAACATGCTAGCTGGACAAAATTTTGTCTAATGGACTAATTTTGTCCAGCTAGCATGTTCTAGACGACACACTGTGCGCTTGACTTGTGATGGGTTGGCAAGCGTGTGGAAGCCCCATAAGATTGCAAGATTTTTGTCAGTTCCAATGGAATTGGTAACATACTAAAAGAAAAATTTCGGAGCCAAAAATGGAGACAACCCTTAGCAATCAATATTTCGTGTTTAAATAAGTAAATATTATTGTGGCTAGTACAGAAAATGAAAGATACGTTACTAAGGTATATGCAAAAATACTCAACTTTAAAAACGTTTGACTATTTTGATCGTATCATGCCATCAAAGGGTCAAAAACGGGTTGCGGACATGTAAAATTTGTATGGGAATGGAAAAAAGGCGTTTTTGTTTTATTTTTTAATTACATCGCCACTTAATGCTTATTGCAGTTTTTTTTGTATTTCGATACGCTTTTTATTTACTTTACTCTGATAATTTTAGAATTCAGTAGAGATCACCAGTTTTTATGAAAAAGCTGAAAATCATTAGGGGACACACGCACAAGACAAAAGGTACAAATTTCGACGGCGATACCCACAAATGGGCACACTGTGGGGCAGTGGTGGGTACTCTGTGGTGGTGGGGCACACATGATGTGGATCGGGAATAGACGCTAATGCTCCATCTATATATTTTATTTAGATCGATGATCGATGCATACAATGGTCACATAGTAAGTGCATAGTAACATGACATGATTATTACAGACTGTAAACAAACATTCGTAATTCTGTAATATATAAATACACATATTATGTGAATAAATCATTGAGGAATAAATACATAATATTATTAATTATATTATCCCTTCCACGTTACTCTGTGCCTCCCACCAACTGTTGTGAATAGAGACCGGCCATCTCCTAAACTGCGATCACACGTCATTTTATCAGCGGCTCTTGACGCAACACCATTTTCTACAATATTTTTGTTTTGCAAAGTAAATGGCCCCGATTCCCGATAACTTGACCGCTGTCCTCCACAAGGTCAACGATCTGAGATTGGTAAGTAAAAAATGAATTACAATAATCTAAGCTTTGACGTCGTTTTCGCTTGAGGTAGGTCAACACTATTATGATAAAACATGGAAACAATAATTTTTAATGTACCTACCTACCTACTTTTTTAATATTGTTGTTTATTATTTTTCAGGAACAAAGGCCAATTCCCATCATTAAAGATGACCGTAAGCTTTTAATTTATTAATAATGAGATTTGCACATTAATTTACAAAAACAAAGTTTGTCCCGTAATTCATAGTCAATCAGGGCAAAAAGCATTGTGTCTGAAAAGGCTCTATTAATTGTGTTTATTTTTCAGAGGTTCTCATTCAGATGGACTCAGTGGGTATCTGTGGCTCAGATGTGCATTACTGGATGGCGGGCAGGTGTGGCAACTTCATAGTGAATGAGCCCATGGTCATCGGGCACGAGGCCTCTGGGGTTGTCCATCAGGTAAAACAACTTATTTATTAAAATAAATGATTGATAATGGAGTCATAACTAATTTTCAAATTTGTAATTTTGCTCAGCGAGGTGACGTCCATGGGCATACACAGCCCACAGGAAGGGCCAGGGGGGGGAGGGACAGCTGCCCCCCCCCCCCTCCCCTGGAATTAAAAAAGTACCTTGTTAGTAAATTTTGTTGCTGGAATTTATTACAATAATTGAAATAATAATAAAAAAAAAATGTACAGTGCACTGCACATGACTTAAAAGCATAATAAGGTTGTGTTTAGGTCATTGTCAATTTTCAAAACTTGCCCCCCTCTAGTTTTGATCCTGGGTACGCCCTTGGTGATGTCACAAATATATGTGACTGGGGTCTTTAGCAACCAATAAAAAAGTATTCATTCTTCTTTAAACAAGAAAAAAATCCTGATTATCGGGAATCTATTTTTGATTTACTATTTGTGAAGTAACATAGCTGAGCGATATTTTAAATGTTCATAGTCCATTGTACAAAATATATATTTTGATGAAATTACAAGGATAAATTTGGATCTTGTAAGTCAAGTTGTAGCTTGTAAGTTGAATAATTGGAAAAAATACTTTTCTTGTTATTCAACCGAAATAAAATTACACTCTTATTATTTCTGAAGTGTTTTGCAGACTTAACCAATTTATTACATGCATTATCTTATTTTGCATTAAAAGTTAAAACAACCTAGAATTCTGACCAGAGGCGGCTCCTCAATAAAAATGTTAGCAGTTCAAAATTTCTGCAATTTAAATTTTTCTTTAATTTTCCATTTTGCTTGGAATGCAATTGCAAAAAATACATACATATAATATAATGGTTTATTTAGGTACAAGAGTACTCACCTGCACCCGTTTTGTTGCATAAGAAATAAATGAGCAAATACCTACTTGCAGTTATTTGAAATGTAAATCCATACTTCGCTTCTTCATTTGAGCGAAAGCCTCAATGCCAACTCAAATGCAGCACAAAAATGAACACAAACAATTATTCTATAATCTGTTCTGACGCACTTTGTCATTAAACATTTTTATTGATTCTCTACAACCAACATCACAAGCAATTGTCGAATATCTGTTTGACCTAATTAATTTAAATGCATTACACGCTCAATGCACATAAGTTTGCAAAAGTGCATGCTTTTTAACTTTGTTAGTAAGGTGAGCGAGATCTACATATGACAACACCTTTTCACTCCAAGATTTTTCACCACCAATAATAAGACACGGGAAGCAGAAAAAAGTATAATTAATCATTCACAACCACACAGACAAGATGCTTTCAAATAATATTCTTTTTAAATACCCTATTCACTTTTTTACACTTAGCTTTACATTGTTGAATAATTTTGAATTATGATCTAGGAAGATAACAACTTTTTATAAAAAAAAATGATCGAAAAAACTACGATTTTTCTTGATAAAGTCAAATTCATCGTCAGAAAATTAATTAAAAACAAAATTGTAATAAATTCACGATAACTTTGAAAATATTCACGCTAAATACAGACAGAACCGGCAACAGTACGTTTACATGTCAACTAACAACGGAATGGAAGTGAGTCACCGAGATTTCAATATTATTTTCAATCAACAAACATTGTTTTCTTAAAAATGCTTCAGGACTAAATTGTGAGGATTTGTGTCCAAGGCAAGTCGAATATTTTATAATATTTCGGCGCTGCACCAAACCACCGTTTTGCGTCTTTGTCTAGCTTGATGAAATGGTAATGTTTTATCTGCTTTCTCGCTCTATGGCACGGATTTGGAGCAACCACATAATATGTATGAAATTTTTTTAAATCCTCAGTTCACTTTGGATTTTGCATGATGAGTAGGCATAGGTACCTAAACTATAATATCATGTGTTATGTACGGCGCCTTTGTGCTTCGCGAGCGCTCCATAAAATTAAGTCGGTACTTATTTATTATTGATTTTTACTTCAGCGATCTTTCAAAACAACTTCCACACAACATATTTTTTTTAAAAGGATATACATTTTTTTGCTAATTTTTTTTATAAAATCTAGGCAGTGCATTGAACGGCTGCACGTTATTGGCGAACCGCCTCTGATTCTGACTTCCAGTTATTTTGACAGGGGGCTGTCCATATATTACGTCATTCGCATTAAGGGGGGGGGGGAGTCTGGTCTGCGGATGATGGCAAATGATGACGATATGGAACGGCCTCCCAGATGACCTGCGCGAAATGGATCTGGAGAGTACTTTTAGAAAGGGGTTGAAGACCCACCTGTTCGCGCGCTCATATGAGCAAGCGCCTTTGGGATGACCAAGAGTCATGAAAAGGCGCTATAAAAATATTGTATTATTATTATTATTACCAAAAGTGACGTCGTTCATGTAAATACCAATTTCTACAAAATATTATGTAAGTAATATAACATTAATAATAATTAAGTTCATCCATTATTACAGCAAAAGGGGGGGGGGGGTCATTAGATAATGACTATAGGATGATTGTTAGGGGGGGGGGGGGGGGGGGGGGGGGGTCGAAAATCGGCTAAAATCGATGACGTAATTTATGGACGGCCCCCAGGATCAAAAACATTGTATGGATGAGAGACCAGCGTCACTTGCAGTCAGATTAGGAAATTGCTTGGTCGAACGACATAATTTAAGTAATCGGAATTCATTGTCTCATTGTTACTGAATGCTGTAACGTGATCTGTGGCTGTAACCATTGTCCCTTAATTTCCCTCCTCCATTCTACCAAAGCTTCATTTGAAATATTCTTGCAGGTTGGAGGAAAAGTGAAGCACCTGCAGAAGGGAGACCGTGTTGCCATTGAGCCGGGAGTGCCGTGTCGTATGTGTGACTTTTGTAAGAACGGCTCCTACAACCTGTGCCCTGAGATGTCCTTCTGCGCAACTCCACCCGTGAACGGCAACCTCACCAGATATTACGCTCATGCTGCCGACTTCTGCTACAAGTCAGACGCTTTTCATACTTTCTTTAATAGTTAACAATAGGGTAATTTCACATTTTTTTCATTCATAAAATGATTCAATAATAATAATAATAGTTGGTCAATTTTATATAGCGCCGTTAAGAAGCACTAGCCACCCCAAGGGCGCTTAATTGATTAATAACTTGATTGATAAGTTTTCAAAATGCATTATTTAGCATAGTTTTAAATTACAGCTCTTTAAAATTTGCCATTTTCAAATTCTAGTAGAAAAGGACATTTTTTGTTTAGGGGTATGTGACTTCATTTGACCTTGCTGGCATAGTATTTCGCTGAAGTTCACTAAGCCGCAGGTAGCTGAAGGCAGATCCTGTGGCGTAAGCCAGCCGTGGCCGTCTGCACTGCGGTGACGTCGAGTTAAATTTTTCGGTATTTTATTTTTGAAGATTATAGATGATTTTTTAATTTACTGCTTAAAAATATACAGGTATGTGGTTGTGATCCTTGAAATGTACTCTATACAAACATAGTATTTTCAACTGTATTCCTTGCCACTCCAATTATACTATTCAGTTGCACTAGAAGGTTCCGTTTTAACTTTTTTTAATTTTGAAGGAATTTTGAACAACTTGTTGAAAAAAAATTGTCGATGAGGTGGAAACTATTCATGGCCTTTGTGGATCTGGAAAAGGCTTTTGACTCAGTGGACAGAGGTATGTTGTGGGATGTTTTGAAAGCATACGGAGTGAATGGAGCTCTACTCAATGCGGTGCATGCGAACTATGAGAATAGTATGGCCTGCATTCGTATTGATGGTGAGTATAGTGAATGGTTTGAAGTTTTTAAGGGTGTAAGGCAAGGATGTGTGATGAGCCCATGGCTTTTTAACATAGTCATGGACAAATGTGTTCGAGATGCTAGACTTGATGATTGTGGATTAATGATAGGAGAGAGCAAAGTAAGCGTTCTACTGTATGCGGATGATGCAGTCCTTGTATCTGATTCAGCAGTGGAATTGCAAATGATGCTCTCTAGATTGAACGAAGCTTTGAAAGGTAATAATTTGAAGTTGAATGCAAGAAAGACGTAAATGAGTTTGTATATTTGGGAAGTAAGTTTGAAAAAGATGGAAGAATGGCCGGTGAATTTGAAAGAAGAATAATGAAAGGCAGGTGTGTACTGGGTGCGACCGCTTGCATCGCCAGGAACCAAAATCTCTCAAAAAATGTTAGATTGGCGGTGCACGGTGGTATACTAGTGCCAACCTTGATGTATGGAAGTGAAGCCTGGACGGTGAGTGAAAGGGAAATTAGTAAAGTCCATACAGTAGAAATGGACTATCTAAGAAGTATGATTGGGAAAAAACGAAGTGACAGAGTGAGGAATGATTTTGTAAGAGAAGAATGTGGTGTAAGGGAAAGTGTGAAAGTGAAGATTAAAAGAAGTATGTTACGATGGTTCGGGCATTTGGAGAGAATGAGTGATGAAAGATTGACGAAGAAAGTATATGTTGCTAGAATAGATGGATGTCGTGGTAGAGGAAGACCGAGAAAAGTATGGAAGGATCAAATCTCTGAAATAGCGAATGAATGGGATATCCAGAGTCATAATAAAAGGAGGACTTGTATGAAAAAGTTATGACTCTGGATGAAATGAAAGAAGTATGCAAGGACAGGAAGAAGTGGTAGCTAATCTGCAATGTTGATTTCTAATGTTGGTGTATTCATTTGCTACATTTTTTGCATAGGAAATTTTTGACTTTTTTTGTATAGATTTCTTTGTAAGGTTTTGTTCTTTTTTATATTTAAATGTAATTTATTATTCATATTCCTTGACTTATAGGTTGGTATGAGGCTGACCACCCATACTGTAAAAAATGGTTCACTTTGCCAATGTCACCCCTGTTTCAGGGAAGGTCGGCAAAAGTTGTGGGGCTTATGTTCATTTGAGGTTTGGATTTTATTTGTAAGTACACATTCAGCATTTGTAAGCGCGAACTACACTTGTTGGTTTGTGGGCATACATCTGAGAGCTTTAAATGAATATATCCTTGCAACTTAGATTATAGATTATAGATTATAGAAGGCTTATTTATGGACTGATCAAAATGCTGCAGTTTCTCAATTGTCCAAAATGGAGAGCTTTAGCGAGTTTATGATTACTTTGATTTTTTTTTTTAAATAAATTTGTGAAGAGAAATGCAATTCACCAACCTATTCTGCCTGGCCAGAAACAGGTAGTAATATTATTAATTAATAATTCATTATTGTCACAATCAACATTTGTAACACCTTTTTAAGTCATCATATATATATATATATAAGGATAATTTATTTTAATGTACACATAATTAAAGAGCGCCGTTTTTGTGTGTGTCACACCTCAAGGGCCCTCTCAAATCACGGATAAGATTTCTTGTAAAGATGTGTCTTTAGTGCTCCTTTAAAGACACCAACAGTCTTTGCCTTCCTCACATTAGGTGGCAGTCTGTTCCACTCCATTGGTCCCGCAAACCGGAAAGCACGGTCCCCAAAATTAGTGCGTGTCTGACGGTGTGGCTGAACCAAGTCCACCACGCCATCCCCTGCAGATCTGAGCGTTACCATATTACCAATGACCGGTCACCAAAGGTCCATCCAGCCTTACAGCAACTGGGTCTTGCTTGAGCTCGTAAAAAGGTCGATAGCTCAATTGGTAGGAATGCTTGCATTCCATGCTAAGCGTAAGCCCCTCCTTGACCAGTCGGCGGTTGACATATGTGGTAGTGCTGTCATCCCAGCAACCCATGTCCGAGTTCTTGGAGTAAAAATTGATCAGCACTTGGTACTCGATAGGCAAATTGGCAAAACAGTTAAGTCAGGTTTCTTCGCTCTCCGACAAATTAGAGCAATCAGAAGAAATCTGACAACAAAGGCCTTAAAAACCGTTGTCAATGCCTTCGTGCTGTCGAAACTCGACTACTGCAATGGCGTATATGCCGGACAGCCCCAGAGCCAGCTGAAGAGACTCCAGTCTGTACTGAATGCCGCGGCCAGACATGGAGTATATACATGGAGTCTCAAAATTTTGCCATATTACGCCGCACCTGAAGTCTCTTCACTGGCTCAAAATTCATGAACGGTTCCAGTATAAGATAGGGTTGCTGGTCTTCAAGAGCCTGCGCGGGACCGCACCGAAATATTTAAAGGATATGATAACTCCAGCCACCACAAGCAGCAGAACAGCAACACTGCGATCAGCAGCATCATGTCGCAGTCGGATAGAGTTTCCAAGAAGGGAAAAGAAGACCGTTTTTGGAGATCGAGCCTTCAAGATGGCTGCTCCAACGATATGGAACGGCCTCCCAGATGACCTGCGCGAAATGGATCTGGAGAGTACTTTTAGAAAGGGGTTGAAGACCCACCTGTTCGCGCGCTCATATGAGCAAGCGCCTTTGGGATGACCAAGAGTCATGAAAAGGCGCTATAAAAATATTGTATTATTATTATTATGCTGAGAGCAAGGGTTCGATCTCAAAGGTGTACTCAGCCTTCACAAGAAATGAGAACCAGCCCCCCCGGGAGCTGGGAAACCCCCACTTCAACTGAAAGTGGTTGGTGTGAGGCCGGCCCCCTTACGTGTAAAAATAAATAGGTCCCGAAGTGCCACATGCAGGCAAGAAGTTACACTATATGTGTAGCTTAGTTGCGTTTTTATAGTTCACAGCACTTTCAACTGTATTCTCCACCACTGCAGTTACCCTAGTGTAAGACTATTTTGTTGCAAAATATTCTTTAGTAAAACTGCTATGATGATTGACAATAATAATAATAATATTAGGATGATTTATTTGGTGAGGGCTGTTTTTGTGTGTATCACACCTCAAGAGCCCTCTGCGAGCTTGGGCGTCGATGTAGAAAGCGCCAATTCTCAAGCAAGACCCAGTTGTTGTAAGGTTGGATGGACCTTTCAGTGATCGGTCTTTGGTAAAGGTTTATGAATTTTTCAACCCAGCAAAGAGCACATTTGTTAGGTATATGAAAGAGGCATTCAATTCAAGTTTGTTTTGAATTAAGTTCATGTTGCCATGTTGCAGATTGCCTCCCCACATGTCCATGGAAGAGGGCGCCCTGCTGGAGCCCCTGTCTGTTGGTGTGCATGCGTGTCGCAGGGGCGGAGTCACTGTTGGCTCCTCCGTGCTCATTCTGGGGGCCGGGCCCATAGGGCTGGTCACCCTGCTCACTGCCAGAGCCATGGGGGCCACTGACATCATAATCACCGGTTAGACAACTTGCTTATTATACTTAAATATTGAGAATGATTCATTTAATGAGCCCTGTTTTTGTATGAATCACACCTCAAGAGCCCTCTATGAACTTGGTCGTCTCTGTAGAAAAGTACATAGATCTGTATCAATGATTTTTCCTGTCATAACTTTCAAACTGAAATTGTAACCCTATTGCATTCTGTAGAGTTGCTTCCACTTTTTCCCATCCTAGCATAGCTCATTCAATTCATTCATATTCATCACTTTTATTTATCTGATATCACTTTCGAAGCACTTTTTCCAAGACATTTCGCACGTTTAATAATAAAGAGCAATAACTCAAAAAACGTGAATGTTGGGAAATCACGTTTGAAGTTTAGACACCCAGTACAACTTGTATGGGATGAAAAAGGCGGCCGATGTTTTATCTCGGTCATATTCGTCCAAATTGAACGGCTGTCGCATTCTACCTATTCTTCTCGCATTGTTCTTGCGTTTTATTACAAAATCTCGATTTTCCCAATTTTCGAGTTATTGCTCTTTATTATTAAACGTGCGATTTGTCCAGTCTTATTCAAATTATTATCTGCAGATTGCAGTAGTCCGCAATGCCATTTCAACATTTCATTTGAAAATTAAGATCAGACAAATTTCTTTCATTCGTCAAGAGAATCGTATCGTATCTAGAAATTTATTTTTTGATGAGTTCCCTTGCAGTGACGGTACGGCACTAAAATATTGTCTTTATTATTATTATTATTACTATTCTATAACCTGATTTTTTCAATGTATTCTTCAACCTAATCTTTCCAACCCATGATCTGTCATTATCTTGTATTCCTTGTAAGATATGATACCACATTTTATGTTATTTTCCTTGTTTAGATCTGCTGCAGGCTCGACTGAATTTAGCTAAGCAGCTAGGAGCCACCCACACGCTGCTCATAGATCCTAAGCAGTCGGAGGAGGAGATAGTGGCCAACATTCACCGCATCCTGGGCAGGGAACCCGAGAAGACCCTGGACTGTAGCGGGGTGCAGTCCACCATCAGAGTCGCTATACTGGTAAAAATTCAGAAAATTATACTTCAGTTTTCTGGACGGCTTCAGAAAGAGGCTTAACTTAGACTTTGGATATGGTACCCACAGTATAAAGCATTGCGTAAACTCCCCTCACTTCCATAAATCAAAAATGTACAGAATATACAATGGTATTCCTTAATAAAATAAGTATTTGGATGATTTATTTGGTAAGCGCTGTTTTTGTGTGAATTACATGGCAAGAGGCCTCTACAAGTTTGGTCGTCACTATAGAAAGCGACAATTACACGAGCAATTACAAACCCAGTTTTTGTAGGGTGGACGAACCTACGGTGACCATTCTGTAACAGCAGATTAATTTTTAGTGAGTGATTTACCTTTCATGCAGTTTTTTGATTTACGTAATGGAGGAGAGTTTCTGCTAGTAGTCAGGTTGCCAGGGAATCACCCAAGCAATAAAAAAACCTTCATATGAACATAAACTTTGTAACTCCTGCCACCTTTCCCTGAAACTGGGGTGGTATTGGCAATAGTGAACCGAGGCTGGGGGGTCAGCCTTATACCAACCGATTAGTAAAGGAACTCTAATTATTGTAAATATTGCAGATTACACATGTTTTCAGTTTTCAGACCATCATGTAGACGCAACTTGAAATGTTATATTTGGTTGGCAGGCAACTCGTCCAGGAGGTGTGGCAGTGCTGATAGGCATGGGGGCCAGTGAGGTAACTATTCCTCTTCAGCACGCTCTGGCCAGGGAGGTGGACATCAGGGGGATCTTCAGATACTGCAATGAGTAAGTACAGCTCTTGCTTTTACCCGCTTGCAACTCCTCCTGCCTTTCCCTGAAACTGGGAAGGCATTGGCAAAAGTGAAAAGGCATAACATATTCAATACATTTTTAATTTCGCAATCAAAGTGAGATTTGCGCAATGTCTTATTCTCTGGGAACAGATCGGTCGCAAAGTGTACAGGACAAAGCACACCGGATTGTGTGAAATCTAACACACCTCCCCATAATTTATGCCACTTCCGATCCAGCATCGGACCAAACCTAAAAAAACCCTCATTGGATAAGTTTGACACTTGCCAAGCCTGTCATAGTTCACATTATATTCTCTCCTACTTTGTATTTGAACGGCTTTGACCCTATTCAGTTGTCATCACTCGGCACAATGTCCAGTGCGACTCAGATGAAGATGAGCTGTTGCTGCTCTACTCATTATCTAGCAAAATCTCTTTGTGGAAACATTTCTAAAAGCACTGTTTCCTGTACACAAGTACCGGTTATTTTTAATGCATTCAATCAATTTTTCAGTAAACGTTTTTAATTTTGACATAAAAAAATGCCTGGCGTCAACAAAAATTTTGTAACAAAATACGATGGGACGTCCGGACACAGCGATAGAGTATCGCATACTGGTAGCGCATTTACTCTGTTTGACAGGTGTATACATGTTCAGTAGAGCACAATGCAGCGCTATAGCATGGCGATACACCTGGACGCTTTGGTGACACCCTTAAAACGCTTCCTCTTTGACGAAGCCTGAAGAAATTTTTACAAATGTTGATTCAAGAGCCCAATAGTGTGCAGTTTTTTAAATTTAAAAACAGTACAACAGTTTACCCCTGTTTCAGTTGTTTCAGTGCACCCTCACTCAGTCATTAACACTCCAAGAGGAACTTTTAAATAAATAAGTATATTGGGTCATGCTGTTCATTTACTTGCAGTTATCCCCTCGCATTGTCCATGGTGGCGAGTGGTCAAATCAACGTGAAGCCTCTCGTGACCCATCACTTCTCCATCGAGGACACGGTGAAAGCTTTTGAAACAGCTCGGGCAGGGCTGGGAGTCAAGGTCATCATACATGTGCAGCCTCAGGACTCCAACAATCCCAAACCATGAGGGACCACAGCGGGAGAAAACTCAGACGAGACGATGGGGGAGAGAAAATTATGAAAACTGAATCAAACCAAAATAATGTGATTTCCAAGAGTCAATTTTTCAATTACCGGTCAACCATAAGAGTGCTATTCATTAATCTCACTCCAATGTTTAAAAAGGTATTTGTTGAATGACAAAGTTCTTAGCTTAGTTATTAACCCTTTGGATGCGGCTGGCATGCATAGATGTCATGACTAAACTTGCATACAGTGCGGCTGGCATCTATCCATGTCATCGAAGTTTAAAGCTTCCCCTGACATCTGTGTTAAAAATTTTCAAACTTTTTTGTTGCTTACATTATAGGTACACTAATAAAATCTCATATTATACATATTTTGAAAATATTTTTTCTCAAATATTTCGTCAGAACAGATCGACCTCTCGTCCCGCGGGTTATTAACCAATGCTTACAAACAAAATCCAGGCAAGTATACTCTATTCAGATAGATATAACAGATTACGTTTCTTGTTTTTTTGTAAAATAACTAATATATTTTTCTCTTTAGTGACGAGTATTTAAGTGAGTATAAAAATTGTTTAAAACTAATGGATATAAAATCTAGTTATGGAATGTGCGTATAATATATTTTTTTAAGTAATATTATTGTGATTTACTTGTTTTTATATAAAACAACAAGTGAAAATATATGTTGAAAGTTTGTGATTTGTGTTCCTGGATAACTAATGAATATACTTTTTCATAAACTTTGAAGTTTCATCAAGTAATTAAGGTAGGAAATCAATTTATGTGTAAAAAAATAACCTCAAAAAAGTATTCCGTTCTGGCAGTGCGTATGTAGCAAGTAAATTCAGAATCGAAAAGGTTAAACACCTAAGTATTCATTCCATTTGACTTTTTGAAAAATTGCCTTACTTGAGCTAATTTTATTTTTTTGGCAAAATATGCATTTCTTACTTTATAGTTTAGAACATTCTGAAATGATTATCTCCGATAGTAAATTTACTTTTCTTCAAAAAAAAAATTGAAAATTGGAGTTAAAATTTTAGACATGAAATTAAAAAAAAAATCTTATTTTTAAGATTATACATGTCTAGTAAGTGCCTAAAATATTTATTTTCTTGGTACAACATATTGTTAGAAGAAAATAAACTTAACTTTAAAGAAGCCATTTAAATTGAAAAACACAGGTTATACTTCTTATTGTGTTTATTGTTTGTTAATTATTCATATATTTACAATAATAATTATACAAAACATGTTTTGATTCAATAAATCTTCTTGAAACATTTGACATTATGGAAAATTCCCTATCAACAAATTGATATTTATTGTTTTGCTTATTTACATGTTAGAGCCCGTTCCCACTTGTCGGGTGTCGGATCCGTACTTTAATCGGATGTCGGCGACTCTGTTCACACCCACACTATTAGTAATCGGTTGTCGGCAACAGTCAACGCCAGTACGTTTGACGTTGTCAAAGTTCTTGTTGTGATGTATTATTACTTAAGAAGAAAACGAGGAAAGACAGCCAAGGAAAGAAAATATTGGATGCCCCAATCCTAAAGGAAAGATTTAGTTTGGGAACATTTCAGAACTTATCACAGAATTAAAATAGATTATGACTCTGAAGGAAATGAAAGAAGTATGTAAGGACAGAAAGAAATGGCGGTTGATCTGTAATGTTGGCGGCTAGGGTTTATTAAATTGGAATTTGTTTTCTGTTTTAGTTTTGATGTCCATAGATATAAAAAATGTAATTTGTCGTGTATGTTCCTTGACTTATAGGTTGACTTAACGGCTGACCACCCATGCTGTAAAAATGGTTCACTTTGCCAATGTCACCTCTGTCCGACCTTTTCAGAAACAGTGACACAATCGTTCAGTGAATAATTTTTTACAGTATGGGAGGTCAGCCTCATACCTCATGCCTCATACAAGATACTCAGAACATGAAAAGAGCTAAATTACCCTTTTACCGCCATTTTTTTTTCAAATTACTTCTTAAAGCATTTAATTACAATGAAGGAGGTGTGAGGAAAAATTATTGCAAAACCAGAACTGTAATCAGTTCAGTACTGTAATCAATAATCATACCTGATGATGACCTTCTAGGTCGAAAACGCGTTAGTAACTTACTCTAAAGATTGTAATCTTTTTAAATATATTTGTGTGAAAATAAACAGTGTTTTTGAATTCCTTCAAAATTTTAAACTATAATAACAAAATATTTGTATGCTTTTCCCAAGCAACCCCATCGGGTGATGAAACAATATTGTCTATGCCATTTTACGTGCAGACCTC
The DNA here is from genome assembly GCA_951799405.1 of Agapetus fuscipes. NCBI lineage: Eukaryota > Metazoa > Arthropoda > Insecta > Trichoptera > Glossosomatidae > Agapetus > Agapetus fuscipes. The sequence continues at coordinate 14,180,939 of OX637337.1, forward strand.
ATTTTTTATCTATGGTAATTGTGCAGACTCATGAACACTATTGGCACCACTGCTTGACAGGAAATAGACACCAAATCAATAAAAGTGCGATAAACTATTTGGGGCTTGGTTTTTCTATAAGTACATCAGACTAAATAGTATTCTATAGTCTATGGCATATTCTTTCCAAATTTAAAAATATAAGAGAATCTCTATTGGTCAACATTTAGTTGAAAGACTTCTCAAAAATAATAAAATGCTGAAATCATCATAAAAAAACAAAGATACTTGTAGTTTTCTTACGTTGCTATCATTTTGTCTGGCAATGTTTCCTTCCGTCTTCTAGTAATTGTAGCAGAATGGGGTAAACATCATCATACTTGCTGATATTATTCTGCCTGATATGCGCTTGGTAGCGCTGCAGCCCTCCCGCGATGAATTCCAGCCTCTCACGTTCTCCGCGGTGCTCCAGAAGCCAGCGAGACAGCTGCCCTCCTGTCCAGCCAGCACACACATGCGGAGACATCAAATCAGGCGACCCGAACGAGAATAACAGCATCATGACTAAAGAATAAGACAGGGATGCTCCTTTGGATTGGCTGTCTAAAATCTGCACAGGTTTTAATCCTAATAAAGTATGCAACGCCCGCAGTTCCCTGTGGCATTCTAAAAAGCTTATCTCAGACACTAAAGGGAGCAGAGCTACCTCCAGTTGCTTGCAATCAGCTTGAAGCTTTCTCCTGCCGTAATCTGTCACTGGACGGACATAGCAAACATTCTCTACGAATACTTGTATGCTATGGGTTGCTATTCCTTCGCAGCATTTACTAACTGCAGCTACGTCCTGGTAAAGAGATAAGTATATCTCTCTACAGCGTGAAATGAACTGCTGTAGTTCCCGTAAGTAAGCAGAACTGCTGATAATAGTTTCTTGTGAATCTTTATTGAGGTCGGGTTCACTGTGCATACTCCCTATGATCAAATCCACAGCTGAATTTATTGATAAGCTGAACGGCTGTAAGATGGGGATGTTAGACATTTCTTTGAGGCTGTTTTGGATAATAGCAACACTCTCTGAAGGCAAGGCAGCGGACATGTTATTTAAAACCCTTGTGATCTGTGTCGAAAAGTAGAACAGAATATTTGACAAGTCTGCATTCTTTAGTTGCGACCCAGATGGCGCTTCTATAATTTGTCCTGCATCGTTATCCACCCAAACTCGCTGTTCTGCTTCAGTGGTCATTTGTTTGATGCATTTGGCGACACTGCTTGCCAACGCGAGGCTGAGCTGCTTATCCCCAAGTGACACACTCAGTGCGGCGGATATTACGCGCACGGCTGCGTCTACTTGTTCAGTGGAAGGCCCCGAGCCTGACAGCCACATACTTCTGACAGGCTCCAGTAACCTCTCCAGTGACTTGGATACAAATGTATTCTCCCAAATCGACAATGTCTCTCTCTGAACTGTGAAATCCTTGTAGTGAGCCTTGTTACACAGCTCATTGTAACATTTCAACAGCTTCGGGAAATCAACTTCCACGCTCTGCTTTGTAGCGGATGAACTCTTTTTCAATTCAGTTGAAAACGCCATGCTCAGTTTATCCCAGAAGTCTTTGGACACATTTCTGTACTTGTCCATGGTCTGTAGGTTATCGAGCACAGCCTGTAGCAAGATAATTTTCTGGCAGGCTGAATACAAATCCCGGGTGAACAGTTTTTCCACATTTTCCCATAATTGCTGTTTGAATATTTGTATGCTCACAACACTAGACTTCCCAGGGCCACTCCGTGTAGCGTCAGGTTTAACCTGCACATTAAATGCGTTCTGTATCGCCAGCGTCACATCTTTCAGCACTCTCTCCACAATCTCGCTGACTTTTTCTTTAGCACAATGTAAATTATTCAGCACCTTAAAACAAGACAGTAAAACAGTTTCCTCGCCTGAGCTTAAGCCCTGCTGCAGCTTCTGTAATGCATCTTTAATGAGTTTGTCCTTGGTTGACGCAACAACGAGAATGTCCTCTTTCAATAGGTCAATCCCACTGAAATCCTCATCGCTCAGCAGTTGTTCTACTTGGTAAAGGACGTCTGCTTGCTGAGCAGGTTCTTTGACCAGGTTTTTGAGCTGTTTAGTGAGTTGGATGATCTGCATTGCGTGCCTGGTGAGGTGGCAGGTCCTGGTCAGGCGGCTCAGAGCCGTGATCTGTGTGCGCAGAGCCGCGTGGGGGGCCAGCACCTGCGCGCGCAGGTTTCCCACAGCTCCTAACAAGCCACTGGCATCCTCCCTCATGGAACACACGGCGACTTCAAGACTTGAAGCGCGACTGGCTTGCGTCAACAAATCATGGTGCTTAGACAGAACCTGGGCTTCCAATTCTGAATTCAACTTATCTATCCCCTTGGAGAGCTTCTCAATCTTCTCAGACACGCTCAGAGTTCCACCGGCGCTCTGTACTTTTGCACTTCGGTCTGGATGAAATAAAAACTGACGGAAAAACTCATCGTTTTCGATTTCAAAACAGACATCGATGTAATCCATTTTCAGGCACCTTCAACCAAAAACATTTAATTACATTATAAAATATAATATATTTCAAGAGAAATAAACGTCATCACATATTTTGACAGTGATGGCTGACAAAAAAAATCTACGATTATTTTATACCTACCATAAGGTAATGTACCTTCAAATATTTTTTCCGAATTCCCATAAAAAAAGAAAACGTTTTATGTCGTCTGTGTCAGTCAGCCGGCAAGAGAGTGATATATTATATTATTTAAAAATCGAAATACTCTGTGAGCAAAAGTAATTATAGAAGAAAACAGAAGTGTTTTAAAAAATACACTCGTTTATAATTTTCACTGGCCGTTTAAATTTCATAATTTAAATCTTTGTTTTTATAGGTTAGGATTCTCCATTTGCCTGAAGTATTGTTGCAATTATCATTGTGCAAATCAAAGCAACTAATTTCAAAATGTCCAACATTGGAACTGTTTTGTTTTCACGAGGAAAGGCAAGATGAACTTATTTTTTAAGTATTCGTTATGATATTAGAATGAAGAAAAGATACAGATTCAAAGTAGAAATATTAAAAGTTAAAGGGTTTGCGTATTGACATGTGAAGATTAATTTTAAATTAATAATGTAAAAATCATCGATCTAAATTGTATTTTATTTATATCGATGGTAAAAATAAACATAAAGTTGTTCTTTGCTAGTTGATTTTCCTCGAGTGCTTTCTATGTTATCACATCATTATCAAGAGGAGCACTACAATCAAAAGGATAACACGGAAAGCGCTCGAGGAAATAAATCAACTTGTGAAGAAAAACTGTGTTAGTTTTTACAGTATTAATTTAAGAAGAAACATTATATTATTTTCTAGGCTGGTAGTGACAGCAGTGACAATGGTTCAGCAGACGAGGGGAACGTCTGGGACGATGAGCTTCTGATAGAGCGCTATGACAGGGCCCTAAAAGTGGCGCAGGACCAGGTGGCGAAAAGAATGGCCATGAAAACCAATTCCCTCGTACCCGAACAAGGTCTCACTGATTTTTAATCAAACATTAGAAATGCTTCAAAATTATGTACTTTACAATACACATTCAATAGAGTCGACACAAATAAACGAGGAAAAAATATGACATTACTCTGCCAGGCTGCTAGGGAAAAAGACAATATATTTTTTTCAATTTTGTTTGCTAAGCCAATAGGGTATTTTCACATTTTTCTTTTTTTCGTGATTTAAATTTGTTTATGCTTTATTAGCCCAAAACTTCTTGCATTTTAATTTTAGTTGTATTTTTAGCAAAGTTATAAGCATTTAAAAATCGATTTTTGAATTTTCACGCCAAAACGCTACTAGATGAAATTTTCTCGCGTAACGTCACGGTCTTGTAAACATCGCCGTATCAACTGACAGACCTGACATTCATGTCATTCAAACATCGCTTTTTCATGTTTACACTGTTGCGGCTGTTGTTTTTTCAAGAAGTTTGTGTGTTTCTTTAAAAATATTTCATTTGTTTCTGTTGTTTTCATTTGTTTATGTTGTCAACAACACATGTCAACAGAGTATGGAATGTCAATAAAAGAAAGTGACGTCAACATAATTATGACGTCACAGCACCGGAAATATCCGCAGTCACATATCCGTTTAAAAACTTGTCCAAATTTCTATATTTTCTTTTTTAAATATAAAATCGAAAAAAAATATTTTCGGCTTCAAATCAACATATTATTACTTGATTTTTCGAAATCTATCAAAATAATATACTTTTGATCATATTCCTCACCATTGCAAATACCCTATTTCAATTAATTTTGTAAAATTTATAACTGTCAACTAATGATGATGATGATGATGATTTGTAGAGCGCTGTTTCATGACTAGTGTCACTGCAAGGGTGCTTGAATAATCCATTGACCATTACAAGCTAGCTTTATAGCTCTCACACGCTCATAAAGTTTGTAATATTCTTCTAACAACTGCATGCACTGATTGTGAAAAGAGTGGGTGGCGTTTTCCATCAATTACACTCTTCACTTTTGCACGGGAACATGTAAGGAGATGTTGTTTTCTCGTTGATTAAAATACTGCATTATAACAAATCCGTGCTCAACGGAGTCACAATTAGTCAATAATGACAATGAACGGGATTACCTGTATCCATTAAAAATATTATAATAGATTTAAAAAAGTAAAATTTCTATGTTATAGTTCACAGTGAGTTTATTTATTAAGCACAGGACCGGTTTCGGGATCGCAGAACATCCCATCCTCAGGTGTAAAATAAAACTTATTATTATAAACGTATTTTGCACTTGAGGATGGGATGTTCTGCGATCCCGAAACCGGTCGTGTACTTAATAAATAAACTCACTGTGAACTATAACATAGAAATTTTACTTTTTTAAATCTATTAAAAATGGAGTTTCACAAAGTACTTAACTGCCGAAAATCTAAATAATATAAAAACATGATATTATCATTCTCACACTCCTCCACCCTCTTCCAGCTTGCATTCTTTCCTTAACCATGGTTTTGAAACCTTGTCATTTTAGGAGAAAGCAATAAGCTGTCAGGTGACAAGAAGCAGGCGGGAAAGAAAAAGAAAAAATCTTTGAAGGAGTTCTCACGAGGAGGTCACCATGGTGCAGATGGAAAGCACCTGCAGCTGAAGAAAGGAGCAGCCTGCCGTGCTCCATATTCACAAGATGGAGTCTACTACGAGGCCACACTCTTACAGATTCTGGACCAAGATACGTGTCAAGTGGAATTTATCGGTAATAATTCAAAATTTATGTAATCAGTCATGATAGAGTTAACACAATTTGAATGACAAATGTTGTGTAGCATCCCGGCTGGTTGTAAGTACTTACTTACTTTATCCTGGAGTCCTCTGCACGTAATACATGTCCGGTCCACTACAGTCTTCTTGATTTCATTACCGATACCATTTTTGTGTAGCCTTCTCAGCTCGGCGTAGGTACGGATCTAAAAATGCAACAAATCATTTTGTTGTTGGGTTGTTACACGGCTAACTTATATTTTGTTCTTGGTTGCTGAGAGCCCTAGCTAGACAGACGTGTGACTTGCCCTCTCGGAGACACAGAACATCCATTCAGGTGATGTTCCGATTCCATAATAAGAAAGATGAACAGCTTTAGACTTCCACAGTTGGAAGTTTCTATAATCTACGTTTCAAATATATATTACATTTAAGATTTATATTAAATGCATTCCCTTAAGCAGTCACATATAAATTTGCGCTTACACATGCGGCATGTGGACTGACAACATAAAAACCCAATCTCAAATGAACATAAGCCCTGCAACTCTTGCCAACCTTCCCTGAAACAGGGGTGAGATTGGCAAAGTGAACCATTTTTTTACAGTACGGATGGTCAACCTCATACCATTCTGTAAGTCAAAGAAGGTTGGTGTTTTTAAATGTGTGCAATGTTTCAGGGTATGGCAATGAAGAGTCCGTCCTCCTGAAGGACGTGACCTTGAGCCACGGGGAAGAGGCGCGCATGCAGCAGCGCAGGGAGGCCAACACTACAGAAGCGGTGGCACAGTATGATGAGACGCCCACTGATGATGACGACCTCGGTAACACATCTCTTTACCATCACACAATGTCTTGAATCTCACATAAAATAGCTTGTTACATTGCTACATGAGATATGCAGTGGACTGCCAATTGCCATGTATACAGTAGAAACGACTCCCAATCTGTTTTAAATATGGAAGCACGTCTAATATAAATTATTTAAATTCAGTGCTTCCATTAATAATAATAATAATTGGCCAATTTTAAATAACAAAGTTTAGTGGTACTAGCCACCCCAAGGGCGCTTTAAATCCAAATATGATAAAATATAAGTCTTGATTTAATAATGTATTTTAATAGAATCTGATTTGAGGACTAAAAACTAGACATGTATAATTCTGTTGCAGAGCTTTTGCAAGGTCACCATCAGCCCGTGTCCCACTCAAAAAAGAAGAAGACCAAGAAGATTCATCGCCGGAGTCCTAGCGGAGAAGACTTCAGGATGAGGAGCCCACCTGGATTACAAGATTCTGCTCCCTTCATGCCCGGGATGCCTTTTGAACACGTGAGAGACCCCACTGGCCAAATTACCCGCATTCTCATCATTATGGCTGCAGTGCAAACATATACAAATCCTTCATTCTCTTCATTTGTTTATTTGGATATCGAAAAAATGAGTAATTTCCAAGTGTCTCATTCCTGCCCGCCTTGGATGTCAAATTTCATTGGCTATCAGTAAGCAATATTTGCTAGGAAAGGGGATGGATGCATTGAGAGAAAGCAAGAGCGAAGAAGACAGATAATGAAATAATAAACTTCCACAAAAGTTTTATTGTTTGCGTGTATACAGGCCTTTTAGAAAAGGAGAACAATAGATTTACAGTCAGTGTTGGCTGCTGTGCCATATGTTTATGTATATACGTGTAAAAATTCTATGTCAATTGCTAAACTAAAATTTTTACACAATAAGTTTGATGAATACGGCGGTGAGTGATTTAAAATGATGAGTGAATTCATTTAATTGTGCACCATTGAGTCTGTTTGGGCATTTACATTCATACCTCCTGTTGTCTGTTGAGTGTTTGTAATAAAACTATACGCAGATATAAAGAACATGTCTATTGCTGATATTTCGACGTCAACGACGTTACCATGTTGAAAGCACCGGTTCCCATAGATCACCGAAGTTAAGCAACATTGGGCGTGGACAGTACTTGGATGGGTGACCGCTCAGGTACACTGCGTGTCGTTGGCATCTTGGACCGGCCCGTAGTCCGTAGTGGCAACACTTCGGACTCGTAAATGGAAGGTTGTGGATTCGGATCCCGGCGGAGCACAAAAATATACCATTTATATTTCGAATGTGCTCTTCGCTGAGTTGAAAAATTCATAAACCTTTACCAAAGACCGGTCACTGAAAGGTCCATCCAACCTTACAACAACTGGGTCTTGCTTGAGAATTGGCGCTTTCTACAGCGACGACCAAGCTCGCAGAGGGCTCTTATATATATTATTTTATTTAGCTATTGCTAATTACAACTTAAGCTATGTTAATCTTGAGGTGTGATACACACAAAAACAGCGCTCACCAAATAAATCATCCTAATATTATTATTATTATTACACTGTCTTTAAAGATGCTGCCTCCTCCCCCGCTGCCCCCATGCCCCGGAGTGCCCGAGGACTCAGCCCTTAGCAGCATGCTCATCAGCTGGTACATGAGCGGCTACTACACGGGCCTCTATCAGGGACAGAGGATGCTCAACTCACACAAGTAAACTATCAGTCTCTGTTATGAAAATTAGGAGTTAACTTGTGGCATAAGAATGACAATGAAGGCAATTTACATGTGAGTTATATGAAAGAACAGCGACATCTTTCAACCAACCTTATAAAACAGTGGGGTATGTGACCACCCATCTTGATTCTTCACTTGCTTTCATTCTTCTTTCATCAATCATCATTAATTATTCTTCGTTGATCAATTTGCCTTATTCTCGAAAATCTTACGGGGCTATTCTTAGACATTTTAGTCGTAGGTTGAGCTTACGCTTTGACAAACTTATGATGCCTGGCCTGAATGTTTCATCACCACGGTCATTCTTACCTACCGAATATCGGTAATATTTGTATGAAAACTAATCAGCTGTTCGCTTGCGGCCATCTTGGATTGACAGGTCTTCATACAAATGCATCATTAGTTTGTCAAAGCGTGGGCTCAACGGGCGACTAAAATGTCTAAGAATAGCACCGTTAGTTACTAAACTACAAGTAAGTGAGGCACTTAACACCATGAAACCCCAGCTGAAAAGAAAGGCAGCAGTGTTCTAAAGCTTACAAATCCAGCATGTGTGTGTGTGAACATACAAATGTCTATTTGTGTGTGTCCGCTGATTGAAATTAAATTTAAAAAAATTATACCAAGGCTGGTCCGTAATCTAGCTTAACACTTTGAACTCGTAATCGGAGGGTCGTGAGTGTTTGATTCCTGGCGGAGCATAAAAAGTATTTACTTTCAAAAATGATCTTTGCTGACTTAAAAAATTCACTACCATTACCAAAACCAGTCACAAAAAATCCACCCAGCCTTACAGCAACTGAGTCTTGCTCGAGGAAGTATGTGTATATATATATATATATATATATATATGTGTTGATAGGTTTTCGGGTAAACCGTTAATTTGCTATTTCCTAGCCGACGTTTCGGATCGGTATCACGATCCTTCATCAGGGCGGTCCTTCTGTGTGTAGGGTTGGCCTTCGACTGATTTGTATATATATACAAGGATAATTTATTTATAGGGTACACATAATCAAAGAGCGCCGTTTTTGTGTGTGTCACACCGCAAGGGCCCTCTCAAATCACGGATAAGATTTTTTGTAAAGATGCGTCTTTAGTGCTCCTTTAAAGATACCAACAGTTTCTGCCTTCCTCACATTAGGTGGTAGTCTGTTCCACTCCATTGGGCCCGCAAACCGGAAAGCACGGTCCCCAAAATTAGTGCTTGTCTGACGTGACGGCTTGACTAAGTCAATCACCCCACACCCAGCAGATCTGAGAGTTTGGCGTCTCAAATCTATCTCAATAGGTGAGAACATGTCAGACAGGTATGAAGGAGCCGTGCCATTGACAGCTTTGTAAACCATCAGACAAACACGGTAGACCACCCTTTCCGGAAAACGAAGCCAATGTAGTTTTTTCAACAATGGAGTAATATGATTAAATTTAGACATCCCAAATATGAGTCTTGCTGCAGATTTCAGCACAGATTGAAGCCGGCTGAACTGTTTTTTCGGCTGACCTATATACAGCGTTGAGCAATAGTCAACCCGAGACATCACAAAAGCGTTAACCAGGGTTTTGACCGCCCCTGATGGTAAACATCTCCTGATTGCCTTTATCTGGCGAAGTTCAAAAAACGAGGAGGATACCGTGTTATTCAACTGCTCTCCCATTGTGAGGTTCCGGTCCAGTGTGACTCCCAGAAGTCTCACTGAATCTGACGGCTGAATCAGCTGTCCCCCAATGGAGAGTGGTACGCGAGTTGTCAGGAGATGATCACGCCTCGACGTAGCCGCCCACATAATTTTCGTCTTACCCATGTTAAGGATTAGGCCATTGTTTGTCATCCATTCACCGATCTCCGCGATGCAAGCAGCCATTCTGTTACTGAGAGCTCCCGTCATGTGTGGTCGACACTGAGAGTAAATCTGCCAGTCATCTGCATATGCATGTATAGTGAGGCTCCATTTCTCGACTATGCTCTCAATGTCGGCCGTGTATAAAATAAACAGGATCGATCCCAGCACAGACCCCTGCGGCACCTTGGAGATCAGCGAATAGGAAGGTGAGACACAGTCACAAGTACGCACTACCTGCTTGCGATCCGCCAAATAGGAGGTGAACCACGCCAGAGCCTTATCTCTCAAGCCGTACGCATCCTCTTTATCAAGATATCATGACATACGGTGTCAAAAGCCGCACTCATGTCCAGAAGAGCTAGGAGCGCAAGATTCCCGCAATCCACTGCCGATATCAGATCTGAGACTACGGTCAACAAACCAGTTTCAGTTGAATGATATTTCCTATAGGCTGATTGCCTTTTAGGCATCAGGTTGTTATCACTCAGATAAGATACCAGCCGGTTAGAGACAATACGCTCCAGCACCTTGGACAAAAACGGCAAGTTCGACACCGGCCTGAAATTGGAGGGATCATTAGGATCAAGATTTGTTTTTTTTAATATCGGCGTTATCTGCGCTTCCTTCAAAAAAGAGGGAACAGTGGATTCCACAAGGCATCCATTAATAAGCCTTACAATAAATGGAGCCACTTGTAAGATGCACTCTTTTAGTACCCACGCCGGCACAGGATCAAGATCACACTGTTTATTTGGTGATCCCGCTACGACTCGCGTTACCTCATCAATAGAGGTCAGCTCAAGCATTTCAAGTTGCGAGCTGCACATAGATTCAGGAGAACCTGGACCAATCTCCAGAGGAGAGTCTCTACGTGGTATTTTATTTTGAAAGTACGCAGCGAAATCATCAGCAGTTGACATCGAACCCGCACCAGCCCGAGCACTACCAGACACGTTCTCCAGAAGTCTCCATAAACGCTGTGGACATTTTCCCTAGCTATAATTGTACAATAATATTGAGACTTTTTCTGGAGAATAGTCGCTCTGTATAGACCCTGTGCACTAAGGAGGGCCGATTTTATTTTTTTTGGATAATAATCATCTAATAGTAGGAATATGTTGCCAAAAGAAGTTCAAATTACGTGTGTTAAATAAAATTCCGTAAAAGTATTAATCATCTGTCTCCAAATCGGCCTCAAAGTTTCGAAAAAATGCCATTTTCATCATTTTTCATGAGGGCTAATAATACAATAAGGAATTGAGATTTTACGGTAATTTCTATATTTTTGTGCATAAAATAGAGACATGCGCCAATAGTACAAATAAACAAGTTATTTTTTCACTAAATAAGCAGTAGGAGGGGTAGAGAGAGCGTCGAATTTCACTATTTTGCAAAGAATTTGTGACCGCGCGTTGTCACTATGAGTTGAATACGAAACTTATTTCAATGCACTGTGACTGGTAAAATTTGTTTTATTCTTTTAGAAAGCATGAAGTGTCATGAAATGTATCTTTTAATGCAGTAATGTAACTACACAACTGGACAAAAAATGTTTTGAAAATCACGAAAAAACGCCAAAATCTCCAAAAACAACTGATATTGTTTAAAAAAATCCCACCCAAGACTGTTGAGCTTATGATGAAGATGATGAATAATGTGCTGTTTTACATTTATTGTCCTGTAAATGTAAAGAAATAAATCAATGCGCCTTTCATAGAGATTGCGGAGTGTTCGCACAAGAGTGAAGCTTCCTAACTGACTAGCAAACATCAGGGAAAATGATTATTGGAAATACGTACAGCCATAGTCGTTATGAAGTAACTAAGAAATCATAGAAAAAAGGATCTACGTAAAAAAGCTTAGATAATCGAACCAAAATACATTGATGGTAAAAGAACACGCCTAAATCTTTAAATAACATAAAACACCATCATCATTGAGTATGTATATCTCCACAGCCAGTCTCACAAGAATCATTTCCAAAGCTGCATCGCCAACTTTTCAAAAAAAGCTTACTGGATGTTTCTACAGGGGCAAAAACTTTCTACAGGTATTGAGTTTTGGGAAAAGTGGCAGCACTCATAACTTCAGAAGTTCTGCATGGTATCAAATGTGAAACATTCAATTGGTTTCCAAAAAAACCTTTAATACCCATTATGATTTATTGGCACAAGATTTAAGTACAGATCAATTATATCTACACAAGTTTGTCTTAGAAAACATAAACTTAGCCCATAAAACTCCAGGAAAAAAATCCTATGCTTGGTGGATTCCGCGAGCTATAGAGCTTAGGATCCCTTAAAAACTTATTAATTTGGCAAATTATGTTGTTCAAGCATACGCTTTAGCTTGATTTATAATAATATGTCTTATTTTTTTAGCAGTAACCTTCTTAAGGTACATACATATACTAAAAAATAATGATTACTTTTCAGTTTAACTATGTTCAGTTACATATGTATGATATTTGTAAGTGCCATCCTATTGCAAAGATGGTTTCCGACATTTATAGAAGTTTATTTAAATTAAAAATATTCATCAGGAGAACCTTAAATGATAATTGATTGCGCCAGTGAAAAAATAGTTGCTTTGCTCATTCAGAAAACTTACTGATAGCGAAGTTACGAATCTTCACAAACACCCAAGTGTAACTCCTCGCAGATACACGTAAGATTCTAAAAATTCTTATCATGCAAGGTGGGAAAATTGACTCTTACAAGTTCCATGAATTAACTTTGTTGTTGCAACTTACTGTGGTATTACAAATGGGCAGAAAAATACATCTGAACCACTAACATCTCAAAAGACATCTGATGGAGATCTCATTTTTTTTCACAGCACACGGTGGGCAAATGGATCTATCTCATCTGCGTTTACATACGAAAACTAGCAAAATGTCTTTGAAGAACAGCACAAAAGTCTCTACAATGTTTTTTTTTTAATCAACATTAGAAAAAAATATTTAACCTAAAATAACGTCTCGCAGTGTCAGGCCAAAATTCGAAAAAAAAACGGATTTTTTATGTTATCAATAACAAAATTTTACTTTCTTTAATTTACTTTTTTCTCTCAAGTGTGTTATTTTATACCTTTAGCATTTGTTTTACATGAGAAATAAAATTCAAAAATCGGGTGTAAGGTCAGTATGTAAAAAAAAAATTTTTGTGTTTTTTTTCAATTTCTCATTATTTCAATGTCGATTTGGAGACAAAAGTTGTTGTTTGATTGTAATGAAACTTTCTGTACAATAAAATTACGTCATTTAGCACTTCTCATCCAGCTGCCGTGGCGTGCGGACATGTCCAACGCTGCTCTGTGTTTTTTATTAATTTAAATTACTTAAAGGCATTACTTTGCGATTGAAGTACCTTAATTTGTTCCGCGTGTTTAGTGTCCGTGTTATAAAACAAGAGAATTTTAAATAATTCACTGTTTTTGTTGTATTTACGCGTTTTTTTTCTTCAGAAATAACCACGTGGTGTGAACACGTGGTTATCTAATTTGTAATTTCTATTTTTTCTCGCTTCTATCGTGTTTAACGTTAACTTTAATATCTATTTGGTTCCGCGTTTTAGTTTTAACCTTTATAACAAGAGAATTTGTAATAATTCATTGTTTTTTGTTGTTTTTTAGGCTTTTTTTCTTCATTGGAAATAGCCACGTGGTAACCTAACCTCAATATTCGTTAAGTATTGTGCGTGATTTATTTTTATTTTTGCTGCTTATTTAAATTCATTAGTATTATTTTATTCCTTTTTTGTTCTCTTTTTAACTTCATTGTTGATTTCTTGTCTCGTGGCCTTTTGTTTACTTTTTTGACCACGTGTTTTCTTTCACCTGACTGACAACCAGGTTATTTATTTTTTAGTTGTGTGCAAACTTGTGTCAGTATGGCATTAGTTCACTGTGCTGTGATGTGGGCTCCTGTGGGCAAACGATGAGATAGTCATGCGAAGGCGCACTGGGGCTGACAATCCCAGTCGCCATACTGTTGGAGGAGTGTCAGATGGCCCCTGCAGGGTTGCCAAAAGCTTTGCCAGGTACAGTGGGAAACCACTGTGGCCTGGTAAAAGCAGACGTAAGAAAGGAGAAGAATGGAATATTGCTACTTTGAATGTAAGAGGTATGAAAAATAAGGAAGAAGAACTATTGAAAGAGATGAATGAGAGAAAAATTAAGATTTTATGTGTGACCGAAACTAAAATGAAAGGTGAAGGAGAGAAAGTTCTGAGTAATGGAAATTTGTTCATTTACTCAGGTGTGAAAGATGGATGTCCTAGACAGGGTGTTGGTGTAATTGTTAGTGAATGTGTGAAGAGTTATATCAGGAATTATGAATGGATCTCCCCTAGGATTCTCCTAGTAAGGATCAAGTACGATAGAACGAATTTTCTACTGATAGCATGCTATGCGCCAGTAGATTCAGAATGTATGGAGATTAAGAATGAATTCTGGGATATGCTTGACGATAAAATCAGAATGAAAGACAAAGAAGAAAAGGTGATTCTGCTTGGTGACATGAACGGATGGGTGGGTAGAAGAAAGGAAGAGTATGAAAGGGTTATAGGACCAAACGGAAGGGGTGTCATGAATGGCAGTGGGAGACGGCTTGTTGACATGTGTGTGGAGCATGATTTGTTTATATCAAATACTTGGTATAAGCATAAAGACGTGCACACATACACGTGGTATGGGCCAAATACTCGCACTGTCATTGACTACATATGTATGGAAGAATGTATGAGAGGTGCCATAAGAGATGTCAGAGTCTACCAAGGTATATCCGTGGGCTCAGACCATCATCTCTTGTGTGCAAAAGTAATGATAGGCGAAGTAAAAGATAGGAAAAGAACGAAAGTGATTAAGATGAAAAGAGTGAAAGTGGAAAAATTAGATGATGAAAATGTCAGGAATGATTTTGAAGCTGAAATAAGCCAGATTTTGAAATCGGATGAATGCAAGGAACTTGTGAAGAATGCATGTGTAGAAAAAATGTGGAAAACATTTAAAACATGTTTGGTTGAAAGCGCAAAGAAAATATGCGGTGAAGTTACGATTGGGCATAGAAAAGGCAATGAATGGTGGAATGATAGGGTTAAACAAGCAGTGAAAGAGAAGAAAGAGAGTTATTTAAAATGGATTAATGACAGAAAGAATAAAGTGTTAGAGACTGAATACAAGGCGAAAAAATGGCTAGCGAAGAATGAAGTTCAAATGAGTAAGAGAAGAATGGAAGAAAAATTGAGTGAAAGAGCACAGAATGACTTCTCTGACAATAAAAAGATGTTCTGGAGCTGGGTGAGACAAAACAACGACAGTTGTAGGTCCACAACTCCAGGAATCAAAAATGTCAGCGGAGACATTCTGTGGAATAAAGACGATGTAAAAAAGAGATGGAAAGAATATTTTAATGAGGTTTTTGGTGAAGAAGAATGTGATTTAACTGTGAAAGGAGATTATGATGAGGGTAATGTTTTGAAAATATCGAAAGAAGAAGTAAGAAAGGTCATAAAGGAATTAAAAAATGGGAACGCTGCAAGTGTGGATGGTGTGAGACCTGAGATGATGAAAGCGGGAGGAGAATGTGTGATTGAATGGATGAAAGAGCTCTGCGAATTGTGTGTTAGTGTCAAGGAGGTTCCATCGGACTGGAGAGAGGCGGTCATTGTGCCAATTTACAAAGGTAAAGGTGACAAAAAAGACTGCCGTAACTTCAGACCGATTAGCCTTCTTAGTGTGCCAGGTAAAGTGCTATGCAAGATTCTTATCCATAGGGTAAGATTATCCACCCAGGAGAAGGTCTCAGATATACAATCTGGCTTTATGCCGGAAAGAGGTTGCGTAGACCAGATATTCGCGCTTCGACAGATAGTCGAAAAACAGCTGGCCGTAAATAAAAAGGTCTACGCAGCTTTCGTAGATCTTGAGAAAGCCTTCGACTCGGTGGATAGAAGTATGATGTGGTGTGTGCTTGAGAGGTATGGTGTGAACAAAGCACTTCTGAACGCGATACGCGCCATCTATCTAAATAGCAGGGCGTGTGTCAGGGTGGATGGAGAATACAGCGAGTATTTTAATGTGTACAAGGGTGTGAGACAGGGTTGCATAATGAGCCCATGGTTATTCAATATAATTATGGATCATTGTGTGAAACAAGCGAATCTGGAAGGGCATGGCATACAGATTGGAGAGAGAAAAGTCGGAGTTCTGCTTTATGCTGATGATGCAGTATTAATTGCTGATTCAGCTGCAGAACTTCAGGCAGTGCTCTCTAGTCTGAACCATGCTCTGTGTGCAAGCAAGTTGAAAATTAATGCAAGTAAGACGAAAGTACTGATTTTTGACAGAAGGGATGAAACTGAAGAATGCACTTTCATGTTGAATGGTACGAAAGTTGAAATTGTGGATGAATTTAGATACTTGGGAAGTTTGTTTGAAAAGAATGGAAAGATGACAAGAGAACTTGAGAATAGGGTGTGCAAGGGAAAGCAAGTGGTCGGTGCAATAGGAAGAATAGCAAAGAACAAGCGATTGACGATGGATCTGAGAATGGCGGTACACAATGGCATATTGTTACCGACTTTGATGTATGGAAGTGAAGCATGGACAGTGAACGATAGCGAAATGAGTAAAGTATGTACGGTGGAAATGAAGCATTTGAGAAGTATGACAGGAAAAACTTTGAGGGATAGAGTTAGGAATGAATGGGTAAAAAAAGAATGTAATTTGAAAGAGGATGTGAAAGCTAAAGTACAAAAGAATGTGATGAGATGGTTTGGGCATGTGGAAAGAATGAAAGATGATAGACTGACAAAGTATGTATACAAAGAAAGTGTGAAAGGAAAAAGAGGGAAGGGACGACCGAGAAAAGTATGGAGTGATCAGATTGAGGAGATTGTGAAGGAATGGGATATACAAAGTGAGCGTAAAAGAAGAAAATGCATGAAAAAGGTGATGGATATGAAGGAATTGAAAGAGGTATGTCAGGATAGGAAAAAATGGAGGCAACTCTGCAGAGGCTCTGGCCACCCCTAGCGGAATGGCGACAGAGTTACAGTTACAGTTACAGCAACATAATTTTACTCTTAGATTAAAATTCAGCGTAATTTTTTTTTTCTCATACATCAGTGGCCCTCCTTACTGTGCACCCATCCACATTTCTCTAGTGCTACCTGGCTTACCGCTCCTGAAATTACGCTCCGCTTGCCGCATTTCTCTTTTGAGAGCACTACATTCATTATCAAACCAGATGGCACTATTCCGCTCCCTAACACATTTAGTTGTAATGGGAGCATGCAAATTTATTAAACATTTCAGGGTGATATTATACAGCTCAACTAACCTGTCTGGGTGCATTGAGGTGTAGGTTTCCGGACAACAGATCGGTGAAAGTAATAAGTCATTTTTAAAGGAGTCCATATTAAGTCCGTTCCAGCACCTGGAGATAATCTTCCTGTACACTGGAACCGGTCGTCCGAGATTTAATTGAGTAATCACCAACCTGTGGTCCGATAAACCCACATCTCTCACCTCTGTTTTTGAAGGAGCATCCTCCTCTCTGGTGATGACTACATCCAGTAGTCCACCCGCATCATGAGTGGGAGCATCTACCCACTGTCTGCAGCCATAGTCCGCAAGCAAGGCAGTGAGAGTAGCACAATTGGTGTCATCTCTGCGCTCAAGCCTAACGTTGACATCCCCCACCAACAGAAAATCTCATTACGAGTTACCAAAATTTCAAACAGCTCCCGAAATTCGCGAAAAAACTCCGCAGTTACAGGCTTAGAGCCGGGCCGATGTACTATAGCTATAGTGAGCGCTACTCTGGAAGAGACCCGACACACAAGGCCTTCAAACGTCGTGAAAGAGGACATATTAATCCTCTCCACACGACATCCCGGGCGCACTAGCAACGCAACTCCGCCATGGTTGGTCCAGGAAATATTATCTGTCCCTTTTCCATGACGCGGCCTTGCCCGTGCTTCCTCAAGTGTCGCGAACCCCAGAGCGCGCTGTCTCTTCATGGCAGTTGAGTGGTAGCTCTCATGCCACGTCTCCGTCAGCGCAAGGATGCCAAGGTCATGGATTTTACAAATTTCATAAATATCATCAACCTTATTGGCAATAGATCTCGCATTCCAGCATCCAAGATTCATCTTCTTCTCCACGTTTTGTTGATGCCTCCCGCTGGTCAGCAGGGAGCGCGACGATGGAGGTGCCACTGAAGGTCTGGTTGTGGAAGCGGGATCCTTACATGATGCTGGAGAAACAGGAGTTGTCACTGATGCGACTGAGTAGCTCAGCCGTCGCCCTCCACGTTTCCTGCGTCTCACGCGCCTCCTCAGCACCATGTGTGGCCATGATTTGACACTTTTAGTACATATCGGCAAAGTTCTTGCAATAATATTATTCAGTACATGTAGTGGGTACCTCAGTACTGGACGTACCACTGGCTTTGGCACTTTGTAGCAAAGACCAAGCTCGCAAAAAGTCCATTTGATAGTATAGTTGGTAGAACGCTTGCGTTCATTTCCTACCAAGGGGGTCAGAAATGATTTCCTGCAGAAGCAGAAATAAGATAATATTTGAAATAAACACAGAAGTGCTTATTTCAAACCCAAAATAAAAATACCTGCAAGACTTGCTCGGCCTTCACAAAAAATAAAAACCAGCTGCCTTTCCCAGGAGCTGGAAAGCCCCCACTTCCCTAAATGAGATGTTTGAAGCGGCCCCTGTACCTACATGACAGTGATTGTTTCAAACCCAAAATAAAATACAGGGCTCCCCATGCTGCAAAAACTTGGTTCACTTATGCCAATGCCACCCCAGTTTCAGGGAAAAGCGACAGGAGTTGCAAGGTTTATGTTTATGTGAGGTTTGGTTTATTTTCTATGTTCACATGCTGCATGTGTAAGTGCGAACTTACATGCATTAAATATGAGCCTTAAATATCAATATATCTGCAACTTGGATTATAGATGGATTAAAGTTACTCAGCCTTCACAAGAAATGAGAACTCAGTCTCTTCGGGAGCTGGGAAACCCCCACTTCAATTGAAGTGGTTGGCGTAAGGCTGGCCCCTTACCTGTAAAAATAAATAGGTACCAATTGACACATGCAATCCCTTCGGGGATAACGTGACAAGAAGTTACACTTTTTGTGTAGCTTAGTTGCAAGTTGCGTAAGACAGATCACCTTAGCAATACAGGAACTCTTACAAATACGTTTTAACACTTAATTAAGTTAACAATTATATAAGTTAAAGTTTCTATTGCCGCTCCCTACATTAAGATTGGTATATTTATCGCTTGCTGAGTCCATTATAAGATACGGAATCACTGCATGGGGACATTCTTGCGCCACCAATATTAAAAATGTACAAAATGCTCTTTTAAAATTAATTGCTCCCATAAATGTGTATAACCAAAGGCAGAATATACCATTTTTATTCCAATCATTAAATGTCTTGCCTATTAAGAGTATTCTATGGAACATAATAATAGATATCAACAAATGTTTAATGATAAATATAAAAATAAACTAGAGCATGTGTACCAAACAAGATTTACATCTAACGAAGGATTATCTGTGCCAAAAATTAAATCAAAATGGACAAAGAACGTTGGATTACCTTGTGCCAAAACTATTTAATTTGTTGCCAATGGACTTAAAAAAAAAAAAACTACAAACATTAAAAAAATTATAATATCTTTGAAGATTTGGCTGGGAGAAAGAACTTTCTTATATTAATTACTTTAACTACATTTGTGTTTTTACTCTTCTCTTGTCTCCTATTTTTAATTTTAATTTATTTACTATTTCATATTTGCACTAAATACTAACGGTGTTATTCTTACTTGTCATATTTCGCCGTCGGCTTATCTGGCGACTAATTAGTATGGGTACAAAGCCGGACTAGACCTAATTTGAAATATTGATTCTCGTTCATGGTATAACGTAGGAACAGTTGAGCCTGCGACCAATTTTGGACGGCTGAAATTACGTCCGTTCAATGTCGTATTAAAAAAAAAACTGTTCTAGAGATGTCACTTTATAAATATTATTTAAAAAATAGGGAGTTTTCAGTCGTATTTAAATAATTATTAAAACAATAACCATTGACAATAACGAACAAAAAGATGAAAAATAAAAGCAAATAATCAATTTATAAATTTGTTATCAAATTTATAATTAAAACAACTTTGAAAACAATTGATTAGCCGAATGAATCCGTATATTTTTTGTGGATCGGGAAAAATAAACCAAATGTGGGGAATATGCGTTAGGGACGACCACACAAATATGGCCGCGGCACGTCTCATTGCTGACGTCACAATGGCGGACAGCTGATGGTTTTGTTTGTAAACAAATCAGATGTCGGCCGAAATTTTTATTTCAGAAGGGAAAAGTGTCTCATATGTGTTCGTAGAGTGTTAAATATCTTCTCCACTAATTTTAAACTATCTGCTTAACTACAGTTTTGTAAAATGTGTCATATTAAGAAATTTGCCGCGAGCCGTGATTCAATCTTTCAAATGATTTCTTTTGCTTCTTATTTTTTGTGTTTTGTGCGCCACAAAGTGACTGATTAGCAAAAAGGTGCTGAATTCTGTCAATTTGACCAAAATGGCAAAAACAAATCGCAAAACAAAACAGTAATAAAGCAAATATTTACGATTTAATATTAAATACGGCAGTGGCGTGCATTGCTTTTTAGCCATGGGTAGGCAACAATTTGGGATTTTCTCAGTTCCCATAAACACAGATATTAATTTATCGTAATAATGTGCTATTACATAATTATGTACCTACGCTACAGTATCAACGACTTCTGAAGCTCAGAACTATTTCAAATCAGTTTAGAATCGAAAGCTAACTTCGGTTTTACTAAGAAGGAGCAACTCCTTACAAGATATGAATGTTTTTTTTTTCAGAAGCTTATTTATTGGACAACAAAATTTAAGATACTTTTCGTCCGGTCGATAGCTCAGTTGGTAGAGTGCTTGCATTCTACCCCGTGAGCTCGGGTTCGAATCCCACCAAGGAGGGTGTGGCGAGTTGAACCTATTTGAACCTATTTATTTTTACAGGTAAGGGGGCCGGCCTTACGCCAACCACTTCAACTGAAGTGGTTGGCGTAAGGCTGGCCCCCTTACCTGTAAAAATAAATAGGTTCAACTCGCCACATGCGACCCCTTCAGGGATAACGCGGCAAGAAATTACACTAGATGTGTAGCTTAGTTGCGTTTTTTTTTCGTAAAATCCCAATTTTATAAATCTTTATACATTGGCTGCCATGTTAGCAATTTTCTAGGAATATATTTTTTTTATCTGTGAACTTTGCCATAAAACAAAAGGCTATTAAAGAAGAATCAATGTTTTATGTTGTTATTTTAAGTTCATTAAATATTTTGTTGCACAAATTTTCAGTACCTAGTCAGTTGAATTACAATTATTCAATACACACTGTTTTGTTTATTATTCGCGCTAACTATCATTTGCAATAACTCAAGTCAAGAATAAGGTAGGTACTTAATTGGAAGGCAATAAATCACTTTTAATATACTTCAATGGTTTTGTGCAATTTGTGAAAATAAAACTGTTTTTAAAAAACAAAAAAAAATCTTTTAAAAAATAATTTTCACTGTGTGAATACACAACTTTGAAAAGTCTAAAAAACACTTCTTTATTCTTATAAGTGGCTTCGATATGTTAACATTTAAAATTCATACCAAATGTATGCCCACAAACATATACGTGTAAGTTTGAGCTTACAAATGTTGCATGTGTACTTACAAATTAAAATCTAAAAAAGAAACATAAGACTTACCACTTTTATCGATCTCCAAACAGGGATAACTGTCAGCCTCAAAATAATTATTAAAAAAAAAAATGATATTTCACACCACAATTTCACACCTTTCAATATTTTTACTTTTTATCATTATT
Organism: Agapetus fuscipes; assembly: GCA_951799405.1. Classification (NCBI taxonomy): domain Eukaryota; kingdom Metazoa; phylum Arthropoda; class Insecta; order Trichoptera; family Glossosomatidae; genus Agapetus; species Agapetus fuscipes. The sequence goes on from OX637337.1 coordinate 14,202,566, forward strand.
TGTTTAGAAAAGAAACATTCAATTGAAAAAAGAAGTACGGAAAATTCAACTAATGACAAGACTTTTTTAGGTTAATTAATACTTCAAAGAAAATAATTACAACACACACACGCTGTTTTCAAAAATAATCACGAAAACACCCTTAATTTACATTATTTTAGCTTTTTTGTTTTGATATTCAAAAAGGAAACTTGAAAAAAACCCGAAATATATATTTTTGCAGCTCGTTTAACGTAACAAATAAATGTCAACAACTAAAGAAACTAACAAAAAACAGAAGGTACCTAAGCACATGGTACATATCTCTCACAATACCGCATAGCGGTGTCTCGTTCTTCTATTTACTCTTTCTAACGTATTGCGTTGTCCCTTTTTAGGTGTCGCCTTTTCGACATAATAATTCTGCGACGCTGTCGTGCACGCATTGGGAGAGTTTGTATGAGTACGCTATCATTATTATCATCATAATATATCAGTTCAACTAAAGATGGAACTGAAATATTATGATGATAATAATGTAGCGAGAGCTGTCCCGCTAGCGCTATCCGAGATGGGTGGAGTGGGGCGGAGTGTGGGGCGGAGTGTGGGGGAGAGAGGGGAAGTGAAGCAAAGTGACAAGCGGCCAAAGCGGCGGACAGATAATATTATGTGCTATACCGCGCGTAATTTGAATTTTTAAAAGAACAGAAGATGAATATTGTTGTATGAATATAATAATATAATAATATAATCTAAGTTGCAAGGATATATTCATTTAAAGCTCTCAGATGTAAGCCCACAAACCAACAAGTGTAGTTCGCGCTTACAAATGCTGAATGTGTACTTACAAATAAAATCCAAACCTCAAATGAACATAAGCCCCACAACTTTTGCCGACCTTCCCTGAAACAGGGGTGACATTGGCAAAGTGAACCATTCTTTACAGTATGGGTGGTCAGCCTCATACCAACCTATAAGTCAAGGAATATGAATAAAAAATTACATTTAAATATATAAAAGAACAAAACCTTACAAAGAAATCTATACAAAAAAAGTCAGAAATTTCCTATGCAAAAAATGTAGCAAATTAATACACCAACATTAGAAATCACCATTGCAGATTAGCCGCCACTTCTTCCTGTCCTTGCACACTTCTTTCATTTCATCCAGAGTCATAACCTTTTTCATGCAAGTCCTCCTTTTATTATGACTCTGGATATCCCATTCATTCGCTATTTCAGAAATTTGATCCATCCATACTTTTCTCGGTCTTCCTCTACCACGACATCCATCATGAATTGTGTGTTTAATTCAGTTCGGCAACAACTATTGAACTGTATGAGATGTACGCCACTGAAATACGGCAGTTGCCAAAATCGACCGCCATGTAAAACCGTCTCCGAGGCGGATTTGTACCCGCCTAAGTTTGCATACATTTGGAGGTTAGAATTGGGCGGGCGTTGAGCTCAGGACACGAGCCTAACTTCTTCAGAAATGTTCACGAATCAAAATTAAGCAAAACGTGGGCTCAACGGGCGACGAAAATGTCTAAGAATAACACCGTATGTCTTTTATTTTTTATTTTGATTGTTGCACCCGATGACAAACTGAAGATTTCAGTTTATCGGGGCAAAATTTTTTAATTTTAAGATTTATTATATCCTGTAAAATTGTAAATGAAATAAAAGCAAAAAAAAAAAAAAGTATAAAACACGCTTATTCAATTTTTTATTTATTCTCTTACATCACATGTTTTTTTTCTTTCAGAAAAAACCAAGGACTCAGATGAATAGGTACTTCATTGATGCCGATTTCCACATCAGGCTCCACACTAAGATACTGACTGTCTCAATTCCAACATTCCTATTACTGCTCCGTATACAGCATTGCATAAATACTCAATTATCACGTAGACCGAAAAAAAGGAAAATAGAACTACACCTTTAGTGACTGTTTTTGTTTTTGTATATCCTTTCTGTTTATGGGATGGCTGAGTGTTTACGCAGAGTACTGGCCGTTTATCCTAACTTAACACAATGTGACGACACTAAATCTAAATCTAAGCTGCAAAGATATGTATCATTTGAGATTCATATTAAATGCATTCCCACAAGCAGACACACATAATTTCGCGCTTACACATGCCGCATGTGGACCTACAATATAAAAAACCCAATCTCAAATGAACATAAGCCCTGCCACTCTTGCCGACCTTCCCTGAAGCAGGAGTGACATTAGCAAAGTGAACCATTTTTTACAGTATGGGTGGTCAGCCGCATACCAACCTATCAGTTATTGAATCAATGACACAGGTTCTGCAATTTGATTGTTGTGTAAACTTTAATTTACGCAAACCTTTCAAAAAAACAATTTCAAATTTTAGTTTTGCCTGGTCTAATTTTGTCAGGTTAGGAATTCTTGAAATTTATGGCAAAATAAAACCAACATTAACGTGAATATTTCAAATTGATATATTTTAATAAATAGAAATATATGTACAGGTGACATGCATTGTTTCAAAATATATATTTTCAAATAAAATAATCCTTGTTTTAATGTTTACATAATAAAGTACAAATTTTGTGACCTAGATTTGTTTGTTTTTTACAGGAAATTTCCAATCCATTATGCAGAGGAACCTAACTAAACAATAAGTTAAATTAAAATTGTATTATTTATAAATAAAACTAACAAAACATAATTCATTTATAATTAACTACAAACATTCACTGGAATGAAAATAAAATTCAAGAAAAATCTTCATTATGGCTGATCCACACGCTTGCGGCAAGCGTTTGCAAGCGCTTGGCAAACCAAACAGGGTTATCCACACGCTTGTGCGTGCGTCTGTGTGTGTTCGAATAAGCAAGCATGGCGGACGTCCAGCTTTTAGCTTTAGCATTTGGATTAACTTATTTTTATAAAAAAAAAAAAACAAAACGAAAAGAGAGAAACTAAAAAGAAACGAATAATTCGGCAGAGACGATGGTGGATGATCAAAATTCATAGAAACCGTACCGTACCAGAATGCGCGCGCACAAGTATGTGGGTGCCTGGCATGCGCATGCGCGAATTCCCTTTGACTTGCGTTAAAAAACAGACACTAGTCGGATCGGCAACAAGCCAAGCCAAATGGCTGTCCACACGCTTGGCTTGTAATGGCTTGGCAAGCGTGTGGATGCCCCATTAGAATATGCTTATCAATCATTGCAATCTATAAAAAAAACATACTTCAAAATGTGGTAGGTAAAAAAATACCTATAAAAACAAAGCAATTTAAAATATGGTTTTCAAAAAATTAAGGTTGCTTTACAATGGAGTCTCCACATTTCATCGGGGAAAAAATGTGATGTCACTTGGCTGAGTTGCTAGATACTTGTGTAAAGCTGCTACAAGCCTTAGTACCAAATCTAAGCACCACCATCCCGGCGCTTTTATCGATAAATAAAATAACACACTAGTGTATTTATCGCATTTGTTCTCGGATGCCATTGTACACATGCCTACAAGCCTAACTAAAAAACTAAACATGGTGAAAATTGGAACTAACGTCGCCATCTTGTAAAATGTCACTATTGACAGTTCAATGTGATGAAAGCTGAATTACTAAAATTTAAGACTTCTATTTATTATTTTGTTGAAGAAAAACAAGATAATACCCTTTTATTTTAGGAGTTGGAAAGCCGCAAAGCCATTACAGCGCCCTCCCTTAGCTGTCATCTAAATTCACTAATATCCGTGTAGTAACGTAAGTATTATGTATTTCACAGTGTCGTAAAATAAAAATATTCTGAATATCTGGATCCATTGTTTTATTTACTATGGGCAACAAACTGTGACGTCATCCAGGCAAAGTAAATATTGAATGTGCAGACTCCATTTTTTTTATGACGGGATTGTTTTTGTAAAAACATAAACATCTTAAAGTTACATAAGTATTAAAGAAATGCACAATAGGAATTCAATATTGAATACAAAATGGCAAGAGGATCATAACACAGTCAAAAATAAAATTTCTTACATTCTAAAACTATGAACCACATGCAGAGTTCCCCATGATAGAACAAACATGAACATGTGTGTCTTTTATTCCAAAATGCCAAACTCAGAATGCGGTTAAAACGGTGGATAAAGAATCGGCAAGTTTCAATGTATGGGTTTTAAAAACAATATATTTATATAAACATGTTTACTTAATGTATAAAATATGTTTATGTACAGACAAAATAGAATTATAATCTAGAGTTGGATGTAAATCAAAATAAAATGTTAACTGACTTGGCTAGATAATACACAATGTCAGAAGCCACGCGGTATAAAATTATTATATGTGGTTTCCCAGATGGCAACACTTATGTTCCAAATATGAAAATAAATTGAAATGTAAAAAAAAAAAAATCCTACAGTGGATTTTTAAATTTGGAACTCTTGGCTAGCAAACATCAGTCTTGTATGGCACTGCCGTCCTAGAAACCAATAACAAATGATTTATTTGCCATTTCCCTAGAAACACGGCCAGGTGATGACACAATTTTTTCTATGTCAATTCATGTGCGGAAACCATTACAGACTTTTTAAACTTTGTTCAAATTCATTTTATAGGAGGATTTTTTTCATTATGAAAGATTTTACTCTATCTCTAGATTATATATTTATTTATGTATTTTACACTTCATATAAAATATTTACACTTCAGCTTTCAAAATTTTAAATTCTCTATTTGAACTTTCATCTCTGAACAACATACTTTTTTCAATCCTCGAAAAAAATAAATAGATTTACAATCTCCAGCCATAATTATGTCAGTGTTGCTTCTTGTATTTTTACACAACAGTAATAAATAACAAAAAAATCTCTTACATCAGACATTCAATTATCATTTATACCTTTTATTTACGACAATAATACTTCAAATACTTTTTTTTACTTACATGACTTTGCTTCGATGTAGAATCATATTCTACTTTAAAAAATTACACCTTTGCGGTCCTTTAGCACTGCATATTTTTTTTATATTAAAAAACAGAATAATTTCAAATCAGAAACATGATAGGGGTCCAAGCATTTTGAAAACAAATTCTAGATTGCCGTCACTGATTAAAAACATCTCTTATCCAAAACTTATCCAGAAAAAAGTCCTGTTTAATTTCATTGCGTAATATTTCCAATGATAATTTGAGTAGGTAATGTCATTTGTTCAATAAGTGTAACATTCTCCTTAGATCACAAACATATTTAATTTTGAACAGGTCTGGCAGTCTCCACATATGTACCAAACATATAGGTAGATAGAAAGCGATAAAACATGACTATGTCTGATCAGCTGACCTTGCTGTCACATGATCTCCATACAATATTAAAAAAGTCACAATTCATATAAATATTGTACGGAGATAATTTGACAGCGAGATCAGCTGTTTATGCGCTGCTATCTTTAATTGCTTTCTATCTTCAAATAGATACAACACTGACGATCTATCGACACCTGTTGTCAGTTACCAGATTAAGCAAATTTTCTATAATTTTTACAAAATCATTTTAAAGATGTAATTATTTACTAACTATTCAATGACTGGAATTCATAATTTAAGCACTTAACATTTCTGTACCCTGAGTACAAAACATTGCATAGATCTTGCCCCAATTGCGCAAATCGAAAATGTATGGAATATATGACAGTACTCCTAGAGAGTGACTTTGTTTTTACACATATTTTCAATTTATCCAATGTTTCATACTAGGGCACTGTTATTTCCTGCATATATTGGAAAACGCACAATCTTACAATTTTCAGTCCTCAATACGTTTTACTTTTATTCATATTTTTAATTTGCACAATCATGAGGACTGAGGAGTTTACTCAATGTTTTATACTCGGGATATTGATGTTGAGATTTGCAATTTTGAGATCTCGTGCAAAATTTAGTTGAGATCTGATTATATTGTCACATTAGCAAGATGTTTAGTTCAAGTATGGGCTATTTAAAAAAAACCCCTGAGTCTCCAAATCAAATTCAAAAGTTGATTGAAGTATTCATACCTTGAGGCTTACATATTACCATGATCAACAAGCCCCAATGATATAACAGGCTATACAATAAGCCTCAATATACAACTACCAGACTCTGAGTATAAACACATGCATAAACTCCTCTCGATTGCATAAACAGAAATTATGTATGAAAAGCAAATCAATCTCTAGGGGTACTGTTGTATTTTTCTTACATTTTGTACGGTTTCTTTACTATCTCTATGCTCTCACACAAGTGTAGACAGTTCGTGTGGCTCCGCGGTGTGGTGACTGAGGTCTAGCGTGGCAGAGGGCACCCCCGGGGGGCTGGCAGAGGCGGGGGCGGGGGGACGCGGAGGCCTGGGGGGGCGCCCTGACCCCAAACCCACCAGGTCACCTCCCGGGGTGGGCGGAGTGCTGGTCGGCGGCCTGAAAGACAACAAATAAATATGAGTTTTAGGCTTGCACAACCGGCTGATAATGCTGGAGAGTTGCTATCCGGGATTTGTTGCCTTGGTTTGTGGGAGCTGGAGCTTTCGGATAATTTACCCATGTCTACGATGGGTTTCTTCTAGCGTGAAAGTGAGATGATGAAGATGATTTTAATGAAATGGTCAAGATCATCTTCATCATTTCACTATCACCCTGAAGAAGCTCATTGTAGACATGGGTGAAACGTCTGGAAGCTCCAGCTTCCAAAGACCACGGCAACAGATCCCGGAAAGCTACTCTCCAGCATCAAATAAAAAAATAAACAATGACTTATTTTGCCTAAATTGTGGTATGAGAACGGGGTGAGGAGAGATGCAATACAGCTTCTCCAGGTGTAAGGTTGGGGGACAGCTGCAGGGGACAGGAGGAATTGGAGGCCAGAGCTCAATTTGGGCTGTAGTTTCATAAAAGAGAAACTTATTTTATAATACTATGAAGCTGGCAAAAAGCTGCATACAAAAATAATAACTGCCAACCTGCTGAAAATCACAACATGCAATTAAGCTACACAAATAGTGTAACCACTTGTCGCATGCTCCCTGAAGGGTTCACATGTGGTGAGTGGAACCTATTGATTTTTAGGTAAGAGGCTAGCCTTACTTTAACCACTTCAGTTGAAATGGAAGTTTACAAGTTTCTGACGGGGCTGGAACTCATTTATTGAGAACGCTGAGTAAACCTTGCCGGTAGTAATGTTTATAATAATATGTTATTAATTCAAAAATTTATCTGGGTAGATAATAAAATATTGTAACATATGAAATAAAAAGAAATCATGGTTTATGTTCCTGTGAGATTTGGGGTTTTATTTTGTAAGTATACTTGTGAAAGTGCATTAAATACGAGCCTTTCAAATGTCAATATATCTTTGCAGCTTAGATTATTATAGACGTCTCTCTTACACAATTCCAATTTACAATGTTAGGGATCAGCTTGTAGTGCTTTCTCTAAAATACTAATTAGTATTATAAGGGAAAAAAAATAACATAGTATTTACCTGATCATATAAGGAGTCTGGTTCATCAGTATATTGATGGGGTGATGATGTGAGGAGTACGCTGTGCTGTTCATGAAGCTGTTCCCGTGTGAGGCGTGGCCGTTGGGGATGTGGCCGTTTGGTCCATGGCCATTAGGCAGGTAGCCGTTGCTCATGTTTTGCGGCAGAGACAGCAAGGGCGGCGCCTCCTGCGCAGACATCTGCAGCGCCTTTACCGCATTGGTCTTCTCCTTCTGCCACACAAACACGTTGTGCACCATGGCGCACCCGCAGAAGATAATGCCCAGACCAATGAAGGCCGAGGTCACGATGGCCGGCGTGGAATGGAACTGGATGAAGGTGTACAAGATGATCCCTGGAATGATATATCGCAAAGAATTAGTAATGTAATTGAGCTGAGATTTTTTTTTTCAGTAATCATAAGTTCACAAATAGTTTACAGATAAGGCTAGCCCACACTGCACACCCTACCAGTTGCTGCACTGTAAGATGGACTATTCAAAATATTTTATCTTGGAGAAAGGTCATTTTTTAAGCTGGGAAAATAACAAAGTAGACATGGATGGAAGAATTCAACCCAAAATAGATTTAATTATTCTTACTATATGTCACATATTTGTAACCAAGAATTCAATATTCTAGAAAAAGAGTGGATAACACTATGAGGTCCGCACGTGAATTGGCATACAAATATTTTGTTATTGGACAATTAATATAACATCTACGTAAGTAATATACATGATTTTATAAATAAAAAATAAAATGAGAACTTTTATACAGTACTATGAGGTACTTGTTATTACTCTGATAATATTGTCTATGCATTTTGAGAATGCAGAACTGAATAAAGACAACAAAACTTGTAGGTAGTTGTGAGTGCAGACCTGTCAGGAAGACTGGGATGGAGATGAAGAATCCTCCCACGGCACACACCCTGGTCACCGCCGACTTCTGCAGGTACTTATTGGTTCTGTAACAAATAATACAAATATAAGGGTACATGATGTATTCAACAAATCATTGACTGGTTTGCATGTGATTGTGATATAATAGAAACGTAATTAAGAAAGTGATTATATTTTTTGTTTTTGCCTCATTTTGAGTGTGACCCATCCGCCAGGGAACCCTAAAGACCTTAAACGACTCCGCCATCAATCCTCATACTGAGCCCTTTAAAGCTCCTGTATTATAGAAAACAGCAATTTCATTCAAAAGGTGAACTACTAACTATTTACCCGGAGCATAAAATACTGTGTAAATTCCCCTCGATCCCATAAATAGAAAAGTGCATGGAAAATACACCAGCACCCTTCTGGCCGTTACAGACTACTGACTAGACGCATTCTGCCATCATTCTACCCAGTTTTTTGTATGAAAGCTTTCACACAGTTTTTCCGGTAATACATACACAATCCGGGTAGAATGTGTTATTAATGTAAAGGTCCTTTATGAGTGACCTAGTTTTAATATATTTTGTCCTATTTACACCATTGAGGAGAGTTTATGCAATGTTTTATACTTATGGTACTGTGACCTCTCAGGCTTCTAATTTTCACAAATGTTTTCAAAAACAAATTGACAAAAGAACCGGAAGATTCACCTTTACTTCACTGTGTATGAGAAACAGCTGATAATATGATGAAAAATGAAAATGCAATGATCGGAGGACATTTCAGCTGAAGAAAATGTGACAGTGGGTGACAGTTAGAAATCCCCAGTCTATGGGAATAGCCGTTTTTGTGTGTGTCACACCCTCCTAATCATGAATGAGATATTTTATTTTGTCATGTAAAAAAAAAAACAAAAAAAAATTTATCCTCATATATATATATAGGGAATAGCCAAGATGATCAGCAGTGGACGGAAACACAAAAAAGGTTGGAAAAGAAGTCACATAATATCCAACTGTTTTTTAATGTCATGTTCCTTGACTTATAGGTTGGTATGCGGCTGACCACCCATGCTGTAAAAATGGTTCACTTTGCCAATGTCACCCCTGTCTCAGGGAAGGACGGCAAGAGTTGCAGGGTGTATGTCCATTTGAGATTTGGTTTTTATGTTGTAGGTTCACATGAGGCATGTGCAAGCGCGAACTTGTACGTGTCTGGTTGTGAGAATGCATGTAATATGAATCTCCAATGTAACATATCTTAGCAACTTAGATTAGATTAGATTAGATGTGACTGGTCCGTAGTTCAGTGGTAACACTTCGGACTCGTGAATGGAAGGTTGTGGGTTTGAATACCAGCGGAGCACAAAAAATATGCCATTTATATTTTCAAATTTGCTCTTCGCTGGGTTGAAAAATTCATAAACCTTTTGTTATGTTATTTTAAATAACATATTATAAAAAAACAATCCCGAAGTGTGCAGTGTGTGTTTGTGGGCCGAGCGGAGCCGAACGGTCACGGAAGCGGCCGAACTGCACCGTATGAACTAATCAGGCCGTCGTTCGTTAGTTCCCGGCAAGATGTCAACCGACTAAGACGTCAGCGACCAAGCACCGAGCGGTGCAAGAGGGGGCACTACAATGGAGCTCCCTCCCCCCCCCATCTACTTGGATTTCCTGCCAGCAAGGCACCCGCTTTGTGGACCAGAGGCATAGGAGCGCCCACCCAGGGGCTTCCACGTGTGGAGGCGTCCGCCTCGTGAACCGCCGCTAGCCTGGGGCGCTGCCCCAGGCCTTCCGTTTAGAACTCCAGCCAACGGAATAGGGAGTGTTCTGGTGACAACCTGTAGGTCTGGCCAATCCCTTATTTCCCCTTTTCCCCCCCATATTAGTACAGTAATAAACCCTTATTTGTTCATGTTAACTTTATCTTTTAATTATAAAACCCTTCCCAAAGTACAAGTGAGCAACCGAAAGAAAGACCCCCACGCCCTGAGAGTGATGCTGATGAGAGCTAGCCGGATGTAAGTATCCTGAAGATACCTTTCCATCGAAACATAACACTGGCGCATCCAACTGGGATTCTTTCGATATTGCGAACTTTTATTTTGGAAATTGTTTTGTGAAGCTCTGTTTTTTTAGTGTATTTTTTGCTTTCATTGTGACGTCATATGTTTTCTTGCTTTGATTTTAGAATGAATTGTTTTTGTTTTGATTGCTTTTGCATTTTGCTGTAATGTCCTTTTGACGATTAAAAATTATGATAGAATTTTTATATCAATATAAATTGACATGCAATCTTTGAGAAGCCTGAAAAATAGATCATTAAATCTTTTATCATTTGCTAAGAAACCTCGTCATATTTTAATTTTTTATGCCAAATTTCATTTTTTCTTCAACATTTAGTATTTCTGTCTATTTTGATTCTAACACTATTTTGGTCGCTTCCTTTTTGTTTTTTGCATTTGCGTAAATGTGCTTTGACGATTTAAAATTCTGTGAAATTTTAATATCAATAAAATGTACATGCATTTTTGAGAATTCATTTGAGAAAGCATCATTATTTTGTTTTATTTTTTTCACAGAAATCTAGCTTTGTTTATTTTACATAAGTACCTACCTAGAAATTGATGCATTATTTGTTGCTAGGCAAATAAACTTTCACTTTATGTTTTTTTTCATAAAAGCTTTTAACAAACTTTTTTCCACATTAAAGGATTCTCAAAAGTATTTTATTTAATGTAAGGATTAAGTGTTTGGTAATTCATGATGTTTTTTCCCCCATTTGGTTTTTTAATGTGCTATTCTCAAAAACATTTTAAAATAATATTTTTTTTCGGGGTAAACTGGTGATTGGCTCCTTTCGAAAATTTACTACGAACTATGGCTATTCTGTTGGCTGCTATTTGTAAATAATTTTATAGATTAGCTTTAGGTACTTTTGTGTGTTGTCAGGGAACATTGAACTCGTTCCAAGAACCCTCAAATACGATAGAGGATTGTAATTTTTGTAAAAAGGTAGCTTAGGATTCATTTGAGTTTAATATTTACGATGGTTTTATTTCTTGCAAGCCAATAGCATATCACTTTTGTGCGATGTTTGACTGATATACGGGTCACTTGGAGAAATGTAAACTTGAACGGTTCTCAAAAAACATCGGAGAAATTTTGTTTTATAGTGTACAAATAGGTAATTTAGTTAGAATTAGATTATAGATTAGGATTTCTTCACTACATTTGTTTTTATGTATGTAAATATCTTGAACAGTTTTTTTTGTGTAAAATTTCAATGGTTTTCCGAATTAACCCTTTGGAAAAAGATTGAATAATGAAGTTTCTTTATTCTTCTAAAAAATGAAGTGGCGCCATTGAGAAAGAGTGGGAAAATGTGGTCCTTTGGGCAAGGGAAGCCGTTTTCCGGGATTCTACTTTCGTAGGTCCGTTTGTGGATTTTCCACGGTATGTTGATGTAGGGATGAAATTATCACTGCTTTGAGTGGAAATTGATGTAAGGGGAAGAAATGCTGGCCTTTTTCTTGGAAAAGGGAGCGCATTTTCTTGAGATTTTACGTTTCGTAAATCTGGGATCTGATATGCACTTTTGTGTATAAGATGACACTTAAAGCCTTGTTCATTTTGTCGAAGTAGGAAAATGTCTGTGAGTACAGACGTGTTTGAGGCTCGAAAGAGCCGGTGTATTTGTAATATTTTGTTTGTGTATTCCATATTCACTTCAAGATGTTTTATATGGAATGTTCCACTCTTTTTCGAGTGAGTTCGTAGTGGATTTTACGCACTAACATATTAAATGTTTTGAGCGAGCTTGGATGTTGTCTCTATTTGTATTTTTTTTGTATTCAGCTCAGAACTTATTGTTATATAATAGTCGACTCCTGTAACGAGTTATGACTTGGTTAATATAAGTACCAGTGTAAAATATGTTTTGATTGCTGTGATTATTATTTATTGTTTAGAGTTTTCGACATGTTTTGGTGAAGAAAAAAGGCCTTGTTACAAGATCGCTTTTAATCCGCGTCTTGTCGGTTATTGGAACCACCTTGAAATTTCCCAAACCTAATCGATAATTCTCACAGCCACCAGTTTTCTTCTTCCTTCTTTCTGGTGTGTTGATAGGACAGAAGGATGTTCCTGTAAATCCCCTTTCCCTTTTTGTGTTCCCATAAAATTTTCAATTTTCTTAATGGCCAAAGACCTTGTGTTGTGTGTGAAGACTGTTGTGTTGCTCCTGGTTTTCTTTCTTTATTTTTGTGAGAAAGGGGAATGTTATGTTATTTTAAATAACATATTATAAAAAAACAATCCCGAAGTGTGCAGTGTGTGTTTGTGGGCCGAGCGGAGCCGAACGGTCACGGAAGCGGCCGAACTGCACCGTATGAACTAATCAGGCCGTCGTTCGTTAGTTCCCAGCAAGATGTCAACCGACTAAGACGTCAGCGACCAAGCACCGAGCGGTGCAAGAGGGGGCACTACAATGGAGCTCCCTCCCCCCCCCATCTACTTGGATTTCCTGCCAGCAAGGCACCCGCTTTGTGGACCAGAGGCATAGGAGCGCCCACCCAGGGGCTTCCACGTGTGGAGGCGTCCGCCTCGTGAACCGCCGCTAGCCTGGGGCGCTGCCCCAGGCCTTCCGTTTAGAACTCCAGCCAACGGAATAGGGAGTGTTCTGGTGACAACCTGTAGGTCTGGCCAATCCCTTATTTCCCCTTTTCCCCCCCATATTAGTACAGTAATAAACCCTTATTTGTTCATGTTAACTTTATCTTTTAATTATAAAACCCTTCCCAAAGTACAAGTGAGCAACCGAAAGAAAGACCCCCACGCCCTGAGAGTGATGCTGATGAGAGCTAGCCGGATGTAAGTATCCTGAAGATACCTTTCCATCGGAACATAACACTTTCCCAAAGACCAGTCATCAAAAATTTAAAAAAAAGATTGATCCCTAAGTGTACTCAGCCTTCACAAGAAATGAAAACAAGCCCCGCAGGGAGCTGGGAAACCCCCACTTCAAATTAAAGTGGTTGGTGTGCGGCCAGCCCCGTTACCCGTAAAAATAAATAGGTCCCGAATTGCAAGAAGTTACACTATATGTGTAGCTTAGTTGCGTTTTTGCAGCAATTTAAAAATAAAAATATTGTACATAGCAGTCTTTTGCGGAAATAATTGATTTCAAGGCGTATCAAACATTTTACAAAATGACCAATTATTTTGTTTGACTGGACTGCGTGGATGGAAAATGGTACTTGCACTATTATTACGGAAGGAGTGAATAGGAAGATGTGTTTCTTTAAAAATGCAATTAAGTAAAGATGCGTCTTAAAATACGTTCAGTTCAATTTCAGTGTGTGTTTGGATAAAAGTAATGTGTAAAATTTTATTAATAATGAGTCATGTGAAAGCCAAAACTTGGAGTAGCAGCCGGGAGTTTGTGGCGTCACATGATAAATTATTTATTCGAATTTTTAAACAAAATATTGTGTTTTGCAACAGCCGGCGCGGCGGTTGCAGTAAAATGTAAGTCAATTTTATTTTTCCACAGTAATTGTTATTGTTCGAGATTTTATTTACTACTGTTTTTATTGAAATTTTTAAACTATTTGTTTTAATTTTTACTTTCTTGCTATAGCTGAAGGCTATAAAGAAAGTATTGATTTGGTGTGAAATTTTCTTTTCGAGGTTTTCACGGAAATGAGTTGTTCTGGTGCAGGAAATGCCAAAAAACACTATCTTTCAAAAACGTCCGTCTGTATGTATGTATGTATGTATGTATAAGTGTCACTTTCCAAAGTATTAGACCTAGAGATACCAAATTTTGGCTTTATCGACTTTTTTGGACATGTATTAAGTATGAATAACACGGCATTACACCAACTTGAAAATCCAAGATGGCTGCCATACAAAAAAAACATAAATATGCACTTTTCTCAAAAACAGCTCCAAGATTTTTTCTTACATTTTCAGAGTTGCCAACAATTAATTTTTAACTAAATAAATTAGTTATGGCAACACTCTTGCTAAAATGTGTCTATGGGTTGCCATAATAAAAAACAAACGATTGTGATTTTCTCGAAAGTCAAAGGGTTATTAAATATTATAGACAACATAAATTTCTACAAAATTATAAAAAATTTTTTTTGAAAAAATTAAAATAAAGCACTATTTACACGACCTGAAATTTTAAATCTTAAGTATATAAAAACCCATTAAAATGAAAAATATTTCAATTTGTTTTAGATTTGATAGAAAGAACAAGTTTATCACTTTAATTCGTAATATTTTTTTTTTACTTTTTTGAAAATTCAAGATGGATCGAAGAGCTAAAAATTTTAAATGCGATTTTCTCAAAAACGGCTCCAACGATTTTTCTTAAATTTTCTGTGCATCCGTTTATAAAATAGTGCTATCTAACAATTATAACGATTGTTTCGTCATAATCTCGGTTTAGGGAGTTGCCATACAAAAGAAAAAAATATATAGAAAAATTCTCGGCAGTTAGAGGGTTAATAAAAAAAATAATGTTCTACAAATGTTAGACAATAATGATAACTAATATATTGTTATCATTATTTTTTCCAAAAAGTGAATCAGAAGTATAGCCGCCATATAAAGTGAAAAATTTCCATACAAAATGTATTTGCAATTTTCTTGGTAGTCAAAGGGTTAAAATTAGATAAGAGGCTGCGACTCTTAAAATTTTATAAATACCAATAATAATCAGTCATTACTTTTTCAAAATATAACTAAAAAGTTTACCCACCATACAAAGTCCTAGTTTGCATACAAAAGGGTTCAATGACCATCTATAATAGTCTAGACCAGGCCTGGCCAACCCGCGGCCCGCGGGCCGCATGCGGCCCGCGGTCATGTGTGACGAAAAATAAAAATGAAATATAATAAAAATAAAAATAGGGCGTCTATAACAGACGTAAATCTGGAAAACCAGTTAAGGTGTGTAACTTCAAATATTGAAATACCTAGATTTAGAAAAATTAAGTAAGCGAAAAGAATCTCAAATCTTGCACTGAAAGGAGAAGTCCCTGATAATTGGTTTTATTTGTAATATTGTTTTGAAATGAAAAATTAAGAATTTTTTCCTCTATGAAGTTAAGGGTTAATTAATAATTTTCATTGTTAAAATATTTTTCTATTGTTGAATTTTTTTTTATGTTGTTTACTACATAAATACATTTTTTGTTGTTGGTTCAATGCGTGTTTTCTTTTCACATCTGGTTGTGGTTTCGTTTATTTATATATTTTTTTTTTGTAAAATGTTTGTATGTGTGGCCCTTGGGGAAATTTTAGGCCATCAATGCGGCCCGGGGTGCAATTTGGGTTGGCCAGGCCTGGTCTAGACTCTAAATTCTAGAATCTACGTTGCAAAGATATATAAACATTAAAAATTCATATAAAATATTTATATTGCTATTTCCGTGGATCGATGGCTATTTCCATATTGTACGAGTATGCATGTACACACCGCGGTGGAATAAAATTGATTTATTATTGATATATTATGTATATTTCTATTGAAACGGCATAAGCTGGTAGATGATTCTAGCTGTACATACGTCATACAGTGGGTAAATTTATGCAAGAAAGTCAAGTGCAGACTATGGTCTATGTGCAATTTATTTTATATCCTATTAAAACGTCGTTTTTGCACTATTTTTATATAGTTATCATCGTGTCATGTGATAGTTGACTAAAATTGCTTGATTTTTTTTGAGAATATTTTCATTAGAAAAACAGCCAGGAGTCGAACAATAATATAAACGTCAATTAAAGAATCGTCTGATAGAAAGAATTGTCCGGTCGATAGCTCAGTTGGTAGAGTGCTTGCAATCTACCCCGTGAGCTCGGGTTCGAATCCCACCGAGGAGGGTGTCAGAAATGATTTCCCATTTAGGTGTTTATTTAAAACCCCATAATAAAAATACCGGCAAGGTTTACTCAGCCTTCACAAGAAATGAGTACCAGCCCCCTCGGGAGCTGGGAAACCCCCACTTCAACTGAAGTGGTTGGCGTAAGGCCGGCCCCCTTACCTGTAAAAATAAATAGGTTCAACTCGCCACATGCGACACCTTCGGGGATAACGCGGTAAGAAGTTACACTATATGTGTAGCTTAGTTGCATTTTTGCGTCTATTATTGTCCCGTAACGTACAAAACCATTCTTTCGATTCTCAATATATTCTCAAAGTAATACAAAGTACTTACGTTTAAATAATTACACAACTTTTGAGAAGCCCTGCGTGTGTCAGACAAGGCGTCAGCCAGCGTCAGCCAATGCGAAGTACAAAAGTAAAAGTAAAAATATACTCCACTGCAACAGACAGTCCTATTCAAACTGGACAACCAACTAAGTGCGCTCTAAGATCTATATTTGATTCAAATAATTCTGGGTGGGTTCTAGCCTCCTTTATCAACCAAATACAATTTAAGTGGTAATAGCTAGATGAGCTGGTGACGCATTAGTACCATTCCCCTGAGGGGTAATGGTTACGCGTTGCCCCTCCATGAGCATTCTTCTTCATAGAAGTGGAACAAAAATCATGTGAAATGAACATGAAGCTATATGGAGCTGTCAGGTTGGAGAGGTTGTGGAAGAATGGGATATACAGAGTGGAAAAAGGTGATAGATCTATAATAATCTATAATCTAAGATGCAAAGATATATTAACATTTAAAGCTCATATCAAATGCATGCCCACAAACAAACACGTGCAGGTAGTTCGCGCTTACAATTGCTGAATGTGTACCTACTTACAAATAAAAAAATAAAAATATCCAAACCTCAAATGAACATAAGCCCTACAACGGCTACAACTTTTGCCGACCTTCCCTGACACAGGGGTGACATTGGCAAAGTGAACCGTTTTTCACAGTATGGGTGGTCAGCCTCATACCAACCTATAAGTCAAGGAAGATGCAATGGATAATAGTCTAAGAGCTAGACGTATGAAACCTTACCTCATCGACTACCAGGCAGAGACATGGTCAGGCTGGTAGTTTGCATCGAGTACATGATTTTTTCACAGATCTGCCGTTTCCTATCCTGGAGCGTTTTGGATGCGGCCTCTTCAAAGAGGCCCAAAAAATGGTGCAAACTACCTCATCGACTACCAGGCAGAGACTAGTAAAAACTAATGCTCCATATTAATTACCTGCTTTTTGCATAAAAAAAATATTCCAAACCTGGAGCGTTTTGAATGCGGCCATTTTTTTGTAAATTATAAAAAACGATCTTTTGAAGTTAGTTGTATGAGCCATGGAAATAAAGTAAAAAAATATGATATTACATACATTACTTGTAATAAGAGGATAAACATACTACAAATTTGTATTTCCAACCCTTGTTGTTCAGGAGAAAAAGAGGTAAAATGTTATTTTTTACAATATATTTTATAACTCAAAAACAAAATAAAAAATATGATATTTTTGTACGTCAAATATAAGAACATAAATTTTTATACAATAATAACCTCTTACATATTCTTGCTATCTACTGTAGTTTCAGAGCATTTTCTAAAAAACTTTACGGCAGTTCCCGTTTTTGGTTCAAAATTCGGTTTGAACGCCTTAGTATTTTATTTTAAAATTTTTAAAAAAATACCATCACCTAGAAGATAAAATTTCCTTTAAAATTGTATGAAAATTTACTCTTTTATTGTGAAAGGATTGTATGTTATAGAGGTTTAACTTTTGTAACGTATTTTGATGGTTGTATATAAGTACTTACCTATCTAGCACGAGTATCTGCGTAATATTATGATGATTTCATATTATCATCATAATATCACGCAAAATATGTTACCACAAGATTAACCGCTATTCTGTTCAAACCTTTCACGATAAAATAGTTTATATCCATACAGTTTTACAGGCAATTTAATCTTCTAGGGGATGGTATTTTTTATATATTTTTACAATCAAACACTAAGGCGTTCAAACCGGATTTTGACCAAAAAACGGGAAACGCTGTAACGGTTTTTGGGAAAATATTTCACTTCAAACTCTATTTTCTCTGAAACTATAGCAGATAGCAAGAATATGTAAGAGGTCATTATTGTATAAAAATTTATGTTTCTATATTTTACGTACAAAAATATCACAATTTCTATTTTGTTTTTGAGTTATAAAATATATTGTAAAAAATAACATTTTACCCCTTTTTCTCCTGAACAAGAAGGGTTGAAAATACAAATTTGTAGTATGTTTATCCTCTTATTACAAGTAATGTATGTATTATAATATTTTTTTACTTTATCTCCATGGCTCATACAACTAACTTCAAAAGATCGTTTTTTATAATTTACAAAAAAATGGCCGCATTCAAAACGCTCCAGGTTTGGAACATTAATTTTTGTGCTAAAAGCAGGTAATTAATGTGGAGCATCACCTCTTACTTGTCTCTGCCTGGTAGAAATGAGGTAAGGTTTCGTGCGGCCGGCTCTTACACTATAATGGATATTAACGAAGTGAAAGAGGAAGGAATGTAGGCAATTCTGAAGAGGCTTTGGCTACTCCTAGTGGAACGGCCACAGCTAATTTTATAATCAAGGGCGAAATTTTGAGAGCAACTCTAGCAATCGAGAATTTGAGCAATCGAGAATATTTTTTATACCAACACATCCACATATATGGCCAACCCTTACCGTCGAGAGCTTGTATCACTCCTTTGTTCTTCTTTTCTACAAACTGTGTACGCACACAAGTAATAAACGAACGTTTCTCTTTTTGTTATGTATCTTCCTCGCACTTGCTTATTTTAAATGCATCCGCCGCTTCCTCGCAGTATGGAAATAGCAATATTTGATATTATTGTTGCTTTATATTCCGTACATTCCATTGGCGATTGTTACTAACGGTCACTTACACCTGTCCTTATCTGCCTGTCTCTCTCCCTTACACCACACCCACATATATCTGTCTCACGTGAGGGCAGCTGTCCTGGATATGACTACATAATATGCGTTTGATGGAAAGACGGCAATCTAAGATATTTTCTAAAATTATATAAATACATGAAAACACAGAACATGAAATGCCCTACGTTTCCACACATTTATCTCATTTTTGGAAAAAATCTCCTAGATTGCCACTTTAGTTCTAAACGCCCCGATTATAATTATTACTACGTAGGGCTGACGTGAAGGGCTGCGATATACAGGAACGATGAATAACTAATAGTGGAGTTTGGCAAGTTTTCAATGACAGCAGTTGGGGACGATTATCTGTTTCAATCGCATAATTTGTTTCAATTCGGTTTATCTTCTGTGAGTGCCTAGGCAAGTAGTACCTAAGTACGAGTACATACGACGGTTACGATACCCGTGGCAAAGGCTCCGCGGTCCTGCGCGGCCAGGAACAACTCCTCCACACTCTCATCCAGGTTCAGCCTCTTACATTGCACAGCCACGACGTCTGCCCTCTGCCCTCTGCCAGCTCCCCGGCGTTCCTCTATCTTGCCTGACATCATCATCAGTTGCAGAAGGTGGTACTTTGCTCCGTGCAATATATTATGTCTAAATATGGTTGAAATTTGCAAACAAGAAACAGAATAAAATCGAGCAAATGAAGATGAAACTATAAAAAGGAAACAAAGAATTTGAAGATGAAAATAATCCTTTAAAAAGTATGCCCTTAGCCCTTATAAATGACTATAATTTCTGCGAGGAAATCTGATCACTTCTAAATCTAATCTAAATCTAAGCTGCAAAGATATGTATCATTTGAGATTCATATTAAATGCATTCCCACAAGCAGACACGCATAATTTCGCGCTTACACATGCCGCTTGTGGACCTACAATATAAAAAACCCAATCTCAAATGAACATAAGCCCTGCAACTCTTGCCGACCTTCCCTGAAGCAGAGGTGACATTGGCAAAGTGAACCATTTTTTACAGTATGGGTGGTCAGCCGCATACCAACCTATCAGTCAAGGAACTTCGGTACAGAAAATAAGCTCCATTCACAACGTCCACTGAAGAACTGTTAGTGTGAATAAAAAATACAACATACTCCATCACATCACAATATAAAGAAAGATTTAGGGAAGAAGGAATAAAAGACGCCGAAGATATCGTAGCTGTTATTAAACGCTTACATCCTTATTAAAAGCTGCAACATCTAAATAAAGTGAAAACAACATTCGCGTTTCAAATTAGTGAAATCAAGTACATTTCGATAAAAAATATTCCTTTCATAGAGGAAAAATAGAAGAGATTCATTGAATACTTCTCGAGGAGCTGTCTAGTTTACTTGCGATTCTGAACATTACAAAAGCGTCTATAAATTCATTACTTGCATTATTCCATGAAGAAGATTTCTCGTTCAGACTCAGATCAAGTTTTGAGTAATTTTAATTTGAAACTGATCTAATTGGTACGCGGCCCGTTAGATGTAAATAATTAAATACACTGAATATAATTCTAACTACTATTCGCACTATCGATACAATTGATTATTCAGCAGATTTATTATCTGTTCCCATGAAAAATAATTCAAATTACGTACAATATTACGGAATTACGTACATTATTATTTCCACTAATTTTCTGTATAATTAAAATGAAATGACCTTCGCTGTCAGCCTCATATCTAGGGAATGTTTGTTTTGGCTGTTTTTCATCCAAAAATTATGTTTGTAAATGAATAAAAAAAGATGGTTAAATATCAGGGATGATCTTCGAATTCGTTATAAGCTGAACAACGTTTTTGTATTGGGATGGACCTTATCTGTATCACCTCATCTAACTGACCGACTTTTGTCCCACATTGTTGTTTCTAAAACTGCACCCTAGTCCTGAGCTGAATAAGCCTTGCAACTACTATGATTGGGATTTGCGTTCTACCACCTGAGATATTGGCCGAGTATTCCTGTTTACAATTACTTTGAATAGTAACGTCCATTGCTGCATTGCATAATGTGAATTGACAAAGCAGATCGAGGTCAGGTTTTGTTGTAACGGAAGATGTGTCGATATGAGAATTGGTGGAGCGCTGAGAGGTTATCAATATTGAATAACTGGACTGTGTGGAAGGGACAAGCGCATGGCATGCTACTCGCATCATTATACGGATCGAGCTGGACAGTGGACACTGCACTGTGGACAAGGAATGCCGCTTAACCTACTTATCTTTCGGTGGGAGCATAAGACAGAACTACCTCAAGTATTTACTTGAGTTTTAACTGTGCAAACCGAAGTTTGGCCGAGGTAATAAGATATAAATTAACTAAAAAATCATCATCACCTATCATTGGCGGATCTTAGCCTCCTGAAGGAGTAACCTCCCCATCACCTCTCGCCGCCAATTAGTTACCAGAGCTCGCAAGTCCCTTTCCACCCCGTCGCTCCATTTCAGCTTTGGCCTCCCGACATTTCTTCTACGTCTGGGTTTTGTGGAGTAGATTCTTTTTATTGTTGACTTATCGTTCATTCTTTTGACGTGTTCCAAAAACCGGAGTCGGCATATTTTGAAATGATTGGTGATATGCTCATCTCGGTACAATACGTGCAGTTCATGGTTTTACCTACTTTGCCAGACTGACGTTTTGGGGCCATAAATACGGTTCAAAATCTTCCTCTCAGACCATAGAGTTCATTAGTATGTCAATGTCTCAGGCTCATTAGATAAAAAAAATATATTTACTTTGGCCTTCTCGTGTCATGGAATGCTTTTTTCCCGCAGATGTATCTCCATTTTACTCTGACTTTGCTTCTTCTGTTTCTACTTCTACTATTTCTACAACTCTCTAATACTAGTAGGTACTTTTTTCACTTACTCGACTTTCATCGCTGTATTTATTCATGAATTCACAATGTAACTATTGTGATGAATAGTTTGTCGTATGTACCTATATATGTGGCTGACAGTTTTCGAGCTTCTTTTTTACTAGATGGCGTGAAAGGGGAAGAGCTGAGGTAATAATACCAGGATTTAATAGTCGTATTAGCGATGCAAAATGGCCGACAGTGTTACTGAATCACGCAAGGAGTTCAAATGCAAGAACGGAAACCTTACAAAGACTAAAATGATATTATTCTCATGCAAATTATGCGAGCAAATAAGGAAAACCTGCAGCGTAGAAGACATCATAAAGGAGAAGATATGGGCGCGCGCACGTAGGAAGGATGGACAATATGAGACTTCTACACATCGCCATGCACAAATAACTGATGCAGTCCGTGATGGACCATCCGAATGATGGAAAGACAGCTGGGAGTCAAAATCATAAGATAAACCTTGGAACAGACAGATCAGAAGGTCTAAATACCCAAGCACGGATTAAGGTTCGACCGAAACAGGGCCCCCGCGCTGAAAAATAATATTGTGAACCAAACTTTTTGTTTCGAAAAAAAAATAAGACAGGTTTTTTTTCACCACTTTATGACACGTTTTTACTAAATAAAATAGGCAATAAAAGTGGGACTTGAGACTGAATGTTGTGTTGTGCGCTCCATTGCCTGTCTAAACCTAATCTAAATCTAAGCTGCAAGGATATGTATCATTTGAGATTCATATTAAATGCATTCCCACAAGCAGACACGCATAATTTCGCGCTCATACATGCCGCATGTAGACCTACAATATACAAAACCCAATTCTCAAATGGGCATAAGCCCTGCAACTCTTGCCGACCTTCCCTAAAATAAATAAATAAATTAGTTTGTCAAAGCGAGGGCTCAACGGACGACCAAAATGTTCAAGAGTATAAATGAAACAGGGGTGACATTGGCAAAGTGAACCATTTTTTACAGTATGGGTGGTCGCCTCATACCAACCTATTAGTCAAGTAATCAAAGGCCTGTGAAAATAAATGTATTCCACGCGTTATAAGCGATTCCTTCGGGGACAATGCGGTAAGCATTTGCACTGGATTTACTATATTAAGTGCCTGTTTATTATTGGTGCATAAATTTTATATAAACATTTCGTAAAAAAATATTTTCATGAACTTCATCTTTTACGTTGTGAAAAATTAGGGGGAAGGGGGAAAATGGGGTCCCCAGACGGGTTAATCCCGACCTGTAAACACCTTAATTTTTCATTTTGTGCCTTGTCAGTACATACCTAAAATTAGGGATCTTGAGATTCCAAATAAGTCACCCTAATATTATTTTAGGTGGAAATCGTTCTCAATAATAGGGTCCGTAGAGTCCGAAATGCGGTATAAACAAGAATATAAGAGTGAAAGTACAAAGAGTACAATGAAAGCGGTTCAGGCACTTAGAAACAATGCAAATTCTAAAAAGAATGGACGATGAACGACTAAAAACATAGTGAACAAAGGGAATTTCAAAGGTAAGCGTGGAAAGGGAAGACTAAGGAAAAAATTAAATAAGTGAGATCACAAATGACTGGAATGTGTAAAGTGAAAAAAGAAGGGAGCATTCATGAAGAGAGTGATGAATGTCGAGGAGATGAAAGAAGTGTGTAAGGAAAGGACGAGTGGAGACACATCTGACTAATCTAATCTAATCTAAGTTGCAAAGATATGTTACATTGTAGATTCAAATTACATGCATTCTCACAACCAGACACGTACAAGTTCGCGCTTGCACATGCCTCATGTGAACCTACAACATAAGAACCAAATCTCCAATGGACATACACCCTGCAACTCTTGCCGTCCTTCCCTGAGACAGGGGTAACATTGGCAAAGTGAACCCTTTTTACAGCACGGGTGGTCAGCCGCATACCAACCTATAAGTCAAGGAACATACACGATAAATTACATTTTATACATCACTAAATAATAATATCTATGGACAACAAACATAAAACAAATTCCAATTTAATAAACCCTAGCCGCCAACATTACAGATCAACCGCCATTTCTTTCATTTCCTCCAGAGTCATAACCTTCTTCATACAGGCTCTTCTTTCATTATGACTCTGGATATTCCTAACCTTATTGAAATGGCGGCTGAATGCAAGTACAGGTGCAGTAAGGATTGTCGATGTTTTTTTGCGATCGTTGGATATACAAACCTGTTTATTTATTATCAATTGATATTTATCAAAAAGAAGTGCACCGGCCATTTGAGCAAAAACTTCAATGGCCTGGTTTGTCCCGTTGTTCCGGCCACTGACTTTATGTCTATATACGAGTATATAATATGTAGGCTGAGACTCTCATCGTATCGGAAGAGGCTGGAGGCTCAAGGAGTCGCGAGAGACATCAACTAAGAATAAGGCCTTGTAAAGGGTAAATATACAACAAACCACTCCGTTCAAACCCTCCTTCTACCTGTATGTATGTGTCAGAAGGAACCACAGCACATGGACGGCGAAGAGCCTTCGCGTGAAGTAAAAAAACAACGGTTCAACAAAACAAGAACCTCTAGGTCAGAGGCGTGCCTATGGCTCTAATACTACGTGGTTCGATGTTACTGAAGCTAATAGCATACCTCGGGTGGCACTCCTTGTGGGGTTTTTGGCAGATCACAAAAAGCGTGAGGAATAAAAAAACAGCCAAACCTTCCTCTCCTAACGTAAACGCTCTACCAATGACGCAAAAAAAAAAAAAACGCAACTAAGCTACACATATAGTGTAACTTCTTGCCGCGTTATCCCCGAGGGGGTCGCATGTGGCGAGTTGAACCTATTTATTTTTACAAGTAAGGGGGCCGGCCTTACGCCAACCACTTCAGATGAAGTGGGGGTTTACCAGCTCCCGAGCTAGCTGGTACTCATTTCTTGTGAAGGTTGAGTAAACCTTGCCGGTATTTTTATTTTGGGGTTTGAAATAAACACCGAAACGGGAAATCATTCTGACACCCTCGCCTCGGCGGGATTCGAACCCGAGCTCACGGCATGGAATGCAAGCACTCTACCAACTGAGCTATCGACCGGACTAATGAGGTCTACACATTTCGAAACCTCAAAAAAGTTGTGACGTCACTCGACAGGGTTGCTAGGGAATTGTTTTAGTAGTTGGTTTGCTAAGGAACCTAGATATGGTGACGTTTTAAAACGCTGAGAAAAACATTATATTTTAAAATTTGTGCTGAGTTTACACATCGATATCTGTCCTTTTCAAACGGTCCAGTCCGGTGCCTGATCGGAAGTTTCGTAGTGTATGATGTATGTAAGCTTCACACGATCCAGCGTAGTTTGTCCGGCGATCCCGTACATTTCTTGACCGGATCCGGACAGAAACTGAACCGTGTGAAAACAGGGTTAAACTAATTTGCTCTTTTTATCATTGATTATTTAATTTTACTTTTACGGAATGCTCGCCCATGGTTTAAAAAAAACCGTTTATTCGGTATTAAAGCATAAAAATTCGGCACTATGAGGTCAAGTCGCTAATCTCAAATAGCGTATTGGCGATTTCCCTGGGGCCTCTTGACAGTATATATTTTGACCCTAGTTCAACATATGTATATCATAGGGTATTTATTGAATAATATTGTTAAGTAAATATGTAATATAAATATTAAAATAAGTAGGTATAGGAATTGTGTATTGTATGTGTGGGTAGGAATCATTGAATAAGATACTTGAAGCATCGAGAAATAATAATTACTATGCCTTTCTGGAACTGTCTAGCAAATATAGGCCTAGATTGTACTGCTTTAAAGAGTATAAAGGGTGCGAGTGGCTTGCAGGACCAGCAGTATCATACGAGATTTACAAACACATAGAACTAACTTGATCAGTTAATAGAAACCAAGTGGAATAGTCGAGAAAGCTTTGTGAAAATAAATTATGTAAAAGTGTAAAATAAACAACTGTATACGAAGACCTGTGTATTTTAATTTGAAAGACTTTTGAACCCTAATTTCGTAACAATATCAACCAGAAAAAAACGTTTATTCGGTATATTTTTCGCTCTACCCGCGGTTAATGGAGGTTCTCATTATGTTGGCATGATTGAAAGCTTCCCCTGCTCTTGCGGGGCCGGGGGAAAGGCCACGGGGCGCATTCCTGCGCGGGTCCTCTCCAAGCCAGGTAGATTACAAATACCACAGGTGCGGAGTCTTAGGGCGCGCGTACACATGCTGCAGGTACAGCCAAACCACCGAATGTGATAGAGTTACATGGTGGAGACAGGGTTGCCGCCACAGGTCACAGGTTTCCGCAATATACATGTGATTTTTAAAGACAAAAAATCCTATGACAACATTTATACATCGGAGGGAGTAGTCAAGGTGAAGTTTATTTTAATTTTTTTAAACGAAAAACAACAGTACACATAGAAAGGATGAAAGTTTACGAAATTTAAGGCCAATTATAGTTTTTCAATTTGAAAAAATAGCGGATGGTTTCAATAGACTATTATTGTGAAGTGAAAGTGATTGGGTTCATCTTCACTTGAATTATTAATTTAGTTTATTGCATTTTGCTACTTAATTGTTTAAAATAATTTTAGTTAAAATACGGCTACTTTGTATTGAGTATCACGTGAGTTGGACGACTGGCATTGTCCATGGAGTGTCGACGACAAAGGTCGTTAGGGTTTAAACGTCGAATGGGAGAGAACTAATATAAATAAGGTGGGACGCAACTTTTGAGCTGCACACACATAGTAATTTATTACCACGTTGTCCCATAAGCGTTTGCATATGGCGTGTGGAACCTATTCATTTTCATAGATAAGCCTTACGCCAACCACTTCAAATGAAGTGATGCTTTCCCAGCTCCCGAGGGTGTTGTTTCCGATTTCTTGTGAAGGCTGCACTCAGCGTTCACAAAACTTTTATTTACTTTGAGCCGCATAGAATAAAAGACGACAATCTAGGTTTTTTTCGAGAATGAGTTAAATTTATATAAACTCTGTGCTTCCATATGTGTACAAAAACAGTGTGTACTTAATTTATGTGCTTACATATGTTTATCTCAAATATTTGATTGCCGTCTCTGATTCTTCAAAGAAATACTTTTTGCACTACATATAGTGTTGGGACACCCCTGTTTGAATGTGGTTCGTGTTACTTACAATCTTACAAACGTTCACCTTTCTCACATTCCAGCATATCAAAACTAAATGAAAGTATCGACGCTTACAGGTAGTTTGGACACGTAAAAAGAATCAACGATGAAAGACGGAAAAGCAAGATCGAGAAAAGTATGACGTGAGCAGATTGGTGAAATTGTGAAAGAATATGATATAACAGAATTAATGTAAAAGAAGGAAATGTATGAAAAAGTTTATGAATATTAAAGAATTGAAAGAGGTATGCATGTTCAGATAATGTTATCTGTTTCTGGTCAGGGGAAAAAGGTTAAAATATTTTAATCACGAAAATGGCATACGAAGAAATGGAGACAAAGGAAAAAGGTTAAAAGCTCTGTCTATTAAGAAGAATAGCGGCAGAGTTGCAGTTACAGTAGTAATAGTTAACTGATGTGATGGCGGTTTGAAAAGTGAGAATTAAGAATGAGAAGTTGAGAATGACCATCTGCATACTGTAAACCAGTGAAATGCTCTTCTGCACTGCACCCCAAGTTTGTGGAATATAAGACGCCACTCCTAGAGAGTGATTTAGTTTTCAAACATTTTTTTTATATTTACGCAGTCGCTTAATTCACTACTTCTTCTCTTGTATTAGATCTGAGATCTGTTTATTTAGAGCTCCCTCTTGCGATGCAGAAGACCAGCTGCCCTTCCATCTCTTATATGGTCGGCCTGGTGGACGCTGGTTGTCTGGTATTTCGTGTGTTACGATTCGGGTGAACCTACGTTGCTCATGCGGTCCATATGGTCCCTTTAGTACCACCTCCTCTTCCTACTCCGTGTGACTATGTCCTCAATGTCGCACATGCTTCTGATTTCTGAGTTTGCGGTCTCTTAGTTGTTTTGCAGCATGTTGTCATCTCAGATGTTCCGGTAGGTTCTTGGTTCGTGAAGTGTCTGCTCTTGTCTCGACTTCATGTGTCATGATTGGTCTCACACAGGTTTTTGGATTAAATCACCAATTTGTGTACAAAACTGCAGAATATTGGAGATCTGACGTCACAGCCGGTTTCGAACCCAGAGCGCTGAGCCTGCACGCCTAGACCAGTAACCGGTTCCAGGCCAATGCTACCATTTATCCTCTCGGGCGTGATTCATCAGCGAGAATTCTTTGCATATATTTCGGCGAGAATTCAAATTGCCATTCGTCATTTTTCATAGTAGTTTTCTTATGAATTGGAAACATTGATTTTTAATATGCAGTTACGAAACTACGAGTATTATTGAAAGATTTGAAACTACACACAGGATACCCGTACGAGGAGGGTTTGAGCATACCTTCAATTAATGAAAGAAATAGGCAAGGACCAAAAAAATGGCGGTGGATCTGCAGTGATGATACATAGCTATGGCTTTGACATCTTAATTGTTCAGTTATATCTAATCTAATCTAATCTAAGTTGCATAGATATGTTACATTGGAGATTCAAATAACATGCATTCTCACAACCAGACATGTACAAGTTCGCGCTTGCACATGCCTCATGTGAGCCTACAACATAAAAACCAATCTCAAATGGACATACACCCCGCAACTCTTGCCGTCCTTCCCTGTAACAGGGGTGACATTGGCAAAGTGAAAAAATATTGTTTATAATTTATTGTTTGTTTTGAAGTTAATGGACTCAGCACAAATTTGAATTCAGAACTTTTTTCTCGGCAAGCAAACATCACACTTGTTCGCCTTGCAATGTCATCCCTGTTTTTTTTGTAAACACACATGCAGTATATGTTAATGCGAATTTACAGGAGTCTGTTTCATAGCATGCGGCATTGTGAGCTGACATTTTCCGTCATTCCATTCACATTGTATAGGCGTGCACATGCATGTGCAGGAAGAACAACCTATAAACGTGTAATTGTGCCTGTAATTCTGTCGCCACTTCGTTAGGAGTGGCCAGAGCCTCTGCAGAGTTGCCTCTATTTCTTCTTATAGCTGCATACCTTTTTAGTATAAAACATTGCGTAATACTCAAACATCGCGTCACATCGCGTATGGCCGAGGGAGACCAGTCGCCGTTCTGACTAGCGTATTTGGAACAGAATAACGTTGGTTCGAATCACGCCTGGCCCTTTGACCATAACTTCGACCCTGGTTCAACAGATGCTGTTGCATGCACACAAGCTTTTGCTTTCGTATGAAGAAATATTGGCTAGGCAAAATAGGTTGGTGAATTGCATTCATCTTCACAAATTTATTTAAAAAAAACGCGTACAAGCCTACAAGTATAAACAGAATAAATTGTACAGTGGACTGCACATGACTTTATAGCACAAAATACGGTCATGTTTAGGTCATAGCCAATTTTCATAACAAAACATTTAGTTGTGTGTAAGTAATGAAGCTAATCTTTTTAAGCAATCGTCTTTTTGCAGTATTATCATTGATCCCGTTTATATCAAAACTAACACTTTGTTTGGTGGGTACCTATACTTTTCATTGATATTTTGGAAAGTTATGATTGATTATCATATAGGTACAACTTACTATTTTAAGACTCGTAGCCTAGCATTTTATGTTAGGCGTTTTAGTACCAAGAATATCACAATTATTTTTGTATTAAAATTTGTCACTTTGTATGGTGGCTACACCTTATAATATTTATTTGAAAAAAGTAATGATTAATGTATGTAGGTATATATAAGAGCTTTTCAATTGTAGAACATTATTTTTTAGTTAACCCGTTCTCTGCCGGGAAAACTTAAAATATTGTTTTCTCTTGTATGGCAACCCCCAAAACAAAGAGTATTAAGAGGCAATGCTTATCGTTGTTAGATAGCAATTGATTGAGCAAATTGTTATGTAGGTTTATTTATGGGTATTAGACGTTTTGCTACCAAAAATATTACAATATTTTTTTGTATGAAAATTTGTCACTTTGTATGGTGGCTATACTTTATAATATTTTTTTGAAAAAAGTAATGATTCATGTATGTAGGTATACATAAAAGCTTTTCAATTGAAGAACATTATTTTTTAGTTAACCCTTTCTCTGCCGAGAAATTTTAAATTATTTTTTTCTCTTGTATGGCAACCCCCAAAACAAAGAAAATTATGAGGCAACGATTATTGTTGTTAGATAGCACTATTATAATGACGATTATGCAAAAAAAATAAAGAAAATCGTAGCAGCCATTTTTGAGAAAATCTCATTTGAAATTTTCAGCTGTTCGGAAGCCATCTTGAATTTTCTAAAATTTGAAAAATGTTTCACTATGAATTATAGTGATATAAAAGTTTTTTCTGATAAAGTTAAGAAACATAAAAGTTTTTTGCGTTCTGATGGGTTTTTGTAGACTTTTAATTTAAATTTTTGATATCATGTAAACGGCCCTTTATGATTTTATTTTCAAAAAAAATATTTAATTTGTATATAGAATTTGATGTTACGTATAATATTGTAGAACATATCTTTTTTGTCAACGCTTTCACTTCTGAGAAAATCACAATTGTTTTTTTTTTCATATCGCAACTCATAGACGCAGATTAGTAAAAATGTTGCCATAACTAAATTTGATAAGAATGTATTAAGCAACTACTTTACTGAAAATTTAAAAAAAATCGTCGGAGCCGTTTTTGAGAAAATCGCATTTGAAATTTTCAGGGTGGTGCCATGCCAGTCAGCCCATCAAAATCTGTGGTTGTCAATTCTCTAAATCCAAAAATTGGTGTCTCTACGATCAGTAGTTCCGGCTGGGACATACATACATACATCCATACGGACGGACGGACGGACGGACGGACGGACGGACAGGTTAGACAAATTAGGTTTTTTTGCATGTCCTGGTGCAGGACAACTCATTTCCGTTGAAACCTCGATTTTTTTTTTCGGACGAATACAATACTTTATAACAGTCCTTCGGACTGCTATAAAGTAAAAAAATGCATGAATGATACAGCACCGCCACTAGGGAGTGTTTTATACATCTATAATCTAAGCTGCAAAGATATGTTAAGATTTAAGGCTGGCTCATATTAAATGCATGCCCACAGACAGGTACATGTAGGTTCACGCCTACACATTATGCAAGTAAAAGAAATAAAATAAAAATAAAATAAAACCTCACATGAACATAAACCTTGCAACTCCTGCCGCGTTTCCTTGAAACCACATTGTTATGCATTTTTCTGCTAACGCTGTGGTTGAGTATTTTCGTACACACAATACGACCTGTCGATGTGGTCTAGTTAATAAAAGTCAGCGAACTGCATTGGATGGTTTACATCGGACGAATGGACCATCGGAGCCTGGAGAAGATAGTTGAAATGACGAACCCACAGGGGCATGAGACAGTGGAAAGATAAGGGTGGTGGGATGGAGCGGTGGCAGACTACCGCGCGGTAGGAGTATGGCACTGGAGAAGGAAGGCGATGGACATGCACCGGTGGCTGCGGTTGATCAAGGAAGCCAAGGCCCACCGTAATGTTTCATACTCGGGGCACAGAGGTCAGGTGTGCCGGAAGGAGCCCTGGATGGTTCTGATGGCTGCCATCACAGGCAATGCTACAAATAATGGATGTGCTTTTAATTGATTAATTAATGTACGTATGGGAGTCTCACGGCAGATAACATCACAGCTTTAACTTATACTCGAACCATCATGTGGGAACAAGCGCTGCATTATGCTGTTGTACCAATAAATAAAAACTAGCTCGTCCGCATATTCGCTGCCATCATTGCCTCGGCCAGAGATACAAACAACTATCAATAAATAATCAATCAAATTTGCACATGTTCAACTAGAAATACAAGGCTTTTTCGAATGTTACATCTTTCGTGAATGTCGAAAAAAATTTAAACGCAATACTTTGAAAAATCACCTCAAAGGCGCTTTACAACATTTGAAAATAAAAAAAAACACAACAAACAATGGGGTCCAGCATAGTCAATAATGCATCCAACATGCATCCAACTGTGCCATCCAAAAACCCCTCGATTTTGTGACGTCAACAATATAGTAAAAAAAAATGTAAACCGATGATCGGGGATGTTTTCTATTTTACAGCATTGGGAAACAGAAGTAGTTGCCAGCTACACTAAATGCAGTACGTAGCGCTTTAGTGTATTTTCAGACTACCTAAGTACATAATATTGTTCGAAGTTATGACTTTCTTTCACATTTTTTATTTTTATTTTATTTATTTATTTTATTAACGGACATGATAGTCCAATTACATAATTTTATCACAAGGTTATTACAAAGAATAACAAAGAAAACAATATAATTCAAGGATTAATATTACATAATAGCACAGTCAAATAAATACCTATACTTTCCTCAGCAAAACAAAGCTCTACGGAATTCAGACAGGCTCATGCCGCATAAATCTAGATGAGAGGAAGAATTTAAAAGACGAAGCATTCTGTTAATAGGAGAATAGTATCCTTTTTGAAGAGATATCACATTTTTCCCTACATTTTAAATGCACCATGTAAATTGCATCTAATGCCATAAATTCGTACTCGTACATTATCTAGAAATTCCTGTCAGAAGTCAGAACTGATGTTCTGGATAGCTATTTCGTATGTTAATATGGTGTATGAATCGCACCTTGGTAGCTCCGTTATATTTAGAATTATTGAACTATCGGCTAAGCGACGAATTTCTGGGCATGTGCGATACTTACTCCATACTAGACTGATACTATTAGTTTCATTCATAAACGTTTTCTCACAAATATGATAAAAAGGCGATTGTTGTTTGTTAGCTAACAATGTGAATAACTCCGGTAGCTGCACCACGCGCAACACACAGTCCAACAAAAATATGACAATCCAAGTTGTACTGGTTGTCTGAACTTCAAACGTGATTTCCCAACATT
This sequence comes from Agapetus fuscipes, assembly GCA_951799405.1. Lineage (NCBI taxonomy): Eukaryota > Metazoa > Arthropoda > Insecta > Trichoptera > Glossosomatidae > Agapetus > Agapetus fuscipes. Next base: position 14,235,744 of record OX637337.1, read on the forward strand.
CATGTTTTTTGAGTTATTGCTCTTTATTATTAAGCGTGCGATATGTCAGCCATTTATTTATTTTCCCCAGCTTATCTTAGTCCAACCCTGGACGTACCTAAGCCTCCTCCAATATTGTCCGTGCCTTTCTATCAGCTGCTGTGTTCAGTTCCCTTGATGTTGTCCAGCCACCTCAGTTAGGTGCCCCTGCTCCCCGCTTGGACGATCCTTTTTTTTTAAAAATAGATTTGTGAAGAGGAATGCAATTCACCAACCTATTCTGCCTGGCCAAAAACAGGTATTAATGTCATAAATTAATAATTAATTATTGTTTATTTTAATGAATTATTAATGAATCCCCAATGATACCCAATTAATTAATGAAACCCAATAACATCTGTTGAACTAGGGTCAAAGTTATGGTCAAATGACCCAGGCGGGGATCGAACCAACGTTGTTCTATTGCAAACACGCTAGAAAGATCAGCCCACTTGGCCCCCCCGGCCATAACACCGACAGACTTTTCAGACTCTTGTTGTGGTCGTATAATCTAATCTAATCTAAGTTGCAAAGATTTGTTACATTGGAGATTCACATTACATGCATTATCACAAGCAGATATATACAAGTTCGTGCTTGCACATGCCGCATGTGAACCTACAACATAAAAACAAAATCTCAAATGGACATACCCCTGCAACTCTTGCCGTCCTTCCCTGAAACAGGGGTGACATTGGCAAAGTGAACCATTTTTACAGTATGGGTGGTCAGCCTCATACCAATCTATAAGTCAAGGAATACAAGCAATTAATTACATTTGATAAATAAACACTAAACAATTAAACAGTAAAAATTAAACCTGTAGGTTTTTGTTGTTATTTTTGTTTGGTAGACCAAACAAAAATCTACATTCTATAAAAAAGTACAAAATATTTTTAAAAGCCTCAGCCTTAAACGCCAGCATTATACAGATCAACCGCCATTTCTTTCGGTCCTTGCATACTTCTTTCATTTCCTCCAGAGTCATAACTTTTTTCATACAAGCTCTCCTTTTATTATGACTCTGGATATCCCATTCATTCACTATTTCGGAAATTTGGTCCATCCATACCTTTCTCGGTCTTCCTCTACCACGACATCCATCTATTCTTGCACCATACACTTTCTTCGTCAGTCTTTCTTCATTCATTCTCTCCATATGTCCAAACCATCTAAGCATGCTTCTTTTAATCTTTACTTTCACACTTTCTCTTACACCACATTCCTCTCTTACAAAATCATTCCTCACCCTATAACTCCGTCTTTTTCCAATCATACTACTTAGGTAGTCCATTTCCACTGTATGGACTTTACTAATCTCACTTTCACTCACCGTCCAGGCTTCACTTCCATACATCAGAGTGGGCACTAGTATACCACCGTGAACCGCCAGTCGAACATAAAGATTCTGGTTCTTGGCGATGCTAGCGGTAGCACCCAGTACACACCTGCCTTTCATTATTCTTCTTTCAAATTCACCGGTCATTCTTTCATTTTTTTTCCGTAATCATTGTTTTAAATAAATACTTAATTCAATTCATTTTTTCTTTCAAAATAATCAATTTACAAACATGACATTTCAGACAACAATTCTTCGTTTCTAGATTTTTATGTTTTCTCCACGCCACACCTTTCGCTTCTTCACACGGTGAGACCAAGCAATACATATTCTATACTTTATAGTATATGCTGACAACACGCATAAACTACAAGTATATGCAGGCATCCCAAGGTCCTGCTGAGACCTTTCAGAGCAACAAGGACCAAGGAATGCCCATTCACACCTCACAAAACAACATAAAATGCAAGGTGTTAAGATATACTTTTTAAAATAAAAATGTTGATTCATAACTTAGGGGAATAAGCAAATAAATATTATAATTATTTATTTGGTGAGCGCTGTTTTTGTGTGAATCACACCTCAAGAGCCCTCTGCATGCTTGGTCGTCGCTCTGGAAAGTGCCAATTACAAGCAAGGCACATTTGCTGTAAATCTGGATGAAATTTTGGTGACCGCTCTCTGGTAAAGACACATATGATACTTTACACTCGCCGGGAATCGAAACCACGACCTTCCGATTACGAAATCCGTGGCGTTAACCACTACACAACAGACCGGGCAGTTAATAACTACAGGAATGACTGGTAAGACTCTGAATGATCATCATCATCTTCTTAAAGCAGCACCTTGTTGTGTAAGCCATCTACCTCTCTTGGTTGCCACCCTCTTGAGAGAGGACATCTATGAGCCGCTTCAAATCCTGGAATTATCAAGTTCTTGGACGACCTCTAGTTTGTCTTTCCAAGATTTTTTCTTTTAAGATGTTTCTTTGTTCCATGTCTAATCAAGTGTAGGGTTTTTCTATAAATCCACATCTCTAATGCCTGAATTACAGGGTCCGAAAATAATGCTTAACTTCCATACATTAGTATAATTGGTAACAACATGCCAGTCATTATAAAAAAAAACATCAACGGGCAATGCACAAATTTGGAAAAAAATCTCGACGGGCAAACGTCAAATTTCCAATGACAATGCTCCTTAGTAACCAATCACAAAATATTTGTTTTCCTTTTCCCTAACAATGCAGCCGCGTGCCGTCACAATTCTGTTGTTTATGAAATTTTGAAGTGCATGATTGATTTCTTACACTTGTTCCTATTGCTCCCATTTATTAGGATTGCTTTAACTCTGACAGTTTTTATCTCCAGCTTGCGAGCCCCACGATGGCGCGGTGACAAGTCTTGCGAGTGCACTATACGTACGCATGTAGTCTTGTATAGTATAAATAAACAGGTTCTGCCAGAGATTACTCGTTAGTGGCGGCCTGTAGCCGGTTGTTATGTTACTGTACGAGAAAACATAATGTAACTATAACTACAGATGAAACACCGTACGCTGCACAGTCAACATTGCCATTCTCAGCTAGCACACTAGCACGGGGTGACCGAGCCGAGGGAAGTTGCTAGAATACAATAACTAACTCTTGACACTTCCTCGATACAGTTTATGTAATTTTGTAGAAAATGAATCTTGCTTGTTTCACTTTTGTAATTAATGAAAAAGTTCGCAGAAAACTCTTTAGGTGTGATTCACACTAAAACAAAGAATTACCTGAATTAATCATCCAATTATTATTATTACGTTTTTTTGACGATGTCGCCCCTGTTTTCAAGAAAATGCAACGCGAGTTGCAGTCTTATGTTTTGAGTAGGTACTGACTACTGAGTACTGACTTAGACTGAGAAATTTACAAGTATTTTATTGTGGAGTTGCTTTAAGTATATCCCTTAAATGTACCTACATTTAAAATGCGAATTCTTAAGTGTTAACCTGTTAATTCCAGCATTTTATAAAACATTATCTCACATCGTTTCACTAAGAGATCAGTAAATACGGAATTTGATTATGCTGCTATTGTAGTGTATACTATAAAATCACTGAAAAAAATATAATAACAGCCCCCCTCTATATCTCCTGTAAATTTATATCGGAATTACCCCAATGTACCTCTATGATTTATTTGGTGAGCGCTGTTTTTGTGTGTATCACACCTCAAGAGCCCTCAAAAAAGCATCATCATTAGATAACATTTAAAACTGTAACCATAAATCTGTCGCCATTCCGATAGTGGTGGCCAGAGCCTCTGCAGAGCTGCCTCCATTTCTTAAAGTTTTAAGGCAATTCTATTTTGAATGGTGTGTATCAACACTATGAAAATGAATTCTTTATTTTCGAAAGAACGTTTTTTTTTCTTTTATTTGCAACACTGTCTATTTCCACTGTTTTATTTTTGAAAATACAATCGTTTTCGGTCCTCAGACCATAATCGGGTGTACAAATTAAAATTTCATCTTATGTCGGTAGGTAATTATTGTTAATATGGATGACAGTGTTGGAGGAATGTATTGCGTGGTCTAGTATCGGAATGTCGTTGGGCATATTATAACTCAATATCACAGATAATACTTGCAGGTAGGCACTCCACGTGAGCTCAAGGTGGGTGTTGTGGAGTTGACGACATCTGAGAGAGAAAGTTGTGTTTATTTAGCTCTGGAGTTCACCATCACTGGTTATTTTCGTTAATTTCCTAAGAGAATGAGGACGTTGGCCTCTCATATTGCACAATGTGTATTTATTTATTGACTCAATACCCTATGCTGCTCACATCCACATGAATCTCTATTGAAATCTATAATTAACTGAGATGATAGCTTGTAAGTTGTGGTTTATAATGCATTTTATATTACGAAAAGTTGGGAAAGAATTTTAAGAACCGAATGCTCTCTCCAATTTCAGTACAAAAATCAGAATTTATCTAATTAATTTATTGAAACGACTAGCAGGCTTTATACAAAATTACAAAGTTAAGTATTGAAAATACTATAATTTTTCCACAAAATAGTAGATTTTAACGTTAACCTTCGTTTTAACAATAATGTAATGAATTCTGAATTTTCTCATTAACACATTATTACACAGCATAGAATAAAAGATGGATTTTTTACGAACTGTGGTGTGGACAAAAACGGGCTTTTCAACGGAGTCGTTTCGGACGTCATCAGGGAACGTGTGTGTTCTTTGTTTAAGTGTAAGTTTAAAATGAAAGCGATTTCCTATTGCGCCATTTCCCTCAAACCCCATCTCCAGGTTAGCTCAAACTCCACGATAACTTTTGCGACAGGGAAAAGAACATAATTATTAACAGTGATTACATTATATAAACTGTTTTCTGTAATAGAATCACAAAGGCATGGAAGATACCTGCAAAATGAATACAAGTGAGAGAAGTATCAGTTTCATGTAACGAGTAACTTAAACCGTAACTGTAAATCTAACTGATACAATAAACTAGTACTTGCAGATGGAAATAGTGTTGGAGAAAGTGCTCCAGGTATTTTTGTGCAGAGATTTGCATAGTGATAGTAGGTACCTGCCTGTATGTACAGATGAATTGTTTTGTAAATATTGTAAGAATTATTTTAAAACTATAACTAGTAGTTAAAACAGCGAGCAACGTACGAACAGTCCTAATGAAAGCATTTCAAACTTAGGACGTGTTGTCTCAATTATAGTTAAAAGCGACTTACTTAATATGGAATGAAAAGCACAAGCTTATGAGAATCGGGCAGCTAGATTTTTTTTAATTTAAAGGCACATAAGCTAAAAACAACACAACTTGGAAATTATTGTGACGCCTAGATTAAAAAAATGGCAACTTAATCCATTTTGGGAACAATTTTTCCTTCTAGGTACCTACTTTTCGTGTTTTGTAAGGTCCTTCTAACTAGAGATGCAACGAATACTGATTTCGCCGAATACCTAATACCTAATATTCGGCGAGGCTCTTGGCCTAATATTCGGCTGTGGCCTAATATTCGGCGATTCGTCAAGAACTCAACTTTCCAGACCACCAACTATTGCAAGATATTGTCACTCGATGGAACTCGACTAATTACTTGATGGAGCGATTACTGGAACAGAAAAGAGCTGTGTCCTTGTACATAACAGATCACGATATATTGACCAATTTGTCACCATCGCAGTGGGAGCTGATGGAACAATGCATTAGACTTCTGAAACCGTTCGAAGAGATAACGAAAATTACCAGTTCTGGTCTGTCTTGCGTCTCTGAAGTGATACCACATGTTGCAATATTGTTGAAATACCTGGAAAAGGAAGAAACTACAGCAAAGACAACAGATTTATTGACAATGAGATTGACACTGAGAACTGAGCTTAAAAAGCGGTTTGACTTTGAAGATAACGACAAGTACTTGGTCGCCACTTTTCTTGACCCGAGGTTCAAATCTAGTTTCTTGGGAACTGTTCAGACAGAGAGAGCAAGACAAAAAATATTTTGGATAATTTGAAGCAAAGTTGTGATGAGTCTAGTACTTAGTTGCGAAAGCGATAATGATTTTGCGCCACCTAGTAAGAGACGTAACTGATCAGAATGCAAGTGCAACTACGCTAGAAGAAATCCATGACAATTTCTGGGAATGCTTCGATGAAGTCGCTACAGCCAATATGGCAACTGAGGGGATGGAAAAAAGTGATATAGCTGGCGAGATTGACTTTTATTTGAAATGCGCTCGTATCGATCGTAGGGCAGACCCTTACAAGTGGTGGTCTGCAAACGCCAAACAGTATCCCAAGCTAACAAAATTTGTTAAAATGTATATGTCGTCACCTTGCAGTAGTGTGTACAGTGACAGACTATTTTCAGAGGCAGGTCTTGTGTATGAAGAAAAACGGAATCGGCTTTTACCAGCTAATGCAGAGAAACTGGTATTTATTCATCACAATCTGCCTCTAATTAATTTTAAATATTAAAACTACTTAACTAACTTTCCAAATAAATGCTTTTTGACTGAAATTGCGTTTTTATTTTAATAATTTTTGGTATTAGGTATTCGGCCGAATACTGGTCACTATTAGGCCGAATATCGAATACCTGAAAAAGTGGCCGAATAGGCCGAATACCGAATAGTTGCCGAATATTCGTTGCATCTCTACTTCTAACACTACTCTCGATCCTGGGCAGGAAGTCTTATCACCACGGTAGATCTTACCTACCGAATATTGGTTATATTTGTATGAAGACGAATCAGCTGTTCACTTGCGGCCATCTTGGATTGACAGGTCTTCATACAAATATTATCGATATTCGGCAGGTGAAAATTACCGTGGTGATGAGACTTCCAGCCCTGGACAGCTCTGTACAGCACCTCCACAGTCTGTCCTGTCTGATCTGTCCTGCCCTGGATGCTCCAATGGATGAGCAACTGTACTGTACTGTACTGTATCCTGCCGCCGTTCCACTAGGGGTGGCCGGTACCTCCGCAGATGCGCCTCCACTTTTTTCTGTCCTTACAAACCACTTTCATTTCCTCAATCTTCATCACCTTTTTCATACATACTCTTCTCTTATTCTCACTCTGCAGGTTCCATTATTTCGCAATCTCACCTATTTGGTCTAACCATTCTTTCCTCGGCCTTCCCCTTCCGCGCTTTCCTCTGACATTTCCTTTATACACTTTCTTCGTTAGTCGTTCATCATCCATTCTTTCGAGATGTCCGAACCATCTCATCGTACTTTTTTGTACTCTCATTCTCATATTCTCTTTTATACCACACTCGTTCATCACCCAATCATTACGTACTCTATCATTCAGTGTCTTTCCAGCCATTGCTCTCAGGTAAGCCATTTCAACCGTACATACTTTAGTCAGTTCACATTCATTAACTGTCCACGCCTCACTTCCATACATCAATGTCGGAACCAATATGCCATTGTGGACCGCCAGTCTCATATTCTTCGTAAATTTCCTATTTCTTGCAATTCTTCCAATCGTTCCCATTACACTTCTTCCTCAACTCTCTATCAATTCAAGCTCTGTGAAGATGACTTGTGATGCTGAACACGTCCGTCCAAGGAGTGCATAGCACCCACATTTAGAAAGCTTCCAACTGGTCTATTGTTATCAATAATATTCGTATATACGACGACGATACGTTAAGGGGCGTGGACCTTGAAGGTTAGCATATTTTGCAAATCAGATTAGATCTGCTTGTATTCCAAGGTCATATGCTGATAACGTAGTTCTGTCACGTTTTGGAGTCGCATAAGGTGGACGGGGGAAAAGTTCCTTCTAGTATAAAACATTCCGAAAATTCTCGGCCACCACGAAAATATAAGATGAATTGAATTTACGACAGCACCAATAGGAAGTGAATTAGTTTCCATACATTTTTGTTATATTTCCACGATGGTGGGGGGTTCACGCATTGCTTTTTACTCGGGCACAGAGCAGCGTGATTGTCTTACAGTTCCCATGAAATGAGCGTGAAGTTTATTTATCCAGAGCCCGTGGATAAAGAAAGAATCGTTTAGCCAATAAAATCGAGCTAATCGATAGCTTTGCTTCGCATAACAAAAAGTCGTGGGTTCGATTTCGAGAATGAGTACAAAATATGCTAACAGAGTACATGACGGCTAGTACATCTATACAGCTGATGAAGGAATGTTATGTGAGCAACTATGTATAATCTATAATCTAAGTTGAAAAGATACATTCACATTAAGATTCATATTGCATGCATGCCCACAAGTAGACACGTGTAAGTTCGCGCTTACACAAACTTAAAAAAAAATCTAAATCTCAAATGAACATATAAGAAACAGTACTTCTCCTGAGGAAGGTTCTCCCCTTGGGCAAAAAACGTCGGAGCGTAAAACATAAATCTTTGGATAGTGAATTAAAACTTTATATGAATATTTTTTGTAAATTAATTATTTATTTGTATAAAACTGCAACTTTAGCTGACCTTTCCTGAAAAGTATCGTTTATGCCTTCACATTATTAGGTACAATTGGTTTGTTCATGAAACAGGTCGTACATTCATCAATTGTACCCACTCATCCTGCAAGCACATGCGGTTTTATTATTTTCAAATGCTTTGTACTTAATTATTAAATGTGGATGTGATACTACTCGTGCTATCTGCGTGACAGCACTTCTGACACGTCAACGTGGCATGCCATTCTCTAGTAAAACATCAATTTTCTACCACGTAGCTAAATGAGTAGCAGCTCTTTCTCTTACTCATACTACTTACTTTTAGCACGCAGCTTATAGTAATAGTATAATCTGATATCTAAGTTACTAAGATACGCGCATGCCCACAAGCGGGAAAATCGAGATTTTGTAATAAAACGCAAGAACAATGCGAGAAGAATATGTATAATGCGACAGCCGTTCAATTTGGACGAATATGACCGAGATAAAACATCGGCCGCCTTTTTCATCCCATACAAGTTGTACTGGTTGTCTGAACTTCAAACGTGATTTCCCAACATTCTTGTTTTTTGAGTTATTGCTCTTTATTATTAAACGTGCGACATGTAAGTTCGCACTAACACATGCTGCATGTCTACATACAAAATAAACGAAACCTCACATGAACATAAACTTTGCAGCTTCTGCCGCCTCTACCTGAAACCGGGGTGGCATTGGCAAAAGTGAACAAGTTTTTACAGCATAGGGGGTCAGCCTCATACCACTGTATTAGTATTAGCTTAACTGTTAATTTATCATTGCGGCTTAGATTATAGATTTAATCCTACCTGTATATGTCATACCACGAGGCTTTAGAACAAATTACAATAATTCTTCAGTGGGTCAAATATTTTAATCTCCATGTTAGAGCTTTATTTACGAACGAATAAATGCATGACAACTAAATCACTCACTAGGAATGTCGTCGCATATTTCATGTATTTTTCATTCACACAATCGAGGGTGTTTTTGTAAGTGTTTGATACTCAGGTTATAGTACTGCAAGCATTAAATCCATAAATGTTAGGAAACTGAAACAGCGGCTTTAGTGAGCGTTTTACATTCCATATATTCTTTACTTGAATGCTATTGTTGAGGTTGAATATATGTACAGTTGCATACTTAGGGTGTTAGTTCGTGTCCATCATCTGTCATACCTGTGGCAGTGCTCGTGACAGTCCAGCCTTACTTTCGCTTTCAAGTCATTTAAAAACGCACGCAAAGCGCTGTTTAGTTTTACAGGTAAGGTGACCGTTGCCTTTTCCCCGCGTACAGCAAACATCAATGGCGCAGAGTCATTATTTTCAATAATGAAGTCGCTTACGAGTAAAATTAAAATATGAAATAAGTTTATAACTCGTAAGTTACAGGTTGGTATGAGGCTGATCTATGACCACACATATTATAAAAAATGGTCCACTTTGCCAATGACACGCCTGTTTCAGGGAAGGTCGGCTAGAGTTGCAAGGTGTATGTTCGTCTGAGGTTTGAGTTTTTATTTTCTAAGTGCACATGAAGATGCTTGACAAATGTCTATGAATTGTAAATGTTATGGACAAGATTATAGGGGGTCAACCTCATGCCTCATACCAACCTATGAGTCAAAGAACCAATAACAAAATACTACTCATCCTTTGCCCTAACAACCCGGCCTATTACGTCACGTTGGACGTTCGTACTATACCATTGGAGTTCTAGTGTTATTTGATTGTTTCTCAGGTCATTTTGGAAGGGAAGTCGATGGCATGGTGTGCGACTGTTAAGTACTAGGTATAGTATGTTGATATAGGCGGCGAGGTATGCGAGATCAGAATGGGGACGCCTGAGTAACTGTACTTACTTCTCCAGGCAGGTATTTACGATCTCACAGATGGCATAGAGTTTTTAGTCATTCTTCCTCTTGCATATCTATCAATACACCCATTGATGTAACAAACTCAGTAATTATAGCATGGGTCACCTAAGATATCTCTTAGCAATAATAGGATGGGTCATCTTAGGTATCTCTCAGCAGTTCGCTCCCCCAGTTCTTGTTTGCCGTATAGACCAATTCTAACAAATATGACTTTTTAATGCAGTTGTCTTAAGAGGGTGCTAGGAAATTTCTCGAAAACACAGTTTTTGACGTGGTTTTTTTTCAATAAATATGGACAAATATAAATTTTTGATAACTTTAAGTGTTAGTTAAACATTTCATTTGCAATATGCATCAAATAATATATGTCTATAAACGCTTTTATTACTTGAAAAAATATAAATTACGAACACCTTCTTGCGGTAAGTGGAAAACATACAATTTTTGAACCAGTTTTTCTGTAAATTGGTGGTGTTTTGAAATCTAAAAAAAAATTACAAATATACTTTATATCCTGTTTTAGTTCGTGGTGTGATTTAAAATGTGATTCAGATGAAGAAAACTGAATTAAAAAAAAAATCTAGAAGCAAAAACGGACAAAAAAGTGTACATTGTATCTTCGAATAAAATCTCAAAAAATGGTTATTTGTGCCCAATTATTTTCAAATATTGAACAATATAATCTTGAGCTTAGTTGTATTTTTTTTCAAATTTTTTATTTCACAAGATGTATTTTTTATTATTATTTTACAAATGGCTTTTAAATGCGAGATTCGCGGGGTAAACCTCAGTCGAGCGCTAACGCTCACAGAAGGCGGGACCTGCAGCACTTTTTTTTTTTCGCTAAAACTATCTCATAACAAACCTTTGTTTCGTCGGCAAGTGATATGCAACATTTTCGAAGCGAGAACATTTTACGATTTTCCATGTTACATTTTTACAAAAATATTATTTTTTGCAATCAACAATTTCTTAATAATACATTCCTTGACTTATAGGTTGGTTTGAAGCTGACCACCCATACTGTACAAAGATGGTTAACTTTGCTAATGTCACCCCTGTTTCTGGGAAGGTCGACAAAAGTTGCAGGGCTTATGTTCAACTACTATGTGTGTGCTTATGGGAATGTATTTAATATGAATCTGAAATGATATATATCTTTGCAACTTTAATTTAGATTAAGACTTTGATACTTAACTTAGAAATTTATTATTACTATTTTAGAAATAATCGGTCGACATTCTACTTCCTACGGATTTTACGCTAAAAAATAATTTTAGTCATCAAGAAAGCGAAATTGCGAGAAAGGAAACGCAATTTTACAGTATGTAAAAACTAAATATTTACTAAGAAATTCTGCGTGTATGCACTATATTGACCACTTTTTTCATAAAATTCCTTGGAACCTTCACATATCCATAACATCTGTAGTTACGCTTACGAGTAACTAAAAACTTGTTTTTTTTTTATTTAATGTTTTTCAAAGTTCTAATGAATTAATAAAGGTTCTAATGAATACACAAACCATTACCAAGACCCGTCACCAAAGTTCATCCAGCCCTACAGCAACTTGGTCTTGATTGAGAATCGACGCTTTCTTTAGCGACGACCAAGCTCGCTGGGGGCTCTTGGGGTGTGATTTACACAAAAACAGCGCTCGCAAAAATCATCCTGATATTATTATTACTAAAAATATAATTTGCGAAACTATTGATTTATTGTTGAACATTTTTAGTTTTGATGTTGAAGAATGGAAAAGGTTGAGTCTATCTGACCGGCATAAAAAAATGGCTGCCAAAAAGTGTACTGCAAGCTACTATGAGTAATAACATAGAGGAGCGGAAACTAACGTGCTGATTTGATACATACTGCAGTTGTCATAAGAATAAAATTCTTCACAATCTGAGCTAAGAATAAGCGTAAAATTCGTAATGTGAGAGTTGTTTTAAATATTTTTGAAATCAATTTCCTGTTTTCATAAGACACATTGGTCCAGTACACATGCAAAAATTGCTCATGTAAAATTAGCTTAATGGTCTCTACGGCAAACAAGAACAAAGGCAGCGACATGCTTCCACTTGCGTTTCTCTCCTGTCACACGTTGCAGTGGTTATAATGTGATAAAGTTAAAATATGAAATATGAAATGAAAAGTGATAAAGTTAAAATATGAAATATGAAATATTGCCACGACTTTGGCGATCACAATATTTATAACGTGTGTTATCTGTCAACTCTAGTTATTTCCGGTCTAGTCGGCAGCCGTTATTTGAAATGGCACCAACATTCAAGATTTTTTTTTCGTTGTGCCGAGTTTTTTGTACACATGGAAATGCAACTGTGAAGTTCTTTGTTATTTTTATTACTAATGAAATGCAACTGTGAAGTTCTTTGTTATTTTTATTACTAATGACCATTTTCGTAAGTAAGTTGAGACATATTATATATATATGTCTTTTTTGGTTAAAATAATTTCTAGTCCACAGATATTATAAGTTAATATACGTACCTTTCAAAAACTACAAAATAAGAGCTCCGAGCGTGCGGCTGTGGCATAGATAGGTATTAAGCGAACGCAGATTTTAAAATTAAAAATTTTTGAGAGCGCTCTTAAGAATCAAATTCTACACAATCTGAGCTAAGAAAAAACGTAAAACTCGATAATGTGAGAGTTGTTTTAAATATTTTTTAAATCAATTCCCGTTTTCATAAGACACATTGGTCCAGTACACATGCAAACATTGCTCATGTAAAATTAGCTGAATGGTCTATACGGCAAACAAGAACTAAGGCAGCGAGTTATAGAATGTGTCAACTAAGATATCTCTATAAAAAAGGCCATCTGACAATATATCCTTGCAACTTTGATTATAGATATCTACTTGCCACAGGCATCTCAAACTCATATGCTATTACGGGTCACATATTATATTTTGCACTTAGTTGAAGGCTGCAAAGGACCCGGGACCAAAAATTCCATTAAATAAAAAAACGTCGACAGCAGAGGGGGGCAGAAACTCTCAATTTCATTTTTTTCAGTGTAAAAAAAAGGGCACGTGTTTGACATACGTTCAATACTGAATACATTAACAAAATGAAAATTGAAAGCCAAGTACACTTCTATTTTCGAGATTTGAAGATGCCTGGAGAAAGATAGGTTACTGCATGGAACAAGCTACCTGGAGAAAGATAGGTTACTGCATGGAACAAGATACTCGGAGAAAGATAGGTTACTGCATGGAACAAGATACTTGGAGAAAGATAGGTTACTGCATGGAACAAGCTACCTGGAGAAAGATAGGTTACTGCATGGAACAAGATACTTGGAGAAAGATAGGTTACTGCATGGAACAAGCTACCTGGAGAAAGATAGGTTACTGCATGGAACAAGATACTCGGAGAAAGATAGGTTACTGCATGGAACAAGATACTTGGAGAAAGATAGGTTACTGCATGGAACAAGCTACCTGGAGAAAGATAGGTTACTGCATGGAACAAGATACTCGGAGAAAGATAGGTTACTGCATGGAACAAGATACTTGGAGAAAGATAGGTTACTGCATGGAACAAGCTACCTGGAGAAAGATAGGTTACTGCATGGAACAAGATACTTGGAGAAAGATAGGTTACTGCATGGAACAAGCTACCTGGAGAAAGATAGGTTACTGCATGGAACAAGATACTCGGAGAAAGATAGGTTACTGCATGGAACAAGATACTTGGAGAAAGATAGGTTACTGCATGGAACAAGCTACCTGGAGAAAGATAGGTTACTGCATGGAACAAGATACTCGGAGAAAGATAGGTTACTGCATGGAACAAGATACTTGGAGAAAGATAGGTTACTGCATGGAACAAGATACTTGGAGAAAGATAGGTTACTGCATGGAACAAGCTACCTGGAGAAGATAGGTTACTGCATGGAACAAGATACTCGGAGAAAGATAGGTTACTGCATGGAACAAGATACTTGGAGAAAGATAGGTTACTGCATGGAACAAGATACTTGGAGAAAGATAGGTTACTGCATGGAACAAGATACTTGGAGAAATATAGGTTACTGCATGGAACAAGATACTTGGAGAAAGATAGGTTACTGCATGGAACAAGATACTTGGAGAAAGATAGGTTACTGCATGGAACAAGATACTTGGAGAAAGACAGGTTAGTGTATTGCTTCTGTATGAGAAAAGATCTCTGGAGTAAAACAGGTTACTGTATGGAACAAAATACCTGGAGAAGGACAGGTAAGGTAATAATGGTTACTGTATACAACACTAATACCTAGAGAAACGTTGAAAACCAAGAAACGATCTATCGGATTACAACAACCGATGTTAATCGATGTCATTGTGTGTTGGTGTATCACTGGTTTTTATTGGTCACTTATTAGCAACAATCTCTTTACGATGAATACACCAAATACGGTAAAAGCCACATTCGGCATGGACGCGCTCAGTTCAAGATTCCCGTCCCCTGCAAGGCCGTGGCTGGGTCCACATTTGCAAATCAGATTGTGCCGAAAACGAAATAAATATTTGCGTTTTTGCTAAATGACAACTGTGCCATGAAGATTATATCAACATACCTGACCGTAAAATAACTCCCACGATAATGACTTCTTTATATTTTAATTGATACTTAAGTAAAAATAGAATACCTAGTGGTAAAAAAAATTCTCACGCCCAATAAAAAAACCCCGAGGAATTAAAAAAAATACATTACGAGTATCGACAATCGATCTGACAGCATAAATGCAGATATCTATTTTTTACAATGGAGTTGTAACCAAGTTTCAAGGTTCATGTTTCAAATCATTAGCAACCAAAAAAAATGTTAAGCTATTTCCCTGGCAAACCGGCAGGGTGATGCCACAATTTTTTAGTCTGGAATTTTAAATTTCCATTGTACAAAATATGAATCAATTCAAGATTACTTTATCTTATACGTACTTTCGAATTGCATGAAAAAATACTTCTTTATGATTGAAATACTGAAACCCAATTTTATTTTTACTAGTTAAAAAACAATCTCAGCATGTCGAAGGTCTCTAGCAATGAAAATACACATAATGCAAATTCTTGACACAAAACAAACCACGACTATAAAAATACTTGAGAGCTAATGATAAACATTAATTCCTTACTTACAATGATTACTACGAGTGTTGAGATTGCCCACTCGAATTAGAAGAATGGCAAATTCAGTATACCTAATGGCGTGTAAAAGAATACATGGTAATGGCAAATAAAGAATAATGGAATGTGAACTCTTAAAAACATCTCAACAAAGTTGAACACAGAGCGCCTGGCTTCTGGAACATTGATTGTTGTGCGTGGGTTCGTAGACAATCATTTTGTTTTCAATTTAGTGAATGACTAGGAAGGCCGTAACCGCTCCCCGACTACCTGATAACTACGCGTTATTACTGGGATGCTTTGAATATTGAAAAATGAATAAGACGCGCATCTCACGGACCAGACGGTGAATGCATCACAATTCACAACACCACTTAACCTGAAGGTGACTTGGGGTTGAAAACGCGTGAGCGATGGGGTCTAAAAACACTTTTAGACACCATTCTGTCTGAATTGAGTGAACAGGATATTTACAAATACAACGATACGAGTAGGTATTACTTCAACAATGATCCCAACATATGTTAGTTTAGCTATCCCCGTATGGGAAGATAAACGTTTTTTTTTCTGTCGGTGTACAGAGCTTCACGATGATCGACGTGGAAATTCTCGGGTTCTCGAGAGACCCCAATGGTACAGCAAGTGTTAAACCCACGCTAGTGCAGGAGAGTAATGCTAACCTCTCAATCATAAGTAATGAGTGTGTGATGAATAGAGAGTTGGGGAGATAATGAATGTGTATTGAAGGTTCGGCGCTGCCAGAGACGTGTGTGGAAGTTGTCACGCACAGAAACATTGAATCATTCACTTCAGAACGAATCAGGGGAGACATTAACCAGACATCGGTTAATCAGCTCAACACCAATCAATAATTAATGACGAATTATTTCTCTGGTTTGGCCATGTTCTATTCGTAATTATTTTGTCCACTTACGTTTTCCTTCTTCTTATTTTTTTTCCTCTTTTTATAGATCTAGGATCTGTTTATTGTGGAACTCCCTCCTGTGATGCAGAAGACCAGCTGTTCTTCTATCTTTTGGGAGGGCGACCTAGACGCCGACCGTCCGGTATCTCCTGTGCCACGACTCAGCTATCCTTCCTTCGTCCCTGGGTCCCGTCCCTTCGTTTATGGTCCCTCCAGAACAGTCTTCTCGTTGCCAAGAGCGTGAAATATTTTCAAGGCTGGTTATCGAAGCAACACGGTGGCTTTCTTTTATTTGTTCATTAATTAATAAATTTTTAGTGATGGAGATACAGAAGAACGCAAATCGGGTGAAAGAACAAGAAGCAAGATGACCAAACAGTGACGCTATTGTGTACGAGGCAAAATATTTTTTGTTCTTTCTGAAAAATAATAGAAGTATGAATTTAACCTGAACTCAAAAGGATATAAGTACATTTTGTTATTTTGATATCTAACTCTTAAAAAATAATGTTTCTTATGGTTTTTTATAATCTTCACTACTTACAAGTTTTTGCCCAACTATCCAGGCCTCAAATATTACATCTAAAGAGTGTACAGCGGAGCATGCTTGCACGTTTATGGAAACTTATCAATATTCACAAAGTAACTCATTTCTTCTAGTGGTTTTTAATCTCTGTATGGCCGTTCCTTTGCTTCAGAGTTGATTATTGTATTCACACAAACTGGTTTTGATTTATTAACATGTGACTTAGTACACATCTAGCTTTATATAATACTGAATACTGAGTACACGAGGTCTAACACCACGACAGCCCAGCCATGGAGGCAACTTAACGGTTGTTTCTTCAAACTTAAGTCATTCTAGAGATGATTAAAATTACGCCAAATTAATTATACAATTCAAAAACTGATTTTATGATTTGATGCACACATGTTCATAGAGTACGCAGTGTTATATTATCTAGAACTCAGAATCTCTACACCAAAATATTACACAACGTACATACCTATCTGATTAAGACAGTGGTAAATGAGGAACGGTATCTCATTTGTGATTACTTTTATATATAAGAGAAGATGCTGGGGCCGCTAATCCGCGTTGAGATTTTTCTTTAAAAAATAATTCATATTTCACAAACTTTGTTGTTAATTTAATTTTACATACCTATATGTTAAAAAAAACCCCCAGTTTTATAATTGGTAAAAATAAAATTGCAATGATCACTATTATGCAATATTCGCCATTACTCGACATAATGTCGAAACTGAATAATAGTTGCATACTCGACATTTCGCCCCCCCAGTTCTTGTTTGCCGTATAGACCAATTCTGTCAAATACGACTTTTTAATGCAATTCTGCACAATCTAGGAGTTACAAAAAACCTAAAACTCGATAATGTGAGAGTTGTTTTAAATCTTTTTTGAATCAATATCCTGTTTTCATAAGACACATTGGTCCAGTACATATGCAAACATTGCTCATGTAAATTAGCTTAATAGTCTATACGGCAAACAAGAACTAAGGCAGCGATTTGGCGAGTAGTTGTCTAAAACAATATCAAAATAATACTTAAATATAATCAAACTTCATCGCTGGGTTAAACGAGTACAATCAGAACGAGGTGTTTCCCGTAAAATAGGCGCCAGCATTTAAAATAGTGCAATCCTAGTGTTTAGGATAATATGAGACTGATTCATAACTTCAGTACCTACCCTGATTATTATAATACATTAAGTACATAAACTTAAATTGATTGCATTAATCGAAAAAAATGTACAAAAACTAAATTACTCTAAGCCAAGCAAGCACTGGGAGGGCGATAAGGCATGGGTTTCTTGCATTTTGACGGTGTTCTACAGAGCTAAATAAATGCGGTTTCTGTTTCATCGTAAAGAGAAAAAATAATCTCACCTTCCTCCCTCTTCATTTGGCGAGTTGACCAGCTTCACAGCAAACAGAAACTGTATGGCGCACACCAGCAGGCAACACAAGTTCAGGGAGAGAGTCAGGGCGCACAGGGCCAAGGTCACTTCATACACCACCACGTACTCCTCGGCGCTGATGACGGAGAGCTGCTCCGCCCGCAGCAGGGAGCGCACGTCGGTGGACGTCACGGGGGAGATCTTCAGCAGGAAGATCAGGGACAGGAGCGCCAGCAGCAAGCTGACCAGACACAGCAAACCTAGCGAGGTCAGCATCTCCTTGATCCCCACTTCCTTACTTCTGTGCATGAAGCGCGTGACATTCGCTGGCACAAGAGGAGGAGCTCTGAGAATCTCCTTCTGCCCCACAGGAGGAGCAGGACTGGCTCCACTAGATAAAGAATGCTTCGACGAGTCCAATGTGGACACATTGAGGGGCTGGTGGTGACGTAAGCTGCGAGCATTCTGGTATCGCGGTTGCGGCTGGTAGGCGTGGTAGTGGTGGTGGCGGGAGGAGTTGTTGTTGGGGGTTGTTTCATCTTTGGGGGGCTGGTTGCTGGGCTTGGGGGGGTTGTCCTCTGGGGCGGGGGGCGGCCCCCCCGCGGGGGTTGCGGCCAAGATGTGCTTCAGCATCCCACGTGAGATGATGCAGGGGACCTGACACCAACATAACCAGCAACTGCGCACCGCGATGTGGCATCTATCTGCTTCCTGCAGCACAAGGCACGCACAATAACATTTTGCATTGACGAACAATTTTCACGTTCACTATTTTTTAGAACCAATATTTCATTGACTCTTAAATCCTATTTTAATTAATGTCATCTTATGTTTTTTTTATTCATTACTTATTTTATAATGTAAGTTCAATTAAGTAATTGATTTATCTTTTTATATTAGATTTTTAATTCATCACTTCACTTTACTAAATTATTTATTGATTCTCGCTTCATTTCGTTTATAAAGAGAGCCACAGCCATAATAATAATATTTGTTTGAATTTCCTAACGTAAATAAAAATCGTTACAACTTTTTATACGCGGTCATTACTGCGAGCGTTTAGTTTCAATTTGAAACAACACGTAAAGCTTCCATTAAATAAACGATCTTTTATTTTGAAAATGATTTGGCCGGTGACCTTCACTGAGTACGTTACAGACTACAGAATGTAAATATGGAGAAAAAAAAAACAACTTTTCATTGACGTTCACTGACAACCACTTGAGAAGACAGAGTTCGTTTTATTATTTTTTAAATTCGGATTCATCACTGAAACTAGCACAGAATTTCTGTGAGATCACCATAAACTAATTGATGGGTTATTTTAAGTTATTGTTGATTTTTTTATTCGTTACTTTAAAGTTTTAAACGGTCGACATAAGTTCGCAAGTTTGAAATCTTGCTAACGCTCCCGCGATAACGGCCGCTCACCTACTTACACTAGTGGGGATATCAGCACTAGTAACGTAAGATCCCCACGAGTATTTCCCATATTCGGGGAATATCTTTTAAACTGTAGAGTGTTGCTATTTCACTCTTTATGAGATGCCTGAGTCTGCGGCCTCAAAAAATAAAAGTGGAGGATTCATGTAAGAGCCACATCATCTCTTAAGAAATGGCAAGTACCCCTAGTACAAAGTTAATAAATAATAGATATAATATTAGGATGATTTATTTAGTGAACGCTGTTTTTGTGTGAATCACACCTCAAGAGCCCTCTGCCAGGTTAGTCGTCGCTATGGAAAGCGCCAGTTCTCAAGCAAGACCCAGTTGCTGTAAGGCTGAATGGACCTTGGAGACCGGTCTTTGGGCAATGTATATGAATTTCTTAAGCCACCGAAGAGCATTTTTGAAAATTTGAATGGTGTATTTTTTGGTCCACTGAGATTCGAACTCATGACCTTCCATTTACGTGTCTAGACTATGGACAGGTGAAGGTTGTAAGATATATTACTACGCTATGTAAGGTTGTAAATAAGTATTCCAAATGTTAATATGAAATAGAAACTGCGCCTCTAAAATAATCCCTAATGCATTGTTTCAGTTTTTTTCATTTTAAAGGTGCTGGATTTAAGTTCCGCATAAAAAGTAGATGAAGAAGAAGCGTTGTACATATTCTCCTGTTTGTGGGGATATTAGCAGTGACATGGTATCCCCGTAACAGTGCATCTACATTCTGCGGGTCGCGGCAGGTAGCGCCGTACAGGGCAGGTATACACAGGAACAGGGGTTCCCAAAGTGGCCGATACAGACCCCAAGGGGTCCATCTGGACGTGTTGGGGGTCTCATCATCATCTTCTACAGGCAGTGCCTTGTCGTGACAGCCATATATGACTCTTTTGGTTGCTTATTATTGCAGCCATCAGCTGGCTCTGTTGGTTGCCATCCTCTTAAGCTGCGAATAGGAGGAGACGCCCATAAGACGCTTCAAATTCTGGAAGCTTAAAGTTCTTAGGCGAACTGCGTCTTCCCAAGATTTTTCAGTATTCCTGTGCAAAATGTGACTTACCTATAAGCTCGCTTCTTTCTTCTACGTAATAGGCCCGATTGCACAGGAATGAGGATAGTGCAGGACCTATTTTTAGCCGTGAGAGTTATGTAAGTATTATTGCAAGTGATAGTCGATGTTGGGAGCACGGGCCTGTAGACTCAACGAACGTCGGTAGATCTTACCGTATATATTTGATGATAGAAAGCAATAAAACATGGTAAAAAATGTGGTTGTGGGGACGGACATAAAGGGGCGCAGGGCAGCGGGAAGATCCAGAGCGAGATATTTGGATGGAGCGGTGACGGACTGTCGAGCGGTGGGAGTATGGGACTGAAGGATGAAGGCGTTGGACAGGCAGCGGTGGGAGTATGGGACTGGAGGAGGAAGGCGTTGGACGGGCAGCGGTGGGAGCAGCAGCGGCTCTAGCTAAAGTCCGGGAGAGGGGATAAAAATAAAAATAAAGGTTATATTGGAGATGAATTTGGAAAATACTTTGATGTCCACCCTATAGCACCTCACGTATCGTACACCAACAAATTGTTACCTAAAAATCTAAGCCAAGCGCTTGTAAAATTCCATAAATGTCTCCTCTGATTTTTTTAGAATTTTAACATTTTTATTTTAAAAAATACGTTACATTTGAAAATGTGTACGTGAGTTTGCAATTGATTGATTTTTATTGTTGAATTGTTGTAAATAAGACAATAATTAGGTTGAAAAAACCACTACAATAAGCAAGTACTTGCTTACCTTAGTCTGTTTTGGATGTTCCTTTAAAAGATGGTGAATTATTAAAATAGTCCTAAATTTTAATATCCTGTTCACACAGTAATTTAAAAATGGAAATAAATACACTTGCTTTTAAAGAATCACCTTGTTCATCGTGCCTCTTACTGGATTTTCACAGTTTCCAAGCAGAGGTTATTTAGATGTAATCTTAAAATAAAATAAAAAGTTTCACAAATATTTCCGATTCAGGGAAGCACTTCTGTTATTTCGATCTTTCCATGGCAAAACACGCGCCAGAACTAACTTTTAGACAAAGAACAATATATTTTTTATTTGTGTAATGTTATGATGGCAGCTCCTTGTGAAATACTGGATCGAGGAATTTCCGAAAAGAATAAGTCCGGTCGATAGCTCAGTTGGTAGAGTGCTTGCATTCTACCCCGTGAGCTCGGGTTCGAATCCCACCGAGGAGGGTGTCAGAAATGATTTCCAATTTCGGTGTGTATTTCAAACCCCATAATATAAATACCGGCGAGGTTTACTCAGCCTTTACAAGAAATGAGTACCAGCCCCCTCGGGAGCTGGGAAATTCCCACTTCAACTGAAGTGGTTGGCGTAAGGCCGGCCCCCTTACCTGTAAAAATAAATAGGTTCAACTCGCCACATGCGACCCCTTCGGGGATAACGCGGCAAGAAGTTACACTATATGTGTAGCTTAGTTGCGTTGCGTTTTTTTATAATCTCATTCTTTCATTTATAATATTATCATGTTTATGTCTCAACGCGTTTTACGATTGTTCATGAGGTATAGCCCAAGGCCATACTAGAGATACAGGCCGGGAAGCGTTTGAAATTTTGGATGACACGTCATCATCTTAGTGCGGCGCAACGCCAGCGGCCGACTGCGGTAGTACAATTTAGTCGCCATTTTTGACATTTCGGGAGTGAAGTTGTAATCTTAAAAAATAAGTTTAAAATATAAAAACTATATTATTATCTAAAAACTTTACTGTGTCTTAAAGTTTATCATTTTTTCGAAGTGTTGAGTACAATGTTTTGCTAAGAAAGTACTAAATTCACACAATAACTCAATAATTCAAATTACAATCACACGTCTTGTCATATTTTTTGTAAAAAGTTGTTTTTTCATGGAATATTACTGTTTTATTATAGTAAACGGGTCACGAAACTTTTGCGTATGGATTTGTGTATAATTAGATGTGTTTTTGTAAGTTTTTTCTTAAAAACTTCTGTCAATTTGTTCATAACCTATAATTGTCCGAACGTCACACAAATGCCGAAAAGCTATATTGTTGAATGGTGTTATGTTTTGGTGCAAATTCCTGCTGTGAAAAAATACCTTTATCAATAAGTGTTTCAAAAATGTGAAATGCGTTTGAAAAACTTAGTAAAGTGTAAAAAAAATAAGTTTTTTTTCAACTAACTACTTACTTAATCATTAAAGAAAAAAAAAATCTGTCGATAAATTAGTTTTGAAGTTTTCGGATGTCTTTTGTGTAGTGACTTAATTTGTGTTTATGTCAATGGTTTATTTACTTTTTGTCATATTGTAGAGTTATTATTATATTATATTATTGACTTATTGGTCGTGTAACGAGATGAGTTTGTTTGTTTGGTAGAATGGAACATTGTATTTAAATTTGAATGGAAAAAGGAAAACAAAAGAATGCAGAAAGAGGGAAGAAGCTTGTCTGGCGTGAGAGCCACAAGCATGTGTAATTAAGAATAATTAATATTATTGTGCTGTGGTTTATTGTGTATACATTGTGAAAGGAATAAAAGTAAACGTATTAAAGTGGTTGTTACATTATTAATTGTGTTAATCAGCAGGACAGAGGAAAAACCCTCACATTTTGGCGCCCAACGTAAAAGAAAAAATCTGTAAATGAAATTCCTATTAAGAAAATTTTTCACAAACAAAAACAAATGACAGTCGATTTCAACAAATGACATTGAAAACAATACAATATATGAAATAATTAAAATTGGACAGATTTATGGTTGTGAAAGCATCAACACGTTTAAAATGTTTTAAAAAACTCAACTTATACAATTTATAACAAGAAATTGCAAGATTTCAAAGGCGGTTTTGAAAATATTGAAGGTGAGAGAATTCAAATTACCTACACTACGTTCAGAAGAAATGAAGATTTAAAAATCGAACGTCCCAGAAGAAAAAAGATTGGACATGAACCAGTTTGTTTCAAATCAGTTTAGATAAATATATATAGATGGTGTTATATTTAATTTGTATAAAAAATTTTTTTTCAATGAAATGATTTTTTTTTAATTGCATAAATTGAAAATATACAGCAAATGACGAAATCTAAAAAAATAAATAATAAAAAGGATTTAGAAAGTAACACAATGGAGTCCATAAATTTTGATCCTCTCAAATTAAAAATATCTTTTAATGGTGAAAGTGAACCAAATGAATTTATAATAAGGTTAGAAGAATTAGCCAAAGTCTACAAATTAAAATTAGATTATTTGGTAGAGTGTATGCCTATATTTTTAACAGATTTTCCGTTAACTTGGTACAGAGCAATTATCTGTGAATTTGATTGGAAAATTTTTAAAACCAAATTCTTACAACAATTTGAAAAATATGACTTTCAAAGGAATCTTAAGTTAGAAATTTTAAATATGGTACAAGGTCATGATAATGCATCTGTTTATATTTTAAAGGTAAAATCAAAAAATAATTTATTAAATAAAAGAATGCATGATAAAGAACTTAAGGACATAATAATTCATGGATTGTCAGAAAAATATGCAACTTTACTGACAACATCTGAAATTAAAAATACAGAGGAATTATCTACAATATGTAGCAAGTTTGAATCATTTATAAAATTTAATGAATGTAAAAATTTAAATGTAATGAATGACATAAAAGAGAAAAATGTAATGCAAAAATGCAATTTTTGTAATAAATTAGGACATGATGAAATACATTGTTGGACTAAAAATAGAAAATTCGATTACATACAGAATAAATGTAGAAGTTTCACAAATAATATAGTATGCCACTTTTGTAATAAAAGAGGACATGTGGAAAGAAATTGTTTTATAAAAAATGGAAATTTAAAAAAACACACAGTAATCTGTTACTCATGTAAGCGTACAGGACATGTACAAAAAGATATAGACACAAATGTTATAAATAAATATCACATCAAGGACATAATCAAATTAGATTAACAAAAAAAAAAAAAAACATTTTCATGTGTATGAAAAATTTGAGGTGATGAATGATACGGTGAAAGTTGATATAAAAGTGATCAGTGAAAGAATGAATTATGAAATATTGCATGACTGAAGGTATGAAACATAAATTAAACAAAGTATTACATATGAAGGTAAAGTTTTTAAAAAAAATTGATGGACTGATAAATTTATTAATGAAAAATAAATTTGAAATAAATTTAAATATTGGGAAAGATGTGATACATGTTTAAAAAAAAAAAAGTTATTTTAATGAATTGATTAATAAACTGGTGAATGTTTATTATGTATTGTTATTTGATTATTTTGAATTGTTGAATTAAGTATTTAAAAAAAAAAAAAAAACAAATATTTGTTTATAATATTGAATATGAAATTTGTGTTAAAAAAAAAAATATATTAATTTTAGTATGAAAATAATTGGTATTGTTAAAAAAGGTATTAATGACTGAATAATGTATCAGAAACAGGTTTTTTTTTTATTTTCATATTTTTGAAATTTATCCTTAAAATAAAACAAAATATGTGGCGCCGGCTGAGCATTATGATACATTATTTACTCATTGTAAAAGAAAAAAAAAATTGGGAATGTTTTTTTTTTTATGAGAGGAAGGAGGTGTATTGTAACGAGATGAGTTTGTTTGTTTGGTAGAATGGAACATTGTATTTAAATTTGAATGGAAAAAGGAAAACAAAAGAATGCAGAAAGAGGGAAGAAGCTTGTCTGGCGTGAGAGCCACAAGCATGTGTAATTAAGAATAATTAATATTATTGTGCTGTGGTTTATTGTGTATACATTGTGAAAGGAATAAAAGTAAACGTATTAAAGTGGTTGTTACATTATTAATTGTGTTAATCAGCAGGACAGAGGAAAAACCCTCACAGTCGGTATGAGGCTGACCACCCGTACTGTAAAAAATGGTTCACTTTGCCAATGTATGTTTGTGGGCATGCATTTCAAATGAGCTTTGAGTGTGAACATATCTTTGCAACTTAGATTATAGATGATAATATATAGTTAGCATAAGATATGTTTCATTAAATAAGTATAAAACAGTTAAGTGGGAACTATTCATTAATGTTTACTTAAATTTTGTTTTTTTTTTGCATTTGCCTTGTTCTTTGACATATAGTTTGGTATGAGATTGACCACCCATACAGTAAAAATCGGTTCATTTCACCAAATACCTTGTTGAAAATAAAATATTGTGTAATATAATATAATCTAAATATCAAATTGTTTCAAGCAACTTTACGGAATACTTAAAAATCCCTAAATATTGTACCACTTCGTGTAATTAATTCAAGAGTCCTGTACACATTTATGTTATTTATTTATATCAGCATTGTTCTCAATTAAAATATCCACAAAAATATTTCTCTTTGTTTAAGAAACTTAATAAAAAATTTGAAACCTCTATCGTTGTTTGTTTTCTACTATGAGTACATATATGTGGGCAAAATTGACTTCTTTTCAGTATTACTGTGTAAATATAGGAGTATTTGGAGGTCTGACTGCTTGAGATAAATAATTACTAGTTAATATTTAAGAAATCATCAGTTACAAGTAAGTATTTCTTGTATGAGTTGAATGGCAAGTCCCTGTATTATTGTGTGGTAGCACTAAGTTCGTAACGGGGATAGGGCGCGCCACGGCCTGTTAGTTCTAGTACGGCCTTGGGTATAGCCCGAAAAGTCCCTACAGACCGATCTATGGGCAACCGATACACGCAGGCGCCAACAGCTGATGTATTGTACATTGCGTCGTACTTACAGGCTCTCATGTACACATACAATCAAAAACACCAGTGGAGAAAATCTATATATCACCTCTCACACGAACTAGCTCGAATCACTTCGTTCTAACATGTTATTTTGCGTTTGTGCAGGGAACGAGGCACGGGGAAAAAATGAAGAGGGTCTCATATTTATACTTAGCAAAACAATAATATGGACCATGAATAATTAAGTTGTAACAAATATTATTAAGTTTTCAAATTGGTTAAGAGCGCTCTCGAATATTTGTAATTTTAAAATCTGCGTTCGCTTAATTCCTATCTATGCCACAGCGGCGCGCTCGGCGCTCTACTCTCTCGTTCCTTTGTAGTTTTTGAAAGGTAAGTACGTATATTAAATTATAATATCTGTGGACTAGAAATTATTTTAACCAAAAAAGACATATATATATATATGTCTCAACTTACTTACGAAAATGGTCATTAGTAATAAAAATAACAAAGAACTTCACAGTTGCATTTCCATGTGTACAAAAAACTCGGCACAACGAAAAAAAAATCTTGAATGTTGGTACCATTTCAAATAACGGCTGCCGACTAGACCGGAAATAACTAGAGTTGACAGATAACACACGTTATAAATATTGTGATCGCCAAAGTCGTGCCAATATTTCATATTTCATATTTTAACTTTATTACTCATTTCATTATAACCACTGCAACGTGTGACAGGAGAGAAACGCAAGTGGTAGCATGTCGCTGCCTTTGTTCTTGTTTGCCGTAGAGACCATTAAGCTAATTTTACATGAGCAATATTTGCATGTGTACTGGACCAATGTGTCTTATGAAAACAGGAAATTGATTTCAAAAATATTTAAAACAACTCTCACATTACGAATTTTACGCTTATTCTTAGCTCAGATTGTGTAGAATTTTATTCTTATGACAACTGCAGTATGTATCAAATCAGCACGCTAGTTTCCGCTCCTCTATGTTATTACTCATAGCAGCTATGCAGTTCAGTTTTTGCCAGCCATTTTTTTATGCCGCGCAGATAGACTCAACCTTTTCCATCCTTCAATAGCGATACTAAAAATGTTCAACAATAAATCAATTGTTTCGCAAATTATATTTTTAGTAATAATAATATCAGGATGATTTTTGCGAGCGCTGTTTTTGTGTAAATCACACCCCAAGAGCCCCCAGCGAGCTTGGTCGTCGCTAAAGAAAGCGTCGATTCTCAATCAAGACCAAGTTGCTGTAGGGCTGGATGAACTTTGGTGGCGGGTCTTGGTAATGGTTTGTGTATTTCCACTTTATTAATTCATTAGAACTTTGAAAAACATTAAATTAAAAAAAAACAAGTTTTTAGTTACTCGTAAGCGTAACTACATAATAATGTTATGGATATGTGAAGGTTCCAAGGAATTTTCTGAAAATAGTGGTCAATATAGTGCATACACGCAGTATTTCTTAGTAAATATTTAGTTTTTCACATACTGTAAAATTGCATTTACTTTCTCGCAATTTCGCTTTCTTGATGACTAGAATTATTTTATTTTTTGCGTAAGATCCGCAGGATGAAGAATGTCAACCGATTATTTCTAAAATAGTAATGATAAATTTCTAAGTTAAGTATCAAAGTCTTAATCTAAATTAAAGTTGCAAAGATATATATCATTTCAGATTCATATTAAATGCATTCCCACAATCACACACATAGAAGTTGAACATAAGCCCTGCAACTTTTGCCGACCTTCCCAGAAGCAGGGGTGACATTAGCAAAGTGAACCATCTTTGTACAGTATGGGTGGTCAGCTTCATACCAACCTATAAGTCAAGGAATGTATTATTAAGAAATTGTTATGTTTTATTCCTTGACTTATAGGTTGGTATGAGGCTGACCACCAATACTGTAAAAAATGGTTCACTTTGCCAATGTTACCCCTGTTTCAGGGAAGGTCGGCAAAAGTTGTGGGGCTTATGTTCATTTGAGGTTTGGATTTTATTTGTAAGTACACATTCAGCATTTGTAAGCGCGAACTACACTTGTTGGTTTGTGGGCTTACATCTGAGAGCTTTAAATGAATATATCCTTGCAACTTAGATTATAGATTATTATTATTATAGTTGATTGCAAAAAATAATATTTTTGTAAAAATGTAACATGGAAAATCGTAAAATGTACTCGCTTCGAAAATGTTGCATATCACTTGCCGACGAATCCAAAGTTTTTTATGAGAGAGTTTTAGCTAAAAAAAAAAAGTGACGCGGTCCGTCTTCTGTGGGCTTCGGAGCCGGTCTGCGGTTTTACCCCGCGAATCTCGCATTTAAAAGCCATTTGTAAAATAATAATAAAAACTAGATCTTATGAAATAAAAAATTTGAAACAAATTAAAACTAAGCTCAAGATTGGTCAATATTTGAAAATAATTGGGTACAAATAACCATTTTTTGAGATTTTATTCGAAGACACAATGTACACTTTTTTGTCAGTTTTTGCTTCTAGATTTTTTTTTTTAATTCAGTTTTCTTCATCTCAATCACATTTTAAATCACACCACCAACTAAAACAGGATATAAAGTATATTTGTATTTTTTTTTCAGATTTCAAAATACCACCAATTTACAGAAAACTGGTTCAAAAATTGTATGTTTTCCACTTACCGCAAGAAGGTGTTGGTAATTTTTATTTTTTCAAGTAATAAAAGCGTTTATAGACATATATTATTTGATGCATATTGCAAATGAAATGTTTAACTAACACATAAAGTTATCAAAATTTTATATTTGTCCATATTTATTGAAAAAAAACCACGTCAAAAACTGTGTTTTCGAGAAATTTCCTAGCACCCTCTTAAGTGAAACGTTGTGGTACGCCATTTTAAAAAAGGATAATTTAAAAAAACAATAAAATTATTTTTAAAAACTAAAATCAAAAAACCTTGTTTTTTACCAAAGTGGTAAAAAACAAGGTTTTTTTATTTTGGTTTTTAAAAATAATTTTATTGTTTCTTTAAATTATCCTTTTTTTAAATATTTTTATTTTTATATCAACAAGAATCTACGTGTGTCTCACTGCGTACGTTTTATTATGAAATATTTTAGCCTCTTCGGTCAGTAAAATTGTTCAGAAAATACTTCGCTTACACTCTTTTTTACAGATTTTTCAGTTTCTACTTCACAAGAAATGATATGTTTCCAATTTCATTCATAGGGATATTCCCCACTGTCACCTAATGAAGAGCCGCCACTGGGTGGGAGTATGGGACTGAAGGAGGAAGGCGTTGGACAGGCAGCGGTGGGAGTATGGGACTGGAGGAGGAAGGCGTTGGACAGGCAGCGGTGGGAGTATGGGACTGGAGGAGGAAGGCGTTGGACAGGCAGCGGTGGGAGTGTGGGACTGGAGGAGGAAGGCGTTGGACAGGCCGCGGTGGGAGTTATGGGACTGAAGGAGGAAGGCGTTGGACAGGCAGCGGTTGATCAAGGAAACCAAGAACGACCCCGGGTTGTCGTGCCAGTGATGATGATGATGAAAAATCAAAATAATCGTAGAATGGTCCACGAGGCTAAGAAGTTTGAGAGCATCTACCTTTTATTATTATTATCATTATTATAAACCGGCAAGATCTCGCAACTCCTGCAGTAAGAGGTAATAATACCTACTCATATGTAGCAGTGTACACTAAACAGCGAAAGTTCCGCACTTCAGCGCAAACAGCGCCTCTAGTGAGTGTTTTAGTTTCCATATATTTTTCGGAAAACGCTGAGATTCGGGCTGGTTGGGGTACAGAAAGCAAGTTGGTGTGGAATGTCACCTACAGTGAAGGAACTCGCCAATATTGAATACTCCACACTCCACACTCCACAGCTCATCAGCTGCAAAGAGAGAATGGGCATGTATACAATATACTCGTAGCTACCTACACAATAGAACACATTCCTGAATGCTGTCGTAAAGATAACATAACAGAAAAAGAAGAAAGCACTGTCTGCCATCTCTCTGCCAGGCACTGTCTCTTCTATTGTACACATTTTCTATAGCTCAATACTTTTATAGAACTTTTGCTGAAATAAATCGCAAGTTCTTCAGACTTATTCAGATACTTATCCTGTATCCAGACCATATTCTTCTCATAAAAAAATAAGTAAAATTGTAAAGATAATGAAAAGCACGTCAATTATTGCAGGATTTTTCTTTCCATATGACTTGGTCCATCAGCAGCACCGTCAGACACACACTCATTTTGGGGACCGAGCTTTTTAATTTACGGGCCCAATGGAGTGAAACAAAGGAACAAACTTCCACCTAATGTGAGGAAGGCTTGATGTCTTTAAAGAATCAATAAAGACGCATCTTTACAAATCGCACGCTTAATAGTAAAGAGAAATAACTCGAAAATTGGGAAAATCGAGATTTTGTAATAAAACGCAAGAACAATGCGAGAAGAATAGGGAGAATGCGACAGCCGTTCAATTTGGACGAATATGACCGAGATAAAACATTGGTTGCATTTTTCATCCCATATAAGTTGTACTGGTTGTCTGAACTTTAAACGTGATTTCCCAACATTTTTGTTTTTTG
This sequence comes from Agapetus fuscipes, assembly GCA_951799405.1. Classification (NCBI taxonomy): domain Eukaryota; kingdom Metazoa; phylum Arthropoda; class Insecta; order Trichoptera; family Glossosomatidae; genus Agapetus; species Agapetus fuscipes. The sequence goes on from OX637337.1 coordinate 14,266,736, forward strand.
AGTTATTGCTCTTTATTATTAAACGTGCGAAATGATCTTATCCGTGATTTGAGAGGTCCCTTGAAGTGTTTAATATCCTTATCGATGTAGCATCATGACAATAAGAAGAACTTTATGCCAGATTTAAAGAGGAGAAGCACAAAGAGCCTCAAATTGTGTCAAATTTTGTAAGGCGATTTTTCTCTCGGATCAGTTTAATTTTGTCAGAACCAGGTTTAAGAATCTTCTCCTTCAGGAGCAGAAAAATCTCGCTCCTAGTAAAGCAGTGGACGTAAGCTGTCAAATAAAATATAATCCATTCGTCAAATCCAACCCTTTCCGAGGACAAGCAATATGTGCATGATAATGTGCAGCTTATATTAGTTCGTCTTCAGTTTAAATAAAATTCACCCACCCTTTTTTCCAACTGACTTATTCCACCTGTCCCACAGACAGAAGGTGGCAGGTTCGTTATCCGTACCCTTAGTACGAGTTGCAAAACATGAGTAGGTAAAGTAAAGTTTACGGAAAGTATCAAAGAGTGATTTCCCCCAAAATCTGCCGTTTTTGTTTCTTACACTTTATGGTCTTAGCAGAAGAGTTACAGTGATGAAGAAAAAAGTTCAAACAAACAAAAAACGGCAGATTTTGGGGAAAACCACTCTTTAATACTTTCCGTAAACTTTACTTTACTCAAGTTTTGCAACTCGTACTAACGGTACCGTTAACGCATAACCCCCATTATGGTACCTTATATGTTCATTATTGCTCCATTGCTCATCATTTGCACTTCCTGAAAATGGCGCGTGGACAGTAAACAGCACAGTGGACATGCTGCAGAAAAATGATATCCCAGCAAAAAACAGTCTTAAAAAATATGCGCACCAATAGGTAGGTACATATCAGCAAAAAAAGTTTATTTCAGTTTTGAACATTTTTTTGATCACCTTACGACACAGATGCACAAAATACACACTTTTCGCACTATTTTTACTTTCTTGCTATAGCTGAAGGCTAAAAGAAAGTATTGATTTGGTGTGAATTTTTTTTTTCGAGGTTTTCACGGAAATGAGTTGTCCTGGTGCAGGACATGCCAAAAAACACTATCTTTCAAAAAAGTCCGCCTGTATGTGTGTGTGTGTGTGTAGGGCATGGATACCGGTATGCCAGTATACCGAAATACCGGTATACCAACTGTTATTTTCGGTATTTTGAAACCGTTATTTGAGGATAAAATACCGGTATTTCAGAAAAAGTTATTATTATTTCAAAGGTGTTTAAAGACTATGCAGAACGCTCGATAGAACCTCTTAAGCATTTCACCCACGAGCGTTGAGTCAGAAAGGGCATTTTCAGCTGGTAGTTACATATTATGTAACAAAATAAGATCATCTCTCAACGACGCAAGTTTGGACGCGTTATGTTTTCTTCGCACGATTTTCCAACAAACGCGATCTGCCTGATTTTAAGAGGGTGCTAGGATATTTCTCGAAAACACAGTTTTTGACGTGGTTTTTTTTCAATAAATATGGACAAATATAAATTTTTCTACTTCCATTTGGTAATTTACTAATTACAAAACGGCTAACGCAATCACAATGCCATACATTTTTACACCCGTTGCATAATGTTACATTATGCAACCGGTAACCGTGTTAAAATGAACATGTGCGCATGCGCATTGTCAGAATTGGAACCATTTTTTAATTTCAAATGTCAACCTTGTATGGGGGTATGAAGACCTGTCAATCCAAGATGGCCGCAAGCGATCAGCTGATTAGGCTTCATACAATATTAGTGATATTCGGTAGGTAGGATGATGATGGACCGTGGTGATGAGACTTTCAGCCCTGTTCAGATGAAGATAAATAAGTATATTTTATGTGTAGAGTCAAATAAAAATTGTTAATAGTGCTAAAATTTATCGAATTTATTTATCGGATTGCTCCAAATAAAGCTTTCCTTTTTTCAATGGAAAATAAAAGGCTTGAAAGGAAAACAATACAAAAAATTTCACCGCAAAAAATAAACAAACTCAAAAAGTTACTTGGTTAATAGGTGAGTATGAGGTTGATCACCTATGCTGTACAAATTTGGTTCACCTGCCAATATAACTGCAGGGCATATGTTTATTTGAGTTTTGGGTTTGAATGTTTAAGCTTATATGCAGGATGTAAAAGCGCGACCTTATACATATGTGTCGGCTTGTGGGCATGAATTCAATATGAAACCTAAATATAATTTATTTTTACAACTTAGGTTAGATTAGATAATCGAAGGGAATGATAAATCACACGTTTTGACAAAGGTAAGGTTTTAATTACTTCAAATGGACGAGTACATTATAATGACTATTATTCACTATTTTGTTAATTCTCTCATGGTCGTAGAAAAAGTATTGTATGCCACTGCACGTAATTAGTCTTTGTAACACTCGTGCTTTCTATTGTGCCATTCGGCTGCGCCTCATGGCACAAACTAGCACTCGTGTTAAAAAGACTATCATTACTTGGCAGTGGCATAAATAACTATTTTAGACTTCCTCTCATATTGACACCTCCCGCATCCCAAACCTTGTCCGAGGGAAAGATTTTATCTTACGCGTATTTCTGTCACATAGGAAGGGACACACGTCTCAAGTAGGTATGTAGTATTATCATTCCTCTTGATGTTCTTCTCCCATCAGAGGTTGGACCGGGTAATTTCCCCGCCACTTTAATGCATCCTGGGATGGCGGAAGTGCAGATGATGCCGCTTGGAGTTCCGCTGCTTCCACAGGGCCAGTTACAGAGAGACAAGTTTTTGCAGCACCTATGTACGTACTTGCCTTGTTCCTTGTTGCTTAAGAACATGAAGGTATATTCAATTCTATATATCGATGCTTGAGAATATAAGATGCCTACAGTTGTTATGGTACCCACATCAAGTACTGTTTATCCATCATCATCATCATCATCGTCCTGCAACGCGAACGCAACGCAACGCAACTAAGCTACACACATAGTCTAATTTCTTACCAACCACTTCAGTTGAAGTGGGGGAATCCCATCTCCCGAGATGGCTGGCTGGTACTCATTTCTTGTGAACGCTGAGTAAACCTTGCCGGTATTTTATTTTGGGGTTTGAAATAAACACCGAAACGGGAAATCATTTCTGACACCCTCGCGGTGGGATTTGAACCCGAGCTCACGGCATGGAATGCAAGCACTCTACCAACTAATCAACCAACTGTCCTCAGTTTAATTAAAATATGGCCCTTATTCAAATAGATTGAACAGTTTTTTTTACAGTTTTTTCTTTGATAACTTTTTTTAATCCATCTCAATGTGGAATACTTCGGGTTTTACTGATATTAATACCTTTTCAACCGGCTTCCCTTCTGTTGAATGTCACCCTTCGCCACTGGTACCTACAATGACGCAAACCAAATTGTAAATTGATATTTTAAAAATAAATTATATGCAGTAAAGTGGATCGAAATCGTTTTTTTGGGAATTTCGATTTTGCGATATTGCCAAAAGCTGCTCTATATCAATACAAACAATAAATTGTACTACTATAAGGTCGAAATATTTGATCTTATACTGCCCCAAAGACTCGAAAAGTTAATAAAAATCATAAAAACTGCTATATACTTTACATTTTTTTTTGTTTATTAAGAAAAAATAATTTTAGTATAATGAAGTTCAAATTTAAGCACAAAGCATGATTTTGTATAAAAATTTAGAAAAAAGACCCCTTTAGGGCAAAAAAAATTAAAAAATAGCAATCAACAGAAGCCTAGAAAAAAGTGATTTTAAGAGAATTGGTAATCTTTCTTTGAATTGAAAAAAGGCATTATTTGTCGTGATTTTAGTTTTTTTTTAATACATCCATCTCTTCTGATAAGACCGCAAACAGCAACTGAAGTTTCTGTTACAATTTTAACTAATCTTTCAGTGGCAAGGAAAATGGAAATGGCTTGAGATTAGTTCGTCAACAAGCAGTGGATTTTCTTAAATACGTGATTTTAATTCACCGTTTATAAATTTTGTAACAAGAGGCTTGGGCACATTAGTTTCTTACCAATTTATAAGGTTTTTTATAATTATTTGCATCAAAATCAAGTTTTGGCCGATCGTTGTTCGAATTCTCAAAATTGTTTCCTGTCGCGTTTCAATATTCTTCACAAAGCTAGAACTCGAAAAAAAGCAAAGCAAGTAAGATGTTTTCTGGATGATTGAAATATCCATTTTTCTGTATAACAGGATGTAGTATCTGCTTTAAATTATCTGTCAAATATCGCGACAGCTAGATTGTCTTGTGTAAGTGTCAAGCGTCATTAATGCAATGTGGTTAGTTTTGATGTAAAACCACATAAGAGTATATCCACTTTCATTATATAATTGAATATTAACAGCTTGTCAGATGGTTCAAAAAAAGGAACATAAAGCCATGATGTGAGCCATCTTGAATGTACTAGTTTTTCAGGGTTTCTTTTTAATAAGCTTTAAGAACAATATCCAGACTTTATAGTTTTTCTCCGTCCAATAGGTAGATCACATTGGATAGTTAGAAATGAGACTATTGGAAGCTCTTCACAACTTTGTAATATCTTTTCTATGGGTCCAGAGAAACTGCTTTCGTTGGCATGGAGTTGACAAATACACCACTGCAGCGGTTTTACTAGATATTTTAATTTTTTTAGAATAAATTTACCAATTTCATCTGTATTAACAACAGTTCTATCACGTCCGATTACAGCAAAAAGGATGACATTGATATCTTTACTGATTAAAATATCCATAATTTTTCTTTTTATTATTGCTGCTTTTCCAGTGTTTAAAGAAAAATGACCAATGTACTGTGACCTTGCGTCCTTAAGTAAACTAATATGCTCCTCTATAATAGGGTATTTTCACATTTTTCTTTTTTTTGTGATTTAAATTCTTTTATGCTTTATTAGCCCAAAACTTCTTGAATTCTAATTTTAGTTGTATTTTTAGCAAAGTTATAAGCATTTTAAAATCGATCTTTGAATTTTCGCGCCAAAACGCTACTAGATGAAGTTTTCTCGCGTGACGTCACGGTCTTGTAAACATCGCCGTATCAACTGACAGCCCTCACATTAATGTCATTCAAGCATCGCTTTTTCATGTTTACATCATTGCGGATGTGTTTTTTCAAGAAGTTTGTGTGTTTCTTTAAGAACATATCATTTGTTTTTGTTGTTTTCATTTGTTTCTGTTGTCAACAACACATGTTAACAGAGTATGGAATGTCAATAAAAGAACGTGACGTCAACATATGACGTCACATTACCCGAAATACAAGAAGCAGATCTCACATCCGTTTAAAAACTTGTCCAAAAACCTATATTTTCTTTTTTAAATATAAAATCGAAAAAAAATATTTTCGGCTTCAAATCAACATATTATTATTAGATTTTTCGAAATCTATCAAAATAATATACTTTTTATCAAATTCCTCACTATTGCAAATACCCTATTATATTTCTCCTATGATCCATCATAGTAAAGGTTTTATTTTTACGTCCATCAAAGTATAAACCCAAATCTTAGTAATCAGAATCAATGGTCACACCGCTGAATTCAGTTCTCTGCTTTTCACGGGGTCTGCTAATTTTATTTTGATGGAAAACTTTGGATGAATTGTTGTCTGAAATAATACCAACGCTTTGAATTGTTGCCAAAACAAGAGCAGCTTCAGCCTTATTGGAAATGCCAAATTTATCCACAGGTTTTGCCAGGGTGCCAAGGTCAATAATTTTTAATGAATATGAATACTGATCTAATCTAATCTAATCTAAGTTGCAAATATATGTTGCATTGGAGATTCACATTACATGCATTCTCACAACCAGACACATACAAGTTCGCGCTTGCACATGCCTCATGTGAACCTACAACATAAAAACCAAATCTCAAATGGACATACACATAATGAATATGATTTCTTGTTTTATATTGTAGGTCCACATGCGGCATGGGTTAGCACGAAATTATACATGTCTGCTTGTGGGATTGCATTTAATATAAATCATGATATATATCTTTACAGCTTAGATTAGATTAGATTAGAATACTGTTACGAATTTAGGGTTCAAAAGTCTTTCAATTAAAAATACTGGTCTTCTTATACAGTTGTTTATTTTACACTTTTAATAATTTATTTTCACAAAAGTAGTCTCGACTATTCCATTACACTTGGTTTCTGTTCACTGGTTTTGGTTCAATGTATGTTGTTGTAAAGCTCGTAAGATACTCGCTCTGCAAGCAACTCGCACCCTTCTTATACTCTTCAAAACAGTACAATCTAGATCTATATTCGCTAGACAGTTCCAGAAAGGCGTAGTAATCATTATTTCTCGATGCTTCAAGTATTTTTTATTCAATGATTCCTACCCTCACAATACAATACAGAATTCTTATAACTATAACTAATACCTACTTATTTTATATACTTATTTTCATATTTACATAACAATACGAAGTTTGAGGTAGCGGTGTCTGAAGTGCTGGTTTTTCTATAACTGTTGACAGAGGTTGTTGAGAGACATCAGTTGATAGGTCAGACAGATTTGGCAATGAACTTGTAGCTTTTTCTTTGTATGGTTCATATGTCTGTTTCCGGTTCAGTTTTTAATTTCCCGCAGCAGTTTTCAAATCAACACTCCTTATGATCATTTATCTTTTGGTTCTTCGATCAATCAGAATATTTTTCAGTTATCGGTAGGTACTTTAGATGTTTTGCATAGTTAAATGAAGCCAATCTGTTGCATTAACACGCTGATACATCAAAGATACACGAATCTCTCGCAATTTTGTATGCGCAAAAAAGATGAGTAGCGTACAACTATAGTTACATCTACATCTCTGAGAGCACCGAATTGGTGACGCGCGTCTGCGCGGAGTAACAAATTTAGGAGGTGCCTCCACCCACCCCTCTTAAATTACAAGATACCAAACACGTAATAATAACTATTTCATTCTTTTTAAAGAAAAAAAATATATTTCGTTCGATTTTATCTAATACTTGATTCTTAAACACAGGGGTAAAAATGAGTAGTTTTATGTATTTTTGTAATTTTTCTGATGACTTGGGGCAGTATAATTAATTAATATTTTGATAAGATTTATTTTTTTACCAAATACTCACCCCTTAGAGCAACTGTTGTACACAATACAATTACGAAAAAATATTTTTTAATTTTTTCCATACATACAGCGATCCACGTTAATAATGCAGCCTGTTATACTCGTATTTCATCAAACAAATTGGAAACCATTTTATAAAAAAACTGATCTTTTTTTAATAATTTTAAATGCAAGTAAGTAAATCTATAATATAAGTTACGAAGATATAATATTACATATTAAATGCAATCTCACATACAGACACGTATAAGTTCGCGCTTGCACATGCCGTATGTGGACTTAAAACATAAAAACCCAATCTCAAATAAACATAAGCCCTGCAACTCTTGCAGACTTTCTCTGAAACAGGGGTGACATTGGCAAAGTGAGCCATTTTTTACAGTATGGGAGATCAGCCTCATACCAACCTATAAGTCAAGGAATTACTGAAACATATTACTGAAAATGCCAAGCTAGAAATCTTTCTTATCTGTTTATTATTTTCCATCCGACGAAAAATCCAATATCTTGTATCTAGCCACCATTCCGTTAGGGGTGTCCAGTACCTCCGCCGTCCGCAAATGTGTATCCATAATAATAATAATAATAATAATATCAGGCTAATTTATTTTAAATTACAAATGATAAGAGAGCGCCGTTTTTGTGCGTGTCACAATTCAAGGGCCCTGTTTTGTCTTGTCCTTGCACACTTGTTTCATCTCATCGATATTTATCACTCACTTCATGCATGCTCTTCTTTTTTCCTCACTCTACAGATTCCAGTCATTTTTTATGGCATGATTCCTAGACTTATAGGTTGGTATGAGGCTGACCACCCATACTGTAAAAAGTGGTTCACTTTGCCAATGTCACCCCTGTGTCAGGGAAGGTCGGCAAAAGTGTAGGGCTTATGTTCATTTGAGGTTTGGATTTTATTTGTAAGTACACATTCAGCGTTTGTAAGCGCGAACTACACGTGTTTGTTTGTGGGCTTGCATCTGAGAGCTTTAAATGAATATTAAATCCTTGCAACTTAGATTATAGATGATACCTTGTAACAGGGGTGGCCAACCAGTCGATCGTGATTATTAGTCTAGTCAATCGTGGCAAGGCAAAAAAAAAGGCATTTTAAGGCAGTGGCGGTAATAAATCAGACTTCGAAATTCGCTTTTAAGGGTATTTATCAGTTATCCGTTTAATAATTCCATTGATCATAGTGTTATCTATGAAATGGCTACAAAATAAAATGGCTACAAAATACATTTCAAATGGACCACATGATATTTCCAAACGAAAATGTGACGGCGCTGTGACATCTTTCTAAAAGCAAGGTCGTCCTCCGGTCTAATTTCTGGGCATTGGTTTACAACTAGAAATATCAAAATTTGAAGAAATGTGTTGAACAATGCATTCGTATTTTGGTTCAACATATTTATAACAAACAAAATATAAACACCGTTCTCGCTCGTCAGACGCTCATACATTGGATTCTTTAAGGTTGGCAATTAACTACTTCCCTGATTTTGCTAATCTGGTGGAAGATGCTCGGACGCAATGCTCACACTAATATAAATAAATAGTTTCTAATTAATTAAGAATAATTTTCAGTTTTATGTTTTACCTAATAATAAAAAAATACTGCATAATTGTGTGCTGAACTATGCTGTTTCATTAAAGGTTTCGAGAAGTATGTAATTGGTAGATCGCACAGGGTTTCGTCAGTAAACAGTAGATCTTGGATCTAATCAAGTTGGTCACCCCTGCCTTATACAGTAGAGGGAAAATTCCATGCCCAGAATCTGAACCTGAAGGCTAAGTAGTGGTAGGTAGTATAAAAGTATAGACCTTTTAAATTATTATGTATATTGTTTTAATAGTGTTTAGTGATTGTAATAATATGTTTAATATTATGTGTTGTGGAAAACTAATGACGTCTTTCATTTGTGCATAACAAAACTGAAGCTAAACAAACATACACGCTTGCATAATAAATTACTTACCTTGAGATGCCATTCATACATTGCATATTTATTTAATCCTAGTCAATTTTATGAAAATATGCAGATGGTTTCACATGGGCTGATTTTATACGGACTGAGACACGATGCTAAAGGGTGTCACGACAAAATGTCCATTGACAGAATGTCCACCGACATAATGTCCACGGACAGAATGTCCCCCCGACAATATGTCCACCCGACAAAATGTCCACCCGACAAAATGTCCACCGACATAATGTCCACCGATACAATGTCATAATCTGTCGGTGGACATTATGTCGGTGGACATTCTGTCAATGGCCATTTTGTCATGCAACCAGGCAGTCATTTATTTTTAATAAATATTTTTTTAGAGGTAAGGGAGATAAGGCAAACTCAGATGACGCATGTAACTGTAAGACTGTCACATCAGTTGAAGTGGGGCTTCCCAGCTCCCAAGAGGGCTGGTACTCATGTCTTGTGACGGCTGTGTAAACCTTGCCGGTATTTTATTTTAGGTTTGTAATAAACACCGTTTTTTTTTTTTTCTTTTTTTTTCCGACATACTGTCTCGGTGGGAATCGATCCCTAACCCTTTTAATGCAAGAGCCCGCCGTACGAAACCTTACCTCATCCACTACCAGTAGAGACTAGTAAGAGGTGATGCTCCACATTAATTACCTGCTTTTTGCATAAAAAAATGTTCCAAACCTGGAGCGTTTTGAATGCAAGAGGGTGCTAGGAAATTTCTCGAAAACACAGTTTTTGACGTGGTTTTTTTTCAATAAATATGGACAAATATAAAATTTTGATAACTTTAAGTGTTAGTTAAACATTTCATTTGCAATATGCATCAAATAATATATGTCTATAAACGCTTTTATTACTTGAAAAAATAAAAATTACCAAAACCTTCTTGCGGTAAGTGGAAAACATACAATTTTTTAACCAGTTTTTCTGTAAATTGGTGGTATTTTGAAATCTAAAAAAAACTTCTTTATATCCTGTTTTAGTTTGTGGTGTGATTTAAAATGTGATTCAGATTAAGAAAACTGGAATAAAACAAAAAATCTAGAAGCAAAAACTTTAAAAAAAGTGTGTATTGTATCTCCAAATAAAATCTCAAAAAATCGTTTTTTGTGACCAATAATTTTCAAATATTAAAAAATAGAATCTTAAGTTTACTTGTAATTTTTTTCAAATTTTATTTTTCATAAGATCTATTTATTTTATAATTTTACAAATGGCTTTATATTGCATGCTTTTCCTATTATCTTCCATTCGCTCTCAGGAGCTCGCCGAAAGTGGACCTATACCGCGCTGGCTTTTAGCTACAAAAAACACTCTCTACTACTTTGAATTACGTCAGCAAGTGATACGCAACATTTTCGCAGTGAATATTTTCCATGTTACGTTTTAAATAAATATTATTTTTTGCAAGCAACAATTTGTTAATAAGACATTCCTTGACTTATAGGTTGGTATAAAGCTGACCACCCATACTGTACAAAGATGGTTCACTTTGCTAATGTCACCCCTGTTTCTGGGAAGGTCGGCAAAAGTTGCAGGGCTTATGTTCAACTTCTATGTGTGTGCTTGTGGGAATGCATTTAATATGAATCTGAAATGATATATATCTTTGCAACTTTAATTTAGATTAAGACTTTGATACTTAACTTAGAAATTTACTATTACTATTTTAGAAATAATCGGTCGACATTCTACTTCCTACGGATTTTACGCTAAAAAATAATTTTAGTCATCAAGAAAGCGAAATTGCGAGAAAGGAAACGCAATTTTACAGTATGTCTATAATCTATAATCTAAGTTGCAAGGATATATTCATTTAAAGCTCTCAGATGTATGCCCACAAACCAACAAGTATAGTTCGCGCTTACAAATGCTGAATGTGTACTTACAAATAAAATCCAAACCTCAAATGAACATAAGCCCCACAACTTTTGCCGACCTTACCTGAAACAGGGGTGACATTGGCAAAGTGAACCATTTTTTACAGTATGGGTGGTCAGCCTCATACCAACCTATAAGTCAAGGAATAATATCAGGAAATGTGAAAACTAAATATTTACTAAGAAATTCTGCGTGTATGGGTGGTCAGCCTCATACCAACCTATAAGTCAAGGAATAATATCAGGAAATGTGAAAACTAAATATTTACTAAGAAATTCTGCGTGTATGCACTATATTGACCACTTTTTTCATAAAATTCCTTGGAACCTTCACATATCCATAACATCTGTAGTTACGCTTACGAGAAACTAAAAACTTGTTTTTTTTTTATTTACAAGTTTTTCAAAGTTCTAATGAATTAATATACTGGAAATACACAAACCATTACAAAGACCCGTCACCAAAGTTCATCCAGCTCTACAGCAACTTGGTCTTGATTGAGAATCGACGCTTTCTTTAGCGACGACCAAGCTCGCTGAGGGCTCTTGAGGTGTAATTTACACAAAGCAGCGCTCGCAAAATAAATCATCCTGATATTATTATTACTAAAAATATAAATTTTGAAACTATTATTTCTTTGATAAAATAAAACTAAGGAAGTTAATAAATATTTCATCTTTTATTCACATCTCAGTCTACCCATACAATCAAATACATTTTTAGTACCGCTCTTTCCTCTTTTGAAATATGAAATATTTGTGATGTAATTTATACAACAATTGAAAAGGTTAAGCCTATCTGCATTGCATTAAAAATGGCGTAGAAAAAATGTAGGACATACCTACCCATGAGTTATTACATAGAGGAGCGGAAACTTACTTACTGATGGGATACATCTTCGCTCCCCCAGTTCTTGTTTGCCCTATACACCGATTCTGTCAAATATGACTAATCTGAGCTAAGAAAAAACGTAAAATTCGATAATGTGAGAGTTGTTTGAAATATTTTTGAAATCAATTTTTCAAGACACATTGGTCCAGTACACATGCAAACATTGCTCATGTAAAATTAGCTTAATGGTCTATACGGCAAACAAGAACTAAAGCATAGACATGCTACCACTTGCGTTTCTCTCCTGTCACACGTTGCAGTGGTTTTAATGAAATGAGTGATAAAGTTTTTTGGCACGAATTTTGGCGATCACAATATTTATAACGTGTGTTATCTGTCAACTCTAGCTATTTCCGGTCTACTCGCAGCCGTTATTTGAAATGATACCAACATTCAAATTTTTTTTTCGTTCTGCCGAGTTTTTTGTACACATGGAAATGCAACTGTGAAGTTCTTTGTTATTTTTATTACTAATGACCATTTTCGTAAGTAAGTTGAGACATATATATATATGATTTTTTTGGTTAAAATAATTTCTAGTCCACAGATATTATAAGTTAATATACGTACCTTGAAATTTACTACAAACGAACGCGAGAACAGAGCGCGGAGCGTGCCACGGTGCCAGATATACTAACTAAACGAACACGAATTTTGAAATCAAAAATTTTTGAGAGCGCTCTTAAATAGATATAAAAAACGATCTTATGAAGTAAGTTGTATGAGCTATGGAAATCATGTAAAAAAATTGCACAGAATCTGCACTCGACTTTCTTGCATAAATTCACCCACTGTATGACGTATGTAAAGCTAGAATCATCTACCAGCTTATGCCGTTTCAATAAAAATATTGTTATGTAAATATGAAATATAAATATTTAAAATAAGTAGGTATTAGTTATAGGAGTTCTGTATTGTATTATGTGGGTAGGAATCATTGAATAATAATTACTATGCCTTTCTGGAACTGTCTAGCAAATATAGGTCTAGATTGTACTGTTTTAAAGAGTATAAGAAGGGTGCCAGTGGCTTGCAGGGCCAGCAGTATCATACGAGATTTACAAACACATAGAACTAACTTGATCAGTGAACAGAAACCAAGTGGAATAGTCGAGAAAGCTTTGTGAAAATAAATTATTAAAAGTGTAAAATAAACAACTGTATAAGAAGACCTGTGTATTTTAATTTGAAAGACTTTTGAACCCTAATTTCGTAACAATATTATAAACCAATAATAAATCAATTTTATTCCACCGTGGTGTGTACTACGTCTACCTGCATACTCGTACAATACGCAAACATCCATATAAATACTTGAATCAATATAAATATTTGGATGATTTCTTTAGTGAGCGCCGTTTTGTGTGAATCACACCTCAACAGCCCTTTGCGAGGTTGGTCTTCTCCGGAAAAAGCGACAATTACACAAGAAAGATACTTGACTTATAGGTTGGTATAAAGCTGATCACCCACAGTGTTAAAAAATAATTCACTTTTTTAATGTCACCCCTGTTTCAAGGAAGGTCGGCAAGAGTTGCTGGCCTTATGTTCATTTGAGATTTGGTTTTAATTTGTAAGTACACATTAAGCATTTTTAAGCGCGAACTTACACGTGTCTGTTTGTGAGAATGCATTTAATATAAGTTTTGAAATATATCTTTGCAACTTAGATTCTAGATTATTATAGACTAGGGGCGTTGCCCCTGGCTGCTACGCAGCCCAACCCCTTAACATTTGGTAAATGTGTATATTGCGCATAGTTTCCTCGCGTTAAAATTCGGAAAACATGTAAAATAAAAACATGCAGCCTTTGAAAAAGAAAATCGACCACCCATACTTTAAAAATTGGTTCACTTTGCAGATTTCAGCTGTGTTTCAGGAAAGGTTGGCAAGAGTTGCAGGGCTTATGTTCATTTGAGATTAGGTTTTTATGTTGTAAGTCCACATGGGCCATTTGTAAGCACGAATTTTTACCTGTCTGCTTGTGGGAATGCATTTAATATGAATCTCAAATGGTATGTATCTTTGCAACTTAGATTATGGAACTAAACAAAATAATTTCCTTGACTTATAGGTTAGTATGTGGCTGACCACCCATACTGTAAGACAGGGGTCTTCAACCTTTTTTAGTGCAAGGGCCAAACATCGATTTCACATCGTCCGAAGGGCCACAACTTTTCACGACACTTTACCACCTTATCAATAAAATAAAAGACATACATAATTTCAAATTTCAATAATCTTTATTGGTTCATTAAAGTCAATCTTTATTGATTAATTAAAGTCAATCAATGTGATTTTTGACATTGTTTATTTTTTACAAGTTTGTCAATATTTGTTTTCATTTTTGTGGTTGCAACCCGCAGACTACCTTCCAGATGTGCATCTGTAATTCTCGACCATGTTGTCGATTTCACACACTTTATACGAGAAAACCGCTGCTCACACACATATGTGCTCCCAAACAATAAAATTATTTTATGGCATTTTTTCACTCATATGTTTGAAAGAGTGACATTGAGAATGCTGACGATTGCGAGTCGTATATTACTCGTATGTATATATCGCATATCGTTGGGCGCGATATTTTATTTTTTTAGCCTCTGGGGCCCGAGGGCCGCGGGTTGAAGACCTTAGCTGTAAGAAATGGTTCACCATGCAAATTTCATCTCTTTTTGAGGATAAGTCAGCAAGAGTTGCAGGGCTTATGTTCATTTGAGATTGGGTTTTTATGTTGTGAGTCCACATGGGCCATTTGTAAGCGCGAATTTTTACCTGTCTGCTTGTGGGAATGCATTTAATGTGAATCTCAAATGGTATGTATCTTTGCAACTTAGATTATGGAACTAAACAAAATAATTTCCTTGACTTATAGGTTAGTATGTGGCTGACCACCCATACTGTAAGCAATGGTTCACCACACAAATTTTATCTCTGTTTGAGGAAAAGTCGGCAAGAGTTGCAAGGCTTATGTTCATTTGAGATTAGGTTTTTATCTTGTAAGTCCAAATGGGGCATTTGTAAGCGCGAACTTATACCTGTCTGCTTGTGGGAATGCATTTAATATGAATCTCAAATGGTATGTATCTTTGCAACTTAGATTATAGAACTAAACAAAATAATTTCCTTAACTAAAAGGTTAGTATGTGGCTGACCACCCATACTGTAAGCAATGGTTCACCATGCAAATTTTATCTCTGTTTGAGGGAAAGTCGGCAAGAGTTGCAGGGCTTATGTTCATTTGAGATTAGTTTTTTATTTTGTAAGTCCACATGAGGCATTTGTAAGTCCACATGAGGCATTTGTAAGCGCGAACTTTTACCTGTCTGCTTGTAAGAATGCATGTAATATGAATCTCAAATGTTTTATATCTGTGCAACTTAGATTACAGATTTAAATCCATTTTTATTTTGTGTGTATTTTTTTTTTAATTTGCATAAAATAAAGGAAAAAATAAAAAACTTTCACGTTTTGCCGCTAGATGTCAATTTATTTCCATACATTTTCAGTATGAACAAACAGGTTTATTGAAAGAAGTTTTCAGTGGGTTATAAACACATACGCGAAAGCTCGCAGCATTGCAGCATATATACAAAAATTAATTTGCCATAGATCAGGAATGTGTTTCTTCTGCTGTGATGGCATTAATTTTGAAAATCGAAAATGTAAGCGAATGACGACGGTCTGGAGTAATATTATTATAGATGGTCATTGAACCCTTCTGTATGCGAACTAGGACTTTGTATGGTGGGTAAACTTCTTAGTTATGTTTTGGAAAAGTAACGACTGAATATTATTGGTACTTTTTTTAGGAATTACAGCCTTTTATCTTATTTTAACCCTTTGACTACCAAAAAAATTACGAATACATTTGTATGGGAAATCTTCATTTTGTATGGTGGCTATACTTCTGATTCACTTTTTAGAAAAAATAATGATGGCATCATATAAATTATCAATATTGTTTTACATTTCTTGTAGATTATTTTTTATTAACCCTCTAACTGCCGAGAGTTTTTCAATATATTTTTTCTATTGTATGGCAACTCCCTAAACCAAGATTATGATGAAGCAATGGTTATAATTGTTAGATAGCACTATTTTATAAACGGATTCACAGAAAATTTAAGAAAAATCGTTGGAGCCGTTTTTGAGAAAATCGAATATAAAATTTTCAGCTCTTCGGAAGCCATCTTGAATTTTCAAAAAAGTAAAAAATCTTTAATTTTGAACTAAGTGTTAAATTGTTCTTTCTATCAAATCTAAAACAAATTGAAATATTTTGCATTTTAATGGGTTTTTATAATAATTTCGATTTAAAATTTCAGGTCGTGAAACTGTGCGTTATAGTATTTTTTTCAAAATTTTTTTTTTTTAATTTTGTAGAAATTTATGTTGTCTATAATATTGTAGAACATAATATTTTTATTTACCCTTTGACTATTGAGAAAATCACAATCTTTTGTTTTTTTCATGTTGCAGCCCCTAGACACAGATTAGCAAAAGTGTTGCCATAAGTATTTTATTTAGTAAAAAAACTAATTAATGGCTACTCTGAAAGTTTAAAAAAAATTCTTGGAGCCATTTTTGAGAAAAGTGCGATTTTATGTTTTTTTTGTATCGCAGCCATCTTGAATTTTCAAGTTGGTGTAATGCCGTGTTATTTATACTTAATATATGTCCAAAAAAGTCGAAGTGCCCAAAATTTGGTATCTCTAGGTCTAATACTTTGGAAAGTGACACACATACATTATACATACATATACATACAGACGGACGTTTTTGTAAGGCTCAGTTTAGACACACGAAATTTTTTTGAAAAAGTTTCGATAGTGACGTCAAGCAAGATGGCCGCTCCGCAGTGACAGTTGCTGGCAATTTTGATATTATGATGATTTTTAAAAAATGCCGCATGACCCGCTTATTTCGTAATGTTGGTCAGACTGAGTTGTCAGACATTTCCACTTCGGAGTTAAAATGTCTGAAAAGTCAAAGACAATAATGCTATGGACTCGACAATTTTGGTAGGTATTTTAAATTTTTTTGTTAATTTAAAACTCGAAAACCTTTATTTTCTGTGAAAACTAAAAACAATTTGGAAAATATAAAATAATTGTTAACCCCTTGAAAAGAAAAAGGAAGTAGGTAATAATTAAATTGAGTTTGTTCTTACTTTTGGATTAAAAACAATTTTATTTCACAACTGTGTTTTTTCCATTGCAACGTTTTAATTATGAAATGATTCCGTGAAACTTTTCACGGAAGAAACATGTTAATCAACTATTTTTATAAGTCGTAAATAATTTCAGTCGTAAGGGAAAATTAAATTTAATGTTGATCTCGGCAAATAAGCGCCAAAATCAATGACACAATATAATGTGAACACAATATAAAATACCAATGCAATATTAATGACACAATTGCAATATTGCATTCTGTTTCATAAAAATATTTTTGAGGTTAAGAACCCGTAATATATTTTCACAACTAACATTGGAATATTCAGCCAGTTTGTACAACACCACGATTAATTTTAAATTATCTGTATGATTCTTTTTTTTACCGACGCATAGTTAAACTTAACACGTATTAAAATAATTTAATTCCTACATTATTTTAATCCCATTCGATGTTTGACTAAACCGCAACAGCTAAATGCCATTAGAAGAAAAAGATTCTGTTTTGTTCAAAAAATATTTTGTTCAAATGTGTGTGGAGACGGAAAACCGATAGTTGCCGCTAAAAATCGCTGTCTGACGTCACTATCGAAACTTTTTCAAAAAAATTTCTTGTGTCTAAACTGAGCCTTAGATAGTGTTTTTTGGCATATCCTGCACCAGGACAACTCATTTCCGTGAAAACCTCGAAAACAAATTTTCACACCAAATCAATACTTTCTTTATAGCCTTCAGCTATAGAAAGAAAGTAAAAATATGGTACTACATACATTACTAGTAATAAGAGGATAAACATACTACAAATTTGTATTTCCAGCCCTTCTCGTTCAGCAGGGTAAAATAGTATTTTTTACAATATACTTATTTTATAACTCAAAAACAACAAACAAAATATGATATTTTTGTTAGTCAAATCTAAGAACATTAAATTTAATAGGTACAATAATAATCTCTCACATATTCTTGCTATAGTAATATATAATGTAGCTCATACAACTTACTTCAAAAGATCGTTTTTTATATTTTACAAAAAAATGGCCGCATTCAAAACGCTCCAGGTTTGGAATATTTTTTTTATGCAAAAAGCAGGTAATTCATATGGAGCATCACTTCTTACTACTTAGTTTCTGCCTGGTAGTGGATAAGGTTATTTTCATCAATTTTTGGGCCTCTTTGAAGAGGCCGCATCCAAAACGCTCCAGGATAGGAAAAGGCAGATCTGTGAAAAAATCATGTAGGTAGGTACTTACTCGATGCAAACTACCAGCCTGACCATGTCTCTGCCCTGGTAGTGGATGAGGTAAGGTTTCATACGGCTGGCTCTTAGACTATTTGGAATAGAATACAAGCATTATATCAACTGAGCTATCGACCGGAAAATAGGCTATGAAAATCCCACAACCTGATTGTCATCATTTGAATTTACAAATCTGGAATATTGTAGATGCGTGGATAAGCGTTGAGATGAGCCGCTACTGATTAGTGATTACGATGAATTAAACAATAACAGTGAACACATACTGGTGAGTGGTGACCTTGTGGAATAGCGTGAAGTGTGTGCCATCGCCATGCAGTGGGAGCGTGGCGCCGCGTTACATACACCGTGCACCAGGCATGTTTAACTTAATTGACATGGCGGGCCAAATGATGCATTTTGTACTAATTCCTTTTGTACAACCAGCCACGGTCTGAAAAAATTTACTTCAATTTAAAAACGTCGACGAGGGAGGTGAGGGTACAAACGCACGCAATCTCAAAAATGACAAACGGAGTTAACGCCTTTTCCCACGACCCAGTTTCAGCTATAACTAGGTAGTATTGTCCACCTGGTCGTGAAAAGTATGGGATCGAGTGCAAACCATGCCACATCGTAGGAAAACTAGCATATCCCCTAACAGCCATTTCACATTGGATAGGTCTGCCCAGATTATCTTTTTTTTTCTATCCGGTGCGGGGTTGGAAGTCAGTAGATAGTCTCTAAAATAGTAGTCTAACAAATAGGGAAATTTCACAAAAATCAATTCTTGTGGATTTAAATTCCTTTATATTTGCTTATCATAAAACTTCTTGAATTTTATTTTTACTTGCTTTTTTTACAAAGTTATTCATGTTCAAAAAATAAAGTTTGAATTTACGCGCCAAAACGCTCCTTGGATTGAATTTTCGGCTGTGACGTCATTTTCTTTGACTTTTTATAGCCATCGCAATACCAGCAGCGTTGTCGATACAAGAAAATGACGTCACGGGGGCTACAAATTTTGTTGACGGATCGCACATCCGTTTCAAAACCGGTCAAAATTTTCAAAGATCTTTTTCAAATTTAAAATTCTATAAATTTATTTTGGACTTGAAATTAGGCCCTTATTTATATGCTTATCGTAATCTAACAAAATTATACACTTTTTACCAAATTCCTCACTATTGCAAATACCCTAAATTCAATTTTATGGTTTGTGTATTAACAGCTTTCACACAGTTTGTCTAGTGAATGGTAGGTAAGTAATCTACGGACAATCCGGGCAGAATGCGTTGTGTCTGAAATGCTTCTTACACTTCGCGACATGCCTGTGAAAATAAAGTGTGCGTTTTTATCCAACTTATCACCATAATAGTTAACCATTAGCTGTCGCTAAATATGTTATACGTCTCAAGTGTTGGGAGGGGCCGCGTGTTTGGCACGCCTGCTGCATGTTGTACAGGCACATCCAGCAGCCGATAACGAGCACAGGCGCGTGGACATCCACTAGCTGAGTGATCAGAGAAGACTACACTGGTGGTACTGGCCAGTGACACTGCTAATGTAGCTTATCATTATATCACTCGAACGCTTATTGTGAGAGCTGCTTTGTAGAAACCTACGGCTAATAGAGGCAACCATTATAGGTGTAGAATCTTCTTCTTTTGTCATAATCCTAAAATTGGTTTGCAGCAATGTATGTTGCTGCATTTCCATATTTTCTCGAAAATTATTCACATTATAAAAAAAACTGTTATAAAGAAAAAATATAGGCCTCTTGAATTGGAAGGAAAAACTCGTCCCTAAAATAAATAATGCTTCAAATAACATGTTTTTTTTTCATGTTTTTAGTGGAAGCATTTTTCAAATACAGAAAGGGTTGGAGCCATCTTAACAAGGCGTTTGATAATAAATTGTCATTTTTCAAAACATTAAATAAATTCTTTGTTAGAAGTGTAGGAAGTGGGTCAAATCTGAAAGAGCTTGTCCCCATTAACCGTCGCGCCGCCTCCACGTCTGTCCTGAATGTATGTGTGTGTGTGTGTGTGTGTTTCAGGAGCCATTACTCGGATTCGCACATCACAACGTGTATTTCTGTCTCCACGAACGCACACAGACAAACGGTCACTCCAACATGACGTGAGTGCCCCTCTGACACATTCTAGTAGTACACATCACACATCCATATCACCGCATTATCGTTGTTTTCTGTGCCAGTGCAACATGTGAGTGAGGAGCACGTTTCTATCTTACTAATGAGAAAGTTTATCCTTGTGGGGCGATGTGACAAATATCTCTCTATACGTAGTGTGGAAAACCACTGGAAAACAAATGGAAAACACTGCAAAAGCGCACTCACACTGTCTTGCCAACAGAAATAGCAGCTATTTTGAATTACTATTTTACCATTTTCTTACACCTCATAAATTCCCTTTTTTTTAATGAAAAAATATTTTTTCTTAAAAAAAAATCTTAAATATTTTTAAGTGGGTAATATTAATCATTTCTACATTGTTAAAATATAAGAAAGTGATAAAGATTTACTTCCAGGTTTTTTTTGTCTTTCCCTAATAATTAATACCTACCTACTAATAAAATAAAAATAGCTTGTGATTGATCCAAGCAAGATATCTTGCTATAAGGTTGGATGAACCTTTTAAAGAATAAAAGACTTTTGGACTTAAACACGCCTTTTCTGAATCATTCAATTAAGATCAGTTTGTTTCTGAAGATCCCTTTCTGTGCATTATTCCTCAATACAAGAGATCTTCAAAACTATTTGTTGATTTCTTTTTAAAAAATCCTGTGCGGGAGACTCCCTATAGATTTCAGAGACTTTAGGAGTCTATGACACTTGTTGTAGTGCCGCAGAGGTGTTTACAAGCTTGGTCGTTGCTACTAAGTGCCAATACTCCAGCAAGACCCAATTGCTTTAAGGCTGGACGGACCTTTAGTGACCGGTCTTTGATAAAGGTTTTATGAATTTTTCAACCCAGCGGAGAGCATATTTGAAAATATAGTTAAATGGTATTTTTTTGTGCTCCGCCGGGATTTGAACCCACAACCTTCCATTGACGAATCCGATGTGTTGCCATTGAATTACGGACCGGACTGATTTAACTTTTGAACAATAATGTTAGACTTACCCAGCCAAAAGGTTTACATTGGAGAGCTGCTGTCCAGGATTTGCTGCTGAGGTGGTCTATCAGATATTGAGCTTCTTTAATTTGTGTAGGTACACTATAATGGTATGTCATTTTTTCAGGCAAGTTTACGACGTGATTATTGTGGGAGTGGGTGCTGCGGGGGCAGCCGCCCTCAACCGTCTCTTCCAGGAGGACCCCAGCCTGCGGGTCTTGGCGCTGGAGGCCAACGATCACCTCGGGGGACGCATCAACACCCACAGCTTCGGGGACAATGTGGTCGATCTGGGGGCGCAATGGTGCCATGGAGAAAAGAACAACGCTGTATATGGACTTGTTAAAGAATTGGACTTACTCGGCAGACCTGGAAAGCAACTGCGAGTCTTCTGCACATCAAACGGACAAATCCTTCCCACCGCAACAACAAACCAATACTACGACCTCTGCTGTAAAGTCTATGATACGGCTAAAAGACAACCTAACCTCACTGCTTCAAAACCCATTGGAGATTTCATTAAAACTGAATATAACAAGCAGCTGGCTTTGGTAGACTTCCCCGTGGATTTGGAAATAGCTGAGGAGATTGTGGAGTGGTTCCTGAAGAACATTCAGGCCAAGCTGAGCACTAATGAGCTGGTGGAGAAGTCTCTGAACAGCGTGAAGGAGGCCTGGGAGAGTGAGGGGGACATGTGGCTCAACTGGAAGGACAAGGGGTTCAAGACACTCATCCATATCCTCCTTGTAAGTTATATTTTAATCAATTACTATATTTTGTAAATGAAAACTAGACTTCTAGAGTGCTATTCACAAAACATTTAAACCATAGCTGATCTACGGATTATCAATTTTTGGTGTGGAAAAGTCACTTTAGGCTACTGATGAACCATGACCTGAGAATAGCTTGTATAGTATTTTAGGTATTTTTAGTTTAAATTAAATGAATGTATACTCATTGCACTTTTTCTTGACTAATAGTTTGGTATGGGCTAACCCCCCATCCCATGCTGCTAAAACTTGGTTTACTTTTGCCATTGCTACGCCGTTTCAGGGAAGGGGGAGGAGTTCCAAAGGAGTTTATGTTCATGTGAGGTTTGGTTTATTTTGTAAGTACTTGCACATACCATGTGTAAGTGAGAACTAACATGTGTTTGCTTGTGGGCATGCATTTGATATGAATGGTCAATATATATTTCAACTTAGATTATAGATAGAGTCTGTGCTTGATCTTATGTAAAATAAAAAAAACTTACTTGAAATTAACTGATGATGAAAATAAATCTTTTTAATGTATAAATTGCCAAGGAAAAAAGTGTTATCAACATATCGCACGTTTAATAATAAAGAGAAATAACTCGAAAATTGGGAAAATCGAGATTTTGTAATAAAACGCAAGAACAATGCGAGAAGAATGCGTAGAATGCGACAGCCGTTCAACTTGGACGAATATGAGCGAGATAAAGCATCGGCCGCCTTTTTCATCCCATACAAGTTGTACTGGGTGTCTGAACTTCAAACGCGTTTTCCCAACATTCTTATTTTTTGAGTTATTGCTCTTTATGATTAAGCGTGCGATATTTACATTCGAAAGTGTGTAAAAAATCACAAAAACAAAGGTGCTCAAGTTTGAGTCAGTTTCCAGCACTGATTTAATATTTAATAAATATTTTTCAGTCAACATTTGTTTCATCAAACAAAGCATGTAGGTAGGTACTTAAAGAAATTGTTGAATTATTTATATTTATTTAATTATCATAAACAATGATATCTTATCACTAATCTCACATGGCTTTTGTTTTTCCCTCAATTTCTGACATTTATTTTATATTTCTCTCTTCATCTACCTACAAGGCTACAATAATATTATTTCCTGATGAAGCAACAGCTTATTCCCTTCCATTTCCTTTCCATGCATCTTTCCTAATCTCCAAGAGCACCCTTCCAAATGATTCCGACAGGACAAACAGATTATTTTGCTTCTAAAATTAAAACTATTAAAAAAAACATGGTGTTACCAGTTACCAAGGATAAAATATAAAACTAAAGGCTCTATTTCCGCTCTATTTTTTTTTAATCATCTTTCGAAGCAATACTAGCAATATCGACAGGGGCAGGAAAGAATTAACTAAAATAGCACTTCAGTGCTTAAACATTTCTTCTAATTTTTATGAAACTTCCAGAAAAAGTTTCCGGAACCTTCCGAGGCTCTGCCTGTGGAGATATTGATGAACAAAGAGGTGCTGAATGTGCGATGGAAGGGCGAGGCATCTGACAAGGACAGTGGGCGCGTGCAGCTCACGTGCCGGGATGGGAGTGTGTTCTCTGCCAGGCACGTCATCCTGACACTGCCTCTGGGGGTCATGAAGGAAAGGTACCCCAAACACAAATATCTCGCTGATTTAATCAAACCAGTCACCCTCGGCAAAAAAAGCCTTACACTGCGCTCGGCTGAGACTGGAGCCAAATCAAGAATTGAAGAACCTATAAGAAGAATTAACACATTATTTGGAGAGCGTGCATTTGCAGTTGCTGGCCCTCTGGCCTGGAACCACCTGCCACATCATGTCAGAGAGCTAGAGGACCATGGAAAGTTCCGGAATGCACTGAAGACAAGCAAATTTCTGGCATCGTTTGCACCAGCGCCCTTGGAGTGACTACATCACGAAACGGCGCTATAAAGAAATCATCAACTCATCATCATTATCATCACACATTCTTGCTTCTTTAAAAAAAAAGCACTTGAAAGAAGCAGTTTGCTTTGTGACGATTTCATGCATTGCCTTTGGTTTTGTATAATTGAGTGTTTTGATGCTATATCTTGACTAAAAATAACAAGCATGTCAATAGTTTCTTCCAAATTCCACCTTCCCCAGCAGTAGCGGCTCTAGCTAAAACTTGCGAGAGGGGATGACCTTGAAAGAAAATCTTATGCTCACCTGTGCCCTGGCCATACACTGCACCAGTCACCTGTTCCCACCTGCTCACCACCATACAGTAGACGGGCAGAATAATGGAAATATCACAAGGCTGATGATGCACAGGCCTCTTCAATTATTTGCTTTTTTCCCAATTTCGTATAAGTAAGGATCACAATGAATCACAGTAATTGTGAAAAAAAATATCTTTTGTTTAGTCACAATCACATAAAAAATAAACATCACAAATTAACGTTATTTTCATTGCGTTAAATAACTTGTTTCGGTATTTTTAAACTTTCCAAAAGAAACTTGAATACTTTTTGATATGTTTACAATTTCGTGAAGAATTCCTGAGAACTCCGACTTATCACGGTTGAAAATGCCACGGAACTGGCGGTAAATAAATCTAAAAAGTAACAACCTATAGTTAACAAAAGTGAAACAATGACAACCTCTGTTATGCTGGGAGTCTTCGACACAAATCTTAAACAATATTATAATGTGTACCCACATGGTTTGCTCTGACGTCACACGGGATCGGGAGACTTATCCCCACGGCCCATACCATGGGCACTCTATCAACGTTTGAAATACGCATGCGCGATAACGTTGTATGTTGTATTCTACAAGCAGTCACCACTAACACATGCAAAGAAATCTCGGTGATCGGAGGAAATATCCCCAAGTACGAATCGTTCAAGTTCGGCCCGGGCGATCGCGATGGCTGAGTGCCGGCCACGTAACAGCCGTACATCGAGATGAATGTATGTACCTACTTCTGTATAACTCGATGTATTGATGGGAGGGGACAAGATTTGAACCCTGAAATTGTGAAAAGCATTTCTCGTATGAGCCAAAATATTTCCCAACAGTTTTAGCGCGCTACGTATATATTACTCTAGAGTTAAATAATTTGTAACAGCTTTAAATTCATTTATATTATATTTCGCTTCCAGTAAATAATGGTTTTTTCTATTTCATCCATAGGGATGTTCCCCACCATCCCCCAATGAAGAGCCGCCACTGTTCCCCAGTATTAACAAATGCCCATTTCTCTAAATCATCTTGTGGAGAGAGCGGACTTTGGAAACAGACGACTCAGTTGGTAACTGAATTGGTAAAATTACATTTTTTGAACGGGAACACTTGTTGTATTCAAAACCAAGTATGATGCACATGGTTTTCTGTGTTTTTTGTAAGCCATAATGTAGTGCTTGAAAATTTGATTTAGCCTTTACGAAGAAAAACTCCACATCCAATAAAGTTGTTGTAGGAAAGCTTACATTGCCAACTGCTAATGCTGCACACAGGAATACTGCTAATGCTGCACACAGGAATACTGCTAATGCTGCACACAGGAATACTGCTAATGCTGCACACAGGAATACTGCTAATGCTGCACACAGGAATACTGCTAATGCTGCACACAGGAATACTGCTAATGCTGCACACAGGAATACTGCTAATGCTGCACACAGGAATACTGCTAATGCTGCACACAGGAATACTGCTAATGCTGCACACAGGAATAAAAAAATCCTTGTCTGCCATTTTGTACAGGATTTTTTAGAGTTTGCGAAGTTGACCTGTCAGCTTATATATCCATGGGTTGGCTGTTAAATGTTATGCAGGTTTACTCAGCCTTTACAAGAAATGAGTACCAGCCCCCTCGGGAGCTGGGAAGTTCCCACTTCAACTGAAGTGGTTGGCGTAAGGCCGGCCCCCTTATCTGTAAAAATAAATAGGTTCAACTCGCCACATGCGACCCCTTCGGGGATAACGCGGCAAGAAGTTACACTATATGTGTAGCTTAGTTGCGTTTGCGTTGCGTTATCATTTCCATTGCTATCAATGAAATGAGATATTTTATTTCATCACGTTGAAAATAAACTGTTCAATATTGTAATAAACAGACTTGGTGTACAATTTCACCATGATTTATCCCACAGATCTCACAGATTTTTGTGTAATGTAAATAATGCCAGAAAATAATCATTATATTTTATTCATAGATTGGTATGAGACTGATTGTAATGCTGTTAGAATGAACTTGGTTCACTTTTGCCAGTGCCACCCCAGTTTCAGGGAAGGGGCAGGAGTAGCAAGGTTTATGTTCATGTGACGTTTGGTTTATTTTGTAAGTATCTATATCTATTTATAATCTAAGCTGCAAAGATATGTTAACATTTAAGGCTCATATTAAATGCATGCCCACAGACAGGCACATGTAGGTTTGCGCCTTCACATTCTGCATGTGTGCATACAAATAAACAAAACCTCACATAAACCTTGCAACTCCTGCCGCCTTTCCCTGAAACGGGGTGGCATTGGCAAAAGTGAACCAATTTTTACAGCACGGGGGGTCAGCCTCATACCAACCTATGAGTCAAAGGGCACAAAAAATTATAAATGATTTACAAAAAATACTTACTAAAAAATAAATACTAAGAAACAACTTACAAATCAAATTAAAATATAAAGTTAACTTAAAATTAAACTTCATATTAAACTTTAAATTAATGCCCTAGCCACCAACGTTGCAAATCAACCGCCATTTCTTTGGGTCCTTACATACTTCTTTCATTTCATTCAGAGTCATAATCTTTTTCATGCACTCTCTCCTTTTGTTATGACTAAGTACATATCGACTGCTCCAAGGAAGAAGGAAGTAACTCTGAAATTTAGGTTTTTGACTTATTTCCATTTCTGAAGGTAACAAATCATTATCTTCATTCCAAGATGACAGCCGTGTCTCTATCTCTTTTAAATTTGTTAATAAATTAATGTAAACAAAAATTGGCATTGTTCTCCATGGAATAAATAACATTCAATTGGCTTTCCTACAAAACTATCTTTTTTGATTTAGTGCTGTCTTCCTTGGAGCAGTCGATATGCAATATGTAAGCATGAACTTACAGGTATCTTGCCTGTGGGCGTGGATTAAATATAAGCCTTAAATGTCAATATATCTTTGCAAATTGATTATGGATTATTAAATCGTTTTTGAACAGGAAGTTTATTAATGATACTCAAAATCAATTTTGTTTTTCATGATGATGCATGTTTCAAGTTAAGAAATATTATAAATATTTCAGGGTGTTTCACATTTTTGTTTCAGATATGAATCAATGTTCACGCCGTCGCTCCCCGACCAGAAGATCATGGCCATCCGCGGGGTGGCCGTCTGCACCATGAACAAGATCTACATGCGCTTTGCTCACCCCTGGTGGGCAGCAGCTGGAGCAGACTCCTCGCGCCCCGTGCAGTTTGAGCTGCTGTGGCGGCCGCAGGACAAGGAACAGTTTTCCGGTGAGGATAGCTGGCTGAGAGAAGTGTACGCTCTATCCACGGTGGCCAATCAGAGGAATGTGCTGTGCGGGTGGGTGACGGGCACAGCAGCTGAGGACATGGAGTTACTGACCACGCATGAGGTGCAGGAAGCAATGTACAGGCTACTCAAGAGGGTGTTTGCTAGTGAGCATGATGTGCCACAGCCCATTGAAATCCTGAGGTAAGAAATCATGCTGTTATCACTTTTATATGAATGCATATTGCATTGCAATGCATTTGCAGAATAAAGATGCATTCTGAAGTATAATAATTCACTTTATATTACTTCAGTAAGATTCCTACAGAACTCACTTCTTCACAAATATACTTACGGTGCTTTTTATTCTGAAATAAATATTGACTATTAAAGATGACAGGGGGTATTTTTTATTAAGGCTCTTTTATACCCTAAATCGGCCGTTTTTGTTTCTTACACTTTAAGGTCTTAGCAAACCAGCTACAGTAATGAAAAAAATCAAGCATGTTTATTAATTTTTTGTCTTAATTATAAAGTTTGAACAAAATGTATAACTTAAGAATTGCCACCACACACACACAACACACACAACTAAGCTACACATATAGCGTAACTTCTTGCCGCGTTATCCCCAAAGGGGTCGCATGTGGCGAGTTGAACCTATTTATTTTTACAGGTAAGGGGGCCGGCCTTACGCCAACCACTTCAGTTGAAGTGGTGTCACCACACACACCACAATTTTTTTTTTTAAAAAACACGCTTTTTTCACATTCATAGCTACTTTTTCGTGTGTGCTGTATTTTGGAAATATTATTTTTCTTTTTAATGACGGAACTATACATCGTTTAGTGACATTGTAACATTTTTTTTATAATGTTAATAGTTTTTGAGTAAATATGGAAAAACTGTGTAAGAACGTCAAAGATGATTTAATTAAAATTTTATTCATTAAGTAGTTTCAGTTTTCCATATTTACTCAAAAACTATTGACATTATAAAAAAAATGTTCCAATACGGCACTAAACGATGTATAGTTCCGTCATTAAAAAGAAAATTAATATTTCCAAAATATGGCACACATGAAAAAGTAGCTATAAATGTGGAAAAAACGTGTTTTTAATTTTTTTTTTTGTAGTGGCAATTCTTAAGTAATACATTATGTTCAAACTTTATAATTAAGATAAAAAATTAATAAACATGCTTGATTTTTTTCATTACTGTAGCTGTTTTGCTAAGACGTGTAAGAAACAAAAACGGCCGATTTAGGGTATAAAAGAGCCTTGAAGTTTAAAATCCATGGTTTTATAGTTACTGCCATAATTACTTACTTTCAGTTAATTAATGTTCAACAGTTTTATAATAAATGCTAAAATCAGCCGACACACTTCTTAGAAATTGCATTTTTTATTCAAAAAAACCATTCCGTTGAATTGGTAATATTACAAAATATCTCATGGCAATTTTGGAATGGTCGATTTTCCTACAATGGTTTGTATTCAATAAAAATGGGGCAAAAAGCAGTAGTTGCAAAAAAAAAAGTGTCACACCCTCTGTTTCTCTATCACCTCTCTGGAAGTTTTTGAAAATGAGAAAAATATACCTATAGAAATAATAAAATGATTTCCTGTGTTTCTATATATTTATCTCAATAAAAAAACCTACATTGCTGCCTTTGGTTGTATACGACTCATTTATATCATTTGTCCATCTACCAGTTCTAAATCACAATTAGATCCACGTGTTTCATTTCAGATCCACCTGGTACAGCAACACAATGGCGCGAGGCTCCTTTTCCTACCGCAGCGTAGAGACAGAGTGCCTGGGTCTCGGAGCCGAGGAGCTCTCCCTGCCCCTGGAGGCGGGGGGCCCAAGGGTGTGCTTTGCTGGGGAGGCGACCTCCCTGCATCATCACGGCACGGTGCACGGGGCTGTGGAGAGCGGATACAGAGAGGCCGATAGACTGATACAGCACTTGAAATCTTAAGATATACATAGAGGTGTAGAGTGTACAAAAGGGTGCTAAAATATGACAATTCAGTACATTTATGAGTTTTGAAAGATAGAACTGACTATCCAAACTAGATAGAACTGCAAATAAATAAAGAATCCAAACTAGCTAGAAGTAACTATCCAAATCAATAAGGACCGGACCCCATTCACATTCGATTGACTTCCTAAAAAACTCAAAAATAGTTTTTTTTTGGTGGGCAAATGTCACAGATTTAGGTGATTGCGGGTCATTTGTAACATAAACGCAACTAAATCCCTGAGGAGGTAGAGTGTAGCGAGTAAAACCTATTTGTTTTCACATGTAAGGGAGCCAGACTTTCGCCAAGCATTTAACATAAAATGTGAGATTCCGTGCTCCCAAGGGAGCAGGCTCTCAGTTCCTGTGAAGGCGGAGTTAACCTTGTTGGGAATATTTTTTCCCCACTTTTTGTTCTGATTCCATTCTGCTTTTATATTCTGTACCTACACTAAAATTGAATGAATCTCTTTAGCAATCGTCTTGATTAAGTAAATAAGAAAAATTAAATATTATTACTATTAAAATAATACAGCAAGTTTGGCTAGAAAATCAAGTGTTTAGCAACAAATATAAATGATTTGTGGTGCTATTATTTGTACATGTAATGTAACTGTAACTGTAACTCTGTCGCCATTCCGCTAGGGGTGGCCAGAGCCCCTGCAGAGTTGCCTCCATTTTTTCCTATCCTGACATACCTCTTTCAATTCCTTCATATCCATCACCTTTTTCATGCATTGTCTTCTTTTACGCTCACTTTGTATATCCCATTCTTTCACAATCTCCACAATCTGATCACTCCATACTTTTCTCGGTCGTCCCTTCCCTCTTTTCCCTTTCACACTTTCTTTGTATACATACTTTGTCAGTCTATCATCATTCATTCTTTCCACATGCCCAAACCATCTCATCACATTCTTTTGTACTTTAACTTTCACATCCTCTTTCAAATTACATTCTTTTTTTACCCATTCATTCCTAACTCTATCCCTCAAAGTTTTTCCTGTCATACTTCTCAAATGCTTCATTTCCACCGTACATACTTTACTCATTTCGCTATCATTCATGCTATCATACATGCTGACGGTAAAATGTCAAGCGCCATTTTGTATGTGATGTAATTACATAAATTAAGTGCTTAGGTTATTATAATAAGTTTCTTATCAAGTAGGCATTTCTACTATGTGAAAAAAAAAACCATGATATATTTTTATTATTTTTTTCCAAATACAAAAAAAAAACTTCAATACCAACATGAATGGAATTTTAAAATCATTGATCAATATAAAATAATAGACAGTATAGGTATCTAATGTATCTGTTACAGAACAAAATAGGGATACAATGCAAAAAGAGACATAAGATTAAAAATATCATTCATAATATTATATGTCAAAAAGAGACATAAAATAACAGTGATTTTGGTTTGACGGCTACCTAAGAACTAATTGTAACAAAACCTTTCTGACGCCCAAAAACATCAGCAATTTTTTGTGCTTAACGACTCTGATGATCCATCTTTTTTTTATTTTTTTTATTTTTTTTTATTTTTTATTTTCCTTTATTATCTTAATATTTTTAACAATACATACATGTATTTATTTGTTCCCGCAAAGCCGAGGCTTGTCTGCAGGTTACATTACATGTTGGTTTCTTAAACCCTTATACATTAACCTTTAAGTGGGTCTTAATGTTTTTTTTAAATCTACTTCTATCTACTTCTTTTATATTGATCAATGTGATACTGGCACCCCTGCTCTCCGCGGGATTCGCCATACAGAAAAGGAAGAAGAAGAATGTTAAGAATAGGGTAGTTGCAGTGGTAGGGAAAACGGTTAAAAATAATATGGTTCTGTAAAGTACATTTCAAGGATCACAACCATATATTTTTTGTGTATTAAAAATAAAAATATCATTGATAATTTAAAAAAAATAAAATGCGGAGAATTTTAGTCGCGCCAAAACGCAGCGCGATCGACTTCGCAAATCTTGACGTCAAGACTCGCCACTGGGCCCGCCGATACCTACACTCCGAAAATGCATCGGCGTCATATCTGCCTAAATAAACAAAATGACCTTTTTTCCGAAAATCGAGAATACGCTAATTTTAAAGAGCTTTAGTTTAAAAACTAAGCAAGATATTTTTTTTTTTAAAACGCAGATGCATTTTTAAAAATGTATTCTACCATTTTATACAATGAAAAAAATATGTGATACTTCCCTTTTAATGAGTTTTTGCTATGGCCAATACTTTGTATATTTGAAATGAATAAAATTAGGTAGCCTCTATAATCATGAATGATAATTATTTATAATTCTTAATTTTAATAGGCTTTTTTGTACATTGTTATATTACAATTTAACTAAATTTGATGAAAGTCCCTACTTCATTACTATTTTAAATAAAAAAAATATGCGTAGCACTGTTGTACCTTTTATTTATCACTAAATACTTACAAACCACCTGCTAAAACAGTGATTCTTAATGTTGAGTCTAACATTGCAGTTTCAGATTTGAAGAGCTATATTGAGACAACTGAAGATGTTGGACTAGCTTATTATTTAACAACTAAGGATGTGCGTGATTTTATACATTTGACTGTCCAATCAGCTGCTCACCAGCGGCCATGTTCAATCACACTTTTTATAAAATCTGTCAATTTCTTGAAACTACAATGAATGAAAGAGAAGTAAATAAGGTATGCACCGTAGAAATGGCTCATTTGAGAAGTATGACAGGAAAAACACTGAAAGATAGAGTGAGATGGATTCTGAATAAATGCGGAGTAAAAGAAAGTGTGAAAGTGAAAGTTCAAAGAAGTGTGATGCGATGGTTTGGACATATTGAAAGGATGAATGAAGACCGACTGACAAAAAAAGTGTTTAA
Organism: Agapetus fuscipes; assembly: GCA_951799405.1. NCBI lineage: Eukaryota > Metazoa > Arthropoda > Insecta > Trichoptera > Glossosomatidae > Agapetus > Agapetus fuscipes. The sequence continues at coordinate 14,299,324 of OX637337.1, forward strand.
AGGGAATGTAATATCTAAGCGTGGAAGGGGAAGACCTAGGAAAGAATGGATTGATCAGATAAGTGAGATTGCAAATGAATGGAATTTACAGAGTGGAAACAAGAGAAGAGTGTGCATGAAAAGAGTGATGAAATTAGATGAGATGAAAGAAGTATGCAAGGACAGAGTCAAGTGGAGGCACTTGTGTGGAGGTACCGGCCACCCCTAGAGGAATGGCGGCAGGATACAAGACAAGACAAGACAAACCCTGGTAGTATTATTTATGAAATGTTTTTTCATAGCTTATCTTAAAAAAAAGGTTCCGTCTAGCCGGCTTACTAAGGAAATAGCATAATGGACTTGGAACGATTAGTTTAGGTTTTTTTCTTTGCCAGCAAACTTCACAGTTGTATGGAACAATAGTACTTATAATAATAATAATATTAGGATGATTTATTTGGTGAGCGCTGTTTTTGTGTGTATCACACCTCAAGAGCCCTCTGCGAGCTTGGTCGTCGCTGTAGAAAGCGCCAATTCTCAAGCAAGACCCAGTTGTTGTAAGGTTGGATGGACCTTTCAGTGACCGGTCTTTGGTAAAGGTTTATGAATTTTTCAACTCAGCGAAGAGCACATTCGAAATATAAATGGTATATTTTTGTGCTCCGCCGGGATCCGAATCCACAACCTTCCATTTACGAGTCCGAAGTGTTGCCACTAGACTACGGACCGGTCCAAGATGCCAACGACACGCGGTAACCCATCCAAGTACTGTCCGCGCCCAATGTTGCTTAATAATGGCAAATAATAACAAAAAAATAGCGTTTTCCCTCAATGGTGTTCCCTACAAAAACCGGCCATATGACGGCACAATTTTGTCTATGTCAATTCACGTTCGGACCTCACTGAACATTTCGTTTTTGGTGCCAAACACAGTGCCAAAGGACTTTCCCATCACCTTGACCCGTGTGATTTTACAATGAAGGTGACGAGAGTTTTAAAAAACCAAAAACAAAATATTTAAACTTTTTAGGGTTTGTATATTCACACAGTGAAAATTTATTTTTAATTTTAAATAAAAATATTTTTTCAAAAACGTAGTTTTATTTTCACAATAATCACTCTTGATAATGACCTGAAACTTGAAAGTCGAAAGTACTGATGTACTGAATGATCCTCAGCTATTTCCATCTTTCCCAATCCCTACACTGGCGGGCCCTGAATGCGGGAATCCGCCACAAAGAAGAAGAAGAAGAAGAAATAAAATGAATTATTGTTGTGAAAATAAAACTACGTATTTGAAAAAATATTTTTATTTAAAAAAAAAACAAATATTTGTAGGATATTTTCATTACAAGCATTTCGGCTGACGTTTCACTTTTTTTCTAGCTTTTTTGTTCATATTCCATGTATTCCATTGCATAGGGTCAAATGGGCAAGAGGGGCTCAGTTTTTTTCAGAGAGCTAAAAAACATTTAAAACATTTTATTGTAAATTAACTTAAATGATTCTTCAATATTTACTTACTACATAAATAAAACTAGGGGCGTGAAACAAAAAGATGGGAATTGAGTCACTGTGTACCACTGGGTGTACACACTGACTCACTACCGTAGTACACACTGACAAATGCTACTCAGGGACTCGCTAGTAGCTATAATAACAAAAATAACGTCAACAATCTTATTGTTTTATTGGCAATAAACAAATTATTTTTATAAACATCACCAATAATTTTTTAAGTGCTACTCTTGAACATTTTGGTCGTCCGTTGAGCCCTCGCTTTGACAAACTAATGATGCCTGGGCTGGAAGTCTCATCACCACGGTCATTATTACCTACCTAATTTTGGTAATATTTGAAGACTAATCAGCTGTTCACTTGCGGTCATCTTAGATTGACAGGTCTTCATGAAAAAAGTCAGTGTGCACCTGTGGTGTGCACTACCCGCCATTTTGAAGATATTTCATCACAACGACCGAGATCTAAATGAAATGTGACAAAACATGCATGAATGGTAATTGATATTAGACCTACTATTCGATAAATTAAATGGCTTTCACCAATTGCAACAATTTTGTCGGCGCGAAAACATAAAACACTTCATTACACTTCCGTACGGCGCGGCGTCCGATCCGCGGGCAAACTGGTTTGACCGTGTTTGCAGTTTGGGTACAAAGCGCTTCAAATTAAAAAGAGAACTATGAGATAGGCAGCTGTATATGGCTTTCCATTGGTCGAAACATGACTGAGTCACTGTAGTTGACTGAGTCACTGTTGCTCACTCGTCCATAAATGTAGGCATTGGTGCTCTCACTTATACAAGTAACTTTTTAAATAAAAAAGAAGACTCAACATCTTGAAAAATCGTGGGAGCGAATATTAATTAAAGTTTCTGTAGAGTGGCAGCGCTGCTAAACGAACAATAAAAATGTCAACAATGTCAGACTGACAGTTCGTCCCTGGAAGTGAATATTGAAAGTGGTAATCAGAAATATGACGGACTCTAAAAATGCAGAGGCAAAAGAAAACGGGGCAGCGAAGTCTGGACTGTCCGCGCTAGTGAGCAGCAACGTTTCTAACAGGGAGAAGTTGCTCCGCTGCAGGAGTTGGGTAGAGAGCATTGAAGCCATTTCTCCACAGGATTTAGTGGATCTGTCACACAAAGCCTTCCAGTCGTCGTCTCTGAACGATGACGAGGAGATCATCAGTCTGCGCAAGCGCAAAAGGGACAAGGAGGAGGCAGAAGGAAGCCCTGCAGAGACCAAGGTGAGGAAATGCCATAATACTAACCTATTCCTTTAATATGATGTCCATATTGTGGAGAAATCTTGTTTTACAGGATGCAATATACCTAAGGGGAGTTTTGATGTAATACCTAACTAGTTAGGTTGGTATGAGGCTGACCACCCAAACTGTAAAAAATGGTTCACTTTGCCAATGTCACCCCTGTTTCAGGGAAGGTCGGCAAGAGTTGCAGGGCTTATGTTCATTTGAGATTGGGTTTTTATATTGTAGGTCCACATGCGGCATGTGTGAGCGCGAAATTATGCGTGTCTGCTTGTGGGAATGCATTTAATATGAATCTCAAATGATACATATCTTTGCAACTTAGATTTAGATTAGATTTAGGCCTGGTTCGGGGAGCGCGCTTCAAGCACTCACACACCGTTCGGGGAGCTCATCGTAAGCAAATATGAGCTATGCCGTCAGCTCGGCCGTTCGCTATTTTCGCTTATTTGCAAAGGTGGGTTGGCTTAAGCGTTTTTAACTTCACACCAATGGTTCATAGCGTTCCTCTGACAGTTGACAGCTAGCCTCAACAACACGAATATTAGACACAGGCCGTGTTCGGGGAGCTAGCTTGAGCACTTTGAACGCTTACAGTAAAAATCGTGGTGGGGGTAGCTCGATCGCAAACCTCCCCGAACGATAAAAAGCGAATTTCATATGTCAACCAGACAGCAGCTGTCAAAGCTCGGTAGAACGGATGCAGATTTATCTTAAAACGCATTATTGAGCCATGATTCTAATATTTTCAGCAGAATTTTCAATTATTGAAGAGCTTTCCATATCTCGAATCCATTATTTAACATTAATAATTGTGTCTGATATTCGTGTTGTTGAGGTTAGCTGTCAACTGTCAGTGGAACGGTATGAACCATTGGTGTGAAGTTAGGAACGCTTAAACCGACCCACCTTTGCAAAAAAGCGAAAATAGCGAACGGCCGAGGTGTCGTGCGTGACGTCATAGCTCATAATATTTGCTTACGATGAGCTCCCCGAACGGTGTGTGAGTGCTTGAAGCGCTTGAAGCGCGCTCCCTGAACACGGCCACAATTATTTATTATTATTTTTTATTTTTTTTCTAAAACGTACTTTTATTTTTCCAATAATATTTTCTACCTCAAGCACTTTCGACCTTCAATACTCAGGTCATTATCAAGAGTGATGTATTGATAATGACCTGAGTATTGAAGGTTGAAAGTGCTTGAGGTAGAAAATATTATTGTGAAAATAAAACTACGTTTTAGAAAATATAATTTTATTTTAAATAAAATGAATTTTCACTGTGTGAATACACAAACCCTACAAAAACAATTATTTATGTTAAATAAAGTATTCGAGCTATCAAAAACTCTTCAATAATTGAAAATTCTGCTGGAAATATTAGAATCATGGCTCAATAATGCGTTTTGAGATAAATCTGCATCTATTCTGCCAACTTTGACAGCTGAACTGTGTGGTTGACATATGAAATTCGCTTATGATCGTTCGGGGAGGTTTGCGATTGAGCTACCCCCACACACGTTTGTAAAGTCAGTGCGGAAAAATGATTCTCGAAAACAGCAAAAAATCAAACTTAATAATTTGTTGAGAAAATTTACATTTGTGATGATGCACGAACTAACTTGTATGTTAGAAGAAGAGAAGCAGAAACTTATCTGGGTAAAACAATGGATAGATGACAGAGATAAAACTGGAGTTTTCGCGTAATTTTTTTATTCGGTGCGACGCAGTGTGGTTACCATACAAAACAGCGACAGCGACTGACTGCGGCATTTACACGGCGTGAGTTGCACTGGCGCGCGTGGTGGGGGTAGCGACTGACGCCGAAAAACATCAAGCGGCAGTATTGAAGGCAGTTTACTGTCGGCAGTAACTGACTTGAAATCAATTTACACGATCGCAGTGCCAGGTCAGTTACTGTCGGCAGTGGACTAACTACAGCTACTTACCCAGTATAAATTTGCCTTTAGATTTAGATGTACCCTCGCATTTCTTTAAGTTAAGCCAACTTAACCTAAATAAAATTAGCAGAAACATAAATTATGCACAATCTTGATGGAATGGACTCGAAACATTTTTTAACTTGGAACTTTTTTCTCTGCCAGCAAACGTCAGTCATTTATAGAACTGCCGTCCATAGCAACCAGTAACATAATATTTGTTGGCTCTTTCCTTAGCAGCCGGGTGACAACACAATTTTGTCCATGTCAGTACATTCTTCATTGTAGGAGCCATGTTGAATCTTATGTGAATATTGCGGCAGACAGTGAAGCCGGCGCAGAAAACTTGGAATAATGCAGGGTTGCTAAGTTGAAATAGCAAACTAATATTTTGTAATGGGCTGCTAAGAACCCTAGATACAAAGGCCTGTGACGTTTATCTGCTGAGAAAAAAATGTAATTTGTGATTTCCTAATGGCTCAGTACAGTAGAATTTGTGTATTGATGTGAATAGAATAATGAAAGAACTGAGTATATTATATTTTTACGGGCTGTATTTAACGACCTCTCCCAACCTGTCCTGGTACATTCTGTACCATGTCCTCCTGGCAGCTTCCCCTATGTCCTCCATCCACCGAGCAGGGGGTGGCTGACTTTTCTTCTGCCAGTTCTGGGCCACACCATCTCAACTCACCGAGCAGGGGGTGGCTGACTTTTCTTCTGCCAGTTCTGGGCCACACCATCTCAACTCACCGAGCAGGGGGTGCCTGACTATTCTTCTGCCAGTTCTGGGCCACACCATCTCAATTCACCGAGTAGGGGGTGGCTGACTTTTCTTCTGCCAGTTCTGGGCCACACCATCTCAATTCACCGAGCAGGGGGTGGCTGACTTTTCTTCTGCCAGTTCTGGGCCACACCATCTCAACTCACCGAGCAGGGGGGGGCTGACTTTTCTTCTGCCAGTTCTGGGCCACACCATCTCAACTTCCTGCTTCATTTTTCATTTTCTCTTCTGCAGATATGCCATGTTGAAGTGAATTTAACGTATTACAAATTTGAAATATTACATTATTTGTATCAGCCTAACCCATTAGAAAATGAGTGCTTATTTAAAAAACAGAATATACAAGACTAACAGTGAGAAAAACTAAAATGTCAAAATATGCATTGTTACAAAAATATGTATTGTTGCAGAGGAAGCGTGTGTCTATGCGCTCTGAGGTGATCCTGCACGAGTGTGAGTGGCTGGGCTGCGGGGCCACACACGCTGACTACGTCCTGTTCCAGCAGCATGTGAGGGCCCACATGCCCGATCTGCTGGTCAAGCACAGTAAGTAACTACACATGACATAGTGAAGGCCCACATGCCTGATCTGCTGGTCAAGCACAGTAAGTAACTACACATGACATAGTGAGGGCCCACATGCCTGATCTACTGGTCAAGCACAGTAAGTAACTACACATGACATAGTGAGGGCCCACATGCCTGATCTGCTGGTCAAGCACAGTAAGTAACTACACATGACATAGTGAGGGCCCACATGCCTGATCTGCTGGTCAAGCACAGTAAGTAACTACACATGACATAGTGAGGGCCCACATGCCTGATCTACTGGTCAAGCACAGTAAGTAACTACACATGACATAGTGAAGGCCCACATGCCTGATCTGCTGGTCAAGCACAGTAAGTAACTACACATGACATAGTGAAGGCCCACATGCCTGATCTGCTGGTCAAGCACAGTAAGTAACTACACATGACATAGTGAGGGCCCACATGCCTGATCTACTGGTCAAGCACAGTAAGTAACTACACATGACATAGTGAGGGCCCACATGCCTGATCTGCTGGTCAAGCACAGTAAGTAACTACACATGACATAGTGAGGGCCCACATGCCTGATCTGCTGGTCAAGCACAGTAAGTAACTACACATGACATAGTGAGGGCCCACATGCCTGATCTACTGGTCAAGCACAGTAAGTAACTACACATGACATAGTGAGGGCCCACATGCCTGATCTGCTGGTCAAGCACAGTAAGTAACTACACATGACATAGTGAGGGCCCACATGCCTGATCTACTGGTCAAGCACAGTAAGTAACTACACATGACATAGTGAGGGCCCACATGCCTGATCTACTGGTCAAGCACAGTAAGTAACTACACATGACATAGTGAGGGCCCACATGCCTGATCTACTGGTCAAGCACAGTAAGTAACTACACATGACATAGTGAGGGCCCACATGCCTGATCTACTGGTCAAGCACAGTAAGTAACTACACATGACATAGTGAGGGCCCACATGCCTGATCTACTGGTCAAGCACAGTAAGTAACTACACATGACATAGTGAGGGCCCACATGCCTGATCTACTGGTCAAGCACAGTTAGTAACTACACATGACATAGTGATGGCCCACATGCCTGATCTACTGGTCAAGCACAGTAAGTAACTACACATGACATAGTGAGGGCCCACATGCCTGATCTACTGGTCAAGCACAGTAAGTAACTACACATGAAATAGTGAGGGCCCACATGCCTGATCTACTGGTCAAGCACAGTAAGTAACTACACATGACATAGTGAGGGCCCACATGCCTGATCTACTGGTCAAGCACAGTAAGTGACACATGACATAGTGAGGGCCCAAATGCCTGATTTACTGGTCAAGCACAGTAAGTGACACATGACATAGTGAGGGCCCACATGCCTGATCTACTGGTCAAGCACAGTAAGTGACACATGACATAGTGAGGGGTGATATCAAAATAATGTATAAAAGAATATTGTGCACCCAACAATTTACTGTTCATTCCTCATAAAGTCACTTTTAATTTTTCTTCTCTGAGTGCCCCGTCAGGCCCCCCTGACATTGGCGAGCACTGTCAAAGGCTTTTTGCGGTCTTGCACTGTCCGGAACAACTCCTCCACCTCTCATCCCAGTGCAGTCTCGCAGATTGCGCAGCCACAATGCCTTCCGTCAACTCCCCGGCGTCCCTCTATCTTGTATGACATTATCAGGCCTTGTGCAGTATATGTCCTTGCCTTTTAATAATTCTTGTCTATTTGTATTTCATTCTACTATTGCTATCTCACACATTTTGTAGCTTAACATTGTCTACTTGCTCAATGTACCATTTCTCTGTCTGCAGAGGTGTACGTGTGCCTGTGGGACATCTGTGGCTTTGAGACGGAGGATCCGCGCGAGATCAAGCGGCACGTGATGTATCACGCATACCACACGCGTCTGAAGACTATCGGACGCAACCTTAGCAGCAAGCTGCAGCTGCAGAGGTGCACAGGGGACTCCACTAAGAGGAACCAGCTGCCCCACCTGCCCACGGACTACGCTTGCCAGTGGGTGGCCTGCACTCACACTGCCTGCACCATACAGGTAATTGCATGATACAGGGAAACTCGATACAGAGTGACTCCACCAAGAACAACCAGCTGCCCCACCTGCCCACGGACTACGCCTGCCAGTGGGTGGCCTGCACTCACTGCATGCACCATACAACCAGCATGACGACAATGGTTGATTTTTGGTCCGTTTAATGATCCTTAACCATCTCAAAGTTGCCATGGCTCTTTGAGAACAGCATTTTCTTCAATCCTTTTTTGAAGGTGGCAAGTAGCTTGTTTTGTGCGACTGGCCCGACAACCCCAACGCTTCTGTCGGGGAATTTAGAAGTGTTCGCCATTTTGGGAGTGATCTTGTCAGAGGATAGTGACCTTGTTGACAGCAGTAGAGGCAGAGCACAACGGTCATCTAGAAGCATTGTCAAACCAGATCCAAGCAGTTATTTGCAAGAGTCCAAAAGAATTGCGATCTGATTCGCACAACTCGAGCTGTGCGAATATTCATTTGTAGAATTTTGTCAAATTTATTCCCTAAGGTTTGGCTTCTATAACCAACTCAATAAAAGAGAGAGATTATATTAGAGGCTATTAATGATGTATGTATGTTTGTTGCTTTAGGAGCTGATAGACCATGTGCGCTGCCACGTGATGGGGGCAGAGTCCCCGCTAGGCAAGCTGTGGGTGTGTGGCTGGCTGGGCTGCGGCTCTCGCTTCACCACACACTTCAAGCTGGGCGAGCACTCCAAGACCCACACCCGCGAGCGCCTGGTCGCCTGCAGCCACTGCGGCACCAGCTTCTCCACCACGCACAAGTACAAGCTGCACACCGAGAGACAGGTCACACACTCATCCCTCTTCTATTACACTTGCTACACTCCAAGACTAACCCATCTCAACGGGTCTCAACATGTCAGCCAAATATACAGGAGTCGCACCATTCACAGATTTGTAAACTATCAAACAAACACGGTAGACCACCCTCTCCGGAAAACGAAGCCAATGCAGTTTCTTTAACAATGGAGTGATGTGAGTAAATTTGGACATTCCGAATGTGATAAGGAAACCGAGTGGGGAATGCCAGTGTTTCTGCCTAAAGAGAGGATAGTGGCCAGAACATAAATTCAACATCACTTCCGTTTGACTTGATACCTAGGCTATGTGTGTTAAAAATATTATCTACTTATCCACACAGCTTGTAATGGTGAAAATTCAAACTAGCATACCCATCTTGTAAACGTCACTTTTGATAATGTAATGTGATGTTAGCTGAATTGTTCAAATTTAAGAATTATTTTGTTGAAGAAAAACAAAATTACACCCATTTATTTTAGGAGTTTGAAGGCTAATAGATAAAGAATAGCACTCTCCTTGAGCTGTCATCTAAATTCATAAATATCCGTGTACATCTATATCTTGTATTTTGACAATAACACCAACTGTAAACAATTTAAAAATGATTCCCAAGTAGTCAGTCCAACTTAGTCAGTCCCAAAGTTCTGTCACTGGCACATTATTTTTAAATTTAGAAAATTATTTTAAGAAAATTTTATTGAATTCCATTTTTGAATGTTTGACAATTATTTTAAAACATAAAACAGTCATTCGCTGCAATTTCTCACGATGGAGGGGACATTGAAAGAAGACCGAATAGCTGTTTTAGCATTGCACCGCTGTGAGCACTCGCCAAGTATCATTTTCAAGTTGCTCAAAATTTTAAATGGCTTAGGTTTGTGTACCATACTATTGATAGGTACAGTGAAGTCTCCACCCAGATAGCATTGTCGTATTTTTGACCGCCCATCACGCAAGTTTGTATCAAACAAAAAGCAAACTTGTTTATTCATCTTTGAAACATGATGCAAAATGCAAGCTTGCAGCAATATTGCAATAAACTTACTTTGTCATATTTGACATGACAATATAAATTCAAGTAGAAATTAAACTTGCAGCAAACTGATTTGCTATCTGGGCAGTGTTGAGGACAAGAAAAGAATTGGCCCGCCTCGCTCCGTACAAATACCAGCAGTGATCAAAGCGATCAAGGGGCGCACGGCAAAAATCCTGTCCGAAAACAGAAGTTGATGGCTTTGCAGATGGGTATCAGTAGAAAAACCATCAAAAAGGTTCTAAACGAAGATCTTAGTCTACGAGCATACAAAAAAGAGAAGGCACTTACTAAATGCCCGTCTAAAAACAATAAGGCTTAAAAGATCCCTGAAGTTGTTAAAGCGGTACCTACGCGAAAAATCGACACCGTGATATCCTCTTTACAGATGAAAAGATTTTCGATATTGAAGAGAAGATTATTTTTTTTTGTATAGATTTCTTTTTAAGGTTTTGTTGTTGTTTTTTTTTTATACTTAAATGTTATTTATTACTTGTATTCCTTGACTTATAGGTTGGTATGAGGCTGACCACCTATACTGTAAAAAATGGTTCACTTTGCCAATGTCACCCCTGTTTCAGGGAATGTCGGCAAGAGTTGCAGGGCTTATGTTCATTTAAGGTTCGGATTTTATTTGTAAGTACACAATCAGCATTTGTAAGCGCGAACTACACGTCTTTGTTTGTGGGCATACATCTGAGAGCTTTGAATGAATATATCCTTGCAACTTAGATTATAGATAGATAATAAGAGAAGTACATTAAACAGAATGATAGAGTGTACGCTAGAAGCTCTGAAGAAGCAGGAAAAAGAGTTTTGCGGGTGCAACATGGGCATTATTCATCATCAGTGATGGTCTTGTTGGGTGCATCTTATTACGGGCCAACTGAGGCTCATTTTGGCGAAAAAGGGGTCAAAATCAGTGCGAAAGTGTACCAAGAGACGGTTTTGGATAAACTTTTCAAAGATCTGCCTAACAGGCTATTTTCAGGACATAATTTTGTGTTCCAGCAGGATTCTGCGCCAGCACACAAAGCCAAGACCACTCAAGCCTGGTTTGACTGTCAAAAAATCGACTTTATAAGACACAAAGATTATCCTTCTTCCAGTCCGAACCTAAATCCTTTGGACTATAAAATTTAGCAGGTCTTAGGGCCGATCTTATAAACATCCGTTTGTTAATGCCCGCTTTCCACTGCGAGCGGGAAATAGCTGAGCGGGAGCGGGAAATAGCTGAGCGGAGCGTAGTGAAATAGTTTTGGCCTTCCATTGCGAAAGAGTTTTAAAAAATAATGGTATTTGCCTTCCACAGCCAACGAGTTCTACGGAGTGAGCTAGGCGGGAAATGAGATGAGTCAGATGAACGAGTTGTTTGCCTTCCATCTACAGCGGGCTTAGCGGAGCCCACAGAGTAGCCAACTAGGCGACATGACAGTGTGTGACGGTTCGTTGCAGCCTACGCCCAGATCAAACGTTTTAATTATTAATAAAAAAAATTTTTTTTGTATGGAAAAATAAAAAGTAATGTATTATTTTGCTTTAATACATAAATAGTAGATGTTTGAAATAAAACATACATTTTAATATTTTCAAATTTATAAAATAATGTATGATGTGTTTTTGTAAATCATGTATGATGTGTTTTATCGCTGTCACGCAACTCCGCGGGAGCGGAGTCCGTTGAAAACTAGCGGCCGAAACCATGACACAGCGGACTCATTTTTACTTGCTCAGTCCGCTCCGCTCACTCCGCTGTCGGTGGAAGCACTTCAATGAAATTTACTGTTGCTAGTCGAGCGGAGTCCGCTGGAAACTCGCTCAACTCTGCGACCACTTTTGTAACTCTTTGTACTCGCTCAGTCCGCTCCGCTCACTCGCTGTCGGTGGAAGCACTTCTATGAAATTTACTGTTGCTAGTCGAGCGGAGTCCGTACGGAGTCCGCTCCGCTCGCAGTGGAAAGCAGGCAAAAATGTCAAATCTAATAAACCGAAGTTTGGTACAGATTTCGTTTTTCTGTATTATAACAATTCGTTCGTAAATTTTCGGTGTAATTTTACCGGCGGATGTAACCGACAGCCGACCTCCGGTTTTCAGGTAGAGACCAGTCGGTTTGTTAAGGTTTGAGGTTAGGTCAGCTGTCAAAGCATTGTTTCTTTGCGGTGAGTTTTGCGTGTCATTGGACTTCTACGCTTTATCCTGTTGAAGATAATTTCTTCCGACAGTGATACAGAATTCATTAAAATTGGGCTGTATTAGTCATTTTCGTATTTGTCATACGTAACTTTAGGTTATGTTTCGTCTCTGACAGCTAACGGGTGACGTATGTTCATGAATGCACGTAAAAAATCATCGAAAATACGAGTGCATTATTGAAAACTAACGGACGGTTAAAAAAACCTTTTAGGACGACCATCGGTAAGATCAATCCGTAAACGTCCATCCGTTAGTAAAATGAGGATTTACTTACGGATATTTAGTCCAACGTTTATAAGATCGGCCCTAAGAGGAGGTCTGTGCTAAACCTCATAAAAATTTGGAGAGCCTGAAATTATTTTAAAGAAAAGCATTCACTGAAATAGACATAAAAATGGTGCGTGCTGCGATAGACGACTGGCCGCGCCGATTAAGGGCCTGTATTAAAAACAAGGGAGGTCATTTTGAATAATTTTAATTCTTTATTAAATGTCCTTTAAATTGGTGTATAAATTATTAAAAACTGATAGGTACTTTTGTTTTTATCATTATTTTCATTTGTGACTGAACTTCGGGACCGACTAAGTATGTTACTATGTTGCAGATCCCCGTGATAGACAGTGAGTTTGCGTGTGGTACGTGCAACAAGCTGTTCGCTACGGAGCGCCTGATGCTGGAGCACGAGAGGTGCCACATCATGTCCTACAAGTGCTCCTTCTGCGACATGTCCCTGCTGTCCCCGTCTGCGCTGGCCCAGCACATCCGCTACAGGCACCTCAACTACAAGCCCTTCCACTGCCAGCACTGCACTTACAAGTTAGTAAACCAGGGCAGGCGGGTGCACAAAACTAATGAAATAGCCTTTAACTTAAAAAATAACAACTACAAATTATTTTGAATTGAGGGAATGGCTATGATGCGCTCATCTTTGAAAAAACATAAAAAAGGGTACCAATGATCTGTTTACCCAAAAAGTGATGAATTGGAGAACTGCTGTGGGAGATAGGAGGAGTTGAAGGTAAAAACTGACTGGGGCGGATAAGCTGCCGAGCCATTGAAGAAGCTGAAGATATTTGTGTGTGATGATTTCTAGAAGTGACCTGAGACTGTCACCAATCTTTGTCATGCACACATGTCCCTGATGTGTTGTGTGATGTCTGTATTGCAGGGCTGTGAGCAGTGGAGATCTGTCTGCGCACATGCTGCGCCACCAGGGGGTGCCGCGTCCCCGCCGCCCGCGTCGCATGTACGCATGTCACTGCTGCTCCCGTCTGCTCAGCTCAGGCTCCACGCTCACGCAACATTTGCTGCGTGTGCATGGATACAACACACCTAAAGGATTCTCACGTCTGAGGTGAAAACACAAGCACAACAATATTTTTTTTATCTCAAACTTTCCACTATGGAATTTCCTCACCATACATTATCTCCAGTAATCCTAGGACTTATTTTTAAAATAGTAATAATTAATTTCCTTTCTTCAGAGTCTTTTCATGCTGAATAAATTCTATCCGGTTTGTCTATCTATATGGCTTGTTGTAATCTATATATAGATGTTACGTTTTCTGCTAGATTCTATTTTTAATTAAAATGCCAGACTTTATTTTTAAATAATTTAATTTTTACAATTTACAATTTATTTCACAATTTGACAGTCACTGGTTATATGTGCTGCTTAGTGAAATGTTCTCTTGCGACTTCTGCTGTCCTACCGTTTTGACCTCTTATATAGTAAACCGGAGAGATCTTTCTCGCAATTTCTGGACTATTCCACCACCAGAACATTAACGCACACACAATCACTAGAATGTCATTCCAAGGCACGAATACTCCTAGATGTTTTTGTATTACGTGCTTCAGTGTGTGTAATCATTTCGATGTTTGTGTGTATAAGCGCACGTATTTCAAGTTCGGAACACTGCCCCTCTCTTAGACCTGTTCCGTCCCGGAACAGTCCTGAACCCCGATATGCCGGTATAGTCTAAATGGCTCGATTCCGGATCGGAAGTTTAATTGTGTATGGGGATGTATGAAAGCTTTCACATGATTTATCCAGCGATCCCATCTGAACCCATAGATAAACTGAACGGAATTTGTACTTTGGAAAAAAAAAAATATTGATAGATGAACCCTCTGCTGTTGGTCTGTGCATATTCTAGTGATTGTGTGCAATGTCCATGTGAGGTACATAGAGACGGCTTTATAGAGAAGCCATTTAAATCTATAAAAATAAAAATGTCAACAGAAAAAGGAAGAAGGTTTAAAATTAAACAAAACATGGCTGAGTTTGATTGAGGTTGTGATGCAGGGTAGTTCTACACCTAACAATTAAGCCTACACCTAACTTTAGCAAATTACCTATAAATAGATCCCAACTTTTCAACTACCATGAGAAGGGAGCAGAGCTCCAAAGAAGTTACACACAGTGGTCTAGTCAAAGCCGGGAAGAACAATGTCAAGCATCTGGATCCGGCCGTGAAAGCCTAAAAATATTATTTGCTATCTTTATGATCAAATATAAAGACGGGGCAAAGACATGTGAGGAATAACCAATGCTTCTCTATGTAATATTTTGTAATGCTGCTTATATGTAGATATGAGGAGTCCTCAGACGGAGTGTATCGCCTGGTGCCCGTGCGCTACGAGCGCCTGGAAGTGACTGAGCAGGTCACGCCTCCCAACGCAGACGCTTTACTGCAGGAGGCCAATGAGCAAGAGAATGTGCCAGAGACACAGGTACACACTTCATTACTCAAATTTTAGTTAATTTTTTACTCATTGCGACATGTGATTGTGCTAGTTTAATTTTTATTTTAGGAGTACATATTGGACAATTTTTACTATTTTTCTAGTTTAAGATCGTCCAATTGGCACCAGGCACTTCAGAACAGCCAGCGAACTTCCACATAATACTTCCAGACATCTGCAAGGAAGAAATGATGGAAGAGTCTGTTGAAGTAGAAGTTCCTCCGCTGCAGGACCAGGCCAGCCTCAAACCCAAGAAGGGAAGACCTAAAAAGAAAAGCGACCAAAAACCCGGCACCAGTCTCATGGAGCATGTTATAGTGAAGAAACAGAAGAAACCCTTAAGCATCCACGAGTTCTCCTGCATGAAGAGGTTCAGGGCTGACAAGGATGAGTCTCCGGGAGTCAGGAACATCGAGATCTCCATCCAGGAAGTAGATCTGCATGGTAATGTCATCACATCACAGCTGGAGTCCCAGCAGATCTTGGTTTAAACTATTCATTCTACAAACGCTCAGCTTGGACATTATATAACAAAGGTACAAGTTGTATTTGAGACGTATTTGGGAGCCATGTTTTGATTGTTCTTACCTTTTGTCTCGCTCTTCGTTGATTAAAAAGTGTTTCGTTTTTAAAAGACAAGTCACTCCATGTGGAAGATGATTACTTGATTGTCTCTGGACACTGCTGGGCAGTGTTGCCAAATAATTTGACTACCATGAACAATTTTATTACTTTTTGGCTATGTATAGCAGTTTTTTCAACTTTATTGTTTTTGCCATAAATAAAATGATTATGTATTGGTATTCTAGCTTTTATTAGTTTAATTTAACTCTCCCTGACGTTTTTCTTGTTTTGTTAATGTTGGAAATGACTTGGGCAGGTATATTATTATGTGATCATTTTCCTTATTTAGTCTCATGCAACTTGTGTACAAAGTAACTGACAAAACATCTAGCAATAACTTTTTTGTTTTTATCCTGCTCGCAAGATCTTTGATTGTTTATAATATTACTATAATTTTATTAAAACAACTGTTTTTTTTCATATATTTCGTGTTTTATTATATAAAATTAAATTAACAATTATAAGAGATGCAGGTAACAAGTTTACTTTACATTTTGTTTTGCGAAACACAGTTATCCATTATGTAGGAAAAAGACATTAAATAATCTCAAAAGTAGGTAGGAACATAAAGCCTGTCTCAAATGTGATGTGTTTAACCCTTTTCAGCAGAACAACTGCTTTATTTAACTCTATTATTAATACACAAGAACGCCTTATTCACAAACATCAACTAAATCATTAATTCTTCATAAAATTCATATTCGACATTCATAAAATTAAAATAAACTTTTATGATTTATTTAAGTTCATGAATAAAGGCAGATGACTTTATAGAGATATATTATGTTTCAGATAAAACAATACAAAAGATTTTGTATTATTAATATGGGAGGCAGAGCAGCCATCTTTATATTACAGAACTAAGGATTTTTTTCTCTTCCCAATTTTTATCGGAAACAAATGTAAAATCTCTAACTTAGTATGGAAACATGAAATATTTTTCATTAGCTTTCATATTTCAGTTTTTGAAGATTCTGTGTCTTCATATCCTTAATAATTTTCACATTATGAGAAGATACTACACAAAATGTTGGACTCTACAGCTTTAACAAAATAAAATTGATGCACTTTTCTCTACCAGATGTAGATTTCCGATAAAAATTAAATCATTATTTTGGAGTTAAAATCACTGCACAAGTTTATTTTGATTCCATAGTATTTCACTCCTCAGTGGTAAAAAGCTGCAGGTCTTCATTTTGTTTATTTTCAATCAAACCCCATTTTCTGTAAGGCTGGGTGGACCTTCATGGCCAGTTTTCAGAAAGGTGAATATTTCCTTAAGTGTGAAAATTAAATTAAGTTTATTTAGCTCTACTGAGAATCAAACCCAATTCTATTTGAATTGCAGCCTGAGATGTTTCCCACTAGGCTATTGATGATAAAAATAAATACATTCTCACATCCACAAAAAGAAAGCAAATGAAAGTTCTATTCAGAGGAAATCCATCACATTTCTGAACACGGAAACTAAAAATTAAATCATGATTTGCTTGTATTTAAAATGCTTTCTCCTCAGTTTTACATCAAAAACAAACAAAACTGAAACAGAGACTAGAAGTAAAACTAAAAGAGTGGATCTCACCTTGTAAAATAAATACCCCAAACGTGTGGGAGCAACAAAAGTAATAATGGGATAATATTGAATTAAAAGTGGGATTTCAATATTGTGTGCTAGCAACATTCCCAGATGTTAACTATTGCAACACAAAACATAAAACAATACAGAGTAACCAATAAAAACAAAACTAAATGCGAACGCAGTTAGAAATAATAAATTGGAAATTAAAACATTGTTTTAAAACTTAAAAATTATAAAACCATTTATGTTGACAATGAAATTACACATCAAAATAACTGATACTTCATAAAGAAAGAAATTTCCGGGAACCGTCGCAAACACATACAACAGATAATGGTCCAAGGAGCAACCATGACTTATCAGGAGGAGAGGCGATTCTGGGTTGGTGTTTGTAGCTTGCCTGGAGTCACATCCCTGCACTAGAGGTACAGGATGTGGTGG
The DNA here is from genome assembly GCA_951799405.1 of Agapetus fuscipes. NCBI lineage: Eukaryota > Metazoa > Arthropoda > Insecta > Trichoptera > Glossosomatidae > Agapetus > Agapetus fuscipes. The sequence goes on from OX637337.1 coordinate 14,316,870, forward strand.
TAGTCATCATCATCATCAGTGTTGTCTGTGTCAAGGTCGTGGCCCCCCCAGTAGTCGGGGAAGTCTGAGAAATAAACACAACACATTAGAAACAACAACAACGTAAGCTTTATGGATGAATGAAGAGGAGGTAATATTTTTTGCTCTCTCCCCACTGCCTACACATTTGTATCGCTGCACCAAAACTGAAAAAAAAACACATTCAAATTTTGCCTTGTTTGTACATTTACTGAGTGAAAAACCGGATTGATTGCTCAGTTAGTAGAGTACTTGCATTCCATGCTGAGAGCTCGGGTTCAAATTCCACCATGGTTTTTAATTATTATAAAAAGTTAAAGTATTATAAAAATCATTTATTTGATGTCTCGACTTAGATACATCAATTTGTAATGTGTAGTTAAAGAGAAATGGTCATCATCAATGTTGTTGTATGAGTTGTGAATGGTTTGTTACCGTCATTGCTGGAGTAATCGTAGTCAGAGTCATCAAGGAACTCGTCGGACTCGCTGGTGCAGTCCACGTGTCTCAGCGCAAGAAGCCGCTCCCTGCCCGCCCTCCACAGGCGCGCCTCCTTTAGAGACACCTCGTCCTCCACGTGCAGCCCCACAGAGGGGCAGGACAGTGCCTGCAGACATCACAACACCATCATAAACTATCACTTCATCTCTACATGTATTAGATGCTGTCCAAAATACATATTTTCCTCAGAGTGATTCAGCACATTTCCACTAATCCCTTTTTTTCCTAATCTTTTATAATCTGGTCAGACGATTACAGCAGATGTCTATTGTCAGCAACTGCAAACCATGATGGAAAAGCTAGCTGCTAAACAACCAAGGCTGGTCAATTGCTCTAGGCCACTGCTGCTTCATGACAACGCTAGACCACACACTGCACAACAAACGGCTACCAAATTAGAGAAGCTTCAATTGGAATGTCTTAGACATCTTTCGTACTCCCCGGACCTTACTCCAACAGATTACCATTTTTTTCGAAATTTGGATAACTTCTTGCAAGGGAAAAAAATCAACTCCGATGGGGCAGTCCAAGCCGCCTTCAAAGATAGTATGATTGCCGTCCGAATGGTTATTTTAGTAAAGGGATCAATGAACTACCTATGAGATGGCCAAAGTGCATATATAGCAATGGTACATACTTTGATTAAATAAATGTATTATATTTAAAAAAAAAAACTTTTTGTTCCTCCCATACAAAACGCCAATTTCATATTATGTAAGGACCTAATATTATAAGTGATATCATTGACAGGTAAGTTTGTGGATTGAAAAAACAATTGTGTTGTGGAGTTACCTTGAGGTCCACGTCTGTAGAGACAGTGGTGTTCTTGACGTACAGGGTGAGCGGGTGCTGCCGGGGAGTCTGCTTCATCAGCTCCGCCACCGCCTTTATGAACTCCTCATCCAGGTGTGAGCAGCCCATCAGATCCAGCTTCTGTGAACATGCAGCACATCCTGGGTGTCAGCATGGACTTGCACAACTTATTCATCATGTCAATCTTACAGGTGGTTCAGACAAAGATGGCTGTTTAATGTCAAGTGGAATGTCAGCACCATCGATTTATAATATCTGTTGACTAGAAATTATTTAAACAAACATAGACATTATATCTGTTTCAACCTACCTACGGTGAGAGCTACCTAGGACCGCTGACTAGCAGGCGTTAGAATCTTCGTAATATTTTTTTTGTTTTATTTTGACGCATAATTAGTGCTTCAGTGAGGAAAATACATAAAAAAGAACCGGCAGTCGTTTTGTCGGCAGGACGGTAATATATTACGCGTGTACGATCAGTTGTGATTGTAAATTGATCCAAATCATTATCACTGTCAGAGGCGGTCAGGACCCTAGTTAATGCTTTTGTGATATCTCGAGTTGACTATTGAGAGGGTGGTCTGATGGTTTACAAAGCTGTCAATGGTGCGGCTCCTTCATACTTGTCTGATATGTTCTCACGCGTTGAGATAGATTTGAGACGCCAAACGCTCAGATCTGCGGGGTGTGGGGTGGTTGACTTAGTCCAGCCGTCACGTCAGACGCGCACTAATTTTGGGGTCCGTGCTTTCCGGTTTGCTGGCCCAATGGAGTGGAACAGACTACCCTAATGTGAGGAAGGCAGAAACTGTTGGTGTCTTTAAAGGAGCACTAAAGACCCATCTTTACAAAAATTCTAATCCGTGATTTAAGAGGGCCCTTGAGGTGTGACATACAAAAATGGCGCTCTTTAATTATGTGTATCTTCTAAATAAATTATCCTTGTACGAGTATATATATACATACAAAAATGGTCATTAGTAAGAAAGAGAAGAAAGAACTTCATAGTTGCGTTTCCATGTGTACAAAAAGCAAAAAAACCATATAATAAATCAAATTGATATTTTCAAACACTATTGAAATACATTGAGGAAAAAATATTGATGTTTCGATACTTACAAAATATTGAAATTTCCAAAAAAAAATATCGGTTGCTGGCGGGTAACGTCTCAAAATTTCAAAACTTGTTAAAGAAAACATGTTTTGTATGACTACACAACTGCAACGTTTGACAGGACAGAATCAAAAGTGGTAGATAGTGCAGTAAGTAAGTTTCCGCTCCTCTATGTTATTACTCAATGGTCAGCACTTAGATTCAACCAAAAATATTGGACAGGTACACTTCTGAGTACGATAGACTCTATAATCTATAATCTAAGTTGCAAGGATATATTCATTCAAAGCTCTCAGATGTATGCCCACAAACAAACACGTGTAGTTTGCGCTTACAAATGCTGATTGTGTACTTACAAATAATATCCAACCCTCAAATGAACATAAGCCCTGCAACTCTTGCCGACATTCCCTGAAACAGGGGTGACATTGGCAAAGTGAACCATTTTTTACAGTATGGGTGGTCAGCCTCATACCAATCTATAAGTCAAGGAATACGAGTAATAAATAACATTTAAGTATAAAAAAAAACAACAAAATCTTAAAAATAAATCTATACAAAAAAAGTCAAAAATTTCTTATGCAAAAATGTAGCAAACTAATAAACCAACATTACAAATCAGCATTGCAGATTAGCCGCCACTTCTTCCTGTCCTTGCATACTTCTTTACTCATAACTAAGTATAACTTTACTTCATACTCTTAAGTAGTAAAAAGTATGTTAATCATGACAAGAATTCACAAAATGTCTAAAATCTTGTTCTCTTTATTACAGCGTCTCATAATTAAGTCATATGTTTCCAAAGTCCTCTATCTCCAAACGCAACCGATTTTGAGAAATTAACATTTTAATGTTGTTGATGGTGAAATTTGGATGTAACCGTTGACAAACTTGTTGTTTTCGTCAAGGTATGGCAGGCATAGGAATGAAAAAAAAATCCACATGCAGTAAGAGTACTTCTCTTTTCTTTAACCCATTCACGGACACACGAAATGTGAAGTAGGCTAGAAAAAACACACTTATTTCATCATCTCAAATTGTATTTTTATTATAATTTTTTTATCTATTTTTTTTTTTTTTTTTTTTGACATCCAGGGACGAAACGGCTATTGCCGTGTTCTTTGGATTTCTGTAGGGACGCACGGATGCTACATGTATGCAAGTTCTAACAGAAATAGCCGTTTCGTCCCTAGTGATAATGTTTTATCACAACGGCTATTACCGTTTCGTCCAGTCCTAGACAAGCTCATAGAGCGCCTATAACCGTTTCGTCCGCGAACGGGTTAATCATTATTTACTGTAAATGGAGATAGCTGATTTGGGAAACAGGCGACTCAATTACTAAAACATCACATGGCACATAACCTGTCAAATGACCTTGATAGGCTTGTTAAAACTGGAAACCGGTACCCGAAGTTTATAACATTTACATCAATTCCCCTCCATCCCGTAAATTGAAAATACTCCTAGTGTGTGATTTATTTTGTTATTAAGGGGAATTATAGTTGGAGTAGTGGAAAGGTTGTGAAGGTGTGTGGGGTGTTGTACCTGCAGCTGTGGGCTCTGCTGCATGAGGCTGAGCAGCGACTCCTCCTGCAGCGTGGTGAAGATGCAGACCAGCGTGGTGAGACAGGGCAGCTGTCTGCCCCCCTCAGGCAGGCCCAGCCCCAGCAGCTCCCTCATGGACACGTCCAGTACCTGCAGCTCCTGCAGCTGCCACACATAGCGCAGACCATGCTCCGTTATAGTGGACACTGCACACACCACACACACATTCATATTTACTTCTTCTAGATTATTAATCTGTAATTGACCAGGAGTTATCCTCTTGGAAATCAGGGCACCAACTATCTCTCCATCGTTTTAGAGCTTTCCCTCGCAGGCAATGACACTTGAGGGATTCTCCAACTGTCCATCCTATCCACGCGGCCCCTCCAGTACCGCCGCCTCTTCCTGCCCCATCAGCCACTCCACAATGTCCTCTATCTGACAGGTTCCTTATTGCAGATTTTCTGATTTTGTCGCTAAAAGTCTTCTCTGCTATGGTCTGCAGTAACCTCATCTCAAACGTCCGAAAAAGGTTCTTGATCCTGACTGTGTCAGCCCTGGTCTAAATACCATATGTCAGAATGGACCTGACACAGGTCTATATTTACTAAATCAATAAATTTTCCTTGACTGCCTTGCCTTGGCAGTCAAGAAAGAACTGGAGTAATTACCTTGACAAGGGTCACAACCCTCAGCAATGAGGAAGAAGAAATCAATTTATCACAATGATTTATTTGGTTAGCGCTGCTTTCCTTGTCAATCACACCTTAAAAGTCTTTTGTGAGCTTAGAAAACACCAATTTATCAAGCAAGACCCAGTTGCTATCAGGGTGAATGAGCCTTTTGGGACCTGTTTTGATAACAGCAGATACTTTTTTTTTTAATTGTGCTCTTTCGAGAATCAAACCCAGAACCTACACATAACAAGTCTGATGCGTTAACTTAGGCCCGGTATTTTCAACGTTAGCATAGGCGCATATCAGCATAAAAATGACCTCCTATAGCTTAAAATTTAAAAAATGGTATTTTATTCAGTGTTGACTTACTGGGCAGGGTTTTGAAATAGCAGCCCGAGATGTCCAGCACCTGCAGCCTAGTGCAGCCTTTGCTGATGAGGCGCAGCAGCTCGTTGTCCACGAGGCAGTTCCTGGGCAGGTGCAGCACCGTGAGGTGGGCGAGGCTGGCCACACACGCCAGCGAGGAGGGCGCCGTCCTGCCCACGTCCCCCATCGAGAACTCCGTCAGGTGCGGCAGCTTCTCCAGGAGACCTTCAATGTGCCGGCAAACCGACGAGGAAGGCCGGTCCAACGATAGAGCAGTCAAGCTCTTCAACCTGGACAACAATTCGGTCAGGACTTCTCCATCAATCATCCGACAATTACTCAAAGTCAATTTCTGCAGATCTGAAAACTGCGGTTCTTCCAAGAATGTGGCGGTGTTCTTGTCGTTGTGCACAAGTGTGAGGTTCTTTAATCTTGCAGTGAACGCTCGCATCAGTTCATCCGTTATGTTGGAGCAGGAGATGAACCCAACACTGGTCAAGTGCTGGCAGGTTAAGGCGACGCTCATCCAGCTGCGCATGTGCACGTTCATGCAGAGCAGCCGCTCCAGGTCGGGGCAGAACTTGGAGATGATCTGTGGCGTGCGATCGTTGAGGTTGCTCCACTCGTGGTTAAGGTAGAGGCGGCGCAGGCCGGGCCCCACGCGCAGCAGCAGACTCCGCAGCACGCCCGTGGTGAGCTTGAGGTGGTGGCTGGGCCAGAGCTCGGTGCGCAGCTCCCGCAGCGTGCTCAGCTGCTGGGCCACCAGCGCCCGCCACGCCCGCGACACGCGCTCTGATCTGATGAGGTCCTTCAGCGGCAGGTAAGACAGGATGTGCAGCAGGCAGTCGTGGTTCAGGATGTCCAGGATGGTGAACACCTCCGGGGAATCTGCGTCATCTGGGGACTGGAGCATATAAACAACATTGTCTGTAAGTAAATATGTTCAGCAACTATTATACACGGATCCTAACATTTGACTAAAGAAATAAAGAATTAAGTATCAGTAGTGTCACGATTGTATGGAACCACCAGTGGATGACGGAAAACGGCCTTATCCTGAATGCCAACAAGATGGAACTTATGTGGTCGGCCACATCCAGGCGCGATCACCTCTTGGAGAATGGAGTACCTCTCTCCATTGGGGGAAGTTTGATCCAGCCGTCTAACTCTGTGAGACTTTTGGGAGTTATGCTGGATCGGAATCTCACAATGGAGGAGCAGGTTGACAAAACAATAGCCGCTTAATTTTTTGGCCTACTCCAAATAAGGGCTATCAGGAGGTGTCTACCGCCGAGTGTGGTTAAAACATTGGTGAGTGCTTTTGTGATGTCCCGAATTGATTATTATTGTTCCACACTTTATATCGAATTGATGTCGTCCTCACCACATCTGGATATATTTAATACTAGAATGAATGGACTGATGCGTGAATGGAAGGTTCTGCTAGAAAGACGAATGTTAGAATGATACACTTATATTGTTTTGATTTTTTTTGCATAAAATATTGTTTTATTTTTATAATACTTGTATTACATTATAACTTTATGGTATCAACTGTCATGTTATATTGTTTCAATAAATAAATAAATATCGGCCAGTCAAAGAAGCAACTGAACAGATTTCAGTCTGTTCTGAATGCGGCCGCAAGACTGATCTTTGGGATGTCTAAATTCTCTCACATCACAAATAAAATAAATAAATCATCCTCATATATATATATAACTACAGTCCGTATCGATTAATAACATTTTTATTCCCTTTTCCTCACAACCTTGCCGTGTGACATCACAATTTTGTCAAATCAATGTGTGACAATGAGGTTCATGCCTTGGAAACTTAGGACATATTTTTGTTCTGGCAACATTAGTTATGAATGTTCTTGTCGCTATCCTGTTATGCTGCCACTCAGAGCATCATGAAGTGACGACTTTGTAATGAAGCTTGATTTGCTCTGATTGAAATGTCGTCATATCTGATTGGTCGAGACGTAGAGATACATCGCCATTTGTGTTTTCCATCATTTGTAAACTTTGCATAAGTAACGCTTGCTTTTTGATATTTCTTCAAATTTTGTTATTTTGGCATTTTACAATGTCCAGTGTGCAAGTTAGGTTTTCTAGGCCTTTGAACTGTGGATGCGAGGCTCAGTCTGCGGGAATACTCATTTTGCAACGCTCGGGCTCAATGGAATACCAAAATTTCTAAGAATAACACTGAAAGGGTTGACCACTACAGTGTTTCCTTTTGCTTGCTATTTAAATTGCTAGTATGGAGAGATTTACAATAATCTCATCGCACCTTTACTTATAAAGATATTGAACTTGACTTCTAAGATATTGAAATGAAGCCCAGAAGAAATGTAACCTGTGTGCTGTGTGTTCCCTGGGAGCCGCTGGGCTGCCTTTGTGTGTCCTCTGTTGTGGGGGCTGCGGGGGCTATGGGTGGCGCGGGGGGGCGGGGCTGCTGCCAGGAGTCTGCGGGAGAGACCACCAGCTTCAGGCCGCGGAACTTTATCACACTTTCACGGGCTCTGCAACATGTACAACAAGTAACACATATTGTTACAGCCATCACACCCTGGACGCATTCTGCCTGATTTGTCTGTTTTTTTCTATCTGTGTAGTTAGAAGTGAATGGAGATGTATGAAAGCTTTCACAGGATTTGCCCCTCATTCCAGACAATTCGGGCAGAATGCGTTATTTGTGAAAAAGGTCCTTACGTTACCCTCAGATCACATTCTGCAAAATTATCTCTCTGAAGATGCTCTGTACATGGCTAGTAGAATATATACATTTATCACTACAATAGACAATAGACTTTTTTCTCAGTGAGCAAACGTCACACTTGAGTGGGATAATGGTCCTTAGAAACCAATAAAAAAATATTTGTTTCCCTTTCCCTTATCAACCCGGTCATGTGACTTCACAATTTCATCAATGTCAGTTCATATGCTGAGTCCATTGCCAGTTTTAGATTAATTATATCATTGTTTTAAATATAATACCCGCATTAACTTTTCATCAGTTTAGTCTTAAAATATTTAGATTTGATATCTAGAGATCATTTCCACACTCATTCAATTTGTTGAATGAATTGAATGACAACAAGCTCTTTTGAACTTATGTCGACAATCTAATCTAAGTCTAATCTAATCTAAGCTGCAAGGATATATATCATTTAAGATTTATATCAAGTGCATTCCCACAAGCAGACATGTCTAATTTCGCGCTAACACATGCCGCATGTGGACCTACATTATAAGAACCCATCTCAAATGAACATCAGCCCTGCAACTCTTGCCGTCCTTCCCTGAGACAGGGGTGACATTGGCAAAGTGAACCATTTTTTTCACAGTATGGGTGGTCAGCCGCATACCAACCTATAAGTCAAGGAACATACATCACAAATTACATTTTTTTAAATCAATAAATAATAATAATATGTACATGGACATTAAAAAAAAACTAAATCATAAAACCAATTTCACTTTAATAAACCCTAGCCGCCAACATTACAGATCAACCGCCATTTCTTTCTATCCTTACATACTTCTTTCATTTCCTGCAGAATCATAACCTTCTTCTTACAAGCTCTTCTATTATTATAATCTATAATCTAAGCTGCAAGGATATGTTAACATTTAAGGCTCATATGAAATGCATGCCTACAGACAGGCACATGTAGGTTCGCGCCTACACATTCTGCATGTGTGCATACAAATAAAGAAAACCTCACATGGACATAAACCTTGCAACTCCTGCCGCCGTTCCCTGAACCAGGGTGGCATTGGCAAAAGTGAACCGATTTTTACAGCACGGGTGGTCAGCCTCGTACCAACCTATCAGTCAAGGAGCTCTGACTCTGGATATTCCATTCATTCGCAATTTCGGATATTTGGTCCATCCATACCTTTCTCGGTCTTCCTCTACCACGACATCCATCTATTCTACCAACATATACTTTCTTCGTCAGTCTTTCCTCATTCATTCTCTCCATATGCCCAAACCATCTTAACAAACTTCTTTTAATCTTCACTTTCACACATTCTCTTGCACCACATTCTTCTCTTACAAAATCATTCCTCACCCTGTCACTCCATTTTTTCCCAATCATACTTCTTAGAAAGTCCATTTCAACAGTATGGACTTTACTAATTTCACTTTCATTCACCGTCCAGGCTTTGCTTCCATACATCAAGGTGGGCAAAAGTATGCCACTGTGTACCGCCGATCAAGCATTTTTAGATATGTTTTGATTTTTGGCGATACAAGCTGTGGCACCCAGTACACACCTGCCCCGTGTGAGTCAGGACAAAATACGTTTAAAAAAAAGCGCGAACACGGAATTATCATTTTGCAACTTTATTTATTGATTATATTATATTATGTTGTAGATAAATAATGTATGTATGTAAAAGGCCTCGGCCGTTTATTGTTTAATAAAATAATACTAGGGGCTCCGCCCCTGGCTGCTACGCAGCCCAACCCCTTAACTTTTGATATACCTAAATATAGCATGGCTTCTCCGCGTTAAAATTTGTAAAATAATGAATTAGAAATAGACAAAAAAAATATTTACTTGTGTAAAAAGTTTGCGAATACTATTTTTTATTTAAAAAAAAACTTTTGCATCTAGTTTCTTGTCATTTGCCTTACTTTCATCAGCCCAACCCTTTTATCTTTCACACACCGGGAAAATCTCGCCTCGTAAACAGTTAAAGATTGGCAGAATTAATCCATAGAAAATGTTCGATTGACGATAAACGATGCGATATGCATACCCATCTTGATTTAAGGAAGTGAAGCCGCTGAATGAAAAATTATATAAGTCCATAGGTACAGTTGAAATGGACTATCTAAGGCAGAGGTGCCCATACGGTCATAAGTAGGTACCTAAAATATTCATATCGTTCTTAAAACTGTTGTTTTTTTAAAAAGAAAAATGCTGCTATTGCAACAAAACTGTGCTAGTTTCGTGACAAATGAAGAAGAAGTGACGAAAGCTCTCCACGAATTCGGAAGACGCTTTGAAGATGTTAATAACGCAACGCAACTATGCTACACATATAGTGTAACTCCTTGCCGCGTTATCCCCAAAGGAGTCGCATATGGCGAGTGAATTTTTACACGTAAGGGGGCCGGCCTTACGCCAACCACTTCATTAAAGTGGGGGGTTTCCCAGCTCCCGAGGGGGCTGGTACTCATTTCTTGTGAAGGCTGAGTACACCTTGCCGGTTTTATATTATAGGGTTCGAAATAAACACCGAAACGGGGAATCATTTCTGACACCCTCAGCAGGATTCGATTAATAAAATTAAGAATATTTTGTCATTCATGTCACACTCATGTAACTGCATGAAAATACCAGAAATCTCTTCTAGCAATAGTGAGTTTCTCAACATGGAACTTACAGTACTTGAACATAAAATTTTGAAGCGCATTTCGGACGTCTCTGCTTGTAAGAATGCATTTAAAATTAATCTATCTAATCTATATTGTAATCTCTTATGTAATATATCTTAGCAACTTAGATTATAGATTATATAAACAACATAATAAGATAAAGATTATATAAAGAAATACAGAAAAAGAAATACTTGATTTATAGGCTGTTATGAGGCTGACCACCCATACCTACTGTAAAATATGCTTTATTTTGTAAATTTCACCCCTGTTTCAGGGAAGATAGGCCAGAGTTGCAGGGCTTATGTTAATTAGACATTGGGTTTTTAATGTATTAAGTCCACATGCAGCATGTGTAAGCGCAAACTTATACGTGTCTGCTTGTGGGAATGCATTTTATATAAATCTTAAATGTAATTTACCTTTGAGATTTTGGATATGAGTTAAAATAGATTAGCTTTAGGTATATAAAAAAAAACTAAGAAAAAAATATCTAATGATTTTTTTTCTTTAAAATTTTGTATACCTACCTAGATTTAAAAAAAAAAATCAAGCGATTTTATTTTTATTTTAAGTAAGAAAATTAAAATACTGCCATCTAGCGGCAGAATTTTGAAGCTTTGTTTGATATGGGCTGATTTCCATCATGTAAACTCCTGTTTCTGACTACGCAAAATAGATCGATGAATTGCATTCCTCTCAAATTAATTAAAAAAAAGGGACAAAGAAAAAAAAAACAAAAAAAAAAACAAAATTACATCCAGTGCCTCGAACCTGCGCCCTCTTCCACCAGAGACGTGGACTGTACCGCTACGCTACCATGCGTATCTGCACGAGCGCGAAAAAAGCTGTTTATAATTCTAATGTTTTTTTTTACGCACACTTATCTTGCCTGGGGGTTAAGAACTGTTATATTGGCACTCACGTTAGAGCGCGCGGTGGCTGTATTGTCAACATCGCTGCCTCCTGCCCGGGAGGTCTCGTGGTCGATCCCCGGGTGTAGATGGTTTTTATCATTTAAAAATCGAACTCTAGGCGAAAGACGACGACGAAGGGCATTATATATATAGATTAACACATACTTATATATATTGGTTCCTAAGGGCCTTTGTCATCTAGACCTGTGACATTATCCCCTAGGGGAAATTCGTAATGATACTCCATTATTCTCATCTCAAAGTTTACCAATGCAATTGTAACAAATACAACTGCTATGATAGTTCTCGCGTGACATAAGAAAAAACAAAGACAAGTGCTGCACTGGGCACTGAAATCTTTACCAAGTAACTTCTGATATGTTCTTACTTGTTGGCCTCTTCCACAGTGTCGTAGGTGACAAAGGCAAAGATGGGTCCCTCCTTGAGCTTGTACGGGGGCCTGGGAGGCGCGTTGGGCTGCGCATACCTCACATACACGTCCGTCACCTTCCCGTAGCGACTGAACAGCGTGTGGAGAGACTCAGAGGTCATCTAGGAAACAAATCAGCAATATAAAAAAAATTTTTTTTTAAGGAATCCTGTGCAAGGGACGCCCTAAATTTTAGAGAATTAAGAGGTGACAGAGGGGATACTTGTAGTTCCGCAGTGATGAGGGTGTTAGTAATGTTGTTTTAAGACACTGAAACAAAGCGGCGTTTGTTGTTGGTTTCAGATAGAACAGGATTAAATTGGATCATATCATAATGTTCACACTTTCTTATACAATGGAATGTAATCAGATAGGATACAATATAATGTTTTTAGAGGCATGTAAGGGGTTGCCGTGTGAAATATTCAAGGTGCTCACATAAATAACCTTCGGGAGAAATGACTTACAAATGCTTAACATTATTTCTGATTAAGAAATAGGATGTTGATTTTTTAAGAAATTCAGAATGATAGATCTATTTATATATAATATACTTAACGCATTCGCGGACACACGAAATGTGAAGTAGGCTAGAAAAAACACACTTATTTCATCATCTCAAATTGTATTTTTATTATAATTTTTTTATCTATTTATTTATTTATTTTTTTGACATCCAGGGACGAAACGGCTATTGCCGTGTTCTTTGGATTTCTGTAGGTACGCACGGATGCTACATGTATGCAAGTTCTATCAGAAATAGCCGTTTCGTCCCTCGTGATAACGTTTTATCACGACGGCTATTACCGTTTCGTCCAGTCCTAGACAAGCTCATAGAGCGACCATAACCGTTTCGTCCGCGAACGGGTTAAGGGCCGTCCATAAATTACGTCATCGATTTTCGACCCCCCCCCCCTTACAATCATCCTATAGTCATTATCTAATGACCCCCCCCCCCCTCTTGCTGTAATAATGGATCTAATCTAATCTAATCTAAGCTGCAAGGATATATACCATTTAAGATTTATATTAAATGCATTCCCACAAGCAGACATGTATAATTTCACGCTAACACATGCCGCATGTGGACCTACATTATAAGAACCCATCTCAAATGAACATAAGCCCTGCAACTCTTGCCGTCCTTCCCTGAGACAGGGGTGACATTGGCTAAGTGAACCATTTTTTTCACAGAATGGGTGGTCAGCCGCATACCAACCTATAAGTCAAGGAACATACATGACAAATTACATTTTTAAAATCACTAAATTATAATACATTTATGTATGGACATCAAAAACTAACAGAAAACCAATTTTAATTTAAAAAACCCTAGCCGCCAACATCACAGATTAACCGCCATTTCTTTCTGTCCTTACACACTTCTTTCATTTCCTCCAGAGTCATAACCTTCTTCATACAGGCTCTCCTTTTATTATGACTCTGGATATTCCATTCGTTCGCAATTTCGGATATTTGGTCCATCCATACCTTTCTCGGTCTTCCTCTACCACGGCATCCATCGATTCTACCAACATTTACTTTCTTCGTCAGTCTTTCCTCATTCATTCTCTCCATGTGCCCAAACCATCTTAACAAACTTCTTTTAATCTTCACTTTCACACTTTCTCTTGCACCACATTCTTCTCTTACAAACTCATTCCTCACCCTGGATGGATGAGCTTAACAATTAATAATGTTATTTTCCTTACATAATATTTTGTAGAAATTGGTATTTACAAGAACGACGTCACTTTTGGTACTCGTACATCATTTGCCATCATCCGCAGACCAGACTCCCCCCCCCCTTAATTCGAATGACGTAATATATGGACGGCCCCTTATATATTTTTTTTTTAAAGACAAATTACTATTGAGCATTGTTTTTTCTTGGTATTTTGTTAAACGGAATAGACCTTTTACCAGTTCACATCTACTTAGTCTACTCTTGGACACTTCCAGCAACAACTTCAACAACTTGCATAATGTCTTCCTCATAGCAAGACTTTACAGACACTCGCTTATGTATGGTTTCCATCTGTAACCGTGACTCTGGCATCACTCCACTAGGGATGGCTAGAGCCTTCATTTATAAACAACAAAAATTATAAAAAAGATCAGCAAGAGTTACACTCACAGTTTTGTGGAGGTTCTTGACGTGCAGCTTGGTGATGGGGATGCCGTCCTCTGTGGTGTATGTCTGGCCTGAACACAAACAATTCCATCAACACATGGCCTCAACTCATGCACAAGTTGTGAGAGAATCATCATCATCATCATCATGAGCTTGACAGCAGATTCTCCTCCACTCTCACCTGTCCAACGCCCTTGCTCTCCTGATTTGTATGTCTGTCTTAGCTGCATCTGCAGTGACACCATCAGCCCATCACACTCTTAGCCTTCCTGGTTTCCTTTCCCTTGCTGTGCTGAGTGCTAGGCGCTTGATGGGGTTTGCTAATTATGTGAATAAAGACAATATGGTCTCTACTAGCCCACATCCTGACCAACAATATACCTACTTAAAAAAAAAAAAAAAAAAAAAACGCAACTAAGCTACACATATAGTGAAACTTCTTGCCGCGTTATCCCCGAAGGGGTCACATGTGGCGAGTTGAACCTATTTATTTTTACAGGTAAGGGGGCCGGCCTTACGCCAACCACTTGCAGGTCGAAAATCAGCATTGCAACTTTGTAGCATTACATTTTCACAGCCAGCGGTTAACATTTGAAAGTTGTTTCCCGAAATCTCGTGTCTAACGGAGCTGGAGCTTGGAGATGCTTCGTCTACGTCTTTGATGCGCTTCCACACCAATGATAATGTTGGTGTTACTTTTTTTTTTTTTTAAACAACTAACACACTTACACCAACATCACAACGCTGTGGAAGTCCATCGAAGACATGGGCGAAACGTCTGGAAGCTCAAACTCCGATGGACCACGGCAACTGATCCTGCAAAACAACCCTCAAGTGATTTAGAGTTTGACTGCTGCTCTAAAGAGGGATTGAGTGCTGCAACGTAATCTTGCCTTCTCTCGGCATTTGTCTCTTTTGAGTCCTCCAAGTAACACTAGTATCTAAATGAACTCAATGGAAAAAAAAATGCGATCAGCATGGACTAACCTTTGTAAGTAATACTGCATAATCAAACACGGAATGATATTTACAGCCCCTTATTACTCAATTATACTAAATAACAAGTCGCCCGTCGTATTTTAAGAATAGAGTTAAAAGCAATGTGGGTAGATGACATAAAATAATGACGGCAAATAAGTAAATAGAGAAAGATGGAAGTAGCGACATACTGTTGTGCTTCATGTTGCCCCACTCATAAGCGGAGTTCAGCCTCTCGAAGCTCTCCACGATGAAGTCTCGAAAGTCAGCCATCGCCGGGAGTGCAAATCCGCTGTGATTATCAAGAAATTCTGGTAAAAAAAAAGAAATTTAAAATTCAATTCGGTTCAACCAGCCGTCTACGTAAACATCACGCTCAACTTTTCTTCCGTTCAGTTAGGGATGGTCGAAATATATCATTATACAAAAGTACCGATATACGTATAAATTTTTAATATCGATATTTAAAGTAGTATCCTAGTATCACGCCTAGTATCCATTTTTCGATATTATTATTGGAATCGATATTTTTCTTGGAATGCATTTCCACTCCCCTCGCTCCACAGATGAATGTATTTGGTAGCAGAAGATGTTCTCCGCCAGCGACTGTCATTTTATATAATCATTTTTTTGAAACGCGTTTACACGCTGATATTTTTTTGGAAATTTCGATATTTTTTACAAGCATCGATATTTTTTAGCAAAATAGATATAAAAGCAAAATGCAACACGTTTGTGATGGTATTGTTATGTAAATAGTACTTACTTAGGTATAAACAAAATAAATAGGGTAGGTGCATGTAGATTCTAGCTGTAGGATGAATTATTATTAAGTACCTAGAGTAAGGAAATATTATATATAAGTAATAATTAGAATTTTTGGAAAATCACAGACGTTTCCAGATGAAATTAAGCCTAGAAAGTTTGGTTGTAAAAGCTATAAAAGGCGTGAATCGCCTGCAAGTAGTGCAGTCTCTCCAAGTGTTAGTAGCCGTTACTGGCCAAGTCAGCGAAAGTCAACCATACTTGTGAATTGTTAAATAAACTGTGAACCAAAATAAATTACTTTAAAATAAATCTCCAGTGGTTTTAATCAAGAAGACCAATATTTTAAATTTTCACGAGAAATTTTAATACAGAATTTTTTTTATCGATATTGAGTGAAAAATTACATCCTTATTGAAAAAGTTTGCCATAAAAAACATTGCCACTTTCAATATATATATTTCCACTCTTTCAATACAGCCTACCACTTTTTTAATAGTACACTCTATAGCTTGCCAAAAGTAAAGACCTACACGGCTTAAAATGAACGTGGCGAAAATATAAACTAACACCGCCATTTTGTATAACGTCACTTTTGATAGTTCAAAGTGAAGCTAGCTGAATACTTAAAAAGTATTTTGTTGAAGAAGTAAAAAGTAATTTAACGAAGAATTTAATGAAGGCCCTGAAGTCGTAACAGCTTCCTCATCTAGCTATTATCTAAATTTCCTTATATCCTTGTAGAACCGTAAATGTGTAGTGTTTGCTTCTGTGGTTTCTGATACTCTGTGGGTTTCAGTACTGAGATCTTTGATTAAATAGGATGTTTATTTTTTTCATCATTATCTTCTTCCTACAAAGTCTAAAATTTAAGTACTTACCTAGGTACCTACTAGAATAAAAATGAGGTCCGCACGTGAATTGGCATAATGTGGCGTCACCCGGCCGGGTTGCTTGGTAAATTTCATACAAATACTTTTTTATTTGTTGCTTTTGTATTAGACCGCAGTCCCATACAAGACTGATGTTTGCTCGCCGATAAAAAAAGTTTTATTCCCATTCAATTTGGAAAGAGCTGTAGAGTACAATGAGCTTATTTTTGGCTGTCTTTGCTGCACATACTCCTTCCAATGTTCTTTCATTTCATTCCATAAGCTCAATAAGAGGAGCACTATAAATATGTACAAAGTAATCAATATGTAGATGGCATGAAATAAGTTAAAGGTCAGGAATCTTGTTGACCCCTTGATTAGATACCTATACCTGTCTCATGTGCTATTTTTATAGAAGTTGTGTGATATATTCAGAGTGCTCTGAATGTTAAATTTGAACATGCTAAATTTTTCTAACATAAAATTGTCTTTTCAAAGGTCATCTAGGTCATATGACCAAATCTTTCATGATTTAATTGACTGCCCAGATAGCAGGTCAGTTTGCTGCAAGTTTGATTTGTACATATATAAATTTATATTGTCATGTCAAATATGACAAAATAAGTTTGTTGCAATATTGCTGCAACGTTGTGCTCACAGCATTATATTTTTTCTTTATGTTTCCTGCCTGCATAGTGCATTTTAACCGCCATAACGTCTCTCAACTGTCAAGCCGGCTTGCGTTTCAACTCTGACAATTCTTCCCCTCGAAATCGTCAATTTTCAAGGTAATTATACATTAAATTGAAAAAAATCATTTTTAGCGTGTTCCTTAGTTCATAAACTATTTAACAGTATATAATTTGTAGCAAGTTCTATGTTTTTTAGTACTTTTTTTGTATACAAAATAACAATGGTTTGAACATACGCAGGATTTTGAGGTCATTTTTAACAGCCTTACTATTTTATTTTTTCAGATGTCTTACTCTATTCGAGAGATTAATGGAAATGCATCAGATGTAGAACTTGAAAATGAAGATGACGAAATTACAACCTGGTGGGAGCCAAGGATCGAAAACGGTGACCAGGAGATGGCTGCAGACGAGTTGAGCCAGATAATTGGGATGCCCATTGAAATAAACGTTAGTATTTTATTTTTTTATTTATCTATTAAAAAATCCTCATTTTATTCAAAATATATCTCAACAAATTAGCTATAAATCGGTACCTTTAAACTCGTATCTTTATAATTAATCACAGATTGTACTGCATTGACATTGACTGAAGTCCTCTAAAATAGGTTTTCTATGGTTCCAATTTCTATTTTATTTGTGGATGATATTATAAACGTAACTATTTATTTCTTTTCAGGCACCTAGTGATGTTGACCAGGAGTAAGAAGCAAATGCGGTGGAAGGTGATGGACAACATCAGGCCCATTCGTTGTGGACAGAAGTACGCTGGCGACACCGTGACTTGGATATCCCCGACACAACGTGTACTGCCAGTTTTTTACAATCCATTAAAATTTTAACGTCACTGGAATATTTTCAATTATTTGTAGATGACGCAATAATTGAAAATATAGAAAGAAATGGCGGTTGATCTGTGATGTTGGCGGCTAGGGTTTGTTAAAGTGAATTTGGTTTTATGATTTAGTTTTTTATGTCCATGTATATATTGTTATTTTTATTCTTTGATTTTAAAAAATGTAATTTGTCATGTATGTTCCTTGACTTATAGGTTGTTATGCGGCTGACCACCCATAATATAAAAATTGGTTCACTTTGCCAATGTCACCCCTGTTTCAGGGAAGGACGGCAAGAGTTGCAAGGCTTATGTTCATTTGAGATTGGGTTTTTATATTGTAGGTCCACATGCGGCATGTGTTAGCGCGAAATTATACATATCTGCTTGTGGGAATACATTTAGTATAAATCTTAAATGATATATATCTTTGCAGCTTAGATTAGATTAGATTAGATTAGATTAGTTCAGCAGCCCAATTTATATTCATCACAATCGGACGGCGGACAGTGAGAAGACCACGTTCAAGATGGCTGGATGGAGTGTGTTATGTTATTTTAAATAACATATTATAAAAAACAATCCCGAAGTGTGCAGTGTCTGTTTGTGGGCCGAACGGTCACGGAAACGGCCGAACTGCGCCGTGCGAATCAATCGGCCCACGCTCGTGAGTTCATCGTTAGTTCCCGGCAAGATGCCAAGCGATTAAGACGTTAGCGACCAAGCACCAAGCGGTGCAAGAGGGGGCACTACAATGGAGCTCCCCCCCCCCTCCCATCTACTTGGATTTCCTGCCAGCAAGGCACCCGCCTTGTGGACCAGAGGCATAGGAGCGCCCCCCCAGGGGCTCCAACGTGTGAAGGCGTCGGCCTTGTGAACCGCCGCTAGCCTGGGGCGCTGCCCCAGGCCTTCCGTTTCGAACTCCAGCCAACGGAATAGGGAGTGTTCTAGTGACAACCTGTAGGTCTAGCCAATCCCTTATTTCCCCTTTTTCCTCCCATATTAGTACAGTAATAAACCCTTATTTGTTCATGTTAACTTTATCTTTTAATTATAAAACCCTTCCCAAAGTACAAGTGAGCAACCGAAAGAAAGACCCCCACGCCCTGAGAGTGATGCTGATGAGAGCTAGCCGGATGTAAGTATCCTGAAGATACCTTTCAATCACAACATAACAAGTGGTGGCGGATAGCCGTGCAGTGGGAATGTGGGACTGGAGGAGGAAGACGTTGGATAGACAGCGCTGGCAGCGGTTGCTGAGGGAGGTCGTGCCAGTGATGATGATGATGTGACTATTATAAAACTTTGTTACTACTATAAGCAAACTGTAAATGAAATAAAATAAAAATATTTCATCTTTTTATTCTAATTTTGTTTTTTTAAATATTATAATAATATCAAAAAATGTATATAATTTGCAGAAGCAAACATTTTTCAAGTTTGTCATGACAACCTTACGGGAACTTTGTTATGACAAAGTTTCTGCAAGCTTGTTGCTGGGAAACTAGAAAGTTTGATTAAAACTTGCCGCAAGTGTATATACTTGCCATGGTGAACTTGCAGCAAGCCTTCACTTTTGACACATCAAACTTGTTGCAAGTCAGATACAAGTTTAAAATGCTATCTGGGTGAAGACTTCATTGATTTGACTACTGCAGTAGAACATTATTTTTTTTCTTTTATGTTTTGTTTATCTCTTGATGCCATAGAGTTAGTACCAGTAGAGAAGACAATATGTAAAACTCAGTAGGAGAAAGAGTGATGCAACATCATAGCCATGTTTCAGTCATAACTAGATCTAGGATTGATGCTTTATTTTTTATTGTCTGTTTTTTTTTTTATAATATTCTTAATAATGTAGTTTTTTTGTTCCTTGGCTAATAGGTTGGCCTGAGACTGACAGCACAATACATTCTGTAAAAAATGGATCACTTTGCAAATCTCATTCCCTGTGGAAGTGCAGTAAAAGTTGTGGGATTAATCTTCATTTAAGATTTAGGTTTTTATTTTGTAAGCACACATTGCAGTATGAGCTTACCTACATGTGTGTGGGCATACATTTAATATGAATCTTAAAGGTGAATGTATCTTTGCAACTTTTGTGTTGTTTCTAGCTAGTACCTACTAAAAAAATACATCTAGAAACAACATCCTTCTACTCTTCTAATGTAATCTAAAAATATTTTTTCTGCTGGGTGAAGTCATAATTCCAACCATCCCCCCCTAGTTTTTTTGTGCCAGTCCCATTTTTGTCCTGGCCCTTATCATCTGGGATTGAATTTTTTTCATTTCTTCCTGCAGACCTTGCAGTAAATTCAGCTCAATTCTGACTTTCCCAGTCTTTCCTGTGAGTAGTTGAAAGGTTTTATTTATAGGACAACAAAATTATCCAATTTGCAGAAAAAATCTGAACCTGATTTTCTACTTTCTCATGTTTTGAATGAGATTCTCTTTCGCTTTGCATGCCCTATAGTTTATTTATTTATTCATATTACGCCTCAAAGGACTTTTTAAATTGTATAGTACCTACAGAGGTGCCCATACGGTCGATCGCGGGAGGTTGATCGCCGATGACAGCTAAAATTTCAGTGATCCACCTTAAAACTGATTTGACATTTTCCACTCAATGTAGTTTTTACTTATGCTCATTTTTTCTTAATAAATATTTATACATTATGAGTTATATTTGTTGGGCTAAACAGTTATAATCTCGATCTCCTATTCATACATTTTTGCTAGGTCGATCTCCTCAAGAAAAAGTATGGGCACCCCTGGTATCTAAATCTAAGCTGCAAAGATATGTATCATTTGAGATTCATATTAAATGCATTCCCACAAGCAGACATGCATAATTTCGCGCTTACACATGCTGCATGTGGACCTACAATATAAAAAACCCAATCTCAAATGAACATAAGCCCTGCAACTCTTGCCGACCTTCCCTGAAGCAGGGGTGACATTGGCAAAGTGAACCATTTTTTACAGTATGGGTGGTCAGCCGCATACCAACCTATCAGTCAAGGAGTAAAGTACATAAAAAACACATACTGTACAATCAATATACACATCTGCTATGTACCTATACAATTTATTTTGTTTATAGCTGCTTGAATTTGGTCAGAGAAGTGTGAAAGATGTGCACGTGTTCTGTGTGCTCATAATCAATATTTATTCCTGTGAAGGTCAGCCGCTGCAGTTTGTCCCTCAAACATTCTCTGGAGGCCTTGGTAATGCATTTCATAGTCTGCTTTATCTCTGGAGATTACCTTGAGCTCGCAAAAACAAAAAACGCAACTAAGCTACACATATAGTGCAACTTCTTGCCGCGTTATCCCCGAAGGGGTCGCATGTGGCGAGTTTAACCTATTTATTTTTACAGGTAAGGGGGCCGGCCTTACGCCAACCACTTCAGTTGAAGTGGGGGTTTCCCAGCTCCCGAGAGGGCTGGTACTCATTTCTTGTGAAGGCTGAGTAAGCCTTGCCGGTATTTTATTTTGGGGTTTGAAATAAACACCGGAACGGGAAATCACTTCTGACACCCTCGGCGGGATTCGAACCCGAGCTCACGGCATGGAATGTAAGCACTCTATCAACTGAGCTATCGACCGGCTGATGAATAAAATATTAGACTGATTATTTGGTAAGCACTGTTTTGTGTGAATCACATCTCTAGAGCTTTCTGCGAGCTTGGTTGTCGCTATTCCAAGTGTCAATTGCACATGCAAGACCTAGTTGTCGTAACGTAGAATAGACCTTGGGTGACAGGACCTTGGTAAAGGCATATGAAATTTTCAACCCAGCAAAGAGCATATTTTGAAAATTAAATGATAATATGTTTTTGTGCTCAGCCGTTAATCGAGTTCTTCAGACCGATTAGCCTTCTTAGTGTGCCAGGTAAATTGCTATGCAAGATTCTTATCCATCGGGTAAGATTATCCACACAGGAGAAGGTCTCAAATATACAATCTGGCTTTATGCCAGAAAGAGGTTGCGTAGACCAGATATATGCGCTTCGACAGATAGTCGAAAAACAGCTGGCCGTAAATAAAAAGGTCTACACGGCTTTCGTGGATCTTGAGAAAGCCTTCGACTCGGTAGATAGAAGTATGATGTGGTGTGTGCTTGAGAGGTATGGTGTGAACAAGGCACATTTGAACACAATATGCGCCATCTATCTGAATAGCAGGGTGTGTCAGGGTGGATGGAGAATACAGCAAGTATTTTAATGTATACAAGGGTGTGAGACAAGGTTGCATAATGAGCCCATGGTTATTCAATATAATCATTGATCATTGTGTTAAACAAGCGAATCTCGAAGGACATGGCATACAGATTGGAGAGAGAAAAGTCAGAGTTCTGCTTTATGCCGATGACGCAGTATTAATTGCTGATTCAGCAGCGGAACTTCAGGCAATGCTCTCTAGTCTGAACCATGCTCTGTGTGTGAACAAGTTGAAAATTAATGTAAGACAAAAGTACTGTTTTTTGACAGAAAATGAATCTGAAGAATACATGCCCTCGAAAAAAATCTTGCCTAATCTATCTAGCCATTTTGAAGAACAGGCAGCTAGACTTAGTAAGAAAATGAAACGTTTTCCCGAACTTACCTAGATGCTGTACGTGATCATTTAGTCAGGATTAGTCTAGAATAAGAGAGAAGAAGTGAGATGCGTAACCTCGACACACTCAGACGAGCCTAGACCGCTGCAGATTACAGTAGTCATGTGAACATGTTCATGTTAAATGATACAAAAGTCGAAATTGTGGATGAATTTAGATACTTGGGAAGTATATTTGAAAAGAATGGGAAGATGACAAGGGAACTTGAGAAGAGGTGTGTAAGGGAAAGCAAGTGGTCGGAGCAATAGGAAGAATAGCAAAAAACAAGCGATTGACAATGGATCTGAGAATGGCGGTTCACAATGGCATATTGTTACCGACTTTGATGTATGGAAGTGAAGCATGGACAGTGAATGATAGTGAAGTAAGTAAAGTATGTATGGTGGAAATGAAGCATTTGAGAAGTATGACAGGAAAAACTCTGAAGGATAGAGTTAGGAATGAATGGGTAAAGAAAGAATGTAATTTGAAAGAGGATGTGAAAGTTAAGGTACAAAAGAATGTGATGAGATGGTTTGGGCGTGTGGAAAGAATGAATGATGATAGACTGACAAAGTATATTTACATTATACAGAGGTAGTGTGAAAGGAAGAAGAGGTAAGGGACGACCGAGAAAAGTATGGAGTGATCAGATTGAGGAGATTGTGAAAGAATGGGATATACAAAGCAAGCGTAAAAGAAGAAAATGCATGAAAAAGGTGATGGATATGAATGAATTGAAAGAGGTATGTAAGGATAGGAAGAAATGGAGGCAGCTCTGGCAGCCCCTAGCGGAATGGCGACAGACTTACAGTTACAGTACAGGCATTCTGATTACCAGTCCTTGGCATTAACTACTACACTATGGACCCGTCTTTGTATTCCTTGATTTGTTGTAAGATTATTAGACGACACCAAGGCTCAGAAATCCTCAACAATGAAGAAATGATCCCCCTATATTCTCATTCATGTGGCAGAGATATAATTAGAATAGCTGTGATTGCATTCTTTGTTACCTGAGCGGCCATTGCCTCTGCATCACTGACCTAGGCAAACACTTTGTATTTGGTATAAGTTAATTATCATTCTTTGAACTGTCCAGGGAGTTCTGGGAACAGTTAAGTCCGCCTTATCATGGGTTCACTGGATTATAGCTCCTTATCTGAAATAGCTGAATAAGCTCCTTATCGCTCCTTGAAAGCATACGGAGTGAATGGGGCTCTCCTAGGTGCGGTGCATGCCAACTATGAAAATAGTAAGGCATGTGTTCGTATTGATGGTGAGTATAGTGAGTGGTTTGAAGTTTATAAGGGTGTGAGGCAAGGATGTGTGATGAGTCCATGGCTATTTAACATAGTCATGGACAAGTGTGTCAGAGATGCTCGACTTAATGATTGTGGATTGACGATAGGAGAGAGCAAAGTGAGTGTTTTACTGTATGCAGATGATGCAGTTCTTGTTTCTGATTCAGCAGTAGAATTGCAAACAATGCTCTCTAGATTGAATGAAGCTTTGTTAGGTAACCATCTGAAGTTGAATGCAAGTAAGACGAAAGTATTGATTTTTGAAAGAGATGATGAAAGTATGAATTATGAATTTAAAATTAATGGAATGAATGTTGATGTCGTAAATGAGTTTGTATACCTGGGAAGTATGTTTGAAAAAGATGGAAGAATGACCGGTGAATTTGAAAGAAGAGTAATGAAGGGCAGGTGTGTACTGGGTGCCACAGCTTGTATCGCCAAAAATCAAAATATATCTAAAAATGCTCGATTGGCGGTACGCAGTGGCATACTTTTACCCACCTTGATGTATGGAAGCGAGGCCTGGACGGTGAATGAAAGTGAAATTAGTAAAGTCCATACTGTTGAAATGGACTTTCTAAGAAGTATGATTGGGAAAAAACGGAGTGACAGGGTGAGGAATGATTTTGTAAGAGAAGAATGTGGTGCAAGAGAAAGTGTGAAAGTGAAGATTAAAAGAAGTTTGTTAAGATGGTTTGGGCATATGGAGAGAATGAATGAGGAAAGACTGACGAAGAAAGTATATGTTGGTAGAATAGATGGATGTCGTGGTAGAGGAAGACCGAGAAAGGTATGGATGGACCAAATATCCGAAATTGCGAATGAATGGAATATCCAGAGTCATAATAAAAGAAGAGCTTGTATGAAGAAGGTTATGACTCTGGAGGAAATGAAAGAAGTATGTAAGGATAGAAAGAAATGGCGGTTGATCTGTGATGTTGGCGGCTGGGGTTTGTTAAAGTAAAATTGGTTTTGTGATTTAGTTTTTTATGTCAATGTATATATTGTTATTTTATTGATTTTAAAAATGTAATTTGTCATGTATGTTCCTTGACTTATAGGTTGTTATGCGGCTGACCACCCATACTGTAAAAAAAAAATTGGTTCACTTTGCCAATGTCACCCCTGTTTCAGGGAAGGACGGCAAGAGTTGCAAGGCTTATGTTCATTTGAGATTGGGTTTTTATATTGTAGGTCCACATGCGGCATGTGTTAGCGCGAAATTATACATATCTGCTTGTGGGAATGCATTTAATATAAATCTTAAATGATATATATCTTTGCAGCTTAGATTAGATTAGATTAGATATCTGCCAAAATATTTATATAATCAGTTTTTATCTATATGGCAGTGATTATACCAATTTAGCTGATATGTTAACATTGAATCATTGTGGAAGTTCTCATTGACGGCAGCCAGTGGTACTCAAATAAGAACTATCCAAAAATTGGTGCAATCATGATCTTATGAAGTAACCATTAAGTCAGTCAGAGGCATTATCTATAAGTACAAGTTTTTCTTTCATTGTAATTCTGAATAATTGGCAATATTCCAAAAACTAATCCAGATTACATGATAAAAATAATGTTAGCATTTGAAACATAGGTAACTAAAAAGTGAGATTATTAAAGTGTTATTGCTTGATTGATTTTCACTCAACATGAATAGCAAAATTAAATTGGAATATTTCAGCTGTATTCTGCTCTTCATTGCTTGGCTATGTGCCAGATTTTTTTACACTTATAAGGTGTTATTCATACAAAGCAAATCCATGGCTGAACATTAATTCTCCAGACAAAAAAAAATATTGGTGGTCTTCTATGGATTAAATGTTTTGTGAATAATGTTAATAAGTCTTTAAGTAACATAGGAGTACAAATAATAAGGCAGACATCTTTATGTGAACAGTCATTGATGGCACATACTATATAGACACTACGATGCAAGTAAAGATGTTCTATTATTTCCTTTTTTTTTATTTTTTTTATGTTTTCCTATTATTTCATTTCACTTTGACTCTGGAGGAAATGAAAGAAGTAAATAAGGACAGAAAGAAATGGCGGTTATCTGTAATGCTGGTGGCTAGGGCTAGGGTTTCTCAAGTTTTCCGAATTTTTGTAAATTTTTAATTAGAATTTTCTATTTGATTTTAATGTTAATCTATTTGTTTATGTCTAAATTATTCTTTGTTTTGTATATTCCTTGACTTATAGGTTTGTATGCGGCTGACCACCCATAATCTATAATCTATAATCTAAGTTGCAAGGATATATTCATTTAAAGCTCTCAGATGTATGCCCACAAACCAACAAGTGTAGTTCGCGCTTACAAATGCTGAATGTGTACTTACAAATAAAATCCAAACCTCAAATGAACATAAGCCCCACAACTTTTGCCGACCTTCCCTGAAACAGGGGTGACATTGGCAAAGTGAACCATTTTTTACAGTATGGGTGGTCAGCCTCATACCAACCTATAAGTCAAGGAATATGAATGAATAATAAATTACATTTAAATATAAAAAAGAACAAAACCTTACAAAGAAATCTATACAAAAAAAGTCAAAAATTTCCTATGCAAAAAATGTAGCAAATGAATACACCAACATTAGAAATCAACATTGCAGATTAGCCGCCACTTCTTCCTGTCCTTGCATACTTCTTTCATTTCATCCAGAGTCATAACCTTTTTCATACAAGTCCTCCTTTTATTATGACTCTGGATATCCCAGTCATTCGCTATTTCAGAGATTTGATCCTTCCATACTTTTCTCGGTCTTCCTCTACCACGACATCCATCTATTCTAGCAACATATACTTTCTTCGTCAATCTTTCATCACTCATTCTCTCCAAATGCCCGAACCATCTTAACATACTTCTTTTAATCTTCACTTTCACACTTTCCCTTACACCACATTCTTCTCTTACAAAATCATTCCTCACCCTGTCACTTCATTTTTTCCCAATCATACTTCTTAGATAGTCCATTTCTACTGTATGGACTTTACTAATTTCCCTTTCACTCACCGTCCAGGCTTCACTTCCATACATCAAGGTTGGCACTAGTATACCACCGTGCACCGCCAATCTAACATTTTTTGAGAGATTTTGGTTCCTGGCGATGCAAGCGGTCGCACCCAGTACACACCTGCCTTTCATTATTCTTCTTTCAAATTCACCGGCCATTCTTCCATCTTTTTCAAACTTACTTCCCAAATATACAAACTCATTTACAACATCAACATTCATTCCATTAATTTTAAATTCATAATTCATATTTTCATCATCTCTTTCAAAAATCAAAACTTTCGTCTTTCTTGCATTCAACTTCAAATTATTACCTTTCAAAGCTTCGTTCAATCTAAAGAGCATCATTTGCAATTCCACTGCTGAATCAGATACAAGGACTGCATCATCCGCATACAGTAGAACGCTTACTTTGCTCTCTCCTATCATTAATCCACAATCAAGTCTAGCATCTCGAACACACTTGTCCATGACTATGTTAAATAGCCATGGGCTCATCACACATCCTTGCCTTACACCCTTAAAAACTTCAAACCATTCACTATACTCACCATCAATACGAATGCAAGCCATACTATTCTCATAGTTCGCATGCACCGCATTGAGTAGAGCTCCATTCACTCCGTATGCTTTCAAAACATCCCACAACATACCTCTGTCCACTGAGTCAAAAGCCTTTTCCAGATCCACAAAGGCCGTGAATAGTTTCCCCCTCACCGACAATTGTTTTTCAACAAGTTGTCGTAGAGTGAAAATCTGATCAACACAGCCTCTACCGGCCATAAAGCCGAAATGCTGTAGAAAATGGTTCACTTTGCCAATGTCACCCCTGTTTCAGGGAAGGTCGGCAGGAGTTGCATGGTATATGTCCAGTTGAGATTTGATTTTTATGTTGTAGGTTCACATGCAGAATGCGCGAACTTGTACGTGTCTGCTAGTGAGAATGCATGTAATGTGAATCCCCAGTGTTACATATCTTTGCAACTTAGATTAGATTAGATCACCTACATCAAAATGAGTTTCTCTACAAGTAAATATGTTGTTTGTAAAGATGACCCCTACATTATAGGCCACAACAGCATTATTTTGTTCTGGGACACTTGCACACTTTGCGCGGTGACCTCTGTGCGTCACTGCATTAGTAAGATTAGGATGAAAACAACATGTTTAGTTATTGACTTTATTATTCATCAATATTGTGAATTCATATACTTAGCAATATACTTAAAAAATAAGGAAATCAAAAATAATTATACTAATGGTGGTCGCTCCGGCATGATGGCAGATGACGACATCTCTGGAGCAATCCTTTAACAAAATACACTAATGGAAAACAGTTAATGTGATAATATCAACACATAGGAGGGCAACACTGTCATGTCCTCAATGCGATGTCAAAAAAGCACCAAAACTAATTATGGCAATACCTTAAAACAATTTAAGTAAAATAGGAAACATCAACATTCTTATATGTAGGCATCCGTGTGGTATAAAAATATCTATAATATTTTTTTATATAAAACATGTCCTAGAAGTTTATAAAGCCAATCATGTTGACATTAAAAAAGGGAATGGATCAAGTGACATTGTGGGGGACGAAGTATACGGGGCACTTGTTGTGAACTCTCTCACTTGTTAGTCACATCGGCATTACTATACTTTCTATTACATGCTTCAAGACATTGGACAATCCCATGCACTTAATAACAATTGATTGTTAATCATCGACATAGAGAAATGAACTGAAATTATTTGCAATATAGTGGAACCTCTTCTGAGCACTTCACCTATTATTTTGCATAAGGAAGGATTGTCAAAAACGTTGAGTAAAACAAAAACTGAGTGAATTGGAGAGTACAAGAATTTTCACATTACTCACTTTATAGTGGTGATGCTTCCAACTTTATTAAGTGACAATGCAAAATCATGTTTTCAAATCAAAAAATAACTTGAAGCAGAACCAATGTCTCGAGATAATTATACATTTACTTACAGACAATTTGTCTGTAAATATATGTGCCTTATAAAATCATTTTTTGGCATGAAAAGGAATTGCCATATTTTTTACTTAGTTTGAGCGAAACTGTTTTTTCTCAATGAGTGATCTTGTGAGTTCGATTCTGACTGAAATATATTCATTGTATGAGGTTCTACTACAACACGACTTTATTTTATAGCAATGGGATGACTCCCATTATTATCATGTACAATATACTAGTATTGCTGGTTAGTTAGTTGTGTTCTTGCGCTTGGACTACATTTGATTGTTCAGCCGAGGCAGAATATTTGTAGGGAGCGTGTATAAAAGCAGGTTGTGTTGCCGTGGTTACAAGGGCTGGATACTTTAGTGAAGCATCGTGCACAGGGATGAGGTACACTTATCTATAATCAGAGGTAGCATTTACTAACATTACTTGTGGAGCATCCTCCAGGAGACAGTGTAACGATTGGGAAAATATGATAAACGTAAAAGACTTTGCCGAGTTGTCCATATATTGTTATTTGAATAGAGATAATGGAGTATGCACACAAGTATCTGCTGAGATTATAATTATTATATTTATTTCTACTTTATAAAACAAAATGGTGGTTTGATGCACATATTATGTATGGGAGTTAGCTGATTAAGTGTTGATGATATATGAATTACGACACTCATAATACAACATAAGTTTTAGTGAATGAAACATGGAAGTGTTAGCAGGGAGTGCGCTAAACCACCTTAATGCCCGCTTTCCACTGCGAGCGGGAAATAGCTGAGCGGGAGCGGGAAATAGCTGAGCGGAGCGTAGTGAAATAGTTTTGGCCTTCCATTGCGAAAGAGTTTTAAAAAATAATGGTATTTGCCTTCCACAGCTAACGAGCTCGGCGGAGTGAGCTAGGCGAGAAATGAGATGAGTCAGATGAAAGAGTTGTTTGCCTTCCATCTACAGCTGGCTTAGCGGAGCCAACTAGTGTGTGACAGCTCGTTGCAGCCTACGCCCAGATCAAACGTTTTAATTATTAGTAAAAAAAGTTTGTTTTTTTGTTTCGAAAAATAAAAAGTAATATATTATTTTGCTTTAATACATAAAAAGTAGATGTTTGAAATAAAACATACATTTTAATATTTTCAAATTTATAAAATAATGTATGATGTGCAGTGTGTGACAGCTCGTTGCAGCCTACGCCCAGATCAAACGTTTCAATTATTAATAAAAGATTTTTTTTTTGTTTCGAAACATAAAAAGTAATGTATTATTTTGCTTTAAACATAAAATGTAGATGTTTGAAATAAAACATACATTTTAATATTTTCAAATTAATAAAATAATGTATGATGTGTTTTTGTAAATCATGTATGATGTGTTTTATCGCTGTCACGCAACTACGCGGGTTGGCGCGGGGGGCACGGGGGAGCGAAGTCAGTTGAAAACTAGCGGCCGAGACCATGACACAGCGGAGTCATTTTTACTCGCTCAGCCTGCTCCGCTCACTCCGCTGTCGGTGGAAGCACTTCTATGAAATTTACTGTTGCTAGTCGAGCGGAGTCCGTACGGAGTCCGCTGGAAACTCGCTCAACTCTGCGACCACTTTCGTAACTCTTTGTACTCGCTCAGTCCGCTCCGCTGACTCGCTGTCGGTGGAAGCACTTCTATGAAATTTACTGTTGCTAGTCGAGCGGAGTCCGTACGGAGTCAGCTCCGCTCGCAGTGGAAAGCGGGCATAATGCTGGAGGAGACTAACAAGACATGAGGGAGGGAGGGGACAAGGCAGGAGCTCAGTAAGGAACATTAGAGAACAAGTAGGACACAGACTCCCCGTTGTGTGTCCGCCGCACCGCCTCAGCAAACATCATGGACACATCAATGCACTGGATTTTGGGGCAGTCCTTCATGTGGATGTCTTGGGGGATGGTGTTGGTGACCACCACGGCCTCGAAGCACGCATTGTTGATGCGGGAGATGGCCGGCCCGGAAAAGATGCCGTGCGTGAGGATGGCGTACACCTTGGTGGCGCCGGCCTCCAGCAGCTTCTCGGCCGCGTGACAGATAGTGCCACAGGTGTCAGCCATGTCATCCACGAGGATGGCCACCCGATCGCGCACGTCGCCCACCAGCACCATGCTGGCCACCTCATTGGCCTTCTTGCGTTCCTTGTGGATAAGCGCGAACTCCACGTTGAGTCGGTCCGCGATAGACGTGACCCTCTTGGCGCCGCCCGCGTCCGGCGATACTACGATGCTGGTGCGCCACTCCGAGATGTTCTCCTTGATCCACTTGAGCACGGCGGGCTCGGCGAACAGGTTATCCACGGGGATGTCGAAGAAGCCCTGGATCTGCGAGGCGTGCAGGTCCATGGTGATGATGTGGTCGGCGCCGGCCACGGACAGCATGTTGGCCACCAGCTTGGCGGAGATGGGCGCGCGGCTCTTGTCCTTCTTGTCCTGGCGCGCATACGGGAAGCACGGGATCACGGCCGTGACGCGCGAGGCGGACGCGATCTTGCAGGCGTTGATCATGATGAGAAGCTCCATGAGGTTGTCATTGATCTCGCCGCTGCCGCTCTGCACGATGTACACGTCCTCGCCGCGCACGGACTCGCCGATCTCCACGCACGTCTCCAGGTTGCTGAACTTCTTGGTGACTACCTTGCCCAGGTCGATGCCCAGGCGGTCCACCACGCGCTGCGCCAGGTCGGCATGCGACGTGCCGCTGAATACCTTGATGTTGGGCATCCTGCTCGCGAGGGGGAGACTGGGCTTCACTAGGTTTGCCTGCACTAAGCTTTTCGCGCGCACGTTAGAAAGCAAGGGCATAGCCCGCGACCCGCGCTGAGTAGAAATGTGCAACGGTATCGGCAATCCGCGTCCTAACCAGTGACAGGCGCTCAACACGGAGAAACGTGATAATGCACGGAAAAAATAACACAGGTTGTTGTAGGGATGTACGACACCAAGCACGGATGTTCGATTATTTTCTGCACATGGATGCTTTATGAAGACGCTTTACAATGAACTTAAAATAACTAGCTAAAACAAAAATCAAAATGGTTGTATTGAATAAGTAATGCTTCTATTTTTATCATGAGTAAAAAAATAAAAAATATATTATGAAGTTTGTTTCATTCGGAAATATATTTTATAGTACAACACTATGGCTAGCGCGCCAATCTTCTGACTGTGACACCACCAGTAAAAATATTTTCCCCAACTTCAATGTAAGTTGGTAGGTACGTAAACGTTAAACACAATCTCCATCAGCTGTTTTAATCATTGGCTAATAGATTTGATTAGGTAATTTATTTTTAAGGTAAAAAATTATAAGCACCATCTATGATAAGTACTGATTCACTGATTTGAGAAATCATAGATTAAACATTTTATTGGGGGTTATCTAAATCTAAGCTGCAAAGATATGTATCATTTGAGATTTATATTAAGCCCACAAGCAGACACGCATAATTTCGCGCTTATACAATATGCCGTATGTGGACCTACAATATACAAAACCCAATTCTCAAATGAACATACACCCTGCAACTCTTGCCGACCTTCCTTGAAGCAGGGGTGACATTGGCAAAGTGAACCATTTGTTACAGTATGGGTGGTCAGCCGCATACCAACCTATCAGTCAAGGATAATATGAATCTTTAATATTTGTTTATATTTTGATGATACTTGCTTGTTAATAAACGATAAATCAAAGTTTCTTTGAAATGAGATCTTCCAATAAAAAAGGAATAAAGATTTTTGAATAAATTTTAAATTGAATGGTTAACAGGATGATTTATTTGGTGAGCACTGTTTATCTGTGAATCACACCTCAAGAGCCCTCTGCGAGCTTGGTTGTCACTTAGGAAAGCACCAATTCTCACAAGACCCAGTTGCTGTAGGGCTGGCTAAGCCTTTGGTGACTGGTCTTAGGTAAAGATATATGATTTCTTCAACTCAGCAAAGAGCATATTTGAAAATATAAATAGTACCTACCTATATTTTATGTGCTCCAACAGGATTCAATCCAACAACCTTCCGTTGAAGAGTCCCAAGTGCCGACCACTAGACAACGGACCAATCAAAGGTACTTACCTACACTCACAGAGAAAGACATCTGGATTATTAAGTAAAGTTTTGAAAATAATATATTGTAATGCTGCCAACACCAAGGGATTTTTCAGCACTGCCAACACTTCCTTGACTTATAGGATGGTATGAGGCTGATTACCCATACTGTAAAAGATGGTTCACTTTGCCAATGTTACCCCTGTTTCAGGGAAGGTCAGCAAGAGTTGCAGGGCTTATGTTCATTTGAGATTGGGTGTTTATATTGTTAAGTCCACATGCGGCATGTGTTGGTGCGAACTCATAGGTGTCTGCTTGTGGGAATGCATTTATATTTATCTTTGCATCTTAGATTTTTAGCCACACCATAGACAAGGACCCAAATTTATTACTGATCCGGAACAAGTATTGTATACAGCCAACACATAGCCACGCACTACATTGTTTTGTAAATAAATCCATCTGATAATATAAATGCAGTTTTAAAAGAACAAAGGGGTTTAATTTCTTTACAATATACTTCCAACTCCTTCACATGATATATTTTGCGGTCACAAGCCCTTGCATTTGTAATAACTGTTGGAGAAGACAATGCTCTTAGAAGAATTCATCCGGTTTTAAATTTCTAAATTCAATTACTCAAGACATTTCTATATTCAACTTTGCTATTTTAGTACAAAGTTTATATTTGTTACAGACTTCCAGTTTCGAGAATCATAGTTTGTTATTTGTATGAAAATTTGGTTGTCTTGTAGTTCTTTAAATTCATTTGAATCCATATATTTTCAGTCATATTTCACTGTAACAAATATTACAATCTGCGCAGTTCCCAAATAAAGTGGTACACAAATATAAAATAATAAAAAGTTGTGATATCAGATGGTTTTGGTCACTATTGATCTGAGAAATAATAGGTTGCTAATAAGTTACAAAGATGCGAGATGTTTGCTTGTCAAGAAATGGAATAAGAGTTCATTTATTTGTGTCACCTACCTACAAGGGAGTTAATGATGGGAGGAGGGAGGGTATGATGTAGAAGTGAAAAGACGTCATTGCTGTTATTTAGTATGTTTTTATTATAATAAAGAGTTGCAGCATATGGTTTACTTAGGGTGGTGTGTGGCGGCCTTCCTCATCTGCGTGAGGATGTTGGAGAGCTCCTCGCGCTTCCTCTTGGCGCGCACGTGCGTGCCTAGACGTCGCTTCAGGAACTTGAGCGCGCGCTTGTCCCGGGACACCTTGAGCAGCTCCATGGCGCGCTTCTCGTAGGGAGCATGCCCCACCACTTCACGCACCAGGTCACGCACAAACTTGGCGTGCTTGGTCAGCATCTGTGGAATATCAAACAATACTTGCGTTAGAGCATTAAATATGAATGAAGACAGTGTTTAACAATAAAGGCCTTTTCAGACACAACAGCACAGCTTTAGATAGATAAGACAAAATTTGTATAGCGCCTTTTATGACAGTGTGTCAATACAAAGGCGCTTGTCCGTATGATTGGACGAAGAGGTGAGTCTTGAAACCTCTTTTAAATGGTAAGCTTGCAGACACAGATTTAATTTTTTTTTAAACAAAATAGATTTGTGAAGAGGAATGCAATTCACCAACCTATTTTGCCTGGCCGGAAACCGGTATTAATATCATCAATGTTCCTTGACTTATAGGTTGGTATGCGGCTGACCACCCATGCTGTAAAAATGGTTCACTTTGCCAATGTCACCCCTGTTTCAGGGAAGGACGGCAAGAGTTGAAGGGTGTATGTCCATTTGAGATTTGGTTTTTATGTTGTAGGTTCACATGAGGCATGTGCAAGCGCGAACTTGTACGTGTCTGGTTGTGAGAATGCATGTAATGTGAATCTCCAATGTAACATATCTTTGCAACTTAGATTAGATTAGAATTAATTATTCATTATTGTTTATTTTAATGAATTATTAATTAATAATTACCCAATTACATCTGTTGAACCAGGGTCAAAGTTATGGTCAAATGACTCAAGCGGGAATTAAACCAATGTTTAAATTTAAAAACTAATTTTACAAACTGTGTTCAAAAAAATAACAGTTTATTGACTTTTATCAAGGAAACACTTATGATGAAATTGGATACAATATTGACAAAACAATGGGAAACCCCTTTTTCTCTTCAACACAGTTCCTTGACTTCTAGGTTGGTATGTGACAGACCACCCATACTGTAAAAAAAAATGGTTCACTTAGTCAAAAGCACCCCTGTTTCAGTGAAGGTTGGTAAGAGTTGCAGGGCTTATGCTCAATTGAGATTGGGTTTTTATGTTGTAAGTCCACATGCGGCATGTGTAAGAGCCAAGTTATAAGTGTCTGCTTATGGGTATGCATTAAATATGAATCTTAAAGGTGATATATAAGTTATTTTTATAATTGAATCCTTTCCTTGTAGAACTGTCAGGTAACTTGTCAACGACGATACCATGTTGAAAGCACCGGTTCTCATCAGTACCCTTAGTACGAGTTGCAAAACTTGAGAACAGTAAAGTTTACGGAAAATATTAAGACCTTTTATTAAGAAGATTATTAAGAAGACCAAAGATTAAGAAGAAAAATAGAGCAAATACGTCCAAAACGGTGTTCTGAGTTTTAAATGTCCATTATGTTCACAGCTTGTATCGCCAAAAATCAAAACATATCTAAAAATGCTCGATTGGCGGTACGCAGTGGCATACTTTTACCCACCTTGATGTATGGAAGCGAGGCCTGGACGGTGAATGAAAGTGAAATTAGTAAAGTCCATACTGTTGAAATGGACTTTCTAAGAAGTATGATTGGGAAAAAACGGAGTGACAGGGTGAGGAATGATTTTGTAAGAGAAGAATGTGGTGCAAGAGAAAGTGTGAAAGTGAAGATTAAAAGAAGTTTGTTAAGATGGTTTGGGCATATGGAGAGAATGAATGAGGAAAGACTGACGAAGAAAGTATATGTTGGTAGAATAGATGGATGTCGTGGTAGAGGAAGACCGAGAAAGGTATGGATGGACCAAATATCCGAAATTGCGATTGAATGGAATATCCAGAGTCATAATAAAAGAAGAGCTTGTATGAAGAAGGTTATGACTCTGGAGGAAATGAAAGAAGTATGTAAGGATAGAAAGAAATGGCGGTTGATCTGTGATGTTGGCGGCTGGGGTTTGTTAAAGTAAAATTGGTTTTGTGATTTAGTTTTTTATGTCAATGTATATATTGTTATTTTATTGATTTTAAAAATGTAATTTGTCATGTATGTTCCTTGACTTATAGGTTGTTATGCGGCTGACCACCCATACTGTAAAAAAATTGGTTCACTTTGCCAATGTCACCCCTGTTTCAGGGAAGGACGGCAAGAGTTGCAAGGCTTCTGTTCATTTGAGATTGGGTTTTTATATTGTAGGTCCACATGCGGCATGTGTTAGCGCGAAATTATACATATCTGCTTGTGGGAATGCATTTAATATAAATCTTAAATGATATATATCTTTGCAGCTTAGATTAGATTAGATTAGATTATGTTTACTTTTTTTTTTAAATCTGTTACTGTCAGAATAAAATAAAGAAATGTATAATTTACAGATTGACCGTTTCCAAAAATGATAAAAGTTATTTGAATTCTGTCAAAATGAACACAAACCTATGAAATATTACGAAATAATGCTGTCTGGGTTCAATGAATAACTTGAATTTGTTGAATGAAAGTATACAAAAAATATATATGAACAGTAAGTTTATTAATCAAACTCAAAATTGACCGCATTTTTTTTTCGTGATAATGCATGTTAATTTAACAAAATACAATAAAAAAAACAGCTTCGAAAATTCCATACAATTTTGTTAGGCGAAAAAGCTACAGAATAAAAGCGGCTGTTTATTTCGTTTCCCCGGCATTCGAGCTTGAGATGCAGAGCCGAGAGCACGTCCCATTGTCTAAGAAATTTCCGGCGCGCGAGCTTACGCATACAACACCCGATTTTGACGTGTGTGTGTGAATCCATTGGCTTACGCACCAGGGTCGCAATCTTTAATTTAATGGGTTTTTTTCTTGATTTAAAAAAAATTATCGATAGTTTTGTGAATTAAAATTGTCTTCACCAACCAAATTTGTCTGGCTAGACAATAACGCGGCAAGAAGCTTCACTATATGTGTAGCTTAATTAAGTTGAGTTGATTATATATTTGTGTTCTTTAACTTGTAGGTTGGCATGTGGCTGACCACCCATGCTGTAAAAAATGTTTTTTACTTGCCAATGTCACCGCTATTTCAGAGAAAGTAAACAAAAAATGTATGTAGGTACACATGCAACATGTGTAAGCGTGAATTTAGATGTGCCTGCATATTATAGGCGTGCATTAAATATGAATAAGCCTTGAATGTCAATACATCTTTGTAACAAAGATTGAATAAGCTATATTGAAAACGACCAAAGTCCGTCGATATTGAAAATGAGGCAACTCTGCAGAGGCTCTGGCCACCCCTAGCGGAATATTGACAGAGTTACAGTTACAGTCTGTAATAATCTATCAAAACTCGTATCAAATGCATGCCCACAAACACCTGTTAGTTCGCGCTTACAAATGCTGAATGTGAACTTACAAATAAAAACCAAACCTCAAATCAACATAAGCCCTGCAAGTTTAAGTCAGCCAGTAAGAAAATGAACAAATAAATAAAGTGGAAATATATCTACAAAGGTACTGGCCACCCCTAGCGGAATAAGAACGACTGGATATAAGTCGCCACCCGAAAAATATTAAGGACTCATGCTGTAGTCATTTAGGGCGTTGCTTAAATTACAATTTTAAACTGTAACTGTAACTCTGTCGCCATTCCGCTAGGGGTGGCCAGAGCCACTGCAGAGTTGCCTCCATTTTTTCCTATCCTTACATACCTCTTTTAATTCATTCATATCCATCACCTTTTTCATGCATTTTCTTCTTTTACGCTCACTTTGTATATCCCATTCTTTCACAATCTCCTCAATCTGATCACTCCATACTTTTCTCGGTCGTCCCTTCCCTCTTTTTCCTTTCACACTTTCTTTGTATACATACTTTGTCAGTCTATCATCATTCATTCTTTCCACATGCCCAAACCATCTCATCACATTCTTTTGTACCTTAACTTTCACATCCTCTTTCAAATTACATTATTTTTTTACCCATTCATTCCTAACTCTATCCCTCAGAGCTTTTCCTGTCATGCTTCTCAAATGCTTCATTTCCACCGTACATACTTTACTCATTTCGCTATCGTTCACTGTCCATGCTTCACTTCCATACATCAAAGTCGGTAACAATATGCCATTGTGTACCGCCATTCTCAGATCCATCGTCAATCGCTTGTTCTTTGCTATTCTTCCTATTGCACCGACCACTTGCTTTCCCTTGCACACCCTATTCTCTTGTCATCTTTCCATTCTTCTCAAACATACTTCCCAAGTATCTAAATTCATCCACAATTTCAACTTTCGTACCATTCAACATAAACGTGCATTCTTCATTTTCATCCGTTCTGTCAAAAATCAGTACTTTCGTCTTACTTGCATTAATTTTCAACTTGTTCACACACAGAGCATGGTTCAGACTAGAGAGCATTGCCTGAAGTTCCGCTGCTGAATCAGCAATTAATACTGCATCATCAGCATAAAGCAGAACTCCGACTTTTCTCTCTCCAATCTGTATGCCATGCCCTTCCAGATTAGCTTGTTAAACACAATGATCCATAATTATATTGAATAACCATGGGCTCATTATGCAACCCTGTCTCACACCCTTGTACACATTAAAATACTCGCTGTATTCTCCATCCACCCTGACACACGCCCTGCTATTTAGATAGATGGCGCGTATCGCGTTCAGAAGTGCTTTGTTCACACCATACCTCTCAAGCACACACCACATCATACTTCTATCCACCGAGTCGAAGGCTTTCTCAAGATCCACGAAAGCCGCGTAGACCTTTTTATTTACGGCCAGCTGTTTTTCGACTATCTGTCGAAGCGCGAATATCTGGTCTACGCAACCTCTTTCCGGCATAAAGCCAGATTGTATATCTGAGACCTTCTCCTGGGTGGATAATCTTACCCTATGGATAAGAATCTTGCATAGCACTTTACCTGGCACACTAAGAAAGAGGCTAATCCAGTGTTTCCCAACCGTCCTAATGCCGTGCCCCACCGAAGTCTTTTCAAAAGTCATATGCCCCACCGGACTCTTCATAAATAAAACAACAGCTAATTTTTAAAACATGAATTATATATAACATATATAATGTTTATTCATCTTTATTTATAATTATAATTCATAGTTATATTGCAAATATAATATAATTTTTGAAACAAAATAAAACAAAACAAAAAAACAAAACTGAAATTATTACAAAACAAATTGAAAATGTAATGTAAAAACACTCACATCTTGACACATAATCCATTCTTCAATTTTTAATTAATGCTTGCTGCAAAGAAATTTAATGTCTGGATTTAATTTAGTCAATTTCAGTCTTAGGTCCCCTCTGTTAGTTATATCCATTCGATTTCTTTTTTTACTAAGTAAATCGCTTATGGCGCTAAAACCACATTCCACCAAATAAGATGATGGAAAGGGTAATAATAAATTTCTGGCATGTAAAGTAATATTAGGATACTTTGTGTTAGTTTCTTCGCACATCCATAACATCATTCCTTTTAAATTAAATAAATTTGTC
Source organism: Agapetus fuscipes (assembly GCA_951799405.1). NCBI lineage: Eukaryota > Metazoa > Arthropoda > Insecta > Trichoptera > Glossosomatidae > Agapetus > Agapetus fuscipes. The sequence continues at coordinate 14,356,617 of OX637337.1, forward strand.
ATTGAATCATCATTTTGCATTTCTGAAAGTTCTTCTTGATACAGTGGTTCCTTTGAAATATCTATCAGCAATGGTTGTGTCAACCAAGCTGGAAAATTTATTTCTTTTAAATCAGCAAATCTTTCTTTAAAATCATTTAATAATGTTTGCAGGTGGTCTAAAATAACAGTTTTAGCATTATCAGTCACTGCACTGTATCAGTCAGCTTTTCAACAAGTTGTATTTCAACGTTTTCACTCAATTGATCTATTCTTCTGCAAACAGTAGTGTTGCTTAGTGGCATAGCCTTCACGAGTTTATCATCTTGTTGTAAAACTGTTTTAAGAAATGCTGATATTGATGGCTTGATTAGATCCTCTCCTATAGTATGGTTTTTTCCACATTTAGCGATGAGTAATGAAATTTGGTAACTAGCCTCAAGACTACAATCAACTATTTCAGTTTGTGCAGAAAATAGATTTGTTAATGTTGGTCGTTTTTCAAATTTTTCCTTAAGATTTCGAAAAATATTTATATTTGAATTAACAAATGCATGATGTTTCGCCTTCAAATGTGCTTCAAGTCGGCCTCGTTTCATAGTTTCATTCGTAAAGGATTTCTCACACAGAAGACAAAAAGGTAGGCATTCGTCGTGTGCAGCAGGTATGAATCCAAATTTTAAAAATTCCGCTGAGTACTGACGTTTTTTTATTTTTGATTTTGGTTGATCACTCATTTTGTAATGGGCTAAAAGAGATAAATAATAAGAAAATGCTGATTTTTAAGGGTCAATAATAACTACGTAAATATAAAACAATAACATTTACTCTAGAGACGTCCAGGGTATGTGTTTTGCGATAGAAAACAGAGCTCAGTCACACGTCTATTCAATTGAAATAACAGTCGAACTACGATGTATTGACAGTCAGCGTTGCCATCTTTGTTTTTAAGCCGTAGCGTTGCCTTCGAGATTTTTAAATTGCCAGTATGCACAGTATTGCCAGAATGCAAAAATGAAATTGCGGATAGGTATATTTAAGTCGTGAATTTGCATATACGTTTTATACATTTATAAATGGAATATTTGATATTTTTCGACGTGCCCCACCTCTGAGGCGTGATGCCCCACCTCTGAGGCGTGATGCCCCACCGGTGGGGCGTACGCCCCACCGTGGGAAACACTGGGCTAATCGGTCTGAAGTTACGGCAGTCTTTTTTGTCACCTTTACCTTTGTAAATTGGCACAATGACCGCCTCTCTCCAGTCCGATGGAACCTCCTTGACACTAACACACAATTTGCAAAGCTCTTTCATCCATTCAATCACACATTCTCCTTCCACTTTCATCATCTCAGGTCTCACACCATCCACACTTGTCTGAGCACAGAATGTCTCCGCTGACATTTTTGATTCCTGGAGTTGTGGACCTACAACTGTCGTTGTTTTGTCTCACCCAGCTCTAGAACATCTTTTTATTGTCAGAGAAGTCATTCTGTGCTCTTTCACTCAATTTTTCTTCCATTCTTCTCTTACTCATTTGAACTTCATTCTTCGCTAGCCATTTTTTCGCCTTGTATTCAGTCTCTAACACTTTATTCTTTCTGTCATTAATCCATTTTAAATAACTCTCTTTCTTCTCTTTCACAGCTTGTTTAACCCTATCATTCCACCATTCATTGCCTTTTCTATGCCCAATCGTAACTTCACCGCATACTTTCTTTGCGCTTTCAACCAAACATGTTTTAAATGTTTTCCACATTTTTTCTACACATGCATTCTTCACAAGTTCCTTGCATTCATCCGATTTCAAAATCTGGCTTACTTCAGCTTCAAAATCATTTCTGACATTTTCATCATCTAATTTTTCCACTTTCACTCTTTTCATCTTAATCACTTTCGTTCTTTTCCTATCTTTTACTTCGCCTATCATTACTTTTGCACATAAGAGATGATGGTCTGAGCCCACGGATATACCTTGGTGGACTCTGACATCTCTTATGGCACCTCTCATACATTCTTCCATACATATGTAGTCAATGACTGTGCGAGTATTTGGCCCATACCACGTGTATGTGTGCACGTCTTTATGCTTATACCAAGTATTTGATATAAACATATCATGCTCCACACACATGTCAACAAGCCGTCTCCCACTGCCATTGATGACACCCCTTCCGTTTGGTCCTATTACCCTTTCATACTCTTCCTTTCTTCTACCCACCCATCCGTTCATGTCACCAAGCAGAATCACCTTTTCTTCTTTGTCTTTCATTCTGATTTTATCGTCAAGCATATCCCAGAATTCATTCTTAATCTCCATACATTCTGAATCTACTGGCGCATAGCATGCTATCAGTAGAAAATTCGTTCTATCGTACTTGATCCTTACTAGGAGAATCCTAGGGGAGATCCATTCATAATTCCTGATATAGCTCTTCACACATTCACTAACAATCACACCAACACCCTGTCTAGGACATCCATCTTTCACACCTGAGTAAATGAACAAATTTCCATTACTCAGAACTTTCTCTCCTTCACCTTTCATTTTAGTTTCGGTCACACATAAAATTTTAATTTTTCTCTCATTCATCTCTTTCAATAGTTCTTCTTCCTTATTTTTCATACCTCTTACATTCAAAGTAGCAATATTCCTAATGTAGAAAATATGAAACTCTTTTTTTAAATTAGTTTTCGGTGAACGAGGAGTAACCCTGTGCAATAGAAATTTGTGAAAGATACATCGCCATCCCAGATCTGTACACATATAGTCTAATTTGAGGCAATGTAACATTATTAGTCAAAATAAATGACACCAAAAATCATTTTTGCGTGCAAACCTTGTAGTTATTATATCACGTCGAAGTAGAAAGGGACAAACATATTTCTGTCTCACGGCTCTCATCTACCAGACAGAAGGAAAAGTATTGAACACAAGATGTTGTGACACACAATGCAAAAACTAATCATTTTTTGCCTTGTGTGTCACGACATTATGTGCTCAAATCTTTAATCCTTAATTTATACTTTCATTGTACTGTTTATGTGAGACATGCCTTTTATTTGGATTTCGAGAATGGAGAGCAAACCATAACACTAGGTATATATCAGTGGCGGTCCGTGATCTGTTCCCCATGGGAAGCTGAAGAAAAGCATAGATTCATATACCTACCTATATAAAAATAATTGTTAGCCAACAAACGAAATGGACGTACTTATTGTATTTGACAGCTGTAACTAAAAAGATATCCAAATAAACGCTCTGCTCCGAAAGTCTTAAATTAACATATGTGCGAACATTTCCCTGATTACATTTTAATGATTTCAATAAACAATTTATATTTTTATTGTAAAAATGACTCACCTGATATTCATTTACTTTATACTTGAGCTCAATTCTACGCCCTTTCTTCATAAAACCGTCGATTACAGCATCGTAAAAGGTTGACTTCTCCTTTAAGGACAGGAGACTTTAGAATATATTGAGTTTTGGAAATGTCTTACAAACGATTTATTCTTGCTGGTGATTTTTAAAATTGGAGTTGGTTTTCCAGTATCCACTATATGTTTTTTTTCCGCAAATTGTCTAGACATAAAAACTTTTACGTAACAATGATTCAATTAAACAGTCACATCTATTATTTGAACAACCTGAGAACAAGATGGATCCATATTTTTATTTTTCAAAGAACAAAAATATTGCACACCGTGGCCGCGCGTTAAAAAGTCAACGTAAACTAATACATGAATGAAGAATAATTATTCATATTATTGTTAAAATTATTTATTTGATGTCATACAAAAGGGAAAATATAAAAGTAAGAGAAGATAGTCAAATCCGCTCGATTTGCAATACCCTATTTTGTCCAGTATGTCTGAAGACAATAAGGTCAATTTTCGTATGTGGGATTCTGTAAGCTCTGCCGTATTTTTACTCGAGTAGCAAAATCCCATCGACCGTATTGCGCATGCGCGAAAAAAAAAGATCTGCTTTGATTCTGGACGCGTTTGAGCTCCCCGTATTCGCATATTATGATGATTCGTTTGTTTTCAACTCTTGACGTTACGGTATAGACATATATGCCGCATGGCTAGGGACTGGAAAATAGTGGTGTTATTTTTTAGGAAATTCGCGTTATTTTTTTGTGAAATTCGCGTTATTTTTGATCAAAAACAGGGAAATTCGCGTTATTTTTCATGATAAACGGGAAGATTCGGTATAATTTTTAGGGTTGATTTGATCAAAATAAAGGTTTATATAATTGCACAACAAAATATATTACTAGTATTTACAATTTATTATATAAACAACATTATGTACCTTCAAAAACAATGAATAAACAAAATCTGAATCAATACGAGTATCTGCAACCGAAGATGGAAGGACCCACCGAAAACGTTTTTGCAATAAAAAATACTGAAGTGGTAGGTAAAAAACAATGTTTTTTAATTTTACTTTCTTAAAAAAAATGTAGGTAGGTATATTATTTTTTAAAATAATCCTTTTTTACAAAAAAAAAACCATTGATTGAAAAAAGTATTAATATTTCAATGACACTCCGAATACCCTGCAAATATCCTTTTAAAATATTTAATTTTTGTGCATTTAGTGTCTAGATGAGGGTTATCTAATTTTTCAAGGGATGTTGGCTTTTATGAAAGCTTCAAGTTGTGCTCTTGGCTAATCCAGCAACAGCTTCATTCCTTGAAGTATTTTCTTTCATTGATGTCACGATTCAAGTCTGCTTGGATGATCCAGGACAGTTCTGCTTATCATTAATTAAAAAAAAAAAATAGATGAGTGAATAGGAATGCAATTCACCAACCTACTCTGCCTGACCAGATACAGGTATTAATATCATTAATTAATAATTCCTTTTTGTTTATTTTAATGAAGAGTTGCAAGGCTTATGTTCATTTGAGATTGGGTTTTTATATTGTAGGTCCACATGCGGCATGTGTTAGCGCGAAATTATACATATCTGCTTGTGGGAATGCATTTAATATAAATCTTAAATGATATATATCTTTGCAGCTTAGATTAGATTAGATTAATTTATAATTACCCAATTACATCTGTTGAACCAGGGTCAAATTTATGGTCAAATGACCCAGGCGGGGATCAAACCCCGCGTCTAGCATTCTAGCGTGTTTTTAAACGTTGAAAGATCAGCCCACTTGGCCCTCTCGGTCATAACACCGACCAATTTTCCTGTACTTTGCACCTTGCAAAGGGTTTTCGCATGATTTTTTTCTTTCCAACAAAATCGTTGCGTTGCAAAAGCGATACATGACAACTTTTTCGTACAATTTCTACCAAAAGTACGAAAATTCGCGATATTTGCGTAAAACCTCAAATTTCGCGTTATTCGCGTAAAAACATCAAAATTCGCGAATAAATTCGTTTTATCGCGATCGCGAAATTTTCCAGTCCCTACGCATGGCATATGTATGTAGTTAGATACATACATAAAATATAATGTCTCGCTTCCGCGCGATAGCGAGATGTAAAAAGTATAACAATAATAAAAATGTTTGTGATCGCCGCTGTATAAATACGATGCTCTTGAGAAAAATATATAATATAATTTCCCATACATTAACACTTTGAGGTTAAGGGATTCGGTGAATCCATCGTATGTACGAACCGCTCGCGCCTGGTATATATAGCGCTCAAAACTCACTGGCGTTTGAGGACGGTAGCCTCTTAAAGAGGGATTTCTCCCAAAATTTGCCGTTTTTGTTTCTTACACTTTATGGTCTTAGCAAAAGAGTTACAGTGATGAAGAAAACCAAGTTCAAACAAACAAAAACGGCAGATTTTGGGGTAAATCACTCTTTAATAATTGCCGTAAACTTTACATTACTCAAGTTTTGCAACTCATACTAAGGGCACAGATCACCGAAATTAACATTGGGCGCGGATGCTACTTGGATGGGTGACCGCTAGGTACACCGCGTGTTGTTGGCATTTCTTGGACCAGTCCGTAGTCCAGTGGCAACACCTCCGACTCGTAAATGGAAGATTGTGGATTTGAATCCTGGCGGAGCACAAAAATATCCCATTTATATTTCCAAATGTGCTCTTCGCTGGGTTGAAAAATTCATAAACCTTTACCAAAAAGACCGGTCACAGAAAGGTCCATCCAACTTTACAACAACTGGGTCTTTCTTGACTGAATTGGCGCTTTCTACAGCGACGACCAAACTCGTAGAGGGCTCTTGAGGTGTGATACACGCAAAAAACAGCGCCCAATAAATAAATCATTCTAATATTACTATTTTATTAGCCCTGGCCCTTTACACTACGCCCATTTGATCACCTTCTGCACTGAACACAACTTAAATGTAGGTTAGATGAATGTTGGTGCAATGGAGTTGTGGGTTAACATATCGCTGCCTTAGTTCTTGTTTATCGTAAACACCATTGAGAAAAATTTACATGAGCAATGTTTGCATGTTTACTGGACCAATGTGTCGTATAAAAACAAGAAATTTATTGAAAAAATATTTAAAACAACTCTCACATTATCAAGTTTTACGGTTTTTCTCAGCTCAGATTGTGTAGAATTTGATTCATAAGACAACTGCATGAAAAAGTCATATTTGACAAGATTGGCGTATACGATAAACAAGAACTGGGGGAGCGATATACTGATGACAGCCTCTAATTGTAACATAGCCGCCCAACAATAACTATTTCTTTCAATCATCATCGGCACTACAACACGGTGCAGGTCTTAGCCTCTTCATGAAGTTGCCTCCACATTTTTTCTACGTCACAATACAAAATGCTGCCGCAAGTTCAAACTCCGCCTGCGATATGTCCTATCAACAATAACTTTGACCTCGCTTCAACAGGTGTCATTGGGTATTATTTATTTATAATTTGATGAATTATTAAAAGTTTTTCTTCACAAATTGATTACATCTTTATCAACAGGACACCGCAAGGTTGTTCTCTTGATAATGATGTTATAACATCAAAGCGCTCAAGGAATTGTGAAGAAATCTTGGGTGTTTTAAAGTGATGCAACGGATAGATATCCTGGATGTTGTGATTTGTAATGCAGGTGATCCTCTGCTACAGTGTCAAGTCCTTGACATTGGCCACACGGATCATCGCCTAGTAACCGCAGTTGCGGTATTCAACCCTCCAAAACCAATTTTTAAACGTATCACAAACAGACCTTGGCGGAATTTTAATGTTGAGCAGTTTCAATGTGAGTTGTCTGGAAGCGACATCTGCAACAAAAACTTTATTGCCTCGGCAGACACGAACAAACTTATCAAATCTTACAATAGCACCATGCTCTCGCTGATCAACAAATACGCTCCTCTCAAAACAACCATCAGGAGACAGAGAAGATCTGAGTGCTGGTTTGATGAGGAATGCAGATGTGGCAAAGCAGAGATGAGACGCCTTGAGAGGAGGTATCGACGGTGTCGCACAGAAACTGCACGTGCAACCTGGATGAATGCCCAGACCATCTATTGGACTTTGATAAGGAGGAAAAGGTCGTCCTACTGGACCAGAAAAATGGAGACCGAAGCCAAGAACCCCAGGGCGCTGTGGAAGTCGATGAGCTTTGTCCTGGGAAAAAGTTCTACTCAGCATCCGGAGCTTCCTGCAAGTGAATTCTCTCGTCACTTTTCAGAGAAGTTACGAAGAATAAGAGAATCCAGTGCAGCGACCACTTTTAATCCCCCAGAGTCAAACAATTGTTGCAATGTTATTTTTTTCATTTAAGCCTGTCTTGTTGAATGATGTTGTTAAGCTTGTACTCACATGTCCAAACAAGCAATGTAAACTAGATCCAATTCCAACATGGCTGGTCAAAAGATGCTTGAGTGAGGTGGCACCTATTCTGTCAGCATTGGTCAACAAGTCTCTCACTACAGAGTGTATTTTTCCCACGGAACTTAAAAAATCAATTGTTACACCAATTCTCAAAAAATCAAGCCTTCCAGCTGATTCTGTGGAAAATTATAGACCTGTGTCGTCCGTTCCTTTTATATCGAAAATTATTGAGAAGGCCGTTGTTTGGCAACTCACTCAGCACATGGAGCGAGGCGGATATCTGTCTAAGTTTCAGTCAGCATATAGAAAAGCTCATTCCACTGAGACTGCCTTACTTCGCATTGTGAATGATGTGATAGCTGCGGTTGGGGACGGTGCTCTTGCCATGGTGGCAGTACTTGACATGAGCGCTGCCTTCGACACTGTTGATCACAGTATACTCATCACTAAGCTTGATAGGTTGTACGGAGTCCGAGGAGGAGTATCTAAATTGCTATCTTCATATCTGAAAGGCAGATGTCAGACTGTGGATGTTGATGGTGAGTCATCAGGTATGCCCATGGACTGTGGTGTGCCTCAGGGATCTGTACTCGGGCCTTTACTTTTTACCCTGTACACAAATGATCTTGAGAGCACTGTACTGATGAACGGCACCAGCTACTATTCTTATGCTGATGATATTCTACTTTGTCGTTTCTGTCAGCCATCTATGACAGATGCCTGTAGTCTTGAGATGGTCCGGTGCATTGAAGTGGTGGCTGAGTGGATGGCAAGGTGTCGCCTTAGAATGAATCCAGACAAGACAGAATTCATCTGGATGTCGTCTCCTGGTAGGAAACACTTGCTTGGCTCTTCACCAATTAAAGTAATGGGCCTGGATGTGTATCCATCTAGCTCAATTAAGTTTCTTGGGGTCCATCTTGACAACACTCTCTCCATGAGTATGCAAATAAGCTCGACTGTGAGCTCCTGTTTTTTTCACCTGAGGCAGTTGAGATGGGTCAGAAACTGTTTGACATCCGAAGCTGCTAAGATTCTCATTGCGTCCTTTGTTGTGTCGAGACTGGATTATTGCAATGGTCTGTTCTGGGGTCTTCCAAGGTTTCAGCAGTCTAGACTGCAGTCCGTCTTTAATGCTGCAGCCAAATTACTTTTAGGAGGACGAAAAACTGACCATGTCTCTCCTCTGTTGCGGCGCCTTCATTGGCTGCGAGTCCCAGAGAGGATTGAGTACAAAATATGTGTTTCTGTTTTTAATGCCCTCAGAGGAGTTGCCCCATCGTACTTGTGTGAATTGTGCAGAGTCGACCAGATAGGTGGAAAACGATGCACTCTTCGTTCTGCACAGAGTGACGCCGTAAACAGGCTTCAACTGCCTCTTCGACGGAACAGAACTGGTTTCGGAGACAGGGCTTTTAGTTCGGCTGGTCCATCCTGCTGGAATAGTCTACCTCTGGAGTTGAGAACAGAGACCAGTGTTGGCAGTTTCAGGAAGTTGCTTAAGACACATTTGTTTAACAGAAGCTTCAACACATAAAAGCGCCCTTGGGGTGGCTAGTGCCACTAAACGGCGCTGTATACAAATTGTCCAATTATTATTATTATTATTATAGTGTATTTGGTCATCTACCGAATACCGAATATTAGGCGGCTGTCCACCGCCTTCCGAGTCTTCGCTATTGGTTGCCCAGTTCACCCCATTAAATTTCACGCGACATAGCGAGGCTTTTCTAAGAATTTGGAAACATTTACGAAGAAAACCGTTATCGCCTGCTTTCAGATAACACCGACAAGATAGAATTTCTTCATCACAACCTGCCTCTTTTAGATTTAAATATTCATAGAGGTAAGGAAAAAGATATTTTTTTTATTAATTTTGTAATTAAAATGTTTTTTTTTATGAATTTCAATGAAACTCTACACAATCAATGAAATAAAACTAAATTTAAGAAAATCACGAAATAAGCAACTCCGTGGGGACAGGTGGCATGGTTCACAAAAAACAGAGGCAACATTACTTTTTCTTACAGCCAGTGCCAGTTTAAGGGGGGTCCGCAGTGGACAGGGCCCCGTGGGGACCCTTTTGGGTTAATTTTTAAAAAATACCTACTTTTCTAAAAAAGTGTCATTAAATTGTATTTCAAAAAATGTCATTACCTACTTATTTGGGGGGGGGGGGGGGGGGGCGGCATGAGCAGCGTTGGACCCTACCCAAAATAGCTTTAAAATGCCCCTGCCCCTCTTTTATATTTGAGCATCGGAATTCTTATTCCTTTTCTTTTAAATTGGTATTCGGCCAAAATGTTATTTTTCAGTATTCGGCCGAATAGTGAAAAAGTAGCTGAATATACCGAATATTCGTTGCAGCGCTAGTGTTTTATTTTTTACATTGTTAATGAATTATTAATTGATTAGGTTAACATCTGTTCCTGGCCAGGCAAAATAGCTTGGTGAATTGCATTCCTCTTCAGAAATCATATAAATAAAAATAAACACATAGTGGAGTTAAAATATTATCAGCCATAAGTCCATTTGAACAGTTTAGTTTAAACCTTGCCTTGATGATCTGCAAAATTCGTATGTCATTGAAAGCTTGTAACAGAAGAGAGTCGCATTCAATGTTTACATGGAGGATCAGAAATAAAATACGGGATATCTCTATCTCAACGAGAGAGGTATTCAACTAAATCCTGTTAATACATGGAGTAAGTAAGAAGTCCTGACTCACCCCCTTCCTTCTGGAAGGCCTGATTTTGATGGTCTTGTCAGAGGACTTCTTCCCCGCCGATAGCCTGGTGGTCCTGTGTCCGCGATCCAGCCCCACGGCTACCTCGTACCTGATCTTCTTTTTCTTGGGGCCATCCTTGGGCTTAGCGTCCTTTTCTGATTCGGATACCATGCTAAAAACAAAATGTCACTGTCAAAAACAAATTTCGATATCTGACAAAAATGACACATATTTACGATGAATAACTATATCACAAGCCGTTGGAACTTAAAAATAAAAGGTATAATAAATATTTTAAGTTTTTATCGCGAGGATTAATGAAATAACTTCAGATTCTGAAAATGACAAACCTGAGGCCGCAGAAATATAACCTAAAAGAACAAACACCTGTGAAATTAGCAACTTCAGGAATACACAACTGAGAACAAAAATGTAATGATCACACACCGAAAAATTACTTATTTGACAATCTTTCAAAATGAGCTTTTAAAAAAATAATGAAAATATCGATATTTTTCTTGAACCTTTGTTATAATAAACGTTGCAAGTTTTTGAAAAAAACACGTCCTACAATACAAATTAATATTTTCAGCTCTGACCAAAGTATTTTTTTAGACTGGCCCCATTGATAAGCATGCTTACAGCACATTTGACATCTGTCAAATCCTACTGTCACTTTTTGTATTTACGTCTGTTTTTTAGAAAGTTCTTAAAGTCATATGTTTTAGTCGTTTATTAACGAAATTAAGGTAATATTACATGCAATTATATAAAATGTATCAATTTTTTATTTCCTCTGGTCCTCCGTTTTAATTGACATTGGAAATGAAGCGTTTCTACGACTTGAAAAGTTTTTATTTCTAACCTATAAACAAATTTGTGTGTAGTTTTATAATTTAACATTTTTGTCAGTGATTATAAACTTTAAAATGTGATATTTAGATAGGTCATTTACCAATTTAAAAGTTCCTCTTCAACCAACTCTGGATATTTGACATTATATTTCACATACTGCAATTGATCGGTCATGGCGTTCAAAGTGTGAAATAAAAACTCAGCACTGATGTTGTGAACCAGCAAACCTTTCTCTCGCATAGAGCAAAGATGACTCCTTAGAATGCCACACTCTTTCTAAATTTATTCAAGGGAAATATATTTTTCCTTTAGAAAACTAAATATTGTTACCCATCATGTAGGTATTGCACCCCTATTGTGCAATGTTACTGCTCTTTTTGCTTTCTTGCAGCACTGAAAAGTGTTAAAGAGCTTTTACATATTGTTTCATTTCTTAATTTTCAGCTGTGAAAAAAAAAGTTTATGGGAAAATGTCTAAGAGCTCTTTTATTATTAAATCCTGTTTCCTCCCTTTTGTGACTGTATCTTTTGAGAGAAACCATCTCTAACAATAGGGTAATTGCAGTTGGGGGGGGAAACGGTTTAAAATACTTTGGTTGTGTAGAGTACATTTCAAGGATCACAACCATATATATTTTTTATATAGTAAAAATAAAGATATCATTGATAATTTTCAAAAATAAAATGTCGAGAATTTGAATCCCGCCAAAACGCATTGAGACCGAAGAAACACGCTGTGACGTCAAATTACGTAGATAGATCTATCGGTCTTAGAAGACCTAACGGTACACTCCATACATCGTGAGATCCATTGACGTCACATCCGCCTAAATAAAAAAATGAGCTGTTTTAGCGGAAATCGAAAATGGGCAAATTTTACAGAGCTGTAATTTAAAAACTAAGCCAGATGTAATTTTTTTAAAAACGCAGATGCATTTTTTAAAAGGTAGTCTATCATTTTATGAAATAAAAAAATAAAGTGAAATTACCCTATTGTGACTGTATCTTTTCAGAGAAACCATCTCTAACTATTGTGACTGTATCTTTTCAGAGAAATCATCTCTAACTATTGTGACTGTATCTTTTCAGAGAAATCATCTCTAACTATTGTGACTGTATCTTTTCAGAGAAACCATCTCTAACATTTGTGACTGTATCTTTTCAGAGAAACCATCTCTAACAATTGTGATTTGTATTTTTTTATCACTGAAATCACAGGAATAGTTTGATAGACAAGAGAGAAAAGAGACAAACAAAGAATGATTTTCTGAATTCGATAGGGGTGGCAGGGTCTTTTCTTTCTTGCATACCTTTTACAATTCATTCATATCTCTCATTTGTTGTTGTTGATATTCATGAGGGGAATGCAATACACTTACCTATTTTTTGCTGGCCAGAAAAAGGTATAACATAATCAATGAATTCGTCAGACTGTATTTTTAATGAATCATTGATTAATGATTACCCAATGACAGCTGTTGAACCAGGGTCAAAGCTATCGTCAATAGGACATGTAGAGACTTGGAACTTGTGCTAATCTCAAGAACGTTATTTGGAGTGCCAATGCTCTATCTGTCTGACCATGGCGTTGGATTAGTGTTTTTGATACTTTTCCTTCTTTTGCATTCACTCTGTATATTCTATATTGAATTCAGGCGATTCTTGTTACAGTGCACTCCCACTGAATTGATGACAAAGTTACAGAATCAATGTAGCAAGGATTTTCTCAAATTCCATGTAACAAACACTTTTTCAATGTCCGAGCTAACAAGTTATTTTTTAGGTTATGTCCGATGCAACAAGTACTTTTTAGGTTATGACACCTGTAACTAGTACTTTTCAGGTCAAGTCCGATGTAACAAGTACTTTTGATTCCAGATGCCAGTATTAGATATGCAACGCGTGTCGGCCGTGATGCAGGAACCCTCACGTGTCAGGAATGTGTGCATCCTGGCGCACGTGGACCACGGGAAGACCACGCTGGCCGACCTCCTGGTGGCTGCTGGAGGGATCATCCCTGCCCGAGCTGCCGGCAGACTGAGGTATCTCGACTCCCGCCCTGACGAGCAGGCCAGGGGCATCACGCTAAAGAGTAGCTCCATAGCCCTGATGCACCAGCACGAGGGTCATGACTACCTAGTCAACCTGGTGGACTCTCCGGGACATGTGGACTTCTCAGGGGAAGTGTCCACGGCGGTCAGGCTGTGTGATGGAGCCATAATTCTGGTAAGGTTCTACTATTTCATCTGTTCACTGCAGAGGCACATTTAAAATGAATCTTGTGATTGTTGTGTGTGAAAAAGTTAAATTCATTAAGTAAGAATTTAATCTGACTTGTATGATTGACCAAACTTGAAATAAGCTCGCAGTTCTCATAGTAAGATTAAGGGGCAAAGCATCCTGGGAGCAGTCTCGACAACGTCCATAGATTTTATCATATGATAGTATCAAATGATATGATAGAAAGGTATGGATGGACCAAATATCCGAAATTGCGAATGAATGGAATATCCAGAGTCATAATAAAAGAAGAGCTTGTATGAAGAAGGTTATGACTCTGGAGGAAATGAAAGAAGTATGTAAGGATAGAAAGAAATGGCGGTTGATCTGTGATGTTGGCGGCTAGGGTTTGTTAAAGTGAAATGGGTTTTATGATTTTTTTTTTTATGTCCATGTATATATTGTTATTTATTGATTTAAAAAAAAAAATGTAATTTGTCATGTAGGTACATATCGTCCCTTAGCTTACAACACCGCCTAAGTCATTTTTACCAACTTTACAGGAGACGTAAAAAACTGTCTATTTTAAAAAATCTGGGGATTATTCCTGTCATAACTTAATACATACTCTAGTTAGCGGTTAAGAAATAATTATTTATACTTATTTTGACAATTTACTTTATTTTAACTTGTTTTTTATGACTTGAGCTGTGTTGACTAATATTTTATTAGATTTAGGCGGTGTTGTTTGCGGAAATGTTAGGGATTAAGATATTAAATAAAAGATGATTTCCAAAGAAAAGCTTTTATTAGGAAATATTTCAAGAAAATTAACAAATCTTTATAACATTAGGTATCTATAACTTAAATCTTAAGAATCACATTGTTGATATAAATTACTTAAAGTTGTTTGGTAACATAGGAACTTCTAGTTAGTGCGAAAATGCAATTATATTTTTTTATTATTATAGGTAAATATTTTGAATTATTAGTTTTAGTCTTTAATAAACTCCAAAGAAACAAGATATATATAGTACTAGCAGTACCCGGCGTGTTTCACTACGCCATTTGGGCATGTGGTATCATTTTTTTTCTACAGATAAAAGAGGAAACAACAGGATCAAAAAAAAAGTGTGCTAATCGGAATCAAGCTTCACACAATTTATCTCTAGGTTAATCTTCACGTTTTCTAAAAAAAAAAGGTCTAGGTACAACTGTTAAGCAGCAGAGCCAAGCATAGGGAAAATCGATTGCGGTGCTCCATTTATATTTAAGATAAAAAAAATCGGCTATGTAACGTCACTCATCTAATCTATTCTAAGTTGCATGGATATAATTGTTACATTTGGAATTCACATTAAGTGCATGCCCACAAGCAGACACGTATAAGTTCACACTTGCACATTCTGCGTGTGAACCTACAACATAAAAACCCAAATCTCAAATGAACATACACCCTGCAACTCTTTGCTGACCTTCCCTGAAACAGGGGTGACATTGGCAGAGTGAACCATTTTATATTTATAGTTGGTCAGATGCATATTGACCTATACAAGAAAATAATATAAACAATAAATTAAATTTTATAATCATACAATTAAAGAACTAATCTATAAAAATCACTATACTCTTTGAGCAAAGTGAAGAAATAAATGTATTCCAAACAATCAGGAATATTTTTCAATGTAACCGCACTGTGAAACGTATGCAGTTGGGGAAAATGCTTCATACAATATGATGCACTTAAGTGTTTTTTCAACTATCTCCATAAAAGTGTTTAATTTATGTTGAATTTTTGACTCCCTGTCCTGTCTTTATCCCGGCCAAGTGAATTCACATTTTTTTCCCACATTTAAGATGTGCTCTATCCATTATTTCAATAAGTGAAAGTTTTAGGTAGTGCACACGAAACATTTTCTATTGACAACAAAATTGTAAGTCGCACGGCCGGGTTAGGTAAAAGGCAAACATTTTGTTTATTTTAGTTGCTTTGGACCATTGTCACATAGAAGAAAGACGTTTAACCGCCGAGAAAAAAACGATCTTTAAATTTGTGGTGAGTATATAATTTTACAGAAATGCGTTTTATGAAAAAACAACTATATTATGTATATTTTAATTAAAAGTATGTTTCAATAAAAGGTTTTAATAATAATAATATATTTCAATATGGTCTTCTAGTTGTGACCTACGAACTTTCGTTTATCGTATTTTTTATAAGTGCGGGATATAAAAGCTTTCTTACATTTCTAAAATTCAACTTGGAATACTTGAATAACATTTTTTAATTTGGAACTTTTGTCTAGGCCAGGGGTCGGCAACCTTTTGAGTCGGAAGAGCCAAAAATTACAATTTACAAATTTCAAAGCTTTTCCTTGACTTATAGGTTGGTATGAGGCTGACCACCCATACTGTAAAAAATGGTTCACTTTGCCAATGTCGCCCCTGTTTCAGGGAAGGTCGGCAAGAGTTGCAGGGCTTATGTTCATTTAAGATTGGGTTTTTATATTGTAGTTCCACATGCGGTATGTGTGAGCGCGAAATTATGCGTGTCTGCTTATGGGAATGCATTTGATGTGAATCTCAAATGATACATATCTTATTTTGGATTTGGATTTGTAAAGAGCCACAAATGTTTTTTTGCCAACAATAAATAGCGTCGATAGGGCGGGGGGAGGGTGGGGGGTGAAAAGCGAGTACAAGTAGCGGAGAGATCGTTAATCGATTCAGAACGATTTAGTTTTTTTCGATCAGAAGTATAATTCTGTGTTTTTTTTATATTTGCGTATGAAGCTAAAGAGCCGTAACTTCACATCCAAAGAGCCGCATGTGGCTGGTGAGCCGCAGGTTGCTTACCCCTAACCAAACCGATATCGATCCACCATATTTGTAAAAAGTCCGGTCTATAGCTTAGTTGGTAGAGTAACTGCATTCCATGCCGAGATCTCGAGTTAGAATCCCACTGAAGTCAGAAATTATTTCTCGTTTCAGTGTTTATTTCTAACCCAAAATAAAATACCGGCAAGGCTTACTCAGCCTTCATAAGAAATGAGTGTCAAGCCACTCAGGAGCTGAATAACATCCATTTCAAGTTTTCGTAAAGTAAAAGTTACTGGGTTGTTCATTTTAGATATGGATTTTAAATTATGAGTAGGTACACATGCAGCATTTGTAAGCGTGAACTTACATGTGTCTATTTGTGAGCATGCATTTTATATGAATCTTTAATGTAAATGTATATTTGCAACTAAGATTATGTATTGTAGTTGAATATAATGGTCTTCTTCTATTGGGTGGTTTCAAAATTTACCGACCTCGTTGCTGAAATGTTGAGAATTGAGAACCACTGTTTATTTGATCACCATCAAACTTCACAGGATTCATTCTAAAAATATGTTACATGTTTCCTGAAAATTTCGTCAAAATCGGATGAGCGGTTTATGAGTCTATAGGGAACATACATTCATACATACATACATACATACATACATACATACATACATACATACACACATCCTTCTTTATAGATATAGATAGATAGATTGCATTCCATGCCGAGATCTCGAGTTAGAATCCCACCGAAGTTGTCAGAAATTATTTCCCGTTTCAGTGTTTATTTTAAACCCAAAATAAAATACCGGCAAGGCTTACTCAGCCTTCATAAGAAATGAGTGTCAAGCCACTCAGGAGCTGAATAACATCCATTTCAAGTTGGCGTAAAGTAAAAGTTACTGGGTTGTTCATTTTAGATTTGGATTTTAAATTATGAGTAGGTACACATGCAGCATTTGTAAGCGTGAACTTACATGTGTCTATTTGTGAGCATGCATTTTATATGAATCTTTAATGTAAATGTATATTTGCAACTAAGATTATGTATTGTAGTTGAATATAATGGTCTTCTTCTATTGGGTGGTTTCAAAATTTACCGACCTCGTTGCTGAAATATCGATAATTGAGAACCACTGTTTATTTGATCACCATCAAACTTCACAGGATTCGTTCTAAGAATATTTTACATGTTTCCTGAAAATTTCGTCAAAATCGGATGAGCGGTTTATGAGTCTATAGGGGACATACATACATACATACATACATACATACATCCTTCTTTATAGTTATAGATTAATAAAATTATAAAAATAATAAAGAATAACTCGAAATCTCTAGTCTAATCTAAGTTTCAGTCTTTAGCGATTGCTGTGCGGAAGGTCATCATAAAAAGAATGGCAACTAGGTGGTAATACACTTTTTAGGTCTTGCAAATCTTGATACTTCCGCTTTGTAATTGGTATTCTAGCTGCGTACAATTTCTGCAGGCCATTTATTTGTTTAATGTTGTTAATTGGCGTGGGACGATGTGGCAACGGCTGTAGCTCGTTATCAAAATCAACTTTGTACCAAATTGTGCCATTTGGTCTGTATTCTAGCATACGTATATCTGTGACGACTGGGTCACCTGTTTTTTTACCAGGACGTATAGATGTATAAATCAATTCTTTCGAAAAGTCTGTGAAAAAGTTATAGTCCAAATAACGAGCTTCGTAAGGCATAGGATCACTCCTAGCAATTTTACTTATTGCCATGTATTGTTGTGGAAGGAAAATTTCTTTACCTTTTAATTTGCACTCTTCTGCACTGTGTACCGAGTCACATTCCATGTGAGTATGGCCTTTTTCCAGATACTTTTGAGTAATCACAATATTTTTTTCAATCGCTAAACGTAATAAAGCATTACTTAAGGTAGCATTGCGATTTTGAGCGCAACAGCCATCGGAATATAAAATCACAGGCAATAATTTCTGACTCAAAACCTTCTCTAAATGGTCTACTAAGCATGAAGCAAACACAGAGGCTTCAAGCGTGCTATTTGACTCATCGAACCAATAACACATTACTTCCTTAGTTGCTATATTGTATAGTGTAAAATTATGGACGCATAATTTAGTTTTATAGTAAACTGCACTAGCTTGAAGTTACGGGGCCAATTTTACCGATTCTACATCCTGTGTGAACACGTGACAAGCTCCGGACTGTGCAATTCCTTTGTCAGTATCTTTCTCTTTCCTAGCTCGATCTTTCTTCAGAACATGTTCAGCGTGTTCTTCATCCGTAATGTTTCCAGTTTTATGACTGCAACAAACATCGCATTGATCTTTCTTTGGGTGGAATAGGCTCAGATTGAGTTTCAAAAATATTTTGTCAAATAATTTACGGCCAGGGCATTCTCTACCCTCTAATTCACAATTCTCTTTATATGTCTTATAAAGCTGTGTCATGTTCGTGAAAACTGGTTCTAAATATTCTCGTGATGTTTTAGCACGACAGTAATGCGACGGCATCTTTGGAAGATCTGCTAAAAACTTTTCAATATATTTGTGGTCTTCAATTTTCTCTGGATTTCTGCGATTACTGGTTGAAGTAGATGAATCGGGAGGCATAGCACAATCGGTTTTTGTCAACCAATATCTGATAAACCAATCTTTAATTCCAAGAGTGGCCAAGAACATTTTTTTGCAGACTTGGTGACGTACGTTATCAATCGTCAAAACGTAAGTTCGACTATCAGTTCTTTTGGATGATTCTGGATTTTTAGTAATTTTCTTTGGTATTTTGTTAACGTGTGAAGTTATAAATGATCTTCGCTGCTCCCAGTTCATATTCTGCCAGAAATTTTCAAACAAATGTTTCCGCTGTTCTTCATTAATGTTGTCACATGACCTGAGTTTAGATTTCTTGCAAAACGCAGAAGTGCACGGTGGTTTCATGGATCTTGCAGGCTTAAATACGTCTTGTTTCACTTTAAATGTTTCATTAATCTTTGCTTTTCTGTCTCTTCTGTATCCCAAATAATTTTCACCTTTCATCCGTAATTCTTTATTAATATTGCGTTTATATTTCTTTGGGTCTTTTGACGCCTTGTTCTGTCGTTTTTTATGACTTAACAAATCACCGTGATAGGGAACATCACTGAGTATAACCACTTTTGAAGAACACGATGGAGTAGCAGAGACATTGGATTGCTGCATATTGTTTTGGGTTGTATTATTTTTATCTGTACATTGAGTATTGTTTGTGACTATATCAGAAACTGGGTCTTGAGTATTCGTAGATACGAGAATATCTTGGTTTGAAGTAGGGAAAGATTTAACAGAATTTATATTAAGGACAGCATTTCCTAGTTCTTGTACTAATCTAATCTAATCTAAGTTGCAAAGATATGTTACATTGGAGATTCACATTACATGCATTCTCACAACCAGACACGTACAAGTTCGCGCTTGCACATGCCTCATGTGAACCTACAACATAAAAACCAAATCTCAAATGGACATACACCCTGCAACTCTTGCCGTCCTTCCCTGAGACAGGGGTGACATTGGCAAAGTGAACCATTTTTACAGCATGGGTGGTCAGCCGCATACCAACCTATAAGTCAAGGAACACACACACACGACAAATAACATTTTATACATCACTAAATAATAATATCCAAATACAAAATATCCATTTACAAATAAAAACAAATTCCAATTTAATAAACCCTAGCCGCCAACATTACAGATCAACCGCCATTTCTTTCTGTCCTTACATCTTCTTTCATTTCCTCCAGAGTCATAATTTTCTTCATACAGGCTCTTCTTTTATTATGACTCTGGATATTCCATTCATTCGCAATTTCGGATATTTGGTCCATCCATACCTTTCTCGGTCTTCCTCTACCACGACATCCATCTATTCTACCAACATATACTTTCTTCGTCAGTCTTTCCTCATTCATTCTCTCCATATGCCCAAACCATCTTAACAAACTTCTTTTAATCTTCACTTTCACACTTTCTCTTGCACCACATTCTTCTCTTACAAAATCATTCCTCACCCTGTCACTCCGTTTTTTCCCAATCATACTTCTTAGAAAGTCCATTTCAACAGTATGGACTTTACTAATTTCACTTTCATTCACTGTCCAGGCCTCGCTTCCATACATCAAGGTGGGTAAAAGTAAAAGTAAAACGTTCTCATTTTCTACCGTGATATTGGCTACATCCAATACAGAAGACTCAAGATACTCGATGGCCACCGTAGCAAATTCGGGTGGTTCCTGTTGCAGATCAATGAAATCATTACCAACTTTTTCTATAACTTGTAGATTGTTAATGTCAATGTTTTCAATATCCAAGTCCATGTTTTGATCTAATATTGAGATTACATTGTCCTGGCTACTTAAAATACTTTTTATGGACTCCCCGAAGTTTTGATCATTTATTGGTGTTGCAATAATTTCGTATTTAGTAGGAGAATTGCATGCTTTGGTATCAGAAGAACTAGTGTTATCTTTTTGCTTCAAATCTAAAACAAATAATAGGAATTATTGCACTAAAAATGTAAATAACAAGAAATAAATGCGGACCTCAAAACAAACCTTCAATACTAACCTAGTTTAATTCTTTTTTTATCTTCTTTGCAACTTAGTTTACGCCGTTTATGTTTTGACATCAGTCCTGATTCTTGTAATTGTAAATGTAATTGGGCACATAACAATTCATCACCTGAACTCAGATTACTCCAGGAATCAATTTCTTCTTCATCCATAGTGTATTTTTTATTATTGAGTATCCTAAAAGAAATAAAAAACATTTTGAAACACCGCCTAAGTTAAGAAAAAATTGTTAGTAAACACCGCGTAAGTAGTGAACATATTCTATTATCATTTTGTTTCTATATTAATAAGCGTAAATCAATAAACATTACTTTATTCTATAGCTTACCTCTTAATCTTCCATTAAAACTTCTTGCATGGACCTTTCAGCGATAAAATTCACATAAAAATTGAATAATCACGGAGCGTCAAGAACTTACGCGCGCAAAGTTTGACAGACTAACGACTTGTGCGGTGATGCGAGGCCAACCGACTTGAGCGCTGTCACTATTTTTTAAATTACGGCTTCTGATTGGCTGAAATCTCTATCAAGTGACCAATGGTTCGACGCGTATTACGCAGCTACATCCAATGGCATTCAAATGTAAAAACCGCCATTTTCGACTTGAGCGGTGTTGTAAGCTAAGGGACGATATGTTCCTTGACTTATAGGTTGTTATGCGGCTGACCACCCATACTGTAAAAAATGGTTCACTTTGCCAATGTCACCCCTGTTTCAGGGAAGGACGGCAAGAGTTGCAAGGCTTATGTTCATTTGAGATTGGGTTTTTATATTGTAGATCCACATGCGACATGTGTTAGCGCGAAATTATACATATCTGCTTGTGGGAATGCATTTAATATAAATCTTAAATGATATATATCGTTGTGAGTTAACCTAGGTTTTGCCACAGTCTGTGAAGCCTGACCGACCTTTGACCACGACCTTTTTAGCACATTCTTGTCATACGTGATCCACTTTTCATCACCAGTTAGCAGTTATCAATCTCTTCAAAAACGGTTCGGTTTCATTACGTCTCAATAAAGAATCACAAATGAGTACACGGTCCATTAGGTTTCTTTCAGTGAGCTCGTGTGGCAGCCAAATATCGAGCTTACTTGTTGCGTTTTTTTGACAAGTCCCAAAATTTCTACAGCAACGGGATCATGTCTCTACCTACAAGATGGCAGATAGTCTACGAACAAAATGGCACATATGTACATACTGTAATTAAATGTAAATTAACTTTGAAAGAAATGACCTGAATCCCCCTATAATATAAAATGCAACGGCCTCCCCATACAAAATAATTGTGCGTTAATGGATGACAAACTGAAGAACTCCTGAACAGATGCACGTCATATTCACAACAAATATTGTTCAGGACTTCGGATGTGCTTCCTCATCATTAATAGATTTTTAATTGCTGTTTTTTAAATAAATAAACATGATCAATCACAACACCTTTTTATGTAAAACCTATGCGAGAAACAAAACTCATTTTGACATTCGAATTTCAAATAAATTGCCAACACTTCAACATACGCTTCAAAGTTGCCATACAAGTCGATTCTTTTTCGGTTGAATTCCGTTGAGTACCTACCTATATTCTTTATTTATTTCAAAATTATACTTAAACCAGTTATAACATGTATTTTTTAGAAATAATGACGATCGATTAGGTCAACTTTTTATATGAAACCATACTTATTGCGGCATTTAATTTTTTTAAAGTATTATTATAATATACAATCTAAGTTGCATAGACGCATTAACATTTATAATTCATATTCAATGCACTACTCCACGGAGACACGAATGAGTTTGCGCTTACAAATGCTGCATGTGTATTTACAAATAAAAATTTCAGCCTCTCATGACCATAAGCCCTGCAACTTTTGCTGACCTTTTCAGAAACAGGGGACACATTTGTTAAGTGAACCCATTTATGCGATATGGGTGGTAAGCCTCATACTAACCCTTAAGTCAAGGAATTTGATTCAACAACGTTAAATTTAATTTATAATCTAAAGTTGCAAAAAAAGTTATTTGATGATTCAAATTGAATGCACGCCCACAAACTGGCAAATGTCATTTCACGTTAACATATAGTTGTGGCGCTTGATTTTTTATAAATATTAGAATATATAATCTAAGTTGCACAGATACAATAACTTTTATGATTCATATTCAATGCATGTCCCCCTGGAGACACGAGTGGGTTCGCACTTATAAATGCTGCATGTGAACTTACAAATTAAAAGTAAGGCCTCTAATGAACATAAGCCCTGCAACTTTTGCCAACCTTTTCAAAAACAGGGGAAGCATTTGTCAAGTGAACCATTTTTTGCGATCTGGGTATTCAAGCTCATACTTCCCTATCCGGCAAGGATTTGAGTTTAAAAAATCCTTCAACAACGTTAAATTTAATTTATAATCTAAAGTTGCAAAAAAAGTTATTTGATGATTCAAATTGAATGCACGCCCACAAACTGGCAAATGTCATTTCACGCTAACCTATAGTTGTGGCGCTTGATTTTTTTTAAATATTAGAATATATAATCTAAGTTGCACAGATACAATAACTTTTATGATTCATATTCAATGCATGTCCCCCTGGAGACACGAGTGGGTTCGCACTTATAAATGCTGTATGTGAACTTACAAATTCAAATTAAGGCCTGTAATGAACATGAGCCCTGCAACTTTTGCCACCCTTTTCAAAAACAGGGGAAACATTTTTCAAATGAACCATTTTTTGCAATATGGGTATTCAGGCTCATACTAACCTATAAGTCAAGGAATTTCTAATCTAATCTAAGCTGCAAGGATATATATCATTTAAGATTTATATTCAATGCATTCCCACAAGCAGACATGTATAATTTCGCGCTGGCACATGCCGCATGTGGACCTACATTATAAAAACCCAATCTCAAATGAACATAAGCCCTGCAACTCTTGCCATCCTTCCCTGAAACAGGGGTGAAATTGTCAAAGTGAACCATTTTTCACAGTATGGGTGGTCAGCCGCATACCAACCTATAAGTCAAGGATTTGAGTTTGAAAAATCCTTAAACAACGTTAATCTTAATTTATAATCTAAAGTTGCAAAAAAACTTATTTGATGATTCAAATTAAATGCACACCCATAAGCTGGCAAATGTCATTTCACGTTAACATATAATTGTGGCACTTGATGTTTTTAATATTAGAATATAAATCTAAGTTGCATAGATACATTTTATAATTCATATTCAATGCATGCTTCCATGGAGACACGAGTGAGTTCCCGCTTAGAAATGCTGCATGTGAACTTACAAATTTAAATGAAGGCCTCTAATGCACATAAGCTCTGCAACTTTTGCCGACCTTTTCAGAAACAGGGGGAACATTAGTTAAGTGAACCCATTTATGCGATATGGGTGGTAAGCCTCATACTAACCCTTAAGTCAAGGAATTTGATTCAACAACGTTAAATTTAATTTATAATCTAAAGTTGCAAAAAAAGTTATTTGATGATTCAAATTGAATGCACACCCACAAGCTGGCAAATGTTTTTTCACGCTAACATATAATTGTGGCACTTGATGTTTTTAATTTTAGAATATAAATCTAAGTTGCATACATACATTTTATAATTCATATTCAATGCATGCCCCCAAGCAGACATGAGTGAGTTTGCGCTTACAAATGCTGCATGTGAACTTACAAATTTAAATGAAAGCCTCTCATGACCATAAGCCATGCAACTTTTGCCGACCTATTCAGAAACAGGGGGAACATTAGTTAAGTGAACCCATTTATGCGATATGGGTGGTAAGCCTCATACTAACCCTTAGGTCAAGGAATTTGGGCTTGGAAAATCCTTAAACAACGGTTATCTTAATTTATAATCTTAAGTTGCAAAAAGAGTTTTGATGATTCAAATACAATGCACACCCACAAGCTGGCAAATGTCTTTTCACGCTAACATATAATTGTGGCACTTGATGTTTTTAATTTTTGAATATAAATCTAAGTTGCATACATACATTTTATAATTCATATTGAATGGATGCCCCCAAGCAGACATGAGTGAGTTTGCGCTTACAAACGCTGCATGTGCAATTATTACAAATAAAAATTTCAGCCTCTCTTGACCATAAGCCCTGCAATTTTGCCGAACTTTCAGGAACAGAGAAACATTCGTTCAGTGAACATTTTTTTAGGTATGGGAGGTCAGCCTCATACCTCATGCTTCATACAAGAATCTCAGAACATGAAAGAACTAAATAACCCTTTTACCGCAATTTTTTTTCAAATTACTTCTTAAAGCATTTGATTACTATGAAGGAGGTGTGAGGAAAAATTATTGCGAAGCCAGACTCACTCTGCCCGAAGGGCCTAGCAGACAACCGTGCGCAGCACGGTCAGTCTGCTAGTTTTCATATAAAATGCGAAGAAGCTTTTTCCCCGACCTTTATTGAATTATTTTTTCCCGACTTTGTATTAAAAAATACCAAGTAGGGAGGAAGGCGTAATAAGAATATACCTTTGTAGGGAGGAAGGCGCGAAAAAAAATATTTTAGGAAGGCATGGTAGCATAAAGTTTGGAAACCGTTGACATAAAAGGTCAGCCTCATACTAACTAAAAGTCGAGGAAGTTGGTCAATCCTCAATCAATTTTGGTTGCAGGTGGATGCAGTGGAAGGCGTGTGCCCACAGACCCGCGTGGCGCTGAAGCAGGCCTACGAGGAGAACATCAAACCGGTGCTGGTGGTGAACAAGCTAGACCGCCTGGCCCTGGAGATGAGGCTCTCTGCCCTGGACGCACACGCACATCTGGCGCAGCTGCTGGACCAGGTCAACGCCGTGCTGGCCGAGCTCTTCACCACCAAGGTGTTCCAGCAGGAAGATGCCAAGGACTTGCAGCAGGTGAGATGCAGGGCTGACCTTACGTCAACCACATCAGTGGATGTGGGAGTATCCCAGTTTTCGAGGGGGCTGGTTCTCATTTCTTGTAAAGGCTAAGTAAAACTTGCCAGTATTTTATGTTGGGTTTTTATTAAACACGGAAAATTGAAAACCATCTCTAAAGTCCTCGGCGGGGATCAAACCTTACGTCTTGTAATGGAATGCAAGTATTCTGCCAACTGAGCTGTCAACTGGACTATGCGTATAAAGCTGCTAGATGGGATGCACAGAGGATACCAGATTACCATGTCCAGAAAAAACTTCTGAATGGATGCGTATGGAGACCCAGGTTGGGTGATTGAGAAGCTAAGCCTACGCGGTGTACTTATGTCACATAATTTACACAAATTACTTACGTAATTACGATTATTGTGTTTGTTTGTTGTAATCGTCGCTAAATGGCATTGATTGTTGTTATAGTCGCAGGTGCCGTACAACTGGACGTCTGCCCTGGAGGACGCAGATGACTCTCAACTTTACTTCGCCCCCGAGGCAGGAAATGTGGTGTTTGCCTGCGCTACAGATGGCTGGGGATTCACCACGGACACATTTGCGGAGATCTTCTCCAAGAAACTTGGTGAGACTATAGATTCAATAAGGATGATAATGGAATTTTTGATAAACATTATCAAAAATGTAACAAATCAGGAAGTACTTATTTTCAGATAATATTTTTTTACTTTTTCTTTGATAACCTCTTTCAATCCACAACCAAGCATAGATCAATGAACGTCTCTTAAGCCTTGGGCCATTATCTATCCTTTGCAATTCTATCACCTCATAAATTGTCTATGTATGTAAATGTAAAAAGAAACCTTGCGCTTCAATGTTTAAAACCTTTTATAATAAATTTGAAATTCACTTATTCAAAAAAACACATTGAAGTTTGATATTTTTGTGGAAATGAACTTTTTGTTTAAATTTCAAGGAATGAATGTGGACACGCTCAAGAAGGTGATATGGGGAGACTTCTACTTGGATGCCAAGAGTAAAAAGTTCATGAAGGGAGCTCGAGAGAAAGCCAAGAAGCCGGTGTTTGTGCAGCTCGTGCTGGAGAACATCTGGGCCGTGTACGAAACCATTGGGGTGCGCAAGGAGAGAACCAAGGCCGAGGAGATGTCCCGCAAACTTGTGGGAGAACCAAGCCCGGCACTGCTGAGGGAACTCAAGCAGCGGGAACCACAAGCTCTGCTGAGAGCTGTGCTGTCGCCGTGGTTACCTGCAGCTCCAGCTTTACTCCGAGCAGTTATCCAGCATCTTCCTTCTCCCATCCATTTAGCATTAGAACGTGCAAAAAATCTCCTACGAGCTCCTGACGGGACGTTCACATCTCTCCCTCCAGCGGCTGCAGAACTACAGCATGATTTTGTTTCTTGTGATGCCAGCAATGACAAACCTGTTATAATATTCATTTCAAAGATGTTTCCTGTTGATAAGCGAGTACTGCCTCGGAATAAAATTAAACCGTTAACGCCAGAAGAAATGGCATTAAGGAGAGCTGCAGCAAGAAAAAAACGGGAAGAAAAAGAAAACGAAGCAAACAATCAAGAGCAAGATAAATGTGAGCAAGTTCCTTCTGAATCAGAAGCTGTGGAAGTGAAGGCCGAGGATGAAGAAGGAGATGTGTTGATTGGGTTTGCACGCATCTTCAGTGGCACGGTGCGTCGTGGGACTCGCCTTTATGTTCTGGGTCCCAAACACGACCCGGCTGTCTTCTGTGGGCCAGATCCTCCGCAAATACCAGAGGATCTAAAGCTGGAGGACTTGCAAAGCAACCAACATGTCACCACCATTGTGTAAGTCTATCACCTTCCATCCCTGTGCTTGTTTTGCCTTTATTTGTGTGTATTTTACTGCATGTTTTGTTAATAGTGATTGCAGGATCAATGCTTTATGCCATTGTAATGGTTTCTACCTTATGTTGCAGGATAGAGGAGCTCTACATGTTGATGGGCAGAGAGCTGGAAGAAATAGATGAAGTTCCCGCTGGGAATATATTTGGTTAGTTTAATTACTTAACCATTATAATTACTGCTACATACCCATGTAAAGTTTTTCTGTACAATCCTTTATTATATTGTCCAACTTGGTCGTCAATCGCTTGGCGTTCGATTTTTAAATGATCAAAAACATTCAGTGCGGGGATCGAACCCACGTTAGTCAAGCGAGATGGTTTACTCTCTTAGCCACCACGGCCACTGAGCTCTCTGCCTGACATGAAAATTTTAGAGTATTTAAACATTATTACACAGTGTACGAGTAAAAACCTTATATATGATTCTTTTCTCTGGCCTTGGGATGTCGACAGTGGCCGAGGGGTTAGCACGTCTGACTTCTGATGGGGAGGTCGTGAGTTCGATTCCAGATTATTATCACTATGTTTTCTTTTTCCTTTACTTTTAATAAATTTGCGTGGAATGCAATTCATTGATTTATTTTGCCTGGCCAGAAACAGGAGTAAACATACATAATTAATAATTATAGTGGGGACGCAAACCATTTTTTTTTTTGTTTTTAGAAATAGCAGTTTTTAGAAAAGCAGCAGAGGATTTTACAAATAATGGAATTTCTTAACAAAATTGTGAGCAATATTTTTCCTCTTCCTCCACTGCATGTGGACATACAACATAAAAACCTAATCTCAAATGAACATAAGCCCTGCAACTCTTGCAGACCTTCCCTGAAACAGAGGTGAAATTTGCAAAGTGAACCATTTTTTAAAGTATGGGTGGTTAGCCTCATACCAACCTATAAGCCAAGGAAATTATTTTGTTTAGATCTATAATCTAAGTTGCAAAGATATATTACATTGGAGATTCATATTAAATGCATTCTCACAAGCGCACACGTATAAATTTGCACTTACATATGCTCTATGTGTACTTACAACATAAAAACGCAATCTCAAATGAACAACGCAACTCTTGCCGATCTTTTCGGAAACAGGGGTGACATTGGCAAAGTAAATATTTTTTTTTACATAATGGGTGGTCAGCTTCATACTCACCTATAAGTCAAGGAAATTATTTTGTTTAGTTCTATAATCTAAGTTTTATGTTGTAGGCTCACATGAGGCACGTGCAAGCGCGAACATGTACGTGTCTTGGTTGTGGGAATGCATGTAATGTGAATCTCCAATGTAACATATCTTTGCAACTTAGATTAGATTAGATCAGCAAAGAGTTGCAGGGTGTATGTTCATTTGAGATTTGAGATCAGAATGTGCAAGTGTGAACTTATACGTGTCTGCTTGTGGGCATGCACTTAATGTGAATTCTTATCTATCTAATCTAAGTTGCATTTGAGATTAATATTACATTTGAGATTAATATAAAATGCATACCCACAAGCAGACATGTATAAGTTCGCGCTTACACATGCTGCATGTGTACTTACAACATAAAAACCCATTCCAAATTAACATAAGGCCTGCAACTCTTGCCGACCTTCGCTGAAACAGGGGTGAAATTTGAAAAAGCGCCAAATCTCAAGCAAGACCCAGTTGCTGTAAGGCTAGATGGACCTTTAGTGACCGGTCTTTGGTAAAGGTTTTATGAATTTTTCAACCCAAGCCAAGAGCATATTTGAAAATATAAATGGTATATTTTTTGTGCTCTGTCGGGATTCGAACCCACAACCTTCCATTTACGAGTCCGAAGTGTTACCACTGAACTACGGACCGGTCAAATATTAAATATCAAATATTACATTAATGTATAACCGTTTACAGTGCTGGATATTCCCAGTGTGTTTTTTTAATGGTGGTTTTTTATAAATTTATTTTATCGAAGCCTAACAAATCTAAATTTTCTTTTACAAAGACTGCATGTTTTTATTTTACATGTTTTCTAATACTACGAATTTTAGCGCAAGGAAATTATGCGCAATATACCTACACATTCCCCAAATGTTAAGGGGTTGGGCTGCGTAGCAGCCAGAGGCAACGCCCCTAGTCTATATAATGCAGTAGCTATGTTTGGTCTGCAAATTTATTTATGTTTGCTTCCACCTTTTGTTATTTCTACCTTAGGGTTAATATTAATGAAAACACAAAACAGTCTTTGACTTTGGCTGGCATGAAAATAGTTAACAAGATTATGCACTTTAGAATCCCAGGAATAATTTGGCATATCACAGATTTTGATAATTTTTGTACCTGAACATGCAGAATACGGCTTGTTGCATTTGAACGATAAATAGCAGATGTATCAGATATATTCTAATCGGTAAAGATAAATAAAAGAAGAGCTTGTATGAAGAAGGTTATGACTCTGGAGGAAATGAAAGAAGTATGTAAGGATAGAAAGAAATGGCGGTTGATCTGTAATGTTGGTGGCTAGGGTTTATTAAAGTGAAATTGGTTTTATGATTTAGTTTTTTATTAATGTCCATGTTTATATTATTATTTATTGATTTAAAAAAAATGTAATTTGTGATGTATGTTCCTTGACTTATAGGTTGGTATGCGGCTGACCTCCCATACTGTAAAAAAATGGTTCACTTTGCCAATGTCACCCCTGTTTCAGGGAAGGACGG
The DNA here is from genome assembly GCA_951799405.1 of Agapetus fuscipes. Taxonomy (NCBI): domain Eukaryota; kingdom Metazoa; phylum Arthropoda; class Insecta; order Trichoptera; family Glossosomatidae; genus Agapetus; species Agapetus fuscipes. The sequence goes on from OX637337.1 coordinate 14,387,113, forward strand.
CAAGAGTTGCAGGGCTTATGTTCATTTGAGATTGGGTTTTTATATTGTAGGTCCACATGCGGCATGTGTTAGCGCGAAATTATACATGTCTGCTTGTGGGAATGCATTTAATATAAATCTTAAATGATATATATCTTTGCAGCTTAGATTAGATTAGAGGTAGACTTTTTTGTAGACATAATTGCATCTGAAGCTTAACACATTGTAGTTAATTTTCAACCGGCCTTTTTGTTGCACTGATGTCTTGCTGAAGCCCACACTGAGCCATATTTCTTGAACTGCATTTTCAACTGCAATAGGTGAACCTTTTTACTGAAATAGACATTCTCAGGGCAAGAAGTAATAGTGATTATTGCAGGTATTGGAGGGCTATCAGAGCACGTCCTGAAGACGGCCACCCTGAGCAGCACTCCCATATGTCCGGCCTTTGCGGAGATGCAGATGTTGTCGGTGCCCATAGTGAGGGTGGCGGTGGAGCCCCAGGTGCCCTCTGACCTGGGGGCCCTCCTGAAGGGGCTGCGGCTCCTGAACAGAGCCGATGCCTGTGCGCAGGTGCTGCTGCAGGAGACAGGCGAGCACGTGTTGCTCACAGCTGGGGAAGTGCATCTGGAGAGGTGTCTGCAGGACCTCAGGTCAGACCAATATACAACTTCTAAGTCATGGTCTTGAAAATGCTATTCATAAGTATCCTTGCAATAGTTCCACAAGGAGTGCCACGCGAGGCATCCTATTAACTTCAATATCATCAAACCATTTATTTTGAGAACCATTTCAAACACAATGCATTCTGCCCAGATTATCTAGGAATAGCCGGACAAACTGTACATCTTCTCACACTGCAGACTTCTGACCCAACTCGGAAAGAAAAAAACTTAAACAAAAAACGCAAACTAAAGAAACGCAACTAAGCTACACATATAGTGTAACCTCTTTCCGCGTTATTCCCGAAGGGGTCGCATGTGGCGAGTTGAACCTATTTATTTTTACAGGTAAGGGGGCCAGCCTTACACCAACCACTTCAGTTGAAGTAGGGGTTTCCCAGCTCCCGAGGGGCTGGTATTAATTTCTTGTGAAGGCTTAGTAAACCTTACCGGTATTTTATTTTGGGGTTTGAAATAAGCACCGAAACGGCAAATCATTTCTGACACCCTTGGTGGGATTCGAAGCCAAACTCATGGCATGGAATGCAAGCACTCTACCAACTGAGCTATCGACTGGACAAACAATCAAACAAACAAACCGGACAGAATGCGTTTTGTGTGTGATGGCTGTTGAGTAATGGGTACGTCTGTTGTGTTGTTGCTTTTGACTTTACGGGAAGGCCTACCATCCATGAAATACATGAGTTGTATAGAACCAAAGGCGGTTAATTAGGATCGTTAAAAAACAAAGATAAATGTATGAAAATACAGGTTTTTTTTTCTCATCAATTCTATTGACTAATCTCATTTTAAAATAAAACCCTAGATTGCTGCCTTTGATTCCATACTACTCAAAGCTTTGTATGAGCGTCGAAATGCTGTGGGTTCTTCTGACACATATTCTATTACTTGTTACTTTTGAAGCTATATGTCGGGAGATCTACTAAATATCTGGAGATATATAGTTTCTAGCCCTATCGCCTCATCGCCCCCCAATCACCCCCTACGTAATTTTCGCCCAACTAAAAGCCACCCCCAGGTTGGCAACCACTGATCGAAACCTTAATATTCTAACAAAGATTTCTATGAAAACAAAATTCAAATAATAAATTGATGAAATGATCTATAAATATATATATTTTTTAATTTCCAGGGAACGCTATGCCAAAGTGGCCATATCAGTATCTGAGCCAATAGTTCCCTTTCGAGAGACAATTGTGGCCCCGCCCAAGATGGACATGGTGAATGAGGAGATGGAGCCCGCAGCCAGCAGCCCTGCAGAGAACATAACCTTACAGACTCCTGACAAGAGGTGCACCATACAGCTGAGAGCCATTCCTCTGCCGGCGGAAACCACACAACTCTTACAGAGAAGCAGCAGGGTCCTACTGCTGTGGACTGATGGAGACCTGAAGAAACCCACAGAGGAAATGCTTAACTTCAAAAAAGAACTAGAAGGGACCTTTGATGACGACGGATCGGAATGGGAAAGGATTATTGATCGAATTTGGTCAGCAGGGCCGAGAAAGAATGGTCCAAATCTTTTGATTGGTGCAGTGGGGATGGACTTGAATATGTCGTTGTTCAGAGATAAGATGGAAGAGTCGGTGGACACCAGGATGGAGCTGATGAGTGGCTTCTTGAATGGTTTCCAGCTGGCTTCGTTAGCGGGGCCGCTGTGTGAGGAACCCATGATGGGAGTGGCTTTTATTGTGGAAGAGTGGAGCCTGCTAGCAGCTGAGGTTAATTCTGGACTTCCTTACGGACCTCTGTCAGGTTAGTTTACTTACAATTCTATTTTTCATATCAGGAATAAATAGAGTAGACTCTGCAGAATTTTCTGGCTACCTCTTGTGGAAGGGTGAAAGCGTTAGAGTATATTTTTCATGCTAGCTTCAGAAAAAAATAGTTATTTATGCCACTGCCTAGTAATGATAGTCTTTGTAACACAAGTGCTAGTTTGTGCCATGAGGCGCAGCCGAATGGCACAATAGACAGCAAGAGTGTTACAAAGACTAATTACGTGCAGTGGCATACAATACTTTTTCTACGATTATGAAATAAATAACAAAATAGTAAAAAAAAGTCATTACAGTTAGGGATTGCAATTGCTGGATCCCTCATCCAGCAATCCAGCTGGATCCAGCGCATTTTTCGGCCTGCTGGATCCAGCACCGGCTGCTGGATCCAGCGCTGCGGATCCGCAAGTATAAAACTTTCCAAATAATGTCGCAAAGTCTAGCTTGCCAGCATTGGCGCTTTGCTAGATGCTCTTACAGCTCGGCGGGAGATACCACCAATGAAGGCTTAGTTGTAGTAATTGAACTAACACCAGCTGAACATGAAGTAATTCAGCAATACAGTGAACTTTTTAATAAAATGCGAAAAGTTGTAAAGACTTTTAAAAGATCATCTACCAAAGATGAGATGTTTTTGCAAAAATATATTATAAAGGAAGCAAAGGGTAAAGAATTGAGTTTGATTCTTGACTGCTGCACTAGGTGGAACAGTTTGCTCAGCATGCTGGAACGTTTCTGCTGAAAGTTGAAAAGTTTGCATCGATAAAGCCTTCATAGACACTGGCTCAGAAACTAAATTCTCAGCGGAAGAGTGGTCACTAATCAGTGAGTTGATCGCCAGGACGCCAGTTTTCAACCGGTTAAACTGACCGTTGAAGTTCTCTCCAGAAGAGAGCCGAGTTTGATAACTGCTGACACAACCCTAAAATTTGTCTTAGACAAACTAAAAAGGCAGGACACAATCTTGAGTGCAGATCTTTCTGAGGCACTCCTCAACAGAATCGGAGAACGGCGTCTTACCGATGTCACAGGTATGCAGATTTATCTACAGAACCCGAAGAAGTATGACGAAGAAATTTCCCATTACCAAAAAAATATGCAATGCGTCAGGAGATGAAAATATGCTAAATCGTGTAAACACATATTTAGCGGAACCATCAACAGTGCAAGAGCAAGAAGATATAATGGAAGTAGAAAACGATGGACAGGATAAACCGGACACACTGAATTTGAATTGAAACAAGTACTGGAGATTAAGCTAAAATGTGAGAAAGAAAACTTCATGAAACCGAAAAAAACGAGAACTCAGAAGGATTATGATAAGATATTAAAAAAGGAAATGACTGTTTATGAAAGTGAGGGAGTAAGAGGTGAAAACCTAACTTTAATTTACGATTGTCAATGTTAGATTACAAGTGTAGAGGCAGAAAGGGCCTTCTCTGCAGCCAGATATATATATGCAGTTCATTAAGAAGCCGGTTGGGAGACAATACCATTAATACCATTTGTTTCTTGAGATCATACTAGGTACCAGAAAAAAAGATAAATTTTGTCTTAATAAAAAGTCAAGAAAATACTTATTTTTGTTTAACTTTTACTCTGTGTGTCTACTCTAAAAGTAAGAGTTTATGTTAAAAAAATATTATTGTGATTTGTTATTTTGTTAAAATGTTTAATTAACACGTTTCCTAAGTATTTAAAAAAAAAAATAGTTTTATTTCTTCGAAAATCAATAAATTGCTGGATCCGCGCTGGATCCAGCTGGAATAGTGTTGGTCCAGCAAAAATCCAGCTGGATTGAAAATGCTGCTGGATTGCAATCCCTAATTACAGTGTACTCGTCCATTTGAAGCAATTTAAACCTTACCTTTGTCAAACTGTGCAATTTATCATTCCCTTCAATTATCTAATCTAATCTAAGTTGCAAAGATATATTACATTTAGGATTCATTTTAAATTTATCCCCACAAGCAGACACATATAAGGTCGCGCTTATACATGCCACATATAAGCTTAAACATTCAAACCCAAAACTCAAATAAACATAAGCCCTGCAACTACTGAAGCAGGGGTGTCATTGGCAAAGTGAGCCAAGTTTTTACAGCATAGGTGGTCAACCTCATACCGACCTATTAGCCAAGTAACTGTTTAAGTTTGTTTACTTTTTGCGGTGAAAATATTTTGCATTATTTTCATTTCAAGCCTTCGGTTTTCCTTCGAAAAAAGGAAAGGTACAATTTGGAGTATTTTGATAAATAAATTTGATGAATTTTTACACTATTAACAATTTTTATTTGACTCTTCTCATAAAATATATTTATTTTCATTTGAAAAAGGATTGAACGTAGTGGGGAGGAACTATCAATGAGATGAAAGTATTTGTGCACTATGGCTGACGTTTGAATGTGGTTGCTATGGAAACGGCAAATAATAGTTTGTTACCAGTCGCTTAGAAGGATAGCCCCATGCAAAGTTGATATTTGAAATTCAAAAATGGTTCCATTTCTGACAATGCGCATGTGCACATTTTCATTTCAACACGGTTACCAGTTGCATAATGGTCATTATGCAACGGGCTGTGGAAATGTATAACATTGTGATTCCGTTAGCCGTTTTGTATGTAGTAAATTACCAAATGGGAGTAGAAAAAATCATCTTAAACAATCACAAAAAGTAACATTATTTTTACTTTATATCAGTCCGAAGGAGCTATAAAGTATTGTATTCGTCCGAAAAAAAAACTGAGGTTTTAATGGAAATGAGTTGTCCTGCACCAGGAATAAATTGTACAGTGGACTGCACATGACTTTATAGCATAAAATACGGTCATGTTCAGGTCATATTAAATTTTCATAATAGTTATTTATGCCACTGCCAAGTAATGATAGTCTTTTTAACACGAGTGCTAGTTTGTGCCATGAGGCGCAGCCGAATGGCACAATAGAAAGCACGAGTGTTACAAAGACTAATTACGTGCAGTGGCATACAATACTTTTTCTACGACCATGAGAGAATTAACAAAATAGTGAATAATAGTCATTATAATGTACTCGTCCATTTGAAGTAATTAAAACCTTACCTTTGTCAAAACGTGTGATTTATCATTCCCTTCGATTATCTAATCTAACCTAAGTTGTAAAAATAAATTATATTTAGGTTTCATATTGAATTCATGCCCACAAGCCGACACATATGTATAAGGTCGCGCTTTTACATCCTGCATATAAGCTTAAACATTCAAACCCAAAACTCAAATAAACATATGCTCTGCAGTTGTATTGGCAGGTGAACCAAATTTGTACAGCATAGGTGATCAACCTCATACTCACCTATTAACCAAGTAACTTTTTGAGTTTGTTTATTTTTTGCGGTGAAATTTTTTGTATTGTTTTCCTTTCAAGCCTTTTATTTTCCATTGAAAAAAGGAAAGCTTTATTTGGAGCAATCCGATAAATAAATTCGATAAATTTTAGCACTATTAACAATTTTTATTTGACTCTACACATAAAATATACTTATTTATTTTCATCTGAACAGGGCTGAAAGTCTCATCACCACGGTAATTTCTACCTACCGAATATCACTAATATTGTATGAAGCCTAATCAGCTGATCGCTTGCGGCCATCTTGGATTGACAGGTCTTCATACCCCCATACAAGGTTGACATTTGAAATTAAAAAATGGTTCCAATTCTGACAATGCGCATGCGCACATGTTCATTTTAACACGGTTACCGGTTGCATAATGTTACATTATGCAACGGGTGTAGAAATGTATGGCATTGTGATTGCGTTAGCCGTTTTGTAATTAGTAAATTACCAAATGGGAGTAGAAAAATGTTAATTAAAAAACAGTGTTTGAATAAAAGAAAAGTTTTTTGAAAAACAAACCAATAAACATGAATTTTCACAGTGTTAATACACAAACCATAAAAAATATTAAGTTTGTATTATTAATTAAAGTAATCTGTTTTAAGTAAATTTTTATTTGCAGTATGATCATTGATCAATTTGGTATAAAAACTAGCACTTTGTATGGTGGGTATACTTTTCATTTATATTTTGCAAAAAGTAATGATTGATTATTGTGGGTAGTTATTAAATTTTAAGAATCGTAGCCTATATAGTATTTTACATTAGACGTTTTGCTACCAAGAATATAGAAATTTGTCAGTTTGTTTGGTAGCTAAACTTTATATTAACTTTTGGAAAAAAAAGGATCAATTAATATAGGTATGTATAATGGCAATTAAATTGTGCAACATTATTTTTTAATTAACCCTTTCACTGCCGAAAATTTGTAATTTTTTTTTTCTTGTGTATGGCAACCAGAGGCTCGTCAATATAAATTTCATCTAAAAAATCTAAATCTAAGCTGCAAAGATATGTATCATTTGAGATTCATATTAAATGCATTCCCACAAGCAGACATGCATAATTTCGCGCTTACACATGCCGCATGTGGACCTACAATATAAAAAACCCAATCTCAAATGAACATAAGCCCTGCAACTCTTGCCGACCTTCCCTGAAGCAGGGGTGACATTGGCAAAGTGAACCTTTTTTTACAGTATGGGTGGTCAGCCGCATACCAACCTATCAGTCAAGGAGTACAAGCAATTAATACAATCAAATATATAAAACAAATAAACTCTAAACAATTAAACAGTAAAAAATTAAAAAACATATTTTTTTTAAATTTAAAATCATAAAATTTTAAATCATAATTTCTGCAATTTAAATTTTTCTTTAATTTTCCATTTTACTTGGAATGCAAATTGCAAAAAATAAATACATTTAATAAAATGGTTTATTTAGCAGGGCCGTGCATCTCATAAAGGTGAAAAGTTCTTGCCGAACTACAATCTGTTGATATATGATAGTAAATTAATAAGTGTACGACAATAAACAACGATTAACGTTCAGTTATTTACATTTAAGTCAACTTTTGGCGCCTAAACCATGCATCCCGCACAGCTTGAATGGTGAAAGGTTTGCGCGCGATACATCGAGCAAGGCGCACGCTGGCTACGCTCGCGCGACCTACCTCAAAAGGCTAGATCAAAACGGTCTGATTTGGTCTAACCAATCGACACATACTATTATAGATCAGTCACAAATACATTCACAAAAAAACATTCGTCTTACATATCACAATCCAGGCCAGCCGTACGTAGGGTGCGCGCGCATTTGTTAGAAAAGAGACAGAATTTAACTATGGAACTTCAAAAAGAAATGTGAATATTTTTCATGTCGTTCCTTGATCGTATAGCTATTATTAGTTGACAGGTGTTTGACAGTCATTTGATAGTTGTCAAATATTGGTTGTGTCGGAACGTCAAATTTAAATTTGTTTCGTTTTTATTTGGTGTTTGTTGTTTTATTTAAATTGTTAATTGCATTACGTGGTAAACCGTTTAGGAGTGGGAATTGAATTATGCGTCTTATAATTAAGCCAAATAGTGAAAAGTGCAAGCGGTGACAAGTAAACAAATGCATTAACTTTCCCAGCTCTTCGGTCTAAAAACCATTTTCAAATCAAAATCAATTATTTACTTTATAGTTCAGTGTTTATTTAATTACGGCTGTAACTAAAGAATTAAAAATAGTCAATATGCTTTGCAGTCTAATTGTGAAAATGATATGGATAAATATTTGAAGGTAAGATTGTTATTTGTTTTTATTCCCCAAACAATCATTCATAAAATTTATGTCTTCATAACTCAATGGTCTACATTAAATTGTATTGAATGAAGGCAACTAAATTTTTTTTCAAAAATAAAGTACATGTATGAAAATACACAAGTTAATAATAGCTACTCATATTGAAATGCAGAAAATGTCAATCTCTATGTTTTTAGAAATTGTTTTAGAAATTGTATTTAAACAAATCTCGGACATTTATTAGAAATTTACCTATTCTGTGTGACAAGTCCAAAATCATACAAATATTAGATTTTAGAGCGATGTTTAGATTTGTATTTTTTTTTCTAACTTCATTGAAGAACTTTCTAAGGTAATTATTTTTTTACAAAAAATAACATTAGTAAAAATGTCACACCTGAAGAGTTCTACACATGCACGGTTGTCGCTAATCAGCGCGGATTTTCCAAGCAAAATCATTTTGTGACCGGTTTTTGATAAGGGAGATATTTTTTTCAACCCAGGGAAGAGCGTTTTTTTTCAATTTCTGTGACTTTTTTGAGCTCCGCTGGGAATTAAAGCCACCACCTACTTACCTACCGACTGCCGGTCCGTGGCACTATAAGCATTAGTGTAACTAAGACCCCTCAACCGGATACTATTGGTCTAGTATACCATGTACAATTGGATTGATGTGGTTGGGAGAGTTAAAGAGAGAAATGGTGTTGTGTCGTACGCTCTCTGCTGTTTTAATCCATTTCAGCCTTTAGTTTGGTTTGGCCTAGATGCCAAAAACTTGCTTTTGAAAGTAGAAATAAAGTTGCCTAACCACACTCCAAAACCAATGATCGCCCCTGTTATTTAGGTATACACGAGTACTTAACTTCACCTGTTTTGTTGCATAACGAATAAATCGCACTCTTAATCATAAAGAGCAATAACTGAAAAAATAAGAATGTTGGGAAATCACGTTTGAAGTTCAGACAACCAGTACAACTTGTATGGGATGAAAAAGGCGGCCGATGTTTTATCTCGGTCATATTCGTCCAAATTGAACGGCTGTCGCATTTTACCTATTCTTCTCGCATTGTTCTTGCATTTTATTACAAAATCTCGATTTTCCCAATTTTTGAGTTATTGCTCTTTATTATTAAACGTGCGAAATGTATTTTAAGCAAGCACCTACTTGCAGTTATTTGAAATGGCAATCCATTCGTCGCTCCTTCATTTGAGCGAAAGCCTCAATGAAAGCCAACTCAAACGCAGCGCAAAATTTAACACAATCAATTATTCTAGATAATCTGTTCTGACGCACTTTGTCATACTTTTTAATTGATTTTCTATAACCAACATCAAGCAATTGTCGAATATCTGTTTGGCCTAATTAATTTAAATGCATTACTTGCTGAATGTAAGTTTGCAAAAGTGCATGCTTTTTAGCTTTCTCAGTAAGGTGAGTGAGATCTACATATGACACCACCTTTTCACTCCACAATTTTTCACCACCAATAATAAGACACAGAAAGCAGAAAAAAAGAATAAGTAACAATTCACAACCACACAGACAAGATGCTTTCAAATAATGTTCTTTTTAAATACCCTATTCCCGGTTTTAGACTTAGCTTTATATTGTTGAATAATTTTTAATTCTGATCTGGGAAGGTAACAACTTTTTATAAAAAAAATGTTGGAAAGAATGATAAAGTCCACGTTTACTTTATTATTCAAATTCATTGTCAGAAAATTAATTAAAAACAAAGTTGTAATAAATTCACGATAATTTTGAAAATATTTACCTAAATAAAAATAGAACCGGCAACAGTACCTTTGCACGTCAACTTACAACGGAATGGAAGTGAGTCACCCAGATTTCAGTTATTCGCTAATATTATTTTTAATCTACGAACATTGTACAAATGTTTTCTTAAAAATGCTAACGGACTAAATTGTGAGGATTAATTGTGTCCACACGCAAGTAAAATATTTTATAATATTTGGGCAATGTACGAAACCGCCGTTTTGCGTCTTTGTCTAGCTTGATGGAACGGCAATGTTTTATCGGCTTTCTCCCTCCATGGCACGGTTTTGAAGCGACCTCATAATATGTATGAAATTTTTTCAAGACCTCAGTTCACTTTGGAATATGCACGATGAGTATACCTAAACCATGTATCATTATTATGTATGGAGTTGAACGGTACTTTAGGTCATTTTTTAAGATGTTTTAAATGTTTTAGTAGAATTTTTTATTGCTCTTAATATTGTTGAATATTTTATTTTAGTCAATCCTTCCATTTCCGAGAAATTCACAATCGTATTTTTCTTTCATATGTCAACCCATAGACGCAGATTGGTAAGAGTGTTGCCATAACTAATTTTCTTAGCGACAATTTAAGCAACGACTACACTGAAATTTTAAAGAAAACCATTGGAGCCGTTTTTAAGAAAAGTGCAATTTTATGTTTTTTTTGTATGGCAGCCATCTTGAATTTTCAGGTTGGCGCCATGCCGGTCGGCTCATCAAAATCTGTCATTGTCAATTCCCTATACCCAAATATTGGTGTCTGCAATCAGTAGTTTCGGCTGGGACATACATACACACATATGTACCTACATATATATACGGACAGACGAATGGGCGGGTTTGAAAAAATAGTTTTTTTTGCATGTCCTTGTGCAGGACAACTCATTTCCGTTGAAATCTCTTTTTTTTTCAGACGAATACAATACTTTATAGTTCCTTCGGACTGCTATAAAGTAAAAACCTAATTTGTCAAACCTGTCTGTCCGTCTGTCCGTCCGTCCGTACGTATGTACGTACGTCCCAGTCGAAACTACTGATCGCAGAGACACCAATTTTTGGGTATAGGGAATTGACTACCACAGGTTTTGATGAGCCGATCGGCATAGCGGCAACCTGAAAATTCAAGATGGTGCAGTTGATGCACCATCAAATGCGGATGATGCAGTCCTTGTATCTGATTCAGCAGTGGAATTGCAAACGATGCTCTCTAGATTGAACGAAGCTTTGAAAGGTAATAATTTGAAGTTGAATGCAAGAAAGACGAAAGTTTTGATCTTTGAAAGAGATGATGAAAATATGAATTATGAATATAAAATTAATGGAATGAATGTTGATGTTGTAAATGAGTTTGTATATTTGGGAAGTAAGTTTGAAAAAGATGGAAGAATGGCCGGTGAATTTGAAGGAAGAATAATGAAAGGCAGGTGTGTACTGGGTGCGACCGCTTGCATTGCCAGGAAACAAAATCTCTCAAAAAATGTTAGATTGGCGGTGCACGGTGGTATACTAGTGCCCACCTTGATGTATGGAAGTAAAGCCTGGACGGTGAGTGAAAGGGAAATTAGTAAAGTCCATACAGTAGAAATGGACTATCTAAGAAGTATGATTGGGAAAAAACAAAGTGACAGGGTGAGGAATGATTTTGTAAGAGAAGAATGTGGTGTAAGGGAAAGTGTGAAAGTGAAGATTAAAAGAAGTATGTTAAGATGGGTCGGGCACATGGAGAGAATGAGTGATGAAAGATTGACGAAGAAAGTATATGTTGCTAGAATAGATGGATGTGGTGGTAGAGGAAGACCGAGAAAAGTATGGAAGGATCAAATCTCTGAAATAGCGAATGAATGGGATATCCAGAGTCATAATAAAAGGAGGACTTGTATGAAAAAGGTTATGACTCTGGATGAAATGAAAGAAGTATGCAAGGAAGGAAAAAGTGGCTGCTAATCTGCAATGTTGATTTCTAATGTTGGGGTATTAATTTACTACATTTTTTGCATAGGAAAATTTTTGACTTTTTTTTTATAGATTTCTTTTTAAGGTTTTGTTCTTTTTTATATTTAAATGTAAGTAATTTATTATTCATATTCCTTGACTTATAGGGTGTTATGAGGCTGACCACACATACTGTAAAAAATGGTTCACTTTGCCAATGTCACCCCTGTTTCAGGGAAGGTCGGCAAAAGTTGTGGGGCTTATGTTGATTTGAGGTTTGGATTTTATTTGTAAGTACACATTCAGCATTTGTAAGCGCGAACTACACGTGTCTGTTTGTGGGCATACATCTGAGAGATTTAAATGAATATATCCTTGCAACTTAGATTATAGATAGATATAGTGTGACTTCCAATCTGGCAAGGGATCGTATCGAAAAAGAGACTTACATAAGTACTTGGCTTGACCGTCCCCCAATGCTGCCTTTGATTAGCCACACGGGAAAGAAAAGGAGTGATCTTAGTGCGACTCTTTAATACTTTTCTTTTTGTGTGAACATCTTTAAGTTATGAGGCTTTTAAGTCTGTGTGTGTAAAGATATATTTACGATTGTAAGATGGCATTGTGTGTTGTGCCTTCAGGCCAGGTGATGTCAGCAGTGAAGGAAGGCTGTCGGAGAGCGTTTCAGGCGCAGCCGCAGAGGCTCATGGTCGCCATGTACTCCTGCCAAGTCAGCGCCAAAGCACAAGTCCTAGGTGAGTCATCCCTCTATTGTTATTGCATACTTCATATATCGCTTTGCATAGTTTTAATGGTTGTGTTTAATTTGTGTTCTTCTCTTCTGATCACTGATTTATTCTGTGCTGATGTGCTTCTGTGAAGAGCCATGTTTGATGATGATGATGATGATGATGAGTTGATGATTTTTTTATAGCGCCGTTTCGTGATGTAATCACTCCAAGGGCGCTTGTGCAAACGATGCCAGAAATTTGCTTGTCTTCAGTGCATTCCGGAACTTTCCATAATTAGTTAAGTTTAATTAGTAAGTTCTTTAGAAGGTGTTATGTGATTGGTGAGATTATTTGTGTATAAGTGTTAATGCTGACTGTCTGATGCTTTCTCAGGCTGAAATTGCAGAAGTTGTGTGTCAAGTGTAGTATGCCAGGTTCCTGTTTCATAGGTTTTTATAGCTTGGAAGATTGGAGTCCATATTACAGCATACATACATTATATTACTAGACTAGTCTGTCTAGTCATTAATGCTTCTGACTTGAATTGTAAGGTAGTGAGTTCAGATGTGAGTTGCAGGGGAGCACAAAATAATTATGATTATATTTGAAATATGCTCTTGGCTGGGTTAAAAAAGTCATATGTCTTAATCAAAAATCTGTCACCAAAGGTCCATCCAGCCTTACAGCAAGTAGGTCTTGCTTGCAAAATGCCGATTTCTATAGCTTGAATTTGAACTGAAATTATTATTCCCTGATTGTCATAAATTAAAGGTGTATTCTGAAAACATTGGATATGACTCCAATGAAATGTTGAGTGTAATGTAAGTTAAAGTAATTTTAAAGTTAGTTTTAATTTGTGAACAAGCTTTCTATAGCAACAACCAAGCTAGCAGAGGGCTCTTGAGGTGTGATTCATACAAAAAAGTGCTCACCAAATAAATCATCTCAATATTATTATTATTACTGTATTTATAAAATCTATAATCTGGCTGTCTTATAAGGTTATTTATTGTCATCCATATAATTCATTCAATATTTGAAAAAATAAGAGCTGGCTTCAATGGAATAAGGATAGATGCATTTTTTGTTAGTTGTAGATGTCATTAAAAAATGTGTCATATTTGAGTAAAATACAATTTTATTCAATTATAAAATATTATTTAGTTCAGTGAAGTGTCATGTCGCTTAAATACAATAATCATAATATATACATCACAATGTTAGTGGCATTCCAGTCCACTCCCACATAAAACCTTGTCTGCTTGGTATAAACTCTTGCAATAAAACAATACTACTAGAAAGCCATTAAAAATATGCCTCGGCCATGTGTCGTCACCCAGAGTAACTAGAAAATATGGATTCCTCATAATCAGGGATTTTTCTAATACATAGCATTGTTTCTTGACTTATAGGTTGCAGTGGCGAAGCGTGCCATACAAGCCGGTTCCTATCGGCTTCCCTTTTAAAATGATGTAACAAAGTAGTTAAAAAATATAGGCACAAAGTAAAAAAATACATTTAAAACCAAAGAAACAATACATATTTTTTCCCCTTTGAAACCATGCAGTCTACTTTATTATCATTTCTGCCACATTACGAGAAACCGATGGAAGCCGGCTTGTATGGCACCCTTCACCACTGATAGGTTGACTTGTAGACCACCCATCCTATAAAAGTGTTTCACTTTGCCAATGTCACCCCTGTTGCAGGGAAGGTCGGCAAGAGTTGCAGGGCTTATGTTCATTTTAGATTGGGTTTTTATGTTGTAAGTCCGCATGCGGTATGCGTAAGTATAAACTTATATGTGTCTGCTTGTGGGAATGCGTGTAATATGAATCTTAAATGTAATATATCTTTGCAACTCAGATGATAGATTATAGACAGCCCTGTCAGCTCACACACTTGGCAGAAATGCAAAATGCTGTACGGCACACTTTAGTGTCTTTTCAACCACCCTACGTAATATCCTATAGAAATTATGATGCTCTGTACCGTAGCCTGGCCAGGTGACATTATAAATATTTCGTAAATTTCGAATATTCTTTGTACATTGTCTTAAAAAAACATATTTTGACAGTTCATTCTTTTTATAAAGAATAAGGAATGTTCTTTTTAAAATTAATAATAAAAGTTAACAGCTGTTAGCTGCCATTTGAATAATTTTATATTATGGAAAAAAGAGCTAATTTAGAAGCAATGTGGAATATTGTGAATTTTGAAGACTACTTCATTGATATTATTTCCCAAGCAGACTAATCTTTTCATTTAGACTCATTATAGCTGTAGATATTTTGTACCCATATCATCTACGAGCCACTTTATACTTCTCCGCTTTGAGCTAACTCCATTCACTCTTCCATTTTGTTTATTTAACTAAATTGCACTACTAATCAATAATTTACTTAAAAAGATCAGACAATATTTAATTAGTATTGATTTTTAGGCATTGTTACACTTTTTGATAAATTGAATTTAGTGCTTAAATTTTTTCTTATTGAATAACGGACTAACAAAAGAAAACTGTTCACATGCTTTCCTTATGCAAAAATATGTTTATTGTTATATCTATGGATTATTTGGAGTAATCATTAGTTCTTTACAAAATGTCAAAAGTTTTATTCTATCTATCTATTTTTTCAAAATATTTGTTTTTCATCTTGCCGCTAATACTTAATTAATCTAAAACTTCTAGTACTTACTTACTTAATCAACATAATTTAACTTATTTCTATTTTAAATAATGGATTTATTATAAAATGGTTGTTTGGACACAGGTGAGCTTCTCTAATTGGCATTTTAACACAAATTTATCAAGTAAATAGTTATGCTGTGATAGGGTAAATAGTGAAAGTTGAACTGCTTTTTCATAATTTCTTTGAACAAGTCATAGGGAGTGAATGAAAAGACTGAAACAAAAATAATTTTATAGGCTATAGAGATATTATTTTATTCAGTTTGTTCAATTTGGGCTGTTATTGTTAAAATGATGGATAATGGCTTTCAAACCAGGTTGATAAATAATATGGTTCAAGTCAGGTGTTCCTCGGTTGTCGTCCAAACAAATATTTTATGCAGTTTGAGTACAAAATAATTAAGTATTAACTATTAGTGTAGTCTATAGATGAGCTAATACATTATGGATGAGTAAGTCTTGGTAGTTGTGAGACAAGCGGTGTGTCTCTTATAAATGCAGATTCCTACAATAGTAATAGTCATTGTTTAAGTTATAAGACATAGAGCTGGTCATCAGCAAAAGTCAAATCCCTCACTGAGTAGTCACTTGCTTGGTGATTTCAGAATAAAATTGTAAAGATTACAGATATATCTATCGGAATGGAACATTGCTATTGTGGATATTGCAATGGAACTCTGTTTTTCTTGGACTATGGTGACGTAATGCTATAGTTGTATCAAATATATTAATGGAATGGCTTGGATATATCAGGACGGTAAAAATGCTATTCCTAATAGAAGGATTATACATACTCACCAAAATTTTGTTGGGAATGTACATGAAATCCTAAAATTTTCTAGTCTTGCAGGAATAGTGTGTAGTTTCCCATTTTTGGATTTAAATGAAATGTTAGCAGCTAATGAATTGAATAAAAAATAAGGTCAAAACCTTCATTTTTATTAAAAGTTTGTCTGTTTTGTATCAAGTAATTTAGATTGTCTTTGCAAAAATGTATGATCCAATGAGGTTCACTTTCTTTGTACATATACAGAAAAGCATGTTGACATTTACACATGCAAATCTGAACACTAAATGTACAGAATCTCCATGATGCTTGGTTAATTTTTCCTAACAATGACAGGGTATTATTTGAGTCAAACGGTAAACCTACTAGTGCATTAGTTGTGTAGTGAGTATATACTAGGAAGTGAATGTGGTATGTGTACACAAGCAAAACATGGAGGCTCACACACACATCCTGCTACTAGTGAATTAGTACTCCACCTGTCTGAGCCAGGATTCAAAGAAGTTCCACTGCTTGGACAGGAGGATGATAAGTTGAGTAACTTTGCTGCAGATCAGAGAGTGATGTAGTGTTGTTAGATTTGGCTTCTGCGATGGAGAATTCCTTCTTTTGCCTCAGTTCCAGTCCGCAGAGAGAGCCAGCTCCCTCGCCTGCTCCCAGGGGAACGCCAGGGCTCCCGCGGAGGTGTGGCGGCGGGAGCGTGCGTGTCCGTAGTTGCTGGTGCTTGGGCGACCTGTCACTCCTGAGTAGTCTGTAGTGACAAACACATGGACATGTCAAAAAGCAGAGGCTAACATTGTGTTGTAGATTCAGTTTAAAATTACTTTACTTGAAAATGGAAAGAGATTGTTTAGAAAAGTGAATCCGGAAATAATTGAACATCATCCTTTATGTTAGTATGGGGTCGCCCCCCAAGGTGTAAACACTTGATTCACTTTTGCCAATGCCACCATATTATAGATTATAGAATACCTGGGGATGAGAAGTCGTCCTGCTGCTGCACACACATCATGCCATACACACGGATACCCGGAACAGAGGCGTACGTGGGCTGGTCGTGGGACATGGGGCCCTCTGCAATATCATCAAGCAATATGTTACATTCACAAAACGCAGGGTTAAATTCATTAAACACTGTGTTGTATTCATGAAACAATGCGCTTCATTCATTAAACAATGTGTTACATTGAAGGCAGATAGTGTTAATATCAAGGAAAGGGCAGATAGTGGTGCGGTAATATCAAGGAAAGGGCAGCTAGTGGTGCGGTAATATCAAGTAAAGAGCAGATAGTGGTGCTGTCATGCCAAGGAAAGGGCAGATAGTGGTGCTGTAATACCAAGGAAAGGGCAGATAGTGGTGCGGTAATATCAAGTAAAGAGCAGATAGTGGTGCTGTCATGCCAAGGAAAGGGCAGATAGTGGTGCTGTAATACCAAGGAAAGGGCAGCTAGTGGTGCGGTAATATCAAGTAAAGAGCAGATAGTGGTGCTGTCATGCCAAGGAAAGGGCAGATAGTGGTGCTGTAATACCAAGGAAAGGGCAGATAGTGGTGCGGTAATATCAAGTAAAGAGCAGATAGTGGTGCTGTCATGCCAAGGAAAGGGCAGATAGTGGTGCTGTAATACCAAGGAAAGGGCAGATAGTGGTGCGGTAATATCAAGTAAAGAGCAGATAGTGGTGCTGTCATGCCAAGGAAAGGGCAGATAGTGGTGCTGTAATACCAAGGAAAGGGCAGATAGTGAGTTGTGTGTTAATGCCTGATTGATTTCCAAACTTTGATAGAAAATAGGAGAATGTACGTGGTTTGCCTGACCTAATTGGTGATGTTGAGGACAGCGGCAGATGACCAGGTAGTGTGACTTGCCGGTGCGGATGTTCTGCAGGGCCAGCAGTGACCAGTCCCTGGGGGCGCGGCACACCCGCATCTCACTCGTGGCCTCGCATGTCTTCACAAGGGTCACCGCTTTGTGTGCGTACTGGAACACAAAACATACAGGACTTCAGTAAAAGCTAAACATGCCTTACAAGATGTCCATTGTTAGTGGAGATTTATGTTGCTATGATTCAACTATCTTCACTTTGATTTTGACAATGATAATATTTTTTTACACACCTGATGATGACCTACTAAGTTGAAAACGTTAGTGTAATTTGTTTAAAGATTTTAAACTTTTTAAATAAATTTCATAGTGAAAATAAACAGTGTTTTGTTTGAATTCATCCAAAAATTATAAAATTAAACAATATGAATTTTCACAGTGTTAATACACAAACAATACAAAATAAAAAAAATTCAAGTGGGTGTAAGTTTTGTCATGTGGCAATAGGTTGATGTAGTAATTGCTAATTTGATTGATTATTGGAATGATTTATCATTTGAGAGGATGTTCATGACATTTTTTGAATGAACATGATAAGTCCTGCTTTTATTGCCTTTACTGTAAAATGCCTGACGTGAACTAAGAATCATCAAAATGTATTTAATCTGAATTGAATACATTTTGATGAATATAAAGGTTTGGAGAATCTCTTAAAATTTTACTTTGATTGTGGCTTGTTTTATCACATTTATTATATTGGTTATACTGGTTCTTGATCCTCTTGAGTGAAGTCCATGTGAGACTTTTATGGTTTCCCTTGCCCCAGAGACAAGTTGGTGTCCAGTGTTACCTTCTTCCCCTGCTGCGCTGCCAGCTGCGTGGTGTGCAGATCGTCAGTGTTGAGCGAGGCCGAGCAGGGGTCTCGGTGCCTGGCGGGGCACGCGCACAGGGGCTGCGTGTAGTTGAGCCGCACGTACACGGCGTTGCACACCTGCTGGATGGCGCACTCGGGCAGCAGGTAGATGTGCTGGTTGTGCGGGTAGTAATGGTACTTGGTGGGCTTAGCAAGCACAGATGCGGGGCCCGCCAGGGCTGCAGACTGGAACAAATAACACATCCCCATCAATACGTGCAAGTACGTCTAAGAGAAGGGTTCTAATGATATATAATAATATTCATTTATTTGTTGAGCGCTGTTTTTGTGTGCATCACATCTCAAGAGCGCTCTGCGAGCTTGGTCGTCGCTGTAGAAATCACCAATTCTTAGGCAAGACCCAGTTGCTGTAAGGCTGGACCTTTAGTGACCGATCTTTGGTAAAGGTATATGAATTTTTCACCCTGCGAAGAGCATATTTGAAAATCTAAATGGTATATTTTTTTGTACTCCGCCACGATTCGAACCCACAACCTTCCATTTCCAAAGTGTTAACCACTAGACTACGGACAGGTCACAAGTTTGTAGGGCCATGGTGATTCACATTTTGCTGGAAAATGTGTTTCCCGTTGTTTCCTATCAGCAACACTCCCACCAGTCCTACTCCTAGCGTCCTCGTGTGAAGCCCGGGCAATGTAGCCAGGGAGTTATAGCAGATAGCCTGTCAGTGAATCAAAACAAGGGTAATACAACACAAAAAACTACGCAGCTAACAGCCCTGCTACAAAGGATCAAGACAACAACTGTGACATCACCAACAACAGCCGCATCACCAACTGCTAGATTCTCTGAAATGTAGGGAGTCTGCTGCACAGGATTCCTTAAAAAATATAAGAGGAGCTGAATGGCGAATATCTGGCGTTATAAAACTGGAACCTTCCAGCTAAGGAAAGGTAACCAGCTAAGGAGGGTGCGTACGGTTAACTACCTCACCTTAAAACATATACACAGCCTCGAAACAGGGTGAAGGAGGCCAAGGCTCACATTGGGCTGTAGAGCCATGGAGGGAAAACGAAGCTAATGCAGCTCTTTCCACAGCGGAGTGATGTTAGAGAATTTGGCGGCTGCAAGCTAAACAGTCTGAAATCTGTTCAGTTGCAATCGATGGGATGTATTTGATGATTGGTGCTGCTGACCTTGAAACCTGGAGTTTTGTGTTAACCTTGGCGGTACTTGTGGAGAACAGGTACATAAGGGTTTATTTGCAACTTATGATATACCCTACTAACTGCGAATATAGCAGGTTTTCATAAGACACATTGGTCCAGTACACATGCAAACATTGCTCATGTAAAATTTTCTCAATGGCGTATACGGTAAACAAGAAGTAAGGCAGCGAGTAGTCAGTAGTCAGTACGCTGCCTTAGTTCTTGTTTATCGTATACGCCATTGAGAAAATTTTACATCAGCAATGTTTGCATGTGTACTGGACCAATGTGTCTTATGCAAACAAGAAATTTATTTAAAAAATATTTAAAAGAACTCTCACATTATCGAGTTTTACGGTTTTTCTTAGCTCAGATTGTGTAGAATTTGATTCATAAGACAACTGCATGAAAAAGTCATATTTGACAAGATTGGCGTATACGATAAAAAAGAACTGGGGGAGCGAGTTGTCAGCAGCCACCTGAGTGAGCATTAGCCGCACTATTACATATTATATAGTGAAACCTCTCTGAACGAGCACCTCTCATAACGAGTAATTCGCATAACGAGCAACAAAAAATGTGAAAAAATTCTCCTCTAATGAGCGAAATTTCGCATAATGAATTTATGAGAGCTTATGAAGTTAGATCGAATTTCCCAGCAGGAAGTGAAAGATTGACGAAGAAAGTATATGTTGCAAGAATATAAGGATGTCGTGGTAGAGGAAGACCGAGAAAGGTATGGATGGACCAAATTTCCGAAATAGCGAATGAATAGGATGTCCAGAGTCATAATAAAATGAGAGCTCGTATGAAAAAGGTTATGACTCTGGATGAAATGAAAGAAGTATGTAAAAACCGAAAAAAAATGGCGGCTGATCTGTAATGTAGGCGGCTAAGGCCAAGAATCTATTCTCATTATTTTAGATGCTTTGTAGATTTTTAGTGTTTGTTTGTTTGTATAACTGGATGTAATTAATTGCTTTTATTCCTTGACTTATAGGTTGGTATGAGGCTGACCACCCATACTATAAAAAATGGTTCACTTTGCCAATGCCACCCCTGTTTCAGGGAAGGTCGGCAAGAGTTGCAGGGCTTATGTTCATTTGAGATTGGGTTTTTATATTGTAGGTCCACATGCGGCATGTGTGAGCGCGAAATTATGCATGTCTGCTTGTGGGAATGCATTTTTTTTTTCAAGAAAGCCTATGCGGGAGACTCCCTAGATTCGAGAGCCTCTAAGGGTCTATGACACTTGTTATAGTGCCGCAGAGGTGTTGGTGATGTGGCAGTTGTCCATGTCTGGTTGCAGGGTCGTTAGCTGCGCAGTGCTGTGGTGTGTGTGGCATTGCTTTGTTTTGAGACACTGAGAGGAAATGGCGATTGATATTGGATTTGAAAACGGCAAGGTTAAATTGGGATGGAAACACAGATACTGGTAACTCATTCCATAAGCGGGCAGTTTGGCAGAGGAATGAGTCGTGAAAACACCAAGTTCTCATAGTTTTGATATCGACTGCAAATGGTTGAATGTGAGCCGTTCTATGATGATGATAATGATGACTTGGTATAGCGCCGTTTCGTGAAAATTGTCACTCCAAGGGCGCTTTTTGTGTTATCGCGGCGAAGTAGTGTGTCTTGAGGGTTTTTTTAAGGTTTTCTCGAGTCTTTCTACGAGTTGCCCTTGTTGTGACGAGAGGAGGGGGTATAAGTGAGGATATTTCATCAGAACAGACGCCATTGTAGTACCTATAGAAGAGACTGATCATTCCAACTTTCCTTCTGTGCTCAAGAGGGTGTAGGTTGGCTGTGAGAATGGGATCATCAATCAGCTTCACCGCTCTTCTTTGCACAGAATCAAGTTGGTCACACAGCCTCTTTGATATTTGAAGTTAAAAAATGGTTCCATTTCTGACAATGCGCATGCGCACATTCTCATTTCAACACGGTTACCCGTTGCGTAATGACCATTACGCAACGGGCTGTAGAAATGTATGGCATTGTGATTGCGTTAGCCGTTTTGTATTTAGTAAATTATCAAATGGGAGTAGAAAAAAATAGTTTCGCTTAACGAGTGTTTCACATAACGAGCAAGACTCTGGAACAAATTATGCTCGTTATGGGAGGTTCCACTGTAGTGTAGGAAGTGCTTAATGTGGTGCTCCATATTACTGTTATGTACTTCCTCAACCTCCAGCAATCTGGGCAGCCTACATTCCCCGTCATTAAGGCTGCTCTTGCTTTCTCCTCTCACATTCCTCTCACCGCAGAAGCCAAGGGCTTTCTTTATTAGCTTTTCCTTTTATTCTTGTTTTAGTGGCAATTCTAGTGTTTCTGACTGCGATCCAGTTGTGTACCGGAGCACCAACTGCGATGCAACGGAATCAAACTCCTATGATCAGGGCTTAAAAATAACAAAAAAACACAACTACGTTGCACATATATTGTAACCGCGTGGTCGCATATGACGTGTGGAACCTATTTATTTTCGAAGGTAATGGGGCTAGCCTTACGCTAACCACTTCAATTGAAGTCGCGGTTTCCCAGCTCCCACTACTTTCTTGTGAAGGCTGAGTAAGCCTTGCCGGTATTCTAATAATGCGTGTTTGAAATAAACAGCGAATCGGGAAATTATTTTTGACATCCTTAGGATGAATGGAACCCCAACCTTTGGGCATGAAACGCATGCTTTGATATTGGGCTTGAAATAACCACCGAAACGGGAAATTATTCCTGACACCCTTAGTGAGGATCGAACTCTAGATCTCTGGTATTAGAAAGAGCAGATTTATTTATACGGGTGAGGAGTGTACCCATACCGTATACGCCGCCGCACGCTGCTCTCCCATTGAGCATTGAGTGTTGTAATTGAATGCAGTGAATGTAAGTAGTGTGCCCTGGGAGTAACAGTGAGGGGCGAGTGCGGGGACAAAGGGCGCAACAGAACATCTTCTATCTGTCGTGGTACGCCGCGAGGGCCCAGCCAGGTCACTCCCCCACTAAATAAACTACTGCTACTAACCTGCAGTACCTACGCGCGACTGTACATGCATACATACAACAGTCTGGCACTAGTATGTTCCATGGTAGTATTAGTGCATACGTGATCCTTATCACGCTAATGGAACGCTCTGGTATAAGAATCATCCATGTTCGAGAACATTTAGTTGCGCAAGCCCATCCTCATACCCGTTCCGTTTGTATACTTCCATCCGGGGAAGCGTATCACAGAAGGCTCATGCAAAGCTATAACTTTATTTAGCGGCGGAAGGCCTTCCCGATGGTGGTGACCCGACCCAGCAGTGATTGTAGATCTACCTGTTCGTCCACAAGAGAAAAAAAAGGCAAAGTCCGAAGTTACTGACTCTATGCAACTGCATCGGGATGCGCTCCTTTTCAGTCGAGAACCGTCCGTATGTCCGTATGAACGAGTATAAATGTAAGCCGAAATCGTGTGCAGGCGAGAGTGTCGATTAAACATTGAGCCGTAAAGTTCGAAAGCCAGAGCTAGCAATCGATTGTTTTAAATTGTGAACCAAATTGTGTAAAATAAATTATGTTAAAATAAATAATTGTAGTTTAATTAAAAGAGAACCCAGTAAAACGTAACACTACACTAACCACTAAAGCGAGTAGTCTAGTGGTAAACGCTTAGGACTTGTAATCGAAAGATACTGGGCTTTTTTAAAATTTAATATGCTTTTCGCTGCATTGAAAAATTCATTTGACTCACCAATGATCGGTCACCAAGTTCCATGTGGCGCTCTATAGCGACGACGACGATGATTACGAGCATGAAGAAGAGCATGCATGAGCATAGTGATGGATGTCGAGGAGATGACAGAAGTGAGGAAGAAGCAAAGTGGAGACACATCTGCGGAGGTACAGGCCACCCCTTGTGGCATGGCGGCAGGATACAAATACAACCAATTAAATCAGACTAAGGTTTATGGTTGATATATGTTTACATTGAAACTGAGACTACTCCTCATCAAAACATACGGAATGCATACGGCTGCGAGACATGGTGCCTATCCAAAAAAGATAAACGAAGACTAGAGGCTTTCGAGATGTGATCATATAGAAGGCTTCTAGGAATTTCCTGGAGAGACCACACCGTAAATGAGGAGGTTCTCCAAAGAATCGAAGGAGGAAGGCACCTGCTCAAGACTTTGTCCGAAAGGCGTGCAAGATGGATCGGCCATGTAATACGACAAGAAGGTCTCTTGCATGCCATAATGAAGGTAATGACCGAGGGGACCAACTCTAGGGGACGCCCACGCCAGGAGTACCTGGAGGACCTGTTGGTGGACGTGCGCTGCTCAACATATGCAGACCTAAAAAGAGCCGCACAAGACAGGGAAGATGGAGAAGAAAAGTGAAAGATATTGCTGCAAACCAATCCTACGATTGAAACTGGAGAAGAAAGAGGTTTACAAAGGTGTGCGTCGCTCTTAATATGATTCAGTACGACTTGCAGATCGGGCGTTGACATTTTAGGAGCGGGCATACTTATTCACTTATCCAGTACGTAGATCGTCTCTATAGTCCCTCCTCCATGGACCATGGACCATGGTATTCCTTGATAATAAATGTACTCGTGCTTTATCTGGTATCGGCATGACTTGCTAAGTTCCAGTCCACAATGCCTCCCCAAGAATCCACTATAGCTAACGGTCTGTGAATACGGCACGTACACTGTGCACTGCATACTGTATAGCGCTAACAGCTCCACTAATAGAGACACACCCCGCACCCGTAACCTGAACTTGCAATTATAAGCACAATGTGGACCTCTTCCCATGACGGACAACTTACACGAAAACTGATTGCAATGTCGGAGATAATTGATATCAAGAGATTGGGAAAGAAGAAGAAAACCCCGTGAAACGTGTCTGACCTCATTTACTTGTCAAATCCATTAAAAAATGTTCACAAATAATACTCGTAAATTATCCATTAAAAGTTACCCTACGAGTTCGGTTGGTAGCTCAATTTGTAGAGTGCTTGCGTTCAACGTCAGTGGGCAAGGGTTAGATACCTCCAAGAGTGTCAGATATGATTTTCCGTTTCATGATAGACCAATACCAATATAAGTGAGCCTTTTTCCTAGCAATCAGTAATCCAATTAGTGAAATGGTGAAGCTTTGGGATAATCAGAGTGAATATGAAAAATATGGATATGAATGAACTGATGGAAGTATTTCAGGATAAGAATAAGTAGAGGAGACTCTGCAGAGGTTCTGCTCACCCCTAGTGGAATGGCGTTAGCCCACACAACTTTTTTGTCCATATGAAATGTGCGAATCCCATATTGATCAATGTTCATAAGTCAATCAATGAAAAAGAGCTGTCGTGTTTTATTCATCTCGCGCTTCAACTGGACGAGCTTTGTTTCAACTTTTCCTTTCAGTCACACACACTGACATCACATCGCAATCAAATAGTATTGATTCGCAAAAACTCGTCTGGGCAGTGAAGTCTCAACTGTGATGATGATGATGCGTTAGCTACATGCATGCACGTGTGTACCATACAGAGTATAGACACATAGACAACACTCGTGAAACTGAGAGTAATTTCATCTTACGTGTGATTGAAATATTTTTGTTTGCGCGTGTGTTCTTATTTTATCTATGGTATCTGAAAAAGCTCAATGGAGTCGGCACAAAATTATAACGTCATCCGTTATGGGCTGCTGGGAAAATTGATAACTCACATACTTGTTCGTAGCCTAGTAATTAGCTTCTGGCACTCGTAATATGAAGATAGTGGTACATTTCTGGGTTAACAATTCATTTGCCTTTACCAAAAGGTCCATCCGGTCTTGCAAAAATTACGTCTTGCTTGAGAATTTCTTGTTACTGATCCTGGAACGTCTGGTGGCAGCCAAGTGTATGAGGATTTGCCTGTGTGGTTAATCAGGATTTCTGATGCAGTTTTGCTGCTGATCCCAGTGTCCAGTCTATTTACCTGTGTTCTTTGGAACCACTAGTTGGTGGACAGAATTACTGTTGTATAAAATTACAATCATCCTTGTTTGGGCGCACCATCATCCATGTCCTTCTAGGTTGATTTGAGACTTTCTCACGGTGGTGGACTACAATTATAGAGCTACACCATCATCACCATCATCTGCAGGCAGTTTGTGTAATGACGGAGCGGGCCCTGAACCCCGTACCCTCTGATTACCGCAGCGCCTGGGGCTCACGACACAAAGACGGAAGCAATGTAATCAGGCGCATAATGCGCACCAGTGGCTTATAAGTGTCTGAGCGTTAAACTCATACCGAGAATATATATCACCCTGTGTCCAATTCAATTCGCGGATATATATATTAACGCATGATTATCTGGACCATCCAGAAATACGAAAGAAACCGCCTAGGCCCTAGAAGCATTCGAGATGCGGATCTCGAAAAAGAAGACCTTATGGGTCGAATGGAAATCTAAAATAAAGGTGTTGCAAGACGTAGAAGAAAGAAGAGAGCTTAAAGTCACATCTTGAAGAGATAAACTTAACTAATAGGGCACTCGATTTAACATAGTAGCTTTCTTAGCAACATCTTGGAAGGAAAACCTTGGGAAGATGAACGAGAGGTCGCCAAAGTACTTCATACTTCCAGGATTTGAAGGGACCGATCCGCTTATCCTCCTATTCGCAACTAAAGGGAAATTAAATCAAACGCTTCAGAGCAATCGAACCCAAGCCCCCAGCGTTGAATGCATTCTACCAACTGAGCTCTACACTGGTCTTTACAATCGTTATTTTTTATTGGGATGTTTGCAATCATGTGTTCTGAATTGACATATAACATATAACGTACACTGACATTATAATTGGCTGAGAGCTTCAGAATCATTATTGCAATTTAAATCTCAACACATTCATTACCGAAATAAATAACGGGGATTCAGATTCGGAGAATTCAAAGTCAAAAAACAGAGTCCACAGAAGGGAACATCTCATTACGGCGCACATGTGAAATGGCGGTTGATCTGTAATGTTGGCGGCTAGGGTTTATTAAAGTGAAATTGGTTTTATGATTTAGTTTTTTTTAATGTCCATGTTTATATTATTGTTTATTGATTTAAAAAATGTAATTTGTGATGTATGTTCCTTGACTTATAGGTTGGTATGCGGCTGACCACCCATACTGTAAAAAATGGTTCACTTTGCCAATGTCACTCCTGTTTCAGGGAAGGACGGCAAGAGTTGCAGGGCTTATGTTTATTTGAGATTGGGTTTTTATATTGTAGGTCCACATGCGGCATGTGTTAGCGCGAAATTATACATGTCTGCTTGTGGGAATGCATTTAATAAAAATCTTAAATGATATATATCTTTGCAGCTTAGATTAGATTAGATTAGATGTCTGCTTGTGGGCATGCATTGATGTAATACATCTTTGGATTGCAGATGGGTATAGAGGGCTGTTGATGTGTGATTCACACAAAAACAGCGCTCACCAAATAAATCATCCTATTATTATTATTATTATTATTATGCACAATAAGAAACACTTTGTGTCTTGAACAAATAAATCCCCTTATTTTTTCCTATCCTTGTCATTTTTTATGTGAAGTAGTATTGAAAGGTTGGTCATGTCATCTTTATTTTATTTGGTTCTGTGTGCCAATGCTACACTTTGAAGTCTTTCGAATCC
Organism: Agapetus fuscipes; assembly: GCA_951799405.1. Classification (NCBI taxonomy): domain Eukaryota; kingdom Metazoa; phylum Arthropoda; class Insecta; order Trichoptera; family Glossosomatidae; genus Agapetus; species Agapetus fuscipes. The sequence goes on from OX637337.1 coordinate 14,414,708, forward strand.
GGTAAATATGTCACGCTCTCCGTGCAACCCACACGAGCTTATAATACACCAGTATTTACCCGAGAATCAGCGATGTTATGGTTTATATTAAGTAACGGTGTTGCGAGCTGCTTCATTTCCATACTAAACCTCGCTGCCACCTCGTTCACGGTGTTTACTGAGCGCACGCAATTACTTACTGCAGTGGTGTTCCTGAATAGTGACTCATGTGTGCACTACTTAACAGCAGTGCACTACAGATTTCCCTCCTAGACTTGTAAGGGCAGTTCCCGTATTCGTTCTAGCAGTCAGCCTTAAAAATGTGGAAACAATGTTTCTCTGTTTGAAAATGACCGGTAACAAACGCGGACTCGTCCTAAAGAAAGTGTGCTTTGATCATGTATAAATTTTTTAATCTGTCATTGATAGATTATACTTTTAGAAAAATGACAAAAAGTTTCAAATTACTTGAACAAGCCATCATGGGTCGAAAGGAAGTGTTACGAAAATGTGTTGAAGGAATTAGAAAAGAGCTCATACCTACTCGTAAGTCACATTTTGACGAGAAAAACTAATAGGACACTCGATAAGACACAAAGGCTTTCTTAGCAACAACAATGAAGGCAAATGTTAGGAAGATGAACGAGAGGTCGTCCAAGAACTTCATACTTCCATAATTTGAAGCGGTTCGTGGATGTCTCCTCTTATTTGATGGCTAGCACAACAAGGCACTGCCTTTAGAGAAGATGATGACGCGTTGTGTTGCGCGCTGGTTTTGATGTTCTATTGGCATGTATCAGTAGCCTGGTCCCGTTGCGCGGTTCTCAGCTGCAGCATCGAGTACATCACGGCCCACTTCCAATACTCTTCCTCTCCCCACTTGCAGAATTTGCATGTCGCTCATTACCGCCCACGGTGGTCACCACTCACCACTCACCAATACCGGTTAGTCAATTGTAACTAGTCCATGTCATACTGACATTGGCGCCTGTCTAAATCAATCGCGGGAATCCACCGTAAAACTAGTACCTAGTGTAAATCATATTACGAGTATATCAGATAATACGATGATGTTGTAAACTTTTTGTAGAAACTAACTCTTGATCGTAAAAATATGTAAGTATGAATTAGTATCACAAGCTCAATCATATTCGCAAGCGCCTTTGCAATGACTCTAAGTAAATTAATCTATAATCTAAGTTGCGAAGATATATTAATGTCTCAATTGCCAAATATTGTCATCACTAAACCTCCTTACTTTCCGCTTAGATATGCTGGGTCGCCATTGGACTATATTTTTCGGCCACTGCAGGTACGGCCTTGGGCCACCTGTCTAGGTGCTAGCTTGCGAGTTGCGGCGTGACTTTCTGAAGCTTCCAGCTTTCGCGGCCAGTGGTCAACACTGGAGGATTGATTTCCGGGATCTGCTCCGCGGTCCGTCGGAGCGGGGGATCCGGACTTGCCGGTGTCTTAAAGAGGCTTTTTCTGCGATGTGATGTTTGTGTAACTGATTTGAGAAGAATCCCATTGAAGACATCGGTAAAGTGTACAAAAGTTACAGCTCTAATGGATTTGGCAACATATCCGTAAAGCAACTCTCAAGTTTTGACTATCGTATCTGTTTGTTTATTGCTAGTTTGTAATAATTAGGTCTTCACACTCACATATATGTCCCTCCACTGTAGCATTACTTCTTTGTTATAATGAAGTCTACAATGTTAGCACTGACAAACACTTTATTGAAATGTTGTAGTTGTACATATTATAGGTACTGTTATGTCCACACACACACACACGTGCACATGCATGCCTCGTCTAGGAACTGTGCGCGATAAAAAAACTTCACTTTCATTGTCATGGTCGCTTACGCACATACACACACACACTTAAATATGTACAGTAATGCCTCAACATACGGACGCATTAAAGCTTTGTTCGCATGCTAAAGCCAGACACTCAATTAAGACTGAATGACGGGTTGTAGGTTTAGACAAAATATGCTTGAGGAAATGAAAACATTTCGTAGATTTTTGTAATTTTTAAGTAGGTATATTTTAATGGTTGATTAAAATTGTCGGTGTTATGGCCGCGGGGATCAAGTCTATTTGGAACCGGATAACGCTGGTTCGAATCCTGCGACGATAACTTCGACCCTGGTTTAACAGATGTCGTTGCATGCACACAAGCTTCTGCTTTCGCATGAAGACAACTGGCCAGGCAAAATAGTGTGGTGGATTGCATTCCTTTCCACAAATCTATTTAAAAAAAAAAAAAAAAAAAAAACAAAGAAAAAAAAGCAGGCACCACAGTGGTCAAACTGAGGAAAAGAAGAAACATATTTGAGTAAGTTATAAATATTTACGTATTTGTAGCTCACTAATTATTCTTTTATGCAGCTTACGCGACGCCCTCTTCTTCGTCGTACGTTTTGGTCCAGTCTTTCGTTTATCGTGCGTGTTATTTACTGCGTTTGTTTTTCATTTTCAAAATCCAACTCGAATTATTTAATCCAGTTTTTAACACGTGAAAATATTTTTCACGGATGTAGACCGTATTTGCCTTGACATATAGAACCCAACTACATACTTGACATACTATGGTTGAGTATACAGATGTCTAGTAGGTGCTTTATTTGAGTTCCCCACCGACTGTCTGCGCTCTCATTGCTTCATCAGCTCCTACTTAGCATCACATGAACATCACAATTAAACATCACCCATTGTTAGTCTTGTGCCTATTTTGATATGTTGATATTAAATTAGTCTATGGCTTTATACGTTTAACCTTTTCATTGCCGATGATAAAAAAAGTGAGAAATTAAGAGCCACCTTTTCCAGATCAATTAATGATGATATGGGCAGTGACAATTATTTTATGTCTCGAAAACGCGCCTTATGAAGTCCTTTCATCATTCATGAATTATGATTTTAAACGCCTTTACGGAGCTTACACTGCTATCAGTCAAAACATAATTATCAAATTTTCTAGGTTAATTTAAAAGTGAATGTAATTTACCTCGCATTGTTGTCTACCTTTGCCTTTATACGTTGCTTTTTCATTAAAAGTGTTCTTACTCGCATTTCACATAAAAAGCATTTGATCTTCTTTCACTTAAAACATTTTATCAATCTAGCGATGTTTGTAGCAATTGAGTGAAAATGAACTCGGAAAAAATTACATAGACAACATCATTGTGACATCGCACGGCCGTTTTGCAAGGGTAAATCCCAAAAAAATGTTTCGCTATTGGTTTTAAAGAACCCCAGTCACCTAAATGTGTAACACTTCTCCGTTAATTTGTGTCAAGTGTAATATTGTACATCTAATCTAATCTAATCTAAGTTGTAAAGATATGTTACATGGGAGATTCACATTACATGCATTTTCACAACCAGACACGTACAAGTTCGCTCTTGCACATGCCGCATGTGAACCTACAACATAAAAACCAAATCTCAAATGGACATACACCCTGCAACTCTTGCCGTCCTTCCCTGAGACAGGGGTGGCATTGGCAAAGTGAACCATTTTTACAGCATGGGTGATCAGCCGCATACCAACCTATGAGTCAAGGAACATACACGACAAATTACATTTTTTTAATGAATAAATAATAACACATATAAAGAGGAAAAATTTAATCGATCTACATAATGTTACGAAATTAGGGTTCAATTGTCTTCAAATTAAAAATACACAGGTCTTCTTTAATAGTTATTTATTTTACACTGTTACAAAATTTATTTTCACACTACTTTCTCGATTATTCCATTGGTTTCGGTTCACTGATCAGATGGCTTCGATGTGTTTGTTACTCGCTATGATACTGGCCCGCTCTGCAGGCCATTCGCACCTTTATACTCTTCAGAGCAGTATGATCCAGAACTAAAGTCGCCAGACGGTTCCAGAGTAATTATTACTTCTCGATGTTTCACGTACTACCTAGACACAACCAAAATCCTACCTACCAATGCAATACAGTATTCCTATAATTATAACAAATACCTACTTAGCCTAGAGAATTCTACACTTATACATAATTATCGATCTTACCTACCAATACTTTTGAGGATTCTTATAACTATAACTATCCATACTTATTTCAATATTTATATTTACATAACACTATAACTACCCATACTTATTTCAATATTTATATTTACATAACACTACCCCCCACCTAGACTGTTTCGTCCCGGAACAGTCTTGAATCTGTGTAGGTAGGGGCATGCTGATCCACGTCGACACCCTGTGGTCAGGAAGAAGTGGCAGTCCACGGATTTCTCCCCACTGGCTCTCGGCTGCGCTTGCTCGCAGCACACCATGACGCTGATGCCGACTCCCGAGAACACTGCTTCAATCATACTCCGGATTATCCGCCAGTCTCGATTAGCGCGGCCGCCACCCATCTTCGGTATTGCCAGACGCGCCTGCTGATCCTCCAACATGTAGTCACGCAGCTCAACAAGGCCGTCCCACAATGCCTTGTAGTCCTCTTCCAGGTTGCTGGAATCCGGGACAACCAGGCAGTATGCTTGTTGACGCCCCTTCGGTAGTCTCAGAGCTCTTCCTTGCGGGCTGCTCGAGGGTTGCGGTTCTCCGAATTTGTATCGGAAGACCCGTGCAATTCCTCTAGACATATCTAGATCTTCCGGTACACTGCATGCCAGTGTGTGGTCCCCAGTGACCTCAAATAAGTCCTTGTGGACTTCTGTGGTCACCCCATGGCGAATCTTCTGTCCCTCTTGCACCTTGCTCCAGAACGTCTCAAACAGGGGCGCTTCTTTGGATGCGACGCATTTTTGTACTCTCTGGGCGGGCTGGTCATTGTTTGACCACTTTGCTCTTTGAGTTGGCCGGTGGTTATCCTTCATTCGAGCTCCCGCCTCCTTGGTGTTGCTGATCTTGGACTCCAGGTTGGCGATGGTGTCCTTCGTCCTGGGCCCCTGCCCAGCTTCCAGCTGCTGGAGCTTAGTCTTAAGCCCCTTGTTCTGTCTCTCCAGGCTCAGCACAGTCTCGTGCAACTCGTCCCTCTCGGCCTCCGCTGTTCGTCGGACCCTTTCACTGCTGGCCAAGTTCTTCGTCAGCTGCCTGTTCTCCGTCTCCATGACTTTGACCTTTCTCTCGGCATCCTGGAGCTGTTTCCTCAGCCGTTTGTTCATCTCCATGGTGGTCTCTACATCCTTGCGGTCGTCTTCCAATTTCTCCGGTCCTTGAGACTTTGGGCACCTCGCGCTCAGGTGTCCTTGCTGGCCACACGTCCAGCAGTGCGCCTTCTGTCTCGTTGGCTCAAGTTGCTGCAGCACTTTTTCTATTATTTCCTCGGTTGTAGGTAGTTTGACCTCCTCTGCCTTGATTGCACAAACCCTGGCGTGGCCCCTGATGGACTGTTTGACAGCCTCAAATTCGAGAGCTCGGCTTAGCGCCTCGTTCAACGTCTTGGGATGGGCCAGTTTTACGGCTTGTTGCGTCTCCCATTCCCGCAATCCATTTAGGAACTTGTCCACTGCCAAGCTCTCACAGATGTCGTCGGAGGCTGTCGGGTAAGCGTCTCGTACCAGGCGGGCGATGTCCATTTCAAACTCCTGGAGGCTCTCGTTGGGCTTCTGCACCCTTGTGTTCAGCTGCGACTTGTACAGCTGCTCCAGGCACTTGTGGCCATAGCGCATATCCAAGCGCTGCTTCAGCTGCCCAAAGTCACCACGGTTGTCCAGGGGTATGGCCTGCAGAACCCTGAGAGCGTCTCCTCGGAGCGACAGGCTGAGAACCGAAGCCTTCTTCTGCTGGCTCCAGGCTCCCATCATGGCAGCCGTCTCAAAGAGGGTCAAGTATTCCTCCCACGACGTCTTCCCGTCGAAGGTTGGGAGGTTGTGCTTGGCTAGGGAAGGGTCATCATCCCCTCTTGTGATCCTGGTTGGAGTTGAGCATCCCTGGTCGGTCTCGTCGTGAAGGCCGCCTTTGGGGGAGATTCTGGTGGACTCCATCTGGCACTTGTCAGCCAGCTCGGCACGCAGACGGTCTTCCAGGTTTGACATCCGAGTCTCCATTTCCCCCTTCAGGGCCGAGAGGTTGGTTGTCATCTTCTCCTCTATTTCTCCTTTCAGGGTTGTGAGACTATCCGCTATCTCCGCCTTCAGGGTCCTGGCGTTGTCAGCCATCTCCGCCTTCAGGTCTTCCCTCAGGGTCTTGGAATTGTCAGCCATTTTCTCCTCCAGGGTCCTGGCGTTGTCAGCCATCTTCTCCTCCAGCCCGGTCAGGTCCTCCTTCACGGTCTTGGCGTTGTCAGCCATCTTCTCCTCCAGGGTCTTGGCGTTGTCAGCCATCTCAGTCTTCAGTCCTGTCAGGTTACTGTTGATGCTGATATTTAGCTCGTCCAAGGCGCGGTCCCCTCCAGACGCCATGACAAAATATGCCGGGTCTTCGCCTGACTGTTCCAAGGCCTCTATGAGGCGTGCTTGTAAGGCTGCCTTTCCTCCTGAGGTCTCCAGGTCCCTCTCCAGAAGCTCATTTTTAAGCTCAGTGACTTTGAGGTCCTTGACGTTCACTTTAGTTGCCATTTTTTTTTTTTTCAAAATTTACGTCAAAACAAAAATATTTTCAAATTTATTTAATACAAGTTTTGAGTTTTATATATATAGCTGTTTTGAATACGTACTTTAGCAAAAATAATAATTTATCTGATTACACTGTGAGTAGGTACTGTCTTTTAATATTTATTTTTAATTCACCAATATTTTTTTACATAATAATGTCTGATAGTACATAATTATTTATTTCGTCTCAAGTCTTTCAAACACACAGGTAGGTACTTAATGTACATTCACACACTTGTAAACGAAGGGCAGTTATTCAAAAACTTTTTCTCGATGAATCTGGAACGTTCTTTTGTAATATTTTTCAAGATTTTTATTTATTTATTTTATTTTTTTAATCACACACAATAATAAAAAAAAACTATGGTCCAATTTGATGACTTTCTCAATGCGGCAAAATAGTCATTATGTTATGTCCAGAATTATGTTCCATATGATGTTCCAGAATTTTTTTTTTGAACTTGCTTTTTGCGTCTTTTCTTTTAATAAAAATTTATTTAAACACTTGTTTTCACAAAAGTCAGTTCACACAAAGTTCAATTTGACTAAAGTTCATTTTAACACTATTTAATTTATTTTATTTATTTTTAGGAAGAAGATCTTAATTTTTCTTGACAATTCCGCACCTGACGCCAATTGTTACGAAATTAGGGTTCAATTGTCTTCAAATTAAAAATACACAGGTCTTCTTCAATAGTTATTTATTTTACACTGTTACAAAATTTATTTTCACACTACTTTCTCGATTATTCCATTGGTTTCGGTTCACTGATCAGATGGCTTCGATGTGTTTGTTACTCGCTATGATACTGGCCCGCTCTGCAGGCCATTCGCACCTTTATACTCTTCAGAGCAGTATGATCCAGAACTAAAGTCGCCAGACGGTTCCAGAGTAATTATTACTTCTCGATGTTTCACGTACTACCTAGACACAACCAAAATCCTACCTACCAATGCAATACAGTATTCCTATAATTATAACAAATACCTACTTAGCCTAGAGAATTCTACACTTATACATAATTATCGATCTTACCTACCAATACTTTTGAGGATTCTTATAACTATAACTATCCATACTTATTTCAATATTTATATTTACATAACACTATAACTACCCATACTTATTTCAATATTTATATTTACATAACAATAACTATATACCTGTCAGTAGGTAAAAAGCTTTATAAAATACTAGACAAAAGTGTGATGTTGAAATGATTTCTGCCGAGATATCTTGTTTGTGGGCCAAAAGGGAATATCTTATTTGACTGTGTATCCCGTCCATGGCAGTGATGGGGTTACTCTAGTTGTATATTTATTAGATACACGGTAGATAACGGTTTATTGTGTAAAGCATTGACTCCGCCTACAATAATAACGTATGTAAGTTTACGTTTGCAGTCATGTAAACCATTACCAGCCATTCTACAGGCGCAATCAGATATTCATGAAGGCGAAGCATGCTACAACATTCCATTACGTCGATCAAAGAAGAAGAAGAAGATGGCGAATGCCAGATTATTACGAAAGTTATACACCAATCATGGAACGTATAGGTATACAATAAAAAAGAGCGTTTAAAAAAGAGACAATAACAACGATCTCAGTTTGACAGTTGTCGTTGACATTTGCCTGGAAACTAATTATATCAAGACCTCGCTTACTAAAGAGTACCTACGTCTTATTACGTAGTCTTTTTCAAACTACTCTGATGCTCCGTCTATTTCTTTTATTTTGGATTTCAAAATGTAATAGTATTCTTGACATTCATTTTTATGTGTCTTTTAAATTTGATTTTGATGTAGTTTTAAATTACATATTATGTTGAGAACGACTTGTAGTAAATAATAAATACAAAACGATTGCTTTACATGACATCCTAGCTTTTTAATGTAACCAAATGAATGGTGTTTTATGACATTAATTTACTTAAAGAATCATTATTTCTGACCTAGTGTCTTTGGTCTTAGAGCTTTGGGTATGCTAAGCGAATACTGTAACTATTAGGCCATCGACTAGATTAAAAATACATTTAGAAAGAAAACAATACAAGTGGAAAGATTTGCTTGCTGGAAATGATCAGCGGAATGTATGGTTGCCAAATTACGGCAAAAAATACTAATCTCCGGCGAAGCTGCGACGGCCTTGATGTAGCATTGGCGTGGTAATGATGATGATGATGAGTGGCAGTTATAGTGAGCGCTGTGACAGTGACCGCATTCTTGAGAGCTGTCTTTTTGCTTTACATTTTATGTTTTATTGTTGAACTTGATGACAAGAATCAACACTTGCCTACGAGGGCCATCCAGAAAATAAGGTTACAACAGTTACTTGCATAGCAAAAATGATTGTACACCTACAATTGACCGTTCTGTAGTCTAGTGGTTAATGCTGCAGACTAAACGGAAGGTTTTGAGTTTGATTCTGGGTGGAGCACAAAAAAACATTAAATTTTAGGAATTTGCTCTTCGCTAGGTTGACAAATTCATCTGCCTTTACCGGACACCAAACGTCCATCCAGCCTTACAGAAAATGGGTTTCGCTCGAGAATAGGAGCTTTCTATAGCGACGGCCTAGCCTGCAGAGGGCTTTTGTGTTGTGATTCATTGAAAGACAGCGACGCCAAATAAATTATCCTAATATTTAATTTAAGTTAACTGGATTCTTCATGGATATTGGTGTGATTGTGCCATAAGCAAACCCTCCGACTCATGAACATTAGTAATGAGCTGCTCAACCACAGGAGCAAGAATTCCGTATACAACGCACTAAGTAAAAATACATTTTACGAATGAATAACCAATAATGGTTTGACAAAAGCACAAAATCTGGTTTGGGAAAGTAATCTGGTTTTGCCAAATCAATGTCCTGCGGAATTTGCTCAAACTGGCAGTGACAGAAGAACCTGATGACATATTTTTCCGGAATAATGTAGTGTGACTGAACTTTATCGTTGTCAAATACACGGGACCGTGAAAACTCACTATTAGGGACATTTTCACACGTTAGGTTAGGCTCCTTGACTGATAGGTTGGTACGAGGCTGACCACCCGTGCTGTAAAAATCGGTTCACTTTTGCCAATGCCACCCCGGTTCAGGAAACGGCGGCAGGAGTTGCAAGGTTTATGTCCATGTGAGGTTTTCTTTATTTGTATGTACACATGCAGAATGTGTAGGCGCGAACCTACATGTGCCTGTCTGTAGGCATGCATTTCATATGAGCCTTACATGTTAACATATCCTTGCAGCTTAGATTAGATAGGTGTGCCAATTTTGCGATAAAAAATAATCTCCTGTCTTTAAGAGCCCTTATAACGTTGTTATCTAGATGCCCCTCACACTTTTCACTATTATTGTATCGTTCAGGTCGCGCTGCTCAAACGCAAATTGCACATTTTACAATAAAATGAAGCCGTGGATAATGCGCTGGCACACATTCTCCGCTACAGCGCGCACTGGAGTATCTGCAGCCAGCCAGCGAGTCAGGGCAGGGAATAAAATATAATCTGTCAAACAGTCAAAATATCCCTTCAGTGAAATGAAACAAAATCTATTTTTTTTTATCAAGTTCGTGAGCGAAATAATTGGTCAATCAATCCGTCTCTGCAGTCAGTCGGTCATACTTTTTATCAGATCAATCAAAACATTAGTTTATATTTCCGTCATCAGTCGCTTTACCTGTTAGTCAAATCAAATGAACATAACTTCATGAATCAGTCACTAAAATCTGTATTTTTTTGATGCCGATCAGTCATCAGTCAATAGGAAAATAATTTTCATTCAGCCAATCAGTTCACTACGAAAAAAAACATAAAAATGTTTATTCCAATCCTAAAAACCGAGAAATTTACTCAGATTTCACAAGAAATGAAAGCATGTTTTTATTGACGTAAAGAAACCTTTATTTCAAGTGAAGTAGTTGTCGAAAGGCTTACTTCTGTCTTGTGAAAATATATATGTTCCACTCTCTGAATGCGACTTTCGGAAACAACACGGGAAGGATTGTTGTATTAGCGCAACGTGATTGCGCTTTTCGTTGCGTTTTTTTGCGAGGGCTACTCTGGAGAAGTTCTGATACCTCAGTATGTGACTATCTAAGTATCTGACTTTCTCAATATCTGACTTTCTCACTATTTGACTTTCTCAGTATCTGACTATCTAAGTATCTGACATTCTCAATATCTGACTTTCTCACTATTTGACTTTCTCAGTATCTGACTATCTAAGTATCTGACTTTCTCAATATCCGACTTTCTCACTATTTGACTTTCTCAGTATCTGACTATCTAAATGGAACGGCGATTAGAATTAATATTATTTCAGTGAGACTTCCATCAATGACGTTCAGTAATTTCATATTCTCCAAGGCAATAATCGGCCCCGGAACTGTGTCATTGAGCCAGCGCATCAGCCAGTCCATCAACTGTTATTGATCGCAATGATTGGTGACCTGCGACCCGTGACTGCGGGGAGATCATGGCTTGTCCATCATCCAGCTGTGACAACAGTACCAACTTTATGCTGTATTGCTAGGCTGAGAACTCAGCATGACTTTCTAACATAAACTACAGTTATTTAAGAAATGTACTTCGAGTACAAACCTATACCTTCAAAGAAAGAATGAAGTCCGTACATGAATGTTTACAGACAAAGTTGTGACCTCACTTAATCATGTTGCTAGGAAAATGCAAACAAATATATTTTTACTGGTTGCTTGTGACCGGAATCCCATACAAGGGTGACGTTTGCCAAATCCATTCTATTTAAATTCAAATTTACAATTGCAGATAAATATATCGTCACCTTAAAAGTAAATCTAAAGAAGTGCTCATTCACTGACTTGAAAAATCGTGAATATTTGGTTAACTGGGGTAACTTCTCATAGTAAGTGAACTCATGGAAAACTTCTAAACTACAGGATTAGGAAAAAAGCGTATTTATCTAAAAACCGATGTTGGCTTCATATGTCACCTATTTAGTTTTACCTTTACGGTATCGATATGTACCTACTAATATACAAGTATGCATGATGAATAATTATGAAAAAAAATCCATGACTTATAAGTTTGTTTGAGCTTAACCGCCCAAACTGTCAAAATTGATTAATTTCCCTAATGTCACCCCTGTTACAGAGAAAGTCGACAAGGGTTGCAAGGATTATGTCGATTTGAGGTTAAGGTGTTATATTGCAAGTAATTACACCCGTTTTCTCGTGAGCATGCATTAAATATGAATCTTAAATTAATTAATATATCATTGCAACTTAGATTACAGATTAAGGATGGTGGTTGACGTACGGCTGGACCCATAAAAATAATTACGTGCGATCCCTTCGGAGGTATCGCCTTAAGAAGTGGCATTATATGTGCTCCTTAGTTACTTACTTTTTGATAATGTTCGCCGATAGAAGTGGCACAAAAAGAAGCAGAAGAATACGTTGTGGCAGTAGGTAAATAGTTCACTCTCTGCGAGTCCTCCTTTCACTGGGCCGACCCACACTGCACAGACTGGACACTTATTTATTTGTTCAGGTAATGAGTACACATTTACTTGGATGACTAGCCGCTTTAGGTCACACTGTATGCGCGGAGTTCTCACTAATGTAAGGAAGGTCGCCCGCCATTAGGGAGGAGCTGTTTTCTTTATACTCGGTTACTTACGTAAAATATTTAACACGAAAATTGTTCTTCTTTTGTTAATTAGCTGTAAATATATTTATTTATTGAAAAAAATATATATAATAAGTCACAAGTTTTTTTTAACATATTATTATATTTCCCAGGAGCTATAAACGAACTCATATAATATGTTGTCTTGTGCCTTCCCGCTTTTTCCCTAGGTATGGCCAGTACTTCGGCATTTAAGATTAATATTTTACGTACTCGCCCACAAGTAGATTTGAGTAAGTTCACGCTTACACATAAAAAAAAATCGTGAAGAGACAAGCAATTCACCCACCTATTTTTGCCTGTCCAGAAACAGGTATTAACATGATCTATCTATAATCTATAATCTAAGTTGCAAGGATATATTCATTTAAAGCTCTCGGATGTATGCCCACAAACAAACACGTGTAATTCGCGCTTACAAATGCTGATTGTGTACTTACAAATAAAATCCAAACCTCAAATGAACATAATCCCTGCAACTCTTGCCGACATTCCCTGAAACAGGGGTGACATTGGCAATCAATAAATTAATAATCCATTATTTTATATTTTAATGAATTATGACATTTTTTTTTTTTTTTTTTTTTTATTTAAATAATTTATTCAACAAAACAGGAAAATACATTAAAATATATAAAACAATAATAAAAATATATACAATTGGTGTTGTACCTTCCCAATTACAATGTTGACATTAAATATAAGTATTAAAAATAAAAAGAATATAAAAAAGAATATAAATATAAATACTAATGACAGTAAGATATTTTTTCATACAATGTTGACATTAAATAAAAGTATTAAAATAAAAAAAAGAAGAGAATATAAATATAAATACTAATGATAGTAAGATATTTTTTTTTTTCTTTTTCAAACAAAATATAAAATATAAAAACCTATTAAAATAATCATGATAACCGTAATGACACCAAACAATAAGAGATAAAAACAGAATTACATATATCAAATCAGCCTTACATTCACTTGAACATGCCAATATTTTTAATTATAATTTTAATTTTTCCCACTCACTAATACCTACACACTGAAATTCTAGTCAGAAATTCTAGACATCTGTTTAACCAGGGTCGAAGTCATCATAAAAGAGCTCAACGGGAATTGAACCAGTGTTGTTTTGTTTTAAACACGCGAGTCAAAGTTACCGTAGGCACAGTGCCGGTCTATAGAGAGTTGAGCTCATCTTTTCGATAGGTATCCTATTACTGAAGGTTCTGAAAAGTGTAAAATTATTGCCTACCCATGGTTGGTATGCTGTGCACGTTGCTGCTCTGGGGCAGAAGCGATGATGGCCGACAGATTACGTAACTGGGCATGACGTGCGAGGTGCGAGTGTAGTGCCCTCGGCACGCAACTCTAATGCAGATTATCATACTAACGTAACTGATGAAACAATAGCTAGCAAGAACATGCATGTTAACGCTTACACACTGTTAGTTTTCAGTTATGTTTTTTTTAAACATAAGGTGTGGTCAGTCTCATATCAATCTATATCTGCTTAAAACTAAATCAGCTGATGCCAATCTATATTCTAAAATCTAAACGATGCCAATCTAAATATTGTTATTTATTGATTTAAAAAAAATATGTAATTTGTCATGTATGTTCCTTGACTTATAGGTTGTTATGCGGCTGACCACCCATACTGTAAAAAATGGTTCACTTTGCCAATGTCACCCCTGTTTCAGGGAAGGACGGCAAGAGTTGCAAGGCTTATGTTCATTTGAGATTGGGTTTTTATATTGTAGGTCCACATGCGGCATGTGCTAGCGCGAAATTATACATATCTGCTTGTGGGAATGCATATAATATAAATCTTAAATGATATATATCTTTGCAGCTTAGATTAGATTAGATTAGATTAAACAACAAATATATACATATACTATGTAACATATCTTTGCAACTTAGATTAGATTAGATTAGATAAGATTCATATTTAATGTTTGCCCACAAGCAGGCACGTGTACTTAATATTCATACACTTTTGTATGCGTACTAAAAAATAATACTCAAATCTCAAATGAACCTAAACCCTCCATTTCTTGCCGAATTTCCCTGAAGCAGGGGTGACGTTTTTTTTTTTTTTTAATTTTCACAGTTGGGGCTGATAGGTACCATCCTTTTAATTAGTCAAGAAACTCATGCCTTGTCATTCTGTCAAATCCATAAATTTTCTCTATGTATATTCCATTCTTTCATAATTAAAAAAGATCTTACGAAGCTAAGCGTTTCAAGGAACTATTTGCTTTTTCATCGTTTTCTTTTGTGTGGCCATCTTCAATCTTAACGGTGTCAGGGTAACAGTAAAAGTTATGTTTATTTACTTTGAGGATTGTTTATTTTTACTTTTAAGCTAATTCTATACAACTACCGGTCTTTTATATTTTTTCTTCTATAATTTCACTAACAGGTTCAGCGTGAGTCTCACATCTGGCGGCCATGTTTTGATTGAATACAATTTTCTTGTAAATTATTGCAACATGTTTTATTTGTGTTCAATGACATTAGAAATATTTCACCTCTATTTTTTATCATTTCTAAGCTCGCCATTTTCAAACTGGGACAGTTGTCGGTATAAGCAACTAACCAGTAATAATTGGCTAGGGCACCCTCTTGTTCTGGAGGCGAAAAATCATTTGCAAAGGCAGATGAACCAATCCATTAGATTCTCAATGACTTATTGTGCCAGCCATTTGCCTCTGTGGTTCGCCATCCTCCTGTACGAGTAAAGGTAGTGCCTTGTTGTGCTCGTCATTTGTCTCTACTCTAAAGGTAGTGCCTTGGTGTGCTCGTCATTTGTCTCTACTCTAAAGGCAGTGCCTTGTTGTGCTAGCCGTTTGTCTCTGCTGGTCGCCATCCTCCTGTAAAGGCAGTGCCTTGTTGTACTAGTCATTTGCCTCTGCTGGTCGCCATCCTCCTGTACGAGTAAAGGTAGTGCCTTGTTTTGCTCGTCATTTGTTTCTACTGTAAAGGCAGTGCCTCGTTGTGCTAGCCATTTGTCTCTGCTGGTCGCCATCCTCCTGTACGAGTACAGGTAGTGCCTTGTTTTGCTCGTCATTTGTTTCTACTGTAAAGGCAGTGCCTCGTTGTGCTAGCCATTTGTCTCTGCTGGTCGCCATCCTCCTGTAAAGGCAGTGCCTTGTTGTGCTAGCCGTTTGCCTCGCTGCTTCTAGAAATGATGACGACCTCACACTTCTATCTGATTTTAAGTCCTCTACTTACGAGTATCACAGTTCATACTTTACTTGAGTTTCCCCAGAACAGCTACATTATTGATCTAACGGACTCACATGATGTTTATCCAAGTCTGCACCAAAAACGAGTTTTCAAAAATTTTACTGTAAATATTTTCTATCTATTTGGAACGTAAAAGATAAAAATAGAAGCGTGTGCCTCCTAACAAAACAATTATTGAGTATTTGACATTGTGTCAATGCTCAAATATAGGCCTTTTCTGTGGCAAATTTTCCGTGTTTCCATATATATATGTATATATTTTTTTACATATTCGGGGACAAGGTCATGATCTATTTCATGCACCAATGAGCTCAAAAATTGGCATATTTCAATTTTATTTAGACACCTTCAAAAGTATGGTGAAAGAGTTCCTCCCAATAAATATTTGATTAAAAAAATAAACAATTTTAAGAACTCTTAATATATATTTTTTTTATTCCACTGATGAGTATTTTTTGTGACTATTTTTTCGAAAAAACGTTTTCGGAGATACTTCTCCATCTTCAGTTTCTTAGATACTAAACTCAAAACTAATAACATGACATGCATGTCTTAGATTGTCACCTTTGGTTCTAAACGACGCATGTATATCGAAAAGAACACAACTAAGCTTCACTTTAAGTGTAACTTCTTACCGCGTTGTCACCGAAAGGGTCGCAAGTGGAAAGCTTATGGGCTAATGTAAGGCCTTATGCCAACCATTTCACTAGAAGTAGAGGCTTCCCTGCTCCCAAGGGGGCAGGTTGTCATTTAGTGTGAAGGCTTAGAAATGGGAAATCATTTCTGACACCCTTGGTGGGGCTCGAACTTTAGCGCTCTGCCATTGAACGCAACGAGCTATCGACCGATCTATTATAAAATGGTCTGCGATATTTTTGAGCATATTTATAAGGGCATTTCTGAACATCTATCTACATGAGATAGTTAATTGTAAGATCCATAAGTGGGACAGAGAGAAAAGAGAAACAGTCTATATTTTACAATGTAAGCGTTATCTCTGTGTGTGTTATAAATTTTGCGGGAAAGGAGAACAACTAACCGTAGCACTAAATATATGGTGGCGAATAATCTGTAATCTAAGTTGCGAATTTAAATGCACTCATTAATGTACAGTTTATTTTATTACCCGAAGAATATACTCAATTATTTAATTGGAGTTATCGGCGGTATTTTAATGATCCGGGCCACATTCTGCATTGCATCTTTGTATGGAGCAAGGCTGTAGACTTTTATGTGATGGACAATCGATATGAGGATTGAGACGCCTTTTACACTTGCGCGGAAGACTGCTGGTGGAGAGTGTAGAAAACAGGATACTTCTTCTTCAAGATTAAATATAAACTGGACAAATTAAAATAATTTGACACATCGGATTGATAAACTTTTTAGGAGAACTTACTTTATTCTCGACGTTTCGTTTTTTTCGACTTTCCGTCGCCTGTGACCGAGATAAACTGGGCACATTCCATGTAAGCCACTAACTCATATTCCAACTCCATTTCAACATGTTGTATTCTTGTTTAAATAAAAAAAATAAAAAAATAAAAAAAAAACATATCGACGGTTAAAAAGCAATACACTAAAGCGGCATACACTAAATTGTTCAGGAGACCAGTTTAAAGTTTGACATTGTAGAAAAATGGCATGACTTTTTTATTTTTCTCATATCTTTAAAATCAAAACAACTCTTAAATAAATAAAATAAAGGCATTTATTGGCATTCCTATTAATGTGGTTTTACGATGTTTTACGATTTTTTTTCTTTCACAAGCGCCTTTAGGACAAAAAAGGCCAAAATCTTGTCGGTTACACCAAAACCATACTTTGAAAACGCAGTTGTTTGCTTGGGCATAAACAACAAAAAAATCATCGTAGAGCAATGGGAGTTAGCGCATTAGAAAGAGCGAAAATTTTCAAGTAGGATAGAATTCATAACTCATTCAAAACGTCGCTTATGCCCTACTTCCTTTTAACCGCCGATACATTAATTTAGAGTCTTCTGAACCTCGTGTCTTTTGATCGGTAGTCTCATACGTCAATCACTTGAGTTCGCTCGGTCGATGATTTAAAGTGTCTTGTAAGTGAGTTTCTGTTCCCACAAGTCCATGTAATGGCTCCCTGGTTTCCCGGCCTGATGTTCTCATGATGAGATGATCAGGCCGAGGCCGTGTTGTGTTGCGGGTAATGTGTCCCCAGCTTGTGGTCGCAGCGTGAGACTGTGATGCATATTATGTAACAGACATTCCTGCTCCAGCTCTCATGCCCTGCGGTCTCTGCAGACTTCCTCAACTGACCAGCACATGGGAACATGACAGATCTAATCATCGCAGCATATGCACTAATTTACATTGGAATGCGAAAAATAAGAAGGGATTCCTCAAGGAGCAGTGTTAGGCCCACTGTAATTGTTTATCATGTTTACAATTGTTTTGATGTGGTAAATGACTGAGGAAACGTTTCGTAAGCTCACAAGTCTTTTCCCTTTAGGCAAACACATGTAATATATAAAATGAAGTTGCTATCATAAACATAAGCGAGCATTCACGAGAATAAAGATATGTGTAGCAGTGTAGGTATGCAGTTGTTCAAAAAGATTGAAGCAAAAGCAGCAGACGTCGGTTTGCAACACAAGAAAAACAAATCCTTGAATAATGGCGTTTATCAGAAGTAGAATTGTGTTCAAAGGAAAATATATCAATTAAGCTTAAAAGGCTTTGTGTCCTTAAAATCTAAAAGATGAATATCGACAGGTTAGGAAACAGTATCCTCTGTATTACCAGTGTTTAACTCAGGTGTTCCTGACCTGCGGTCCGTGAACCACTAATTGTAAAACCCTTGTAGGTAGTCGTGGGAAGATCAAGAGAAAATAACATGGCATTTTTTTGTCAGATCAGGACGAATCACAAGAAGTAATAAGTTAGGTCGGTCATTTCTACATCCTGTCCACCCACCTAGGCAACGATTTTCATTTGAAGATTTTTTTTGCCATGCTTGTCGCTGATAAAAAAAAACAACGAAACTCTTCTCTGATGTAATAAAGGTTCAGAGCTATTTTTTAACTCAATGAATGCCTACAGAAATACCAAAATATGGTGATATCATAAAGTGTTTAAAAAGCTTGGGCGCTGCCACAAATGCCAGATGTCAAACATTTATGAGAGGAGGGTGCTGTAAATGGTGAAGACTATTAGGCGAACGTTCCAACCATCGAGCCATTGCTTGTCTGGCATTGCATTGACTATTATGATTCTAGTACAAGCCTGAGCTGTGTTTTGCAACAGAAGAGTGTTGAACCATGAACTGCGTGTCTGAGAGCTTATTACTGACTTTGTGGTTGATATGCAACATCTACCACTACTCCCTACTGCTGCATCGCCGCAAATGCAGTTTTTGTTGCCTAGCAACCACATCCGCGCTTTCGTCTCTCCAGGATTACTTCCAGCATCACCATCATCATCAGCAGAGATGATCTTTGTTTGTTTAGTTGGTGTTGCGGTTGTCTTCCACTTCACGCACAGCTGACTAGATAATGCTGATTGAGAAATACTTGGTCGGAGTCAGCGTAGACTTGGTATTTGCCTAGCCGGAACAACAAATAAAAAAGCGAATTTAAAAATAACCAACTTTTTTCAGGCAATAATATCTATCTTGTGAAAGCCAAATTGCAATAGTTGATGGTTAGACTGCGTGAAAACAGAGTGAAAACGAAGAAACAAGTAAAAAACTTCAGCCGATTCACTGAGATGTCTTTCAATATTTTTTTTAGGTTTCACACAGCATCTAATCCATGCATCATCAAAGTATCACTGATTTACATTAAAAAAAAATTTTTTTTTTTACAAAAATAAATATTTGTAGGGATTAAATAGAAGACATTGTGATCCGTGATTTGAGAGGGCCCTTGAGGTGTGACACACACAAAAACGGCGCTCTTCAATTATGTGTACCTTATAAATAAATTATCCTTGTATATATATAGATGGAGAAGGTCTGATGATTTTTACTAGCCAAACAAATAAAGGTAGACAGAGCACATTTATGCACTCTCATTGGAGGCTTAGAAAATATCATAATGTGGACCAAAAAAATAGTTAAAGGAAAAAGAGAAGATTGTGCAAACAGGAAAATGGGGATGAGAAATTTAACACAAAGGCTCGGAAAAATGTCTTCATCATCCAAAGGTCAATTTTTGTTCTGCCTGTCGTACTTTCAACAAAGTTCAATAAATCATCTAAAACCTTAACAGCATCTACTGTGTTTAAGCGCTATACATAGTTGCCTGTAATGTTTCTGCTTTGTACTTTTTCCTTACTTATGGTAGTAGGTACTACTACTACTTATACGTATAATACAGCTGTTGTTCCACTAAGAGTTCATCTGTTTTTGTCGTAAGGTTTCCGCCATGATGTTATATTCGTGACCCCACTAAACACAGCTCTGTATAAAATATTACATGTACGCTATACAGGCTATGCACTATACATACAACACTCCATGTACAAGCACGGCTCAGTGCACGGTGGCCCAAGGAAAGGGAACTGATGTCACATTTTTTTATTTTTCGAAATTCTTATTTGCTCATTAAAAATCACTGCGGGAAAAAATAATAATCATTGTCACTAGTTGAAATTTTGAAGATGTTTTGATGTCAATGATAATGCATTGTTATCCATTTGTTTTTCATGCGTATAGACCACCGTCGCAAAAGTCATATTCAAAACGTCAAAGGATGAAAGCTTCATTCCAATTTGATTGTTTGTAATTTCTTAGTTACAACTACAATAAACTTTGAACATATGTACCTACACTGTTTACAAGATAACCTGTAGGTACGTGGAATTTGATTGAAATGAACAATTTAGACTCTGGTAGGAATCCGGACGGGGGGATGGAAATCAGGATAAAGGAGGAACACCGGAGAGGACTACAACTCGCAGAAATCAAAGTCGTTGTTTTTAACACGCCATATATTGGTCAAAATTTACACACGCCACTACCCAACCTTCTTGGTCGGAGGTCGGTACAGCAGAGAGACGGCTTACATACAAAACTTACACACGCCACTACCCAACCTTCTTGGTCGGAGGTCGGTACAGCAGAGAGACGGCTTACATACAAAACTTACACACGCCACTACCCAACCTTCTTGGTCGGAGGTCGGTACAGCAGAGAGACGGCTTACATACAAAACTTACACACGCCACTACCCAACCTTCTTGGTCGGAGGTCGGTACAGCAGAGAGACGGCTTACATACAAAACTTACACACGCCACTACCCAACCTTCTTGGTCGGAGGTCGGTACAGCAGAGAGACGGCTTACATACAAAACTTACACACGCCACTACCCAACCTTCTTGGTCGGAGGTCGGTACAGCAGAGAGACGGCTTACATACAAAACTTACACACGCCACTACCCAACCTTCTTGGTCGGAGGTCGGTACAGCAGAGAGACGGCTTACATACAAAACTTACACACGCCACTACCCAACCTTCTTGGTCGGAGGTCGGTACAGCAGAGAGACGGCTTACATACAAAAATGACAGA
The DNA here is from genome assembly GCA_951799405.1 of Agapetus fuscipes. Lineage (NCBI taxonomy): Eukaryota > Metazoa > Arthropoda > Insecta > Trichoptera > Glossosomatidae > Agapetus > Agapetus fuscipes. Next base: position 14,435,758 of record OX637337.1, read on the forward strand.
CGCCACTATTAGAGCTTTCTTTCTAGTTTTACAAACTGTCAGGCTAAATTCAGACCAGATCCCAGCCCTGTGTCACAAGAGCAATAAATAGTCGACTTCTTCTTCTTGTCACTCTTGGCATATGGCGAGTTGAACCTATTTATTTTTACAGGTAAGGGGGCCGGCCTTACGCTAACCACTTCAGTGAAGTGGGGGGTTTCCCAACTCTCGAGGGGGCTGGTACTCATTTCTTGTGATGGCTGAGTAAACCTTGCCGGTATTTTATTTTTGGGTTTGAAATAAACACCGAAACGGCAAATCATTTCTGACTCCCTCGGTGGGATTCGAACCCGAGCTCACAGCATGGAATGCAATATATTCAATAATTCGAATTCAAAAGATAGCAGAGCTTCGTAGTCAAGACCGAAATAGCAATGTCAAGCATCTGAAGCGTTGACGCGGTGAAAAAGTTGGTCTTCATTCCCTGTTTGAGGAATCAACAGTTTTCCTGACGCGCACGTCTGGGGGCAGCTGATTCCAGGGCTGGAAATCTCATCATTTTGGTAATTCTTACCTATCGAATATTTGTATGAAGACCTGTCAATCCAAGATGACCGCAAGTGAACGGCTGATTAGTCTTCATGCAAATATTACCGATATTCGATAGGTAAGAATTACCGTGGTGATGAGACTTCCAGTCCAGGTGGACGGTCCTGCAACGGCAACGCGTTGTCATCAAACAATGAGGGCAATCTTCATATTGTGTACTTTGATTGATTGTGAATATGAGCATTCTTGTAAAAGTGGTATTGCATTTGGTCCCACCGTGTACATACATAGTTGGGGACTACATCAGTCAGCTGGAGCATCTGCAGTATTGTGTTGCTTGCTGTACAAGAAATATGAATGTGAAGCCGCTGGTGCTGCAGCACCACAGTATGTGGGTACACACTACACTGAGAACTGGGCCGGCTGACTACCATTACACTTCTGCCATTGTCTGCGGATCGATTAACGGAACAAACACACAAAGTGCGCCGAGGAAGTCGAGGTGTCGTCCTGATGGCTCATTACTCATATGGCAGCAGTTACGCTTAAACACAGATGGATGTATGGGCGATAAACGCACTCATGTGGATAACCATAACTCGGAGTGATTTATGTGATTGGCGCCACAAATCAAAAGCCCTTCGTGCGCTTGTTCCTGCCCAAGCAATTCCAATATTCACTAATATTCAACAGGTCCGTTAGGACTTGAACCAGGTACATCGTCACCAAATATTAAGAGCGGATAACTACTAGGCTATGACCGATATTATCTACAGGTATATGCAATTTTTTAATGCTCTGGATTTTTTTTGCATTCACTAGTCCGGTCGACAGCTCAGTTAGAGAGTGCTTGCATTCCATGCCAAGAGCTCGGGTTCGAATTCTACCGAGGGTGTCTTTGTGTTTATTTAAAAAATAAAATACCGGCAAGGTTTACTCGGCCTTCACAATGAGTATCAGCCCCCTCGGGAGCTGGGAAACCCCCCCCCCCCCCTCCTTCAACTGAAGTGGTTAGCGTAAAGCCGACCCCCTTGCCTGTAAAAATAAATAGGTTATATTGGTCACATTCCAATATTTTGGGGTGAACGTGGCAAGAAGTTACACTATATGTGTAGCTTAGTCACTATCTCACGTTCTATTTGAGTCTAATTTCCTTCTGCATTTTCAAATACTTAACTCATTTTCGACATAAAATTAAGTTTTCCTTTTTCGTTCTATGCGACGCATTTGTCTTTGGGCATAGAAAGCCTGGCAAGCGCGCTGTTTAAATGGCATGCGGGTGTCCCGTAGTGGAGGAGCAGATGGCTGATAGCAGAGTAACTGAGTCCATCTTAATGAGCGCAAAAAACAAGAGTGCTGCACTAATTGAATAATTGAATACAAATGCGAGAAAAAAGTGAACGCTGCGAGTTGTGAGTGTGGGTAGACGGGCACGACATAATCGTCAAATCAAAACCTCGTCAGCCAGTGAGCGAGTGAGCGCATCTCAATACATTGTGACGCGTCTGGCAGCGACACGCAACGACAATAAACACATGGGGAACAAGCGACATTCATCTAATGATGGCTGGATTGTCTAGGAGCTTTTTTTATCGTAAAAAAATAATTAAATTAGGCTTATTTATTTGGTGAGCGCTGTTTTTGTGTGTATCACACCTCAAGAGCCCTCTGCGAGCTTGGTCGTCGCTGTAGAAAGCGCCAATTCTCAGCACAAGTTGTTATAAGGCTGGATGGACCTTTTGATGACCGGTCTTTGGTAAAGGTGTATGAATTTTTTATCCCAGCGAAGAGCAAATTTGAAAATATAAATGGTATATTTTCTGTGCTCCGCCTGGATTCGAACCCACGACCTTCCAGTCACGAGTCCGAAGCGTTACCACCTGGACTACGGACCGGTCAAATCGGTCATCGTAGTGTACATTTTTTGTCTGAAACGTATAATATATTCATCTCTGAAGTGACGTGTCCATATTTGATTTTAGATTATTTTCGCCCTGCTATACAGGATCAGAACATCAACCGTTACCTCGCTGACACCCACACCTCTGCGCATTCCAACAAGTGTCAAAGATCTGCAGATTCCTGAAAATGGGGGGAGTTTCCTGCACTGAATTCTTAAAAAGATACATTACGAATTAGGCAATTTGCCCAGCGTTACTTAAGGGAGGGGTGACAAAAGGCTTTCATGGAAGAATTCATGTTCACATTTGCAGCATGTGTTCTCATGAACTTACTCTTGCCTGCTCGTGTGTGAGAATCAGGAATGGACCTCGAACGTTTATTTCCCTGTGCAACTTAGATTACCGATGATGTAGATCACTTTTGTGTCTATAAGGTAACATTCCGATCTGCTTTCATCACCATGGCGGTCGGAGAATAGTAGAGTACCTACCCATCACGATTTGTTGTATTTGAGTTGTTTTGCTAGCAACACGGCTCCGCTAGGTACTGAGTTCCCGTTGGCGAGCCGCAGTGAAAGGTCTCGAGTTCGAGTCCCGTTTGTCGTTTTGTCGAAGTCTGCGCTGCGTGGGCTGTACCTACAGTGTACGAGTAGGTACAGTGCGCTGGTCTACTTGCTCCACTTCGCTGACATCAATAATTGCAATCGATATCTGTGCAACACGAGCCATCTCTCAGCAAATAACGGACATTACCTGGGAGATCTAGTATTCGCGGCCCAAACACAAACATCACCAGATGACATTTTTGTAAAGCGCCGTTGCGTGAAAGATTAACGTTCCAACGGCGCCCATTGCCGTGTATTGTTAGGTAAACATGCATATTCAATGTCCCCTTGATCTGCACTGCCTCAAATCCTGTGGGCTGATCGATTCCTGCTTTGAGGACCAGCTACTGCTAATACACGGTCTCTAAACATCGTGTTGATTTATTTCCAGGCTTTTCCGCTTATGTATTCGTTTCACATTCTGCTGAATGCAAATAAGACTGGTAGTTTGTAGATGCGACTCCACTTTGATTTATCTTACTTTTCATATCCTTGACACTCTTTTCATATCTGCGTTTATATTTATTTTACCCAGCGTCCTGCATCAAATCGTTCGCAATTACATTTATTGTTTGATCCATTCATCTTTCTTGTCTTCCCACTTTCACCTTCGACATTCCCTTTGTATATTCTTTGAAATCTTCCATGTAAGACATGTTATAGCTTTGGGCAGTGATTTTCTTCGTCAATGCACTTCGTGGCCATTACCTTGGAATATGCTTCTTATCCTTTAGACATCTCGTTAGACAGTGCCAGTGTTGGTATAGTGTGAGATGATCCGTTGTGGTCGGACCTGCATGCGCTGGATCGGAACCCTCCGTTAGCTGGAGCTATGGCCGAGAAGTCACGAGGCCTGTAACGAGATTAGCGCGGACACAACAGGCGATTAGTGACGCTCGATAACAGAAGACTCACAGCCCGAATAGAAGCCATTGTGAGAGATCGTGCGGGACCGGCGCTCTTTAGTGCCAGGGACGTGATGATATGACAAATTCTACTAAAAACTACTCTACTTTCGTGTTATGGAGTTTGACATCGGTTTTATAGATTTTGAAGAAAGTACGTGTTAAGTTATGAACCTGAAACTAAATGTGATTGACTATGTTTGCATTTTTGTAACCAAGAAAATGTCGAGATAGATATCGATAGTGATAAAAATGAGAAAAACGTGTATGAGAAGGGTAGAATATTTTAGTGCCTAATTTCAAATAAAATATGAAGGGTCAATTCGCCAGCAACATTCAGTTGCTGTAAGGCGGGATTGAAATTTAGTGACAGGTCTTTGGTAAACGCTGATGAATTCTTTAACTCTACGAAGAGCAGATTTGAAAATTGAAGGATAATTTTCGAGATTTACGATTCCGAAGCTGTAACCACTAGGCACTAGTCTACGGACCGGTTAATAGCTAGGGGAATGAAAGTTATCAATCTAATTTGAGAATAATAATAAAACTAAGACAATATTTATAGTGCCGTTTTGTGATAAATCACAAAAGAGCAAGGGCACCGTTCAACTGTAACATCTCCGAAACATGTCTTCAATCCCGACTTAAATACACTTACACTCTTTACGGCTCTTAGCTCATGGGGTAGGGTATATCACAGCACAGGGCCGGCTATGCAAAATGCGCGATCCAAATATTGTGCTTTATTAGATCGTTTTGGAACTCAATTTTTTTTTTACAGCAGTACTACTTGCAGATCTTAGAGAAAGTCATAACTAACATATGCAGCGAAGTGTTTGTAAGTAACTGTTGCCACTTATTTTTGAAATACAGGTAATCAATGATGAGATGAGCGATTGAAGTTGCAAGTTTCATACCAGCTTTGTAATTTTGGCTATCATTGAAATTCTCTCGAAACCGTCTTCCCTCTAGATCACACCCACCACAGTTTCCACGATCATTGAACATTTGTCTGAATAGATCACTGTCACGGCCGGCATCGCTTGGCTGTGCTCTGTTTTCCCTGGGAAGCAGTCCGACCTGCAGTAGAGCCCGACTATGAATAATTGTATCTGTGAAACTGTAACCAACTGCTTCTGTTGTAAATATAGCAGCATTTACTCTGACCGCTACAAGGCAGATAACAATAATCAAGACTATATTGCAATGTTTATTCTGGAGTCTTCCAAGGTCTGTTGGAACGTGGCCTTGGCTCTTGGGGGGGACGAAAAACTGGCCTTGACTCTTGGGGGGGACGAAAAACTGGCCTTTCCTCTTGGGGGTGACGAAAAACTGGCCTTGGCTTTTGGGGGAGGGGGGGGGGACGAAAAACTGTCCTTGGCTCTTGGGGGGGGACCTGACCACAGCTGACCACAACTCTCCTCTGTTGCAGCGCTTTGATTTGTCTGTCATAGAGAGGATTGAGAACAGAATATGTGTTTACGTTTGATTAGTCGCTCCATCCTACTCGTGTGTTAATGTTAACAAGATGTAAATTTTTAAAGTGCGTATTGTGAACTCACTGCAAGGCCACTGCAGAGCCATAGCATCTCCTGAACAGACATACTTTAAATTTTACTTTAAAAAAATTGCACTCTCCACAACCCTTAGCTCTTGCGGTAAGACATTCCACATCAGGAGCCAGCAATGCAAAATACACGATGTAAATAATTGGCAGTGTGTACTTGTAGTTGTACTTGCACTTACACTAGCTTCTTGCCCAGAATCTGATAATGCTATCTGACGCATTGACCGTGAGTTAATACATCGCCCGCGCATGCGCACATGATGGATGCTTCAGTCATACATTAATACTTGTGTTAGATTAATGTACACAAGAATTAAAGATCATCAGCGGTCTTAGTCTACTGGCTATCGCACCACTTCTCATTTTTAATTGAATAAAATACGAGTAGGTACATTCCCTGGCACAATTTACAGTTTGAAAATAGGAGGTATTACCGTGCTGTGGAATATTATTTGAAAACCTATGGATAGGCAAAGTTGCCAGCGGTTGGTTATAGCGACCAGCGCCTTTAGTCTCGACAGATTGATACTTTCATTAAAAATCATCCTATCGATCAAAAAATTGTACTGGGGTACATCTGACTCTGTTCATGTGCGGCTTTTTGGGTAGCTTTATCATTACACGGTGTAGAAAAATCTTATCAAATCTAATCACTTAAAATCGCCCTAGGGGTGGCTAGTGACACTAAAAGGCGCCGTATAAAAATTGGACGATCACATTATTTTTAAGAAGTTTACACTCCCAGCCCCCAGGACTTGCAAGGGTTTTCACATCAAAGCTGATGATAAAAATATCAGTGCTGCGGACAAGCGGCCTAAGGCTGTTGGTCCAGCGTATGTTATGTCATGCATCGTTAGGTCGAATCTCTTGGTTAGATGACGATAACTATGTACGATTTGGCAGTGTTCTGGCGGCCACGTATCTACTGACTCTAAAATTGATATTTACGAAAAAAACAATCTTCAATTTTATAAGAGTGAGTAAGAAATGTCAAATGTGTTCATCATTGTTGAACTATTTTTTTGCAACTAGTGCAACTTAGATTAGTGATGCGAATATTCCCGTACAAGCTATGACTTATGAGCTATAACGTGCAGGTTATGTGATGAACTATTGCATAATCGATTACACGACAATGTCTGCGCATGCAAATGTGCTCCTTCCGGCCATAAAGCTGAAGGCATATCTCAGCAAGTCGTGACCATGCCCATTACGACATTCTGCCATACAAAGTGTACAGAGCTTCCAGTTATTGAAGATATGGGGTTTTTCAAATCAAGGTTTACAAATCAAAATAACTCTCGACTATGTGACCAGGCCCGGATCTAGGGCGGTTCGAGCGGTGCGACCGAACCAGGGCCCCGCGCCAGGATGGGCCCCGAAAGACTTTAAAGGAATTCTAAAAAATGTCGTAGGAATTGATATTGAATACTTTTGACTCAAAAAGCTGCGTTTTGCCCAGACAAAGACACCGATAATAAAAGTTTCTCACAGCAAACGTTCGGGGCCCCCGACGATCTGAATGAGGCCCTTAACGACTTGAATGGGCCTCCAAAAATTTTAAACAAAGCCTCCAGTAACAAAGAAAAAAGTTTCTGGGTAGGAGTAAAGGTAAACAAAGGTATCGAATGCGTATGATTTTATGACACCTGTTCGTGTCTTATAATGAACTTCTAGGATAATAGCTGCATAACTTGCCTTTGTAAAGTCCACAGCGGAAATATAAAATAAAAGGCTCCGACGGCTGTAAAACATTTATTGCCATTGGCGCCGAGAGAGTAAACATTGCAAATTTAAACAATGGATGATTTATTGAAGATAGGCGGTGTCGAAAATAATGTAAATTTGGTTGATAGGATGTCAGATTTTTTGAGCTTTGTGATAATAATATTAACTTGATTTAAGTAAATTTTTGATGAACAGGTGACCACCCTAGTAATATGCAAAGGCGATAATTACACGTGACGCTTGTGGACAACGCAAAAAAAACGCATCTAAGCTACACATCTAGTGTAACTTCTTGCCGCGTTCCCCCAAAGGGTTTCGCATGTGGCGAGTGAAACCTATTTATTTTTACATGTAAGGGGGCTACGCCAACCACTTCATTTGAAGTGGGGATTTCCCAGCTCTCGAGGAGGCTGGTATTCATTTCTTGTGAAGGTGAGTAAGCCTTGCCGGTATTTTATTTTGGGGTTTGAAATAAACACCGAAACGGGAAATAACTTCTGACATTCTCGGCGGGATTCGAACCCGAGCTCACGGCATGGAATGCAAGCACTCTACCAACTGAGCTATCGACCGGTAGTGCATTAAAATGAGCCTTGAATGTCAATATATCTTTGCGACTATGACTATAGATTATAGAGGTCAGTTTCACACAAACTTATGTGTCAAATAAGCTTTATCTATTATGTGTGAATCACACCTCAAAAGACCTCTGCAAATTCGGAGGGAAAATTGCTAAGAAGTAGCATTGTACTTGCATTTTTTTTTACCTAATTAGTACCGTTTTTATTATAATCTAAAACTAAATCAAAGATGAAAATCAATTGAGATTCATATTAAATGCATTCTCGCAAGCAGAGACGTATAAGTTTGCGCTTACACATGCCACATGTGGACCTACAATATAAAACCCAATCTCAAATGAATATAAGCCTTGCAACTCTTGCCGACCTTCCCTGAAACAAGGGTGTCATTGGCAAAGTGAACCATCTTTTTACAGTATGGGTGGTCAGCCTCATACCAACCTAAAAGTCAAGAATAGAATCAAGGAATTCAACCATTCAATTAGCATGTTCGTAAATTGTATATTTTGCGTTCTGAAAAAAAATAAGCGCGAGAGGAGGGGATTTTGTGATAAGGGGGGAGGGGGGAGGGGAAGGGGGGGGGGGCTATAGGGGGCCCCGAGATTTTTTTTCGCACCAGGGCCCCCACAGGGGTTAATCCGGGCCTGTATGTGACGTCCTCCGAATCAAAGATGTATTCCTGATATTCAGGGATTTTTTCTAGTTAACAGAATTGTGAACGTGTGCAGTTGGGGGCTGTGTTAGATGCCATACGTAGCGCTTAAGTGTCTTTTCAAACTAACTACATAATATTGTATTGAAGTAATGTCACCCCTGTTTCAGGGAAGTTCGGCAAGAGTTGGGGGTTTTATTTTATTTGAGATTTGGGTTTTTATTTTGTAAATACTCATGCAGTATGTGTGAGCGCAAACCATGAACGTGAATTAAATATGAACTTAAATGTTAGGATATCTTTGAAACTTAGATTATTTATAGATTACAGGTAAGTGTAGTATGAGTGGAGCTGTCTTCAGTATCTGGAGTTGGTGTGTTTTCTGCACCAGGAAGGATTGGCTATTCCCAGCTGCAGTGGGCGGGAACAGGAGGATAAGAGGGCTATAAGCTGTATAACGTTTTCTACCAACATGCCTGTATCAGCCAAGACTCCTGAGAAAAGGAGGCTGTGGGAAGGAAGTCTGGCATCGTCGCTTTGGGGGCACCAGTATATTCTTACCTTCACGTTCACATTTGAGACTTTTTATCCAGTGTATAGTCACTTTTCCGCACTAAAAGTAAATTTGAATCTGATTTTGGGTTCAATTTATCCAATGAATAAAGCCAGTGCAGTTTCAGCAATAGTTGGAGTTACCTTCTGAAAGGTAATTCCTAATCATAACTTATTTATCATTTTTGGAAGGAATGAGGTTTAAAGATTATGAGTCTTATTGATTAAGATTATCTTTGTATTATATGTTGTGTTTATTTATTTTAGTATGATTAATACACATTTTAATATTTAGATATTTTGTTAATCGTCTACTTTACTCCGTGTCTCCCGCACAAGTGTTACTTATATTATATCTTATGTTTATAGGTATGGCACTTACTTATCTATGTACAATACAATCTTAATATACAGAAGTACTAAAATTGGTATACTCATTGACATTGTTATGTTAGAAAAAATGTACCATTGATGACACGATACATACATAAAAATACAGAAATTCTCTGACGATGCGTTAATGGAAAGGTTTATGTCAAACATATTTTTAAATTTTATCGACAAATATAAGTAAAAGTAATCAACGACGTTAGCCATGTTGAAAGCACCGGTTCCCATAGATCACCGAAGTTAAGCAACATTGGGCACGGTCAGTGCTTGGATGGGTAACCACTCAGGTACACCGCGTGTCGTTGGCATCTTGGACCGGTCCGTAGTCCGTAGTGGCAACACTTCGGACTCGTAAATGGAAGGTTGTGGATTCGGATCCCGGCGGAGCACAAAAATATACCATTAATATTTCGAATGTGCTCTTCGCTGGGTTGAAAAATTCATAAACCTTTACCAATGACCGGTCACCAAAGGTCCATCCAGCCTTACAGCAACTGGGTCTTGCTTGAGTATTGGCGCTTTGTAGCGACGACCAAGCTCGTACACCTCTGCGGCACTACAACAAGTGTCATAGACCCCTAGAGTCTTTAGAATCTATTTCAAAAAAAAAAAAAAAAAAGATTTTGTAGGGTTTGTGTATTCACACAGTGAAAATTCATTTTATTTAAAATAAAAAAAAATCTTAAACGTGGTTTAATTTTCACAATAATATTTTTATCTCGAGCACTTTCGACCATTAATATATTCAGGTCATTATCAAGAGTCTCTTGATAATGACCTGAATATTGATGGTCGAAAGTGCTCGAGATGTAAAATATTATTGTGAAAATTAAACAACGTTTAAGAAAAAATAACTTTATTTTAAATAAGTAAAAGAATTTCAAACAGAAATCCGTGGCAATATAAATCGTAGATAGTTGATGAGGAAGGTCTATGAAACACGGCTAATGTCAGATATCAAACACCGCATCGCATCAAGAATAAACTGTTACCTGCAACGTTGCCAAATCCTAGCTGCATAGCTTCTTGCTGCACAGGCCTCTGACACGATCAGGTCATTTGTTTATCCTGTAATATGGTTTTGATACATCAGCTTTCCTGAGTACATACTAGTACGGGCATCTGCAGGCCATGCAACGTCGCTGAACTCCGCTCTGCGTGCATGTACTTGCGCAGGACTAGCCGGCCCTGGAATAGTCTATAGTCGATCCAGCGTTCCCATTGCTAAATCAGGTTTACGGTCGATCTGCCTATATGCATGCACCGCGATATTCAAAGCAACCAAAGACAGAGCTCTCATACCTTCACCTCGAGTTTTGTTCTGAATTTCATAGGTTAAATATACTTTAGAGTGATACGAAATGAAGGCATTGTAATCTGTAGCACACTGAACCTTCAGATATAGGATGCCCAGCGAGGAGACGAGCACAACTTTGAAATGATGATGATGATTTTTATAGCGCCGTTTCGTGACTACTGTCCCTGCAAGGGCGGGCGCTTTCAGGCTTGACGCGGCGGTGAAGAAATCGGTCTTCATTCCCTTCTTGAAGCTCTCGATCCCTTCCTTGGCGCGCACTTTCGGAGGCAGCTGGTTCCAAGTGGACGGTCCCGCAACGGCGAAAGCGCGGTCTCCGAACACTGTACATCTTTTTCTGTAGTAGGAAGTAGGAAGTAGGAAGAGAAGAGGATTTTGAAGAGACCATGCTAAGAGCAAGGATCGGAATCGTAATGCGCAAGATTCCGCAGACCAATTTCTATAATCCTTTGTCTAGAATTCAGATGCAAATTGGAAACGTGCTAGGATCGTGAGTTTCGTCTGGCGACTTCACAAGCTTTTGAAAACTTTAATGCGTTATTAGTAAGATTAGAGTACTACGAGTAGTTTTAGTCTAACTCTACTAAGTCTAAGTCCTTTTATTTATTTCAGTCGTCTTTATGGAGCTGCAATATTATGACGGATATAATTTTTCTTATTGGAAACATGGTTGAGTTACAATTTAGATTGTACAAAGTGACACATACTCGTGCAATTAATAGAAAAGTTATTGGTGAAATCGAGCGCAAGTTTAGCTGTTCATGTGATTCTGAAGCCTTGGATATATTTGAATGGTAATAATGTTAACTGTACTCTGAGAGAGGCCTCTATAGCTGGGAACAATATAAATCACTGCGAACACTTTGCTCATTAGCGAAGTAATAACTTAACCTCGGACTTTTAATACTTGATTGCTTTCACATATGAACACTTTAAATTAAACTGAAGGAAATCAACTGTTAATGCGTTTCTAGTGGGGCTTAAGGCGTGTTATAAAGCTAAATCTGCCGTTTTGGTTTCTTACACTTTACGGTCTTAGCAAAATAGTTACAGTAATGAAAAAAATCAAGCATGTTAATTAATTTTTTATCTTAAGGGTGCGCTCTCATGTTGCACCGCGCCGATAGCTGTCAAATTTGCGACCCGTTTCCCCCCAACCCCTTTTGCCTCAGACCGTATGGATTTAGCCCCACAAAATATGCTCGACTTGCTATTGCCGTTTGTAGATTTTTTTTACATACGACTTTTGTGAAACTCCCATCACGCAAAAAAAAAAAAAACACAACTAAGCTACACATATAGTGTAACTTCTTGCCTGTGTTATCCCTGAAGGAGTCGCATGTGGCCATTCGGGACCTATTTATTTTTACAGGTAAGGGGGTCGGCCTTACAACAACCACTTTCAGTTGAAGTGGGGGTTTTCCAACTCCCGGGGGGGCTGGTTCTCATTTCTTGTGAAGGCTGAGTAGGTAAACCTTGAGATCGAACACTTGCTCTCGGCATGGAATGAAAGAATTCTACCATAATATATGAGCTATCGACCTTTTTACGAGCTTGATTTTTGTCGCTACAAAACGCCAATTCTCAAGCTAGACCCAGTTGCTGTAAGGCTGAATGGACGTGACCGGTCATTGGTAAAGGTTTTTGAATTTCTCAACCGAGCGAAGAGCAAATTTAAAAATATAAATGGTATATTTTTTGTGCTCCGCCGGGAATCGAACCCAAAACCTTCCCATTCAGAGTCTAAAGTGTTACCACTGAACTACGGACCGGCCACGATAGCCATTATTTTGTGTGACCCTTTACTTTACTTAGAAGAAATCAAGAAATCAAACTAATCTCTTTTTCACATTACTTAAAAACCTAATTGTTATACATATATTATGTAAATGACGTGTTTTTGTAAACTGAAAAAGGAATATTGTAATTCAAAACTCATTAACGAAATACAGTAGTTCTTGATTTAAAACTGCTTGAAAATACAATTGAGGATCAAATACAATGTCTGTCACAGTATGAGGCTGACCACCCGTGCTGTAAAAATGGTTCACTTTGCCAATGTCACCCTTGTTTCAGGGAAGGACGGCAAGAGTTGCAGGGTGTACGTCCATTTGAGATTTGGCTTTTATGTTGAGGCATTTGCAAGCGCGAACTTGTACGTGTCTGGTTGTGAGACTGAATGTAATGTGAAACATATCTTTGCAATTTAGATTAGATTAGATTAGACAAAAAAATTATATTTTAATTTCATAATTCTTTTTCAATTCAAAAAGAGTTTCGGGGGAAATAATAAAATCTGTGACTATACAGAGCCATTCAAATAAAAACCAGCATACCAGAAAACAAAAAAAAAACTGCAAGTGACTATAAGCTGCTATAAGCACATGAAAGTCATTATGTCAACAAACTGTAGACAAAGGTAGACAGGGTTTTCTAGGAATCAGCTTGTCGGACTTTTGTATTGTTACCTACTTTCTTTGTTGGTTATTCAAAAGACTCTACCTGAAGTCTATTATAGATGAGTCATATAGAATCAAAGGCGGCAATCTAAAAATATATTTATATATTATAGGATAGACTGGTCCGTGTTCTAGTGATTAGCGCTCCAGACAAGGGTCGTGGTTCAAATCCCGACGGAGTAAAAAATAATATAATTTATATTATTTAAAACAGACCGGTCCGTAGTCCAGTGATAACACTTCGGACTCTGAATGGAAGTTTGTGGGTTCGAATGCCAGCGGAGCACAAAAAATATAGCGTTTGGCCAAATTTTACCAAATATACAAATTTGCTCTTCGCTGGGTTGAAAAATTCGTAAACCTTTACCAATGACCGGTCACCAAAGGGCCATCCACCCTTACAGCAACTGGGTCTTGCTTGAGGATTGGCGCCTTGTGGCGACGACCAAGCTCGTAAAAAGTCCAGTCGATAGCTCAGTTAATGGTAGAATGCTTGCATTATATACGGAGAGCAAGGGTTCAGTGTTTATTTCAAGCCCAAAATACCGGCAAGGCTTACTCAGCCTTCACAAGAAATAAGAAACAATCCCCTCGGGAAATGGGAAACCTCCACTTCAACTAAAGGGGTTGGTGTGAGGCCGGCCCCCTTACCGCAACGCAACTAAGCTACACATATAGTGTAACTTCCTGCCGCGTTATCTCCGAAGGGGTCGCATGGGGCGAGTTGAACCTATTTATTTTACAGGTAAGGGGGCGGGGGGTGGAGGTTTCCCAGCTCCCGAGAGCGCTGGTACTCATTTATTGTGAAGGCTGAGTAAACCTTGCCGGTATTTTATTTTGGGGTTTGAAATAAACACCGAAACGGGAAATCATTTCTGACACCCTCGGTGGGATTCGAACCCGAGCTTTCGGCATGGAATGCAAGCACTCTACCACCTGAGCTATCGACCTGTAAAAATAAATAGGTCCCGAATTGCCACATGCGACCCCTTCGGGGATAACGCGGGCAATAAGTTACACTATATGTGTTTGCTTAATTTCGTTCTTGTTTAATACATTCGTCGTTGGGTTAAAAAAATCATATATTTTTAACAAAGAATGAGAGTCAGAGTCAGGGTGTCATTGCCATCATAATTTCCCGTTTCGGTGTTTATTTCAAACCCACCGGCATGGCTTACTCAGAGTTATGTGAACCACCCTTGAGATAGCTGGAAAACCCCCACTTCAACTGAAGTGGTTGGAATAAGTTTACTATCGCCACTTCGGTGATAACGCTGCAAGAAGTTACACTACAAATTATATAAAGCTGAGTCGTATTTTTTTAGATGAACATTGAGGAACAATTCCTTGACTTCGCGGTTTATACCTAAAGTTTGGGGGAAAAACCCTGTATGTTATGTACACGTATGTTATGTACTTACACGTATGTTTATGTTTTTCGAAAATAAATAAACAAATATTATATGCGGTATGCAATATATGGTAAGCGGCTGAACACCCATTCTGTAGAAAATGGTTCACTTTGCCAATGTCAACCCTGTTTTAGGGAAGGTCGGCAGGAGTTGCAGGGTGTATGTTCATTTGAAATACGGGTTTTCTATTGAAGGTCCACATGCGGCATGTTTAAGCGCGAACTTGTACGTGTCTGCTTGTGAGAATGCATATAATGTGAATCCCCCAATGTAACATATCCTTGCAGCTTAGATAAGGTCACTTGGTAAGCATAAGTCATAGAAAAATGACATTCAAAAATCGAGAAGCCTTTTTATCCTGGTAGGTAAAATTTGAACAAAGAACCATTGTTTAACATAATATCCTATTTCCATTGAAAGACATAATATTACAATAGTAAAATGATTTGCAAAACAATTTTTTTTTTGTCATAATCTGTATAATAATAATTATTCTTGTGATGACTGGTCCGTAGTGCAAGTGGTAACGCTTCGGACTCGTAACTGAAAGGTTGTGGGTTCGAATCCCGGCGGAGGACAAAAAATATGCCATTTATATTTTCAAATTTGCTCTTCACTGGGTTGAAAAATTTATGAACCTTTACCCATGACCGGTAACCACAGCTCCATCCAGCCTTACAGCAACTGGGTCTTGCTTGAGAATTGACACTTTGTAGCGACGACGACCAAGCTCGTAAAAAGGTCGATAGTTCAATTGGTAAAATGCTTGCATTCCATGCTGAGAGCAAGGGTTCGATCGCAAGGTTTACTCAGCCTTCACAAGAAAGGAGAACCAGCCCCCCCGGGAGCTGGAAAACCCCTACTTCAATTGAAAGTGGTTGGTGTGAGGCCGGCCCCCTTACCTGTAAAAATAAATAGGTCCCAAATCGCCACATGCGACCCTTTCGGGGATAACGCAGGCAAGAAGTTACACCATATGTGCAGCTTAGTTGTGTTTATTCTAAAGTGATGCGAAACACTCCTCAAAAGCCGAACTTGACCGTCGCTACGGAATGCACCTATTCTAAAGAAATATCCTATTACTGTGGAGCTGAAGGCTAAAAAAAAAAAAATTAGGCTGATTTATTTGATGAGCGCTGTTTTTGTGTAAATTATCTGTAAAAAATAAATTCCTTGACTTATAGGTTGGTATGAGGCTGACCCCCCATACTGTAAAAAATGGTTCACTTTGCCAATGTCACCCCTGTTTCAGGGAAGGTCGGCAAGAGTCGCAGGGCTTATGTTCATTTGAGATTGGGTTTTTATACTGTAGGTCCACATGCAGCATGTGTGAGCGCGAAATTATGCGTGTCTGCTTGTCGGAATGCATTTAATATGAATCTCAAATGATACATATATTTGCAACTTAGATTTAGATGTGCGTTTTGAATCTATTTGAGCGCACATGAATTGTGAATCTTAAATGTTAATAGTCATTTTCAGCACGACACATAATTGCTTTGATGATAAATTCCATGTTTCAAAAACATACTACAAAAATAAAGAAATTTTCCGACTTTACAGTTGTAATGCGTTCTTTTCCGTAATTTATATTTTAGATTATTATTTTTCAAAGCTCCAATCACAGCAGACGAGTGCATATGTTTTGTAATACACGTTGCCTTCAACCCATATGCTCTGCGTGTGTGAGGGAGAAGTACCGTGCGGTAGAGAGGTTGGACAAGCAAGCGGCACAGATCCCACGTCCGAGCCCCTTGAAGAACAAAGGGAAACTGATTCATTTTGAACAGAATTTTAAAGGTTTGCGAAATAAGGAAAAAACCCATGAAAAAAAATATTTCGACTATTTGTTTTGTTGTTAAAGGTTTAAAAAAGACTTTATCTACATGACTAGTTTTTCATTTATTTTTTTAAAACTTTAAATGTCGGAAAAAAACGTGTACGAAAAATACAAAAAAAAAAAAAATTTTGCAATATTCAAAAGGTAAAATATGGAAAGCAAAATCAAATTTCAAAAAAGTAATCTGATCATGCCTTCAACAAACTCTTTTAAATTTATTCTATCATAGAAAAAATTAAGATTTTTTTTTCGTTTTTGTAGGATATGCTTTTTAGCAAAGCTCTTTCCGCAACTAGCAAAAACAAGTCCCGATTAAGCTTTGATTTATATACGTAAATAATTTATTTGACTTTTGAAAAAAATATGATAAATAGTTTAAATGTTGATTAATCTTAGGTATATTTTTAAAATATTAATTTATGTCTTAATCATGCTCTAAAAAAATAAATGAAAACATACTTTAAAAAAAAAAATCTTGAATATGTGTGGATCGCACCCTTAATTATAAAGCTTTGAACAAAATATATAACTTAAGAATTGCCACCACAAAAAAATATTTAAAAAAACGCGTTTTTTTTTACATTTTTAGCTTTTTTTTCGTGTGTGCTGTATTTTGGATTTTTTTTTTTGCTTTTTAATTACAGAACTATACATTGTTTAGGTTCCGTACTTAACATTTTTTTTATAATGTCAATAGTTTGTGAGTAAATATAGAAAAACTGAAACTACTAAATGAATTAAATTTTAATTAAATAAAAGAACACAGTTTTTCCATATTTACTCAAAAACTATTGACATTATAAGAAAAATGTTAAGTACGGAACCTAAACAATGTAGGTATAGTTCTGTAATTAAAAAGCAAAAAAAAAAAATCCAAAATACAGCACACACGAAAAAAAAGCTAAAAATGTAAAAAAAACGCGTTTTTTTAAATATTTTTTTGTGGTGGCAATTCTTAAGTTATATATTTTGTTCAAAGCTTTATAATTAAGATAAAAAATTAATAAACATGCTTGATTTTTTTCATTACTGTAACTGTTTTGCTAAGACTATAAAGTGTAAGAAACAAAAATGGCAGATTTAGCTTTATAACACGCCTTAAAGCAGGCGAACACATAAAACTGTCGCGTATCTAGGATGCACAACTTCTCAGCGCTTTTTCCTGTGTTGGTGTGGAGCTTACTTACATAGGTAACATAACACACAAGAAAGAAGCAGGTTCTCAGAGCAAGACATTTCTTGGCGATGGGAGAGTAAAACACTGCCAAAAGAAAGCGATGGAAACAGTTTATGAAATAGGCTAGAACCCATATAGGGTTGTCGTGTCATGTGTGATGATGATGATGATATTGTTGTGGTTTTGCCTTAGCTATTTCACTATGATAATATTCTCAGAAGAGTAGAGGGAGCCGTACGTAACTGGAACTGCTTTAGCTTCCAGCATGTTCTCTCCACAATATTTTTCTCTTCCTAATCCGTTTTCCCATGTCCTCTTTTTGTATTAGTGAAGAGAAATGCAATTCATCAATCCACTTTTTCTTAGCCACTTACGTTATCAATAAATAATTAATTATTTTATTTTCAACGATTTATCACGAGTCCAAGTTATTGCCGAGAGACCAGACGTCACTCGAACCAGCATAGTTTTTCTTTCAAACTCGCTAGTCAAACTTACCGTCTTGACCCGCTTGGCCTTGGTGCCAATTAGTAATGCTTTCATATCCGACGTTTAGTATATGTACTGCCGAATCAAGTACATTTCCGGTACATGATCGGCCCTTAGTCTAGAAGTTAAAGCTACGGATCCGTAATCGGAAGATCGTGAGTTCGATTACCGGCATAGCACAAAAAAAATGTAAATATTCAACTTTGCTGTTTGCTGGGTTGAAAAATTCATTTGGTTTTACCAATGGCAAGTTACCAAAGTTCCATCCAGTCTTACAGCAATTGGGCCTTGCTTAAGAACTGGCACTTTCTACAGCGACGACCAAGCTTGGAGAGGGCTCTTGAGGTGTGTTTCACACAAAAACCGCGCTTACCAAATAAATCATCCTAATGTTATTATTTCCGATGATATAGTTGGTTGTATGTACTCCAACGTCTGATTTAGCTGAGACCCCGTACAGCGGGATGGTCCACGCATATATGCCGTATTTTACTTCAGATAATACTTGACGCGCTCGTAGAAACGCATAAATAAGCTTAGCAGATGTCTGCTTGTCACACCGGAGTGCTGGGTCAACTGAACCAATGGCGGAAATCATTTCTGCTTTAAACCTTTCCCAGACCTCTAACCACTCCAAAACCAGCTGATATAATGCAACAAAACCGTAACTGTGACCCTGTAGCCATTCCGCTAGAGGTTGCCAGAGCCTATGCGGATATTTGTTCATTTCCTTTCATCCTTGAATGCCTCTTTCAATTCATTCATATCCTGACACGCATCATCTTTTTCTTACATTTACTTCTTTAACATTCACTTTCAATATTACATGTACATTCTACACGTTGCAAAGATATATAAACATTTATGTTCAATGCATGCCCATACATGAAATAAAATATAAATCTTAAATGAACATACGCCCTGCAAATCTTGCGGCACTTCTTTAAAACAAGGTTGACTTGGCAACTTTCTTTAACAATTTACCCGATCTCATGAAGACATACCTTTCTCGGTCTTCCTTTTCTCATTTTTTCGCTAACATTTCCTCTATACAAACACTTTGTCAGTCTTTTATCATCTATTCTTTCCACATGCCCAAACCATCTCGTCATAGTATGTGTACTCCTAATTCCACATCCTCTTTTAGTTTACATTTTATTTTACGCATTCATGCTGATTTCTGCTCCTCAAGATTTTTATGAAGAGATTTATTTAAAAATACAACTGTTGCTATGTTTTTGTAAGTGGCGCACCTCGAGGGCCCTTTTGAACCCATTTAGGTAACATATAATGATAGGTTACCAGCACGCATTTTTGTTTTTGCCTTATCCGTCACTTTGATGAGTCTTTTATATTGCCGAGATGAAGTATTATGAAGTGCTCGTATTCCGAGGCATTTGAACTGACATTAATTCGTTGTACAGTTTAAACATAATTCAGATTTTCCATTAACAGAGAAAAAAAAATCGGAAAGTAGAAAATGCGTAGGAATGACTGCAAGTGCGAGTGATTTGAATTACGTACATTTCAGTTTACGAACAAACATTTAGGCTGAAAAGTAACTAAGCCGATATAATGTAAGTTGCGAAATATGTTAATATGTAGTTAAGATTCACCCTCCTATCCTATACGTTTATTTTCGCGCGAATGCAATCATTTCACACAAAACGCATTCTGCCCGGTTTTTTCTATCCTGCGCTGGGTCGGAGGTCAGTATTGTATGGAGAATGAAGATGCGTAAGAGCTTTTACCCAGTTTGTCCGGTTTGTCCATAGAAAATCCGGGCAGAATGCGTTGTGTCTGAGAATGACTTTACGAACTCGTAATCGGAAGTTTGTTTTTCGATTCCTGGCGGAGCACAAAAAAGAATGCTCTTCGCTAGGGTTGAAAAACTCTCATGCCTTTACCAAAGACCGGTTGCCAAAGGTCCATCCAGCCTATAGCAACGACTAATCTTTTAGAGGGCTTTTGAAGTGTAGCTTACACAAACATTCTTGAAATCATCTTGAAAAACCTCTTGAAATAAATAATCCTGATGTATAATATTTATTTATTTGTGGAGTAATTTCGTTTTAGTTTACGAACACTAAAATAAGTAGGTTGAGGTTTCTATTTAAGAAATTTGTTTTTCTCATACAAACTTGGTTTCTCTAAAAATGCCTCATGTACCGGCAATCTCTCCACTGCTGTACGCACACTCACATATAACAATGCCGCCATTACATTTCCACTTTCTACAAGGTTTTCCCGAATGTGCATTTTATCATAATAATTAATGTTACAAGATTCATACAGAACCTGTAATCTAATCTGAGCTGCAAAGATATGTTACGTTGGGGATTCACATTATATGCATTCTCACAAGCAGACACGTTCACTTGAACGTACTTGCGCGCTTACACATGCCGCATGTGAACCTACAACATAAAAACCCAAATCTCAAATGGACATACACCCTGCAACTCTTGTCGTCCTTCCCTGAAACAGGGGTGACATTGGCAAAGTTAACCAATTTTTACAGCATGGGTGGTCAGCCGCATACCAACCTATAAGCCAAGGAACTATAAATCAAGGAACCAATCACGGTAATCTAGATTTTCATTTCGAAAATGAGATAAATATACGGAAACACAGAAACTGAAATTCTTTGTGTTTTCGGACTTTCATCTCATTTGTGAGAAATCCTAGATTCTTGCATTTTACCTTTGGTTCGTGAGGTACGAAAATGATACACCTACAAAGTGCCTAATTCATGGTTTCCTTATTTTCATTTCTTCCATGGTGGCCTTATTATGCCCCATCTTACTTATATTAACATTTCAAATGTATGTTTAATGCATGCTCACAAGCAGATACGTCTAAGTTTGTGCTTACACATGCTGCATGTGTACTTACAAAATAAAAATAAAATAAAATCTTCAATGAACAAAAACCCAGCAACACTTACAGCCCTTCCCTGAATCAGCGGGACATTGGCAAAGTGAACTATTCGTATTAGGTATAGGTGGGATTTGCAGATTCGCTTGTATTGGGAAATTTAAATATGACCCCCACTTTTTTTTAGAATTTATTGTCTATGTTCCTTAACTTATAGGTTGGTATGTAGCTGACCACCCATGCTGAAAATGGTTCACTTTGCCAATGTCACTCCTGTTTCAGGGAAGGTCGGCAAGAGTTACAGGGTGTATGTTCATTTGTTATTTGGGTTTTTTATGTTGTAGGTTCACATGTAGTATGTTTAAGCGCGAACTCACACGTGTCTGCTTGTGAGAATGCATATAATACGAATCCCTAATGTTGCATATATTTGCAACTTAGATAATATTAGATTAGATTAGACTTCAACTGAAGTGGTTGGCGTGAGGCCTGCCCTCTTACCTTAAAAATAAATAGGTCTCGAATAGTGATGACACATGTGACCTCTTCAGGGATAGAGTAGACAAGAAGTTACACTATATTTTTAGCTTAGTTTAAAAAAAATGCACATTCAGAACTTAGATTATAAACGCTAGATCTCCGTTAGGTGTGGCCATTGGCCCAGTGGAGCTTCTCAGGTTTTAGTTAATCGTTAATCGTTAATCTCCGCCACTGAGAGCGGCAACTTTAATTACCTGGAACCCACAAATTTGTGAACATTGTCTGCCCGTTACGTTATCTCACATCACATCACTAGCTGCTCCATACATCACTCTCCCACGGGGCAACACACGCCTGTACTACACTACACACTAGGGATGGGAAAACTTGCTGCGAATACTGTTATCTTGTGTTATTGAATCTGCGAAAATAGCCAGCAACAAAACTTCCATAAACCATACATGTATACAAGCAGCGCATTCAAGTTTTATTCTGCAATTTTCGTACATCTCTGCATAAAAAGGATATGACCGGTCTGTAGTCTAGTGGTTAACGCTGCGGACTGAGCGGAAGGTCGTGAGTTCGATTCTTGGCGGAGCAAAATAAAATCACCTCTTCGCTGTATTGAAAATTTCACCTTCTTTTACTAAAGATTCCTCTCCTTATAGAAGGGTGGCATTCTTGGATAATCATGACAAGGATAATCCGAAATAGTTTCATATCCGTAACATCCTTGATTTTATCACATCAAGAAAGATTTGGAAAGGAGAGAGATCAAAATCGCTGAAGGTCATCTGAAGTTATGAAACTCTGGCAATTGAAAACATGTAATTCCTGTTGAGAGCTGCAGCTCTAATCTTCCTCGCAACCGTCCTGCACCTATGTGACTCCCTGTGCGAAGCCATATTTGTTAACAAGCGGCGGAAGGCCTTCACGTGAAGTTTAAAGCAACTGCAGGACAAAACAATAACTTTTAAGTCAGCTGCTTCCCCGTCTGCTGCATTATTTGGTAATAAAATTAAAAGTCATCATGATTGCCGTTCTTGTATAGAAAATGTGCTTAAAGAAAAACATCTGAGATCAGCCCGCGGGCCATACTTCTCCATCACTGGTGTCTCACATGTTTACTGCGTTCAGTTTGTATGAGTACGAGTACATGCAGTACAGGGAGTTACCGTAAGGGGAACCATATTTCTTAAACAAGTGAATTCGCATTGTCCAAAAAGCTGTGCGAATCTCATTGTTCCCGTAACCCCATAGCCATTGTGCGGGGTCTCAGTGCATGGATGGGAACTGAGAAGCAGCTAGCGAACTTCATTATGTCATCACATTTACGTAACGCGTCAGTGAACTTAAGTCATCAGTGAAACCAACAAAGTTACAGACGAATACTTGAATAAGAAAAACGTGTCATATTTGTCATAATTTCCCTGGCACTCTCTTCGGAAAGAAAGGTTTGAAGCAACTCTGTAGAGACTCTGGACAAGCCTCATAGAGTGGTCTTACCTTAGATGCAGGTTGAGATTTGAGTTCTATTCCGAGGAAAAGAAAAATGCAGCGGGGAAGTCATTCAAGAGCTATTTCGTAAAATTATGGCTGACAGTAGAACATATAGATTATATACAAGAGATCAAAATACGATCGTCCTAACAAAGCAACGTTGATATATTTATATGTGCAGTAGGTGTACATTAGTTGGGTCACGTTAACTTGGTTTGGGTCCGCAGTTCCGCTAGCTTTAATTGCACCAGATGAGCTACGGCTGCTGATCTCAGTGAACCCACAGCCAGTACCTTCCTCTAGAGGGCTCTGGGCGCGAACCACGTAATAGACGTGCTGATGGTGAAATGTTGTTCTAGAGATTTGATGGTTAAATATAGACCTGCAAATGTGATAGTGATGATGAAATTTAGACCTGCAGGTGTGATGGTGAAATGTAGACCTGCAGGTGTGATGGTGAAATGTAGACCTTCAGATCTGATGGTGAAATGTAGATCTATAGGTTTGTGTGATGGTTAAAATGTAGACCTACCGTTGTGATGGTGAAATGTAGTGGTAAAATGTAGATCTAGAGATTTGAAGGTAAAATGTAGAATAGTAAAGCGGCAACTGTTGCAGACCACATGTTGCTGTGAGACAAGGGCAATGCTGTACAGTAGGCTGTAAAGCCTGCATCATTATCGCTGAACGGGAATAATGGTTTGATTGTGTACTAGTACTGCATACACTCGCGGTTATTAAAATTGGGAAGTGGTGTACTTGGATAAACGGTATAAAGCTAGTTTTACTGACTTAGTATTCAAAGGCATTTACGTCTTATTCTTCTGCTAATACACACTAGTGGATATATGTTCTCCACAGTTCTAATATCTTACGGCAAACGGCCAAATCCATCAAAGAAACCATCGTAGTCTGGAAAAGATGGTCGATATCAAAGAACAAAAAAGGGCAGGTGCAGAGTGAAGACCCGGATTAAGGTGGCTGGACGCAGTGGTAGCGGACTGTCGTACGGTAGGAGTATGGGACTGGAGCAGAAGGGCGTTGGGCAGTCAGCGGGGGCTGCAGTTGATCAAGAGGCCAGACCTGCGTTGTCGTGTCATTAAACGTAAACGTTAATAAGCTACACATATAGAGCAACGAAGGGGGATCGCATGTCACGTGTGAAACGTAGCTCACCGTTAATGTTTAGGTTTAAGTAAGGCAATAAGCTGCATGCATAATCATCAGCATCATCTCACACAAACTGGTCTGCGATTTAACTAAAATTCCAGCCATGTCTTCCACTGACACTGATATCGTGCCCGTGCACTGCATGTCATGCGAGCAGGAACTGCGAGGCCAGTGAGGCGAAGGAAGGAATTATGCCATTAGATTCATTTGTCAAACTAACAAAGTTAATGAAGTCTTGCCTCAACACACGTTTGACTTGGTTTATGTGCAGTTTAGTTTCAAAATATAGTAATTAAAGTAACTTCTCGTGGTAAATGAGGGTGTATAATCGATAAATAGAGATAAATGATAGTATTTGTAGAAAAAACCTCATAGGAAGTGTATTTTTATTGTTAAAAACTAAACTTAAAACTTATACAATTTGAACGTGAAGGTGTGAAGATCAAAGACTGACTAAAGTTTGGTTTACAAAATAATTTTTATAACGAAAATGTCAATCCGTAAGTATTCTATTTAATAAATTGTGTTCGTGATGGTATATAAATGTATAGATTGGATTTATTTAAATCCAAATTGATCAAATATTGCCTCTGTGACTCCTGATTCAAAGATAAATGTCAAGTTTTACAGAATACTCGCATGTACAAAGCGAAGTTGATTTATGTTTAGAATTTATTTAAAGAAATAAGTTTTCCCTGGTCATATGTACTGTAGACGATATTCTGCATTGAGGAATGTTTTGGTTCACGAGCACATTTAGTATCGAATGTTGAAGTCCTCTTATAAGTGTAACATATGAATATAATAATTATCTCGCGGAATGTAAGCAGATCTGTGTGAACACCGCTCCATATACAATCACTCGGGTTACGATCATCTCACGATGCGCATTCCCCCACCAGCATTGTGCCGCACTTCATCTGACAGGGGTCTATCTGTCTGACGTCATGGGAAGTCTGTCTGGGAGCCGAAAACATTGGGAACCTGGTCTAATTAAAATACCGAAGACCCGGCTGTGCAAGATAACATGCAAAAACTAGATAATCGCAAGAAACAGCTATGCTATAATCTATAATAATCTATAATCTAAGTTGCAAGCATATATTCATTTAAAGCTCTCAGATGTATGCCCACAAACAAACACGTGTAGTTCGCGCTTACAAATGCTGAATGTGTACTTACAAATAAAATCCAAACTCAAATGAACATAAGCCCTGCAACTCCTGCCGACATTCCCTGAAACAGGGGTGACATTGGCAAAGTGAACCATTTTTTACAGTATGGGTGGTCAGCCTCATACCAACCTATAAGTCAAGGAATACGAGTAATAAATGACATTTAAGTTTACAAAAAAAAAAAAAAAAAAACAACAAAACCTTAAAAATAAATCTATACAAAAAAAATCAAAAATTTCTTATGCAAAAAATGTAGCAAACTAATAAACCAACATTACAAATCAGCATTGCAGATTAGCCGCTTGTTAAAATATAACAGAAAATGTTCGCGTATCATTCACACACCTATGATTAGTTCAGAAACACACGTTGATTAAAAATAGCACTATGACCCATAGTGGACAAACTGAGATAAAGGGAAAACGCGTATAAGAGATACTTATCAGATTTTTGTACAAAAATTGACGGAGTAACTTACTTATGCAGGTCACACAACGCCCTCTTCCCAAACTGTCGTTTATCGTGCGTAGTATCCATGCAGCACCTTTTTAGTGCTTTTTTTTTAATTTCAAAATAAAAAACTCGCAGCGTTTAAGCCATTTTTTCACATGAAAAAGTATTTTTGAGATGTTGTTATATTTTGGTACTTAGTGCCTTATTTAAATCAACCATTCATATGACAAACCGTTGTTGGAGAACCAACGTTTCTACAACTTAAGTTAAAATTGAACACAACATTAAGTAGGATAAACTCCCCCTTATTCATAAAAGGGTCTGGTGCTTAATCCTATTTAATGTCAGGTTTTCCATGGTTTGACTAGATTTAAACCTGATTTTTTAACATATCCAATGATTAACGCCAAATATGAGTAAAATAATTGCTTGAAATTTTGCAGAAAAGTTTGATGGTGTCGCCCTTTGATACCTACGTATAATAATAATGTGAATTTCCGTGCAGAGCTTGCCCCCTGGCCTTGCTGTATTTGGCATTCTTCTGTAGTGACTAGTGTGCCTTCATATATTGCGGCCCTTCCCCGCCCTGCTTGCACCGGTAACGTGTAATTACAGGCAGCACACAATGAGAGCATTGTACCGAAAGTTACTCCACAATTACAGCTCAGTCAGACCTCAGTACCTCGCGGTATTATCAGCAATAAAGCATAACGCTGGTGATCGGCGCAGGGCCTGGGCACTCCATCAAATATCCAGCCCGGGAAACCAGCCTATGGACTCCGCACATGAATTGACTTAGACAAAATTGTTACGTCACACTGTCGAGTTGCTAGGGAAAGGGCAAACAAATATTTGTTTATTGATTCCTAAGTTCGTCAACGACGTTAGCCATGTTGAAAGCACCGGTTCCCATAGATCACCGAAGTTAAGCAACATTGGGCGTGGTCAGTACTTGGATGGGTGACCGCTTAGGTACACCGCGTGTCGTTGGCATCTCGGACCGGTCCGTAGTCCGTAGTGGCAACACTTCGGACTCGTAAATGGAAGGTTGTGGATTCGGATCCCGGCGGAGCACACAAAAATACCATTAATATTTCGAATGTGCTCTTCGCTGGGTTGAAGAATTCATAAGCCTTTACCAATGACCGGTCACCAAGGGTCCATCCAGCCTTACAGCAACTGGGTCTTGCTTGAGTATTGGCGCTTTGTAGCGACGACCAAGCTCGTACACCTTTGCGGCACTACAACAATTGTCATAGACCCCTAGAGTCTTCAGAATCTAGGGAGTCTCCCGCACAGGATTTTCTTAAAAAAAAAAAAAAAAAAGTTCAAATTTGTATGTGAGTCCATTCCAGCTAAAATTTGTTACTTGACTAATTAAGTCCGTCCATACAAAATTTCCCTCGGCTGGATGACGATGCCGATAGTAAGAAAATGGGTTTCAGATAACAAGGAACTTAATTATATCTTACAGCATTGTGAAATACACGTCTGATGTGACAAATCCATGCTGTAGCGCTTTAGCGTATTTTCAATATATTGACATAATACCAATATAAAAAAAAAAAAAAAAAAAAAAAAAAAATAAGTAAGTGTATGTGTTATTACCAGCGCTTTATTTTATCTTGTATGGATGAAAGCGATCAGACGGTGATGGTTAGATTATGAACTAAGACTGACCGGTCCGTAGTCTAGTGGTTAACGCTTCGGGCTCGTAATCGGTCGTGGATTCAACTCCCGACAGAGAACAAAATATATAATTTATATTTTCAAATATCATGTTTTTCGTTGGGTTGAAAAAATCATATTCTTTTACCAAAGGTCCATCCAGCCTTACAGCAACTGGACCTTGCTTGAGAATTGGCGCTTTCTATAACGTCGACCAAGCTTGCAAATGGATCTTGAGGTGTGATTCACAAAAAAACAGCACTCACCAAATAAATCATCCTTATAATTATCATTTATTAAGGTCCTTAGCTGCCATTGAACGGATCGCAAGTGTCCAGAAGACCGATAAAGTGAGGTGACATTTTTTCTACTTATTTTCAGTCAAAATAGTTTAGGATAGGTAGATTTTGAATAGCAAGTTGTCATGGCTGCATATTGTACGCGTAATGTAACAGGAAATGTCTTATAATATCCGTGCCGACAATTTACACAGATGATGTTAGATAATGCCGCCGAAACAACAAAACTGTGATCAAGACGGATCCATGAGATGCCACAAACTCTCGGTGGAGATGCGCGCCCATTCAGAGAGCAGCGGCATTACAGCGATGGGAGTGATTTGTTTCCCGTTGTAATTCTGATTTGGCATTACGAATTATCCACCTCTCCGTGGAGATCATTTTCTGCGCCATGTTGCGATGATGACGATGGTGGAAGTGTGTCAGTGGTGCTAGGAGCATTAGATGAGAACGCCGGAAACAGAAGAACCTCACTCACAATGCTAGGCAGGATGGAGGAGCTTGGCGCTTTGTGTGTGAGACCACATTACCGATTCGACTTATCAGTGTCTGAATGTGAAGTTAGTATCATGGTTGGTTATGGTAATTGTGAGGTTGCCATAGCTAGAAGTGTTTCTTACATTGCAAAACTTTATTGCCGTATATTAAGATTGTTTTCCCGTTTGTTGTTGCAAAGAGATATATTATAACATTTAAAATTCATGTTAAATACATGTCCACAAATAGGCATGTGTAAGTTCGCGCATACAAATTCTGCATGTGTACTTACAAATTGCAAATTAAAATCCAAACTTCAAATGAACATAAACCTTGCAACTTTTGCCGACCTTCCTTGTAACAGGGGTAACATTGGCAAACTTAACCATTTTTTACAGTACCTATGGGTGGTCAGCCTCATACCAACCCCATCCTCATACCCGTTCCGTATGTACACTTCCATCCGGGGAAGCGTATCACAGAACGCTCTTGCAATGCTATATTTTTTTTAGCGTCGGAAGGCCTTCCCGATGGTCGTGACCCGACCCAGCAGGGATTCTAGATCTACCTGTCCGTCCACTAGAGAAAAAAGGCAAAATCCGAAGTTCCTGACTCGATGCAACTGCAATAAGTAAAGGAAAATTCCCAATAAATAGAATGAAGTGTTACAGGGAATGCATGGTAAGATTTCGGAAGCTCCAGCCGCGCGCAGTAGAGGGCAATGATTGGTGATGGTAAGAAGAACCCAACAAGGAATGGACTCGGTTCATTTCAAATGTGATGTCATTTCGCCGGGCAAATGAGTATAATATTTATATAGAAGTCACAACTTCTATATAAATATTATATATATAGTTTTAAAAAAATTTACGTACCTACTGAATTTTGTTTAATTGTTGATTGCGCATGCTGGTACTTTCAAATCGGGAATCCATTACTTTTCCGTGGGTGATTTCATATAGCTGAAGGATTCACTGATTGTGAATCCATTCCATTCTATTTGATAAATAAATTATGTTTTAAAAAAACCTTAAGAAATGCGTTTCTAAGTCATCTTATTCTAAATCCCACCTTGAGTACCCATCCACCTCGTGGTAATGATCTTTCTCTGTCTGTTGTTAATCTCCACTGACGCCCATCCCACATACTCGTAATGTGCACTAACTGTTTCAGAACAATAATTTCCGATTCAAATAAGTAATTATTTGAGACCATCATCTCTGTGTGCAGGCCCGGATTAAGCCATCCGGGGCCCTGGTGCGAGGGCCACCCATCCCTTTTTTTGTGTTTTATTTCAACCATTTCAACCATGCTCCGCCATAACGCCGACAATCTTGGTAATATCACTGAATTGGTGAAATAAAACAATAAACGCATTTCCTAGAACCCTTTACTTTTACGCCGTGTCTCACATTGCAGAAGCATTTTTGGAATTTTGACACATTCAACTCCCTGTATTGTAAACGCACAAAACGCTACGCTACTCTTCTTAGCTACACATATAGGGTTACTCCTTGTTGTGTTTTACCCGAAGGGGTCGCATGTGGCGAGTGGAACCTATTTGTTTACAGGTAAGGAGGCCGGCCTTACGCCAACCACTTCAGTTGAAGTGGGGTTTCCCAGCTTTCAAGCGGGCTCGTTCTCATTTATTGTGAAGGTTGAGTAAACATTGTCGGTATTTCATTTTGGGTTTGAAATAAACAACAAAACGACGATATAAAAATGAAAAATTAAGTTTAAATCGATAATAATCTGCCACATCGTGTACCATAATGTGTGTAATGTGTGCAGCGTGTGTAATGTGTTTAATGTGTATGTGTGTAATGTGTTTAATGTGTAATGTATGGCATTAGTGTTGAGCCTGTACCTGGTGAACTAAACGTGAGATCTCTACTAGAGCCATTACCAAAATACTGACAGGAAAACGAGGTTCGTGAAGGAGAGTAAACACCAACACGTTTAGTATGAACACAACTGGGAGAATACGTAAAAATATAATGTAGAGAACAAATAAATAAAATGTAAGAAGCATTCAAAGACTTTAAAAACAATAACGTTTGGGTGTAATTTGTTAATGCACGACCGATTTTATAAACAAACTTCAGGACTCACAGTGAACAAAACGATACAATGTTTTTTTACAATAAATTAACAAGTTACTTCCCTTCTTATTGTTGTGTGCTACTTTTGTATCATGTCCTGGAGGATTATTTTATTGATAATTGTATTTTTCTATTGTTACAGGTAAGCATACACATCATCTTCACACTTCCACAGTGAGTTCTAAATACTAAAACGCATATATAGACTTATATTTAACTGAGAATTTGGTGAGCTATCTTAACGCCATTTTACTTCCGTAAAGCATGATAAGGTAATCTAAGGAGAGTTGCTTTTGAGTACGGCAACAGATTCCAGATAAAAACTCTCTAATTGTCGGCCATGTACGAGAGTATGTTTATAATTCCTGTTCAAGGGAAAGTTTGTTTGGATTGACCATTGAATAATTTTTAACAATAAAATGACCGAACATGAGAATGTTCAGCTCGCATAAAGTGTTCGCTTGTGAAGACGTGTCTCAGGCACGTCCGTGGTCCATTAGCTTTTCAATTATTAGTTAATTATGAATGTGGATGATTTTGAATAAACTTCATGTCCTGAGTAATAACAACCATGCAGCAAGTCTTACATCTCATGATGTAACCGGGAACACGGAGGAGTCTGTCTTCAACGTTACTTGTAGATATTTTATGGCTTAATTGAGACATGTGAACTTTAAAAATAATCTTTGGTGTACGTGAAGTTTCACGAAGCTCGTTTGGCGACCTTTGACGAAAATTACGCCGAGAGGTGATCTAAGAAAGATGAAAAAAATAACAAATTTTTTTGAACTGGAAAGAACTTGTTAAAAGGTAACTGAACTTGAAAATACCTGATATGAAAAGTGTTGAAAAGGGATTTACTGCAAAAATGGGGAGTCACGACCGCGTCAGCTGCAGATGATGGGCATTCGTTTTCTCCGGCTATTTATAGCCATGGTCCATAGTTTGTCCATAGGACGTACTTATTATTCTTTAAGTGGCATAACTCTGAAGAAGTTTCTCACAGATAAGTAATAAAAGTTAAATCCTACGTGCGAAATAACTGGGACAAAAAAAAATCCGTGAGAAAAATGTCCATCATTGGGAGGAGGTATTTTGAAACTTTTCTTTCAAGTTAATTTTGAATGTTTTTCATATGCATCCTCATGAGTTGACCAGCATTTAAAAGTTCCTCTTTCATTTTTGGAAAAGTATTGTTTTTGTCCTGCAGTGGACAGGTTTGTCCTGCAGTGGACAGGTTTGTCCTGCAGTGGACAGGTTTGTCCTGCAGTGGACAGGTTTGTCCTGCATTGGACAGGTTTGTCATGCAGTGGACAGGTTTGTCCTGCAGTGGACAGGTTTGTCATGCAGTGGACAGGTTTGTCCTGCAGTGGGCAGGTTTGTCCTGCAGTGGACAGGTTTGTCCTGCAGTGGACAGGTTTGTCCTGCAGTGGAAAGGTTTGTCCTGCAGTGGACAGGTGTGTCCTGCAGTGGACAGGTGTGTCATGCAGTGGACAGGTTTGTCATGCAGTGGACAGGTTTGTCATGCAGTGGACAGGTTTGTCATGCAGTGGACAGGTTTGTCATGCAGTGGACAGGTTTGTCATGCAGTGGACAGGTTTGTCCTGCAGTGGACAGGTTTGTCATGCAGTGGACAGGTTTGTCATGCAGTGGACAGGTTTGTCATGCAGTGGACAGGTTTGTCATGCAGTGTACAGGTTTTTCCTGCATTGGACAGGTTTGTCATGCAGTGGACAGGTTTGTCATGCAGTGGACAGGTTTGTCCTGCAGTGGACAGGTTTGTCCTGCAGTGGACAGGTTTGGCGATGTTTTCAGCGAACGTTTGGTAAACAAGGCGCTGTACGAAAATTTGACCCTGTGTTACAGTGACTGGGGATTTTTTCATTTTTTATAGAATAAACAAGCAGACTGACCGTGCTGCGCACGGTTGTCTGCTAGGCCCTTCGGGCAGAGTGAGTCTGGCTTCGCAATAATTTTTCCTCACACCTCCTTCATAGTAATTAAATGCTTTAAGAAGTAATTTGAAAAAAAATTGCGGTAAAAGGGTTATTTAGTTCTTTCATGTTCTGAGATTCTTGTATGAAGCATGAGGTATGAGGCTGACCTCCCATACCTAAAAAAATGTTCACTGAACGAATGTTTCTCTGTTCCTGAAAAGTTCGGCAAAATTGCATGGCTTATGGTCAAGAGAGGCTAAAAATTTTATTTGTAATAATAACACATGCAGCGTTTGTAAGCGCAAACTCACTCATGTCTGCTTGGGGGCATGCATTCAATATGAATTATAAAATGTATGTATGCAACTTAGATTTATATTCTAAAATTAAAAACATCAAGTGCCACAATTATATGTAAGCGTGAAAAGACATTTGTCCAGCTTGTGGGTGTGCATTGTATTTGAATCATCAAAACTCTTTTTGCAACTTAAGATTATAAATTAAGATAACCGTTGTTTAAGGATTTTCCAAACCCAAATTCCTTGACCTAAGGGTTAGTATGAGGCTTACCACCCATATCGCATAAATGGGTTCACTTAACTAATGTTCCCCCTGTTTCTGAATAGGTCGGCAAAAGTTGCATGGCTTATGGTCATGAGAGGCTGAAATTTTTATTTGTAGTTACACATGCAGCATTTGTAAGCGCAAACTCACTCATGTCTGCTTGGGGGCATGCATTGAATATGAATTATAAAATGTATGTATGCAACTTAGATTTATATTCTAAAATTAAAAACATCAAGTGCCACAATTATATGTTAGCGTGAAAAGACATTTGCCAGCTTGTGGGTGTGCATTCAATTTGAATCATCAAATAACTTTTTTTGCAACTTTAGATTATAAATTAAATTTAACGTTGTTGAATCAAATTCCTTGACTTAAGGGTTAGTATGAGGCTTACCACCCATATCGCATAAATGGGTTCACTTAACTAATGTTCCCCCTGTTTCTGAAAAGGTCGGCAAAAGTTGCAGAGCTTATGTGCATTTTAAAGGCCTTCATTTTAATTTGTAAGTTCACATGCAGCATTTCTAAGCGGGAACTCACTCGTGTCTCCATGGAAGCATGCATTGAATATGAATTATAAAATGTATCTATGCAACTTAGATTTATATTCTAATATTAAAAACATCAAGTGCCACAATTATATGTTAACGTGAAATGACATTTGCCAGCTTATGGGTGTGCATTTAATTTGAATCATCAAATAAGTTTTTTTTGCAACTTTAGATTATAAATTAAGATTAACGTTGTTTAAGGATTTTTCAAACTCAAATCCTTGACTTATAGGTTGGTATGCGGCTGACCACCCATACTGTGAAAAATGGTTCACTTTGCCAATTTCACCCCTGTTTCAGGGAAGGATGGCAAGAGTTGCAGGGCTTATGTTCATTTGAGATTGGGTTTTTATAATGTAGGTCCACATGCGGCATGTGCCAGCGCGAAATTATACATGTCTGCTTGTGGGAATGCATTGAATATAAATCTTAAATGATATATATCCTTGCAGCTTAGATTAGATTAGAAATTCCTTGACTTATAGGTTAGTATGAGCCTGAATACCCATATTGCAAAAAATGGTTCATTTGAAAAATGTTTCCCCTGTTTTTGAAAAGGGTGGCAAAAGTTGCAGGGCTCATGTTCATTACAGGCCTTAATTTGAATTTTTAAGTTCACATACAGCATTTATAAGTGCGAACCCACTCGTGTCTCCAGGGGGACATGCATTGAATATGAATCATAAAAGTTATTGTATCTGTGCAACTTAGATTATATATTCTAATATTTAAAAAAAATCAAGCGCCACAACTATAGGTTAGCGTGAAATGACATTTGCCAGTTTGTGGGCGTGCATTCAATTTGAATCATCAAATAACTTTTTTTGCAACTTTAGATTATAAATTAAATTTAACGTTGTTGAATCAAATTCCTTGACTTAAGGGTTAGTATGAGGCTTACCACCCATATCGCATAAATGGGTTTACTTAACAAATGTGTCCCCTGTTTCTGAAAAGGTCAGCAAAAGTTGCAGGGCTTATGGTCATGAGAGGCTGAAATTTTTATTTGTAAATACACATGCAGCATTTGTAAGCGCAAACTCACTCGTGTCTCCGTGGAGTAGTGCATTGAATATGAATTATAAATGTTAATGCGTCTATGCAACTTAGATTGTATATTATAATAATACTTAAAAAAAATTAAATGCCGCAATAAGTATGGTTTCATATAAAAAGTTGACCTAATCGATCGTCATTATTTCTAAAAAATACATGTTATAGCTGGTAGAAGTATAATTTTGAAATAAATAAAGAATATAGGTAGGTACTCAACGGAATTCAACCGAAAAAGAATCGACTTGTATGGCAACTTTGAAGCGTATGTTGAAGTGTTGGCAATTTATATGAAATTCGAATGTCAAAATGAGTTTTGTTTCTCGTATAGGTTTTACATAAAAAGGTGTTGTGATTGATCATGTTTATTTATTTAAAAAACTACAATTAAAAATCTATTAATGATGAGGAAGCACATCCCAAGTCCTGAACAATATTTGTTGTGAATATGACGTGCATCTGTTCAGGAGTTCTTCAGTTTGTCATCCATTAACGCACAATTATTTTGTATGGGGAGGCCGTTGAATTTTATATTATAGGGGGATGAATGATATATTAAACAAGAGTTTTAATTACTACTTCTTAACCAAACTAAAATTAATTTAAGGTCATCTCTCTTCATTTATTTATTTTAAAAAAACTTTAAGGGTAGTTATGTAAATTCATACATACATCGGTTATGCAAGTACCCACCTACAGAGAAAGGGGTTAACAAAACATGCAAGGTAGACGAGCTCACGTGTATAGATAAATAAGTTTATTCAACCAACTGTCCATGTCTGGTCGTTGACAGTAAAAAGTAAAATATTTGAAAGTATTAAAGCTTCGTGATCAATGAAATATTTAAAGAATTAACAAAAAAATGGTTTATTTTGATTATTCGTGCGCTAGTTGTGATTTCAGCATGTTGACATGTGTAACTCTTCCACGCACCGTGGTCTCATGTCTTCATACTTGTAATTAAATGTTTACTCAGTTTTTACATAAAGCAGAGTCACGACTGTGTCATTACTCTTTGCTCTTTAATTGAATGCACGTATTCGTATTTTACTCTAAACTTACCAGCTCACTTAAGTTTATTACAAAGTTAACTGTGTGGAAAATGGAGCATTCGAGAGATACTACATGAGCGACTTATAAATTTAACAGTGAAAAATAAATCTTTTTTTTTTAGTATTACGTTGTTGTGAGGATGTTTTCTGCTCTTTTGATACTCCTGTTTTTAAAAAAGGTGGCAAGAGATTTCCTTGTTTTACGAATCTTCGTAAGGACATTTTTAGGGCGGTCGAGCTCAGTTGGTAAAATGCTAGCGTTCTATGTCAAAGAGCTAGCGTTAGATCCCCACTTAGGGTGTCAAAAATGATTTTCCCGTTGCGTTGTTTATTTCAAACTCGTAATTCTAAAAAATAAAAATCAGTCACGGAGGAACACCGTGACTGATTTTTGACCGGTCCGTAGTCCAAGTGGTAACACTTCGGACTCGTAACTGGAAGGTTGTGGGTTCGAATCCCGGCGGAGCACAAAAAAATATACCATTTATATTTTCAAATTTGCTCTTCGCTGGGTTGAAAAAATCATAAACCTTTACCAAAGACCGGTCATCAAAAGGTCCATCCAGCCTTACAACAACTGGGTCTTGCTTGAGAATTGGCGCTTTCTACAGCGACGACCAAGCTCGCAGAGGGCTCTTGAAGTGTGATACACACAAAAACAGCGCTCACCAAATAAATCAGCCTAATTTTTTTTTTTTAACACCTTCCTGTACATCAACTAGGTCTTGCTTGAGAAATTATTGCTGAGCGAGAAACTCTGACAAGAGGACTCTTGAGATGTGATTTACAAAACATTGTGCTCATCAAATTAGTCAACCTGACGTTTATTTATAAACTGGCCGACCTTGAAGACTTTATCCAATCTAAATTGCAATCAATTTGATAGTGACCGATTTTTTAAACAATTTCTTCCAGTCATTTATGTGTAGGTATTACAAGTGAAATGCTGCTTTTTTTCTTTTTTAACCGATCGACATCAACTTCACATGATCCTTCTCGACCGCGATCTACACGTATTCTGAAGTTTTGGCTGAAATGTGATAAGTATTTCCTTTTGTAGATAGTTAAGGTTTCATTCCAAATTCCTGTATAATACTACGTTAAACTATTATCGAATTTCAAACAACTTTTTTGTATCCACTCATCTTTCGTAGATTACATACATCATTTTTTATGAAAAAAAACCTTATTGAAAAATATCCGAAATTGCGAATGAATGGAATACCAGAGTCATAATAAAAGAAGAGCCTTTATGAAAAAGGTTATGGCTCTGGAGGAAATGAAAGAAGTATGTAAGGACAGAAAGAAATGGCGGTTGATCTGTAATGTTGGCGGCTAGGGGTTGTTAAATTAGAATTGGTTTTCTGTTTAGTTTTGATGATATTATTATTTACTGATTTATAAAAAAATTATAAATCAGTAAATAAAAAATAACGACAAATTATATTTAATATAATTTGTCGTGTATGTTCCTTGACTTATAGGTTGGTATGCGGCTGACCACCCATGCTGTAAAATTGGTTCACTTTGCCAATCTCACCCCTGTTACAAGGAAGGACGGCAAGAGTTGCAGGGTGTACGCCCATTTGAGAGTTGGTATTTATGTTGTAGGTTCACATGAGGCATGTGTAAGCGCGAACTTGTACGTGTCTGGTTGTGAGAATGCATGTAATGTGAATCTCCAATGTAACGTATCTTTGCAACTTAGATTAGATTAGCATTACCGCTGCAGCCGTTCTGGAATTATTCGGTTACCAACCAACGCCATTTCATTTTGATTATGTAGATAGATAGTGATGAGCTTAAATTGATATATTTACGGTACTCAGCCCCGCACAGACGCAGCTTAATATATTGTACTAGCAGACCAAACCGCGCTCTCGCACGGTTGGCTGCTAGGCCCTCCGGGCAGTTTTTAGTCTAGCTTCGCCATAATTTTTTGCCCTTATGTCCTTTATTTCATTGAATGCTTCGTTTTTGTTTCAAGTTTTTTTTTTCATGTTTTTCTATTAGTTATTTTCAAAATTTGTTTTTATTTTTTTAATTTCCCGTTTCTATTGTTGTAATTTTTTGATAAGGATGAATTTCATGTTATTTTATTTTAAAAATTTTGATTTCATGTTTTTCGATTATTTATTTTGTTTTTATTTAAACTATTTGATTTTGTGTTTCTTTTTTTTTGTTGTCTGTTTTTTTAATGTTAGAGTTCATGTTATTTTATTTAATTTTTTTTATTTTAAAATTCATGTTTTTTTTCGTTTTTTTTCAAGTTTTTTTTAATTTTTGATTTCATGTTTTTCGATTATTTATTTTGTTTTTTTTTTTTAATATTTGATTTCGTGTATTTTTTTTTTTTTTTGTAAGTTTTTTTAATGTTAGATTTCATGTTATTTTATTTCATTTTTTTTTATTAATTTTTGATTTTGCGTTTTTATTTTAATTTTAAAATTATTTTTTTTCGTTTTTTTTTTCAAGTTTTTTTTTAAATTTTTGATTTCATGTTTTTCGATTATTTATTTTGTTTTTTTTTAAACAATTTGATTTCGTGTTTCTTTTTTTTTATTTTTAAGTTTTTTTTAATGTTAGATTTCATGTTATTTTATTTCATTTTTTTATTAAATTTTGATGTTGCGTTTTTTTGATTTTTGTTTTTTTTTTGTAAGTTGTGTCAAATTTTTATTTTTGACCATTTTTTGATTTTTTATTAAAAGGATTCTTTTACATTTTTTTTTTGGCATATAAATCCACTCTTTAAATTTTCCACGATTACATAGACGGTAATGTTATGTGATTGGCTGTTGGAGTAAATAACATGTCAGTATATAGGTACATATTACATAAGAGATTTTTGTGTTTCATTGGTCGATAGAAAATAACTTTTTAATTTTCCACCATTTTGTCGCGAAACCAACATTTCATTGGCTGTACAGTACATAAGGCATGTTGGTATAAAACAATAATGGATTTCATTGGTCAAAAGTATCCGCCTATTTACCTCACACAATGTATATAAAACAATAGCCTCAAGAAAGAAAATGACTTAGTGAAGAATTAGGTATTTTAATGTTTTGTTAGAAAAATATTGCCATTGAAAAAAAAAATCTTTCGAAAGTTGTTGACATAATTAAAACAAACTCAAAAATGTAAAAGTTAACCTCCAAAATTCAAAATGGACGCCAGCAGACCTCTGATTATTAGAGAAACCAAAAAAAATGTATGGCAGCTACTCTTAATCCTTCATGTATTTTGTTGTACTTTTGAAAATACTTAAGTCTCTTTATGTTTAAGTGGCATACTCAATTTCATTGTTCCAACTTAATGCATGCGCCCGTTGTGCCAACTGAAAGATATTGTTTTGTATTTTTTTCTATGTAGGTATTTACAAATTTTGATTGAAGAATTTACTTTTTGCGAAAAAGTTTCTTCCAAAAGTTGTTAAAATTACTGAGAGGCGTGACCGTTTCGAATATCAAGTCTGTAAATTCAAAATGGCCGCCAGCGGCAAGATTTCAATTTTCAGTCTGTATGGCAGGTATGCGAAATATGCACGTGACGTCATCCGGACCCTGACAGTTGCTTAAGTTTGAGCATTTTATGGGGGTATGCAAAATAACAGCATCGTGCTGCAAACGGTCTGGGCGCCTATAATGGTACAAATATACAAACACACAAACAAACAAACAAACACCAAAAATTCTGGATATGAGGTTTAGTCCAGTCCGTCAATAGAAACACTTGTTGGAAAAACATTTTTGCAAATTCGAAAAAAACAGACGCAAATACCCTCTCCTTTTTTAACGTACATAGAACGTAAGTGTGGACGCGATTTTATTTTTAATTTACGTTCCATTTCACGTCGCCATAACTGTAAGGAAATCGACGCTGTGACACTTACTCTGGAAGTGAGTACGCTGCGCCACTGAGCCGCCAATATAAACGAGCATATTATCAATTATTTATTCTGTACTAAGTACACATAAACCCAGTTCTCTTTTAGCTCTGAGTGTTTTGGGAAGCTGATTACAATAATTGTAACTGAAACGAAGCGCTCACTGAAGCTATATAAGTAGTTTATCCATTATTTTATTGATTTATTTACTCAATAACCTACTCGTATCGATCTCGTAAGACGTATTTGAAACTGTGACTTTATCTATAATTTCTTCTTTTCCTTGTATAGGTACCTATTTGAATTCATTATGTCTTCTTCAACTTTCTTGAAAGAGTATTTTTAAGAAATTAATTTATATGTAGGTACCAGAAGCTCGTGACAGTACAGTATGTTTCTATAATCTAAGGTGCAAAGATATGATAGCACTTAAGTTTCATATTTAATACACGCTCACAAGCAGGTTCGCGCTTATGCATGCGGCATGTGTACATACAAAATAAACCAAACTTCACATGAACATTAACTTTGCAACTCTTTCGCTGAAACCGGGGTGGCATTGGCAAAAATGAATAAAGTTTTTACAGTCTGAGTGTCAGCCTCGTACCAATGGAACACAATGTACCAATGGTACCAATGGTCAAGGAACACAAAAATTTCGGAAAGTCTAATAAAATCTTAAAATCAAATCCAAATTAAACTAAATGAATGTTTTGATTTTAAAAAGTTCAATTTTTAAAATGCGGTTTAAGCAAAACCTAAAAATACTAAAGAAAGTGATACATATTTTTAAAGCTCAAATATGTTCGTTTTCAAGAATTCAATATAACGGATCTTTGGCGTTAATATTATTTATGTACTTCCTATTGATGTTTCGTTTTTGCTTTCTAAGCGCATTTCCAAGCATTCCCTAGATTTGCAACTTAACCATGGAAATAAAGTTCCATAATTTTTTTTTTCTAATCTGGATTATATCAATTGACGTGGATACTTTTATTGGGTTATAGTGTTGCTTGGTGATCCTATAAATGTGCGTACAGCTGATAGAGGAAATGCAATGAAAAGCTGGAAATATGTGTCCGTTCAATTTTCAAAAAACTGTAAGGAATGGGGTCTTCAATCACATCCACAAGCCAGGTTTATTTTTTTTTTATGTCGTAAAAAAACTTAATTGATAAATGCGTTAAATGAAAAAAGGCTCTGAAAATAATCTCGGAATTTTCTTACACGAACTACGCGTTGAACAAGCATGATTTTTTTTTAGTTTCTACTATATAGTGATCCTGATTTTACATAGTTGAAAGATGGCAATAAATTTACGAAATCGTAGTTTAGTAGAGTACATTAAAATATTGAATTTGATTGGAGAAGATTATATCGCAATAGTGAATGACTGACCTCCTTGTCCTCTGGCTTGTCCCCATCAGGCAGCGCCAGGTCTCCCTCCCTAGTGAGCGCAGGAGCCGGAGCAGCTACTGGAGTAGCAGGCCTGGCAGTTGCGGAGGAAGAAGAAGAGGCAGCCAAGGTCACCCTGCTGGTGGCGGTCTCCATAGGCCGTGTGGCCAGGCTCGCCTTCTGGCTGATCTTCGTCTTTGTAGAAGTTCCCGGCACCCTAGAACTGGCCGCTTTCTTTTTAGCCGCTGTCGTGGACTTCACACTGCCAGTAGCGCGAGCTTCCGATGTCGTTGTTATACTCGGGGTTGTAGCAGAGCTCGCCGTGACTTTAGCTGAACTACCAATAGTACTGATGGGCTTGGCAGAAGTCGTAGTTTCTGTTGTGGAGGGTGCTGCAGACGTTGAAGAGGATTTCGGTTCTTCTGATTTGGGGAACGTTGCTGATACTTTAGCGTTGCGCGAGTTGGGGAAGAAGTAGTCTATAAAAGAGACGGCCTTGGAGTTCCTCCTCTGGTGCGCGCCGTGCTGGGCTTCGGCTATGCTGAGCAGCGCCAGGCAGAGCAGCAACGCGTACAGCGCTGAGTGTTCCTTCATGTTGTGGGAGTGAGAGTTTGGGAGGAAGGTGTGTTACCGCGCGCGGTCACTAGCAGACTGCCGGAGTGTTGCGGCTTCGCAGGCTGTGTGCCCCCCCCCCCCCCTCACCCAGTTGGGAAATGCAGAGTTTTCTTGACATTTCTCCGCCCCCTCCCCTTCCCCCGTACTCCCACACTCAGTAACCTTTAAGGTCACGTCTTCTTCTCCTCTCTTGTATTGCTGTGCGCGCCGTTTTGCCCCTGAACTTGCAGCGTTAACAACGTTAACATGTTCTGCACGTAAATTTATTTTTGACAACATTCCTCAACGTAACTGCTTTATTTTTCGTCATTTTTGCACGAAAATGTTGCCAGTTTGATGCGAAAATGGTTCACATTTAATTTAATTTCATCTTTACGATGAAACTGTGTTTGTTCTTTCTTTCTGACATTATACTTTCACAAGAACTTTATTTTGTGCCTCACTTCGTTTGTTTTGTATGAAATTTTATTAACAAGTTAAGAAATGATAAACACAAGCTACCTTATTCATTGACCTATACTAAATGCAGGACAAGGTTAAGGGACCTCCAGCTGCCGTAAAATATCTTGATTGGGCAGTAATTGATGATGGAAGATCGTTTGAGGCCAAGAAGATCCCAACAAGAAATTGCGATTCTCTGTGAACTGCAATCTCTAATCTCTCAAAGGCGGTAAACAATCGGAAATAGTTGTATCTCAAATGTATTTCACCGAAATAAGTGTAGCAGATAGTGTAATGTACAAGGCGACCCAGTTCCACGATAATGTCCGTGAGAATGATGACCTGTGGATGAGGTAGTTAGTGACGTCACGAGCTCTATGATGGATCATGTCTGAACTGTGACTCCATTAACCAGCGTGCATACATTACCTCACAGACAGGCACAGCCATCCCACAGCAGCTCATGGAGGTGTGATGTATGGATACAGAAAATTCATTTTCTCCAGCCAAGAAGTTTTCCTCTTCATCCAATAAAATGCCCATCACCTCTCCATCCCATGAGATGCAGTGGACAATACTGTTCACTCCTCATCAAGTGGTTGGTTTCTTTAATGAATTAAGCTCTTTTTAGCAATTCATCTAGGGCGTTGCTAGTTGCGTTTATCTAGGAGTTGTTGAGTGCACTAAATCTCAAACATAATATGTACTTTTGCTAATGCCGCCCTTTTTGCGAAAAGCGACAGAGTCACAGCAACAAAATGAACATATTATGTAGCTGATGCTTGTTTTCGGTTCAGATTTTCTTGTGTAAGTTAAGTCCACACCTGCAGCATATGTGGGACCTACTTAGATATGCATGGAGAGAGAATGAAATATCAATTATCATGTTGTATTTATTGCTACTTTACAGCAGTGACTAGACCCTGCAGAGTGAGGAACATAAGGGCATGCGTGAAGAGAGAGATGATAGAAGTGTACAAGGACAGAACAAAGGGAAGATGTTCCTATTCGCGCTGTTTCTGGCCACCCCTAGCGAAATGACTGCTAAATATTACCTTGTCCATTTATTTGATTTCATGGCGCTGTGTGAGTGTACATCGTTGCATAAAGTAAATTTGGAAAATACTTTGTATTTTACCACAGATCACGGAACTATTTTACCATGTGTAATGTGCAATAGCTAAAATGTTTTTCTGGTTTGACTGATGATGAGATATAAAATAATGATGTCCGTTTATCGTATGACACGATTTCCCCGAAAGTTGCGCCGATTCTGACGTATTATTTAATTTCTGCAACTAACTATAGTGGTGTGTTCTCACTGTTCAGCAACAGTTATAATCAGGGCTGCCGCACTAACACAGATGCTGCAACTACTTACAAAATAAAAAATATTTACAAAATATAACATCCATATATTCCTATATTATTTGTCCTTAAAATATACAAAAAGTGTATATGTATTGTTTCGTAGCAAAAAATTGGATTTCTTATGTACAATATTCAATAAGCTTACATTTTCATTTTGAAAATGAAAACAAAAAACAATATCCATATCGTGCCAGCGAGAACCCCCGGTTGCTACTCTTTATGAGGCCTTAGCGCCTTACAATTCATATTTAATATGTTTTTATGTACAATACATTCCATTTTATGTACGTACTTGAGGTGGAATAAAATATCTCAATTTGTGAAAATAAAACTCTGTGTTTTTTTATAATTTTTTATAATTGTTTATAAAAATGAATTTTCACTGTGTGAATACACAAACTTTAAAAAGTCTTTAAAAAGTACAATACAATCGTTTATTTGAACGTTGTAAAAAATCTTTATGATTTTATGAACATTCTGCGAACTAGTACAAAGAGCTGTAATACAAGTTGATCAGAATACTCGATAGTTGTATCGCCGAGTTGTGGCAGCCCTGCTGGGTTTCACTTGTAGTGTATCTAACGTTTTATTAAATAACAGATACATCTCCACCGGGAACAGAACAGCCCGGGCTCCCAACTCGCAGCACGGTACTCATTGTGAGCTCCACCTCTCCGCGCAGACAAAAACACCGAATCACCGCGACCACGG
This sequence comes from Agapetus fuscipes, assembly GCA_951799405.1. Lineage (NCBI taxonomy): Eukaryota > Metazoa > Arthropoda > Insecta > Trichoptera > Glossosomatidae > Agapetus > Agapetus fuscipes. The sequence continues at coordinate 14,479,642 of OX637337.1, forward strand.
AACTCAATACACGCTTTTGCCGCAAAAAGCACGAAAATGTGTTTTTCTTCGAAGTGCTTGTAATTCGATAGCCGCTTCATTATGTCTTTAGAATTGTGGATTCGCCACCGCACTGCCCACCGCCCAGCCACTGCCCCGCTAACTGTACTGCCTTGTGTCCACTATTGGGCTTCTTGCGCCCACAATTACATCACCAACTTTTTTGAGGAATTTCAGGCTTTTGTCTGATCGTTCCTGATAACTGTTACTCGTCTTATGATTCACTAGAGGTGGTCAGATCTTCAGATGAATATCTTTTTTCTTCTCTTTCACTTTTCCTTCCCGCACATACCTCCATTTATCCATTCAAGTCCACGTACATATATGCGCCAGAAGTGCTATTCTGCTAAATTCCTTACGACCAAGGCGTCGAGCTGGCGATTCGTGGCCAAAAATAAGGTGTACTGTGATTTTTTATATATGGAGTTCTTTCGCAAGCGCTAGCAATCTCCGACTTGTATGGATATCCAAAGTGTAAGGAATTTAGCAGAATAGCGCTTCAGAAATCGCTTAGTGATCATAATATGTAGGTACTCACATAGAATGCTGATGCATTATTTCATGTTCATACAATTGTTCGAGGAGAAACAAGGCTCATATATGACGTATTCTTATGCGTTGATCAGACACACTTCAGTTAATATCGCCTCAGAATGCTCGGTCATACAGGTAGAATTTAAATTATCATCAACATACTTGACAAGCCATGTTGAGTCCTGAAGCGCTATTCTGCTAAATTCCTGGCGACCTTAAGGCGACGAGATAGCGATTCGTGTACAAAAATAAGGTGTTCTGTAATTTTAAACATATGGAGTTATTTCACAAGCGCTAGCAAGCTCCTACTTGGATTGATATCCAATGTGTAATGAATTTAGCAGAATAGCGCTTTAGGACTCAACCTGGCTTGTCAAGTATGTTGATGATAATTTAAATTCTACCTGTAGGTATTTAGCAGAAAAACGCTTCTGATCTCCTTATCAACCAACCGCTGCCAACGCTGTCTATCCATCGCTCTCCTCCGCCAGTTCTACCCTCCCACGTATATTGCGACTGGTTGCTGCAAGCAGAGGAGCACGCTATATATTGTTGGCGGCAGTTCACAGCTGTTCGCGTGGTCAGGGAACAGCTGTTCGCGTGGTCAGGGAACAGCTGAAGTTCAGAAATGTCGCTGCGCTGCGCTGCATACGTACAGAGACAAACGTCTGTCGCTAGCCGGCAGTAGTGCTCCCTTACCCTGAGTATAGCACATCACGGAAACCCCTCACGCGCGTGAAATAGAGAAATGTGTGGAATATACAACAGCACCTCAAGCGAGTGATTTCCTATTCATACTTTTTTTTAATATTTACTTGATCGAGGGGAGTCCACGCAATGTTTTATACTCGGGATACTGCGGTCCTCACCGTTATCATTATCGCACTAACGCGACCGGCCACCGGAATATCTTAAAATTCAATACTTGATGAAATCCTGTCCTGAGTATACAACAGCCAGTCAGCCACAGTTAACGAAAAACTTGAGATTGCCAGCCTCTCAGAGTCGCTTTAATTTCTTCCTGTCCTTGCACACTTATTCTACATTCATTCCCTTTTCCGTACATTTGTTTTTTTCCGGGCGAAGATGAATGGCTAAAACGCAGACGCGCGATCATGTTGATGGAGATGTAAAAGAAAAAAAAATCTTAGAAAAAAAAATTCGACACCTAATATGCACAATGCACGTGCCATAATGTCTTCAAATAATGCCTTTTTTCTTTAAAATTCGTTAATTTTAGGTATCACAATATTTCTAACGCGTGTTCTCTGTCAGCTGGCAGCCCTTATTATTCGCAATAGTACCAATTTTCTAAGGGCATTTTTTTATTCGTTACATTCGTGAATGTGATGAATTGGTTTGGGCATGTTGAAAGAATGAATGATGATAGACTGACAAAGTTTATATACAACGAAAGTGTGAAAGGAAAAAGAGGGAAGGGACGACTGAGAAAAGTATGGAGTGATCAGATTGAGGAGATTGTGAAAGAATGGGATATACAAAGTGATCGGAAAAGAAGAAAATGCATCAAAAAGGTGATGGATATGACTGAATTAACAGAGGTATGTCAGGATTGAAAAAATTGAGGCAACTCTGCAGAGGCTCTGGCCACCCCTAGCGGAATGGCGACAGTATTATTACAGTATTAGCACAGATAAAAGTTCACATATTTTAACGCCCAGAATAGTATTTATCGTTTCAGATTACTAATCAGAAGATGCCTTATAGATTGGTACGCAATTCCTTGCCTTATAGGTTGGTATGAGGCTGACCTTTCATACTGAAAACAATTTACTTTGCCATTGTCACCCCTTTTTCAGAGAAGGTCGGCAAAAGTTGCAAGGTTTATGCGCATTTGAGGTTTGTATTTTAATTTGTAAGTAGGTACATATGCAGCATCTGAAGGCGTAAACTTAAGGCGTGTTATAAAGCTAAATCTGCCGTTTTTGTTTCTTACACTTTATGGTCTTAGCAAAATAGTTACAGTAATGAAAAAAATCTAGCATGTTTATTAATTTTTTATCTTAATTATAAAGCTTAAACAAAATATATTAGTTAAGAATTGCCACCACAAAAAAATATTGAAAAAAACGCGTTTTTTTTACATTTTTAGCTTTTTTTTCGTGTGTGCTGTATTTTGGATTTTTTTTTTTGCTTTTTACTTACAGAACTATACATTGTTTACGTTCAATACTCAACATTTTTTCAATAATGTCAATAGTTTTTGAGTAAATATGGAAAAACTGTGTTCTTTGATTTAATTAAAATTTAATTCATTTAGTAGTTTCAGTTTTTCCATATTTACTCAAAAACTATTGACATTATTGAAAAAATGTTGAAGTTGAGTATTGAACGTAAACAATGTATAGTTCTGTAAGTAAAAAGCAAAAAAAAAAATCCAAAATACAGCACACACGAAAAAAAAGCTAAAAATGTAAAAAAAACGCGTTTTTTTCAATATTTTTTTGTGGTAGCAATTCTTAAGTTATATATTTTGTTTAAGCTTTATAATTAAGATAAAAAATTAATAAACGTGCTAGATTTTTTTCATTACTGTAACTATTTTTCTAAGACCATAAAGTGTAAGAAACAAAAACGGCAGATTTAGCTTTATAACACGCCTTAATATCTGCTTGTGGGCATGCATTTTATATGAATCTTAATGCTCATATATTCTTGCAACTTAGATTAAAGATTCAAACCAATAAAAAGCTCAAAATATGTTTATTCATTTTTGTGAATGCTTCAATCCGGGCATTACATTTCATCCAGCATACAGCATTTTTTTTTTAAATAGATTTGTGGAAAGGAATGCAATCCACCAACCTATTTTGCCTGGCCAGTTGTCTTCATGCGAAAGCAGAAGCTTGTGTGGATGCAACGGCATCTGTTGAACCAGGGTCGAAGTTATCGTCGCGGGATTCGAACCAGCGTTATCCGGTTCCAAATAACCCGACTTGATCCCCGCGGCCATAACACGACATTTACTTACATTTTTAAATATGAGTTTCTGTCTTCACTCCAAACCAGGGGTCGGCAACCTGCGGCTCGTGAGCCACATGCGGCTCTTTGGGTGTGAAGTTACGGCTCTTTAGTTCCATACGCAAATATGAAAAATTATCAAAAACACTTCTGATCAAAAAACACAAAAGTCGTTCTTAATCGATTAACGAGGATAAGCACCGATTTTATTACTCAGCCACTTTTATTTGTTTTTTTACCCCACCCCCCGTCGACACTATTTACTATTGGTTGGAATGAAAAAACTTGTGGCTTTTTGCACACTTTGAAATTTGTAAATTGTAATTTACGGCTCTTCCGATTAAAAAGGTTGCAGACCCCTGCTCTAAACAGATCACAGCACTTACAGAGGGAAGAAAAAAAATAATGCCACCGCACAGACTAGAACTCGTTACAATATTCTTCTCCACACGAGTAGATCACCTGTGAAAAGATTGTTTGTGTATATGCACTATATTCGGCGCGTCGACTAGGTAGGAGCAAATACATGTCAGAAACAAATAAATCTAGATAATAAAATATTTTGTCATTTATCTTTAAGATAACAATCATATTAGAAATTGATTTGTGCTACAATGGCTTACATTGTAGCACAAATATAAATTTCATACGACAATTTAAGGTTAAATGCAATTTTTACTTGTTTTGTAGTCTATTTACAGCTATGCTATAAAAACCAATTGTATTTTTCAATTCTTCTATTAAATACACCTTTCATTTTGTTAACCTGTCCAATAGAGTAGATATCTAACCAACTATATAAAGAAAGTGTGAAAGTAGAGATTTTAAAAGAAGTTTGTTAAGATGGCTTGGACATTTGGAGAGAATGAATGATGAAAGACTGATGAAGAAAGTATATGTTGCAAGAATAGATGGATGCCGTGGTAGAGGAAGACCGAGAAAGGTATGGATGGACTAAATTTTCGAAATTGTCGATGAAAGGAATATCCAGTCATAAGAAAAAGAGAGCTTGTATGAAGGTTAAGACTCTGGAGGAAATGAAATAAATATGTAAGGACAGAAAGAAATGGGGGTTGATCTGTAATGTTGGCGGCTAGGGTTTTTAAAATTAGAATTTAGTTTTCTGTTTTAGTTTTGATGTCCATACATATTACTATTTTTATTGATTTAAAAAATTAAATTTGTTATGTATGTTCCTTGGCTTATTGGTTGGTATGCGGCTGTAGAAAATGGTTCACTTTGCCAATGTCACCCCTGTTTCAGGGAAGGTCGGCAAGCGTTGCAGGGTGTATGTTCATTTGAGATTCGGGTTTTTATATTGTAAGCCCACACGCGGCATGTTTAAGCGCGAACTTATACGTGTCTGATTGTGAAAATACATATAATGTGAGCCTTTAATGTTACATATCTTTGCAACTTCGATTATATTAGATTAGATATGCACCTTTTGCATGAACGTCGAACTATTTATCCTATGCCCCTCAGCTCATCAGTCTCTTCAGTGAGTCTGCAAACACAAGCATGTTCTTGAATGAAGTCGGCCGCGCAGCACAAGCTCCCACTTTACCCCCCTGTGCCAGGTAGACCGCGAGGCGGGGTAAATAAAGAACGCAAACACTCGCAGCTACCTGCTGCAGGCGATGAGACATGGAGCACCAGATCTCTGTTTACAGCGGCAGCATCTAAAGAGATCACAACAATAAGAAAAGAGCACAAACCCTCCAGTACTGCACATATTGCAGAGCTGGTACATGAAGCACTACTTTTTATTTATTTTCAGTGGAACATCATGAATTTATTAATTTAGATACTGCAGGTCTAATAATGATTTGGTGTTTATGTTACACAATTTTCTCAGGTTCTTCAGTATCAATATCCCTCGGTGACTTGAATCCTCCTCTTCTCAATCTTTTCTTGTTTGTTGAGATGGAGTACACGGTACTTTTGTCCTTCATAACGTTGGCAAGGTGCATCAGATTTCTCTATTTTCTGGTTGGGACGAGCTCTCCCCTGGTTTAAGCTGCACGTACATTGACAAGCAGTAAAAATAAATGGTTTCTTCACGAACAGCTCAGTGGCGATCCGGTCGGCACATAAGTTAAAAACGTGAAAGATAAACGTGACTAAGCTACACATATGGTGTAACTTCTTGCCGCGTTCTTCCCGAATGGTACGCATGTTCGGACTTACGCCAACCGCTTCGGTTGATGTGGGGGTTTCGCAGCTCCCGAGGGGACTGGTACTCATTTCTTGTGAAGGCTGAGTAAACCTTGCCGGTATTTTTATTTTGGATTGGAAAGAAACACCGAAACGTGAAACCACTTCTGACAACCTCGGTGGGATTCGAACCCGAGCTCTCGGAATGGAATGCAAGCACTCTACCAACTGAGCTATCGACCGAATTCGGTTTGTAGGTATATTCAGAATATGAAAAATCACTCTTTGAAAAGATTTTATGAGCATATGTAAAACACAGCTCGAGTTATAAAAATATAAATACTCGATGTGAAACTAAGAATGGATAACATCTATGAAATGAAAGTGTGTACACTGATAAACAGTATCCAAATTGCTGTGTTGTTAATTGGAGAAGGCGATGTTGATCTCTCGCTAATATTGTGTACGTATTTGCATCTCAGAAATCGCTTTTAATGAATTGCAATTAATGGCTAACTGTGTTATGTACAAAAACATACTACAGTTCAAACTACAGCTCTGTAACGCGTGGTTTCATTCTCTCTCCCAAGACTAGGCGAAGCTTTACAAACGCCAGTATATGAAATGAGATTAGCATTTTGTAGGATGCTTTGCCATACGTATCACAATGTTGCTATGGTAGAAAATAACATAGTTAGTTTACAAAGGGAAATGAATGTTTCTACCAATAACTGTAGTACTCGAAAGATTTCGTTGACGGCGCAAAAGCCTGTCAAAGTATTGAAAACTTTATTTTGAATCGCAGTTAGAAAGGAACCCGCTGAAAAGGTCACAAAATGACAAATAAAGTACGCAGCGGGTTAAATTTATTTCAGAGGTGGTGAAATTTTCATACTTGTATTTATTCCAGAGAAAGACGAAGAACAAAGGAATCGTCATGGATAGGGAAGTATGGCGAAAAATATGGATGAACACCGCAACTAGCCAATCTTAAGATTAAGACAGGAGAAGAAACAGCTAGCAATTAACCTTTAATTTATCTATGATAGTAATTCAATAAAAATAAACATTCATAAAGACGAGCGGCCACTTTTTCTTTACGATCTTGTTATTTGTTAGTTTCGATTTCTGCACACACTAAGTATGGAGATGTTGTTGTATTTCGGCAGTTAGTACATTCTACTAATTAAGTGTGTTAAACCGTAACCATTAATCGAAGAAAGTGAATCTCAGTGCGTACACAGAAAGGCTTAAGCGCCTTATTTACAGTTTCATTTTAATTTTTCATGTAGAAAAAAACATTCTAAATAATAAAAATACATTGCTCATAGAAAATCAACTTTCAATTGTGTGAGATAGAGATATTTCATTGTAAAAAATGTTCTGTTCATTAACAATATTACCAATAATGCAATAATTAATGTTTACGCCCATAACATTATGTAACATTAGCACGAAATCAGCTGCATCATAATTTCAACTAAATTATTTAGTTATCAAAAGTAAACGCAAGAAGTAGATTGTTATGTTTGTGGATGCTACTATGTTTTATTTTTTATTAACCGCAAGTCGTCTAGTAAACGTGCATCTTCAACGCCTCTTAAAGATTAGACTCCAACTTTGTGGAAAACCAATTCTAAACCTGAGGTCAAGCTACTTCATAAAACTCCTACACGTTTGCTTACCACCGTGCTGAGTTTTCATTTAAAAATTAGTAGATCTCCCCATGACTTCCCACAGCATTCGGGACTGTCTTCTCCAGTTTCTTTCTCTCTCCTGTAACCGGCCACTGACTTCCATTTCACCTCTTTGAAAACTCTTTAGTGTGGAATGTCAAGAACTGTTTGGAAAAGGAGGCGGAACATGGAGCAAACGCGAATTACGTCAATGATTTTTTTATACTCTTTGTCTAGTCGCTAAAAGCAATGAAAGGCATTCATAGTAATAAAGTCAGCAGCTCCCAAACTTCCAACACCGCCAACTGTTTTATCTATCTTTGGTGGCCTGAGCCTCTGTAAAATTGCCTCCTACTTTTCCCACCCTTGCATGCCCTAATCTGATCAAGCTGTACTTAAATTTTTCTTGGTATTCACTCTCCTATATTATTTTTCACGTTTTCTTTTAATTCAAAAGCATACTTTTCTATATACACAGGCTTCCGTGACGTTTCTTTTGTTGTTGTTGTAGACAAAATTGCCCCCTAGAGATCCATCCGTATGGATTGATTTGAGAACCTGTGCACCTGAACGTCAATAGTAGCAGAATACAATACATTACGTAACTCGTGATAATGTTGGATAATGAGCAGGCATGTCAGCCCAGTACACACAGGAAGAGTATATACAGTACAGTAGTCAGTAGTGCACCCTGACCGCTCATCCACCAGCTGCTGCTGTGCCCATCAGCCTCAGGCCTCAAGCAGACTGGTGGATCTCTCTCCTAGCGAGTGGCGAGTAGGCTTAATGTCCATGCATAGACTACAGGCAAGTAGCCTGCCTTGAAGCTGAAATAGGTATTTTTCATTTGGACTAAATACATCAAACATAGAAGGATAAAAATTTAGTTTTTGAATTAGAAATAATAGCACAAGGATTTATTCAAATACAAAATCAACGGAAAAACTGAGTTGTAATGAGTTGCAATGCAACGTGTTTATGATTCAAAATATCAATTTATCTTTGCGATTGTTACTCAAATAAAATATTCATAACTTTCTCAGCAGAAATAAAACTTGATAGCAACATGTATGTACGTATACATGCGCAATGTGCATGCCATTTATATGCCCACACTTAACTTTTCTCACACAGTGGCAAAACTGTCTTGAAAAATAGGACGAAATCTATAATTCGTGCTGGTAGTTGTAGGCTAGGGTGAATGTGAGTACACACACATCCACCCACTAATGCACTCGCTCTGGATCCGTGTGAACAGACTGGACATTCTGAGCACACGTGAGCACATCTCCTGTGAGTGATGATGATGATGACGACCTGCTGCCTGCTGAGTGGCAACACGTTCCTAATGACTACATGCCACTTATAGTAGTAATAATATAACACACACACCCCAGCATGTCCTAAACTCCTAATCACCAGTAACAAGCACTCTTCCTCGTGTTGTGGATCCCGGTAAAATTCAGCGATTACCGGAATATGTTATTTCAAATTATGTTCATGACACAGGGCAGACGCCTTTTCTACCATATCTTATGTATGCCATCTTACATCTACTTTTATCGAAGATCGGTAATTTTGACTTTAAATGCTGGAGCTCTCTATATGTAAGGATTTGGTGAATTTGTTGAAATGCTGGCGGAGGTTTAAGATGTTTAGCGTCCTTGAGTCCTATGCTCAATCTATCCTTGTATACAAGATATATATTATTACAATAAAATAAGGTAACTTTTGTTTCTTACAATATGTTCAAGATAAATTAGTTGTTTTCTTTTTGATGAATGCCATGAGTTATTCTCCCAGTTCATCCAAGATTTTATTTTTTATATTGATCACCCCGTCCCCCGCAGCCCGCCCTCCTTCCTCAAGCTCTTCCTATCGGGTGTTTTTTCGACCGAGCCTTCCTGATAGTTCAATTGAAGGTTCACAAAATTCTCATGCATAAAAAATACTTTATTCTTATAATTTCGTTAATTAACACTTATTATCTATATTTTTCAGGGTTTGGTGGTTTACACAGTGAAAGTCCATTGTATAATTAATCAAATAAATATACTGTTTTAATTCACTTTTTTATTATTTTATTTTAAATATGTCTAACAGTTTTCGCCTAAAAAGGCATCATCAGGACAATGACAATGACAAATCAAAATTTTGATTTGTCATTGTCCTGATGATGCCTTTTTAGGCGAAAACTGTTAGACATATTTAAAATAAAATAATAAAAAAGTGAATTAAAACAGTATATTTATTTGATTAATTTTACTTATTATCTATGTTTTGATCACCTGTGACTGTAACAATCTCTGATATTACTTAAAGTTGAGGCTGGTATGAGGCTGACCCCCATGCTGTAACAACTTTGCTCACTTTTGCCCAACTTATATGTGTCCATTTGTAGGTCTGCAATAAATATGAGCCTTAAATGTCAATATGTATATCTTTACAACCTATGTTATAACATTCTGACCTCAGGGTTGTCGATTTGAAAATGAAAGAAATGCAATTCCAGGAAACATTTAATACATCAGGAACACAACACTAGGCGTCGCCATAAATGATTTTTACTACAGTAATATTTAAACACTTCTTCCTCTACTGCAAAGTTAACTACAAATGCGCGCTATGTAACTAGGTATAAACATCCATTATATTAACATCATATAGGTGTATGCTTAGGCTAGGTGATATTGTACATGTTATGTTGTCTGCCTTACGCTAACAATAAGATAATTAAAGCTGCGATCTCTAATGTATCAACATGAAAGTAACAAAATAAAGAGTTATGTATAAATCAGCTTGAGCTTCCACACAATGGCAATCTGAAAACTTGATTTGTTTTTTTTTTTAATTTTAGATTTACTTTAATACATGTTTTCAAAAGAGATTTTTCTATGTAAAGAATTCGTTTTGATCAAAAACAAACATGTTATGCTCTCGCAAATAATTGTTTGTGGTTAGTTCCTTTTTTGTAATGAATATAGAAATAATTTGTAAGTAAACTGTCTCTTTGACAAAAATATATGTATCTACTCAAATTAACCCAGGTATTAATAATTGTACAAAATGTACTTATGTAGATTTATTTTTTTATAGAGAAAAAAACAGACTGGGATGTTATGATAAAAAAACAAATTGGATTAAAATAAAAGTACGAACATTAGGAATTTTCATTTTTCATAAATTAAGTGGAATTTAATGAAATGTCAACATATGATATTATGATTCGATGAATGACCTTTTTTGCCTAAGAGTGTTTTACAATAAATTTTAAATAAAAAAAACATAAAAAGCTTTTTTCTTTTATAAGTATTTAATTGGAAAAATTGATAAATAAAATAAATTAAGAATATTAACTTTAATATAATTTGTACGCTTCAGTAACTTGTTAACTTACACATATTATATACTTGCTTTGTAGGTACATATATAATAACATACCTGTACATAGCCATTTACTTTTGGTTTAAATCAATTTTCCCAACGCGACCTGTAACAGTTACAAGATCGCTGCACACTCGTCCTTATCGTCCTGAGAGGAGCGGGAAAAGTGGGGACCACAGCTCCTACAAGATAATTCATTCAAAAGCGTATAAAACGTCATTTGCGAGCGAAAACATACACAGGAAGGGTGTTGGTATGAGTAGGGTGTCCCGTGTCACATCACCTCCAGGTTACCTGTAGACACATAGTACGCAGCGGCCTTTACGATCACCTCACTCGTCATGAATACCGCATGACCCGTTTTTCGCATACATCTCCTTAGTCCACAATTATATAGTCTTTATTAATCTTGTATTTTCAGTCACTTTCTCACTTCACTGCACATTTAAGTAAAGATGATAGTTTTTAATATTTGTAAAGAATATTTTTAAACACCGTTTATAAATCCAGGTTTTTTTCAGTTTTTTCTACAGGCCACTTTTACTTCAGTTTCATTTCGGAAGTATTGTCTGTTTTTGGCGACACGACTTATTGTTATAAAGGCGAGATATCTTGAGGACATACAGGTACCTGTACAAGTATTTGGGCAAGAAAGAATTACAGAGCGGGTTATTCAGGATGTATTCATGGAGCAAGATGCCTCATGCGGGCACGTGCTGCCATGAGCTTTGTGTGGCAGGTTTGCGCGCTGGCTCACGGCGCATGCGTGTCAGCGTGCGGGTGCATGTGGCCGCGCGTGTGCTTGTGCGGCATGCAGTAGCCCGAGTAGGTCCTGATGCCCTCGGCCCTGTAGCTCTCCCCGGCCAGCACGCCGGGCGCCGCGTGCTTGTGCGGGCACGCGTGCGCGCGCGGACACTGGCACAGCTGCAGCGCGTTCACCTCGTCCAGCGCCTCCTGGCGCGCGCGCACCGTGAACAGGCGGCACGGCTCTTTGCGCGCGCAGCGCAGCCTCTGCAACAACAGACACTGTTAGTACAGGGATGAAGAACATGCCACCCTAGTGCCCGCATGTAGGGGAACAGGCGGCGGACTTTCCATAATGCTGTAGGATCCCCCTACCCTACGGCCCTACACGTCGCGTCGTTGATTTTCCTCGGCGTCGCGTCGCGTACAATACTTTGGGCCAAATTGAACTCAACCGCATGGTAAAACGCGAAACCCGCCACCGACCTCACAGATTAACCACTTTTAATGCAAACAACCTGACTCTTGGGAAAATAAATAATACCCATATCTAAGTACATACATACACGTCTAGTTAAAAGAAAATAACATCAAATTACTTCGTGTGCTAGTTGTTAAAATACAACATTTATTAAATTTATTTCATCTCACAATGACCTGAATCTGAATGTTTATGATTTCAAAATTACATTCAAAAGAATATGCCCTTTTTAAGCAACCAAATAAATGCGTGTATGCCATAACAAGAACAACTGCGCATTCATTATATTTTACGTTCGTATTAACTTGTCAGTTATTACATTAAGGGCGCGCCACATTCCATTCACCAAATTAATTATCAATTAAACTCTCGTGAATGGGATGAAAGCATTGTATCACTTTTATCAATTACTCGGTACGTGTGTATCAGATACAGCTATAGGTACATGCTCCTTCAGGTACATGTGGCGCATTCATAGTTCACTCAGCGCTTACATTGTGGAGAAACAGTTACATTTATTGTGATACCGCACTACTTCTTTTATTAGAACATCACTCCATAACATCAGGGCTACCTCAATATACATAAAGTAGAAAAAATGCTTTGGATTACGAACCGTTTCATCATAATAACGTAATAGTCTACTGTCTACATAATAACATGGAAACAAATTTCAAAGGATATCGTATACTTGATATTGTGAAAGAAACATTTAATACGAATGGAATAGATAATAAATCTAGAAAAAATAATGTTGTGGTACGTACATATGTAGGTGCATAAAATAAGGAATGATCGAGTTTTTTAAACCGTTAGTGAATGAGCCAGGAAAGAAATTCATATCAGTGTTTGTGGACCGCAAATTTATCCTGGAGTCATTTACCCAGCAGGGCTCTTTGGGGCTGTGTCGATCACCCAGAATTACACAAAAAACATTGAAGATGCATCTACTGGATTAAAAGCAGACTTTGAAACTTTTTCAGTGAGAAGTGTGATATAAGGCGCTGTAGGAAAATCAACTGCTTTGAGAAATTGTGAGAAAAAAATCTATCAAATTTATTGAACGAATTGAAAAGATTGAGGCAAGTCTTTTCTTAAGTGAAATGGTTAGTCTGGTCGATAGCTTAGTTGGTAGAATGCTTGCGCTTCATGCCAGAGGACTACGGTTTGATCCCCTCCAAGGGTATCGGAGTTGATTTCTCGTTTAGGTGTTTATTTCAAAAACAAAATGAAAATACTGGCAAGGCATAGTCGGTCTTGGCACGAAATGAGAACAAACCCCTGTCGGGGGCTGGGAAATCCCCGCTTCAAGTAAAATGGTTGGTGTAACGCCAGCCCTCTCACATGGGAAAATAAATACGTTCCTAACGCCACATTCGACTCCTTCGAGGACAACGCGATAAGAAAAAGTGACAGAGTTACAGATACAGTAAAATAGAGCAATGACCTGGAATGTTTTTGGTTCGATAATTGAGGTCCCTCAGCTAGTTCCTTCGTCTATAGCTGCGAGTACTGCTGCTGGCGCTGTCTGCGTGCTCATTGTTACACTTGTAATTGAAACTCTTTGTTGTCGGTTCGTACGGAGCAGAGCTGTTCTAGTGGCGGCCGCCACTTCTCTGGGCACGGAGGACCACACACGACATCTAATGAACTCGTAAGTGATAAAACCCATCATTAGCGAGCACAATGCTGCATTAATCACCATCGCACTGCTTGTGGGGATCTCTTGCATGAACAATGTCTAATCTCCATTTCTAGTGCTACATTTATAAACTTGTCATGTTGCAGTATCTTATGGAATATGAAAAAAAATATTTGTATGGTTCATAATTATTCAGAAGTCACAACTATTCATGAATATTATCTATTTGTAAAATATACCTGGTAAACGTGATGCTCTAATGCCGATAATGGCTTACATCACATGTAATGCTAATTCTTACATCTACATTTCGGTATAACGCTTTTTGAAATGGACTTTCTAAGAAGTATGATTGGGAAAAAACGGAGTGACAGGGTGAGGAATGATTTTGTAAGAGAAGAATTTGGTGCAAGAGAAAGTGTGAAAGTGAAGATTAAAAGAAGTTTGTTAAGATGGTTTGGGCATATGGAGAGAATGAATGAGGAAAGACTGACGAAGAAAGTATATGTTGGTAGAATAGATAGATGTCGTGGTAGAGGAAGACCGAGAAAGGTATGGATGGACCAAATATCCGAAATTGCGAACGAATGGAATATCCAGAGTCATAATAAAAGTCATAATAAGAGTCATAGAAAAATAATAAAAGAAGAGCTTGTATGAAGAAGGTTATGACTCTGGAGGAAATGAAAGAAGTATGTAAGGATAGAAAGAAATGGCGGTTGATCTGTGATGTTGGCGGCTAGGGTTTGTTAAAGTGAAATTGGTTTTATGATTTAGTTTTTTATGTCCATGTATATATTGTTATTTATTGATTTTAAAAATGTAATTTGTCATGTATGTTCCTTGACTTATAGGTTGTTATGCGGCTGACCACCCATACTGTAAAAAATTGGTTCACTTTGCCAATGTCACCCCTGTTTCAGGGAAGGACGGCAAGAGTTGCAAGGCTTATGTTCATTGTTAACGCGGTCGAGGGTAGTCTATGTAAATGTTATACTTGTAGAGTAGAATATAAAACCTCACTGAGTACCGCGAGCAGTCCGGAAGGGAGAGTCTGTGTTTGCTAGAGAGTTATTGATCACTATAAGTATACGCCTGCCTGTGGGAGTGGTGATGATGATGATGATGATAATGGGCAATCTGCGATAGAAGAGGAAGAAGTGCGCGGATGTTAATTGCTGGGTGTGCTTAATAAATCACATCGCCATTGCTTCTCGCTGCTGCAGTTTAGCGTGATTGTCTACTATAGCACGGCTCGAGAGGGACTCAGTGCGAGCTGCAGTTTAGCGTGATTGTCTACTATAGCACGGCTCGAGAGGGACTCAGTGCGAGCTGCAGTTTAGCGTGATTGTCTACTATAGCACGGCTCGAGAGGCACTCAGTGCGAGCTGCAGTTTAGCGTGATTGTCTACTATAGCACGGCTCGAGAGGGACTCAGTGCGAGCTGCAGTTTAGCGTGATTGTCTACTATAGCACGGCTCGAGAGGCACTCAGTGCGAGCTGCAGTTTAGCGTGATTGTCTACTATAGCACGGCTCGAGAGGGACTCAGTGCGAGCTGCAGTTTAGCGTGATTGTCTACTATAGCACGGCTCGAGAGGGACTCAGTGCGAGCTGCAGTTTAGCGTGATTGTCTACTATAGCACGGCTCGAGAGGCACTCAGTGCGAGCTGCAGTTTAGCGTGATTGTCTACTATAGCACGGCTCGAGAGGGACTCAGTGCGAGCTGCAGTTTAGCGTGATTGTCTACTATAGCACGGCTCGAGAGGCACTCAGTGCGAGCTGCAGTTTAGCGTGATTGTCTACTATAGCACGGCTCGAGAGGGACTCAGTGCGAGCTGCAGTTTAGCGTGATTGTCTACTATAGCACGGCTCGAGAGGCACTCAGTGCGAGCTGCAGTTTAGCGTGATTGTCTACTATAGCACGGCTCGAGAGGGACTCAGTGCGAGCTGCAGTTTAGCGTGATTGTCTACTATAGCACGGCTCGAGAGGCACTCAGTGCGAGCTGCAGTTTAGCGTGATTGTCTACTATAGCACGGCTCGAGAGGCACTCAGTGCGACTTGCGCTCGCAGAGGAACACAACTAGAGTTTACTCTCCTGCAAGGAAGGGAACATCTGGGATAGGGGGAAACTAAAGACAAAACTCTAAAATCACTTTTTTTACTAATCGCATTGTTTCGAATTTTTCCGGTAAGAATATACCTTGCAAGAATTTTTCCTGAAGAATATTCCCTACAAGAATTTTCCCTAAAATCTTTCTTCCTATTTTCCCTATAAGAATTTTCTCACAAGAATTTTCCCTGCAAGAATTTTCTCGTTAAGAATATTCCCTATTTCCTACAAGAATTTTCGCTTCAATAATTTTCCCTACAAGAATATTCCCTACAAGAATTTTATCCTACATCATTGGGATTTTATTTATACTACATCATTGGGATTTTATTTATACTACATCATTGGGATTTTTTTCCTTCTGCTTTGATAGAGCAGATTCTCACCACATCAAGTGGTCAAGGACCTTCGATAGTCTAGTAGTTGTTTAATCCTCTGTAGGTATAAAAACAACATGCAGGTATTGCGTATTAACTGTGCAACTGTAATTGTTCTACGATTCTAACTTGGAATCTTAAGTGTTAGAGCATTTTCTTTGTAACAGGACGCCATTGCTCTTTCCTAACTAATACCAATTTACCATTTACGATCTGTCCTCGTGTGGACAGAGCCTTATGCCCGATTTACATTGATCAAGTGTTTAGTGAAGTAGATACCGATTGACTGGCCCGCCTACACTGTTCACTCTCCTAATCACCATTAGGTATTATTGTAGGTAGGTACTTGCAAGCTCATTAACACCCAGGGCAATCATTCAACCACCAAAATAACTACCGTGTTAAGGCAATTTGCGAGAGCCCCTCAGTTTTTTTCTGAGCAAACTTTTTAACAAATCTAGATACTGAAATAATATGAAATGAGAACCAAATTTTTATTTTTTATTCTTGATTTGAATAAGTAGGTATTACCGTATTTTATTGAATGTCAAAGAGTTTAGGTATTATGACGTTGAAACATTTTTGAACTTGAACTTTTTTCTCGGCGAGCAAACGTCAGTCTTGTATCGGACAGCCGTCCTTAGCAACCAATAACAATATATTTGTATGCCTTTACCCTAGCAACCCAGATTTATTTTCGTGCTATTTTCAATCTTTATTACCACTGCCATCTAGCGGGACAAACTTTTAATACTCTCGTGAAAATAGGGACCTGTATTACCGACTGTATAGCGCTCTCTGTACGAGACTTTGAGAAGCCATTTTTATCATGATTTAGCCAAGACGCAAACCTCACCTAATGAGAACTTTTAGTGTACGGAAAAAATATTATTGCTCCATCGCACTTGATCGCTCCATTCCTTGACTTATAAGTTGGTATGAGGCTGACAACTCAAGCTGTAAAAAATGGTTCACTTTGTCAATGTCACTCCTGTTTCAGGAAAGGTCGGCAATAGTTGGAGAGTTTATGTTCATTGGAGATTTGGTTTTTATATTGTAGGTTCACATGCGGAATGTGTAAGCGCGAACTTATACGTGTCTGCTTATGGGAATGCATTTAATATGAATCTTAAATGTAATATAACTTTGCAAATTATCCTTTATTATATTACCCTTCGTGGTCGTCCATCGCTTAGCATTCGATTTTCAAAATTAATGCCATCACAGCAGATGAAATACATTCTCAGCGTATGGAAAATCAAATTTTGTATATATGCTGCAAAACAGTACCATTCATGTATGTGTTTGAGAAACACACTCCAATATCATATAACTTCTTTCAATATTTACAAAAAATTTTTTTTTTTCGTAAAACAGTAGTTTTTAGTAGAAGTAAGTAATTATAATTTCTGAAAAATGTATTTTTTAAAAAGCCGCTTAATTTTTTAGACCTCTATTTGTTTTGTATTGAAATGTAAGAAAATGTATGGAAAATGTAAAAAGACTAAATAGACATCTAGCGGCAAAATTCGAAAGTTTTTTTTTTTTTACGATATTTTTTTTTATTTGATACAAATCAAAAAAACCACAAACAAAAAAAATAAAAATGGATTTAAATCTGTAATCTTAGTTGCAGAGGATATATTCATTTACAGCTCTCAGATGCATGCCCATAAAAACACGTGTAGTTCGCGCTTACAAATGCTGAATGTGTACTTACAAAAAAAAAACAAACCTCAAATGAACATAAGCCCTACGACTTTTGCCGACCTTCCCTGACACAGAGGTCTATAATCTAAGTTGCAAGGATGTATAAAGATTCAAAGCTCATTTACAATGCATGCCCACAAACAAACTTTTGCCTGTAAATTTTGCCAACCTTCCCTGGAACAGGGGTCTAATCTAATCTTATCTAAGCTACAAAGATATACATCATTTAGGATTTATATTAAATGCATTCCCACAAGCAGACACGCATAATTTCGCGCTAACACATGCCGCATGTGAGCCTACAATATAAAAACCCAATCTCAAATGAACATAAGCCCTGCAACTCTTGCCGTCGTTCCCTGAAACAGGGGTGACATTGGCAAATTGAACCATTTTTACAGCATGGGTGGTCAGCCGCATACCAACCTATAAGTCAAGGAACATACACGACAAATTTCATTTTTTTAAATCAACAAATAATAATATGTATGGACATCAAAACTAAAAACAAAACAAATTTCAATTTAATTGCAATATTAAGTCTAATTTTACTTTCTTTTAATTTGGATCTGTTATGTGTATAAGTAAATAAGAATTTTTGTAAATCATTTATATTTTTTGTGCTCCTTGACTGATAGGTTGGTGTGAGGCTGACCACCCGTGCTGTAAAAATCGGTTCATTTTTGCCAATGCCACGCCGGTTCAGGGAACGGCGGCAGGAGTTGCAAGGTTTATATTCACGTGAGGTTTTGTTTATTTGTATGTACACATGCAAAATGTGAAGGCGCGAACCTACATGTGCCTGTCTGTGGGCATGCATTTAATATGAGTCTTAAATGTTAACATATCTTTGCAGCTTAGATTATAGATTATAGATAGATAGCCTCCAACATTACAGATCAACCGCCATTTCTTTCTGCCCTTACATAATTCTTACATTTCCTCCAGAATCATAACCTTCTTAATACAGGCTCTTCTTTTGTTGGGTGACATTGGCAAAATGCAACATTTTTTAACAGTTTGGGTGGTCAGCCTCATACCAACATATAAGTCAAGGACTATGATGGAGCAAATTAAAACCGGTTTCGTTTTCTTATTTGCTTTTAGTTTTCTTTCTTTTGTTAAAAGACTTTTTACAAAAACTGCATTTTTTATTTTACATGTTCTCTAATATAACAAGTTTTAACGCAAGAAAACTATGTGCAATATACACATTGCCTAATGTTAAGGGGTTGGGCTGTGTAGCAGCCAGGGGCGGAGCCCCTAGTATTATAGGTTATTATAGCTTTTTCAAGAAATTTAATTCATGTAGTAAGTACATAGTTTCAGTCCTATTTTCTCAAAAACTATTAACATTAATAAATATCGGCTTCCAACGAGACTAAACAATGTATAAATCTGAAATAAAAAAAAACAAAATATACGAGTAACCATCGAGTAACACATAAACGCATATTATTATTATTATTATTATTATAAAAACGATAAAAATGTGAAATACCTATTGTGTTTTTTTAAATATTGTTTTGCGGTAACAATTTTAAAATTATACCTAAGTATATATATTTTTTAACTGAATAATTTACGTAGTTCCGCATTTGAAATTTTGAGCCACGGTGTCGTTACAGGCCTAGGTGACTAGGGTCCTTGCACGCGCGTGCATAGGGTATAGGCAAGTACGTTGCAGAATATATATTTTCTCCCATTCCTGTAAAATAACTCATTTGAAATTGACTGAAGTGCTAACTATAACTCCAATCAAACTTAAATTTTGAAAATCATTAATTGATGAGGCATTTCCATGCCGAAAGCTCGGTTTCGAATCCCACCGAGGGTGTCAGAAATGATTTCCCGTTTCGGTGCTTAATTCAAACCCCAAAATAAAATACCGGCAAGGTTTACTCAGCCTTCACAAGAAATGAGTACCAGCACTCTCGGGAGCTGGGAAACCTCCACTTCAACTGAAGTGGTTGGCGTAAGGCCGGCCCCCTTACCTGTAAAAATAAATAGGTTCAACTCGCCACATGCGACCCCTTCGGGGATAACGCGGCAAGAAGTTACACTATATGTGTAGCTTAGTTGCGTTTTTTTTTTTTTCTTTTTTCCCCCTTTTCATTTTTAAAAAATTAAAATAAAAAAACAAATTGTATTAGGTTACGGGGCGAGTAAAATTAAATAATGTACGACCGGTTTCGGAAACAATGTTTCCATCGTCAGGTAATACAATTCATTTTTAATTTTAATTTTTAAAATTTTGAATTTTAAAATTTTGAATTTTAAAATACTTAATATATTGCCTACATATAAAGCGTATGTGCCTATATGGGATGCACGCCTCTGGGTCCTTGGCAGAAGTTAGATTTTTCCTGCTCTCTAGTGCTTACTGTATAGCGATCTTATGGGCGCTGTGACCTGTGGAAGGAAGAAAAGCAATGGTGAGCTGTGCTTACGCTCTGAGGGCTGCATGCGAAGGTGTACTGGAAGGCGCTGGGCCTAGCGTGGCCCGGCAGCAGCAACGGCAGCTTCTTGAGCAGGTAGGTCACGGCCTTGGGCGGGCAGCGGCAGTGCACCAGCTGCTGCGAGGAGTTGCTCTGCAGCGACGTGGTGAGCGTCCACGCGGCGTCCACGAAGTAGCGGCACACGGGCAGCGCCTGCGCGGGCTGGCACAGCTTGTAGAGGCGCGTGCGGTCCTGCAGCGTGTGTCCGTCCTCGGTGGACAGCGTGCTGGGGCACAAGCAACATGAGCTCAGTCATAGGTACACTGCAACAGTACTAAAGTCTGTGGAAGGTGGGGCAGGAATGTCCTGCAATGCCTGCAATGCCTGCAAAGCTGACAAGTCTGACCCCTAATAATGGGAAGCTGGCCAGGACTAGCAACTTTACTGAGAACTTCTACGTAGTATAACTAGTTAAGTAAGTACACGATAACATGACGCTATGTATTGTTTGTCCTCAGGTAGTGAGTTCACATGTACGCGCCACAGGTAAAGCAAAGATTTCTTATAAGACGGATGCCGCGTAATGACCAACATCCGACCTGAGCTACAGACAACATCCTCTAGCGCTCAATCACTCCCTCCCTGGGACCTGCTGCCCACAGCTGCTCTCTGTGGGCGTACACGTGGACTACACGTAGCATGTGCACTGCCTCTCTCTCCCCACTAGGCTTGCCTCTTGCAGGGCTGGTTGTTGGGGCAGCGGCATTGCCTCTCTCTCCCCACTAGGCTTACCTCTTGCAAGGCTGGTTGTTGGGGCAGCGGCACTGCCGCTCTCTTCCCACTAGGCTTACCTCTTGCAGGGCTGGTTGTTGGGTCAGCGGCACTGCCTCTCTCTCCCCACTAGGCTTACCTCTTGCAAGGCTGGTTGTTGGGGCAGCGGCACTGCCGCTCTCTTCCCACTAGGCTTACCTCTTGCAGGGCTGGTTGTTGGGTCAGCGGCACTGCCTCTCTCTCCCCACTAGGCTTACCTCTTGCAGGGCTGGTTGTTGGGTCAGCGGCACTGCCTCTCTCTCCCCACTAGGCTTACCTCTTGCAGGGC
Source organism: Agapetus fuscipes (assembly GCA_951799405.1). Lineage (NCBI taxonomy): Eukaryota > Metazoa > Arthropoda > Insecta > Trichoptera > Glossosomatidae > Agapetus > Agapetus fuscipes. Next base: position 14,501,017 of record OX637337.1, read on the forward strand.
TGGTTGTTGGGGCAGCGGCACTGCCTCTCTATCCAGGGCTGCGTCTCGTCATACAGGTCCACCTTGTTGCAGACAGCGCGCGCTGCACACACGGGCAAAGCGTCCTCGGAGTTCTGGAACAATCACAATATACGTCATGGTGAGGTTATTCAAATGCACAACAGATCAGCATAAAGGACAATCTCGGGTGCAGGCACTAACTTGTAGCGTTTTAGGTATATTGGACTCTTAGACAAGGTGCACAATGTTCCGTATGCATACCATAGCTTATTTGTTTTTCGATTTTCTGTACATTTAGAAATACTTAAATAGTTTTGGTGTTTTTTTCCCATCTGATGGTCAAGGTCAGGCACCTCCTTGTATTTGACACTGACACCGAGAGTCTCGTGTTTCCCTTATCGGTGGTTTTGTGATCTCCCCGTGCGTTCAAGGCAAACATTTGGAAGTGTCGCTGTTCGCTGGAAAATGTCGTCCTTCGTTGCCCGATATTAAGTTACGATTAAAGAAACGCTAGCAGTTCTGACCACCTGTAATGAAACTGAGCTACAGTAACAACTACTGAAACTCTTCAATATACCAACTTTATTACTGTAACTTTATTCATTATTTATTTGTTATTTTGCAAGAGTATCACATGTTGTGGTTTGGTTACGTATACGTATGCATATAGCATATTATACTTCTCGTACATGTTGTGGTTTGTAGGTGCCTGACAGCCCGAGGGTGTCAGGTTCAACAGCGCTATGTCCACATACACTTCCTGCTATAATATGTATTTTGTTGACTGATATCTTTGGATCACGAAAAGCTGCTTCACTATAATTATGCATCTCCCTACGATCCCGATTTTTCTACTCGTGGTTTATATAGTCCATCAGTTCAATTGAGTAGATGACACCTGAGATATTTGAAATCCTGGTTTTTATACATTGAGAAGTTTTGGGCATCTAACTGCGCTCAAAGTTTTGAAATGCCCAGCTCACTTGTTCTGCGTCTGTTGATTCCTTCATGTCAGCCTAACTAGATAATTGTCTTGAATTTGAGTTCGCCTGAGAATGTTTTCCACTACGATATAATAGGAATATGGAGAGATCACAGATCACGGAATATAAAAGAGATAAACACTTCCAAGGCAGTAGAAGAGGAAGACTGTGTGTTGTGTGTCGCTGTGGACTGTCTCGGTGCGCGCACTCCGCTCACTGTGCCGTCCTCTACACTGCAGGCACCATAGCTGGGCTCCTGGCTAGTGGCTGGCATGTAGATTATGATCTCAAGGTGAGCTTGCTGTTCGGTGTTTCACTCGCAGTGCACACATCTATGAGCTGCCCAACCTTTGCACACTATGTACCTAGGTCCACTACTCAGCTACTCAGCAAGTCCCGCTCTGTTATGGATTTCGTACTATAATATTACAATCACCGCATGTTTTTTTTATCTTGTCGTGTTTGTGTGTATTATTTTTGTTTTACGTTTTCTGTCAGTGTACTAGTAGGTTGCCATGCCTCTAAGTAGGCACTTTCAAAGGAGTGCACTAGGACAATCTTTAAAATATCACAGCTGTTTCTAGGAAAGGCTGCTAGAGTTGCATGGATTTATTTAGTTTATAATTGAGATTTTCTAATGATTTGCAGCATGTTTGATTGCGAACCTACTATTTGCTTCAAGTGAATACTCGTATCTAGTTCATTTTCAGAACATTTGTACAGCGCATTACGTGCTACGAGCTTTTGCAAAAGTGCGAGTCCTTGTAGCGAGATGGGTCTACGATATGTACATATATGCGATACAATAGCACGCTGCTCATACGAGTAGTACATGGCAATTTCGGGCTAAGGGTCAGACTCATAGTTGACATGCCTTTGCGTCAGGTTGCACCAAATCTACATATAAATAAATAAATGTCACGACATATCGGTAAAAGACAACTCGTCCATTGACAAATCGGTCACACGACACTTCGTCCACACGACTTTTCGGCCAACAACATTTCGGCCAAAGACAAATCGGTCAACGACAATCCGTCCAAAGACAACTCAGCCGTAGACAAATCGGTCACACGACACTTCGGTCATATACAATATTATATTGTATTCAACCGGTCCGTAGTCTAGTAGTTTACACTTCTGACTCGTAAATAGAAGGTTGTGCGTTCGAATCCCAGCGGAGCACAAAAAAATATACCATACGTCATTTCACAAACGAACCTAATATTTTCCCGTTTTTGTGTAAAAAATCACAAACATGTAGGTCCTCAGGCCTCCGTCAGGATAATAATTATACCTGATGATGGTTTGAGGACCGAAAACTTTCGTAGCTGTTTACATAACAAATCGTGAAAATAAATCGTTTGTTAGAAAGCAGGTTTGCTAAGATATTCTTTGGAACACATATATTTGACCGGAATGTCGTTGACCGAAAAGTCGTGTGGACGAAGTGTCGTGTGACCGATTTGTCTATGGCAGAGTTGTCTTTAGACGGGTTGTCGTTGACCGATTTGTCTTTGGCCGAAATGCCGTTGGCCGAAAAGTCGTGTGGACGAAGTGTCGTGTGACCGATTTGTCAATGGACGAACTGTCGTTGGACGAGTTGTCGTTGACCGATTTGTCTTTGGCCGAAATGTCGTTGGCTGAAAAGTCGTGTGGACGAAGTGTCGTGTGATCGATTTGTCAATGGACGAACTGTCGTTGGACGAGTTGTCTTTTACCGATATGTCGTGGAATCGCCCCAGGGTTATACCTATCTCAATATTACTACATACTTTCGTATCTATCTTTTGCGAAAAGCGATGCATTTAATGTAGGAGTCAAGTACAATGACACACGGTGCTTAATCTCAGAAAACGACTATTTCTTATTTTCTGAAGAAGAAAAAACCCTAGATTGCCCTCTTTGATTCTATACTACTCATCATATTATGTCACCTGACTGATGAAATAAAGTTAGTGGGACACTTAACTTCTAAAAATGTTTATTTTACACCTTTTAATTACGGAGTTTCAATGATACGACAGCCTGATATAGCGGTGAATGTTGGTCCCGAAATATCAATGTGACTACGTCATTGTAAGGTGTACACTCCCCGCATGTTGACGCTCCTTCAAGCGGCAGCTGAGGATGTGAGATCTGCATGATTTGTTGGATGAAAGGAAAGCCACGTGTATGGACGTGATCTCCTCAAGTAGGTAGTCTGCTTTGTTGTAGAGGAAACCTCTCATCTCACGGAACTCTAAGAGAGACGTCTCCATAGGAGCTCAAGGAGAGTACCTACCTCCATGTCCTCTCACAGCCCTCCCCTGCACACTCATCCACATCATACATCTACATCTACAACATCTCATAGAAAGCTGATATTCATTTCTTTATTCAATGTTAACCCTTAACAGCGACTGTCAAACTGATAAATTGTATTTTAATTGATAAATGTTCACAAAGTTTTTAACGCTATCATCGAGTGGACAAGGCGGCGGCAATTACAGCGGTGTTTTTGAAATAAAACGGCGGCGGTGACCCAAGTTATATAACAGGTATCAGTTGGTAATTATTAATCAATAATCAATTTCAAAAATAGTAAATTATTTCTTAAAAACGTAATACCACCGCAACATAACGCTGGACATAAAATGCGACTTGTTGACGCTTTGTCCCCCAAGGGGTCACATGATGCGTGGCAACTATTTATTTTCATACGACAACTATTTCACTCCCTCGCTCCCAAGAACAAGGCTCCCAAGCTCCCAATAAATCATTTCTGGCACCCTTGGTAGGAATCGAACCCATAACCCCCTGGCATTGAATGTACGCGCTGACCGAAATGAAAAAATCAGGCGTGTGTATTGATTATGTATCTAAATTATCAAGGTTAAAATTTTTTTTTTTTTTTTAAATGTGGTGAGTTTAAAATTACGCGTTATTTCAAATGAAATGCCACGTGATTTCAATATTATATTGTGGTGTAGTTAAGTAAATTACTTATTTAAATAAATAAAGCCTTTTGTTGGTTTGTGTTTGGGAATCACTGTGATAAAATCTGTAAGCTATTGAAATGCGCGCGAAAAAAACCCTTAGAGGAAGCGCAAGTGTTCCTAGGGGGGAGACCAGGATACGGAGGAGGAGGGGAGGGGGGGCAGCGAACAAGGGCAGAGCGTGGGAACCACACGCCGGAAATCCTGACTAGCGAGTAGAGACTAGAGACGAGCTAGTGCTCCAGGCTCCTCCACACTGCCCCAGGAGATGCAACCATGGCGAAAAGGACTACTTCCACAACTCCCTTAGTGTTTGTCTGCGTAATTGATTGTAATTGTAAAAATACTTCAGCCAAAGGATGTCCCAGTGCAAGCAGGCCTGGATTAAGGGCGGTTCGAGCGGTGCGACTGAACCAGGGCCCCCACATCCATGGAGCCCCCAAAGGGACAAAAAAACTTGGATATATTTTTTCAGTGCCCAGGTCTTTCCGGGCATTTGCAACTAAGGGGCCCCCGATAACAGACTTAATAGAAATTAGTTTAAAAGAATTACAACAAAAATATCTTTAGGGCTCAAGTCTTATGAGGCATCCGTGACCAATGGGGCCTCCTAAAAGCTAAAAAATATTATATAGAACAGCGGTTCCCAAAGTGGTGGTCCGCGGATCACTAGTGGTCCGCGAGAAAATTTCGCTGGTCCGCAGAAAAATGTGGAATATACTTACTACAATTACAATTTTTGTTTATTTTGTTTTTTTATTATGGTTTATTAATAAAGCTTTCATAACTTGGTTACTATTAATAGTTTCATTTTATTAACTAGGCACATTTTATGTGTTCTTTGATCACATTTTTTTTTATAAATATATTTAACACTTAAAAAATCCTATTAGTGGTACGCGGGATTTAAATTATGAATTAACTGGTCCGTGAGGTCAAAAAGTTTGGCGACCGCTGATATAGAAAACATTTAAACATATTTTTTTCGGAAAAGATATGCTGCTTTAACGTTGTGAAAAAATGGGGGGTAGGGGGGGCATATAGGGGACCCCGAGCTTTTCCCCGCACCGGGTTAATGCGGGCCTGAGTGCAAGAAAATATTGCGTACATTCCCCTTGTTCGCATAAATAGAAAAATGTATGCAAGGTACAACATAATGTCTAGATGGTATGCTGTTGGTGTAGACCAGGGGTCGGCAACCTTTTGTTGTAAAAGGGACAAATATTTTATATGGGATCTAGTGCGGGCCGCACTTGGGCAGTGGCGAATCTAACGGGCAGCATTTCAGCAATTGCGGACTAGTCCCCCCCCTCCCCCTGCCGCGCCCCCTGGGGTCCTCTTGTGAGTCATGCATCGTGAACATTAATAAATATACGTACGAACTACAAATGAAATTCACTATTGATTCTACCACTACGTTTGGATCACATGTCATTACCTAAAATATTTGTTTAGTTTTAAAAATATAACGCTTTTTTCCATTTTTAAGACATTTATTGTTTTTTCTTTCTTTTTTTTCACTCCATTATGAATGTGTATGATTTTGTCCGGCACGTGCGTTGCGGTGAGTATCTTGCGGGCCGCACCAAGACGCCTCAAGGGCCGCATGCGGCCCGCGGGCCGCAGGTTGCCGACCCATGGTGTAGACTGTAGAGTGATTTAGTTTTCATACATACGAGGGTAATTTAAGGAATGTTGTAGATTCAAGAAAGGTGATGGTCCGGCTGTGACCTTTCCTGAAGCTCTATTCTGCTAAGTTCCTTACACTTTGGATATCCATACAAGTCGGGAGCGTTAGCGCTTGCGAAAGAACTCCATACCTAAAAAATCACAGTACACCTTTTTTTGGACACGAATCGCCAGCTCGTCGCTTTAATGTCGTAAGGAATTCAGCAGAATAGCGCTTCTGAAGATATTTCACTATCTTTTCATACAGATACCGTCCCTGATAATCGTGGGAATGTACGAGTACCTATAAGACAATGTCATCTAAGTGCTGGCTGTCTCCGCGTTTCTTTAAATTATTCTGAAGTGCTGACGCAAATCAGTTTACGATGACTTCAACTGCACATTTTTATACGGGCTTATATTATTTTATAAGTGTTATGTATTTCTACCTACGCACTATGTATATATGTAGGTGTATCCTATTAAATATGTATATACAGCACCCGACATACCTGCTCCCTCTCACAATGCGGACTAACCTTTACTTTTACACCCACGCTAACACTAACACTTGCACAGTAACTTGTGAATGGCATTCTGAGCGTAAAACTATTTAAGAATAATTTATTTGAAAGGAAATACGTTGATCGCATTTACATAACAGACACAGTGCTCAGTGTCGGAGCAGCTTTACCTGAGTGTTGTTTATGGCTGAGGGACGCAGGGAAAGATTCTGTTCTTTCTCACTAATACCTTGTGATCCAACTGTACGTTCTGACATATCTTTGTAATGTAGACGTAGAAATGTCCAACCACCAAAACTGTCTAAAAAAACGATACGGAATTGCTAATTTCGCCTCTGTGCCGAGAAAAAGTTGCAACAATTGCTGAGTTTTATGTTCATTTTCGGTGATGATTTTATTTATGAAAAACTGGGAACCAGTTGTGAACAACTAAATAAACAGTTTCAAAGGACTGCCCAATTTTTTCAATTCGCAAAGATATATTACATTTAAGATTCATATTACATGCATTCTCATAAGCAGACACGTAGGTATAAGTTTTTGCTTACACATGCGGCGTGTGGACTTAAAACATAAAAACTCAATTTAAAATGAACATAAACCCTACAACATTGGCCGACCTTCCCTGAAACAGGGGTGACATTGTCAAAGTGAACAATTTTTGCAGTATGGGTGGTCAGCCTCCATACCAAGGTATAAGTCAGAGAAAGGGTTAATCAAAACATAATGTTCCACAATTTAAAATAAATTATATAAACCTACATTGATTTTTCATACATTTTTTCGAAAAGTGAATAAACCACACTAGTGTTAGTTTTGATACAAAAGAGATCAATGATCTTTATGCATAATAAAAATGACTTAAACAGATCACCTTCATTAATAATACAAACTAAATATGTTATTATGAAAATTTAAGATGATCTTCACACAGTTTTAGGCTATAAAATCATGTACAGTACTGTGTATTTGTTTATTTTAATTTATTGTTCCGTCCGTCTTGTTTTTCATTTAAAAAAATGTCTGGAGAGCGAGGTGGCGTGCAACTCGGACATTTGTGCTATTTCAGTGGGATGTAAAGCTTGCGGGCGTCGCCTCTACGGGCCGTCCTGAAGGGCTTGAATGCCCATTATACAACGTGGGGGTGGGAGGGGGGAGGGGGGGGAGGAAGGACATCCGGACTCTTTATCCTGAGATGTGCACACAACAATAAACACACACACAACACGACTGTGCGCATCTGGGCTCGGCCATTCCCAACATCCCAGCAGCAACCAGGGCCGAGCATTGCATACTCGTACAAGATCGGCCTCTATAATACCGGCCCTGCGACGTGCTCGCGCCTGGAGGAAAACTGAAGCGAACAGTGTGCACGAAAGACGTTATGAGGGGAAACACATTAAAGAAAGAATTAATATTAAATAGACTGAGAACAGCAATGTCTAGAAGGCCATCTAGTAAAATAATAATAATGACTCCCAGTATGTGGAGTCCATCGCATGCTAGGAATGTGTGCGTGCATTTAAGTATTAGCTTATCGATATTTTGCCCAATGAATCTCTGGTCTACCGCTGTTATCCCTTAAAGTTATCTTTGGTAGCATTTTCAGTGTTTCTTTGTGTAGGTTTCCAGTACTTCGGAGTGGTGTTATTGTGGTGCGCTGCTTTACGCACTAAATCACAAAAAACAACATTTTTGTCAACTTTTTTCCTTTCCGGCCCGCTTTGTCAAGTGTACACCTGACTTTAGCTCCCAAGAGAACCAACAGTTTCCAAAGCAGTCACCATTCTAGTCTTTATTGCAAGAGTTTATAAAGCCTATTTTTTGTATTCAGTGCCGATGAACTTGGTTCTGTTGTTGTATCATTTTTTTTTTCATTTTTTGTCTTGCTTTGGGAATGAAATAAAACTAAAACCAAATAAATAAAAAGTAAAACCCCCTGGACTGGAAATGACCAGAGACAAAAAACTGTCAGTGGAGAGGTAGCTGCAGGTAGATGCTGACAGACTGACAGACTAACAGACGCTAGAAGAGGTGCTTGGCAGGAGGAACCTCCTGCACATGCAAAGTCTTTCATGGCATCTCAGCACCTTACGTTACCTATACAAATGTAGGATATGAATGAATCAAAACACTTTGCTTATTAAAATTCTATCCGCTTTATCTCTGGAAGAGCATCTCAGATGTGTGGAATTATTATCTAGTCCACCATCTAATAATATATATTATTATTATTAGATGGTGGACTAGATTTGAATCCTATCGAATATAACTTCCAGTTTCACTTTTCCTCAACTCAAGGCTGTCTTCAGGAATGCTTCCTATAGAAAGTAGAAATGAATTCGTCTTGACAGAGAAGTGATGTATCGGTTCCCGCATGTTTGAGGAGTTGTGCTTTTCTTGGTGTTGTATTTTATGAATGGACTGTCCGTTGGACTGGCGCACACACACGGGCGCACACTTACCCACACATGTGCGGGCTGTGAATGAACGTAGTAAACATGTCGTGTGTGAGGCAGCAGGTGCGCGCTCACATATATACGAGGATGTAGGTACATTGGTACACACAACATGTGGTATACAAATCTCATGGGAATGCGTAAGCCGTGAACACCTGACTCTCAGTATGTACTCCGTGAGTATTAGATAAGTCAGGTAACGAATGAGGTGCCTACATTGGCAGGCAGTGTCTCTACAAGAGCTCGTACACAGATGCCCTGAGGCTACTTATCTAACAAGATGTGGTGATGGAGGAACATGTTGGCCTCCCATAGATGGGCAGGAGGGGTTGCGGATCATGAATCTGTTCTGTTATTCAGTCACATTGTACACACATATAATACGTGCGTGTTTTTTAATGAATTTGAGAGGCTTGTGATAACTGAAAGCCTGGAGTCGAAATTAGTCCTCAAAAAGATTATTAGTCGTGTGTCGAAGAGATAAAGGCAATGTTTTAGAGAGAATAATATTTTACAATGCGTAGTTCGAGAGGAGCCTTCTGAGGGGTAGAAATGAGAGGGGCATGTGTTTACTAGGAGTTCCTCTAGTGTTGGTCAGGTATGATGTGCATGTAGGTTGGGCACCGTTGGGCACACACCTCATGGTATGTATGGAGCTCTGGGCCGGACGCGCACTGGACAGACGACATTTCCACCGGTCACTTGTACTTGCCACTAACCACTAACCACTAACCGGCCACTCGCGTATGTGTTCCTACACTGTGACTTCATTCATGACTTCTCCTTCCTCATCCATACAGCGCGCACTTCCCGCCAAAACTCACAACGCACATTTCCTAAGAGGCGGAAAGAGTATGAAATGCAGGACGTTTGTTTAATGATCTCATGCCCGTTTTCACCGACTCCTTCTAAACCGTCACCTAGCTAAAAGTATTTAAATATAAGAGACTCTTTAAACGGGTACCTAGCACCGTTGAGTTTCACGAGTGAAACTGTCACCTAAAAATCGGCCACCTAGCTAGGAGCCTGTTTAGCAAACCACTAGTGTTGTGAAACTCGATTTTTGTAAATTCGAAATGTATTTTATGGTTTATAAAATAACATACACATTTCAAATAAAAACAACACATGAATATTTGATGTTTATAATAATATCTACCATTTACGCTGCAAATATTATTTGTTAATTGAATTTTTATCTTTACAATGGTGTGTACATAGTATATTTTGATATGCACACACTATAAAAAAAAGCGTAATGTTGCCGGCTTGTAGTCTGCAGATGCGGTTTTGTTTTTGTTGACAATTCACATTCGACATGTAAAATCGGCATTTTCAAATATACGGCGGTCACCAATCAATTATTAAATTAAAGAAGAAACATGGTTCAACTTTTCAGAGGCTGACCGCGAGAAACTTGTTCAATCCTGCTACATGGGGCTACATTTACGCCTCTCACGTCTGTCACAGATATCAGCTGATGGCTTACAGTGGCATAAAATTGTAATGCCTCTAATCAGTTATCCCCGTGTGTCACTGAATTGTTTCTGTACAAAACAATAAGTAACAATCCATCTGAAGGATATCATAAGGCCTGTGATAATGACAAATTTATGGTAGGTACCTATAAACATCGATCAATGTAAAAGATCGATGTTTTTAAATACGTAATAAATTCATGGACGATAATAGTTATTCCACAACATCTTTACCAAAATTATATGTGTATAGCTCTGTTGTCCGAAAATATAAAAATTACTACAATTTTATCCAGCAAGGAGCTACATGATTGTATTTTTGACAGCCGATATCCGCACCAAAAATCGATGTCATTCTTATCGACATTTTTTTACCTTTCTCAAAACTTTTTGAACGTAGATAAGTCCTAGCAACTTCTATATCCTCAAGAGTTTCTAAAAAAAACAAGGATATCGGCGTCCATATCCACTTATTTGCAGTTTAAACATGACATAACCTCACCGACAGGCCGCTAAAGTGTCCTTTAGCGTAAGAGACAGTTTAGGGAGCGGAATATCGGGCTCGCAAATATAAGAAGTTCTTAGCGAGTTAAGAGGTTCTTAAATGCTGGTGAAAACAAAACTGGTACCTAAATATTTTTAAACAGCACTTTATCTTTAAATAATCTTGGTGAAAACGGGCATCAGTCTTTTATTAAAATTGAATTTAAAGGTAAATGCAAGAAAGCAAGTAAGCACAGTGTTGTGATTCATAAGTAAACTTTGACTTTGCAGTGCAGGCTTTCTAAAGGCTAACGATTTACTTCCCAACGATATCTGTCATCACCTGTACAGTGTACACCATATATTAAGATTAAGGATCTGAGATGAGCTGGGTAACAGGTGGCAGGCTGTGGTCTAATGGTTATTGCGTTGGACTAATACACCTGAAGGGCTATTCGGGATCTCAAAGGCGAGGCCGAAGGCGACTGATACCGATTCGTTGCCGAATGAAAGGTGAATTGTGATTCTCGTTTGAAAATTTGGCTGAAGGCTATTTCTTATAAAGGTGAGGAATCTCCCGGAACTGTCAAAATATAGCGCGGCCGATTTACCCCGCCGTACAGCGAAGGACAGAAATTGTCAGTAGATTATTACAAATATATGACTTATTTTCTTTAATGACCTAAATAAATGTATTCGCAAACTCATTCCTTATGTTTATTTGTGACCCACGTGACATTATTATAGGAAATTATGACGTAGAATAGGAATTACGATCTTACGAAAATTGGCATTCTGAACGGCATAATATGCGCGTCGCTAAGTACGTCATGCAGATAATTATTATGATTTTGACAACAATAAATTTGCACAAAGAAACTGCGTTATTTTTTCACAGTTTCATCTTCATTTGTGATAAATTGTAAACATAATTGTTTACAAGTGATTTTCAATCATTATAACGCTCAATTTACAAAGATTTAAGCATAGATTTAATTGTCAAATGTCAGTTGACAGCAGACGTGAAGTTAGCCTGATTTGCCAGCCTGCTATGCGAGAGCTGTGAACTATGAGAATTGCCCCCAAAGTCCAAGGAAAAATAATTTCACATAAAATGTTATTTATAATCATTTCCTAATTTTAACATATTTGAAATAAACAAATCACCTTAAATTTTTTAATTAAAATAAATTGGGCTAGTTTTAACAAGTTGAAGGAGTAAAAGTACAATATAAACAATAGTTTTCACCAAACATTGTATTGTTGAGAACTGAGTTTTTTATTACATTGTAATGTAGTTTTATGTATTTTCATTCCGTTGTTTCGTACTTATTTGCACTTATTATTGTTTTACTACTTTTTGATGAAGTTTTAGTATTTTTTTTAAATATATGGGGAAATTTACCCTTTGGGCTGGCACCTGTCGGACGATTATCACATCGATCATCCGTCAGTCTGGCCAATCGAGAAAAAACATACAAAACCCATTGCTGTCCCTTGTAAGGATAGTCGGAAGGTCGGTAGGAACGAGAATCGCAAAACGGCGAAGGAACTCTTTCGCAAGGGCTATTAATCTCCACCGGCAACTAATATCTTTAGTGCAACCGAACATCGAGAATTGCACTTCTGGATACATCCCCTTAGATCTCAGAGAATACGTCTTGTTCATTTCCATCAGTGCTCGTGGCTGATCTTCGCTCCCTGATCTGCCCTACAGCAAGTTTAACGATGATCGGGCTTAACTCACTCAAGATGAGATTCACGTAATCGGCTCTCGCTATTTTTTGTAACGAGCTTGTGTGAAAAAGGTTATGACTCTTGTATGAAAAAGGTTATGACTCTGGATGAAATGAAAGAAGTATGCAAGGACAGGAAGAAGTGGCGGCTAATCTGCAATGCTGATTTGTAATGTTGGTTTATAAGTTTGCTACATTTTTTGCATAAGAAATTTATGACTTTTTTGTATAGATTTCTTTTTAAGGTTTTGTTGTTTTTTTTATACTTAAATGTTATTTATTACTCGTATTCCTTGACTTATAGGTTGGTATGAGGCTGACCACCCATACTGTAAAAAATGGTTCACTTTGCCAATGTCACCCCTGTTTCAGGGAATGTCGGCAAGAGTTGCAGGGCTTATGTTCATTTGAGGTTTGGATTTTATTTGTTAGTACACAATCAGCATTTGTAAGCGCGAACTACACGTGTTTGTTTGTGGGCATACATCTGAGAGCTTTGAATGAATATATCCTTGCAACTTAGATTATAGATAGCTACGTGATTGCTTATGCTTTTCTGCGAATCTATCGTTAATTTCTCATTCTAGTTCTAGCACGTAACGATCATCAGCGTAATTAACCATCAACTTAAGTAGTTAGTTAATTAATGACACGTCACACGCCGTTAATTATTTAATTATCAGCGAGCTAGTTAACCTCCGTGACCCACTGGCCCTTACACTCTCACCCTGTCACACTGATAGATGACAAGAGACAAATAGCGTGAGTGTCTGTATCGGTCATAAGAAATTCATGTTCATTCATAATTAGAAGTACTTAGATAAGGGCGAGAATGAGATTTTGTTTCACAGTGGAAGTCTTAGAAGTTCTCTTTTTTGGTCAGCTTATGACAACTTGTGTGGCATTTTTTGAGGATTGTTGCTTAATCATGGGAAGCGCGAATAATATAATACAAAGGCAAGGATTCCTGGGAATTCGCTGTGGATGCAGCTCCAGGGAAAGGAGGTGCAGAGTAATATTCTCAGTAGGTACTTAGCTTAGTTAAACCGGAGAGATTGAATTTAGGAGCAATGAAGTCTGCGTGTGGCCTGTTGCCGGCCATGTTTTGATGTGGCCATGATCCGTCAACGGAACCTTCCAAACAGGAAGCGCAATCTGAGCAGAGAGTATTTGTTACATCGGGGTGCCTGGAGTCCTAGAGACCTAGAAGAACAGGCTCGATCTAGTTTAGGCTCTAGGCTCCACACACAAACAAAGAGTCGCATGGACGGGGCCACTAGGCGACATGGACAGGGAAAGATTAAGTAGGGGAATGTATGCTTACCCCGACTTGGTAGAGCGTCTTGTAGGGCGGGGGCGGGGCCAGGAGCGAGGCCGCCCTCCTCCTGCTGGGCGGCAGCGCGGGCGGCGCCCTGAGCGAGGGCGGGAGGCGAGCCGCGCCCTCCAGCACCTCCAGCGGCAGGCGCAGGCCCAGGCTGGCGCCCCAGCACAGCAGCAGCAGCGCGCCCCGCACATACATGCTGCACATGAGGAGGAGCAGTCACCAGCAGCGCAGCATCATCAGCTCCCTCACAGCAGCAAGACCCACCAGCCAGCAGGCATGCTCGACAACCAGGACAACTGTTCTTCAATCAGAGATTTCACGTATGAATGTGTCTCGCATTCACAGCATAATGGATTTATTTAGGAAGTGCACGTTGTCCCCAGCCCTTCCCTGACACACTTTTTACTTTATAAATACAATATCTTATTGGCGTGTAAATCACAATTGAGAACTAAATACGTCACTCAAACTGACAACGGCATGTTGATTACACCACGTCCTGCCAAGAACTCACAATAATACACGTTACTTATGTTGAAAGAATGAGTCTCTTGTCGTGCATATGTTATCACTGAGTTGAAAATGTTATGAGTCCAATTCATGAAAACGTTGAATCTGTAATCACTGTATAGCGTATCGAGAAAGCAGCTTTCTACGGGTGTGTGCGCTTGGCTGCCCTGCGAGCTACTGCGCCGGCTGCCCCCTGAGATGAGCTTATGAATGAACGAGAGTTCTGTGAGCTGGTGGGCGGGGGTAGGGGGGAGGGACGCGCAGCCTCCGGGGAAAGGCGGCCGCACACCTGCAGCCCACACAGCCTTATGATTTATTGTAGTATTTATATTGATGTTGTCAGTAGGGTATAAAATACTGACTACATCAAATATGTTTATCTATTTTTGTGAGCTTCAAATATTATTTTAGGAAAATATTTGTTGTGTCGAAGACAGCCTGTAAAAAGTTAAAAATGTTATCAATCTACAATCTCAGTGGTAAAGATATAATGTAATTTTTTATATTTGTTTGTAGGCGAATCTTACAATCAACTCCCATAAATAATTTTACATGGTGCATTCCTGAATGAAAATGAATGAAGAGGAGTAGGGACACTAACAGATCCCTCGGATCTATAAAAGGAGAAAGAAGAGGAAGAAGAAGCACTCCTGAATGTTGTAAGGACACAGTAATCTATTGGAACAAAAACTTTTCCCTTTCATTTTTCTCGTTGCTGGCGGACTTTGTACAATTATGAAATTATGACCAGTTTCAAATATAATTTGGTATTTCGTTCTGTTTTTCTGACTTCACAACTAATGAGAAATCGTTTCTTTAGGAACACAGAATCATCGCATTACCCTGCTAGCGATTTGTATGTTTTTATGACCTTGTTTTTCTCATTTTGTCAAAGTAAAAAAAAATGCGAACCTTTGTTTTAAGTGAGCACCTGAGCAGTAGACTGCGGCCATCAGTGCTGAAGTATTTTTCCGTGGTTCTATTGTTTACGGATTTGTTGATCTCGTGCTATATTTGCCTCGCATGCGGCCTGCTTTACCCCCCTCCTGCAAGACGTAGTTATGAATGGGCCGTGGAATGGCGGTGTAGAGGTACTCTGTACTACAGTATAGGCGTGTATACTGTAAATTATACATAGCAGCGGCATGAATGAGTTGCCTATACACCGCACAGACTGTACTTTAATTATATAGCTTAGTAGCCTACATCGGCATCATCACCAGCAGCTGGGGACTACAGGACTACTCAATAGTCAACTAGTCAGTGCCCCTAGTGCAGGGGTGTCCAACTCAAAATCGTGGCTTTTGTAATCGTGGCAGCTACAACTTTTTTTGTTGTACTTTTGTCCACAATAATTCTGTTGACGGGGGGGGTAGGCACGCAATTAAATCCTTGCGAAAAAAAATCACGCCCTCCCAATTTGAAAAAAAAAACGCTTCCTTAACCTGCTAAAACAGATGTAGAACATATTGCGCAATAACTAGATGTCGCCGCGGGCCGTATGTTGGACAAGCCTGCCCTAGTGTAAACACATTTACTCTCATTGGTAGTAGTGAGTTACACGAAAGTTGGAATGAGAGTTAATTTCACGCGAGTGTGTAGAGCAACATTTTACTACATCATTCGAAACGTTTTCTCACCGAGTTTTCTTCTTAAATAATGGCAAATGAAAAAAATACATTGCCTTACAAAAACAAACGCATTTAGTAACATCTGAAGTGCATTTTAGTTTAAATAAAATTAGACATGAAAATAAATTATGAACATTAGTTTGAAAGTTGCGCTTTAAATAATAATAAAACATTGAATTGAGAATTGGCGCTTTGTAGTGACGACGATCAAGCTCGTCAAAAGGTCTATAGCTCATTTGGTAGAAAGCTTTGCATTCCATGTCGAGAGCAAGGGTTCGATCTCAAGGTTTACTCAGCAACGCAACGCTTCACAAGAAATGAGAACCAGCTCCCTCGGGAGCTGGGAAACCCCCATTTCAACTGAAAGTGGTTGGTGTGAGGCCGCGGCCCCCTTACCCGTAAAAATAATAGGTCCCGAATCGCCAGATGCGACCCCTTCGGGGATAATGCAGGCAAGAAGTTACACTATATGTGTAGCTTAGTTGCGTAATTAAAAATGAGTAAGTTTCTAATAAGGGTATTTGCAAGAATAGTGTAGGGAAGAATAGGTAAAAAGTGTAGATATAATTTTGATAAAGTACGATAAGCATATAGACAAGGTCCTGATTTCAAGTCCAAAATAAAGTTTTACGATAAGATTTTACATTTGAAAAAGAAATTTGGAAAATTTTGACCGGTTCGACACGGATATGCGATCCGTCAACGGAATTTGTAGCCCCCGTGACGTCATTTTCTTGTATCTATGTTTTCCTTAAATTCCTTGACATATAGGTTGGTATGAGGCTGACCAACCATACTGTGAAAAATGGTTCACTTTGCGAATGTCACTCCTATTCCCGGGAAGGTCGGAAAAAGTTGCAGGGCTTATATTCATTTGAGGTTTGGATTTTAATTTGTAAGTACACATTCAGCATTTGTAAGCGTGAACTTACACGTGTTTGTTTGTGAGCATGCATTTGATATGGGCTTTGCATGTTAATATTATATCCTTGCATCTTACATACATAGATTATAGACAGCGCTGCTACGTAAAGTAATTCGCTTCTAACTGGGTAAATGGCATGAACTGTTTCAGACTCGCATATTTACTACCCGTTTTATTTTACCTACAGATTTTGATTTACTCTATCAAGGTGAGTTGTACGTAATGTTGTATACTTAGGTCACAGTAAACTTGTACTGACATAACCGGCATGACGTCACCAGTAGGCGGACACACACCTAGGCAGCACACAGTAGCAGTACACAGTAGACAGCAGTCAGAAGACATTAGATATCTGATAATGCAGGTAATCACCGTCGGCGTCGGCCGCAGACTAAGGGCCTTTTTAGACACAACGCATTCTGACCGGGGTATCTATGGATTACCGGACAAACCGTGTGACAGTTTTCATACGTTTCCATACTACTGACTTCCTACCCGGCGCCGGATAGAATAAACTTAAATTTATGTACGGACGCAGTTATTCTTTATGAATAGACACAGTTATTCTTTATGTACAGACGCAGTTATTCTTTATGTACGGATTCAGTTATTCTTTATGAACGGACACAGTTATTCATTATGTACGGACCCTGTTATTCTTTATTTACGGACCCAGTTACGAGTATTATTTATGAATTGATACAGTTATTCTTTATGTAGGGGCACAATTATTCTTTATGTACGGACGCAGTTATTCTTTATGTACGGATTCAGTTATTCTTTATGAACGGACACAGTTATTCATTATGTACGGACCCTGTTATTCTTTATTTACGGACCCAGTTACGAGTATTATTTATGAATTGACACAGTTATTCTTTATGTAGGGGCACAATTATTCTTTATGTACGGACGCAGTTATTCTTTATGTACGGGCACATAGATTATTTTGGTTCATCTCCTGTGTATCGCCGCGCACAGTGTCGTGTAATAAAGGAGGTGCATGATATCTATACGTGTGCTTAACATAAGTTGCAGTGAGTTTGTGTGGAGTACATGCTGTACCTAATTATGCTTCACATAAGACATAGTGAGTATGTGTGGAATGCATGGAAATGGAAACCCGGCCCAGCACGAAGTGAAGCAGTAACTGTCCCCGGTGCTAGCATTAGCAGCCACCTTATGTTGACGATAAGTCAGTACTCGGTATTACGACAACAATCGTCATGACAGAACATATCACTACAAAACTTCAACTCAAATATTTTTTCTCCGTTTTTATAATATTTTAATCATGACGCTGCGGGGTAACAGCACGGAAGTCACAATGGCAAAACTACGATCCAAAGATGTTATGTCGTAGAACCTACTGCGGGATGATGGCGCATCACCCCAGCTTCTCCTGGCTCCTACTGGCTCCTACTGGCTCCTACTTGGCTCCTACTTGGCTCCTACTTGGCTCCTACTTGGTTTTGGTTCTGCCGCTTGAATAAATCAATGTGTATAGAACACTGTGATTTTTAAGCCGGATTTTTTTCAAATCGGGATTTGTAAATGTACGTAAGTCGAGCCCCAATCTTAATTGGTGAATGTTAAAAAATCGCCTTCCTAATCAAGGATTTCTAATCTATATAATACCTGCCGGTTTATAAAAAAGCTACGAGGATTCTAGTAAACACATCTTCGCTGCACTTTTTTTTTTTTTTAATAGATTTGTGATGAGGAATGCGATTCACCAACATATTCTGCCTGGTCAGTAACAGGTATTAATATTATCAATTAATAATTCATTATTGTTTATTTTAATGAATTATTAATTAATAATTACCCAATAACATCTGTTGAACCAGGGTCAAAGTTATGGTCAAATAACCCAGGCGGGGATCGAACCAACGTTATTCTATTTTAAATACGCTAGAAAGATCAGCCCACTTGGCCCCCTCGGCCATAACACCGACATACACAAATCAAATTAAACTTCTTATATTTGTTGAATGGAGCCTATTTATTTTCACAGGTAAGCGCATTGCTCCAACCACTTAACATGAAGCGGGGGTTTCTCTGCACCCGAGGCAGGAGGCTCTCATTGTGTGTGAACTCTGAGGAAACCTTGCTTTTACTATGAGTGTGGTAGGAAACGGGAAATCATGCACCCTCGCCCCGGTGGGAATCGAACCTCACATTAAGGACTCAGGCTATGCGATCTACCGACTGAAACACTACATTTTGTAACACTTTTATTTATTTCTGTAACTACAATTTCCATCTATCTCTCTATGACCCTGATGACGTCTATTATCTATCTCCTTCACGTGTTTTTAAAAATAGCTGCAAATTACTGTGATTAGCTGATGTTGGGGACACATGTCTGCTGACGTCAGTGGTGGTGCGTGCGGCACGTGCTGGGGGGAGGGGCAGGGGGAGGGGGAGGAGGGCACGTGCTGGGTAACTCACCAGGGGAAATTACTCAGATGAAAATAGTATTCAATAAGAGGACATATATAATAGTTCTTTAATATGTGAGTATAAGGCAGAGCGCTGATAAGGGAGATGGTGATGAGGTTCGAAACAAAAATAAAGGAATTATTTGTTTTGCCTCAGTTCACGTGCACGTGTGTGCTAAGGGCGCATGGTCTGAATACTAAAATTTCAATGTATGGAATGAAATAAGGGAAGAAAATCAATAGCCGGGAAAGAAAAGCAACGCTCAGGATTTCACGCAACCAGGCTGCTGTAATGGATGCCCATGAGGAGTATTCTTTGTGTTGTGTGTGAGGCTGCTTACCGATACAATAAAAATAAATTAACTTTTGCCAATATTACCCCTGTTTCAGGAAAAGTCGGCAAGAGTTGCAGCACTTATTTTCATTTGATATTTGAGTCTTATTTTGTAAATACACATCGCACGTTTAATAATAAAGAGAAATAACTCAAAAATTAAGAAAGTCGAGATTTTGTAATAAAACGCAAGAAAAATGCGAGAAGAATAGGTAGAATGCGACAGCCGTTCAATTTGGACGAATATGACCGAGATAAAACATCGGTCGCCTTTTTCATCCCATACAAGTTGTACTGGTTGTCTGAACTTCAAACGTGATTTCGCAACATTTTTATTTTTTGAGTTATTGCTCTTTATTATTAAACGTGCGACATTTTGTATGTGGAAGCGCGAATTTACATCTATTTGCTTTTTGGGCGTGCATTAATAGTTATTTATGCCACTGCCAAGTAATGTTAGTCTTTTTAACACGAGTGCTAGTTTGTGCCATGAGGCGCAGCCGAATGGCACAATAGAAAGCACGAGTGTTACAAAGACTAATTACGTGCAGTGGCATACAATACTTTTTCTACGGCCATGAGAGAATTAACAAAATAGTGAATAATAGTCATTATAATGTACTCGTCCATTTGAAGTAATTAAAACCTTACCTTTGTCAAAACGTGTGATTTATCATTCCCTTCGATTATCTAATCTAACCTAAGTTGTAAAAATAAATTATATTTAGGTTTCATATTGAATTCATGCCTACAAGCCGACACATATGTATAAGGTCGCGCTTTTACATCCTGCATATAAGCTTAAACATTCAAACCCAAAACTCAAATAAACATATGCCCTGCAGTTGTATTGGCAGGTGAACCAAATTTGTACAGCATAGGTGATCAACCTCATACTCACCTATTAACCAAGTAACTTTTTGAGTTTGTTTATTTTTTGCGGTGAAATTTTTTGTATTGTTTTCCTTTCAAGCCTTTTATTTTCCATTGAAAAAAGGAAAGCTTTATTTGGAGCAATCCGATAAATAAATTCGATAAATTTTAGCACTATTAACAATTTTTATTTGACTCTACACATAAAATATACTTATTTATTTTCATCTGAACAGGGCTGAAAGTCTCATCACCACGGTAATTCCTACCTACCGAATATCACTAATATTGTATGAAGCCTAATCAGCTGATCGCTTGCGGCCATCTTGGATTGACAGGTCTTCATACCCCCATACAAGGTTGACATTTGAAATTAAAAAATGGTTCCAATTCTGACAATGCGCATGCGCACATGTTCATTTTAACACGGTTACCGGTTGCATAATGTAACATTATGCAACGGGTGTAGAAATGTATGGCATTGTGATTGCGTTAGCCGTTTTGTAATTAGTAAATTACCAAATGGGAGTAGAAAAATATTTTTTTTTTTGTACCTTTGCAACTTATATTATAGATTTTAGTTTCTTTAACACATGGAACCACATGGAACCCATTTTCTTCACTGTAAAAATATGGGGTGCAGCATATACGGCAGCCATTGCTATCCTAGCTGTACGTTTAGTTATGTTTGCAATACTTCAATTTTACATTAATTGGAAAGAGTATTTTCTCGGTAACAATGTTTTTGTTTGATCCTTGGTCTCCTTGCAGCGCTTCTCTGTGAATGCCTTGTGTGGCGCAGGTATGTCAGGTATGTGCTTGATATCCGGTGTGATAAGGGGGAAGGGCGCCGCCTGCCGCCCATTCATCTGCTGAAGAATTATCTTCCTACCTAACTGCTGTCCTGTAGTGGACATTGATAACCATTGACTTATGATAACTGTGGACTAGAAATTATTTAAACGAAAATAAACAATATATATAATATATGGCTGTTTCAACCTACTTACGAAAATGCTCATTAGTAAGAAAGAGAACAAATATCTTCACAGTTGCATTTCCATGTGTACAACAAAACTCGGGTGAATGTAAAAATGTTTCTAGAAAGGTGGCAGCATAGCCGCGTGCGTACTATGCCCGGAGCAGTCCGAACATAGACATATGCGGGATAAATCTTGTGATCGATAAAATTGACGAATTTGAAAGGAAAAAAACATTATTTTAAGACATTATGGCATGTGTTGTAATTGGGTGTCAAAACACAAAATGGAGAAGTAAGAAAACATAAAATTTGACACGTAAAAACATGTTTTGTATGACTGCACAACTGCAACTTTTGACAGGACTGAGACAAAAGTGGTAGATAGTATGTATCAATGCAGTAAGTTAGTTTCTGCTCCTCATGTTAATACTCAATGCTGATAACACATCAGCTTGGCGTGGCGAGACTGGGCGCAGGGGCGGAACCTGGATATTCTTTCTCACTCGTACACTCCTGGATGTAGTCCTCTGCCAATATTCTCCATGCCGCTCTGTTTTCCTACAGCCCACTGAATCATCCAGCCGTCTCAGCTGTTGCCTTCCCCCTCTCCGCTGAGGCATTCTGGGTCCCCCTGAACGTTCCTCTTTGGCTATCTGTTCTCAGATAATAGAGCAAACACATCAAACTTTGCAGACAGAAGCTTTGCGGTGGCCGGGCCGGTGGCCTGGAACAATTTACCCATCGGTGTTCGCGCGAACCAGCCTACCACCACCTTCAGAAAGGAACTGAAGACACTACTTTTCTCGAGAAGCCATGGCGCCCTTGAGATGGTCCTGGACCATTAAATGGTGCCACAGGAAAGAAATCATCCATCATCATCATCATCATCATCATCAGCAAATAAGTTTATTGGATGTAATCGTGAAATTAACTATTTCCTTTTTGTATAACGATCACTTGTTTCTGTCAAATCACTAGGAAGCGTTTTTTTCCAACAAGAATTAAAGTTTTATAATTCGGCAATGGGGTCAACAAAATTAACATAAATCCACTCTAAATTGAGGAACATAAAGTGTTTGTGATTATTGGCCATAAATTATAACAAAAAATCTCTTATTTGTGGTGTGGTGCATCAGTACAGAAGATGAAAGAAAACCAGATATCTGAAATCAGATAAAAAGAAGATAATCCGAAAATTGTGCGTGCCCACCCCTAGTAGTGGGCCCGCGAGAACGAGCGGGAGTATAAAACGCGTACGCCGCGCTCCAAACAGCCAGACACACTGAGACCACGGAACGAGCAACATCTTACCGCGCTCCCGCCAAAATTGCAAGCCGTCTCGCGTTCCCGCCGATTTCCAAGCAGAGACGCAAAACAACTTTGCACCGTCGCCTGGACGTCTCCGCAGACCACTACATCATCACCAGAGAAACTTCGAGACCACCGAGCGGACATCTACATCTCCCGCCAAAATCTCAAGACATCTCTCGCGTTCCCGCCGATTTCCAAGCAGAGACGACATCTTACCTCATGCCTTCGCCTGGACATCTCCAGCTTCATCATACCTTCACCTGGACATCTCCAGCTTCGCCACATCTTCACCTAGAAGATTCTCAAGACCTCGCCCGGAACAGACTTGAGGCAACCGTCTCCTACAGCACACTGCTCACATCACAACACAAAAGGCCCTTCTTAGGGCCACTTTTAATTTTCCTCAAAAGTTTACAGTTTTTTCTCCTGCTCACAACAAAAGGTCCTTGTTAGGGCCAATCTGAACTTCCTCAAAAGTTTCAAGTTACGTCCTAATTGCCACTTTCCATATTTCCTTTCCTTCCCCCACTTCAAGCATCAAGCATCCTGCTCGCCTCACAAGCAAGGCGGATTAAGGAGGACTTCCGCCTGGACGCAGCTTGAAGACCGGAAGATTGCAACCAAGACAACATTTTGAATTACCTTTGATTGAACAGTACTGACTGCATTAAAAATATACACTTTCAAATACGGGCTTTCAATTCTCACCACACACACAACCTCCAAAGTGGTGACCCCGACGTGATTTAAAACAAAAAATTTGGTGACCCGTAATAATCAATCAAAGTGCAGTAACATTTTTAAACATTTTATCAAAGTGCAAGAACAATGGAAGCCGCCAAAGTGAGCATCAAGATGCCGCCATTCTGGCGTAAGAACGTCGGTCTGTGGATCGCACAAGCTGAGACCCAATTTCAACATGCTGGAGTTACCGTGGACAGCACAAAATACTTCATACTCGTCGGTGGCTTGGATCAAGACGCACTTGAATGTGTCGCCGATGTCATCATGGCGCCTCCGGCGGAGAAGATGTACGACACGCTGAAGAACGCTCTCATCGACCGGTTCAAGGAATCTGAGGAAAAATCCCTAGCAAAGCTGTTACATGGACTCTCCTTGGGAGACAAGAAACCTTCAATGCTGCTCCTCCAAATGAAGCAGCTTGCAGGATACAAACTTCAAGACAGCCCAATTCTTCGCAGCCTGTGGTTCCAGCACCTGCCGCAACAAGCCCAGACGATTTTATCTGTGTCGCCTGACCAGCCACTGGACCAACAAGCCGCAATAGCTGACCGCATTATAGAAGTCTGTCAGGGACCTTCTATCTACAGTATGACGCAGTTACCTACACCAGCTTCAAGCCAAGACTCTCTACGCCCACTGGTTACACAGCTCATCATGCAAGTAGGGGAGCTAACGAAGAAAATAGAACAGCTGGAAACAAAACTGCAGAGGCAAGGCAGAAGTCACAGTCGCGGACGCTCCGGGAACCGTTTCTCATCAAGCTCATCAAGAACAGCTGACGGTCTTTGCTTCTACCATAGTAATTTCGGAAACAACGCCAGAAAATGTCAACAGCCATGCAAAATGGCGGAAAACTTCAAAGGCGCTCAGTAATAGCAGCTTGCTCGACGCCGACGCCAACACAAAGCTGCAGATTACATGTGTGGGACTCGCTGTCATCTCAAAAGTTTCTGATTGACACGGGCTCAGACATTTCCGCCATACCACCCCGCCGCTTCTCCAACAATGCAACCAACACCCAACAGACAGCATTTCCGGAAATCTACGCAGCAAATGGCACCAGGATTCGTACTTATGGTACACAAGACATCAAGATCAGTCTCGGACTTCGCCGTGAGTTTGAGTGGACTTTTATCATCGCGGATGTCGGACAACCCATTATTGGAGCTGATCTTCTCCACCAGCACAACATATTAGTGGACCTACGTAGACAATGTCTTATCGATGGCACAACTCAGCTAATCTCAAGAGGACACAGAGCACCAGGACCATCGGCCAAGCTATCGATGATAAACAATCTTGACCCATACCACAAGATCATCTCCATGTATCCCACATTGATTCACTGTCAAGCAAAGGAAGCGCCACAAGCAACGAAACACACAGTGACACACATCATCGAAACCAAGGGACAACCTGTCACAGCCAAAGCACGAAGATTAGCACCTGGACATCTGGAAGCCGCCCAACAAGAATTTGCCAAGATGATGAAACTAGGGATATGCCGCCCATCCAAAAGCAATTGGTCCAGCCCGCTGCATATGGTGAAAAAACCCAATGGAGGTTGGAGACCATGTGGAGACTACCGCGCCTTAAACGCCAAGACCACTCCGGACTGCTATCCCATACCGCACATCCACGACTTCGCACACCGCCTGCATGATGCGAAGATATTCAGTACATTGGACCTAGAACGAGCGTACCATCAAATCCCGGTCAACCCTGAAGATGTGAACAAAACTGCCATCATTACACCATTCGGATTGTTCGAGTTTACAGCCATGCAATTTGGTCTCTGTAACGCAGCTCAAACATTCCAGAGATTTATTCACGAAGTTACCAGAGACCTGGGATTCTGTTTCACCTATCTTGACGACATTTTGATTGCGTCCAAGAACGAAGAACAACACACCGAACATTTGAAGACAATTTTCAAAAGGCTGTGCGAGTATGGACTGGTTATCAAC
The DNA here is from genome assembly GCA_951799405.1 of Agapetus fuscipes. NCBI lineage: Eukaryota > Metazoa > Arthropoda > Insecta > Trichoptera > Glossosomatidae > Agapetus > Agapetus fuscipes. The sequence continues at coordinate 14,526,371 of OX637337.1, forward strand.
CCCGAAAAGTGCAACTTCGGAAAACGAGAAGTTAGCTTTCTGGGATACAAGGTTACCGCAGCTGGAACTTCGCCACTGCCTGAAAAGGTGCAGCAGATCCTCGAGTTCCCCATACCACAAGAAGTGAGAGCACTCCGAAGATTCCTTGGCATGGTCAATTTCTATCGAAGATTTTTACCACACGCAATTAATGCGCAACGTGTTCTATTTGAAGCTACCTCAAACTACAAGAAAAATGACAAGAGACCCATCACATGGACGATCGAGTTGGAAAACGCCTTTAAAAAGTGCAAGGCCGACTTAGCCCAAGCCACTATGCTAGCACACCCCAAACCTGACGCGGAGCTATCACTTGTGGTAGACGCATCAGAGTTCGCCATGGGGGCAGCCCTGCAGCAACTTCAAGAAGGATCATGGCAGCCACTTGCATTTTTTTCAAGAAAATTCAGCGACGCACAGAGAAGATACAGCACGTACGACCGAGAACTGTCAGCTATATACGAAGCCACCAAGTATTTTCGGCAGTTAATAGAAGGACGCATTTTTCACATCCTCACCGATCATAAACCATTGACATTTGCGTTCAGAAACAAGAGGAACTGCTCTACACCGAGACAAGAACGGCAACTGGACTACATCTCACAGTTTACAACAGATGTGAGGTATATACCTGGACCGGACAATGTAGTAGCAGACGCCTTGTCAAGAGTAGAGGCCATAACAATACCTTCAACAATCAACTATGGAAATATCGCTAAAGCGCAGTCAACCGACCAAGAGCTAGAAAAACTCAAGAAGGAATCATCTCTGAAATTGCAACTCCAAGAAATACCTGGTACAGCCCTTGCTCTCTGGACAGATACCTCAACGGGAACGTCGAGACCTTTTATACCCAAGGACATGAGACACGAGATAATCAGGATGTACCATGAAAATGCACACACCGGTACAAAAGCAACGTACAGGACTCTGAAAACGAGATTTGTATGGCCTGGACTGCAACGTGATGTCACACAATACGTACGCACGTGCATCACGTGCCAGAAAACCAAGATCACACGGCACACAACAAGCCCGATACAAAGTCTCCCCACACCGGACTCAAGGTTCAGCTATATCCACATAGACCTTGTAGGACCACTGCCGTCATCACAGGAACACACATACATCCTAACAATGATTGACAGGTTCACCAGATGGCCTGAGGCGGTCCCACTGAAGGACATTACCGCTGAGACAGTCGCAAAAGCATTGTTGACAAATTGGATCGCCAGATTTGGCGTACCGTCCCACATTGTAACTGACCAAGGACGCCAATTCGAGTCGCAGCTTTTCAGAGACGTCACACGCCTCATTGGAGCCAAACATATACACACCACCGCATATCATCCGCAGTCAAATGGATTGATCGAGAGATGGCACCGCACCTTAAAAGCCGCCATACGCTCCCAAACAACGTCAAGATGGACTGAAGTCCTGCCAATGATCCTCTTAGGACTGCGGAACGCAATCCGGGAAGACATTGCGTACTCACCAGCTCAACTCACCTACGGCACAACACTACGCATGCCAGGTGATTTTTTTGAGAACTCCACACCAACAGAACCTGATACCTTTGCAAATAAACTACAGCTAACCCTACAAAATATCAGACCGGTACCCACCTCAAACCACAAGAAGGAGCGACCATTCGTGCACAAACATCTACAAGAGTGCACACATGTATTTGTGCGTGTTGACTCACACAAGACACCTCTACAAGCGCCATATGAAGGACCTTTCAAAATCGTTCAGAAAAACGATAAATACTTCATGGTCGACTTCAGTGGGAAAACCAAAACAATCTCAATAGATCGTCTGAAGCCAGCATACATGCCAGATGAAACATACACATCACACGGACCAGAACATTCACAACGGCCCGAAGCAGATGTACCAAACACAGCAACACCAAGGCCACTCAGCCCAGGACCTTCAAATCAACCCGAAGCAGAAAACACCAAAACAAGGTCAGGAAGACGAGTGACCATCCCCAAAAGATACTTGTAAAAGTATTTCCTCACCCCGCTGCAGCCGACTCCCCAATTTCACCCAGCGCAACGAGGCACTGGAGGATTGGAAGTCGCTCACCATAGCTGCACAGCGTAGCAACAAACAACAATCCCGCTGCCCAAGCAGCAAACGCCGAACTACGGCACAGCAATCAATGCTACAACAAACAGCAACCGCTGAGCAACAAACAACCAACCCCGCTACAACAAGTAGTACAATTCCTCACCACAGGACAACAGCCTGGAAAAACCAGAGGAACTCTATAAATCTGGAGACAACCTGACGACGCCTCAAGATCCTCATCAGGACCGCTGCAGATGACTTCACAATCCTGCCTCCGCATCCGCCTAGGAGGATCGTAAGCTCACACATCTGTCAGCACACACACCAGATACAACGTAGAATCTCTTATCCTGCTACGACGAGTAGTACCTTCATCTTCTGCACAAAAACATCGCATCAATAACGCTCACTTCAAGACGTCATTGACACTGGAGGGGGCCTCTGTGGTGCATCAGTACAGAAGATGAAAGAAAACCAGATATCTGAAATCAGATAAAAAGAAGATAATCCGAAAATTGTGCGTGCCCACCCCTAGTAGTGGGCCCGCGAGAACGAGCGGGAGTATAAAACGCGTACGCCGCGCTCCAAACAGCCAGACACACTGAGACCACGGAACGAGCAACATCTTACCGCGCTCCCGCCAAAATTGCAAGCCGTCTCGCGTTCCCGCCGATTTCCAAGCAGAGACGCAAAACAACTTTGCACCGTCGCCTGGACGTCTCCGCAGACCACTACATCATCACCAGAGAAACTTCGAGACCACCGAGCGGACATCTACATCTCCCGCCAAAATCTCAAGACATCTCTCGCGTTCCCGCCGATTTCCAAGCAGAGACGACATCTTACCTCATGCCTTCGCCTGGACATCTCCAGCTTCATCATACCTTCACCTGGACATCTCCAGCTTCGCCACATCTTCACCTAGAAGATTCTCAAGACCTCGCCCGGAACAGACTTGAGGCAACCGTCTCCTACAGCACACTGCTCACATCACAACACAAAAGGCCCTTCTTAGGGCCACTTTTAATTTTCCTCAAAAGTTTACAGTTTTTTCTCCTGCTCACAACAAAAGGTCCTTGTTAGGGCCAATCTGAACTTCCTCAAAAGTTTCAAGTTACGTCCTAATTGCCACTTTCCATATTTCCTTTCCTTCCCCCACTTCAAGCATCAAGCATCCTGCTCGCCTCACAAGCAAGGCGGATTAAGGAGGACTTCCGCCTGGACGCAGCTTGAAGACCGGAAGATTGCAACCAAGACAACATTTTGAATTACCTTTGATTGAACAGTACTGACTGCATTAAAAATATACACTTTCAAATACGGGCTTTCAATTCTCACCACACACACAACCTCCAAAGTGGAAAAAATTGAAATGTAAAATTGGCCGTGAGTGCTACACAGTTTTTCAAGATCTATTATTTCGGGAATCACATTGTACACGCAGCCTTCGTCCAAATTCGACAACTGAAATTGACATTTGTGGATGGATGGGAGGTTTTTAAAAAGACAATAATTACGATAAATTTTTTAAAGAAACATTTTTGAAACATAACCTCAACTTTTTTTGAATAATTTGGAACAAGAACAAAATTAATGGAAAGAAGAAATAAAAAATCAAAATTGTATACCTACCTACCTACCTGTAATACCTACCTGATGAACATGGCAGAAGACGTGAAATGGACAATTTACACTTTTATATGGACAATCTATATTCTGTTTTAATTTTATGTTTTATAGCTGTATTTTTTGTTTGTATTTTTAAACTCACTTTAGTTCTTAACATTTTGTTTTGTAGCAATGGCCACCAACAATAATTTTAAATCTGTACATTGTGGAAATGCCACCACTAATTTTCATAGAAAGAATGAATGGGTTTTCGGGACATGGAATGTAAGGAAGATGAATGATTGCAAGGAGAAAGAAATTATGAATGTAATGAAAGAGAAACGAATAAAAGTAATGGGTGTGACAGAAACAAAAATGAAAGGGAATGGTGAGAAAGTATTAGCGAATGGTGAATTGTATATTTGGTCAGGTGTGGAAGATGGGAATGAAAGGCAGGGTGTAGGTGTAATTGTGAGTGAGTGTGTGAAGGGATGCATAGCGGGTTACCAAAGAATTTCTCCCAGGATTTTGGTTGTTAAATTCAAAATTAACAGTTTGAAACTTTTCTTGGTGACCTGTTATGCTCCTGTTGATTCAGAGTGTATGGAGGTGAGAATGAGTTTTTGGAATGAGCTGAATGCGGTTGTGCATGAAAGGAAGAAGAATGAAAACATTGTAATTTTAGGTGATATGAATGGATGGATAGGTGCGCAGAGGGATGAATGTTTGAAAATTATTGGTCCTGGTGGGAGAGGTGTAATCAATGATAATGGGCGACATCTGATTGCTTTGTGTGCGGAGCACAGTCTTTTTGCATCGAATACTTGGTTTCGGCATAAGGATGTGCATCTGTACACGAGGCAGATTGTGGGAAGTCGCACAATCATTGACTACATCTGTGTGGATGAAAGATTGAGAGGAGCCGTAAGAGATAGCCGTGTCTACCGCGGGCCTGAAATAGGCAGTGATCACTATCTCTTATGTGCTAAAATAATGCTTGGTGAAGTAAGAAAGAAGAAACGCAAGAAGCAAGTAAGAATGACTAGAATAAAAGTAGAAAGGCTGAATGAAGAAAATGTGAAAGAGAAGTATGTATCAGAGCTCCACAAAATTTTAAGTGTAAATGAACTTGAGAAGAATGTGTGTGGAAAAGATATTGAAAGCATGTGGAAAGATCTGAAGGAAGGAGTGATTGAATGTGCTAAAAAAGTATGTGGGGTAACGAAAGGTGGAAAATTGAAAGGAGATGCCTGGTGGAATGATAGAGTGAAAGAAGCTGTGAAAGTTAAGAAAAAGTGTTATGAAAATTGGCTGAATGATAGAAATGATAGAAAGCTAGAAGACGAATATAAGATAGCTAAGAGAATGGCGAAGACTTTAATTTATGAAAGCAAGATGAATGAACAAAGAAAGATTGATGAAAGGATTAACAAAAGTTTCACCGACAGTAAGAAGGAATTTTGGAGGTGGATCAATGCGGATAGAAATAAATCTTCTGCATTGACCACTCCGGGAGTCAAAAGTGCTGCCGGTGAGATGGTATGGGAGAATGAAGAAGTATGCAAGAGATGGAAAAACTATTTTCAAGAAATTTTTGGCCAGGGTGAAAGAAGAATTTATGAACAGACAGATGAAGAGAATGAATTGAAGATTTTGAAAGAAGAAATGAAAGTGTCTATTTCACGTCTGAAGAATGGGAAGTCTGCTGGGTTTGATGGTATAAATGGTGAAATGTTGAAAGCAGGAGGTGAATGTGTGATAGATTGGATGTTTGAATTATGTAAGCTTTGTGTGAATGCAGGAGTAGTACCGATGGATTGGAGGAAGGCAGTCATTGTTCCCATTTACAAAGGTAAAGGGGACAAAAAAGACTGTCAGAACTTCAGACCAATCAGTCTACTCAGTATACCAGGAAAAGTCTTCTGTAAGGTGATTATAAAAAATGTGATTCTGACTACTAGCAAAAGGGTTTCCGATATACAGTCCGGCTTTATGGCCGGTAGAGGCTGTGTTGATCAGATTTTCACTCTACGACAACTTGTTGAAAAACAATTGTCGGTGAGGGGGAAACTATTCACGGCCTTTGTGGATCTGGAAAAGGCTTTTGACTCAGTGGACAGAGGTATGTTGTGGGATGTTTTGAAAGCATACGGAGTGAATGGAGCTCTACTCAATGCGGTGCATGCGAACTATGAGAATAGTATGGCCTGCATTCGTATTGATGGTGAGTATAGTGAATGGTTTGAAGTTTTTAAGGGTGTAAGGCAAGGATGTGTGATGAGCCCATGGCTATTTAACATAGTCATGGACAAGTGTGTTCGAGATGCTAGACTTGATGATTGTGGATTAATGATAGGAGAGAGCAAAGTAAGCGTTCTACTGTATGCGGATGATGCAGTCCTTGTATCTGATTCAGCAGTGGAATTGCAAATGATGCTCTCTAGATTGAACGAAGCTTTGAAAGGTAATAATTTGAAGTTGAATGCAAGAAAGACGAAAGTTTTGATTTTTGAAAGAGATGATGAAAATATGAATTATGAATTTAAAATTAATGGAATGAATGTTGATGTTGTAAATGAGTTTGTATATTTGGGATGTAAGTTTGAAAAAGATGGAAGAATGGCCGGTGAATTTGAAAGAAGAATAATGAAAGGCAGGTGTGTACTGGGTGCGACCGCTTGCATCGCCAGGAACCAAAATCTCTCAAAAAATGTTAGATTGGCGGTGCACGGTGGTATACTAGTGCCAACCTTGATGTATGGAAGTGAAGCCTGGACGGTGAGTGAAAGAGAAATTAGTAAAGTCCATACAGTAGAAATGGACTATCTAAGAAGTATGATTGGGAAAAAACGAAGTGACAGGGTGAGGAATGATTTTGTAAGAGAAGAATGTGGTGTAAGGGAAAGTGTGAAAGTGAAGATTAAAAGAAGTATGTTAAGATGGTTCGGGCACTTGGAGAGAATGAGTGATGAAAGATTGACGAAGAAAGTATATGTTGCTAGAATAGATGGATGTCGTGGTAGAGGAAGACCGAGAAAAGTATGGAAGGATCAAATCTCTGAAATAGCGAATGAATGGGATATCCAGAGTCATAATAAAAGGAGGACTTGTATGAAAAAGGTTATGACTCTGGATGAAATGAAAGAAGTATGCAAGGACAGGAAGAAGTGGCGGCTAATCTGCAATGTTGATTTCTAATGTTGGTGTATTCATTTGCTACATTTTTTGCATAGGAAATTTTTGACTTTTTTTGTATAGATTTCTTTGTAAGGTTTTGTTCTTTTTTATATTTAAATGTAATTTATTATTCATATTCCTTGACTTATAGGTTGGTATGAGGCTGACCACCCATACTGTAAAAAATGGTTCACTTTGCCAATGTCACCCCTGTTTCAGGGAAGGTCGGCAAAAGTTGTGGGGCTTATGTTCATTTGAGGTTTGGATTTTATTTGTAAGTACACATTCAGCATTTGTAAGCGCGAACTACACTTGTTGGTTTGTGGGCATACATCTGAGAGCTTTAAATGAATATATCTTTGCAACTTAGATTATAGATTATAGATTATAGATTATCGGCAACTTGATTTCAATGCCCCATTGATTGCACTACTCATTGGAAGTTTTAAATTGTTGACTCCCGCTCGGCCAACAACTGCAGCGCCTCCGTAGTCGCCCTGTGGATGTCCATCCAGTCTCCCTGGTATCTTCCCACTGGACACTCCTCCACTAGGTGTTGTATTGCCTGGTTACTTGCGCCAAAATCACACTACGGAGAATCCTTTTTGCCCAATTTCCACAATCAGGAAGCTTCGGTGTCGAATTCTATTCGCCTCAAATTTTCGAGGGAAGTTGTATCCAGGAACGACTTTACTATAAAATAAGAAAAACCGTCTTTAAATTAACTTTTTGTTAATTATAAGGTTGTTATCCTTTTATTTTAAGAGCGTATGCACATTAGACTGGTTTTTTCGATGTATGAAAAAATTTTTTTTTGTTCGAATGGCGATTGCCCCCTAAAATGAGCCAATTGACTAAAAAAAAATATTCACGGAGTTTCAGCTTCATAAAATAACGGGAAAGCGAGGCTCATCGACGTTATATTTGAGAAAATAGCCCATTTTTAATAAAAAAAATCATCGATTTTTCAAATAAAATAAAAACTGTTTATTCTATAAACCTGCACTATATTTTATAAAATGGGAAATGTGATTATCTTGACGTTTTATGCTTACAATTATTTTGATAGAACTTTTAGTTTTGAAGATATTTGTCATTTTATGTAGACTTGACACATTCCTAATCGGCCTTCTTAGAAAAATGAAACACCAGTTATAGTAGACTGGTTACAACGATTTTTTTATTTAATTTTTCAGTTTTCCCCCTCCTAATATGTGCCAATTGATTAAAAATGAGATATGTAAAGTATTAAAGATAATACATAAGTCTAAATAAAATCCTCTGCTCTCATTTTTTAATTTGAACATTAAAAAGTTTTTTTTTTTATAAAACCTGTGCGGGAGACTTCCTAGATTCTAGAGACTCTAGGGGTCTATGACACTTGTTGTAGTGCCGCAGAGGTGTACGAACTTAGTCGTCGCTACAAAGCGCCAATGCTCAAGAAAGACCCAGTTGCTGTAAGGCTGGATGGACCTTTGGTGACCGATCATTGGTAAAGGTTTATGAATTTTTCAACCCAGCGAAGAGCAAATTTGAAAATATATTTGGTATATTTTCTGTGCTCCGCCGGGATTCGAACCCACAACCTTCCCATTCAGAGTCCGCAGTGTTACCACTGAGCTACGGACCGGTCAAACTGATTTCAATTTAAACTGATTTCTAAAGAAAAACAAATATATTAGGTCCTTACATATCAAAATTGGCGTTTTACCGTACTGGCCACATTGATCTTAAATATCTCGTCTTTGGTTAGGAGTTCCAAATTCAACTTTATACAGCTATTTACTCATGTATTTGTGTTTTGAAAATTGTAATTCATTTGTTTGTTTCTCAATTGTTTTTTTCTTTGCGTCACTCATGTTACAAAATGACAAACTTGAAGTATCGCGTTATTTTCGAGTACGAGTTCCACCGTGGCACCAGTGCTGCAGAAACGGTTCGAAGGATTAATGATGTGTATGGTAACGGTGTTGCAAAATAAAACATAGTGCGTTTTTGGTTCCAACGTTTTCGTTCTGGAAATTTCGGCCTGCAGAACAAGCCTTGTGGACGGCCGGAGACCAAAGTTGATTATCAGGAATTGAAGGCTATTGTGGGATCGTATCCATCGCAAACCACGTCCGAGTTAGCTGTAGGCTGCGAAATTAGTGATAAAACTATTTTTATCCACTTGAAGCAAATTGGAAAAGTGAACAAGCTTGAAAGGTGGGTACCTCACAATTTGGGTGAAGCAAATCAACAAATGCGCGTCGACTGCTGCGTTACATTACTCAACCGGCACATTAATGAAGAGATTTTATTTTATTTTTTTGATAAAATTTTATGAGAAAATTAATGCAAGTAAGACGAAAGTACTGATTTTTGACAGAACGGATGAAAATGAAGAATGCACGTTTATGTTGAATGGTAGGGGCAGTCCTAACCGCCTTCAAAGATTTAATTGATTGCCATTCGAATGGTTATTTTTGTAAAGGGATCAATTAACTACCTATGAGATGGCAAAAGTGCATAGATAGTTATGGTACATACTTTGTTGAAATAAATACATTAGATTAATTAAAAAATGACTTTTTTGTTCCTCCCATACAAAACGCACAATTTCATATGTAAAGACCTAATCCCCCTATAATATAAAATTCAACGGCCTCCCCATACAAAATAATTGTGCGTTAATGGATGACAAACTGAAGAACTCCTGAACAGATGCACGTCATATTCACAACAAATATTGTTCAGGACTTGGGATGTGCTTCCTCATCATTAATAGATTTTTAATTGTTGTTTTTTAAATAAATAAACATGATCAATCACAACACCTTTTTATGTAAAACCTATGCGAGAAACAAAACTCATTTTGACATTCGAATTACAAATAAATTGCCAACACTTCAACATACGCTTCAAAGTTGCCATACAAGTCGATTCTTTTTCGGTTGAATTCCGTTGAGTACCTACCTATATTCTTTATTTATTTCAAAATTATACTTCAACCAGTTATAACATGTATTTTTTAGAAATAATGACGATCGATTAGGTCAACTTTTTATATGAAACCATACTTATTGCGGCATTTAATTTTTTTTTAAGTATTATTATAAAATACAATCTAAGTTGCATAGACGCATTAACATAGATAATTCATATTCAATGCACTACTCCACGGAGACACGAGTGAGTTTGCGCTTACAAATGCTGCATGTGTATTTACAAATAAAAATTTCAGCCTCTCATGACCATAAGCCCTGCAACTTTTGCTGACCTTTTCAGAAACAGGGGACACATTTGTTAAGTGAACCCATTTATGCGAAATGGGTGGTAAGCCTCATACTTACCCTTAAGTCAAGGATTTGAGTTTGAAAAATCCTTAAACAACGTTAATCTTAATTTATAATCTAAAGTTGCAAAAAAACTTATTTGATGATTCAAATTAAATGCACACCCATAAGCTGGCAAATGTCATTTCACGCTAACATATATTTGTGGCACTTGATTTTTTTTAAATATTAGAATGTATAATCTAAGTTGCACAGATACAATAACTTTTATAATTCATATTCAATGCATGCCCCCCTGGAGACACGAGTGGGTTCGCACTTATAAATGCTGCATGTGAACTTACAAATTAAAATTAAGGCCTCTAATGAACATAAGCCCTGCAACTTTTGCCAACCTTTTCAAAAACAGGGGAAACATTTGTCAAGTGAACCATTTTTTGCGATCTGGGTATTCAAGCTCATACTTCCCTATCCGTCAAGGATTTGAGTTTAAAAAATCCTTCAACAACGTTAAATTTAATTTATAATCTAAAGTTGCAAAAAAAGTTATTTGATGATTCAAATTGAATGCACGCCCACAAACTGGCAAATGTCATTTCACGCTAACCTATAGTTGTGGCGCTTGATTTTTTTTAAATATTAGAATATATAATCTAAGTTGCACAGATACAATAACTTTTATGATTCATATTCAATGCATGTCCCCCTGAAGACACGAGTGGGTTTGCACTTATAAATGCTGTATGTGAACTTAAAAATTCAAATTAAGGCCTGTAATGAACATGAGCCCTGCAACTTTTGCCACCCTTTTCAAAAACAGGGGAAACATTTTTCAAATGAACCATTTTTTGCAATATGGGTATTCAAACTCATACTAACCTATAAGTCAAGGAATTTCTAATCTAATCTAAGCTGCAAGGATAAATATCATTTTAGATTTATATTCAATGCATTCCCACAAGCAGACATGTATAATTTCGCGCTGGCACATGCCGCATGTGGACCTACATTATAAAAACCCAATCTCAAATGAACATAAGCCCTGCAACTCTTGCCATCCTTCCCTGAAACAGGGGTGAAATTGGCAAAGTGAACCATTTTTCACAGTATGGGTGGTCAGCCGCATACCAACCTATAAGTCAAGGATTTGAGTTTGAAAAATCCTTAAACAACGTTAATCTTAATTTATAATCTAAAGTGGCAAAAAAACTTATTTGATGATTCAAATTAAATGCACACCCATAAGCTGGCAAATGTCATTTCACGTTAACATATAATTGTGGCACTTGATGTTTTAAATATTAGAATATAAATCTAAGTTGCATGGATTCATTTTATAATTCATATTCAATGCATGCTTCCATGGAGACACGAGTGAGTTCCCGCTTAGAAATGCTGCATGTGAACTTACAAATTAAAATGAAGGCCTCTAATGCACATAAGCTCTGCAACTTTTACCGACCTTTTCAGAAACAGGGGGAACATTAGTTAAGTGAACCCATTTATGCGATATGGGTGGTAAGCCTCATACTAACCCTTAAGTCAAGGAATTTGATTCAACAACGTTAAATTTAATTTATAATCTAAAGTTGCAAAAAAAGTAATTTGATGATTCAAATTGAATGCACACCCACAAGCTGGCAAATGTCTTTTCACGCTAACATATAATTGTGGCACTTGATGTTTTTAATTTTGGAATATAAATCTAAGTTGCATACATACATTTTATAATTCATATTCAATGCATGCCCCCAAGCAGACATGAGTGAGTTTGCGCTTACAAATGCTGCATGTGTAACTACAAATAAAAATTTCAGCCTCTCATGACCGTAAGCCATGCAACTTTTGCCGACCTATTCAGAAACAGGGGGAACATTAGTTAAGTGAACCCATTTATGCGATATGGGTGGTAAGCCTCATACGAACCCTTAGGTCAAGGAATTTGGGTTTGGAAAATCCTTAAACAACGGTTATCTTAATTTATAATCTTAAGTTGCAAAAAGAGTTTTGATGATTCAAATACAATGCACACCCACAAGCTGGCAAATGTCTTTTCACGCTAACATATAATTGTGGCACTTGATGTTTTTAATTTTAGAATATAAATCTAAGTTGCGTACATACATTTTATAATTCATATTGAATGGATGCCCCCAAGCAGACATGAGTGAGTTTGCGCTTACAAACGCTGCATGTGTAATTATTACAAATAAAAATTTCAGCCTCTCTTGACCATAAGCCCTGCAATTTTGCCGAACTTTTCAGGAACAGAGAAACATTCGTTCAGTGAACATTTTTTTAGGTATGGGAGGTCAGCCTCATACCTCATGCTTCATACAAGAATCTCAGAACATGAAAGAACTAAATAACCCTTTTACCGCAATTTTTTTTCAAATTACTTCTTAAAGCATTTAATTACTATGAAGGAGATGTGAGGAAAAATTATTGCGAAGCCAGACTCACTCTGCCCGAAGGGCCTAGCAGACAACCGTGCGCAGCACGGTCAGTCTGCTAGTATATAGTAAAAAGAAAAGAAATACATGTATTTTTTTATATCTGAAATTCAATTGAAACAAGCAGGCAATATGCGGTAAATGAACAATTTTTATAAACATTAAAATTATATTTAGTCTTTGTAGGTTTATATGTTGTAGGTTCACATTAAGCATGTGCAAGGGCGAACTTGTACGTGTCTGGTTGTGAGAATGCATGTAATGTGAATCTCCAATGTAACACATCTTTGCAACTTAGAGTAGATTAGTTGTAACCAATTAATGCACATATTAAAAGAAGAAATGTTGTCGTTGTTCATGATTGTAATAGACTCAGAATGCTGTTGTTTCCCCTGCTGGGTGTTGTGTTGGTTCCGCCCTTGTGCTGCACTGAGGGCCGGCTTATCAGCCACAGAATGCTGTTGTTTCCCCTGCTGGGTGTTGTGTTGGTTCCGCCCTTGTGCTGCACTGAGGGCCGGCTTATCAGCCACAGAATGCTGTTGTTTCCCCTGCTGGGTGTTGTGTTGGTTCCGCCCTTGTGCTGCCCTGAGGGCTGGCTTATCAGCCACATAATGCTGTTGTTTCCCCTGCTGGGTGTTGTGTTGGTTCCGCCCTTGTGCTGCACTGAGGGCCGGCTTATCAGCCACAGAATGCTGTTGTTTCCCCTGCTGGGTGTTGTGTTGGTTCCGCCCTTGTGCTGCCCTGAGGGCCGGCTTATCAGCCACAGAATGCTGTTGTTTCCCCTGCTGGGTGTTGTGTTGGTTCCGCCCTTGTGCTGCACTGAGGGCCGGCTTATCAGCCACAGAATGCTGTTGTTTCCCCTGCTGGGTGTTGTGTTGGTTCCGCCCTTGTGCTGCCCTGAGGGCCGGCTTATCAACCACAGAATGCTGTTGTTTCCCCTGCTGGGTGTTGTGTTGGTTCCGCCCTTGTGCTGCCCTGAGGGCCGGCTTATCCGCCACAGAATGCTGTTGTTTCCCCTGCTGGGTGTTGTGTTGGTTCCGCCCTTGTGCTGCCCTGAGGGCCGGCTTATCAGCCACAGAATGCTGTTGTTTCCCCTGCTGGGTGTTGTGTTGGTTCCGCCCTTGTGCTGCCCTGAGGGCCGGCTTATCAACCACAGAATGCTGTTGTTTCCCCTGCTGGGTGTTGTGTTGGTTCCGCCCTTGTGCTGCACTGAGGGCCGGCTTATCAGCCACAGAATGCTGTTGTTTCCCCTGCTGGGTGTTGTGTTGGTTCCGCCCTTGTGCTGCCCTGAGGGCCGGCTTATCAGCCGCAGTTGTATGGTCGCTCGCCGGACACCAGCCGTGGCTGATGCGCCACAACCTGGCCAACTCTTCTTCTGCATTTCTTTACTTCTGGATAATTATAGTACATATTCAAGACAGGATTAAGTCCACCGGGGGCCCTGATGCAAGGAGCATAGGTTACCATAAAGAAGAAGTCAACTCGGCGAAAGTCTGTTATCTCCAAATAATTTTGTAAAGATTTTTAAGTACTTAATAGCTTCCTGTACTTATTTTTTTATCAAATATATTTCTATTCATAAATGCATTAAATATTTCAACTTTATAAAGTTATCTTTGCTTTTAAAGTTTCTTGTTTCTTCTATAGATATTACTCCATTTGTTTTCTATGTTTTTATTTACAGTGTCTAGAGTTTTGTTTTCGTTACATTTGAGCATCGCAGTGTCTAGTCTGTAGTCTATTGGACTGTCTAATGGAGTCTATTGGACTTGGCGGGTGTCGCGCCACAGATTATGATGTATGGAAGCCATATTGTATGTATAAGGAAATACAACTTCATTCATTACGCAGCAGCGCAGTCAGTCAATGGGCGAGACGCGGGATGATTATTGTCTGTAATCTCCGCAGACAGGAACTTTATATATATATATATATATATATACATGCTCAGGCGCAGGTACACGAGGGAGCTGTGTATACCTAATCAGTAACAGATAAAGCATAGCCGCCCACTTCTCATATGACCTGAGCATTAAATAATTATCGATCTGGCAACAAAGCATGTTGTCTTTAGCGCCAGATTGCATCATAATTTCCATCTTTATAGGCCCACTCTTTGACATGAATCTTTGTTGGCACCTTCTCTTCAACCCGCTCCTATCCTGGCAACTCTCTGCCCACTGCCCTGTGCCTGGCATGTCGCCTTATGGTCCTGGATGCCCTGCTTGGGCTGAAATTCAGACTTGTCATCTCTTCTCATCTGCAACCTTGTCCTGTGCACTCCCATTCAGTCCGCCAACCTTTGACGATATTTTTTTGGATTAAACTAGTTTTTTGAATGCGGGCTCCATCTTTCAATCATATTATTATTTGAATTGCGAGTATAGACTTTTCAATTGCTTTTGAGATTGCGTCCAAGATTCACAGCATATTAATTCTGTTTCATAAATTTACTTTACGTGGTAAAAATATATGAAAAATATTCATTATCGTGACATATACATATTAAGAAGTAAATTATGACATCTCAAGTCACCGGTCGCAAAGGTTCACTCAGCCTCCCACAATCTCTGTAATGTTCGCTTGACCAAGATTAATGAAAAAATCCATGATGGTATGAATGTTATATCCACAAAAGCCACGTATCTCCTGTCGTCTCTGCGATGCGATGCATTGAGTTCTGAAGCAGCTATGGACGTTGCCACTTGCGGCCATGGCCCAGGGAGCTGTAGCCTGCAGGCCTGCATGAGACAGCACCGAGCATCTCCTGAGTGAGGGATTAGAGGTGCAGCACTTCCGCTCTCAGTAATGTCGCTCTCTGTGAGGAGAACTTCCGTCTTACCTGCTGCATTCAGCTCGCACTATTGTATACAATGCATAACTCAAGGCAGACGTGAGCTGCACATAAGCTGAACTGACGAGCCTTTGAAAGCACGGTAAAAAGATAAGCAACGTGCATGAACTGTTCCTGTGTCGCCATGCTGGAGGAGACTACTTCATGTGAGTTCGATGCCCGGCCGAGCACATTTTATTTTTTGATGTTTTCAAGTATGCTTTATGCTAGGTTGAAAAAATCATTTGCCTTTACCAAAGACTGGTCACCAAATTTTCATCTAGTCTTGCAGCAATTGGGTCTTGCTTAAGAATTGGCGCTTTCTATAGCGATGACCAAGTTTGCAGAGGGCTTTTGAGGTGTGATTCACACAAAAACAGCGCTCACCAAATAAATAATTGTAATATAATTTGATGTGTTGTTGCAGGTGCGTGCTACAGCGTGCTGAGGAGGCGGCACGGCCGTCTGCTGCAGGAGCAGGTGGACCGGCTGGGCGGCGCCTTCTTGGTGGAGGCGACGCTGCCCGTGCAGGAGGCGCGCGGCCTGGCTGACGAGCTCAGGACGCAGACATCGGGGCTGGCCGCGCTGCAGCTGCTCTTCAGCCACTATGAGGTGAGACCCCCACATCTCCCTGGCTGATGAACTCAGGACGCAGACCTCGGGGCTGGCCGCGCTGCAGCTGCTCTTCAGCCACTATGAGGGGAGACCCCCACATCTCCCTGGCTGATGAACTCAGGACGCAGACCTCGGGGCTGGCCGCGCTGCAGCTGCTCTTCAGCCACTACGAGGTGAGACCCCCACATCTCCCTGGCTGATGAACTCAGGACGCAGACCTCGGGGCTGGCCGCGCTGCAGCTGCTCTTCAGCCACTATGAGGTGAGACCCCCACATCTCCCTGGCTGATGAACTCAGGACGCAGACCTCGGGGCTGGCCGCGCTGCAGCTGCTCTTCAGCCACTACGAGGTGAGACCCCCACATCTCCCTGGCTGATGGCATCTCTTCTTGTTCAGGTTTGCTTTCCACACACACACTGTTATGTTAACATGGAAAGGTATCTCCAGGATGTACCTCCAGGATACTTACTCCGGCTAGCTATTATCAGCATCACTCTCAGGGCGTGGGGTTCTTTCCTTGTGTTGCTTACTTGTATTTTGGGAAGGTTGTACATTAAAAGATAAGTTTAACATGAACAAATAAGGTTTTATTTACTTAAGTAATATGGGGAAAAAGGGGAAATATGGGAATGGCCCGACCTGTACCTTGTCACTAAAACACTCCCTACTCTGTTGACTGGAGTTCCGAACTGAAGGCCTGGGGCAGCGCCCCAGGCTAGCGGCGGCTCACGAGACGGACGCCTCCACACGTTGGAGCCCCTGGGTGGGCGCTCCTATGCACCCGTCTCTAGTCCACAAGGCGGGTGCCTTGCTGGCAGGAAATCCAAGTATATGGGGAGGAGGGAGCTCCATGGTAATGCCCCCTCTTGCACCGCTTGGTGCTTGGTCGCTGACGTCTAAATCGTTTGACATCTTGCCGAGAACTGATAAGCGACGGCCCGATCAGATCACACGGTGCAGTTCGGCCGCTTCCGTGACCGTTCGGCTCCGTTCGGCCCACAAAACACACTGTAAACTTCTAGATTGTTCTTTCTATGTTATTTTAAAATAACATAACAACACGTCTCTCACCTGACTCTCCTGTTAACACATAGACACGTTCCTAGAGTCTTCTTTTTCCGTTATTATCATCATCATCCTGAAGATACCAGCAAAATGCATAAATATTAAACGAGGGAAGTTGAGTTCTTATGACGTAAGATTAGCAGCACGCCTTGTTGACCCAGTTGCTGTAACGCTGGGTGATTCTTTGGCCGCAATAGTAGTTTTCATAGCCAGCATTTCGCTTCAACCCTACGTATTAAATGCGTCTAGTTGATAATAAGAAGTATGTATCAAAGTAAAAATAGCATATTTTGTAATGAAGAATGCAATATTGTTTCTCTTTGTATCATCATCACTAGACGTAGGTTTCCTTTGGCTGATCTCGGCTACCTGCACAAGTGTATGTGGGCCGGGGTTCCCATCATAATGTTAAAGCAGGAAAGTAATAAAGTTTCTGGGATCTGTAATTTACGATAGTGGCTGACCTTTTTTTGTGTTGCTGCCTCCGAGCCCCGCCTCTCTCATCATCATCATCATCACCACGCAGCTGACCAGTGATTAGCAGGCTGGCAGCACCTGCGACAGAGATCGTCAACACTTTCATATTATTGACTCATTTTCAGACTCATAGTACCACGATGATCTCAATGTTGGCACTGTGGTTCAGTGATACACATTAGGTTCATTGAGTTGCCGCCCTGCACGTGTCTTCTTCAGGGTCTGTCATCCCTGCCTTTCCTTCCTTTCTCCCCATCCTTCCCAAGCTCAGATGCAGCAGGTATTTATTTTCATATCTCAGTCACTTCAGCCTGCTATACCTACTTGTTTATTTTTTTCCTGCACCGCTCATTTTTTAGACCATCAATGCAACGAAAAATATTCTGCGCTGCGTGGCTATTCAGTCGGATACTTTTTATGAAAAATAATAGGGGGGGTAACGAAAAAAAAAAATTACACACTGATTACTCCTGCAAAATGTATTGTTAAAAGAACTAAGGATTTAAAGTTCCCACGCGCTCCTGAACATGTACGCTAGTGTGTAGAACAATCTGGCTTTAGTATGATGTTAAAATAGTAAGGCACATAGAACGGTGGGCTGGTATGAGCGAGAGATCGAATGATCTGGAATATGCAAGAATGATCCCTTTTGTACCTATATATATGGAATGAAAATGGCGTCAGTGGATTAGTTGAATTTAATATTTGAACGTGAATACCATATACGCAGAGATTATCAATTATTGTAAATTGTGAACCAAACCGTGTAAAATAAATTCTGTTAAAATAAATAATTGCAGCTTACCCCAACTAAAATCATAACAGTATTATAAATTTTAGCATTCTGTATCGGTTTGTCTTTCATCACTTGGCAAATCTCGTTCTCCTTCCTCCTAGTGTCTCCAGGTCCCTGTAGCGCGTTGGCTCTCGCTTCCCCCATTTTCCTGTATCTTCTTTTGCAACTCTGGCACTTCCTGCTTTCCTTTGGATGCCATCTCTCCGTGCAGCCGAGGGCTTGTGACCATTAATTTGCTCTCTTTAGATCCGCCATACCGATTGTCTCCTTCTGTACAAGAATAATGTAATATGTGTTGGCACGTTGCTCTCCCCTGAGTTGTCTGATTGGGCAGCTCCTGTGCGCAGCCTCGTATGTGATTATTAAAAGTAAATTAAATAAAGAAAACAATAAAAACAAATCCCGCATCCTCCAGCAGGGCTGAGGGTTCGTGTTTAATCTTAAACGTTAGGTTCCTTCTCCGCACGCCTCCCTCCCCACTCCACCTGTAGGTTACTGGGACTTGGGCGCGCTCGTTATCCTGAGCCTGGTGCATGATCCTGGGAGACAACTTCTGGGGGAAACTATGTCTAAATATCGTTTTTTTTAATATCAGTTTAAAAATATGTCTTTCCATGTGTTGTCTTCATATTAGTCTTGATGTTTCCGTTTTTACTGAAATCTCTCACCATTTCTTGACTGATAGGTCAATATGAGGCTGACCACCGACACTGTAAAAAAAAATGTTCACTTTGCCAATGTCACCCCTATTTCAGGGAAGGTCGGCAAGAGTTGCAGTGCTTATGTTCATTTAAGATTTGGGTTTTTATATTGTAGGTCCACATGCGGCATGTGTAAGCGCGATTTTAAACGTGTCTGCGTATGGGAATGCATTTAATATGAATATTAAATGTAATATATGTTTGCAACGTAGATCATAGATGTGTCCTTATTATTTGCTGCAAGTTTGCCGCCATTTTGATTGATGCGTGTAAAAGGTTATTGTGTTGGGTATAAATTGCTTGCTGGATTGGATTTTTGAAAACAATAAAACATTTGTTGTGAGGCGGGACGAGTTGATGATATATTTTCCTAATCTTCCCATCTCTTGTGTCGACGTAAGCCCCGGGACTCTTGCCAATATTTATTTATTTATTAAGGAGAAAAAACAGATTCAGACACACAATTATATGAACAAGAGAAAAGGATACATATTCAGTAATGTGTCGTAATCCTTAAAAAAAAATCCCACAAATAGGTTAAAAATTGACAATAGGTGACCAAAAAACAAAAAAATAAATAGGTAAGGCAAAAATAAATTTAATTAATTACATAAACAAAAATAACAGGAAGAAATAAGAAAAGAGAAAACATGAAAAACATAATAAGAATTAATAAAAGTTAAAAAAAAAAACAAAAAAAGGGATCGCGCTCTTTACTATGCAGGTCCCCAACTCTGGAACGATCTTTCTCTGAGTCTCAGGAGAGCTGCTGACTACGACAGTTTCAGGGGAGGCCTGAAGTCACACCTTTTTTTTCTAAATTTTATGAAATTTCTGAACAGTAGCTCTACTATAACTGTATAATTTGGAATTCTTTTAATTATATTTTTGTTTAGTTTTTTTGAAATTGATGTATTTTTTTATTTGATTTTTACGTTTTCCTCAAGCATTGGTGGAATTTACCCCCGTATTCACGATCAAAACTAGCACTAACTTAAGGGCAAACTAGCGCTTAGATTGGGGAAATTCATTTCAAGAACAATACTTAGGGTAAAAGTAGCGCTAAAGCGCTCCAAAAACTAGCGCTTAGGTTAGTAAGGTCGACAGGTATATTAACCAACGCTTAAGCGCTGTCAAAATATTCCTTCGTATATAATTGTTATCACATTTTTTGTTTGATTGTGAATTTACATAAAAAAAATGAATTCTTACGGTAAAGACGATTTTTAAGAGTGTATTAACATTGTTTTTGTTCGAGTATATTAACATTTTGACCATCAGAATCGGGTTTGTTCTCCTGTATGGTCTAGGACCATACTGCAATGACGGATGAATTACTGTCAAAATATTCCGTCGCATTTCGTCAGAAAAGTTTTTGTTTGGTTGTGAATTATTTACATAAAATAATGAATTCTTACGGTAAAGACGATTATAACGAGTATAAAAACATTGTTTTGACCAAAAATAGTGTCCCAAGAAAAATATCAGAGACTGTAAAGACCCATTTGCGTATTACGATGAGGAAGAATTTAGAAGGCGTTTTAGATTGAAAAAATGCGTCGTCCTGTATACAATCTTTCCTTTGCTCATTGAGGGTTTAACAAAGTAAACAATTTCTTCGATTGTCAAGTTTTATGCACAGCTCAAATATGACATTTACATTTCTTCGATTTGTCAAGTTCAACAGCTCAAATGTCATTAAAATTTGAAAGAAGCGGCAATGATAAGAATGAAGTGCGCCGAATATTGGTCGGAAGTTACTGACCAATTACAGAGCTAGGGTTTTTCGAGAGCCAATGACTGGCCGTACATCTCCACTAAGTTGGGCACTAGGCTGATTACTGCTTGAGTGTTCTTTGTGAAACAAAACGCTCCAGAATGTCGACCCTTGAGTTAGTGTAGCGCTTGAGTTAGGTTCTTAAGTCAGTTTTGATCGTGAATGTTATTGTACTTTTGATTTTATATTTTGTTGAAATTTTTTATTTGCCATTTTAATATTTGTTTTGTGCGTAAGTTTAAGCTAATATTAATTATTTTTTCTGTTTTACAACTATGTAGCGCCCTTGAGGTGATTGATCACAGTACCTACGGCGCTAGAGAAATTGTCAGATTTATTATATTATTATTATTAAAAAAGACAAAAGAAATAAAAGAAGAAGACCCAATCAGGATGAAAAAGACATTGTATATATATTTTTAATAGATAGATAGATTTATTTTCACACATTATTGTACATGACAGGTTAAAACTAATACATACAATAATTAAAAACATTCATAAGTAACCGAAATCAGCTTAGGAGAAACGGAAGCCTCTGTCTAAGCTGATTTTCACTCAGGTGGAAGATATCAACCGAAGAGGAGATCGCATTGAGCATAGCCATTGCCCTCCCCACAGTCATAACCCTAGGTAGGTTAGTCCTGCATCTTGGGAGTAGCAATAGTCTATGCTCACGTTGCCTACAATTATTGTCGGGAACATACAGATCAATTTGTCCCAGAAAAGCGGGATTACAAATCTCACCACGAATCAAGCGGATAAAATGAACTATCAAAAATTCATTCCGTCTTGCCTCCAGACTACTGAAACCAAGCATGCCGAGGACAAATGCACTTGGATATAGCCAAGGATAATACCTATACGTCCTCATGTAGAGAAATCTCAATAATTTTTTCTGATCCCTCTCCAGCATAAGAACATATGTGGCACTATTTGGAGCCCAAACAAGCGAGCCATACTCAAGCCTGCTCCGCACCAGTGCACTGTACAGCAGGGCTAAAACGTGAGTAGATGTGAACATCCTACTATTTCGAATGACAAATCCCAACATTTTCAGTGCTTTGCCACAAGTTATCTCAATATGGGAACTGAAGTTAAGTTTGCTATCAAACGTAACACCAAGATCTTTTACTGATGGCATACATTATTAATTAACTCACTTAAAGGAGAACTTCCTTTTATTAAAAAAATCTAAGTCATTAAATATTCATTAAAGTCACTGCACATAGGTACTATAAATAGGAGCTCTTTGAACTGAGTTTGTTCGACATTTAGGCAGAAAAAATGTTTGTGACGAACGGAATGAACTTCTAGATATTGATTGGTTTAGTTTCTCCACGGCCCAGATTGGTTGTGGCTCCGTGGTGTGTGGCGCGATTCATCAGGAGATGTCCTGGTAGTCCGTAGTCACATCTGAGTTGGCTGAGTCTGCTGATACTGGCCGTGGCTATCGTGGCGTGCACCTGTTCAGCTACCTGTACGTGTTGAGTAGACTGGTTTTTTCGATGTATGAAAAAAAAATTTTGTTCGAATGACGATTGCCGCCCCTTAAAATGTGCCAATTGACTAAAATAACGGGAAAGCGAGGCTCATCGACGTTATATTTGAGAAAAGAACCCATTTTTAATTTAAAAAATCATGGATTTTTCAAATAAAATAAAAACTATTTATTTTATAAGCCCACACTATATTTTATAAAATGGGAAATGTGATTATCTTGACGTCTTAGTCTTGCAATTATTTTGATAAAACTTTTAGTTTTGAAGATATTCGTCATTTTATGAAGACTTTTTTCCCAAACCTTTGAAAAAAGAAAGATGATGTACTCGTAAGCTAAAGAAAACAGCTTTAGTTCAGGGCTGATCCCCAAACAGTGGACATTAGGTATAAAGTTTGTGCGAGTTTTCTATTTAACATTTGTCTTCTAAAGCATCGACAAGCCATGCTTATTCGAGTTCAAGTTTGCGTTCTAAGCAAAAAAATAATATTGTGCATTTAATTGGCGAAGTGTCTCATCAAATTACTAATAGTAAGTTACCAAGCTCCCACCGGAAGTTCGAGGATCAAAAACCAGGAAAAACCTAAAAACATCCCTCAAGACACACTACCTCGCAGCGATAGCACAGAAAGCGCCCTTGGAGTGACAATCTTTCACGAAACGGCGCTATATCAAATCATCTTTATCATCATCATCAAATGGCCAGGTTTGGCGAAGTTTATTTTATAACATACAGTAAGTGAAGTTGAGCATGAAAGAAGCTGCAAGAAGTTCTAATATTTTGAAATAAAGATAGAATACCAAATAAATGTTAAAAGAATTGCAATTTTGATTAGTTGTGGTGGTGAAGAATAACTGATAGGAGTTCTTCAGCCTGAGGATATGGATATCATGGGAATTACTCAGGCCAAAACATTGGGGGGCAGATGACAAAATCCAGGCAATGTGCTTTGACACAACTAGTGTAAACACTGTTCGTCCCAAAGGGATTTGCGTTCTATTACAATAACTTTTAGGTAAAAATCTTTTTTATTTAGCATGTCGCCATCATATTTTAGAAATAGTTTCTGTTTTTGATTTGAAACAGGGCAA
Source organism: Agapetus fuscipes (assembly GCA_951799405.1). Lineage (NCBI taxonomy): Eukaryota > Metazoa > Arthropoda > Insecta > Trichoptera > Glossosomatidae > Agapetus > Agapetus fuscipes. The sequence goes on from OX637337.1 coordinate 14,549,856, forward strand.
CACTATTGGTCCCCAATCAGATTTGTTTAGAAAATTCCAAACTGAGTGGCCGAATCTTGAGAAACCAAAGTATAAAACTGCTGATGAAGATGTTCAATGTAAAATTACTACTTTCGAAAAAAATAAAAAACTGTTGAATGAATTAAAACATCAGCAACCCAGAAATGATTACAAGGAGTTTATTCAACTTTGTCTAATTTTTCTGGGTTGTACTCTTACAAAAAATATTATTTTTAGAGTGCCTGGTGCAATTCACACGCTAGATGGACAGGCAAAGGCCATTTATATACTTCCTTAGAGATCAAGTTATATTGACTGAATTTGAAAAACAAGGTACCTATTACAGATATTTGTATATTTATTGTAAACATTCACGTAAAAGTATGGTTTAATTCTCCCAAACCTATTATGGCCCCCAACCCAACTAAGATCTAAAATTATTAAAATGTCTTTTAAATTATAAAATCATTGACAAAAAACTTGCAGAACTGCTTTGTTAAAATTATTTAATCACTTATGGTATCTAAATCCAAAACACGTCGCATTTGCATTTTTTGACGAATCTGTGGAAAGCAATGTTAAAAAAAACATAGCCGAGAAATGCCGACAATTTATGGACCTTTAAGATCAAAATAACTATAGGATGGTTAAAGCAAAGGTCGAGCTTGATCATCTAGAGCAGCGGTTCCCAAAGTGGTGGTCCGCGAGAAAATTTTGCTGGTCCGCAGAAAAATGTGGAATATACTTACTCATCATGTTAAGTTATGTTTTAAGATGCATTAAAACATGATTCAATTCATAACAATACGTGACAAGTTATAAAAACTATTAACTAGGAACATTTTATGTGTTCTTTGATCACAATTTTTTTTATAAATATATTTAACACTTTAAAAATCCTATTAGTGGTCCGCGGGATTAAATTTATGAATTAACTGGTCCTTGAGGTCAAAAAGTTTGGCGACCGCTGATCTAGAGTATTTATAAAACAAATAAGTTGATTTTTTTTATTACATATGAAACATTGAACTTTCCTAAACGATTTAAAATTAATATAGATTTAACAGTCTGATTGATCCCAATGAATGGTCTAAAAATTTTAATTACTTAAAACTCAAAAAAACCGTAAATCATTTTAGGGTAGTTAATGACACTGCGGAAAGGGGGGTAAAATTAATTCAAGATTACATGTATTTGTTTTCTTTTTACTAAATGTATTTGTTTTTCTTTACTCCTATCCTTTTTTTGAAGTTGCGTTTTAAATCTTTTTAATATTCAAATTAAAAGATAATGAGAGCAGAGGATTTTTTTAGACTTATGTATTATCTTTAATACTTACATATCTCATTTTTAATCAATTGGCACATATTAGGAGGGGGAAAACTGAAAAATTAAATTAAAAAATCGTTGTAACCAGTCTACTATAACTGGTGTTTCATTTTTCTAAGAAGGCCGATTAGGAATGTGTCAAGTCTACATAAAATGACAAATATCTTCAAAACTAAAAGTTCTATCAAAATAATTGTAAGCATAAAACGTCAAGATAATCACATTTCCCATTTTATAAAATATAGTGCAGGTTTATAGAATAAACAGTTTTTATTTTATTTGAAAAATCGATGATTTTTTTTTATTAAAAATGGGCTATTTTCTCAAATATAACGTCGATGAGCCTCGCTTTCCCGTTATTTTATGGAGCTGAAACTCCGTGAATATTTTTTTTTAGTCAATTGGCACATTTTAGGGGGCGGCAATCGGAAAAATAAAATTAAAAAGTCGTTTTAACCATTCTAGTGTTGAGTCTGCTTCACTGTGAACCATCACCCCTCTATCCAGTGGCGGCACTTCATTAGGGGAGGATGGGGATTATCCCTATGAACGAAATTGAAAGAAAAAAAAAATTATAAGAAGAGGAAACTGAAGAAGTACACAGAATTAAAAATATTATATGCCTAGTAGTAAATACGAAGCGCGTCACGCGAAGATCTTTGTTTACACACATATTATAATTTTTGTTAAACTGTGGTGTAGGTTCAACATAATAATCGTCTTTGTTGTATGAAGTATGAAGCCCCTCTCCACACTTTCCTCGTACCTCGTTCCTGCGTGAGCGCACGGAGTAAGCCCGAAAAACGAAGTATGTTCGGGTATAACGTAGCAGAGGGATTTTAAAAATTGTCCTACTGCTTGTTTGTGTATGGGTGAGCTTTAATTGTTGTATGTACAGTCTCTGTTCAATACAATAAAGTTTTTCGCGCATGCGTAGATCGATCTCCAACTAATCGCCTATGGGGACAAGTCACTTTGACACAATTGACGTCATATAATATAGTGCGATGACGGTATTGCTTGTTTGATATGTAGCGTTAAAACAATGACAGTATAATATTATGAATGGATGAATGATACTCTTGTTTTTTGGAGTTTTGGACATTTCTCGCCATCACGTCATGTGATATACAGTAGAGCCTCGATAATCCGTACTCAGGCTAATCCGAACGTCGCTATAATCCGAACTGCATACCCCACCCCACTTCCTCGCCTTCGCCTCGCTGCTATGTTGTTTATTAATTAGTCTGCAGTTACGACTGCCACGTTGCGCGTCCATTCCACGTTTTTCTGCTCTGTACTCGTGAGAGATAGATCAGTTTATGACTAAATAGACAATTTACACCTTACGTATTTTATGGTACCTAATTATTATGTAAATGTACGGTAAGCAACGAGCCGGGCTTTTTATTTGCATTACGACTGTAGTCCTTACGCTGCTTGTAATAAGAGCGTTCCCAAGGTCAATATGTAAAGCCCAGCTCGTTGCTTACTGTACCTCTTAAACTATGTATATAATTAAACACTATTTTAAGAATAAAAATGTTTTTTTTTCTCCTTACATACTATAATCCGAACGCTTCGTGAGTCCGAACAGGGGTTAGTTTTTGCTAGTTCGGATTATCAAGGCTCTACTGTAATTTTTTTTTTATTAGTTAATCGTTAAACCTAAAATCGGAAATGTTTTAAAAATAGCGTTTTTAATTTCGTAGTTTTATCGTTTAATAATCGTAGAAAGATTGCATTGAAATTATCTATCTTGTTTTGTATATAATTTTTGTGAAGAAAATCTGTTTTGGGATTGAAAATTTGTTGATTTGTGTTGATATACACGTATCTTTTATGAAGTTTTCACAACGTCATCGCATTTTTGTGCAACCTTAATTTTTTTTTTTTACATTGGCCGCCCTGATATTAACAGCAACATTTAAAATATTTTTTTCCTTGTGGCCGTACAAGAATTAAAATTTTCACACAGAACACAGTGAATGAATAACGTTTGAATACGCTATGGCTTTATTTATGGAAAAAGGACTAATTAAAAAAATACAAGACCCTAATAACAAAGTGATCGATTACTTTTTGAAGCAAAGAAATTGTACTACTAACGAAATTGCACCACTAACAACTGAAACTTAGGTAAGTAAACATTTTTTTTCAGTGACTTAAATTAAAAATAATTGTATCCTCTTATTTGCAACAGTGTTTCATCAAAACTTTCTTTCTTATCAATTGTATGCTCACGTACACATTTTTATCTATTATGTTTTCTTTTTAATATAAATGTTAAGTCAGTGCGCTTAAAATCAAATCATAAAAAGTACCACATTTTGTTGTACATATATTATGAACAGGTCCTCGGCTTAGATTTATACGTAACAATTCGTTGGTGTATACTACCTGGGGTGCTATGGGGGGGGAGGGGGGGGGTCATTGACTATATTTCAAGGTCATCCCCTCTCGTAGATTTTAGCTTGAGCCGCTACTGCCTCTATCTAATGCCTTCCTGCGGGATCAACTCCCACTGAGACAAGTATAAATTATTACGCCCTCCTACCTCACCTATATATACAGAGGTAGTATACAGGTATTTAAACAGAGGTAGTGTGAATGGAAAAATAGGTAAGGGACGACCGAGAAAAGAATGGAGTGATCAGATTGAGGAGATTGTGAAAGAATGGGATATACAAAGCGAGCGTAAAAGAAGAAAATTCATGAAAAAGGTGATGGATATGAATGAATTGAAAGAGGTATGTAAGGATAGGAAGAAATGGAGGCAAATCTGCAGAGGCTCTGGCCACTCCTAGCGGAATGGCGACAGAGTTACAGTTACCTAGATGGCGTGAATCGAAAAAATGTATCATAACTAAATCACTCTCTAGGATTACTATCATAATATAGTCCATTAATATGCGGTCAGATTTGCGCAATGTTGGACCAGTCCGTAGTCCAGTGGTAACACTTCGGACTCGTGAATGAAAGGTTGTGGGTTCGAATCCCGGCGGAGCACAAAAAATATACCACTTATATTTTCAAATATGCTTTTCACTGGTTTAAAAAATTCATAAACCTTTACCAATGACCGATCACCAAAGGCCCATCCAGTCTTACAGCAACTGGGTCTTGTTCGAGAATTGGCGCTTTGTAACGACGACCAAGCTCGTAAAAAGTCCGGTCGATAGCTTAGTTGGTAGAATGCTTGCATTTTATACTGAGAGCAAGGGTTCTCAAAGAAATGATTTCCCGTTTCGGTGTTTACTTCAAACACCAAATACCGGCAAGGTTTACTCAGCCGTCACAAGAAATGAGAACCAGCCCCCTCAGGAACTAGGAAACTTCCACTTCAACTACATTGGTTGGTGTAAGGCCGGCCCCCTTACCCGTAAAAATAAATAGTTCCCGAATCGCCACATGCGACCCCTTCGGGGATAATGCAGGCAAGAAATTACACTATATGTGTAGCTTAGTTGCGTTAGTTGCGTTCTAAACTCGGGGTACAGTCAGGGGAATATCGAATTTATATTGTATAATTTCTTCCCGAAAAGACAGGTGAATTTGAAGGAAGAATAATGAAGGGAAGGTGTGTACTGGGTGCTACTGCTTATATCGCCAAAAACCAAAACTTATCGAAAAATGTTCGATTGGCGGCACACGGTGGTATACTAGTGCCCACTTTGATGTACGGAAGTGAAGCCTGGACGACGAATGAGAGTGAAATTAGTTAAGTCCATACGGTCGAAATGGACTTTCTAAGAAGTATGATGGGAAAAAACGGAGGAATAGGGTGAGGAAGGACGTGAGAGAAGAATGTGGTGCAAGGGAAAGTATTAAAAAGTAAAAATCAAAAGGGGTTAATTAAGATGGTTTGTACACATGGAAAAAAAATAATGTCGAAAGACTGACGAAGAGAGTGTACGCTGCAAGTTAAAATAGAAGCCGTGGAAGAGGAAGACCAAGAATAGTATGGATGGATAAAATTTCCTAAATAGTGAATGAATGGGATATTCAGAGTCATAACAAAAGGAGAGAGTGCATGAAAAAGATTATGACTCTGAATGAAATAAAATAAGTATGTAAGAACCGAAAGAAATGTTGGTTGATTTGCAACTTTGTGGGCTACGGCATTTAATTTTTATTTTAAGTTTATCTTTGATTTTAATTTTAATTTCATTTTAAAATTTATTTTCAAGGCGTGTTATAAAGCTAAATCTGCCGTTTTTGTTTCTTACACTTTATGGTCTTAGCAAAATAGTTACAGTATTGAGAAAAATCAAGCATGTTTATTAATTTTTTATCTTAATTATAAAGCTTGAACAAAATATATAACTTAAGAATTGCCACCACAAAAAAATATTTAAAAAAACGCGTTTTTTTACATTTTTAGCTTTTTTTTCGTGTGTGCTGTATTTTGGATTTTTTTTTGCTTTTTAATTGTAGAACTATACATTGGTTAGGTTCCGTACTAGACATTTTTTTTATAATGTCAATAGTTTTTGAGTAAATATGGAAAAACTGAAACTACTAAATGAATTAATTTTTAATTAAATCGAAGAACACAGTTCTTGAGGTGTGATTCATACAAAATGGCGCTCAACAAAAATAAATCAACCAAATATTTATATTCATTTAAGTATTTATATGACTATATCCATATTGTACGAGTATGCAGGTACACACTGCGGTGGAATAAAATTGATTTATTATTGATATATTATATTTTTATTAAAACGGCATAAGCTGGTAGATGATTCTAGCTTTACAAACGTCATACATTGGGTTAATTTTTGCAAGAATGTCGAGTGCAGATTCTGTGCAATTTATTTTCTTTATTTTTAATTTTTATTTTGTATTCCAGTAAGTCGCAACAACGTGAATACTTTTCGTGCGTAAATACTCAGTAGGCTACGCTTTCCCTGTTACAGACGCTGGAGCTGGACCCCTTCTGGGCGCCGAGCACGCAGCAGGAGTACCTGCACTTTGGGGAGAAGGCGGACACGGAGAACAGGGCGCGCCGCTACATGGACAGCGTGCGGACGCGCAAGGGGCTGCACGTGCACAGCAAGCTGGTGGCGCACGCCGAGAAGCAGAGGACGCTGTCCAAGAACAAGTGAAGGCGTCACAAGCACAGCATGCCCTCATCCCGGCAACCTCTCCAGGCATGCCCTCATCCCGGCGGCCTTTCCAGCCATGCCCTCATCCCGGCAGCTTCTCCAGCCATGCCCTCATCCCGGCAGCCTCTCCAGCCATGCCCTCATCCCGGCAGCCTCTCCAGCCATGCCCTCATCCCGGCAGCCTCTCCAGCCATGCCCTCATCCCGGCAGCCTCTCCAGGCTTGCCCTCATACCGGCAGCCTCTCCAGCCATGCCCTCATCCCGGCGGCCTTTCCAGCCATGCCCTCATTCCGGCAGCCTCTCCAGCCATGCCCTCATCCCGGCAGCCTCTCCAGGCTTGCCCTCATCCCGGCAGCCTCTCCAGCCATGCCCTCATCCCGGCGGCCTTTCCAGCCATGCCCTCATTCCGGCGGCCTTTCCAGCCATGCCCTCATCCCGGCAACCTCTTCAGGCATGCCCTCATCCCGGCAGCCTCTCCAGGCATGCCCTCATCCCGGCGGCCTCTCCAGCCATGCCCTCATCCCGGCAGCCTCTCCAGGCATGCCCTCATCCCGGCAACCTCTCTAGGCATGCCCTCATCCCGACAGCCTCTCCAGGCATGCCCTCATCCCGGCAACCTCTCTAGGCATGCCCTCACCCCGGCAACCTCTCGAGGCATGCCCTCATCCCGGCAGCCTCTCCAGCCATGCCCTCATCCCGGCAGCCTCTCCAGGCTTGCCCTCATCCCGGCAGCCTCTCCAGCCATGCCCTCATCCCGGCGGCCTCTCCAGGCATGCCCTCATCCCGGCAGCCTCTCCAGGCTTGCCCTCATCCCGGCAGCCTCTCCAGGCGTGCCCTCATCCCGGCAGCCTCTCCAGGCTTGCCCTCATCCCGGCAGCCTCTCCAGCCATGCCCTCATCCCGGCGGCCTCTACAGCCATGCCCTCATCCCGGCAGCCTCTCCAGGCTTGCCCTCATCCCGGCAGCCTCTCCAGCCATGCCCTCATCCCGGCGGCCTCTCCAGGCATGCCCTCATCCCGGCAGCCTCTCCAGGCTTGCCCTCATCCCGGCAGCCTCTCCAGGCTTGCCCTCATCCCGGCAGCCTCTCCAGCCATGCCCTCATCCCGGCAGCCTCTCCAGGCATGCCCTCATCCCGGTGGCCTCTCCAGCCATGCCCTCATCCCGGCAGCCTCTCCAGGCATGCCCTCATCCCGGCAACCTCTCTAGGCATGCCCTCATCCCGGCAGCCTCTCCAGGCATGCCCTCATCCCGGCAACCTCTCTAGGCATGCCCTCACCCCGGCAACCTCTCGAGGCATGCCCTCATCCCGGCAGCCTCTCCAGCCATGCCCTCATCCCGGCAGCCTCTCCAGCCATGCCCTCATCCCGGCAGCCTCTCCAGCCATGCCCTCATCCCGGCGGCCTCTCCAGGCATGCCCTCATCCCGGCAGCCTCTCCAGGCTTGCCCTCATCCCGGCAGCCTCTCCAGGCGTGCCCTCATCCCGGCAGCCTCTCCAGGCTTGCCCTCATCCCGGCAGCCTCTCCAGCCATGCCCTCATCCCGGCGGCCTCTACAGCCATGCCCTCATCCCGGCAGCCTCTCCAGGCTTGCCCTCATCCCGGCAGCCTCTCCAGCCATGCCCTCATCCCGGCGGCCTCTCTAGGCATGCCCTCATCCCGGCAGCCTCTCCAGGCTTGCCCTCATCCCGGCAGCCTCTCCAGGCGTGCCCTCATCCCGGCAGCCTCTCCAGGCTTGCCCTCATCCCGGCAGCCTCTCCAGCCATGCCCTCATCCCGGCGGCCTCTCCAGCCATGCCCTCATCACGGCGGCCTCTACAGCCATGCCCTCATCCCGGCAGCCTCTCCAGGCATGCCCTCAACCCGGCAACCTCTCTAGGCATGCCCTCATCCCGGCAACCTCTCGAGGCATGCCCTCATCCCGGCAACCTCTCGAGGCATGCCCTCATCCCGGCAGCCTCTTCAGGCATGCCCTCATCCCGACAGCCTTCATCCGGGCAGCCTCTCCAGGCAGGCTTCCTGTTTCTTCATCAGGAAGCAAGTTCTTCAGCCTCGGTGAGTTGTTCCTAGAGCCAGTGACGGTTTTAGCAGTACCAGCGCCCTGGGCGAGATTTCTAAGGCGCCCCCTATCCACCCTTCAAATCCATACAAAAAGCATATAAAGGTACTATCATACGTGGCGGTCGCCCAACCGCGCCCTGCCCTAGCGCCGGTACTGCCTAGACCCTAGAGCAGGGATGGCGAACCTATGGCACGCGTGCCACAGGTGGCACGCGAGACGGTTTTGCGTGGCACGCGAATGAGGAGAAAAAATAAAAGTGTACAAGAAAAAATAAAAAAAGTTATAGAAATAGTATTAAAAAAATATTTAAATAGCGACGTGTATTTTCTTCTTAATTAATCTACTTAATTATTTTCCTCGGTGTATTAATTTTTGTTTTCATTAAAAATCTGAAGTTACACAAACATTTGATGCATTTTTATTTCCATTGCATGTGGCACGCGACATATTATTTTATTTAAAAAAAAAAATTTGGCACTCAGTCTCAAAAAGGTTCGCCATCCCTGCCCTAGAGCAATATCGTGAGAGCTTTCATTTTTGGCTCTAGGTAGTTAGGCACTACTCATTATAATGAATAATCGTTACAACAATATGTGAGTGAAATTATGCACAATCAGAGATGGCAATCTAGGTTTTCTGTTTCGAAAATGAGATATATCCTTGCAACTTAGATTATAGATTATAGAGGTATATATACTAGAGACGTGACGTTTCTCGAAACACGTGGCACCCTGTAGTATGGTTAAAAGTCTTACTCGAGAAAAACCCAATTTTGAGGCTCGTCAGTCTCACGCAGACTTACACAGCGAGCGGATGTGACAGGTGGTAATACATATTGCTATAAATGGCTAAATATTGTGATTGGAGTTTTCAAACACCTTTGTTTGTGAACTTGATCAATTATACAACATGCACAAGTTAAAAACACATGGGATCCTAGCACAAATTAATTTTTAAAACAATTGTTAAACTTAAAATATTTCGTCGCTGTGAAGTCAAACCGACATTTCGAACGCATAAGTAGAGCTACATATTTTTTCCCCTAAAAGTAGGGGAAAAAATATTAATAAAAATACTAAAGAACGTAAGAGCTTTATTTTGTATGTCAAAAATGTTATTAACTCATGCACTGTTTGCAATTTTAAAATTATTACGTGTGATATAATTTATTTTTGTAAAAAAAAAGTTTTTCTTAATTCTATTTTCATTAATTTCACACATTTGACATAGACATAAGGTTTTATACTACGTTCCTGGTTGAAGACAAACTCATATTTTTTTTAGTAGTTAAGGAGTAAAATTACGTAAAAGTGTCATGTTTGCCCGCCGAGAAAGAAACAACTTTGGAACATCTATGCGGAGAACGCTTAGAATCTATTGTGAGCATATATCTGAATATTTATTTATTTATTTATTTATTTATTTACGGCGTAAGCCTTTAACAAAATAAGTACATAATTAAATCAAAAACAGTTTTTGTCTTTTACAAATAAACAAAAATACAGTAAGAAAATAAAAGTAAAACTCTATATAAACTCAAAAATAAGAAAACTATAAAAATACTAAAAAACCTTAAACTGTAAGCTATATACAAACAATAAAAATTAAAAAATAGCAAAAAATTAAAAATAAAAACTTCAGATACCATTCAAATATCACTAATAAAGAAATTCACCAGGCAGACATCGTTCATATAAAACAATCTAAAACAATATAATTTATTATATATTGTGGATGTCCCAAAAACATTTTTTTCAAACCTTGGTTATAGGTATGGTAATTATTATTATGCAGAACCAAGTCAAGTGAGGCATAATCATTACCAATGCGCTGTAAGCGATGCATACAACTATTGCTTTGTGCGTTAGTGCTTGTAAATGCAGGGCGGTAAGAAACTAATTGTCTAGTCCCTGAACGTGGAGTAAAAAAATTTAACTCACTTAGTAGTGCAGGACAATCAATTAGAGCATGTTTTATTTTGAAGAGGGTGATTAAATCAATAAATTTACGTCTGTCTGACAAATAGTTTAGATTTAGAATCGAATTTAAATAGAGTGGGTCGAAGTGTGACAGGGGAATTTTGAGTTTAAAATTAACTATTTTCAAAAATTTTAAGTGAACCTTTTCTATATTGTCTACGTGCACCATGTAGAGGGGGGACCAAACAGGCGAGCAATATTCCAAGACACTGCGAACCAATGTGGTATAAAGAATTTTGATTGCGGCAGTATCCTGAAAGTCCTTGGTGATGCGGTTTATGAAACCAAGCATTCTCATGGCCCTGGCACAAATGGAAGCAATGTGTAAATTAAAAGATAATCCACAGTCAAACACAACCCCCAAGTCGGTGACCTCCGTTACCACCCGAAGACTGTTTGAAAAAAGTGTATAGTCATATATAATGGGATTTTTTATTCTGAAGAAATTCATTACTAAACACTTCGAGACATTTAATGGCAATTCATTTTTATTACACCAGGTTGCTAGATTATTCAAAGATAGTTGGAGACTATTACAGTCAGCCACATTATCTATGGCTTTAAAAATTTTCATATCGTCAGCAAACAGGAGAACATTTGTGTCAGGAAATTGCTTTGTAATATCATCAATAAATAGGAGAAAAAGTAGCGGGCCCAGATGGGAACCCTGGGGGACACCACTAGTTGGTGAGAAGGAGTGTGAGCTATTATTATCTATTCTGACAATCAAAGATCTATCAATAAGGTAGTTTCGGAGCCAAGACAGAAAACTACCAGACACCCCCATACCGCGTAGCTTACTAAGAAGGATAGTGTGTGATACCCGATCAAACGCTTTTGAAAAATCAGTGTATATTACGTCAACTTGTTTTCGGCTAGACAAAGCATTAGAAAGGAAATTCTCAAATACCATTAAATTAGAAGTAGTTGATCGGTTTGGTAAAAAACCATGTTGATGGACTGAAATTGATCTGGTTGCAACATACCGGATTTTAGTAAGTACAAGCTTTTCAAGTAGCTTCGGAATGGCGGACAATTTACTTATTGGTCGATAGTTTTTGACGTTACTCCTATCACCAGACTTGTATATTGGAGAAAGATACGATTGCTTCCAAAGGGCGGGAAAACATCCAGACGTGATGGACAAATTAAATACCGCACACAGAGGTTGAGACAAGCTATGTACACAGTTTTTCAACATTACCGCTGGGACATTATCAGGGCCAGGATTAGTCAGTGGTTTCATTGATTCAATTTCTGTGATGACATCAACTACACTAAATGACAAATTAGACAGTTGTAAATCAATATGTGAAGAGAATTCAAACGTATTACAGTCAGGACGAATATCATAAACGCTTTTAAAGAAAGATGCAAAAAGGTTAGGAATTTCTTTTAGACACTTTAATTAGACATTCCATCGATTAGAACTGTCAAAGTCACACACAAAATCTTGTGCTCCTTACAAATGGTTATAACTTTAGCTATTTTTAATCCTTTAGCCCAATTTGGCTTTGGAATCTTTTGCCATATGTGTTCTGTGATTTGTGTACTGAGTGGGGTATTTATATGTGCACTTTTAACCACTTTTTTGACTTTTTAATATGTTGATTTGAAATTTGACTACACCCAACATTGTTGTTACAATTATGATATTATATTATAAACTTAAATGTTAATATTTACACAACTAATAATCTACAATAACCAACAGTGTTCAGTGTAAAAGGACCTGAATCTGAAAAAAAAAAAAAAAAAAAAATGAAGTGCCGTACATGCTCCGAGGAATTGAGCCCAAAAAAAGCTTTAAAATGCCCCAGGTGCTATGAGTCATACCACCACTCATGCCAGCGTCAAGCAGCCGAAAGAATGTCCACAAGGACAAGGTCGCAATTTATGTGTGACTCGTGCAGGCTAGAGGACCCAAGAACATCAAAGCTGGGCCCCAACCCATCTTCCGAGGCATTGGCTCAACATCTCAAAAAGAGCAAGGGTGTATTGCCTAATCCACCCGTCCGGGCATCATCATCATCGTCTTCACCAACAATATCCCCCTCCCCAACCGTGGAGTCGCCTTCGGCAGACACACTCCTGCTGTTAAGGGAGATGAGGGAGCTGAAGGTAGAATTAAAAGAGATAAAGGAATCTCTCTCCTTCTTTGCAGAAAAGTATGATGAAATGAATTGCATGTACAAAGAGGTGGCGAAGCAGATTTTGGCAAATGAGAAAAAATTAGGCAAGATTGAGATGATGACACCGATGGTGGACAAGGTGTCGGAGGATTTGAAGGATATAAGAGATGCAGTGATACCAATTGTTGGAGGCAAATCTCAGAGAGAACTAAGTATCTCATCGAAGAATCATTTTGAAAAGCGATATACGATCATAGTGCGTGGTAGAGATACGCAAAAGGAATTATTACCTGAGCAGGTGGAGAAAATACTTGTAACGAGATGGATTTGTTTGTTAGGTAAAATGGAACATGAGATTTGAATTTGAATGAAAAGGAAAACAAAGGAAGGCAGAAAGAGAGGAGAAGCTTGCCTGGCGGGATAGCCACAAGCCTGTGTAATTAAGAATAATTAATATTATTGTGCTGTGGTTAATTGTGTATACATTGTGAAAGAAATAAAAGTAAACATATTAAAGTGGCTGTTAATTATTAATTGTGTCAATCAGCAGGACAGAGAGGAAAAACCCTCACATACTTAAGGACAAATTGGATGTTAAACTCCTAGGAATAGGAATTTGTGGAATGAGGAAAATCAAGGGAAGTAAAGGAAGTAGTGGGTGTCTCATTACCTGTCCTTCAAAGTCTGATGCGGACATACTAAAGCAAATAATTCAAGAAAGGTTATCGGATAAGCTTACAGCCGAATTTTTAAAAAAAAGGAAACCTTGGATTGTGCTGAGAAACGTCAGTTCGGAGAATAATAATGAGACCCTATGGAATGACATTAAGATGCAGAATGGGGAATTGCAGGATATTTTGAAGGACCACAAAGACTTTGTTATTAAGAGGGTGATCAAGGTGAGAGGTAGCCCGGGGCTAGCGCATCTATTGGTAGAGACGTCTACTGAAGTGAGAAAACACCTCACGGAGAAACAGAAGATATTTCTGGGATATCAAAGAATCACAGTTGTGGATGCCAACCCAGTTACACAATGCTACCACTGTCTGAATTTCATGCACTCCGCCAACTACTGCACAAAAAAGGCAGAACCGGCGAAGTGCTCTCATTGTGGGGGAAATCACAAATTTATAAATTGCGACAAACGTTCTAAACAAGCAGAGTGCATCAATTGTAAGATTGAAGCGGAAAAAAGGGGGATAAATCTTGACCATTGCCACAATGCTATGGACAAAAAATCTTGTCCATCATACGCTAGGGTATTGCAAATTGCAAAAGAGAAGATTGATTATTGACTAATATTTAATATAGTGTATTTCTGCTTTTTAGACTTACTTTCGTTATGTTGTTTTGTTTTTAAGGTATTTTTATGTAAAGCGCGTGATCGACATTTTAGTACAATGGGCCGATCTGTAAATTGCAATGGTCCCGTGTGTGTACTGTGCTATACGCCGTGTGCGGATACCGCCATACCGCCACTCGCTGCACATTTGTTGTGCGCCGTGAGCGTAGCATTGGGTCGGTTCTATTTCATTGTTTACTATTATTTCATAATATCATACATGACATTATATGTTTTGTGCTGCTTGAAGATGCTGTGACACCTGTACTGTTTGAAATAATGATGATTTTTATGTGCGATAGTTATTTGTGGTATTATGGGATACCCTGTAATAATGATGTACTTACTAGTGAACTATTTTATCACGAACCATGAATCCAGACTTTTTGCATGAGGTGGATAATCAGTATAACATAGCTCAATACGAGTGTCACACGGCATTGGAGTGTAATGATGTTATAAATTCTAAATGTGAAGATGATGCTCTATTTATATTACAACAAAATATTAGGAGTATACGAAAGAATCTGGATTGTTTTCTAGTAAATTTGAGTTGTCTTAATAGATTGCCTGATTTGATTGTACTCTGTGAAGCGCATCTAAATGAGTGGAGTGAACCGTTTGATATTCCAAATTACTCATATTTCCGTAGTAATTATTATATAAATAAAAATAGTGGAATTGTTGTGTTTGTGCGCGGTAATAATGATAATATAAGAGTTAAAGAGATTATCATGAATAATGTTAATTGTCTACAGATTGATTATTATAAGAATAACGTTTTGTATCGCATAATCTCTGTATATAGAACACACCAATCAAATGTTAATGAATTTATTAACGAACTTAGGATGCTACTAAATGAATGTCGAAGTATGAATGTGATTATTGTGGGCGATTTTAATGTAAATGTGGCAAAAACTTGCATAAGTACTGTAAAGAATGAATATATGAACGCACTAGCAGAACTAAATTTTAAATTGTGTACAAATTTATATAGCAGAGAGGTGGATGGGCAAACTCCGTCCTGTCTGGACCATTTCTGGTCCAATACGCCACTGAGCAAACTGGAGGACATATGTACTGTTGTTTGGAAGAGTGACATTACGGATCATCACACGTCTTTGTTCATACAGAGATTGATGAATAGTAATAATGCATTAAATGATACTGTACGACATGATGAACCAATAAAAAAGATTAATTTGGAGGATTTGAAAATGAGACTGATGAATGAAAGTTGGAAGTCTGTTTATGATTCTTTTGATGCAAATATATGTGCTAAGAATTTTCACGATATTGTTGAAGATTATTTGGCGAGTGTTGAGCAAATATCTGTGCGGAGACAAAGCAACAAATCCTCCAAATATAATAGACTGAAGCCATGGATCACACATGGTTTGGTGGTTTCAATACGAAACAAAGAAAAGCTGTATAAGATTATGCGGAGACATCCTGGCGACACTAATGTCAGTGACAGGTACAAAAGGTATCGAAACATGCTGACACTGTTAATAAGAAGGGTCAAGATTGATTACTTCTCTAGGAAGGTTGAACAAGCTGGCAGTAATATAAAACATGTATGGCAATCCATAAATGAGATTATTAATAAGAAAAAGAAGAAATCACAGATAAAAAGGATAATTGTTGATGGTAAAACAATGGAACTCACACAACATCCAATTGAAATGGCTAATAGCTTTAATGAGTTTTTTGCAGATGTAGGTGAAAATCTGGCTCGACAGATAGATCCAAATTTCACTTACGGGGAAATAGAACCCGATTCTCTCATCGATCCAGGGTTCAACATATTTCAGCCAATAAATTCCGAGACGGTATTAAATATTATAAAGGATATGAAAGGAGGATCCTCTCCTGGCTATGATAGAATATCTGTGGATATTTTGAAGCAGAATTCAACATCTCTGTCGGGGCCCATCACGCACATAGTAAATGTCAGCCTGAATAATGGTGTATTTCCTGAGGTGTACAAAGTTGGTGTGGTGACACCAATTTTCAAGTCGGGGGATGCATGTAATATATCGAATTATAGACCTATAACTCTCACGTCCAATATCTCGAAAATCTTCGAAAAAATAGTGAAAAAACAGCTCATAGATTTTATTAATAGAGAGGGTTTACTTAATAAAAATCAGTTCGGTTTTAGAACGGGTGTTGGCACGGACGACGCCATATCAAGGTTGACTTCCATAGTGTACGGGGCACTAGATGCCGGAGAGAAATGTCTGGGTGTATTTATCGACCTAAGGAAGGCATTTGATAGCGTTAGCCATACTGGCCTATTGAACAAATTAAACAGGATTGGAATATGTGGCAGTGTGAGGAAATGGATTTGCAGTTTCATGCAGTATAGAACTCAGCAGGTACGCATTAATAAGATAGTAAGCTCTAGAAAAATAACGCGATTCGGAATTCCGCAAGGCACCGTCCTTGGACCAATATTGTTTATTATTTATGTCAATGAGATATTCTCTCTGCCGATCACATCCTCAATCCTGTCCTTTGCTGATGATACGGCTATGATTGTGAGGGGAGGGTCATGGGTAGAGGTGGTTCGCAGAACGAACGTGGAATTAACCATACTTAAAAATTGGTTCGACAAAAATTTCCTGTCTCTGAATACCGAAAAAACAAATTTTATTCCATTCTCTCTCTACAATAGGGGTCTTCCTTTTTCACTTGGTATAGCAATACATAGCTGTACTAACTTCTTGGTCAGTGGAACTGCGTGCTCCTGCTCATGCCCCCTAATTTCTCAAGCGGAAAGTGTTAAATATCTAGGTATTAAAATAGATTCCAGAATTAGATGGAAGGAGCATGTAGAAACAACTATTGAAAGACTAAGGAAAATTTACTATGTATTCCGCAAAATTAGAGATATTCTAGAGGTAAAAACTTTGAAGTCTACCTATTTTGCGCTTGGACAGTCATTGATGCAGTATGGAATGGTCGGATGGGGCGGCACATTTAAAACAACACTCGAGCCTCTTAGGGTGGTGCAGAGAATGGTTATCAAAATAATGTTAAAGAAGCCTTTCGACTATTCCACATTGCAATTATATCATGACTTTCCGGTGCTAACAATTGACCAATTGTATAAGAGAGCGGCTCTCTACCAAGTTCATAAGGATTACTTTATCCACGGATATAATCCGGGGGATATTGTAATCCCGAGTGGTAGATCGCGTAGAGAGTCGCTTCTAATCAAAGTTCCTAGAAAGAATACAGCAACCGGCCAACATCACTACGATTATTTGGGTGTAAGGTGGTACAATGCACTTTTTTCCAGGTATGAGCATGATAAGCACGCAGATCCTAGGGCCATTAAGTACATGATCAGCAAATATTTGAAAGAGGTGTAAATAGTTGAGTGTTTATATTTGATTGGTTTTTTGTATATTATTCTTATCATTATTATTTTTGTTATTTTTTTCATATATCTACATGTGTGTATATATGTATAATTCCTATTTCTGTATTTTCTATTTAAACATGTTACCTCTTTATGTTATTTTATTTTATTTTTTGTCTTTCTGTTTTTTGCTGAGTAAATGACTAAATGGTGTATATATTATTTTTGTTTTTTATAATTTTTATCTATTAAGTGATTAATTTTAAGTTAAGATAAGTTGGAATCCTCCCCAAAACACAAGCTATGCTTACTTTGGGGAGTATTTATTGTAATTAGATTTTTAAAATTTATTTTTATTGTAATACTTTGTACATATTGATAAAAAACAATAAAGACCTTATGAATTATGAATTATGAATTCTTGAACATCATCGGATGACACATCATCATAAAAAACATTATGTGGTATACCGAGATCGCCCTTTCTCAGAGAGTTAGCATATGACCAGAATTTTTTCACATTATGGACAATAGAGCGCTCAGTGTTGGAAATGTAATTTAAATAACAATTTTTGGACAGAATTTTGCAATCATTACGTAATTTCTTAAAATCTAGATAATCCGAAGAAGAATTAGAGATTTTATATTTCAGATGAGCCACTTTCTTATCCTTTATGAGATCAATTAAGTCATGATTAAACCATTTGGGATATTTCCAAGAATAAGGACTAAGCTTAAAAGTAGGTACAAATTTAGTGATCGCTTCGGATAGAATAGAGTACAGATTATTTACTACAACTTCAATATCATCATTATTTACAAAAGAAAAGTCAACACTCTGAAAAAATATATTCATATGAACAAAATCAGCTTTAGAAAAGTCTACAATATAAGTGGTATTTTGGTTTTTATGTTGGACATTAGATGGAAGAGAAATGGAAAGAGGTGGATGGTATGTATCGATGGGAACAAGGATATCAGATGATTCTATAGATTTAGCAGCATTATCACTGCAAAAAACTAGATCCAAAATACGATTACGAGCATTACTGTATTATGAGTTATGACTTTCATATTTCCAGAGGAATGTAGTACATTTATAAATTGTAGGGGAGTAAAGTGTTAGTCTAACTTTTCCTACAGCATATTTCAATTATCTGAAATCTTTATTTACTTATTCCTTGACTTATAGGTTGGTATGCGGCTGACCACCCATGCTGTAAAAATGGTTTACTTTGCCAATGTCACCCCTGTCTCAGGGAGGACGGCAAGAGTTGCAGGGTGTATGTCCATTCGAGATTTGGTTTTTATGTTGTAGGTTCACATGAGGCATGTGCAAGCGAGAACTTGTACGTGTCTGCTTGTGAGAATGCATATAATGTGAATCTCCAATGTAATATATCTTTGCAACTTAGATTAGATTAGATTAAGTTGAAAAGAAAGAAAGCAAGAATAGTATCCTCCCCTTGCCGATAAACTCTGACGCAATAATGTCACTTTTATTTTTTAATAAAAACAAATTCTGCCATCTGTGTTTTTCCTATGTTATCATTTTGTATGACAATACTCTGATAACAGACTCCTACATGCTCCTACATTACCTTCTCCACAGAGTATATAGGTACTTAGAGAAGCCACTCTATGACTTTGGGGTAGGTCCGTACTTCGAAACCCCCCTTCCCCGTCTTTCTTGCTTCGCTGCCTTACATCTCACTTTTCGGACTTTGATCTTGTATGCATGTGTGTATAAACACGCGGCACGCGGGTACACCCACACCACTAAATCCATATAATATTATTATCTGCCATGATATTATTGATTAATATTATTATTATTGCTTTAAAGCTATCAAAATAAAACACTTATATTTTGCACAATATTTATTTATTCTAGAAAGATTAGTCATACAATCACAAAAATACACACTGTGTAAAGAAAAAAATTGATAAAAAAATTCAATGTCAAAAACACAAATGATATGGCAAAAATAAACGTAGTAGGTAAACAATCTAATAGGCACCTGTCAGAGAAGATATTGTCAAGGACACTGGCATTCTGTATCTGTATTTCTTGCAAAAGTTTTGGATCCCTGATGATTGATCCCCGATGGTTGTCCCCTGATGATGGCCTGAGGACCGGAAATGTTTATAATATGAAATCTATACACTTTAATTTCACTTTCTTCGGCTCATCAGCCGACAGCCTACAAGGCTCAGGGACACCTGCACCACTCTGCCTTGTGCTGCTTCCCTCCATGGTCGCGTCACTCCCAAAATTTCGGCGTTGGCTTCGACGTTCTCTGCCCACTGCATCCTTGGACGTCCGAGTGGTCTAACACCTGAGGGGACACCATCCTGCGCAAATCCTACACACAGTTCAACCATCATTTAAAAATATTTTTTCATTAGTTTTTTTTTAATAAAAAATGAGCAATTTAATAAATACTAAACAATGAAAAGTTTATTTACACTTAGGCCCGGTATTTTGAAGTATCGTAAAGTTAACTAAAATGCAATTTTAGTTACATCATCATAATATTTCACTCACCGAATTTCGCCAGTAAATATTTAGTAACTTTAACTTTCGATTTTCAAGATGGCGGCGCTTCACTGACAGCAGCTGTTCTTTTTTAATGTAAGGATACATCAAAATTGTTGCAAACTGAACATTTTTTGTCTCGTTTTCTAGCTCAATGAAGGTTAGGCATATGATTTTATGAATAGTGGTTTGTTTTAAAGCTTTTGAATGGCATTTTAATTATTTCCAAGATTTGGCGGCGTGGCCTCATACTTCGGCAATGTTCGGTTTTAGTTAACTCGAGATTGAGTATTTTGAGTAAAAGTTCAAGTAATAGCTAAAATATTACTACAGTTCAATATACCGGGCCTTAAACTCTTTTTTTAAATGAATTACAGTAGGTAAATATAAATCATGAATTCAGATTTATTTACGCTCATTCTGATTTCAGTTAAAATACCACTTCTTCCCCTTCCTCCTTACTCCTCTTGATACTTCACTCAAACCAAGATGGATTCCAATATGGCTACCGATATTATAAAACAAGGTTACCAGTAGCAAAATACTAGTTAACGGGGTCTGACCCACAGAGTATATAGGTACTTAGAGAAGCTACTCTATGGCTTAGGGGTAGGTACGTACTTCGAAACCCCCCTTCCTCGCCTTCTTACTTCCCTTCCATACATTCTGCGTATTGGACTATGATCTTGTATGCATGTGTGTATTATACACGCGGCACGCGGGTACACTCACACCACTATAATCATATATTATTATCTGCCATGATATTATTTATTAATATTATTATTATTGCTTTAAAGCTATCAAAATAAAACACTTGTATTTTGCACAATATTTATTTATTCTAGAAAGATTAGTCATACAATCACAAAAATACACACTGTGTAAAGAAAAAAATAAATAAAAAAACCTCAATGTAATAAACACAAATGATATGGCAAAAATAAATTTAGTAGGTAAACAATCAAATAGGCACCTGTCTATATTGTCAAGGACACTGGCATTCTGTACTATTTCTTGCAAAAGTTTTGGATCCCTGATGATTGTCCCCTGATGATGGCCTGAGGACCGGAAATATTTATAATATGAAATCTATACACTTTAATTTCACTTTCTTCGGCTCATCAGCCGACAGCCTTCAAGGCTCAGGGACACCTGCACCACTCTGCGTTGTGCTGCTTCCCTCCATGGTCGCCTCACTCCCAAAACTTCGGCGTTGGCTTCGACGTTCTCTGCCCACCGCATCCTTGGACGTCCAAGTGATTAACACCTGAGGGGGCACCATCCAAGACAGTTCTGATGATCCTGGAGTCTTCTGCACATGCTACGTGTCCGGCCACTGGAGTCTTCTTGATTTCATTACTCTCTGCACTCTTCAATAATAGTGAAAATAAAACAGTTAATTTCAAATACGCTTGACCGCTTGACGTTTGAGGCCGACTGGCGCCAAGCAGGCGTGTGGGGTGGTTATGGCTGTTATCGCTGCGCAAATCCTACACACAGTTCAACCATCATTATAAAATATTTTTTCATCAGTTTTTTTTTAATAAAAAATGAGCAATTTAATAAATACTAAACAAAATAAAGTTTATTGGCGCTTAAACTCTTTTTTTACATGAATAACAGTAAATATAAATTATTAATTCAAATTTATTTACGATCATTCTGATTTCAGTTTAAAAAACGACCTCTTCCCCTTCCTCCTTCCTCATAACCATACATTCCGCGTACCATAGATCGATTACAATATGGCTTCCGAATTATAAAACAGGGTAACCAGTAGCAAAATACTTGTGAACGGGGTCTGGTCTGACCTTCTCCTAGCTGCCTAGCACATGTGCCAACAGCTGTAGCATGAGGTACAGTCATAGACTACAGGAATAATGAAAAGAACTGGGTGTCTATCATAGATCTAGTACTTGGTAGATACGACATCTGCGGTTGAAAAAACAACCGCTTTTACGGAATTTGTAAGTGTGCGTGAATTCGCGTGCGCACACGTCCCAATGATCAGGGGCGTACTCAGGGGTGATAAGCTAAAATGGATTAATTCTTATTTATGAAAAAAAATATATCGATAATTTTTAACTCTGAACATAATAATAAGCTAAGTTGCAAGGATATATTCATTCAAAGCTCTCAGATGTTTGCCCACAAACCAACACGTGTAGTTCGCGCTTACAAATGCTGATTGTGTACTTACAAATAAAATCCAAACCTCAAATGAACATAAGCCCTGCAACTCTTGCCGACCTTTCCTGAAACAGGGGTGACATTGGCAAAGTGAACCATTTTTTACAGTATGGGTGGTCAGCCTCATACCAACCTATAAGTCAAGGAATTCGAATTGCCAATCTTTTTTTATTTTTATTATTTATTTATTCTTAAAGACACCAACAGAACAAAGGAGTAGCACATACACAAAACACATAATACAAATAAATAAGTATCTCCAATGCTCCAATAATAGGTGCCTATCGCATAATCTTATTTTAACAATAATTAATTAGCGGGAGTAGGTATTATGAGTTGGAATTAGAGATGGAAAAAACGGCTTAGTAAAAAAAACGAAAAAACGCTTACGCTTTTTAAAAAAAGCAGCTTAAAAAGCGTTTTTTCGTTTTTTGGGTTTATTGTAAATATAAAATTTAATTCATTTAGTAGTTTCAGTTTTTCCTTATTTACTCAAAAACTATTGACATTATTGAAAATTTTTTGAGTATTAAACCTAAACAATGTATAGTTCTGTAAGTTAAAAGCAAAAAAAAAAAATCCAAAATACAGCACACACGAAAAAAAAGCTAAAAATGTAAAAAAAACGCGTTTTTTTAAATATTTTTTTGTGGTGGCAATTCTTAAGTTATATATTTTGTTTAAGCTTTATAATTAAGAAAAAAAATTAATAAACATGCTTGATTTTTTTCATTACTGTAACTATTTTGCTAAGACCATAAAGTGTAAGAAACAAAAACGGCAGATTTAGCTTTATAACACGCCATTAGCGTTTAAAAAAAGCAGTAGCAACTTTCGTTTTTCGTTTCGTTTTAAACGCAGCAAAGTTTTCGTTTCGAAACGAACCGCCCTAGATCCGGGCCTGGACTTAGGTCTCATTTTTGGGGTATGATGTTCAATTACTCGCCAAACTGAGTTGTAAAAAAGCTGCAGAGCATCGTTAACATCAAGATCTTCGAGGAACGACCAATCGATCTCGGAGAGTTCCATCTTACACGACGTAAAGTTGGTTTTGCGAAAATTATAACGAACGCGCTCGGCATTGCAGCTCAGACCAATCGGGACAAGAGAAGGAGCAATACTCACGACCAATGGAGGGTGATAACCGTCCGCCCGCACCAATCCTACGGTCGAAGACACCTTCATTGGAGCATTGGAGAGAACAATTGGAGAGATTGCGCGTGTCAGGGATTTCAAAAGTAATACTTGAAATGTGTAAAGTATTTTGTCCTGAACCCGATGAGCCTGGTGGGAAATGAGGAAATTTTAGTTTTCATATTTTAATTCGCAAAAGAAACGTGTTCCAGATAGCTCAAAACGAAACGCTCTGTGATTGGAGGGGTCGTGAAATCTGTTCCGCGCTAGGGTAAGGCGAGGTAAGGCGACCGCTCAGGGCGCCAGGTAAAATAGGGCGCCATAGGCTAGGTATAAAGGCGCCATATAAATTTGGAAATAGCATGTCTAACCCCCCTCCTCCCGTCGACGATGATTTTGAGAGATGAAATATGAGTACGTTCTCTGCTAGCGACCATGGATAAGGGCGCCTAAGAAATCTTGCCCAGGGCGCTGATAGTGATAAAACCGTCACTGGGCTTTATGACCAGCGTTGAGTTGGCACCACTGTTGGCTGTCGGTAAAATCTTACACACCGAAACGTCAATCCTATGTCAACATCTCGGATTTTTTTAATCGACTATTTTGTTTTGAATGGATAAAAATGGATGTAGGGTACGCAAAAGTGCAGTCGCATAAAATTTCATCAATAAGCAATGAGATAGTGCTGGATTTTTTATCATACAACGGCAGTTTAGAGATGTAAATGTCAAGACTCAAAGGTAAGTCTTTTTTCGTTTTTAAGAGGCAAGCTTGGGTTATTTATGCTGTTTTCTTGAAAATTCGTGTATTGCATAACAATAATGAAATAATTCCACGCAGTATTAGTCTTCAAATAGGATTAAACATCACGTTGTCCAACTGTGATATTGAGGTTATGGTTCCTTTTACACACCTATCATTGTCATTTTAATTATTGTGGAAGGTGTTTATATGAAATCTATATATTTAAAAAAAAACCTCCAAATGAATACAGAACCTAACTAATGTATATAAATGTATTTTCCAGATCTTTACAGAAGCCATTGGCTTTGTTCATGAGGAAAGACAGGCTATGCAACAATAGATGACACCTGAACATAAAATGAAAAAGAAGGCGTATACTGCGGCGTTAGAGGTGGATGAAGAGAACCAAGTCACTAAGTCCCCACATCGCTACCACCCCCGTCACACTTACCCCCCCACCACAGAATGAAAGAAGATGAGGACAGTGCAACGTATTTTCAGCCAGTTCCATAACGAAGAAAGCCGTCGCGCTTTTATAACTCGCCTTGAGGATGATTTCTACTGATACAATGGTTTTTACAGTTCACAAAACAAGGATGGGAACTGAGCATTCAAGATTTGAACCTTTAGCACTTCTATTTTGATGACTGAAGTAGGAATCTGCTTTTAGTTTTGGGTTTACTCGTCCAATTTTTTTTCTCATTATGTTTCATTAATCCTTATTTTGTAAAGCTCATATTACAAGGTTCATAATGAAATAAATCGCTTTTTCTGGGAAAAAATAATTTTATTGATGTAAACTGTACAAATGCCTAAAACTCATTAATATAATCTTCCCCTGTGTCGTTATACCTGCGGAGACGTGTTCTGCATTTTTGACGTACAATGTAATATTTGTCTGGAAAGAAAGAGAAACACTTTTATGTAAATGTAACTACATGGAGATAAATTGTAATATTTCAAATCCCAAATCCCCTATAATCTATAATCTAAGTTGCGAGGATATATTCATTTAAAGCTCTCAGATGTATGCCCACAAACCAACATTTTCATCCTCAAAAAATATTTTTGAATTTCAGCAATGCTCTGGGCTGAATATTTGGGTGCCTTTAGCAAGACCCATCACAAAGGTTGATCCAGCCTTATCAAAACTGGTTATCGTTAACTGAGCTTGTATATTTGAATGACAACAAGCAGAGTCGTTCTATCTAATCTAATCTAAGTTGCAAAGATATTTTACATTATTATAGTAATGCACATTCTCTGGGGAAAATAGATCGGCGAGTTGAACCTTTCTATTTTTAAAGGTAAGGGGGCTGGCCTTACGCCAACCACTTCAGTTGAAGTGGGGGTTTCCCAGCTCCTGAGAGGGCTGGTACGCATTTCTTGTGAAGGCTGAGTAAACCTTGCCGGTATTTTATTGTGGGGTTTGAAATAAATACCGAAGCGGAAGATCGTTTCTGACACCCTCGGTGAGATACAAACCCAAGCTCACGGCTATGATTAATTGATGCAATGTGCGCAAATGCTGAAAATTCTTCAAAATACTCAACTCCTGCATCAGTATACTTGCAGAGATGTATCTTCCATGCTTGAAAGGCACCCTGAAAATCCTCAATGGGAAGGTGGCGAGATGATTTTGGATGTTTTCTACTGTCTAAGTCATTTTAGATATTTTTCTTCAGCTCCATTATTTCAGGTCCCTTCAGGCCTACTGTGGGTACGGATTATCTGCCTGACAGGGTGGCTTGTCTTCTGCTACATCTTCCTCACTCTCGAAATCTGTAAACAAACAATCAAAACAATGATTATAGTTGGAGAGCTACTTTCCGGGATCTGTTGCTCAGGTTTAGTATGAGCTGGAGCTTCCGGACGTATTGCCCATGTCTACCATGGGCTTCTTCAGCTTGTAGGTGAAATGTGAAGGTGAAGAAACTTACAGATTCATCAACATCACTTCAACTTCACGCTGAAGAAGTCCATCGTAGACATGGGTGAAATGTTTGGAAGCTCCAGCTCCTACAAACCACAGCAATAGATCCCGCAAAGCAAACTCTCCAGCACCATCAGGTGGTCATGCTCGCCTAGTGCTAGATGGTATATAAAGCCATCAATGGCTTGGCTCCACCTTATCTGACTGACATGATTTCGCCTGTTGAGATGGGTGACACTCAGATCCGCGGCTGATGGTGCAATCAATTTGGTTCAGCCGCACCGTTAGATCCATACAAATTTTGGAGACCGTGCTTCAGTGTTGCGGGTCCGGTGGAGTGGAACAGACTGCCACCCGAAGTGAAGAACTCCAAATCTTGGGTTTTTATATTTAGGTCCACATGCGGCATGTTTCAGCGCGAAATTATACATGTCTGCTTGTGGGAATGCGTTTAATATGAATCTTAATCTTAAATGATATGTATTTTTGCAGCTTAGATTTATATTTAGACATTCAGTTGATTTTTATCTGGAATGGTTTCACAAACAGGTTTGGCTAAACTACAGATAGTAAAAATTCATGTTTGCTGGAAGAAAAAAATGAGAAAAAAAAAACATAACCTCAAAAATTACATTCATCAACAAACATGGTAAATGCTTAATCCTGACACAAATAATTTCATAATTGTTATTCACAGCGTGAGTTTTCAACTAAATAGCATAATAAATACTCACACACACCTGGTAAAATCTTAAAACAACTTACCTTTGAGTCATGAGGGGTTTTTGCACTTAGGCCACGAACCGTGCAAAATTTCATTCCTTATGCCTTTGTAAAGGTCTTTGAGTGTTGGGTGTTATTAAATAAAACTCTTGCATGCCCTTTTCTTACACGCAAATTTTTTATTGTTTTTTCCAAGCTATTGTTTTTGGGAACAAATGAAGCAGCATTCTAAAATTCAAAATTAACAGTCCTGTTAGGTACAAAATCACTACAGAGGTCCCCTCCAGCATTTGCCAAGGGCAGATGCGATGAAAGTGGTGATCGGTGAATCTTGACTTCTCTTAGGTTTTTAGTAGAATCTGTCTGGAAAGTGTACTTTTCGGCCCGATCTTGTTGTAGTGGTTGTAGTAGCAGGAGTCCCAGGAGTTGCAGGAGTAGCAGTTGTTGGTGTGTTTTCTCTAGCTACTACTGGTACTGGTTTTGGGTCTGCGTTTGTAGTTTCTGTTGTATCTTCAGGCATGTAAGCTGGTTTCAAACGATCTATGGTGATGTTTTTAGCTTGACCTTTTATCATTATTGAAAAGTATTTTTCACTCTTTTTGGCAACAGAGAAAGGTCCCTCGTACGGTGCTTGTAGTGGAGTACGAGAAGCGTCAGTTCGCACAAACACATGTGTACAATCTTTCAGTGCTTTGTGTACAAAGGTCCGTCTTTTCCCATGATTGCCTGTTGGTGTTGGTCTTATATCTTGTAATGACTGCTGTAGTTCTCTTGCGAATGAACCTGGTTCTGCTGGTGTTGTATCTTGGAAGAAGTCACCTGGCAGTCGTAGGGTAGTTCCATACGTCAGTTCTGCTGGAGAGTGTCCAATGTCCTCGCGAATAGCATTCCGCAAGCCAAGGAGAATCATCGGGAGATGTTCGGTCCATTTCACTGTTGTGTGAGCTTTGATAGCAGCCTTGAGGGTACGATGCCATCTTTCAATTAAGCCGTTAGACTGAGGGTGATAGGCTGTTGTCCTGTTGTGTTTGATTCCTAGTGTTTTTGTGATTTCGAAAAATAGCTGGGATTCAAACTGTCGTCCTTGATCAGTGACAATAGTTGCAGGAACGCCGAATCTTGCTATCCAGTTTGTGATCAGAGCGGCAGCCACTGTTTTGGCTGTGATGTCACTTATTGGTATAGCTTCTGGCCATCTTGTATATCGATCGATGATGGTCAGACAGTAGGTTTGTCCTTGAGATGGTGGGAGTGGTCCTACCAAGTCTATGTGTATCCACTGGAATCTTTCGTCTGGTGTAGGAAATTCTTGCAGTGGACTTGTTGTGTGCCTGGATGTTTTAGTCCTTTGGCAACTGATACATGTCTTTACCAACTTTTTTATGTCACTTTGCATGTTGGGCCAAACGTACCTTGTTCTTATTGATTTGTACGTAGGCTTTGGTCCAGTATGACTGATATCATGGTATTGCTGTATAATATTTTTTCTCATACTTCTGGGAACAAATGGTCTTATAGTTCCTGTTGATGTGTCACACCAAATCATTTTATTGCCTCCGGGAATTAATAGTTGTTTCATCTGGAGTGAAGAATTTTCAGTGAAAAATGTTTCTAGTTCTGAATCTTGTTTTTGTTCTTCTGCCATTTGCTCGAAGTCGGTTTGCGGTGGAATTGCAATAGTTTCCACTCTTGAAAGTGCATCTGCAACAACATTTTCCTCACCTGGCACATATCTTATGTCCGTGGTGAATTGGGACACATAATCCAATTGTCGCTCTTGTCGTGGAGATGCGTTTTGTTTGTTTTTGTTAAATGCATAAGTTATGGGCTTATGATCCGTTTTAATATGGAAGCTTCTACCTTCCAACATTCTGCGGAAATATTTTACAGCTTCATATAGTGCTGTCAGCTCTCTGTCATATGTGCTGTATTTCAATTGAGCTGCTGAAAATTTCTTGGAGTAGAATGCCAGCGGAGACCATTGGTTGTGGGTCCATTGTTGCAAGACGGCTCCCATTGCAGTGTTGGATGCGTCCACCATGATAGAGATTTCTGCGTTTTCATCAGAGTGTATTAGCAATGTTGCGTTTGCCAGATCAGTTTTTGTTTGTTGAAAAGCATGAATCATTTCTTCTGTCCATGTGATCGGTTTCTTGTCCCCTTTTTTCACTTTCGCGATGGAGTCGTAGAGTATTTGCTGTTTTTCAATTGCCTTGGGGATGAATTTTCTATAGAAATTTATCATTCCTAAGAATCTTCTCATGTCTTTTGCAGTTGTGGGCAACGCGTAATCACAAATTGCCTTCACTTTCTCTTCAGCGGGCTTTATCCCTTGTTTGTTGATGAGTTGGCCTAAGAATTTTACTTCCTGAGCACCGAAGACACATTTGTCAGGATTGATCACAAGTCCATATTCGGTGAGTCTTGTGAACAGTTGTCTGAGATGATCTTTATGTTGAGTGGCATCTCTTGATGCTATGAGGATGTCGTCTATGTAGACAAAACAGAATTCCAAGTCTTGCAGAACTTTGTGCATGAACCGTTGAAAACTCTGTGCAGCGTTGCACAATCCAAATTGCATCGCTTTAAATTCAAATAACCCGAACGGTGTGATTATTGCGGTTTTTTCCACATCATCATCTTCAATTGGAATTTGGTGGTACGCTCGAGTAAGATCTATAGTGCTGAAGATGCTCATTTTGTTCAATTTGTGTGAGAAATCCTGTAAACTCGGGATTGGGTATCGATCCGGTATCGTTTGAGCATTCAACTGTCTATAGTCGCCGCATGGTCGCCAACCTCCATTGGGCTTACTGACCATATGCAGTGGGCTCGACCAGCTGCTCTTTGATGGTTGGCAGATACCTTGCTCACACATTTTTCTAAACTCCTCCTTAGCAGCTTCCAACTGTTTTGGTGCTAGTCGACGAGCTTTCGCAAAAACAGGGCGTCCAGTTGTTTGGATGGCGTGCTTGACACTATGTCGTGTAGATGCATGATGGATTTGAGGTCTCGTGATGCTTGGGAACTGTTGAAGTATCATGTTATAATCGTCTTTGTTATTCACGTCAATAGTTGACAGGCCATCTGATGGGCCTAGCAACCGGTTAGCGATGGCTATGAGCCCTGTGGTACCATCGACGAGTTGTTTCTTCTTGAGGTCCACGAGAAGATTGTGGTGGCTTAAAAAATCCGCACCTATAATCGGTTGAGTGACGTCTGCAATGATGAACGTCCATGAAAAGAGACGGCGCAAGCCTACATCAATGGAGATGGTGTGCGTGCCATACGTCTGAATTCTTGTACCATTTGCAGCATACAGTGTTGGTGATGCTAGTTTATGAGGTGTATTTACTGTTTTTGGGATCGCTGATATGTCAGACCCAGTATCGATCAAAAACCTTTTGTTGGACCGCTGGTCTCTGATGACAAGTCTGCAGCAATTTTTCTTTAGCTCCTCACTCGCTGCTACTGTGGGGGGCTTGTGAAGTTTCCCGGAAACTTGCAGGGTTCGGTGCACTTGTACGCTTTGTTTCCGTACTTATTATGGAAGTAACAGTAACCTGTCTGCTGGTTCTGTTTCCCGTTCTGATTATTTTTCAGGTCACGGTTGTGATTTCGGTTACGGCTCTGGCTGCGGTTTCGGTTGCACTGCTCAAGGCGCTCTAACCTTTTATTGATTGCTTCCAGTTGTTTAATTATATACTGCATGTTGGATTCTTCAGTCTTGGGTGACGTAGAAGATGCAGTGAGAGCGGAGGACTGGGAGGTCGCAGCAACAGTATGCTCGCTGTTCTGGTATACCTCCATGATCTGGTCTGCCGTTGCTGCCTGCTCTGACAGCGGTTGGTTATTTGACCCAGATAAGATAACTTGGACGGATTGTGGTAATCGATGTAACCACAGTCTTTTCACGATTGTGCTATCTGCTGAGTTTGTTCCCGCCAGCTGTTTCAATTTAATTGGAATAACACCCTTTTTAACTGTTTTTCCAAGTCGGGGTCACCAATGTAAAGGTCTTTGAGTGTTGGGTGTTATTAAATAAAACTCTTGCATGCCCTTTTCTTACACGCAAATTTTTTATTGTTTTTTCCAAGCTATTGTTTTTGGGAACAAATGAAGCAGCATTCTAAAATTCAAAATAGGGTATTTTCACATTTTTATTTTATTTGTGATTTAAATTCGTGTATGCTTTATTAGCCCAAAACTTCTTGAATTTTAATTTTAGTTGTATTTTTAGCAAAGTTATAAGCATTTTAATATCGATTTTTGAATTTTCGCGCCAAAACGCTACTAGATGAAATTTTCTCGCGTGACGTCACGGTCTTGTAAACATCGCCGTATCAACTGACAGCCCTCACATTCATGTCATTCAAACATAGCTTTTTCATGTTTACACCGTTGCGGCATGGTTGCGGCTGTTGTTTTTTCAAGAAGTTTGTGTGTTTCTTTAAAAACATTTCATTTGTTTCTGTTGTTTTCATTTGTTTCTGTTGTCAACAACACATGTCAACAGAGTATGGAATGTCAATAAAAGAAAGTGACGGCAACATATAACGTCACAGCACCGGAAATAGAAGAAGCAGATCTCATATCCGTTTAAAAACTTGTCCAAATTTCTATATTTTCTTTTTTAAATATAAAATCGAAAAAAAATATTTTCGGCTTCAAATTAACATATTATTATTTGATTTTTCGAAATCTATCAAAATAATATACTTTTTATCATATTCCTCACTACTGCAAATACCCTATTAACAGTCCTGTTAGGTACAAAATCACTACACCTTAATATACAACGGGATGAGGCCTGGTGGTATTATTTTCTAAGGCTCAGTTTAGACACACGAAAATTTTTTGAAAAAGTTTCGATAGTGACGTCAGACAGCGATTTTTAGCGGCAACTATCGGTTTTCCGTCTCCACACACATTTGAACAAAATATTTTTTGAACAAAACAGAATCTTTTTCTTCTAATGGCATTTAGCTGTTGCGGTTTATTCAAACATCGAATGGGATTAAAATAATGTAGGAATTAAATTATTTTAATACGTGTTAAGTTTAACTATGCGTCGGTAAAAAAAAAGAATCATACAGATAATTTAAAATTCATCGTGGTGTTGTACAAACTGGCTGAATATTCCAATGTTAGTTGTGAAAATATATTACGGGTTCTTAACCTCAAAAATATTTTTTTGAAACAGAATGCAATATTGCAATTGTGTCATTAATATTGCATTGGTATTTTATATTGTGTCATTGTTTTTGGCGCTTATTTGCCGAGACCAACATTAAATTTAAAACTTCCCTTACTACTGAAATTATTTACGACTTATAAAAATAGTTGATTAACATGTTTCTTCCGTGAAAAGTTTCACGGAATCATTTCATAATTAAAACGTTGCAATGGAAAAAAACACCGTCCTGAAATAAAAAATTTTGTAATCCAAAAGTAAGAACAAACTCAATTTAATTATTACCTACTTCCTTTTTCTTTTCAAGGGGTTAACAATTATTTTATATTTTCCAAATTGTTTTTAGTTTTCACAGAAAATAAAGGTTTTCGAGTTTTAAATTAACAAAAAAATTTAAAATACCTACCAAAATTGTCGAGTCCATAGTTCCATAGTCCATGTTCCTTGACTTATAGGTTGTTATGCGGCTGACCACCCATAATATAAAAATTGGTTCACTTTGCCAATGTCACCCCTGTTTCAGGGAAGGACGGCAAGAGTTGCAAGGCTTATGTTCATTTGAGATTGGGTTTTTATATTGTAGGTCCACATGCGGCATGTGTTAGCGCGAAATTATACATATCTGCTTGTGGGAATGCATTTAGTATAAATCTTAAATGATATATATCTTTGCAGCTTAGATTAGATTAGATTAGATTAGATAGCATTATTGTCTTTGACTTTTCAGACATTTTAACTCCGAAGTGGAAATGTCTGACAACTCAGTCTGACCAACATTACGAAATAAGCGGGTCATGCGGCATTTTTTAAAAATCATCATAATATCAAAATTGCCAGCAACTGTCACTGCGGAGCGGCCATCTTGCTTGACGTCACTATCGAAACTTTTTCAAAAAAATTTCGTGTGTCTAAACTGAGCCTAATTCACTTTATTTTTGTTGTTTTTTTTTAATTTGGCTCAGTTTAGACACACGAAAATTTTTTGAAAAAGTTTCGATAGTGACGTCAAGCAAGATGGCCGCTCCGCAGTGACGGTTGCTGGCAATTTTGATATTATGATGATTTTAAAAAAATGCCGCATGACCCGCTTATTTCTGTTGGTCAAACTGAGTTGTCAGACATTTCCACTTCGGAGTTAAAATGTCTGAAAAGTCAAAGACAATAATGCTATGGACTCGACATGGACTCGACAATTTTGGTAGGTATTTTAAATTTTATTGTTAATTTACAACTCGAAAACATTTATTTTCTGTGAAAACTAAAAACAATTTGGAAAATATAAAATAATTGTTAACCCCTTGAAAAGAAAAAGGAAGTAGGTAATAATTAAATTGAGTTTGTTCGTACTTTTGGATTAAAAACAATTTTATTTCACGACGGTGTTTTTTTCCATTGCAACTTTTTAATTATGAAATGGTTCCGTGAAACTTTTCACGGAAGAAACATGTTAATCAACTATTTTTATAAGTCATAAATAATTTCAGTCGTAAGGGAAGTCTTAAATTTAATGTTGGTCTCGGCAAATATGCGCCAAAAACAATGACACAATATAATGTGAACACAATATAAAATACCAATGCAATATTAATGACACAATTGCAATATTGCATTCTGTTTCATAAAAATATTTTTGAGGTTAAGAACCCGTAATATATTTTCACAACTAACATTGGAATATTCAGTCAGTTTGTACAACACCACGATGAATTTTAAATTATCTGTATGATTATTTTTTTTTACCGACGCATAGTTAAACTTAACACGTATAAAAATAATTTAATTCCTACATTATTTTAATCCCATTCGATGTTTGAATAAACCGCAACAGCTAAATGCCATTAGAAGAAAAAGATTCTGTTTTGTTCAAAAAATATTTTGTTCAAATGTGTGTGGAGACGGAAAACCGATAGTTGCCGCTAAAAATCGCTGTCTGACGTCACTATCGAAACTTTTTAAAAAAAAATTCGATAGTGACGTCAAGCAAGATGGCCGCTCCGCAGTGACAGATGCTGGCAATTTTGATATTATGATGATTTTTAAAAAATACCGCATGACCCGCTTATTTCGTAATGTTGGTCAGACTGAGTTGTCAGACATTTCCACATCGGAGAGAGCCTTTTGAACAATGGTGAACTGTCAAACCAACGCTGGCGAGACCAATATTGACAGATAACAAGATACAAAATGTTGAATAACGAACTGAGCCAGGTGAAATTAGACTTTAACAATGATGTAAGTACACGCTTAGTTAATAATTTTTGTTTTGTTGTTGTATTTGTTGTGTTTTGAGTGAGAAAATTAGTGTTTGTTGTTTTTAGGTTATAAAGCTGAAGAAGTTCCTGGTGCAGGCCAAGACGCGCAGCATCAACGCCATGAGCAAGAAGGTGAAGAAGCTGAAGAACGACAAGCTGCCGGAGCAGCTGCAAGCCAAGAACAGGCGCAAGGTAGACGCGCTGCTCGAGGAAATATTCCTGATTAAGGTACCTATTCACCTGTTCTCTGCTGCAAGTGGAACCTTTTCATGTTCACTCTTACGCCAACCTCATCACTCCAAATGGGGTTTTGTATTGAAACTTACATTTTTTTATTAGTTTGTAGGAACCTTACTTAGTCTCATAGAAAAGACGTTTGCCCCATGACAAAAATAATAATGTTGAATTTAGTAGCGAGTCCATTGTGAACAGTACCCCAAGTATAATACATTGCGGAAGTCTCATCGCGATTGCTGAGATCAAAAATGTATGGAAAATACGATGGCAGTCCTAGAGATTGATTTACTTTTCATTCATTTTCTCAATTTAGGGAATTGAACGTAATTTTTTATTCTCGGGGCATAGATGTTGATACCTCTATCAAATTGAGGAAGACTTGGTTCTTGTTTGTTTTTTGACTGTCTTTATTCATATACAATTTGACAGTGTACATGGTTACAGACTCTCAATGCTTCAGGCCAACGGGCCGACAATCATTAGAGAACTTCGGGCCAACAGGCCGACCATCCTATTTGAAAAAATTACCAGTTTTTATTAAATTTGCTATAGTCAAAACCTACAATTAAATTCGGAGCGGCAGATGCATTGCCGAATGCCGGCCAATCAGCGTGTAGGGTTAAGTTTTGTCAAGGAGTTTGACGGGAGGCGAAATCCAGGGCCTTTGTTTGTCGAGTGTGGCATATCAATCTGTTATTGTATTGTAATTCAATAGATGGAATGTGCTTGCAGAAGGTGCAGGTGAGTGAGCTGGGCAAATTTGCTGTGCAGAGCCTGGGGCAGCTGCGGCAGCTCATGGACTCCCCGCAGCCCAGTGCGGGCAAGGCCATGGCGCGCCTCGCCGCCCAAGCCTGCATCTCTACCCAGCTGCAGGCCCTCAGAGACAAGTACAGCGTGGTGCCGGCGGAACAGCTGCTGCAGCAGGACCCCAGGAAGGTCATCAAGAAGAAGATCAGGGAAAGAAAGAAGCTGCAGAAGAAAAAGGCGGAGGACAAGGACAAGCAGAAGCATGCAGACAGGGAAGGAGATGGGGAGGAAGCACAAGCAAAAGATAACATAAAGAATCAAATAAAGGTGAAGAAGCTCCCAGGCAGAGAAAATAATACTTCAGACATTGAAGATGAGGAGCCATTGCCAAAACAGAGGAAGAACTATGTTCAAATAAAACACGATACCGATGAAGAGTCAGCTGTGGAAGATGCAGGAGGAAGTCACTCCCAGGGGGATGATGATGATGATGATGGTGCAAGCGGGGAGGAGATACTTCATTCTAAGCCTCTACTTCATAAACCACCATGGAGGAAACATCAAACACACTCTAATGATGATGATGACGATGATGAGCCAGGAGAGGAGAACTCCAGCAGGGATAAGATTGTACAAAAAGTCAAACTCAAAATGAAATTTCAAGCAAAGCCTTCTCATTATGATAGCGAAGATGAAGAAGGGGGAGATTCAAGTAATTCTGAGATATTTGCTTGTAAATCTGAACAAAGCAGTAAGCAAAAGTCACTCAAATATTCAACAAAAGATAAAAATAATGATGATGACAGAAACGTTGACTCTGATTCCAGTGGAAGCAATGAAATGCCACTTTATGCAAAACATAAGGAAAAGACAAGCGGAGCAGCAACACATGGAAGTGCATCTCCCGAGTCAAGGAAAACAAGCAAGAGGGAGAGATATCCTGTGAGGAAAATCAATGTGGACTTGGAGGAGAACCAAGTGGCGGAAAGTGACAAGACTGTGGACTCGTTCTTCATGACGGAAAGCGGCGGCGGCTACATGACCCTGGCTCTGCCCCGCGCCCCAGACTACACAGCGGAGGCTGCGGCAGACAGGCAGGGCCGCCTCCCCAGCAACCGCCGGGCCAGGAGGGCAGCTGCC
Organism: Agapetus fuscipes; assembly: GCA_951799405.1. NCBI lineage: Eukaryota > Metazoa > Arthropoda > Insecta > Trichoptera > Glossosomatidae > Agapetus > Agapetus fuscipes. The sequence continues at coordinate 14,586,013 of OX637337.1, forward strand.
TTCGGCAAGGAGCTGCTACCAAGGAAGAGACCCAGCAGGCAGGGCGTAGATGGCTGGGAGGAAACACATGCAAGTTATAGCAAAGAACGGCTAACAAGTCAACGGCCTGAAAGTAAAAATAGCAGAGACAACTCACTCTCCGGTGGAAGAAATAATGAACGCTTCTCAAAATCTCACAATGACGGACCCGGTTCATGGTCTGATTCAAAATCATCAAGCAAGTTTAATAAATATGAGAATGTCAACAAAAAGAACGCAGCTGAGAGAGATGAAGCTCTTCATCCATCATGGGCGGCCAAGAAGCACATCAACTCTATTGTCACCTTCCAAGGAAAGAAAATAGCTTTTGATTAATTTATTTGAGTGTAAAATTTATTTTTTTGTAATATAAATAAATACATTGCTGGAAAATTTTAAATCTATGTGTTCTACTTTATCCCTCATGATAACGTCACATCCCAGGGGAGGCTTGATCTGTTGAATAATGTTTTGTTGTGCTGCAGGGGGATGTTCTGAACACAGATCTCTGTCAGGAACTGGTTTGAGCTGTGGCATCCTTAGTACATATTAGGGCAATGAGTTGCAAGTTGTCACTTGTACTCGTATTTATATATTCCCCCTGAAAATAACTTGTAGCCTTACATAGCTAGGCTTACAGTACGCAACGCAACTAAGCTACACATATAGTGTAACTTCTTGCCGCGTTATCCCCGAGGGGGTCGCATGTGGCGAGTTGAACCTATTTATTTTTACAGGTAAGGGGGCCGGCCTTACGCTAACCACTTCAGATGAAGTGGGGGTTTCCCAGCTCCCGAGAGGGCTGGTACTCATTTCTTGTGAAGGCTGAGTAAACCTTGCCGGTATTTTTATTTTGGGGTTAGAAATAAACACCGAAAAGGGAAATCATTTCTGACACCCTCGCCTCGGCGGGATTACAATTAGTAGATTACAACAGTACAATTTGAAAAAATGTGTTTCTCTGAATAGTTTTTACTTTTTTTAAAAGAAAGCCGCTGAAGCTATGAGAAAACTGGATCACAAGAATGTTGCATACCTATGCAATTATTAGTTTAACACATTTTATTTGATGGTGATACCACTTACGATTTTTGAAATGGACCCATTTGAAAAAAAAATACAGTTTTTGTATTTTTCTTTATCAATTGATAAAATTATGTGAAATCAATGTTATACTGTCATGTAAATAGTCTACAACTACAGTCATCCGCCAGTGGTCGGGATACCTGAGAGCCTGCAGTTGACTTATCAAATGTAGGGATAAATACGGCCCGCTGTCGGAGGAAACTTCACTACAACTTCTACACTTAACAAGAAGTCACAGCTGGACCCTGGGAAAGAAGAAGACTGCAGCAGATTGAACTAATCTCCAACGGCGAGAGACTTCACTGCCTTCAAGATCTTCTCATTACAAAGTAGATGCCGAGACAACCGTCTCCTTCCCTGGATGATAATCTACCCAACTTCAAAGGACCTTTTTAGGACTACGCTTTCCTCAAAAGTTATGGATTGCCTGTCCAGCCCTTCTTCAACATTCCTCCCAGTTTTAACCTTCCTGCAACTGCCCCGGAAGCTGTGCAAATATCCTTGGGAGCAACCTGAAGGACGTCCAACATCGTCCACTTTGCCTCAGCTGATCCTGTTTCCGCACCAGGTCACAAGGATCCCTGGAGGATCACTCAGCAGGCGCAATGAGCACTCAAGCACTCGCAACAGTCTACGGCATGGGTCGGCAACCTGCGGCCCTTGAGGCGTCTTTGTGCGGCCTGAAAGATAGACAATAAGCATTTTATTTTTAAAACTAAAATATTTGTTGCGGGAACATTGGTTTATTGTGAGAAATATTTACAGAGTTTTGCAATTATAGGTAATATTTCAGTTTGTTATTTCAAAATTTGGCGCCACAGTCTGTTCCCATAGGCTATAGGCGGGCGTGTTCTTGCTTGCAAGTGCTCGTTGCGCCTGCTGAGGGATCCTCCAGGGATCCTTGTGGCCTGGTGCAGTAGCAGGATCCGTTGAGGCGAGGTGAACGATGTTGGACGTCCTTCAGGTTGCTCCTAACGGTGTTTCCATAGCTTCCGGGACAGTTGCAGGAAGGTTGGAAACTGGGAGGAATGTTGGAGAAGGGCTGGAGAGAACACCAATAACTTTTGAGTAAAGTGTAGTCCTAAAAAGGACCTTTTGGTGTTGGGTAGATTATTATCCAGCGAAGGAGACGGTTGTATCCGCGTCTGCTGGTGATGCAAAGATATTCCAGGCAGTGAAGTCTCTCGCCGTTGGAGAGTAGTCCAGTCTGCTGCAGTCTTCTTCTTTCCCAGGGCCCAGCTGTGTCTTCTTGTCGAGTGTTGAAATTGTACTGCCTTCCCAGCTGACAGCGCCCATCGTTATACTACAGTTAATAGGTCCACTGCCGGCCAATGGGAGATCGCCGTAGATTATTTTGTTCCGTGCGGTCTATTATTTTAGCCACGCAGTGACCAATGGCGTTCTGTTGTAGGTGGCTGGGGGAAATGCAGTGGCGCTACATTGAATATTCTATATCTTGTTGAAGACAGACTGTACTACATTGTACACAAATATTTTAGGTAATGACATCGCACGCTTAATAATAAAGAGAAATAACTCGAAAATTGGGAAAATCGAGATTTTGTTATAAAACGCAAGAACAATGCGAGAAGAATATGTAAAATGCGACAGCCGTTCAATTTGGACGAATATGACCGAGATAAAACATCGGCCGCCTTTTTCATCCCATACAAGTTGTACTGGTTGTCTGAACTTCAAACGTGATTTCCCAACATTGTTGTTTTTTTGAGTTATTGCTCTTTATTATTAAACGTGCGACATGTGCTCCAAGCGCAGGGGTGGATCTCAGACTCGAAAGGTGGTCAAACTTATGCAAAAGGGGGAGTAGAATTTGTGGCGCCAAAACTTCTGAGAGAAAAAAAAATATATATTTACACATTGCAAAACTCTGTTTTTTTTTTTTAAGGAATCCTGTGCGGGAGGCTCCCCAATTCTTGAGAGTCTTGGGGGTCTATGTCACCCTGGAAGGGTGCCGCAGAGGTGTTGCTTGAGTTCTTGGTTCTGTCGTGAGGCGCTGCAAGGAAGTGGTGATTGATGTTGGTTTTGAATAAAACCGGATTAAATTGGGAAGGGAACACAGATACTGGTAGACCATTCCATAAACGGGCAGTTTGGCAAAGGAATGAGTCATGAAAACTCCAAGTTCTCATAGTTTTGAGATCGACTGCAAAGGGATGAATGAGAGTCGTACTATGAGTTTCCCTTTCTGAAATGCGAGGGGGAGGGATTGATGAATGGAGCTCATTAGAACAAGCTCCGTGGTAATATCGATAAAAAAGACTGAGCATTCCAACTTTTCTTCTGTGCTGGAGCGGCTGCAGATCGGATGTCAGAGAAGGATCATTGATCAACCTCACTGCCCTCCTTTGCACAGAATCAAGTTGGTCACTCAACTTTCTTGGTTCAACAACTTAAAAAAACCTACAGGCTCTGTATAATATGCCGAGTCGCCGGAAAGCGGAAGTTGTGCGAGACTCAATAGCATCATGGTATTTTAACTCTGATGACAGAGAAACACCAAGAAGATTTAAGTGTTCATGGTTAGAGAGGGAGACATTGTCGAAAGTTGGGAGATATTTGTTTGGAATCCTCTTTAAGGATATCAGACATGCTTGAGTCTTTTTGATGTTGAACTCTACAAGGTTGTCAGTGCCCCAACGGCTGACAGCCCTGAGATCTGTATTGATCTTTGAAGCTAATGATTCGCGAGCAACAGATATCGCTGAACTATTTGGGGGCTTTGTAAAAGAGAAACTGTCATGAATTGTACTGTCATCGGCATAGCAGTGGATAGGAGCACAGGATAGTAAATCATTGATGTGCATAAGAAAAAGTGTCGGAGACAAGACGGATCCTTGGGGGACACCGGAATTGATTGGTAGCAGGGCTGATTTACTACCATCGATGACTGTTTGGATAGATCTGTCTTTTAAAAAGCTGGAAATCCATTCTATGAGGAGAAGGGGAAGTCCAAATGATGACAATTTGTTAAGGAGGCTGGAGTGCCAAACTCTATCAAAAGCTTTGGAAATATCAAGAGCAACAGCTTGTGTTTCACCCATAAGATCGAGGCGTCGGCCCCAGACGTGTGTGACATAAGTGAGAAGGTCACCACTGTGGAGCGGTTACGGCGAAAACCGTATTGGTGGTCGCTAAGCTGTTTATGGGTTTCCAGATATTCCATAAGCTTATCGTTTATGATCCTTTCCACGACTTTTGAAAGTAAGGAAGTGATTGCGATTGGACGATAATTGGCAGGGTCAGAGCGAATTCCCTTCTTGGGGATGGGATGAACGCGGTTGCAACCTTCCAGTTAGAAAGCACGGTACCGCATCCAAGGGACAGTTTGTACAGTTTATAAAGGGGTGGAGCTAGTTCATTTGCGCAGTTTCTTAATACCAAGGCTGGAATACCATCAGGGCCGCTGGATTTGCGTGTATCTAACCCTTTTAGAGCAGTGAGCACAGCCGCTATGGAACAAGAAGTTCGATGGAGACGAAAATTCCCATCGAACCATTGCGATTACCTACCTATAAGTTAATTTGAAATATTTGTATTGTATATTAAATAATCTATATCATTTAATCAGGACCGTAAGTAGGGTACAAGATCAATTTTGAAACAGGGGGGCAAGATAAGTGTCAAATGTAATGAAAAAATACTTAAATCAACGGATCCCCCAAAAAAAAAAAACGCAACTAAGCTACACATATAGTGTAACTTCTTGCCGCGTTATCCCCGAAGGGGTCGCATGTGGCGAGTTGAACCTTTTTATTTTTACAGGTAAGGGGGCCGGCCTTACGCCAACCACTTCAGTTGAAGTGGAGGTTTCCCAGCTCCCGAGAGTGCTGGTACTCATTTCTTGTGAAGGCTGAGTAAACCTTGCCGGTATTTTATTTTGGGTTTTGAAATAAACACCGAAACGGGAAATCATTTCTGACACCGTCGCGTCGGTGGGATTCGAGAGCTTTCGGCATGGAATGTAAGCACTCTACCACCTGAGCTATCGACCGGACTAATGAGCCAATATGAGCAATTGTTGAAGAGAGAGGGGGATAAACAGCTAGTTCACCCTGTTCCTGCTCCTCTTTCTACAAGTCCCCCCATAATTAATAACAATGACTGCTGAACCTGAAATAACATTCATACAAAGAACATGAAAAATCATATTATGTAATAATAATAATATTAGGATGATTTATTAGGTGAGCGCTGTTTTTGTGTGTATCACACCTCAAGAGCCCTCTGCGAGCTTGGTCGTCGCTGTAGAAAGCGCCAATTCTCAAGCAAGACCCAGTTGTTGTAAGGTTGGATGGACCTTTCAGTGACCGGTCTTTAGTAAAGGTTTATGAATTTTTCAACTCAGAGCACATTCGAAATATAAATGGTATATTTTTGTGCTCCGCCGGGATCCGAATCCACAACCTTCCATTTACGAGTCCGAACCCAGATAGCAGGTCAGTTTGCTGCAAGTTTGATTTGTTCTTGAATTTATATTGTCATGTCAAATATGACAAAATAAGTTTATTGCAATATTGCTGCAACGTTATGCTTACAAGTTGTGCTTACAGCATTATATTTTTTCTTTATGTTTCCTGCCTGCATTTTAACCGCCATAACGTCTGTCAACTGTCAAGCCGGCTTGCGTTTCAACTCTGACAATTCTTCCCCTCGAAATCGTCAATTTTCAAGGTAATTATACATTAAATTGAAAAAAAATCATTTTTAGCGTGTTCCTTAGTTCATAAACTATTCAACAGTATATAATTTGTAGCAAGTTCTATGTTTTTTAGTACTTTTTTTTGTATACAAAATAACGTGTATGTTTGAACATACACAGGATTTTGAGGTAATTTTTAACCGCCTTACTATTTTATTTTTTCAGATGTCTTACTCTATTCGAGAGATTAATATGTGTTTGAATGGAAATGCATCAGATGTAGAACTTGAAGATGAAGATGACGAAATTACAACCTGGGGGGAGCCAAGGATCGAAAACGGTGACGAGATGGCTGCAGACGAGTTGAGCCAGATAATTGGGATGCCCATTGAAATAAACGTTAGTATTTTATTTTTTTGTTTATCTATTAAAAAATCCTCATTTTATTCAAAATATAATATCTCAACAAATTAGCTATAAGTCGGTACCTTTATACTCGTATCTTTATAATTAATCACAGATTGTACTGCATTGACATTGACTGAAGTCCTCTAAAATAGGTTTTCTATGGTTCCAATTTCTATTTTATTTGTGGATGATATTATAAACGTAACTATTTATTTCTTTTCAGGCACCTAGTGATGTTGACCAGGAGGAAGAAGCAAATGCGGTGGAAGGTGATGGACAACATCAGGCCCATTCGTTGCGGACAGAAGTACGCTGGCGACACCGTGACTTGGATATCCCCGACACAACGTGCACTGCCAGTTTTTTACAATCCATTAAAATTTTAACGTCGCTGGAATATTTTCAATTATTTGTAGATGACGCAATAATTGAAAATATGGTTCAGCAGCCCAATTTTTATTCATCACAATCGAACGGCGGACAGTGAGAAGACCACGTTCAAGATGGCTGGATGGAGTGGTGGCGGATAGCCGTGCAGTGGGAATGTGGGACTGGAGGAGGAAGACGTTGGATAGACAGCGCTGGCAGCGGTTGCTGAGGGAGGTCGTGCCAATGATGATGATGATGTGACTATTGTTACCACTATAAGCAAACTGTAAATGAAATAAAATAAAAATATTTCATCTTTTTATTCTAATTTTGTTTTTTTAAATATTATAATATGAAAAAATGAATATAATTTGCAGAAGCAAACATTTTGCAAGTTTGTCATGACAACCTTACGGGAACTTTGTTATGACAAAGTTCCTGCAAGCTTGTTGCTGGGAAACTAGAAAGTTTGATTCAAACTTGCCTCAAGTGTATATACTTGCCATGGTGAACTTGCAGCAAGTCTTCACTTTTGACACATCAAACTTGTTGCAAGTCAGATTCAAGTTTAAAATGCTATCTGGGAAGTGTTGCCACTACGGACTACGGACCGGTCCAAGATGCCAACGACACGCGGTGTACCTGAGCGGTTACCCATCCAAGTACTGTCCGCGCCCAATGTTGCTTAACTTCTTGTACCTACCTAGGTAATAAAATAATGATTTTTTATATTTCCATTTAGTACCTAAGTACCACGAGATTTCTGAAGGGTTACCTTGAAGTTGTTACTAGGGTGACGGGTATAGCTATTGGCCGGTTAAGCCATTTTTTTTACTTTGAGCATCAATAACTTTTTTTAAATATGAGTTAAATTATTTTGGTAAACACTGTTGTCATTATGATTTAACCAGTAAGATATTTATGTACAAAAATATTTCAATATGCGAATAATAAAAAATCCACAGCCTTTTCTTCTTCGAAAACGGGATCGTTATAGCTATTGGCCATTTTTACACAGTTATTGGCCATACATGTGACAGTTATTGGCCGGCTATGAAAAACATCAATAAATGAATAGGAAATCATAGTGGATAGCAAAAATACACAAATTAGGGACATATTGTCCATGTTAATATATGTTTTATTCATAAAAAGTTATTAGGTACAAAAATATAAGTAAAAAATATAGTATAACACAAAAAAGTGAACTAATCATTAAAAGATTTCTTTGTAGCTAATTCATTGTTGAATGGTTACGTATTTGGATGTTACATAGACTTTAAATTATCTTTATTTAGTATTAGTTGTTTTATATTATTCTTACAGCATATTATTTTATTGGCACACATAAAAAACAAAAAAAGTTTACAAAAAAGGTACCTACATAGTATTAAAATGAACTGTTTTTAAATATTCTGAAAAGTTGTTCACTACTGTAAGTGTAATCATCTGAATTGCATTCATCATCAAAACAAGTATATTTTGCAAGAATAGGTGGATTTCGTGGTAGAGGAAGACCGAGAAAGGTATGGATGGACCAAATTTCCGAAATTGCGAATGAATGGGATATCCACAGTCATAATAAAAGGAAAACTTGTATGAAAAAGGTTGTGACTCTGGATGAAATGAAAGAAGTATGTAAGGACCGAAAAAATGGCGGCTGATCTGTAATGTGGGCGGCTAAGGACAAGAATCAATTTTCATTTTTATGGATGTTTTGCAGATTTTTTAGAGTTTGTTTAACTGGATGTAATTAATTGCTTGTATTCCTTGACTTACAGGTTGGTATGAGGCTGACCACCTGTACTGTAAAAAATGGTTCACTTTGCCAATGCCACCCCTGTTTCAGGGAAGGTCGGCAAGAGTTGCAGGGCTTATGCTCATTTGGGATTAGGTTGTTATATTGTAGATCCACATGCGGCATGTGTGAGCGCGAAAATATGCGTGTCTGCTTGTGGGAATAGATTAAATATGAATCTCAAATGATACATATCTTTGCAACTTAGATTTAGATTTTAGATTTAGATCACCATTTTGATCAGGAGTATTTTCTTTTGCACTTTTTGTTTTCTTTGTTGCTTTTCCTTTTTTTTCTTCGGCAAGTTTTCTTTTTTTAGCGGTGTTATCTTCTTTTCTTTTATTCGCTTCTTTATTTTTGTCCTCCAACTTCTTCTTCTCCCTAGTCTTTCTCTCCAGTATAGTTAGATATTTTCTAGAGCTAATGGAAAAAATAAAGTCTTTCTACCTGTCTTTTTCCTTTTATTATCGGTTCATTTGGACGATACTCCATTATATCACTGGATAGGGGACCTAATGATTAGTTTGCCGATTCGTTAAACTCATTGGCATTTTCTTCATTATTATCCACGGCTTCATTTGAGGTAATAATATTCCTTACAAATCTCAAAATTCATCACTCTGCAATTTTCCGTTGAATTTAGCGTGTGTAAAGAAATAGCAGATTTTCCCAGACATTTGCTATAGTCAACCGCATCTTGGTTGAATGGGTAAAACCCACATGCTCTTAACCCATTTATGTAGTATTCTGGTTTAATTTTTCCCATGATTTTTTTAAAAACCAGAACAATGTTTGATTTAGTAACCATTTGTCCAGGGTTTTCCGCATGCCAATCGTGAAGAGCTGATTTCCACCACTGTTTCATTGGCTTAAAAACTGATACATCTGCTGGTTGTAAAATTCAAGATCAAGTGGTTGAGTCCATTTGGATGTCTTTGACATGATTGTGAGGAGTAACTGAAAAAAAAAATTTTTTTTTGAAAAGTTACAGTAATTGGCATGCCAAAGTGACAGTTATTGGCCGCCCGGCCAATAACTGTGCGCTGATGTTTTAGACAAATATTATTTAAATCCATGGCATACTTAATGGAAAAACAAACAATTTCAAAGAAAATATCGACAAAAAAAAATCACAAGGAAAAGTATAGTAATTGGCAGGGGGGCCAATAACTATAAAATGTGAGTTTGATGTTACAGCTATTAGCCACCGTAACAAGTGTAGTTGTGTTTTGTATTTGGATAAAACAGCTGGACAATACAATAATTTAATCCCATTTCAACACTGATAACTTTAAAACATTGCAATAAACACACTTATTACATAATAATATCCCATTTATAAAGAGTACTTACCTTAAGCGTGTGCTTAAGAAATGACAGCAAAATTCACCTTCCTCCAATATCGACACCGTAACTGTCACTAATAAAACCTGGTGGTAAAATTGTGAACTAGAAAGTGTTCGCAATGAGATGGACAACATTAGTAATATTGCATATGAGTAACAGAGATAGCAGAATTCTTATTACTTTGCTTTAAAAATGAAATGGCCAATAACTATACCCCGGCCAATAACTGTACCCGTCACCTATTCAGGAAAAAAGAAAATATGGCGTAAGTACCAACTTCAATGAAATATAAAAAAGCTTAGTTACTTCTGCGAGCGTGTTGTTGGAGCGGCCCTGTAGTACCTACAATGATGATGCTGATTGCTGATGAGTGATGATAGTCGAACAATGGCGGCTCTTGAGTAATTGTTGTTATTGATGATTGTCCTGTTTATCCAACAGATCACTACACCGTACACGACAACTAGCCTATTGCACTAATTAATAATTATGATAATTATAACGAAAGATATATGCAAGGACAGGAAGAAGTGGCGGCTAATCTGCAATGTTGATTTCTAATGTTGGTGTATTCATTTGCTACATTTTTTGCATAGGAAATTTTTGACTTTTTTTGTATAGATTTCTTTGTAAGGTTTTGTTCTTTTTTATATTTAAATGTAATTTATTATTCATATTCCTTGACTTATAGGTTGGTATGAGGCTGACCACCCATACTGTAAAAAATGGTTCACTTTGCCAATGTCACCCCTGTTTCAGGGAAGGTCGGCAAAAGTTGTGGGGCTTATGTTCATTTGAGGTTTGGATTTTATTTGTAAGTAGGTACACATTCAGCATTTGTAAGCGCGAACTACACTTGTTGGTTTGTGGGCATACATCTGAGAGCTTTAAATGAATATATCCTTGCAACTTAGATTATAGATTATTATATAATTATAACAAACGCAGTGGTGTCACCATAAATTCCCTACAAAATAAAATAACCTGCATAAGTACTGCCTACTTAGTACCTACTTACTTATATTAGTTGCTCTACTACCCAAAATATACGCCCGATCCTATGGATCGGATTGATGTTGTTGGTAGTAGGTATTCTTATATTCATAGTTGGTAGAATGCTGGCATTCCATGCCGAGAGCCAGGGTTTGATTTCCACCTTAATTATGAAACATTACGTTATGGCAAAACAACCACCAAAAAGTGTTTTTCACGTGATTGATACCTACTTACTCATTGTTAATACAATCCTCAATCAGTAGGTACCTACCCGTAGTTTTTTCATAATACTCGAAATATCGAGTATTGTGAAAAAAACTCGTAGGTACTACGGGTACAGTACCCTTAATACGAGTTGCAAAACTTGAGTAATGTAAAGTTTACGGCACTTATTAAAGAGTGATTTCCCCCAAAATCTGCCGTTTTTGTTTGTTTGAACTTGATTTTCTTCATCACTGTAACTTTTTTGCTAAGACCATAAAGTGTAAGAAACAAAAACGACAGATTTTGGGAGAAATCACTCTTTAATATTTTCCGTAAACTTTACTTTTCTCAAGTTTTGCAACTCGTATTAAGGGTATTGGTAGGCAGGAACGTTTGCAAGAGGTGCGCAGCAAGGGACGTTTGCATTTTCACTTCTTTAATCAATACACTAATCATGGGCGTACCCAGGAAGAGCCAGGGGGGCAGCTATGCCCCCCCCCCCCTGGAAGAGAAAAATTAACCTAAATAATCCAAAATTGTTATGCAATTACTAAAATGACCATTATTCGATCATGTCTTGTCCCCCCCTAGAGGAAATTGCGTGCCTACCCCCCCCCCTCCCCCGCCGTCGGCGATATATTTTGGTGACGAAGATCTTCAATTTTCCAAAACCTGCCCCCCCTTAGATTTGATCCTGGGCACGCCCATGCACTTAATACTTACCTACCAACACCAATTTTTTTTTTTTTTTCAAATTTTTATGGGAACATTTTTTTAATTTGAACTTTTCTCGGCGAGCAAACGTCAGTTTTGTATGGGACTGCCGTGATTAACAACCAATCCGGGTGACGATACGATATTGTCTATGCCAGGGGCGCGCATCCCATACAGGCACATGCGCTTAATACATTAATAGGTAGACAATATGTGGTAAAAAAAACTATTTAAGCTCTTTATTCAGATTTAAAATTCAAAATTTAAGTTTGATTGGAGCTAGGTATAGTTAGCACGTCAATTTCAAATGAGTTATTTTAAAGGAATGGGAGAAAATATTTATTATGACATGGACTTGCCTAAAATATACATGCGCGTAGTCTGTGCCAATTCACGCGCGGATCTCATTATAATCTATAATCTATAATCTAAGTTGCAAGGATATATTCATTCAAAGCTCTCAGATGTATGCCCACAAACAAACACGTGTAGTTCGCGCTTACAAATGCTGATTGTGTACTTACAAATAAAATCCAAACCTCAAATGAACATAAGCCCTGCAACTCTTGCCGACATTCCCTGAAACAGGGGTGACATTGGCAAAGTGAACCATTTTTTACAGTATGGGTGGTCAGCCTCATACCAACCTATAAGTCAAGGAATACAAGTAAAAATAACATTTAAGTATAAGAAAACAACAAAACCTTAAAAATAAATCTATACAAAAAAAGTAAAAAAAAAGAAATGTCTTATGCAAAAAATGTAGCAAGCCAATAAACCAACATTAAAAATCAGCATTGCAGATTAGCCGCCACTTCTTCCTGTCCTTGCATACTTCTTTCATTTCATCCAGAGTCATAATCTTTTTCATACAAGTCCTTCTTTTATTATGACTCTGGATTTCCCATTCATTCGCTATTTCAGAGATTTGATCCTTCCATACTTTTCTCGGTCTTCCTCTACCACGACATCCATCTATTCTAGCAACATATACTTTCTTCGTCAATCTTTCATCACTCATTCTCTCCAAATGCCCGAACCATCTTAACATACTTCTTTTAATCTTCACTTTCACACTTTCCCTTACACCACATTCTTCTCTTACAAAATCATTCCTCACCCTGTCACTTCGTTTTTTCCCAATCATACTTCTTAGATCAGGGGTCTTCAACCTTTTTTAGTGCAAGGGCCAAACATCGATTTCACATCGTCCGAAGGGCCACAACTTTTCACGACACTTTACCACCTAATCAATGAAATAAAAGACATACATAATACTCGTAATTTCAAATTTAAATAATCTTTATTGGTTAATTAAAGTCAATATTTATTGGTTAATTAAAGTCAATCAATGTGATTTTTGACATTGTTTATTTTTTACAAGTTTAGTATTTTTTTTCATTTTTGTGGTTGCAACCCGCAGACTACCTTCCAGATGTGCATCTGTAATTCTCGACCTTGTTGTCGATTTTACATACTTCATACGAGAAAACAGCTGCTCACACACATATGTGCTCCCAAACAATGAAATCATTTTCATGGCATTTTTTCGGATTTCAGGAAACGAGTTGTGATCGACATATTTTGCATAGAAATCAAAAACACCCACGTCGAACTTGTCTTTCAATTTCGAATTACACTGCACATCTATAACCTCCATCTGAAAATTTTCCGGCATGTCTTCAACGGATACACCGAATGGTCGGGCAAAGAGACTGATGTATTTTTCACTATCTCTGAAGTCAGAAAACCTCGATTGAAACTCTTTTTTGAGTAAATCTACTGGGGGGGAATGTGCCGAACCTTTCTGTGGTCCCCCCTGTGAGTAGTGCCATGAAAAGAATCAAAATGACACAAAAAACACCGAGAACTCCGAAAAAAAAGTGCTCGTCTTCGTATATATCGCATATCACTGGGCGCGATATTTTATTTTTTTAGCCTCTGGTGGCCGCGGGCCGCAAGAAATTAGCTGGCGGGCCACATGAGGCCCGAGGGCCGCGGGTTGAAGACCTTAGTCTTAGATAGTCCATTTCTACTGTATGGACTTTACTAATTTCCCTTTCACTCACCGTCCAGGCTTCACTTCCATACATCAAGGTTGGCACTAGTATACCACCGTGCACCGCCAATCATTAATTACTCATTAATTACGAATAATACCGGCTTTCTTAATATTCAGAAAAGTCGCCTCTATTTTTATATTGGTTGCGCCACTGCGTCATTATCACCTGCTGCACATGCCCCATGTTACTTCCCTGCCGCATTCACGAGGAAAAAAACGGTGTACATGAAATGCACCGGATCGATTTCCATCTGCATGTGATATTTTTTATGAACATGTGATTGTTATCTGGGGTAATCTCTCCTTGATCAGTTCGCCGCCTCCTACAGCCGCCTGGACAGTCACGCAACTCCCTTCATTATAAATGCGGCGCGCAGATCCCCAGCAGCACTGCGCCCCCACCAGTGCCCACAGACTCATCAGCTACCCGCCGCACTATGAGACTGTCTGTATGTGTCGCCTCCGTGGCTGTTCTGTGCCTCGCCCTCCAAGCCGCGCCAAGCCAAGCCAACGACAACCATGTGCAAGCTAAACTCCTGCATAGAGTAAGCATACCTACACACTTCAAAAATCTACAATCAACTCAACTATTTATTTTTGAAGGTTTCAGTAATATAATCGTATTCTTATTAGAATTCGAAATATCCATGGGGGTGTTCTCTTCTGACGTCTCATTACGGCGAAACTACGCGTCACCATGGTCCATAGGTCACGTTTTGGAAATTTGGATGATATTTCTTCATTGTGGCCCACGTCTTTCGTAAAAATAAAAGCTATTTCACAAGGCGAACAAAAAAACAATTTTACCTAATCTAAGTTGCAAAATATAATATGTAACATTAAAGATTCACATTATATGCATTTTCAAAAACAGACATGCACAAGTTCGCGCTTAAACATGCCGCATGTGGTCCTACAATATAAAAACCCGAATCTCACATGGACAACTCTTGCCGACCTTCCCTGAAAACAGGGGTGACATTGGCAAAGTGAACCATTTTCTACAGCATGGGTGGTCAGCCGCATACCAACCTATAAGTCAAGGAAACATAACGAACTACATTTTTGAAATCAACAAATTATAATATGTACTCGGATATGGACATCAAAAACAAACAGAAAAAAAAATCTTATTTAAAAAACGCTAGCCGCCAACATCACAGATCAACCGCCATTTCTTTCTGTCCTTACACACTTCTTTAATTTCCTCCAGAGTCATAACCTGTGGTCATAACCTTCTGAATGAAAAAAATCCAAAACGTCGAATTGCTTTTAAAGTTCTCAGAGAAAGATTTTATTCAATTTAAAAAAAATCGGTGCTGACAAAACAACATTGAAATATTTTATGAATTCCAGCATATTTTAGCACTGAAACTAGTCATTTCCACCAGATAACTCGTCCCTGAAGGCCCTCTAGAGGAACACTCATTCGCGGGTTGTTTATTGGGTACAGAGAATGTGGTGTTGCAGGTGGCGCGGCAAATGCCCCCGGGCATGCCCGACATGGACGGCATGAAGGACAAGATGCCGGCGCCTCCAGGGGGCATGCCTGCGCCCCCCGGTATGCCGGGGCGCAGGAGGAGGGAGGCACGCGGGGGAGGCGCCATGCCCACCAGAAAGGGTTAATGCTCCATGTGTGTTGTGTGCTGAGTGATCCCTCCTGTCACTAACCACTGCATTACCCATCACTCGAATCAACCAATCCCTGAATCACCCATCACTCACCAACCAATTCCTGAATCACCCATCAGCCATCATTTTCCAACAAATCCCTGCATCACTTACAAACCAATTACTGCATCACCCATCACTGCATGACCCATCACCAATGACTTGCATGGCAATAGCTAAGTCTAAGGAATGGTGGAGCACTTCATTGTTAACCTTCCATGTTTTAAGTTTAGGGCCACCCTTCAGCCAGGGCTCCCTATGATTCCTGTTCCAGCTCTTTGTCATGTAACATCCCAGTTTTGCTGCTTTGGTTGACACTAATTGGAAGTTAATTGACAGACTGACGGAATCTGTTCCATTACTTCTTGAGGCAACTGTACCCCCGTCCCCCAGTAACCATTGCGTAAATCTCAACTCGATTGTGTAAATAAAAAATGTATGGAATATACAACGGCACTTCTACAGAATGATTTAGTTTTCATACATTTTTTACACAATCGAGGCGAGTTTACGCAATGTTTTATACTAAGGGCACAGATTCTCTTTCCATGTTTCCACAAAAATATTTAGTAAAAATATTAGGAAATTAAATCTCTCAGTTAAATATCAGAGAGATTCCTCAAGTAAGGAAGAATCCACTTGTCGTCCTACATTAGACCAAAAATACATTCATAATAATAGTTATCTTTTTGTGATTTGGTATTTAATTGAAATTAATGTTTGTTTCAAAAAAAAAACTCAAAATAGCTATGATGATCGCCGATCTTCGTTAGAAGTGGCACAAGAAGAAGAAGAAGAATGTTTGTTTTTATTTTACTTATGCTCCACTTCTTCACAAATGTTCTTGAAGGATGAGGCTGACCACCCATCCTGCAAAACCTGATGCATGTTTTCCAATCTTACCCATGTTTCAGGGAAAGGCGGCAAAAGGTGCGGATAAGTTCATTCACGGTACGCATTTCCTTCTTGTGGGGGCATTTGTAAACCCAGACACATACACGTGGCTTTGTGTGTACATGCACAAGTGTGGACTTTGGTGCTTAGCAGCCTGTGACTGTGTACTCAGTGGTGTATTTACTTTCAGATTGAGAACTCCACCCCATGTCGGCCCTGAAGCCTCAGACAACTGTTCACCCTGTCTAGGCCATGACCCAGCTAGACCACGGACTCCTGAGCAGCACACCTTACATTATGTACTTATATAGAGCTAGATATGCCATGTGCCCACCCCCACAATGCATCATTGTCCATGTACAAGCATTAGCGTTTAAGTAACATATTTACTATTTTGTTTTTCTTTTTTTTCATTTTGTAAGATAATAAAGTTCAATATTAAAATAATGGCAATGCAAAAAACAAGTTACTTATTCACTAAGTAAACCATCTTCCTTACTCCCCAGATACTCCTGCGTGCAAGGCATTATGAGATAGCACCATGGCAGAACATGTACCCTGCCTCACAGAGGAGATGGGGTTACAGCCAATGAGAACAAGTTGTTCAACTAGACAACATCCATCTGCTTTTATCCAGAAAATGGTGACCTTGCTTATAGGATGGGATGAGGCTGATCCCTCATGCTGCACAAACTTGGATCACTTTTGCCAATGACACTCCGGTTTCAGGGAAAGGTGGCAGGAATTGCATGGTTTATGTTCATGTGAAGTTTGGTTTATTTTTATGTATGCACACAACATGTGTAAGCGAGAATTTACACATGTCTGCTTGTGGGCCTGCGTTAAATATGAGCCTTACATATCAATTACTTTGCAACTTGGATTAAACATTAAATATAGGTGGAATCTGCGTTCAAGGTGTCTAGTAGCATGGGCGTACCCAGGAAGGGGCAAAGTAAAATAACACCTAAATCGTTGTTAAATTTGATAAAATTATTGAAATAACCATCTTACAATCATAGCTTGGCCCCCCCTATTTTTGATTCTGGGTACGCCCTTGCTAACTCAACATCCAGGGAGACGGGAGAAACACATGGCACACACAGGAATCCATTTCTGTAACATGTTTTATTAATTACAATATTAAAATATAACGTCGGTGTTATAGCCGGGGGGATCAAGACAGGTTATTTGGAACCGGATAACACTGGTTCGAATCCCGTGACGATAACTTCGACCCTGGTTCAACAGATGCCGTTGCATGCACACAAGCTTCTGCTTTAGCATGAAGACAACTGGCCAGGTAAAATAGGTTGG
The DNA here is from genome assembly GCA_951799405.1 of Agapetus fuscipes. Classification (NCBI taxonomy): domain Eukaryota; kingdom Metazoa; phylum Arthropoda; class Insecta; order Trichoptera; family Glossosomatidae; genus Agapetus; species Agapetus fuscipes. The sequence goes on from OX637337.1 coordinate 14,603,557, forward strand.
TGGATTGCATTCCTTTCCACAAATCTATTTAAAAAAAAAAAAACTAAAGGAACAAAACAATACAACAAAATGACTAATCAGGCACGTCAAAGTCCTGGAACTTGCGGTAGATGTTCCACCAGCGTCCCATGAGGCCCACGTCAAGCAGGCGCTGGGGGTGCAGGGGTGCCAGCAGGACGGGCTGCAGATGTGGGCACATGTCCCTGTACAGGCAGCACGCGGCGCCCGCGCGCGCGTCCCACATGAGGGACAGCACGCCCAGGCGCACGCAGCGCAGCGCCTCCCTGTTGATGCACTCCTGCACGCGCTGCAGGTGCTGCTCCGTGCTGCGCCGGCGCGTGCCCTCAGTCAGTAGTAGTGCGTGGTTGCGGCAGTCGATGAGCTGCTCGTGGTATTCGCTCTCCGTGGGGTTGTGGCGCGCCAGCTGGGTCGCCGCGCCCAGCGCGCCCAGCACCAGCAGCGCCCGGCGTGGCTTCTGCTGCGTCTCTGTCACCAGGTCTACCACCATGCTGCGGTAGTCCGCGTACAGGCTCTTCCAGTACTTGCTCCACTTCTCCAGAAAGGTTCCCCTGAAGCGCTCAGGGAGCGTGAACCCGGCCGAGCTGCTGAAAGTTCGGAAACCGAGGCGCGCTCCTGACCGTGTTTTAGACATTTTTAAGTTATGTCCACGTTATGGCATTTATTCTACAATTTAAACCTAATAAACAAGAACTTTTACGTCACCGAGAACGTCAGTTTATTTAGATTTTTCTTCTTCTATTCGTTTTTCACAAATGCGTTCGATTTGTAGATCTCTAGAGTTTCTACGAATATTTTTATTTATTTAAACAGTTATATCATCATAACCAGGGTATGTTAACTTATCATTTACATATGACGGCATCACAGGTCACAACTTGTGACAATTTTTTTTTTTATCACAACGAAATGTTGAGGTAATTTTGGTAAAAAATAGGGTAATCTTTACGAACACATTGATCTTGAAAATTTTCCTCGGAACCTCTCTCCAATGTTACCAATACATAACCTCAGATAATTATTGACAGTTTCAACGGTTTCAATCAAGAATGTAATACGGTCCACCAAAGTTTACAAAAACTGATCACCCAGCAAGTGAGTTAGTGTGTAAGGTCTAGATGGCCGGCCTGGGAGACTTCCACCAGCACGGCTCGCGCCCCTCAGACATGTCTGGTCCCTGGGAGGGCTCCTACAGCGGCAGACCCTGGAGGGAGTGGGAGCGGGAGGAGTGGCCGGGGGGCTGGGGGGCGCGCGCCCGCCCCGGCAGCTCCCGCTCCGTGCCCGCCACGCCCCTCGGGGCCCAGCCGGACTTCTACACGGCGCAGGGAGACCAGGCGAGGCTCTACAAGACGTTCTCCACCCATCCGGAACTCAGCAAGGACGATGAGGATGGCGCAGGTGAAGCAATTCAGTATATAATACCGACCATGAAAGTGTTAGTGAAAGTTTAAAACTTTATTTAATAAAATGGTTATTTCAATAATTGTAATAAGTTACAGCAACAACATTTAATAACTGTTTATTTTATTTTTTTACCTTCAGAGGGGGGCAGCTACCCCCCCCCCCCCCCCCCCCTCCCCCTGGGTACGCCCTTGGGAGGTGGTACTACCTTTGTTTATATTTTCAAATGTGCTCTTCGCTGGGTTAAAAAATTCATATACCATAGGTCCATCAGACCTTACAGCAACTGGGTCTTGCGTGAGTATTGGCGCTTTCTATAGCGACAACCAAGCTCACAGAGGGCTCTTGAGGTGTTTTTCACAGAAAATCAGCAATTGCCGAGTAAACAAGCCTAATTGATTGGTGATGTTTCCAGGAGCAGGTCGCCGCTATGTGGGAGTGTGTGCAGGGCTGGCCAGCCTCATCGTGGAGAACCTGCTAAGCCATCCCTTTGTGGTGCTGCGCAGGCAGTGCCAGGTACTCACACATATTTATGCTCTGTACTCCCTTATCATGCACATAGAGCTGTACACATCTGAGCCCTGACCTCCCACTTCTGAGTGATGTCCTTCCAAACAAATTGCTAGTGGAGAAAGCATTCAGATTAAGTGCCCTGCAAAATTAAAGCACACCATGGTAATTGTTACCTACCGAATATCTGTACTATTTGTATGAAGACCTATCAATGCAAGCCACAAGTGAACAGCTGATTAGTCTTCATACAAATATTACCGATATTTGGTGGTGGTGAGACTTCCAGCCGAGGGCTATTCACAATAATCCTGCCTTTTTTTCTCTGATGAAACATTATTTTCACATCTTTGTGTCTTTTTATTTATATCCGTAAATTTGTGTTTTTATTACCGAGGTACTGGAGGTGTACAAGCCTCTTCCTTACATGTGTGTTTGTGTGTCAGGTGCACCACACGTCCAGGCGCTCCCAGCTGTTCCCGTGGTCGCTGTGTGTGTCGGCGGGCCGACTGCAGCGGCGGCAGGGCGTGGCGGCTCTGTGGAAGGGCCTGGGCTCCGTGTGCGTGGTGCGGGGCATGGCGCTGGCGGCCGAGGACCTCACCTGCAAGCTCACGCCCTGGCCCAAGTCAGTCACCACTCCAAAATACCAACATCATCAATTCCTTAACCTTATTCAAATAAATGCACTGGAATTTATGTAAAATATGTGGAATGCAATCCTTACAGTATGTTAAAAATACTTTTTAACATGAGTTCAGAATTTCATAGATTATTCCAGAACCGCAGAAGGTAGCCACATTATGTACTTACATGTTTGTTATTTTAAAATAATTCGTTGAAAATGGTCAAACTTTCTTATCAGCATTGGCATACTAATGATTGTCAATAAAGAACAAATTTGCTGACAAAGTAGGTCAATACACTGTATTTGTTGCCCAATGCATAGAAATTTCTGGATTTATAATTATTAATCAGCTTTGATATATTAATGATTGAATTTGCTGACAAAGTAGGTCAATACACTGTATTTGTTGCCCAATGCATAGAAATTTCTGGATTATAATCTTTATAAGGAAAAAGTATGTACAACTTTGTAATATAAAAGGAGTAATGAATGACTCAATAAATGAGTAGCAGCTGACCATTGATCATCGGAGTTTTACTCCCTTGAATCAGAGCTGGTGCTCCGGCACACAACTGGGCGAGTCTCGAGTAAGCCCTAGTTGGTGTCGTCAGAATCATTGGTCCTTCGAGCCGGATCAGAATCATTGGTCCTTGGAACCCGTGGTAGGAACCACGGAGGGCCCCCAGCCTTGGCCGAGGAAGCAGTGGCCAATTAGCAGCGGGGAAGCTGCTAAAGTTTCAAAGAGAATCAATCTGCGCTGGAGATGCAGAAATTGAGAAGCTGCCGGGGTGCAGAAATGGAGAAGCTGCCGGGGTGCAGAAATGGAGAAGCTGCCGGGGTGCAGAAATGGAGAAGCTGCCGGGGTGCAGAAATGGAGAAGCTGCCGGGGTGCAGAAATTGAGAAACTGCCGGGGTGCAGAAATTGAGAAGCTGCCGGGGTGCAGAAATTGAGAAGCTGCCGGGGTGCAGAAATTGAGAAGCTGCCGGGGTGCAGAAATTGAGGAGCTGCCGGGGTGCAGAAATTGAGAAGCTGCCGGGGTGCAGAAATTGAGAAGCTGCCGGGGTGCAGAAATTGAGAAGCTGCCGGGGTGCAGAAATTGAGAAGCTGCCGGGGTGCAGAAATTGAGAAGCTGCCGGGGTGCTGAAATTGAGAAGCTGCCGGGGTGCAGAAATTGAGAAGCTGCCGGGGTGCAGAAATTGAGAAGCTGCCGGGGTGCAGAAATTGAGAAGCTGCCGGGGTGCAGAAATTGAAAAGCTGCCGGGGTGCAGAAATTGAGAAGCTGCCGGGGTGCAGAAATTGAGAAGCTGCCGGGGTGCAGAAAAAGAGAAGCTGCCGGGGTGCAGAAATTGAGAAGCTGCCGGGGTGCAGAAATTGAGAAGCTGCCGGGGTGCAGAAATTGAGAAGCTGCCGGGGTGCAGAAATTGAGAAACTGCCGGGGTGCAGAAAATGGAGATGCTGCCACAGATGCAGATGAAGATGATGCCACAGATGCAGATGAAGATGCTGCCACAGATGCAGAAGAAGCTGCCACAGATGCAGAAGAAGAAGCTGCCACAGCCACAGATGAAGATGCTGCCACAGATGCAGAAAAAGATGCTGCCACAGATGCAGAAGAAGATGCTGCCACAGATGCAGAAGAAGATACTGCCACAGATGCAGAAGAAGATACTGCCACAGATGCAGATAAAGATGCTGTCACAGATGCAGAAGAAGAAGCTGCCACAGATGCAGAAGAAGATGCTGCCACAGGTGCAGATGAGGAAACTGCCGGAGATGCAGATGAAGAAACTGCCGGAGGAGCAGATACAACGAAGTTGGAGCAGTGGACTTACAACCCACTAGCTGAAGAAGAACTTGGAGCAGTGGAATTACAACCCACTAGCTGAAGAAGAACTTGGGGCAGTGAACTTACAACCCACTAGCTGAAGAAGAACTTGGAGCAGTGGAATTACAACCCACTAGCTGAAGAAGAACTAGGGGCAGTGAACTTACAACCCACTAGCTGAAGAAGAACTTGGAGCAGTGGAATTACAACCCACTAGCTGAAGAAGAACTTGGGGCAGTGGATTTACAACCCACTAGCTGAAGAAGAACTTGGAGCAGTGGATTTACAACCCACTAGCTGAAGAAGAACTCGAGGCAGTGGACTTACAACCCACTCGCTAAAGAAGTAGTCGGGCAATGGATTTTCGACAACGCACGCAGAGTATCACATAACGCTGACCACGCTCACTACGGTAAATGGCACCGATGCAAAAATAAATCAGAATGTGAAAATTTATCAAGTGATAATAAATTGCAATTCAGCAAGGTGAAGTGACAAGTGAATTATGCTGGTTAGAAGTGTCATAATAAGCAATCATTAAGTAAAGTAAAAATATCTATTTGTTCTCTGCGGGAGTTCCAGAATGTTAAAAATACTTTTTAACATGAGTTCAGAATATCATAGATTATTCCAGAACCGCAGAAGGTAGCCACATTATGTACTTACATGTTTGTTATTTTAAAATAATTCCTTGAAAATGGTCAAACTTTCTTATCAGCATTGGCATACTAATGATTGTCAATAAAGAACAAATTTGCTGACAATGTAGGTCAATGCACTGTGGCCCAATGCATAGAAATTTCTGGATTTATAATTATTAATCAGCTTTGATATATTAATGAGTGAATTTGCTGACAAAGTAGGTCAATACACTGTATTTGTTGCCCAATGCATAGAAATTTCTGGATTTATAATTATTAATCAGCTTTGATATATTAATGATTGAATTTGCTGACAAAGTAGGTCAATACACTGTATTTGTTGCGCAATGCATAGAAGTTTCTGGATTATAATCTTTATAAGGAAAAAGTATGTACAACTTTGTAATATAAAAAGAGTAATGAATGACTCAATAAATCAGTAGCAGCTGACCATTGATCATCGGAGTTTTTTTATTCCCTTGAATCAGAGCTGGTGCTCCGGCACACAACTGGGCGAGTCTCGAGTAAGCCCTAGTTGGTGTCGTCAGAATCACAGTAAAACCTCAATAGAACAGATTTCTATTCAACAAACTTTGGATTCTCTTAGGAAAATCCGGTTGAATGCTTTAATGAAAAAACTATGTCCTGCCGATGCGAGTACATATCTACATATTATATACAGTGTATGTCTTTCTTTTGAAGTGAATTTTAACCTTGTTAAGATTTTTTTATTTCACACCCCCTCCCCCTGTAAATCTGTTATCTTGAGGTGAAGTGTATTGCAACATTGTGTGTTATTGTTAAATGAAATAGCCGTCCATGCCAAGATGGAGATTGTGGTAAGGTTTCTTGACTGGCATTGACATTTGTTTTTGGAGCTGTTCCTTGAACAAATTGCTCTCTTGACAATTCTTGATATATATATTTGTAGACAGTAGCGGCTCTAGCTAAATTCCGGGAGACGGGATGACTTTGGAAGGTTGTTTGATGTCCACCCTATAGTACGCCACGTAGCGCACACCAACAAATTGTTCCCTAAAAATCTAAACCTAGCGCTTGTTTGAGAAAATCTCATAAATGTATTTCAATTCTGATTTTTTTTATAATTTTTACTTATGAAAATGTACGTACTTTTTTACACATTAAAAAAAATGTATCATTTGAAAATGTGTACGTGACTTTGCCATTGATTGATTTTTATTATTGTTTAATTGCTGTAAATAAGACGATAGTTGTGCCCTTGCGGTGAACTCACAAAACGGCACTAAAATATTGTCTAATTATTATTATTAATTAGGTTGAAAAAAACAACTACAATTAGCAAGTCCTTACCTTAGTCTGTCCTGGACGTTCCTTTAAAAGATCGCCAATTATCAATATATGTAGTCATAAAATTTAATATCATTTTCATGGTACGAAAGTTGAAATTGTGGATGAATTTAAATACTTGGGAAGTATGTTTGAAAAGAATGGAAAGATGACAAGAGAACTTGAGAATAGGGTGTGCAATAGAAAGCAAGTGGTCGGTGCAATAGCCAATAGGAAGAATAGCAAAGAACAAGCGATTGACGATGGATCTGAGAATGGCGGTACACAATGGCATATTGTTACCGACTTTGATGTATGGAAGTGAAGCATGGACAGTGAATGAAAGCGAAATGAGTAAAGTATGTACGGTGGAAATGAAGCATTTGAGAAGTATGACAGGAAAAACTTTGAGGGATAGAGTTAGGAATGAATGGGTAAAAAAAGAATGTAATTTGAAGAGGATGTGAAAGTTAAAGTACAAAAGAATGTGATGAGATGGTTTGGGCATGTGGAAAGAATGAATGATGATAGACCGACAAAGTATGTATACAAAGAAAGTGTGAAAGGAAAAAAGAGGGAAGGGACGACCGAGAAAAGTATGGAGTGATCAGATTGAGGAGATTGTGAAAGAATGGGATATACAAAGTGAGCGTAAAAGAAGAAAATGCATGAAAAAGGTGATGGATATGAAGGAATTGAAAGAGGTATGTCAGGATAGGAAAAAATGGAGGCAACTCTGCAGAGGCTCTGGCCACCCCTAGCGGAATGGCGACAGAGTTACAGTTCACACAGTCATATCAGAATAGAAGTAAATACATAGCTGCTTTTAGAGAATCACTTTGTTTATCGCGCCCTGACTGGGATTTTCAGTTTCCAAGCAGAATGTAATCTTATTTGAATGTAATCTTAAAATGATAAAATCGATAAAATAATATTGTTTTGCAAATACTCGTATTTTCGATTTAGGAAAGCATTGCTTTTATTTCCATCTCTCCATGGCAAAACACGCCACAGAACCAACTTTTAGCCAATGAACAACAAAATAATTATTTGTGTAATATTATGATGGCAGCTCCTTGTAAAATACTGGATCGAAGAATTTCCGAAAAGAATAATCTCATTCATTCATTTATAATATTACCATGTTTATGTTTCAACGCGTTATACGATTGTTCATGAGGTATAGCTCGAAAAGTCCCTACAGACCGATCTATGGGAAACCAATACACACAGGCGCCAACAGCTGATGTATTGTACATTGCGTCGTACTTACAGGCTCTCATGTAATCATACAATCAAAAACACCAGTGGGGAACATCTCAAAATCACCTCTCCCCCGAACCGCAATACATAACATGCTTATGTATTGCGTTCGCGCAGGGAACGAGGCACGGGGAATGAATGACGAGGGCCTCATATTTCATACTTAGCAAAACAATAATATGGACCTCTAGTTTTAACAGATATTATTATTTTTATATCAACAAGGATCCACCGTGTTCGTTCTATTATGAAATATTTTAGCCTCTTCGGTCAGTAAAGTTTTTTAGAAAATACCTGAGGAAAGAGGATGTGAAAGCTAAGGTACAAAAGAATATGATGAGATGGTTTGGGCATGTAAAAGAATGAATGATGATAGACTGACAAAGTATGTATACAAAGAAAGTGTGAAAGGAAAAAAGAGGGAAGGGACGACCGAGAAAAGTATGGAGTGATCAGATTGAGGAGATTGTGAAAGAATGGGATATACAAAGTGAGCGTAAAAGAAGAAAATGCATGAAAAAGGTGATGGATAATATGAATGAATTGAAAGAGGTATGTAAGGATAGGAAAAAATGGAGGCAGCTCTGCAGAGGCTCTGGCCACCCCTAGCGGAATGGCGACAGAGTTACAGTTACAGTTACCTACGTCGTTTACACTCTTATTTACAGATTCCTCAGTTTTTACTTCACATAAAATTTTATGTTTCCAATTTCATTCATAGGGATATTCCCCACTGTCCCCTAATGAAGAGCCGCCACTGTTTGTAGACAAAATGGTAGTCGGATGGACTCTGAGCTGATGATAGCCAACACAGCTGATGATAGCCAACACAGCTGATTACAGCCAACAAACCATGAACACATGTCAAACAATGCATCTCACAGCTGGCTCCATTTATTGTAAAGGTTATCAATGGATGTCTGATGGATGCCACTGTTCCCCCTTCTTTGAAGGTAGCTCACATTTCACCAATTTTAAAAAAGCCCCAGTTGGATCCTGGTGACCCTTCAAACTTTAGACCTGTGTCAAATTTGCCATTCTTGTCGAAGGTGCTTGAACGGATTGTCTCTCGGCGGTTGGTGTCGTATCTGGATGCAAATAGATTAATGCCTAAGAGGCAGTCGGCATACCGGAAATATCATTCAACAGAAACCGGTATGCTCAAGCTTGTCTCGGATATGATATCGGCTGTAGAGTGTAGGAACGCAGGCAGGCGGTGCGTGTTTGTGATAGTGTCTCACCTACCTACTCGCTGTCCTCTGGGGTTCCACAGGGCTCTGTGCTGGGTCCGATCCTTTTTATATTGTATACTGCTGACATTGAGAGTATTGTTGAAAAATGGGGCCTCATCTCACATTCATATGCAGATGACTGGCAAATATACTCTCACTGTCAGCCAGACATGGCTGAGGACCTCAGTTGTAGGGTCTCTGGGTGTATCTCGGAGGTCGGTGAGTGGATGGTGAACAATGGCCTAATCCTGAACATGGATAAGACGCAGATACTCTGGGCAGCCACATCTAGGCGCGACCATCTATTGGTCAATGGGGTAGCACTCTCTATAGGAGGTAAGCTGATCCAGCCTTCCGATTCGGTGGGACTTCTAGGAATCTTACTGGATCAGAACCTGACATTGGAAAGGCAAATAGATGCCACAATAGCTTCCTCCTTTTTTTCACTGCGCCAAATAAAGGCGATTAGAAAGTGTCTTCCGTCAGATGCGGTTAAGACCCTGGTGAGTGCGTTTGTGATGTCTCGGATTGATTATTGCTCAACGCTTTATAGTGGTCAGCCAAAGAAGCATTTCAACCGCTTTCAATCTGTGTTAAATTCAGCAGCAAGGCTCATATTCGGGATATCCAAATTCGCTCACATCACTCCGCTGTTAAAAAAACTACACTGGCTTCGTTTCCCGGAGAGGGTGGTCTACCGTGTTTGTCTGATGGTATATAAAGCCATCAATGGCTTGGCTCCACCTTATCTGACTGACATGATTTCGCCTGTTGAGATGGGTGTAAGGAGGCAGACACTCAGATCTGCGGGTGATGGTGCAATCAATTTGGTTCAGCCGCACCGTCAGATCCGTACAAATTTTGGAGACCGTGCTTTCTGTGTTGCGGGTCCGGTGGAGTGGAACAGACTGCCACCCGGAGTGAAGAACTCCAAATCTATGGGTATATTTCGCGGAGCTCTCAAGACGCACCTTTTCAAAAAGTCTTATCCGTGATCGGAGAGGGCCCTTGAGGTGTGACACACACAAAAACGGCGCTCTCTTATCATGTGTAATTAAAAATAAATAAGCCTGATATATATATATATATGTCTGCAATTTTCTTCCTGTCAACCTCTCTGCCTTCCACTATTTATTTTGACTGAAGTTTGTGATATTTTTGCAGGATGTGACATTTTGTTGTACAAGTTGTTGCTCAGCATGTAAGTGTGGCATGTTTCAGGGACATCAACCACGTGACGTCAGTTCTCTCTTTCTGCCAGCACATCCTCCTCAAGTCGTGAGTTCCCATCCCTACAATATTCTAATTAATAAAATTATATATAAGTTCCTCCACTTAAATGTTGGTATGATGCTGTGACCACCTATTCTGTAAAGATTGGTTTCACTTTTGCCAATGCCATCTCTATGTCAGGGAAAATCAGCAAGAGTTCCAGTCAGTAGCGGCTCATACTAAAATCGGAGATTGGGGATGACTTTGGAAGATAGTTTGATGTCCACCCTATAACACCCCAAGTAGCGTACACCAACAAATTGTTACTTAAGAATCTAAGTCAAGCATTTGTTTAATTCAAAATTCATACAGTGTTATTCTTAGACATTTTGGTCTTCCATTGAGCGCACACTTTTCCAAATGAGTATTCCCGTAGACTAAGACTGGCGTCTACAGCTTGACGGCCTAGCAAACATAACCTGCAAACATATGGAAACTTAGTAGAACACAATGGGGTATTTGCAATAATTTAGGAATATGATAAAAAGTATATTATTTTGATATATTTCGAAAAATAAAATAATAATATGTTGATTTTAAGCCGAATTTTTTTTTTTTCGATTTTATATTTAAAAAAGAAAATTTAGAAATTCGGACAAGTTTTTAAACGGATATGAGATCTGCTTCTTCTATTTCCGGTGCTGTGACGTCATATGTTGACGTCACGTTCTTTTATTGACATTCCATACTCTGTTAACATGTGTTGTTGACAACAGAAACAAATGAAAACAACAGAAACAAATGAAATGTTCTTAAAGAAACACACAAACTTTTTGAAGAAACAACAGCTGCAACGGTGTAAACATGAAAAAGCGATGGTTGAATGACATGAATTGAATGTGAGGGCTGTCAGTTGATACGGCGATGTTTACAAGACCGTGATGTCACGCGAGAAAATTTCATCTAGTAGCGTTTTGGCGCGAAAATTCAAAAATCAATTTTAAAATGCTTATAACTTTGCTAAAAATACAACTAAAATTAAAATTCAAGAAGTTGTGGGCTAATAATGCATAAACGAATTGATTTCACAAAAAAAAAAAAGTGAAAATACCCTATTCCAGCCCTGGAGATGGTTTAACCAACGGCTAACATCTATTTTTTTGCAGCTGATGTGTTTATTACATCGTGTTTGTGACATGATTTTGTGATTTGTTTCTGTCTTTTTGTCAAAATGAAAGAATTCCGGCCATTATTGCAAATAAATCGCTTTGTGGTGCACAAAACACATAATATTAAAAAACAAAATAAATCATATAAAAAATTAAATCACAGGGAGTTTCTTATTATGATGATGTTTTCAAAAACTGAAGTTCGGAAGATAATAAAATGTATGGATAATAAAAATATATTAAGTAATCTACAACAAATATGTGATGCAAATTTACCCTGAAATAAACATTTTAGCAGCATTATGCCATCTTCATCAAGATCTGATTAGTTTACATCAAAAAAATATCTAATACTGGCAAAGATGGCGGCATCAGAATGTTCTAGCAAAATTAAACCAAAAGTGATAAAAAGAAAAACCACTTTGTATTCGATTAATCAAATACAAAGTGGTTTTTCAAAGTTAATGCCTCTACAATCAATTAAACCAAAAGTATCGGTCGATAGCTCAGCTGGTAGAATGCCATGAGCTCGGGTTCGAATCCCCACCGAGGGTTTCAGAAATGATTTTTCGTTTCGGTGTTTATTTCCAACCCCAAAATAAAATACCGGCAAGGTTTAGTCAGCCTTCACAAGAAATAAGTTCCAGCCCCCTCGGGAGCTGGGAAACCCCCACTTCAACTAAAGTGGGGGTGGAAATTTTAAACAATATTTTTGATCTTATTTCTGTGTAATTACTAAAGAAAAATGGAAAAAATCACAGTCAGTACATAGAGTGCAGATCCGCGCTCTCCGGCATCCTGGAGATTAAGAGCACCCTGCCCTGCCCTGCTCCCTCCTTGCCCTGCCTTGTGCTTGATGAGAAGGCTGGTGACAGTCTTGTGAGTGAGGGAGTGCTGTGTTGCAGCATCAGCATAGCGGTGGTGACTCCCTTCTACTCGGCCTCGCTGGTGGAGACGGTGCAGTCAGACATCGCCAGTGAGAAGCCGGGAGCCCTGGATGTATTCCGGGAGGGGGCGCTGCGCCTGCTGGCCTGGAGGGCGCCGCGCCGTGGCCGTCTACTGCCCGTGTGGGCCATCGTGGCGCCCACGGTCTCCGTGCACATCTGCAAGTACCTCTTCAGGTGACTGCACACAAGCCACCATACGAAGGAACACATGGTGCACAAAATTTTGCTTTGTGGCCCCAAATTTAATTTAACAGCAGTGATCGGGGATGACAAATGGACTCTCATTTGGACTTTTTTGGACAAAATGGACTCTCGATACTTTTTTCTCGGCGATCAAACGTCACTTTTGTTGGGACTATCACACTTAGCAACTATTTGTACAAAATATTTGTATTCATTTCCCTAGCAACCCGGCCGTGTGACATTACAATTTTGTCCTTGTCAATTCAAGTGCCGAAAGATATTCCACAATAAATTAGTATCAATCTCTCAGCATGCTAAATATACATAGTTTGGTAGCGTATAGTGGGTCGAATACTAAAATATATCTTACTTTACTAATGGATTATTTTCAGCACGGATGTTCCAGATCCTTTTTTTTTTCATTTATCTAAAGTCACAGCCCTATGTAAATGTAACTAGGGACCCTAGAAACCATTCACAAAATATTAGTTAGTATTTTTGAAATGTGTTGACCTTATTCTTCATTCAGAAAAACAGAAAAGCCTGTGTGAGTATGTATAGATGCAGGGCAGCAATAGCTGAAAATATCCTTGAGACTTGTCATCTGCTCCTTCATTGTAAATGTATGAAGCCCTTCTTCTGCCAAGCCAATCTTCTGCCATGTATTCAATGTATTCAAATAAGAAATACCTTTATTTTACAATATTACATTGGATTTCCAGCATAAGTATACAGGCGCTAGTGGCTCGCTGGTTGCGCTCTCGCCGCCAAGGTTGTCTCCCTGAGGTGCTGGGCGGGGAGGGCAGCGGGGGCAGTGGCAGGAGCTCTCCCGGCATCAGCAGCCGCCTGGACGATGACAAGATGACGGCTTCGTTTGTGGCCTTTGCTCTCAGTGAAGTCATGTTCTTCCCAGCGGAGACCATTCTACACAGACTGTATCTGCAGGTACATTCTTATCACATATAACACTAATGAAAAAGTGCTGTCTTGTAATGTAAACAGAAAAAGAACCACTCACCTGTTGTAGTCTGGACATCTACACTTCAGATTCATAATACTGTTACGTTTTCTGCTGGATTCTCTTTTTAATTAAAATGCCAGGATTCATTTTTACAGAAAAAAAAAATCACAGTTTATTTCACAACTTGACAATCACTGTTTATAGGTGTTACTTAGCAAATTGCTCTCTTGCGACTGCTGTCCGTGCCATTTTGATCTCTTTTATAATAAACCAGAGGGGTCTTTTTCGCACTTACTAGATCATTCCACCACCAAAATGTGTTGTACACACACAGTCACTAGAACGTCATTCCAATGCACGACTACTCCTAGATGGTTCTATAGTACGTGCATAGGTGTATGCGTGTATAACACACGTATTTCAAGTTCGTGACAATACAAAGGTATTGGGTTAAATACCCACCGAAGCACAAAAAGATTATTATTGAATTTTCCAAATTCTCTTTGTTGCATTAAAAAAATCAATGTTTACCAAAGCTTGTTTATTTTTATATATATTTGTGAAGAGAAATTCACCAAACTATTTTGCCTGGCCAGAAACAGGTAGTAACATTATCTATTAATAATTCATTGTTCAATATTTTTAATGAATTATTATTTTAATAACTACTCAATGACATCTGTAGGTTTAAGTTGGATTTGGGCTCCAGTCAGAATGTTAGATTCATGTTAGGTTACTTTTCTCTCCAGGGCACTCGCACCATCATTGATGACCTTGACTCGGGAGTCTCCGTGCTGCCCATCCTGACAGGCTATGAGGGTTTCTTTGACTGCTACAGCAGCACCTTGTCCATGGAGGGGCGCGCTGGGCTGTGGAAGGGGCTGGGGGCCCTGGTGCTGCAGCTGACCGCTCATGCCGCCCTCTTGCGCCTCACGGGCTGGCTGGCGGGGAAGGGCGCCGCGCTCCTTCGCCCCCCCTCCCCGCCCCCTCCCGCCCCCCCCACACACCCCCTCTCCACATCAGCATCACACTCCTCCCTCTACTCACAGAGATACCTGTTCAACTAAGCTCTGCCTCTAGGATGTGATTTCAGTTGCAAACATATTAAGTCTCCTACTCTCTCTCGTGTGTAAATATTCAAGCAGACATAAAATAAAGGATGAGATTGTATTTCCACAAAGAAAGCAGCCAAATATTTCCCTGGAATAGGTGACATTACACAAAAATGAAACAATTTTACACATAGCCTCACACAAACCTATCAGTTGTAGAACTGTCTGTACTCAAGTGCTACTTTCCACAGGCACTGCTGCTTGTCAGGATGAGCTGAGATGATAGTGCGGCGCTTATAGCTCTCATGTGCAACAACAGTATCAAATTTACTGCATCAAAGTGAATGACCTTATGCCATTAAAAACATCCTGAGATTTACCTATATTATTTTCTGGGATGGTGCAGTTCAACAATATTAAAATAGTCAATATTTTTGTAACAAGGGTAGGTCCATCTTTAAGGTTTTCTTGATGATAATAATAATAATATTAGGCTGATTTATTTGGTGAGCGCTGTTTTTGTGTGAATCACACCTCAAGAGCCCTATATGTTCTCGGTGATGTTCTCAGGTAGAACCTGGTGCCACTATGAAGTCATGTATTGAACATTTGTTTCTATTTTGTATCTATTTGGCATTGCACACAGCAGTTGCAGTTGACAATCTTTTGACAGATTGAGCTTTGTATGTGTTCAAAGTGGATGGCTTTCCCCGAATGCTGAAAAGTTGTTATAAGGCATTAAAAGTGGCATATACACTAAATACTGGATTGTTTTCATGTTGAAAAACCTATTGGAAGTAGATTTGAGAAGGTTTGGGTAAACCATAAAAAATATTGTAAGCATTTTGCTTATAAATCACCTATTTTGGTTAAGGGGGTGTAGATTTAAAATGGTTTCTAGAAACCATGCACTAAATTGGTCCTGGCGGAGTCTAATGAATAACACAGAATCAGTATGATGGCAATGCCGCACTCTCTCTATAAGACCGCAACTCTGGTAACTGATCTCTCCAAGTGTTAGGAAGGGACACGTCCCTAAAGCTGTTGTGCAGCAGCATAGAGATCCTGACTTGTAATTATCATATAGGTAATTATTTGACCAACAGTTGGCAACTCGCTTGTTCCTGTTGCTGAGTGGCAAACTTGTTGTGTTCTTGTGTGAATAGTCAAATGATGTCAATGTTAGGTCTGGGAAAAAGTTTGTGGTGCTTTTTTAATACAATTCAACATGTTTTTTCATAATGTGAAAATCAATTTACTTAAACCAAAGATGTTCCATTATTATTGACCATGTTTCACCATTTTATTGACAGAGTCATGATGCCATCGGTGAAGGACTTCCGTGGTTTCTGGTTAAAAACTGAATCAAGTGTTTTCACAGACTTCTTTTGAAACCAACTTAATTCCATTGAGAGTTCTGCAGAGATTGGCTTAAATGGTAATCAAAGAACATAAAGAAATGGTGGTTGATCTGTAATGTTGGCAGCTAGTGTTTATTAAAGTGAAATTTGTTTAATGTTTTAGTTTTTGATGTCCATATAGTATATTATTATTAATTGATTTAACAAATGTAATTTGTTGTGTATGTTCCTTGACTTATAGGTTGGTATGCGGCTGACCACCCATGCTGTAAAAATGGTTCACTTTGCCAATGTCACCCCTGTTTCAGGGAAGGACGGCAAGAGTTGCAGGGTGTATGTCCATTAGAGATTTGGTTTTTATGTTGTAGGTTCACATGAGGCATGTGCAAGCGCGAACTTGTACATGTCTGGTTGTGAGAATGCATGTAATGTGAATCTCCAATGTAACATATCTTTGCAACTTAGATTAGATTAGTAATCAGAGGTTGCTATATCTAGACTATACTGTGAATATATCAAAACTTCCCAACCAAGCTCTCCTAATTTTTGAGGGGTATGATTGAGCATTGTCGTGGTGAAAGACAAAACCTTTCCTATTAGTCAATTTAGGCATTTTTATTTCATGTTTTGTAGTGGACGCTTAGCTGTCTACCAATATCATACTAGTGATATGCTTATCTTGCTGGTCTCTCATCAAGAATTTCATCAGCTTCTTCTGTGGTTGGACAATCATACGGGGACTCATCTTTCACATCGAAATTACCAGAATAAAAGCAAGCGAGCAATTTCCGCGCAGCGGATGTTGATAACACACCTTCACCGTAGGTACACAGCAAAAACAATACTTTCTTTCCTTTGTCAAAATAATATTGCAAAAGAAAGTGTTTTTTTTATATTCTTCTCCATTTTCAAATGCAATTAACTTTTCGAATTTCAAAATTTATAAAATGGAAGTCACGCCCAAAATTTCACCTTTCGAACAAGCATCTAGTGATGGCTCTACAATCTGTTTTTCTTGAGTTATTTGCAATTGACACGGGCCATCAAAAACACCACAAACTTTTTTCAAGACCTATTATAATACTCGTATTATGTATTTTAATTCAATAAATATTATTTTGTAATTCATTTTCTTTGTTTGCAACTTTAAAATCTGAAGAAGGCCTCTGTCGGGAAACCTGGTGGTGTTTGGAGCGAGGTAGATCTCCTCCACAGACTTGAATGCTTTGAAAGCAGATCAGTACCCCTAATATAAAACATCGCGTAAATTCCCCAGCATCGCGGGAATAGTAACAATGTGACCACTAAATGACTCCTTAGGCGTTCTGCTGCATGTCTATAATCTATATATAATTTGCAAGGATATATTCATTTAAAGCTCTCAGATGTATGCCCACAAACCAACAAGTGTAGTTCGCGCTTACAAATGCTGAATGTGTACTTACAAATAAAATCCAAACCTCAAATGAACATAAGCCCCACAACTTTTGCCGACCTTCCCTGAAATAGTACAATATTTCAATATGATGGTGGGGAATTGACGTAAAGTTTATAAAAATAGGGGAACATTACAGGATTATCTGAGGTTTGAAAATGGCCCAGTAGAGGGGCACAGTCCTCAAGAATGAGGCAAACAAGCAGGAAGAAGAAAAGTGATAAAGCTTGTATCCTCGCCCTATGACCTGAGGGCCACCGAGGCAAGAGAGCTTGGAGGAGGTGATTAATGATGGGAACAATAAGTAAACAAACTTTTGACATAATTTTTTGGAATGAAAAAAAAATGGATGTTACTGACCGTGTGTAAAGATAAAAGAGAAGAACGATTTTCTCTACGTTTCGTCGGAAGGAATGTCAATAAATGTACCTACAACCTTCGACCTCGAGCAAACAACAATAATTCAACAGTTCGTGTTTCTTCCTTATAGAGGACACACGTCTCCTGAGGACGTCGGATATGACTCCGACGAAACGTAGAGAAAATCGTTCTTCTCTATACACACGGTCAGTAACATCCATTTTTTTTTTTCATTCCAAAAAACGACCGTAATCATAATTTAAATTTTTTGACATGTTCTTCAAACTTTTTAATTTACAATTTTTACACTGTAAAGATGAATATTAATGCAGAAAATCTTAAATATAACATTAATTGATACACTACAATTACTACTATTTATGTTACATGTATTAACAAAAACGGTAAACGATGGTGATCCTATATGAATTTCAAGGACTACCAAATATAAATAGTTGATCGCGGCCATATTGTTGATGTGACATCTGTCGAATTGGCGGTCATTTATTCAGTCTGTTTTGGCAAATCATCATGAATGGATACAGCTTTCAATTTCATGTGTAAATGATAAAATTGTTTTATTGAAATGGGCATTCGGTTCGTGCAACGTTCTGTAAGTTAATAAACAAAATGGTCAAATTTTGCATGATCCCAATCCACATTAGATCCAAGAGCGTTCAATGCATCCAAAAAAGGCACTGTTTGGTGTGGACTTTGGGCTGGCGGCGTTATCGGTCCATATTTCTTCGAGAACGACCTTGGACAAGCCATCACTGTCAACGGCAAG
Organism: Agapetus fuscipes; assembly: GCA_951799405.1. Lineage (NCBI taxonomy): Eukaryota > Metazoa > Arthropoda > Insecta > Trichoptera > Glossosomatidae > Agapetus > Agapetus fuscipes. The sequence continues at coordinate 14,621,848 of OX637337.1, forward strand.
CGCTAAAGGATTTCGAAAATGATTATCAACTTTTTTTGGCCTGAATTGGATGATATGGACACCAACAAAATTGGTTTTAACAAGACGGCGCTACGTGCCATTCATCTCATGCCACATGAGACAGTCTGCACAAGCGATTGGAGGGCATGGTCATCTCATGTGGAGGTGATGGGAACTGGCCACCGGGATGATGCGATTTGACCCCGTTATATTTTTTCTGACAAAGTTCTCTTGAGTAGCAGGTCTATGCAAATACATCACAAACCACAGGGGCCCTCAAAGCCAACATAACATATACCATAAGGCAAATTCAGCCTGATTTCTGCGACAGAGTTATGGAAAATTGGACATTTCACTCAAAGCCAACGACGATACCATGTTGAAAGCACCGGTTCTCATCAGATCACCGAAGTAAAGCAACATTGGACGCGGATGCTACTTGAATGGGTGACCGCTAGGTACACCGCGTGTTGTTGGCATTTCTTGGACAGGTCCGTAGTCCAGTGGCAACACTTTGGACTCGTAAATGGAAGGTTGTGGATTTGAATCCCGGCGGAGCACAAAAATATACCATTTATATTTCCAAATGTGCTCTTTGCTGGGTTGAAAAATTCATAAACCTTTACCAAAGACCGGTCACTGAAAGGTCCATCTTGCTTGAGAATTGGCGCTTTCTACAGTGACAACCAAGCTCGCAGAGGGCTCTTGTGGTGTGATACACACAAAAACGGCGCTCACCAAATAAATCATCCATATATATGTATAATAAAAGCCAACATAGCATATACCAGCGTTTCCTAACCTGTGGTCCGCGGACCCCTGGGGGTCCGCGAATGTATGTGTGGGGGTCCGCGGTCTCATCTCTGGACCATTATTAATAAAATATATGGCACCAAAAGTCTCGTAATCAGTACGCTTACTCATCACGACGAACGTGCGACAGCGCCGACAGCGGGCGGAGTACTTGACTTACCGAAGTGAGTGAAAGAAGTGCGTGCGGGCAGTGCGGGACGTGACTCTTCTCTTCTCCCTAGGCACCGCCCTCGCCCCGCGCCCTACACTTGCATCCGGCGCTCGCCCGCGACTTGTTAGTGCGTGTTTTGTTTTGTGTTGCGTTGGACGTTGAAGATAAGTGCAACGAAATTACGTTTTTCGAGTGATTGTTACAATGAAACGCTGGTTAAAACCAAATGACTTCGCTTCAGACGAAGCAAATGAAAGACCGTCGACTTCGAAGATCAAACGTCGTAAGTTTTGTGACGAATACTTAAGTTTCGGTTTCACAAGTACCAATTTAAACGGTGAAGAAAGACCTCAGTGCGTGATATGTTACGAAGTTTTGTCGAATGAGTCGATGAAACCGGCCAAACTCCGACGTCATTTAGAGACAAAACACCAAGAGCTTCGTGAGAAATCTAAAACTTTTTTTAAAACTAAAGCTTCGGAATTAGAACAAAGCAAAAAAACAATGATTAAGACGGCTACTGGGACCAATAACGAATGTGCTGTATCAGCGTCCTACCAAGTGTCTTTGTTAGTTGCAAAAAGTGGTAAGCCCCACACTATTGCTGAAGAATTGATATTACCGTGCGCTAAAATTATGGTTTCGGCTATGTTGGGAGACAAAGCTTCAAAAGAATTGGACGTTATTTCGTTATCCAATAACACAGTGAAGAAGAGAATTGATGAAATGTCAGGAAATGTTAAAGAGCAGCTGATTTTGAACATTAAACTGAGCACATTTTATGCTATGCAATTAGATGAGAGCACAGATATTAGCAATAACGCGAACTTGCTTGCATATGTTCGTTACGAACACAACGACAGCATAAGTGAGGATTTTTTATTCTGTATGCCTCTGCCTTCGCACACTACAGGTGAAGCGATATTTGAAGTGTTGAACAACTTTATGTCCACTCATGAAATAACGTGGGATAAATGTGTGGCAGTTAGCACCGACGGAGCTCGGGCTATGACCGGTACACCAATAGGACTTCAGGCGCTCGTAAAGAAGATGAATCCATCTATTATCTGGCATCATTGCTGCATTCATAGGGAGGCGTTAGCTGCTAAAAATATGCCAGAAAAATTGAAAACAGTGTTAGACGACATAGTGCAGGTGGTGAATTTTATTAAAGCTAGGCCTCTAAATTCCCGTATTTCAGTATCATTTGTGAAGAAATGGGAAGCATTCACAAGCAGTTGTTATTGCATGCTGAAGTGCGTTGGTTGTCTCGTGGCAAAGTAGTGTCGCGTGTTTTTGAATTGAGAGATGAGATAAGAATGTTCTTTTTGAAGAATTCTGCAGGCAGCGTCAATAAACATGCTGATCACTTCAATGACTTTGAATGGCTCACAATGGCAGCATATTTAGCTGATATTTTTAGTGCTCTGAACGAGTTGAACTTAGGTCTACAAGGGAGGGATAATAACATCTTCCAAGCTGAAGACAAAATTGAAACGATGGTAAAAAAGCTTGACCTTTGGACAAATCGTACAATAAAAAAAATATATAATCACTTTCCTACACTGTCAGCGTTTTTAGAATCCTCTGGTGGAGCGATGTTACCAACTCAAGTACAAGACGAAATGATCAAACACCTCCGCGCTTTAAGGTCTTCGTTTCGGGATTATTTTCCAGTACCCGACAAAAATAAACATTGGATATTAGACCCTTTCAACACAGATGTCACTGATATTACTAGCTTGACAACGACACAAGAAAACCAACTAATAGAACTATCTTGTGATTCAGCTTTGAAACGTAATTTCAAATAATCCTCTTTATCAAGTTTTTGGGTGAATGTAAAGAAAGATTATAAGGAAATATCAGAAGAAGCACTGAAACATTTGCTGCTTTTCTCAACCACATATCTCTGTGAAAAGGCATTCTCTGCTCTTGTATATACTAAAAACAAATACAGAAACAGATTACAAGTGGAATCCGATTTGAGATTACAACTTAGTACTAACATCAATCCGAATATTACTAATTTAGTTGCAAAAAAACAACACCAACCTTCACATTAATCAACGTGAATCTTGATGTTGATGTTGTATTTTTGTATTTGTAATATTAAAATAAATGGTCCGAAATTTATTTCTGTTTTTTTATTAAGGGGGTCCGTGAAAAGTCTGCTTGATTTCCTAGGGGTCCGTGGCTGAAAAAGGTTAGGAAACGCTGGCATATACCATAGGGCAAATTCAGACTGATCTATGAGCCAGAGTTATGGATAATTGGACATTTCCGATGTGCGCCATCCAGAGAACTTGGATAGGTGAAAATTTAAAGGATGTTCTATTTCGTACAGAACAGTGTTAAGAGGCCTTTAAAATGAAAAAAATATATATATCTCACACACTTCGTTTTATTTTATTTTAATTTATTTTAATTTAAGGATGGGAAGCCCTTAATGAAAGATCCTATATAAGCTATTTCCGTGTTGCGTCTGGGGTACTCGGGAAGTTGCTGGAGGAGAATGCAGAGGGCTGACAATGTAAATGAGAAAGATAAGTACTCGCTAGTGTGAGAGCACATGCCTGCCCTTGAGGATGCGCCTCATTAGCACACGCCGGCCCTCTGGGGTGGACATGCGTGTAGCCCAGCCATGCACGTGGATCCTCTTGACCTCACGGGGGCGAGGGAAGTGGTTGCGTGTCCTGTCCACCTTGAGAGGGAGCAGCAGCTGCCCCTGTCCGGGCACCGTCCAGCGCAGCTTGTGCCGCACCAGGGACACCAACCTGCAACACCACACTACACTTCATCTACTGCACAATCATGGAGGCAGCTATTTCAAAAATTTTATGTCTTTTTGTTAAACAGAGATTTTTGCCTGTACAGCATAAACTCCTATTTATATTATAAAAATCCGTGACATCCAACCATTACAAACTGTAAAAACTTGACTTTTAAAAATGCAACTCCGGTTTCAAGAAAGGGCGGTAGGAGCCAGGTTTATGTTCATGGGAGGTTTGAATTTTTTTTTTAAAGTACAAATGCATCATGTGTAAGCTTGAACTTACATGTGTCTGCCTGTGGGCGTGCATCAAATGTCATTACATCGTTGCAACTTAGATCATAGGTATGGTCAAGGTAGGCATTAATAGAAAAAAATATTCTAAATTGATCCTATAATCTAAAATCTAAGTTGCAAGCATGGAGTTCTATTAAATGGAGAGGCTATTTATTTGATTTAGTTCTAAACACTGTGATCCATACAGTCACTGAAATCTAATTGTGCCAGACATTGTCCCTTGTTTTGTCTCGCTCGCACAACATACGTTTTTTGTTGTTGTCCTTTTCTATCACGTTATGTGTCTCTACTCCGTCGTTAATTTATGTAAGCAGGTAATGTTGCTTAGCAACGAATTGTTGATGTTATTTTCCTTGACAACATAATTTAGTGTTGTCAAAGGTTTTGAAAATATCTGATACTTTTTAATGCTTCTGTTCCATAAACGTAAATATTTTACTAAATGTGACATAATTACTTGTGAAAATTATTTCAATTACATTTTTTTAATTTTAAGTTTCTTCAATGATGTTAGGAGTAATATCTATAGAAGACTAAGTAAAAAAAATATCTTTTAAATCCCATTTTATTGCAATATAAAAGGATAAATGAAACAAAAAGTGAAGGGTAGAAATTGAAATTTTTAATTACAGACCACTTCAAATACATACATTTCACAAAAAAAATTGTTCTCACGTGACGGTATCAGATACTATATTTTATCATCATCACATCTCTATCACTAAAAATGGCCGACGGTTTGACAGCGGGGCTATTGTTTTGTGGCTAAAGGTATCGGCAGATAAAATATCAATTGAATTTACTTAAATATTAATATTCACTGGAAATTACGAGTGAAAAGTTACTCCAGATTTTTTACTGCAATTTCTCGTATTGTTTGTGCATTTGGAAAATTTGTGGCTTGGCATTTTAACGATTTTTCTTTCCAGTTTGTAAGAGATGGAAAGAATATTTTGAAGGGATTTTTGGTCGGGGCGAAAGAAATTTGTTTAGAAAAATGACAGAAGAGAATGAATTTAGGATTTTGAAAGAAGAAATAAAAGTATCTATTGAATGTTTGAAGAATGGAAAGTCTGCTGGGTTTGATGGAATAAATGTTGAAAGCAGGAGGTGAATGCGTGATAGATTGGATGTACAAATTATGTAAGCTTTGTGTGAATGCAGGAGTAGTACCGATGGATTGGAGGAAGGCAGTCATTGTTCCCATTTACAAAGGTAAAGGGGACAAAAAAGACTGTCAGAACTTAAGACCAATCAGTCTACTCAGTATACCAGGAAAAGTCTTCTGTAAGGTGATTATAAAAAATGTGATTCTGACTACTAGTGAAAGGATTTCCGATATACAGTCCGGCTTTATGGCCGGTAGAGGCTGTGTTGATCAGATTTTTACTCTACGACAACTTGTTGAAAAACAATTGTCGGTGAGGCGGAAGCTGTTCACGGCCTTTGTAGATCTGGAAAAGGCTTTTGACTCAGTAGACAGAGGTATGTTATGGGATGTTTTGAAAGCATACGGAGTGAATGGGGCTCTCCTAGGTGCGGTGCATGCCAACTATGAAAATAGTAAGGCATGTGTTCGTATTGATGGTGAGTATAGCGAGTGGTTTGAAGTTTATAAGGGTGTGAGGCAAGGATGTGTGATGAGTCCATGGCTATTTAACATAGTCATGGACAAGTGTGTCAGAGATGCTAGACTTAATGATTGTGGATTGATGATAGGAGAGAGCAAAGTGAGTGTTCTACTGTATGCAGATGATGCAGTTCTTGTATCTAATTCAGCAGTAGAATTGCAAACAATGCTCTCTAGATTGAATGAAGCTTTGTTAGGTAACCATCTGAAGTTGAATGCAAGTAAGACGAAAGTATTGATTTTTGAAAGAGATGATGAAAGTATGAATTATGAATTTAAAATTAATGGAATGAATGTTGATGTCGTAAATGAGTTTGTATACCTGGGAAGTAAGTTTGAAAAAGATGGAAGAATGACCGGTGAATTTGAAAGAAGAGTAATGAAGGGCAGGTGTGTACTGGGTGCCACAGCTTGTATCGCCAAAAATCAAAACATATCAAAAAATGCTCGATTGGCGGTACGCAGTGGCATACTTTTACCCACCTTGATGTATGGAAGCGAGGCCTGGACGGTGAATGAAAGTGAAATTAGTAAAGTCCATACTGTTGAAATGGACTTTCTAAGAAGTATGATTGGGAAAAAACGGAGTGACAGGGTGAGGAATGATTTTGTAAGAGAAGAATGTGGTGCAAGAGAAAGTGTGAAAGTGAAGATTAAAAGAAGTTTGTTAAGATGGTTTGGGCATATGGAGAGAATGAATGAGGAAAGACTGACGAAGAAAGTATATGTTGGTAGAATAGATGGATGTCGTGGTAGAGGAAGACCGAGAAAGGTATGGATGGACCAAATATCCGAAATTGCGAATGAATGGAATATCCAGAGTCATAATAAAAGAAGAGCTTGTATGAAGAAGGTTATGACTCTGGAGGAAATGAAAGAAGTATGTAAGGACAGAAAGAAATGGCGGTTGATCTGTAATGTTGGCGGCTAGGGTTTATTAAATTGGAATTTGTTTTTGTTTGTAAATGGATATTTTGTATTTGGATATTATTATTTAATGATGTATAAAATGTAATTTGTCGTGTGTGTGTGTTCCTTGACTTATAGGTTGGTATGCGGCTGACCACCCATGCTGTAAAAATGGTTCACTTTGCCAATGTCACCCCTGTCTCAGGGAAGGACGGCAAGAGTTGCAGGGTGTATGTCCATTTGAGATTTGGTTTTTATGTTGTAGGTTCACATGAGGCATGTGCAAGCGCGAACTTGTACGTGTCTGGTTGTGAGAATGCATGTAATGTGAATCTCCAATGTAACATATCCTTGCAACTTAGATTAGATTAGATTAGATTAGTTAGGAAACACACCTGTTAATAGTTGGAAGGTGACCGATAGACTGAATTCGGATTTTTGTATGATGAGTGGGGTAGCGCATTTCTAATTCACAAAGGATTGCTTTCTCAGCCTATCCAGTCCTTATAAATCCATGGTTGCAAGGATATATTCATTCAAAGCTCTCAGATGTATGCCCACAAACAAACACGTGTAGTTCGCGCTTACAAATGCTGATTGTGTACTTACAAATAAAATCCAAACCTCAAATGAACATAATCCGTGCAACTCTTGCCGACATTCCCTGAAACAGGGGTGACATTGGCAAAGTGAATATTTTTTTACAGTATGGGTGGTCAGCCTCATACCAACCTATAAGTCAAGGAAACATAATAATAAAAATATTTAAAACAGCTGAATTTTACGATTCCCCATGTTATTAAAAATGCGAAGAACTTCGTTCAGATCAACTGATTTTGTTTTTTTTTTTCAAAGGCTAGAAATACCATGCCAGCCATTCTCTCGTGACCCATTGACAGTCTTTGAGGCCTATTGATTGCAGTTAAATCCTCAACGGCATACATGTTGGACACAATTCTTCATGTGGTAATTAATGGATTTGAGTTTTCGTAAGCGCCAAGGGCGTACCCAGGATAAAATCTAGGGGGGGGGCAGGTTTTGGAAAATTGAAGATCATCGTCGACGAGGGGGGGGGGGAGGTAGGCACGCAAATTCCTCTAGGGCTCCCGTAAGCCATGATCGAATAATGGTCATTTTAGTAATTGCAATACAATTTAATAAAGATTTTGTATTATTTTCCTCTCTCAGGGGGGGGGCAGCTGCCCCTCCCTGCCCTTCCTAGTTACGCCCATGGTAAGCGCTTTCATAATAGATGAACCTAATGAAAATATCAGAACCATGACTCAATAATACATTTTGAGATAAAACTGCATTCTGTCGAGCTTTGACAGCTGTTGGCTTTCATTCCCTGATGATGGTTTGCAGCAGAGCGCTCCCTGAACGCATCATTGTGCATACGCTGTGCTGTACAGTGATCGTAAGGTGGATAGAATGGAGAGTGTAAGCTTGTCCCTCTGATAAAAGCTGATCCCTAGTTTAGATAAATGCTGGTAGAGTCTTTTCTCCAGGGAACAGGACAACTTCAATATATTTATATACTATATCTGATGATGTATATTACAGGGGTCTCCTAACTATTTTGCCCAAGGGCCGTAATGAAATTTAGAGGTGGTACGGTGGGCCAACAGGGTCTGGGTGACTTGAAAAATTGACACTTGTAAACAGTGTTTTTAAGCAATGCGGGGGGTGACAGCGTATGTACGTTGCTAGTTCACGCGGCTGATCTTTCCATTCTCAATATCTAAAACAAAACATTTTTTTTATTGGCGTCCGGACCAAATCCTTTCGCGGGCCGCATTTGGCCCGCAAGCCGTAGGGTTATTGCAGTGGTGGGGAAAACAGTTTAAAATACTATGGTTGTGCAGAGTACATTTCAAGGATCACAACTATATATTTTTTATATAGTAAAAATAAAGATATCATTGATAAAATGTCGAGAATTTAAATCCCGCCAAAACGCATTGGGACCGAAGAAACACGCTGTGACGTCAAAATTACGTAGATGGATCCATCGGTCTTAGAAAACCTAACGGTACACTCCATAGACGTGAGATCCATTGACGTCACATCCGCCTAAATAAAAAAATGAGCTGTTTTAGTGGAAATCGAAAATGGGCGAATTTTACAGAGCTGTAATTTAACCCATTTAGACCGGAGGTTTTTTTTTGCGATTTTTTTCCTGAAATTCATAATTGTTACATGAAATGGTGTAAAAAAACTTTTTTTCAAGTACCTTTTTTTAATGTTTCTAGTTTTTGAGATATGAGGTGTTCCGAAATCGGATCACTTGGCCCCACGGACTACATTTTTACACTATATGGGCGACGAAACTCCAGAACATCTAATGGGTTTTATTCAAATGTTTTGTGTAATTGCCAAGCTTTTTGTAAACTTAATTCGAAACAGAAGGACTAGGGGCTTGAATACAATTTCTTTCCCGTATGAAGATCAATACTAAGCAATATTTTCATGAGCTCTAGCCACATCTTCCATAATATTGGTTGTATAATTTTATCATGTATATGGCTGTTGAACCTGTATTTTTTTTTGACAATAACATTTTACTAGACCGATAGGATTAATTCCAGCTCCTGAAGAGGCAACAGTGACGATAATATTGTCATGCCACTGACAGACAATATTTCCCTGATTATCTGTAGAAGTTGCGTAACCCTTCCTTTTGGAGATTGTGGATACAAATCAATGTTTTTCCATTGGTGTGCAACTTTAGTGAGTTTTATTTTCTTTTTTTGAGGAAGTTTTTGCTCAATAGAAGCAGGGGTAACTTCATTATCGAAGTAGAAATTAGAATCACCATTATGGACTAAATGTGCAGGTGCTTGGAGTAAGAAACCTTGTAGATTATTTTTGATCCACCCTTTTCATCTCCAGAATCTTCATCCAAAATTGGCGTTGTTTGCATTTTCAGGGGGTTCAATGATTATAGCCCTTGCTCTAATATTACTTTCTGTTTCTAGCATAACCAGAATGTCATTTAACGATAAGCACTTCGACATCTTGAGAAAGGCCTGTTGTAACTAAAAATAATTTTAAAAATATTAGAGCTCTTTGACGTCTGAATGTTTTAAATTTATGTAGTAGTTTACTTGTATGAGGTATTTAGTATTTACTTTTTTGGTATGAGGCTGACCACCCATACTGTAAAAAATGGTTCACTTTGCCAATGTCACCCCTGTTTCAGGGAATGTCGGCAAGAGTTGCAGGGCTTATGTTAATTTGAGGTTTGGATTTTATTTGTAAGTACACAATCAGCATTTGTAAGCGCGAACTACACGTGTTAGTTTGTGGGCATACATCTGAGAGCTTTAAATGAATATATCCTTGCAACTTAGATTATAGATTTTACTATGTTTATTATTTTATTTGATATTATAGATAAGTTTTGTTTTGTTAAATAAAATAAACTTGTACCTAAATTAAAAAAAAAAAACAATCTAAACTTTCTCCACTAGGTACCGTACTGCATTGAATGTGATTTGTACTCGTATGAGCCTATAGTGTTCCAAAATCGGAACACCCGACTTTACCAACCCCTAATAATGACAATATCTATAATTTCTGTAAATTGTGACTAAAACACGGTATTGTAGGTCAAGTAGATTAGTAATATAAAAAAATATTTTCATGGGACCAAAAATGCAAAAGTAATAATTACCTAAGTTAAAAAAAACGTAGTATTAAAAATGTAGTGATTTTGTACCTAACAGGGCTGTTAATTTTGAATTTTAGAATGCTGCTTCTTTTGTTCCCAAAAACAACAGCTTGGAAAAAACAATAAAAAATTTGCGTGTAAGAAAAGGGCATGCAAGAGTTTTATTTAATAACACCCAACACTCAAAGACCTTTACATTGGTGACCCCGACTTGAATAAACAGTTAAAAAGGGTGTTATTCCAATTAAATTGTGTTCCAACCAAGTGTCAACAAGTTTTCACCAAAAATAGTGTTTGAAAACCATTTTGTCAAAAAAAAAAAAAAAAAAAAATGGCGACCGGCGAAAATCCGACCACACACGTGCATTGCGGTTAGCGTCAAGCTAGCTCCTTTCTGGAAGGAGAATGCCGCGTTGTGGATTCTCCGAGCGGAAACACAATTCCGCCAGGCCAATTCCGCCTGTGGACATAACAAAATTTGGCCACTTGGTAATGAGTCTGGATGATGCAACGCTCACGATTGTAGCTGATATTGTGACGGCGCCCCCAGCAACAGAAAAATACGAAGCTCTGAAAAAAGCACTTCTAAACGCTTTCCACGAGTCTGAAGAGACTAGAATAACAAGGTTGCTCAATGACATACACCTGGGAGACACAAAACCATCACACAAACAACATGAGGGTGCACACTAACCCTCACCCCGCTGCAGCCGACCCCCCCAATTCCACACAGCGCAACAAGGCTCTGGAGGATCGGACGTCGTACAACATAGCTGCCCAGCAACCAACATGCTGCACTGTCGAACTACGACACAGCAACCAACATGCTGCACTGCCAAACCACGGCACAGCAACCAACATGCTGCACTGCCAAACCACGGCACAGCAACCAACATGCTGCAACAAGCAGCAACCCGCCGAACTACGGCACAGCAACTGCTGCAACAAGCAGCAACCCGCCGAACTACGGCACAGCAACTGCTGCAACAAGCAGCAACCCGCCGAACTACGGCACAACAAACACTGCTGCAACAAGCAGCAACCGCTGAACTACAGCAACTCCCGCTGCAGCCGACTCCTCAATTCCAGCCAGCGCAACGAGGCCCTGGAGGTTTGAACGTCGCCCAACATAGCTGCCCAGCACAACAAACAACCGCTGAACTACAGCACAACCAATCGCCGAACAACGGCACAGCAAACACTGCTGCAACAAGCAGCAACCACCGGACAACCACTACAACAAGATCGGGCCGAAAAGTACACTTTCCAGACAGATTCTACTAAAAACCTAAGAGAAGTCAAGATTCACCGATCACCACTTTCATCGCATCTGCCCTTGGCAAATGCTGGAGGGGACCTCTGTAGTGATTTTGTACCTAACAGGACTGTTAATTTTGAATTTTAGAATGCTGCTTCTTTTGTTCCCAAAAACAACAGCTTGGAAAAAACAATAAAAAATTTGCGTGTAAGAAAAGGGCATGCAAGAGTTTTATTTAATAACACCCAACACTCAAAGACCTTTACAAAACCGTTGCTGAAATCGTCCAATATTGTGTCAATGTTTCTAAATATATCACGACGTCGTTACAGGTCTATGAACGTTCAAATACTTCCCACAAGCAAGCTACACTAGCCCTATCACCCACTTGATACTCCTAACGTTATTTTTTGTTAATAAAAATGTAAAAAAAAAAAAAAACTGCAAGGAGTCTAGTGTTCCGAAATCGGATCACTAGACTTAAATGGGTTAAAAACTAAGCCAGATATATTTTTTTTTAAACGCAGATGCATTTTTTAAAAGGTAGTCTATCATTTTATGAAGTAAAAAATATATTATGTGTAATTACCCTATTCATAGTTGTTCCTGCAATATTAGGTTAAAGAATAAAACAACTTACGGTGACTTCATGACTAAAGAAGGAAGATAGTTGCAGAGACCAAACATAACGTAATTTAATTTTGTTTCCGAAACATAAAAGACAATTTCTAGTTATTTGTTTGAAAGTTCTGAGAAGACGAGCTCTGTGAAGACGAGGTTATGCCGTAAAACACTTCTTTTTCTTTTCAAAACTGACATGACAAGCAGTTGCGCAATGATAACATTAACCAACGGCAGACCCCGTTAACTAGTATTTTGCTACTGGTAACCCTGTTTTATAATATCGGTAGCCATATTGGAATCGATCTATGGTATTCTCACAAGACGAAAGGAGTAAGGAGGAAGGGGAAGAGGTGGGCTTTTTTTAACTGAAATCAGAATGAGCGTGAATAAAATTGAATTAATGATTTAAATTTACTGTTATTCATTTAAAAAAAGAGTTTAAGTGTAAATAAACTTTTAATTGTTCAGTATTTATTAAATTGCTCATTTTTTATAAAAAAAACTGATGAAAAAATATTTTTTAATGATGGTTGAACTGTGTGTAGAATTTGCGCAGCGATAACAGCCATTAACAGCCTGCTTGGAGCCAGTCGGCCTCAAACGTCAAGCGTACTCTGTGGTCAAACGTATTTGAAACGAACTGTTTTATTTTCACTATTATTGAAGAGAGTGTAGAGATTAATGAAATCAAGAAGACTCCAGTGGCCGGACATGTAGCACGTGCAGAAGACTCCAGGATCATCAGAACTGTCTTGGATGGTGCCCGTTCAGGTGTTCTACAACTCGAACGTCTCAGGATGCGATGGGCAGAGAACATCGAAGCCAACGCCGAAGTTTTGGGAGTGAGGCGACCATGGAGGGAAGCAGCACAAGACAGAGTCCTGGAAAATTGTGGTGCAGGTGTCCCTGAGCTTTTAGGCTGTCGGCTGATGAGCCGAAGAAAAGAAAAAAAAAGTGTATAGATTTCAAATTATAAACATTTCCGGTCCTCAGGCTATCATCAGGGGGCAATCATCAGGGATCCAAAACTTTTGCAAGAAATACAGATACAGAATGCCAGTGCCCTTACAATATCTTCTATGACAGGTGCTTATTTGATTGTTTTCCTACTAGGTTTTTTTTGCCATATCATTAGATGAAAGATTGACGAAGAAAGTATATGTTGCTAAAATAGATGGATGTCGTGGTAGAGGAAGACCGAGAAAAGTATGGATGGATCAAATTTCTGAAATAGCGAATGAATGGGATATCCAGAGTCATAATAAAAGGAGGACTTGCATGAAAAAGGTTATGACTCTGGATGAAATGAAAGAAGTGTGCAAGGACAGGAAGAAGTGGCGGCTAATCTGCAATGGTGATTTCTAATGTTGGTGTATTAATGTGCTACATTTTTTGCATAGGAAATTTCTGACTTTTTTTGTATAGATTTCTTTGTAAGGTTTTGTTCTTTTATATATTTAAATGTAATTTTTTATTCATATTCCTTGACTTATAGGTTGGTATGAGGCTGACCACCCATACTGTAAAAAATGGTTCACTTTGCCAATGTCACCCCTGTTTCAGGGAAGGTCGGCAAAAGTTGTGGGGCTTATGTTCATTTGAGGTTTGGATTTTATTTGTAAGTACACATTCAGCATTTGTAAGCGCGAACTACACTTGTTGGTTTGTGGGCTTACATCTGAGAGCTTTAAATGAATATATCCTTGCAACTTAGATTATAGATTATATTATAGATTTGTGATTTTTACATTAAGGTTTTTTTTATTAATTTGTTTCTTTACAAAGTGTGTATTTTTGTGATTGTATGACTAATCTTTCTTGAGTAAATAAATATTGCGCAAAATATAAGCCTTTTATTTTGACAGCTATAATAATAATATTCATCAATAATATCATGGCAGATAATAATATAAGAATATAGTGGTGTGGGTGTACCCGCGTGCCGCGTGTTTATACACATTCATACAAGATCAAAGTCCGAAAAAGGGGCTTGTTGAGGCAGCGACGCAAGAAAGACGGGGAGGGAGGTTTCGAAGTACGGACCTACCCCAATGCCATAGAGTGGCTTCTCTAAGTACCTATATACTCTGTGACCAACGGTAAAATACACACAAAACTGCGATACGATCATCCGTAGTACCTACCTCCTTAAAAGACTTATTTCGATATGAAGTAGGTCGGTATGAGGCTAACCCCCCATGGTGTAATAATTTAGGTTCACTTTTGCCAATCCCGTTTTAGGGAAAGGTAAAGGTGGCAGGAGTTGCAAAATTTATATTTATGTGAGGGTTGGTTTATTTTGTCTCAACGTTTTGTATGTACGTATGCCAATAATATATTCAGCATGTGTATTGCGAACTGACATGTGCCTGTTTGTGGGCATGCATTAAATATGCGTCTTAAACGTCAATATATCTTTGCAACTTAAGTTATAGATTAAAGGCTCAGTTTAGACACACGATTTTTTTTTTCGATAGTTCGATAGTGACGTCAAGCAAGATGGCCGCTCCGCAGTGACAGATGCTGGCAATTTTGATATTATGATGATTTTTAACAAATGCCGCATGACCCGCTTATTTCGTAATGTTGGTCAGACTGAGTTCTCAGACATTTCCACTTCGGAGTTAGGCTCAGTTTAGACACACGAAATTTTTTTGAAAAAGTTTCGATTGTGACGTCAAGCAAGATGGCCGCTCCGCAGTGACAGTTGCTGGCAATTTTGATATTATGATGATTTTTAAAAAATGGCGCATGACCCGCTTATTTCGTAATGTTGGTCAGACTGAGTTGTCAGACATTTCCACTTCGGAGTTAAGGCTCAGTTTAGACACACGAAATTTTTTTGAAAAAGTTTCGATAGTGACGTCAAGCAAGATGGCCGCTCCGCAGTGACAGTTGCTGGCAATTTTGATATTATGATGATTTTTAAAAAATGCCGCATGACCCGCTCATTTCGTAATGTTGGTCAGACTGAGTTGTCAGACATTTCCACTTCGGAGTTAAAATGTCTGAAAAGTCAAAGACAATAATGCTATGGACTCGACAATTTTGGTAGGTATTTTAAATTTTTTTGTTAATTTAAAACTCGAAAACCTTTATTTTCTGTGAAAACTAAAAACAATTTGGAAAATATAAAATAATTGTTAACCCCTTGAAAAGAAAAAGCAAGTAGGTAATAATTAAATTGAGTTTGTTCTTACTTTTGGATTAAAAACAATTTTATTTCACGACGGTGTTTTTTTCCATTGCAACGTTTTAATTATGAAATGATTCCGTGAAACTTTTCACGGAAGAAACACGGAACTATTTTTGTCGTAAATAATTTCAGTCGTAAGGGAAGTTTTAAATTTAATGTTGGTCTCGGCAAAAAAGCGCCAAAAACAATGACACAATATAATGTGAACACAATATAAAATACCAATGCAATATTAATGGCACAATTGCAATATTGCATTCTGTTTCATAAAAATATTTTTGAGGTAATATATTTTCACAACTAACATTGGAATATTCAGCCAGTTTGTACAGCACCACGATGAATTTTAAATTATCTGTATGATTCTTTTTTTTTACCGACGCATAGTTAAACTTAACACGTATTAAAATAATTTAATTCCTACATTATTTTAATCCCATTCGATGTTTGAATAAACCGCAACAGCTAAATGCCTTTAGAAGAAAAAGATTCTGTTTTGTTCAAAAAATATTTTGTTCAAATGTGTGTGGAGACTGAAAACCGATAGTTGCCGCTATAAATCGCTGTCTGACGTCACTATCGAAACTTATTAAAAAAAAAATCGTGTGTCTAAACTGAGCCAAAGATACTAGTTGCTAAGGACAGCAATCCCATTCAAGCCTGATCATAGATAAGTATACTATAATACTACGTATTATAGCCTGATATTTGCTGGCCGACAAGAAAGTTCCTCACTAATGTCCATTTGAAAAAATTCCGGCCTCATTGCGTAGCAAAAGGATTTTTTCTATCAGGAATACATACGACATCCACGTTTAATATACTATTTTAAAAATGGATGTCGACGTAATTTTATACCGCTTGTTTTGGTTCTAGGACTATATTTTCAGCATCTGCTCATGGCGGCCATTTTGTCTTATACTTTGATTTGATCGTTGCGACAAAAATACTACCATCTCATTTTGTCAACCGCTGTATTATATAGAAAGAGAGAGATGTATCTTTCGAGAAATATAATATAGAACGAACTGTAGAAAACGCTTTTCTTGAGTGTAAACATGGAGTCGTATTCGGATGCTCCGAGTCACCGTTAAATATGAGAATAAGATCTGTTTCGTTGTTTTCATGTCATTTACAACGTCGTTGGAAGAAAACGTCGATTTTTCATTGCGCAGCAGAGGCCCCGTAACGTCCCAGGAGTCTCGGACGACCTGCAATCCGTGTCGCCGTAAACGTATGCAATTGGCGCCAAGCTCCTCTGAGCGGCCGTGTTGTGTACGGAGCCACCCCCGGGGGCGCGCCCCGCGGGCCCCCCGGTCTCCCTGGCCTACTCTACAGGCCGCTCCTTGAGCATGGGGGCGCCCCCGGCCCCGAAGCCAGACAGCGGGGACTCCGATACGGACTCCGAGTCAGCCGTGAGTTAATTCTGCCCTTGGTTACCTCTCCATTACAGGGCTCTGGGGCCCACACAGCAGACACTAGCGGGACTTCAGAGGACCGGGTACACCTATCATGAATGTTGCCAATGACAATGAGCTGTATGAGGTGCTAGCATGTTAACAGCAGTACCCCACTGCAGCACTCTCTAGGGCAGCTAAGCTGTGCTGCTTAGCCTGAATGCTGATCACATGAGTAAGCGACGTGCGTTGTCAGTGATTTTGCATATACAGGCCTTTTAGGGGGGTCCCTTAATCCCTTAAAGTCCCTTTATTTTTTTGTGGTACCTTAAAGTCCCTTTTTTCTGAAATTGGTCCCTTAAGTCCCTTTTTTAGCAGAAAGTCACTTCCATGTTTTATATTACATTCAGCTGAATGACTGTTCACAACAATTCAACGGTTGGGCATTGTCCGTAAGTGTGACTTAATCTATAATCTATAATCTAAGTTCATAATTCATAATTCATTCATAAGGTCTTTATTGTTTTTTATCAATATGTACAAAGTATTACAATAAAAATAAATTTTAAAAATCTAATTACAATAAATACTCCCCAAAGTAAGCATAGCTTGTGTTTTGGGGAGGATTCCAACTTATCTTAACTTAAAATTAATCACTTAATAGATAAAAATCATAAAAAACAAAAATAAAATATACACCATTTAAGTAGTCATTTACTCAGCAAAAAACAGAAAGACAAAAAATAAAATAAAATAACATAAAGAGGTAACATGTTTAAATAGAAAATACAGAAATAGGAATTATACATATATACACACATGTAGATATATGAAAAAAATAACAAAAATAATAATGATAAGAATAATATACAAAAAACCAATCAAATATAAACACTCAACTATTTACACCTCTTTCAAATATTTGCTGATCATGTACTTAATGGCCCTAGGATCTGCGTGCTTATCATGCTCATACCTGGAAAAAAGTGCATTGTACCACCTTACACCCAAATAATCGTAGTGATGTTGGCCGGTTGCTGTATTCTTTCTAGGAACTTTGATTAGAAGCGACTCTCTACGCGATCTACCACTCGGGATTACAATATCCCCCGGATTATATCCGTGGATAAAGTAATCCTTATGAACTTGGTAGAGAGCCGCTCTCTTATACAATTGGTCAATTGTTAGCACCGGAAAGTCATGATATAATTGCAATGTGGAATAGTCGAAAGGCTTCTTTAACATTATTTTGATAACCATTCTCTGCACCACCCTAAGAGGCTCGAGTGTTGTTTTAAATGTGCCGCCCCATCCGACCATTCCATACTGCATCAATGACTGTCCAAGCGCAAAATAGGTAGACTTCAAAGTTTTTACCTCTAGAATATCTCTAATTTTGCGGAATACATAGTAAATTTTCCTTAGTCTTTCAATAGTTGTTTCTACATGCTCCTTCCATCTAATTCTGGAGTCTATTTTATTGTTGCAAGGATATATTCATTTAAAGCTCTCAGATGTATGCCCACAAACCAACAAGTGTAGTTCGCGCTTACAAATGCTGAATGTGTACTTACAAATAAAATCCAAACCTCAAATGAACATAAGCCCCACAACTTTTGCCGACCTTCCCTGAAACAGGGGTGACATTGGCAAAGTGAACCATTTTTTACAGTATGGGTGGTCAGCCTCATACCAACCTATAAGTCAAGGAATATGAATAATAAATTACATTTAAATATAAAAAAGAACAAAACCTTACAAAGAAATCTATACAAAAAAAGTCAAACATTTCCTATGCAAAAAATGTACCAAATGAATACACCAACATTAGAAATCAACATTGCAGATTAGCCGCCACTTCTTCCTGTCCTTGCATACTTCTTTCATTTCATCCAGAGTCATAACCTTTTTCATACAAGTCCTCCTTTTATTATGACTCTGGATATCCCATTCATTCGCTATTTCAGAGATTTGATCCTTCCATACTTTTCTCGGTCTTCCTCTACCACGACATCCATCTATTCTAGCAACATATACTTTCTTCGTCAATCTTTCATCACTCATTCTCTCCAAATGCCCGAACCATCTTAACATACTTCTTTTAATCTTCACTTTCACACTTTCCCTTACACCACATTCTTCTCTTACAAAATCATTCCTCACCCTGTCACTTCGTTTTTTCCCAATCATACTTCTTAGATAGTCCATTTCTACTGTATGGACTTTACTAATTTCCCTTTCACTCACCGTCCAGGCTTCACTTCCATACATCAAGGTTGGCACTAGTATACCACCGTGCACCGCCAATCTAACACTTCATTTTCAGTATTATGTTTTTCATCACATGGTAGATGTATATCTGTTAAAAATGCATGCTTTTCTTTATAAAATAGGTTACATTTTAACATTTACCCCCAATGAAGACTAACTGAGGGGGGAACTAAATAATATATCTGATGCTCCTCATTTTCGTAATGTTGTAGCAACAGTGAAATTATTATTGTTTTTATTTGTAACTTTTATTTTATTCTACAGGTCCAAACCAGTGTTATTGAAAAACAACAGCGATACATAATGGGAAAGTGTTAAGTGAAAGACACTTGGCTTAAAAATAAAGACCATAATGGATATTTTGTGTAACTCCGTCGCCATTCCGCTAGGGATGGCCAGAGCTTCCACAGAGTTGCCTCCATATTTATACATAAGCCATTTAATAATTATACATAAGCCAATCCTCATCCACGAGTTATCTGAAAAAAAAAACCGTTAATAACTAATTTTGTTTATGAATAAATGTACATTTTATTACATTTCTTTAACGGAATTTAAGTAATCATTTTGAATTTTTTTTTTTAATACTTTTTTTTTAGATATGCTCTTACTCAGCTCTTATGCGGCTATGCTCGGCTATTTAGGTTAGGGTTTAATAAAAAAAACACATTTTTTGTGAAATTTTGTGTTTTATTTTACACGATTTATTATTTTACTGTTATAAACTTATTATTTGTCCTCAACTTATAGGTTTGTATGAGGTTGACCACCCATACTGTAAAGATTGGTTCAATTTTGCCGGTGCCACCCCTGTTTCAGGAAAAGGCGGCACGAGTTGCAGAGATTATGTTCATTTAGGATGTTTTCCTATTGTATACACATTTGAAACTATATGTGTGCGCGAACATCCATATGGTTACTTTTATGTGTGCATAAGATGTGGATTGTAAATGTTAAAATATCTTTGCAGCTTAGATTTAGATTAGATTATGTTGTATTTAATCGGTTTGTGAGGTCCCTTAAGTCCCTTTTTTTGGATTATAAGTCCCTTTTTCCCTTTTTCTGACACCTCAAACAGCTAAAAGGCCTGCATATAGTATGTTAAGTATGGAATAATTTCATCACACATGATTTACTTAAAGGAAATCTAGAATTCCAGGTGTATGCTTTCAAAACTGTAAACTTAAAATAACATTGAATTATAATATTGGTGAAGACGAAACTAGCTTATGGTATTGTAACATACTGTGAGACTTACCTGACAACCACAGAGCAGTCAAACACCACACTATACTTAACTAGGGGCGTTGCCCCTGGCTGCTACGCAGCCCAACCCCTTAACATTTGGGAATGTGTATATTGCGCATAGTTTCCTCGTGTTAAAATTTGGAAAACATGTAAAATAAAAACATGCAGTCTTTGTAAAAGAAAATGGACCACCCATACTTTACAAAATGGTTCACTTTGCAACTTAGATTATAGAACTAAACAAAATAATTTCCTTGACTTATAGGTTAGTATGTGGCTGACCACCCATACTGTAAGAAATGGTTCACCATGCAAATTTCATCTCTTTTTGAGGATAAGTCGGCAAAAGTTGCAGGGCTTATGTTCATTTGAGATTGGGTTTTTATGTTGTAAGTCAACATGCATTATGTGTAAGCGCGAACTTATAAATGTCTGCTTGTGGGAATGCATTTAATATGAATCTCAAATGGTATGTATCTTTGCAACTTAGATTATAGAACTAAACAAAATAATTTTCTTGACTTATAGGTTAGAATGTGGCTGACCACTCATACTGTAAGCAATGGTTCACCATGCAAATTTTATCTCTGTTTGAGGAAAAGTCGGCAAGAGTTGCAGGGCTTATGTTCATTTGAGATTAGGTTTTTATGTTGTAAGTCCACATGGGGCATTTGTAAGCGCGAACTTTTACCTGTCTGCTTGTGGGAATCCATTTAATATGAATCTCAAATGGTATGTCTCTTTGAAACTTATATTATGTAAAGAAATACACAAAATAATTTCCTTGACTTATAGGTTGGTATGTGGCTGACCACCCATACTGTAAGCAATGGTTCACCATGCAAATTTTATCTCTGTTTGAGGAAAAGTTGGCAAGAGTTGCAGGGCTTATGTTCATTTGAGATTAGGTTTTTATGTTGTAAGTCAACATGCATTATGTGTAAGCGCG
The DNA here is from genome assembly GCA_951799405.1 of Agapetus fuscipes. Classification (NCBI taxonomy): domain Eukaryota; kingdom Metazoa; phylum Arthropoda; class Insecta; order Trichoptera; family Glossosomatidae; genus Agapetus; species Agapetus fuscipes. Next base: position 14,643,037 of record OX637337.1, read on the forward strand.
ACCTTATAAATGTCTACTTGTAAGAATGCATGTAATATGAATCTCAAATGTTATATATATTTGCAACTTAGATTACAGATTTAAATCCATTTTTATTTTGTTTGTTTTTTTTTAATTTGCATGAAATAAAAGAAAATATAAAAAAACTTTCACGTTTTGCCGCTAGATGTCAATATATTTTTATACATTTTCAATATGAACAAACAGATTTATTGAAAGAAGTTTTGAGTGTATTTGAAGTGGGTTTTAAACACATACGCGGATGCTCGCAGCATTGCAGCATATATACAAAATTTTATTCTCCATACATTGGGAGTGTGTGTCATCTGCTATGGAGGCATTGATTTTGAAAATCGAATCTCCAAGCAATTGACAACCACGAAGGACAATATAATTAAGGATGATCATGTGAATTGCTATGTTTTCTTGCTTTCTTCATCTTGTATTTAGGCGCCCAATAATTTACTATTCCGTTACGTTTTATAATAATGCCATTTTTCTTTCAAAATGGACAAATTCACCGACAAAAACAATAAACATGCCTGCGCACAATGTTCATGCAGACATGAATTACAAAACTACCAACTTTCTGGAAAGATTTCTTAGCTTAACCCAAGCTTATTTGTTTACTATGAAATCAGATTGTGAACTTATTTATTTTCTTTGTAACTAAGGACGATTTGCAATTAAGTGGGTTGAAACGGATATAGTGTCCTATTTTCATTAAAATAAAGATTTCACAATGCTATGAGTAAACAAATAATTTCAGAAATTTCAGGTGTCCACATAAATAAGTATAGGTGTGCACGGCAAAAAAATATGTTTTATAAACTGTCAATTATAATTCCAATCCTCCTCTCGATTTAGTTGTGCATTTTGTGTCAAAAGTCTAAATCTTAAAAAAATACTTCCATGGATTAACAAAATAGTAAAGTAACGTTCTACAAGATGACGCCATTAGTTCTGATTTTTGCCACATTTATTTTAAGCTGGACATTCAAGGCTCATATTTAATGCACATACGTTAGTTTGCGCTTACACATATCAGTCAAGAACCTTCAAGAATTAAAGAGCTTAGTAATAAAAAAGCCTGTTAATGATTCTGTGCAAAGCAAAAAAATATCAATTCCAGAATGGGAGGCATGCTTCGCAAATCTTTACATTCACAAAAACCAGTCTGAGGATCTTCTGACAGTGGACTCCACTATGGATTCTATACCAATGTTCAGATACGATTATCCTGAAGGCTCGTGGTCATAAAAGTGTGCCTACAGGTGGGTGTTCAACCTCTAGATGCTGCAGTCTACCATACCATGGAGAGCTTTAGCAAGTTGGCCTGGCATGGCTCTAATTTACCATTTTACCAAGTGCAACTCTGCACTCCCACTTCAGTGTTTGTCCCCTGCCCTGTACCAAGTGTAATGTGTGTTGTCTTGGTTTCCAGAGTTCTGACAGTCGCTCGTCGCGCTGGCGCCGCAGTCGCATGCGAGGTCAGCGGGGGCGCGCCCCTCCCGCCTCCTCCCCGCAGCGCTTTAGTGTTACTTCCTCGGAGACGGGGCTGCGCTTGAAAATCGCTGCAATCCCACAGGAGCGCCGCGCGCGCACACGCAGGGGGCGCCGGCGCAAGAGGACGCGCTCCTCCTCTTCCTCTCCCAGCTCCTCCGACAGTGACTCGTGCTCCTCCTCATCATCGGAGGTGTTCCTAGCGGCGTGCAGTCTGCAGGTCATTGGGGAGGAAGATCTCGCCGCCCTGCTGCCCGAGGAGCAGCCTGCCGCTGCGCCCCCCGAGCCTGCGCCCCCTCCGCTCTCCCCTGCCTTCCCTGCTCTGCCTGCAGCTCCTGCCAAGGATGTAGCTCCCAAAGGAGACAATGGTAAATTTACATCCCTCAAGCACTTAAGCATTTGGCACTTCATAGTAGCACTTCAGCTAGTTCATAAAAGTAATTATATTCCTCAGGAACTCAGCTTTACATAAGCTCTCTCTACTTAAGTTGGTTTCTTGAAAATTCTGGGAATGATTTGGGATCAGGATATACAGGATATTTGTAGCTGATTATTCCTGATGTGTTGTTTAGATGAGTCGGACAGTGAGATGGAGCTCCCGCCCCAGCTGGTGAGTGCGGCCATCCAGCGCGCCGCTGCAGACAGCTCCGGGGAGGAAGTGGCGGGGCCCGTGGGGGACAAAGGACCCTATGCCTCCAACCTACTCCGGGAATTTGTGGCTCAAACACAACTACTGAGTCACACAGCCTTCTGCAAGAGCAGTGAGACCGTCAGCCAGGTGGTCGCTCTCCCTCCGCCCTCAACCTCCACACCTCCCCTACCTCCTCCGCCAGGAGGCGGAACAGCAGCTCCCCCTGGAGACGTGAGGCGAAAGAGGGGGCGTCCTCGCAAGAACAAGCCGGAGATGAAACAAGCCGCCCCAGCTGTGTTGCCTGCTGCTCCGCCGGCAGCTCCTGAATTCCAGCAGCAGGTGGATCCTCCTGATGTCTCTCCAGATTCTGGCATCTTGTCCAACCACAACTCTCCAGTCCCGTCGGAGGACAGTCCTCGTCCTGGCAGGAAGCGTAGCAAGGCTCCCCGCCCTGTGGAGTCCCCGGTGCCGGCCGTGGTACCCGAGCGCTTCAAGGTGGAGAACTCGTCTCCCGGCCCCGAAAGTCACAAAGTGGAGAAGGTTGAAAAGAGGAAGATAGAAAAGCTGGACATGGCTGCTCTGGACCGCATGCTGTACGCCACAGACCGCGTGCTATATCCTCCCCGCAGGAAGCCCAACCCCAGCAAGCGAGGACCTGGCCGGCCTCCCAAGGTGCGCCCCCCCGACTCTGCCAGCGTGTTGTCCCAAGTGTACGCCAAGAGAAAGGACCTGAATGAGATGGCGGTGCGGGGGGAGGTGGGGGAGGGAGACCGTGCGGCAGGGGAGTGGAGAGGCACGGCCAGCGACGAGGAGCTGGACCCGGGCTGGAGGGAGATTGACCTTAACCCCAAGTACAAGGATATCCTGTCCGGCTACAAGAGTGACCATGAGCCTGCCGGCTACCGCAAGAGCTGCAGTCGCCTTATCGAGTCCGGCTACCGCAGTGACTACAGCTACCGACCCTCCCGCTGCACCTCGGGCTATAAAAGTGATAAGTCTGGCTACAAGAGCGACAAGTCTGGCTACAAAAGCGATAAGTCTGGGTATCTCAGCGATCACAGCATCAGAAATATTAGGCGCAAAATGAGAAAACTGAAGAAGTCACGTTCCGTAAGAAACTTGAGCTACTACAAGAAGCAAAAGTACTTTGTGACAGAAAGAGAGATCTCCCAGCTGGCCGAGCGAGGACTGAGTCGACTGAATTTGGGAAACGACAGTGAAGGAGAGTCCCGAGGGGCCGGCTCCCGGTTGCGTCTCCCTTCTCGCCTTAGTGGCCCTGCCGAGCCCACGCCCAACAAGATCACCTTCGGGGTCACCAGTCGCCTGGGACGCCTCAGCCGTCTGGGTTCAGAGCCGCCGCTGCGCGCTGCTCCTCCTGGCAGGGCAGGGGCCTTCATCCACAAGTTTGCCTGTCCCCCCCTCCCTGGCACTCCCGCCTCCCCGCCCGCGCACACCCCGCCCCCGAGTCGCAATGCTGCGCCTCCTCTCATCGAGCCTCCTCGCCCGGCGCCTCCCATCTTCAAGAAGGAGAAGTCTCCCAGCTTGCCGGCTGATCTGTTCCGGCATTCTCGCAGTGCCTACGTCCCCGACCGCTCCCTGGCGCGCAACATATTCTTGGATGTGAACAAACGCGACAAGAAAAAAACATCATCTCAACGTAAAGAATCAAGAAGTGTAGGGATCCCTTCCGTCAGTGTGGGGAGGGTGAGTGGCCCTACCGCCGCCTCCCCTGCCAGCAGCAAACGGGGCCGCTCCGCAAGCAGGATGTCTCGTGCCCCCTCCACAGAGTCCTGCCATCACCGGCGCTCACACAAGTTCAAGAAGAGGCACCGTTCTCGCTCCGCCTCCCGCTCCCGGGAGCCGTCCGTGGCAGTAGTTGACCGCAAGTTCTTCCAGGAGATGGAGGGACTTGCTGCTCGCTTCATTAAGATGTGTCACACCTCCCAGCAGTCCTCGAGATCTGTTTCCGGCGCTAAAAGTAGTCCAGTGGATGCAGCTCCTGCTGCCAAGAATGTAAAACGAACTAATAAGAAGCGGAAAGGATCTGACGGAACTGAGCTGCCTCCGCCCGTGTCTAAGCGCCGACACAAAAAACAAATTCCAGAATCTCCAGACAAGGACCGGGAGCCCGGAGCCAATGAACACAAGCTACCGCTGAAGAAGAGACATTACCACATCAACGGAAGCTCCGTCGACCCGCCTGCTGCCCTGCTGTGCACCGCCCAAGACTGCCCCGGAGAGCCTGCGCCCAGCGCCCCACAGGACCTAGAAGATCTGCACATTGAGAAACCAACCGGGGACCATTCTGAGCTTTCCAAGAAAATATATGAGACCTCCGAGAAACTTAAAGCTGTGAACCGTATGGTGCAGGACATGGAGAAGAGTCTGCCCAAGATCAAGGAGAGTGTGGAGGGAGCAGCCTTAGTCCTGCCGGCTCCCGCGGTCACTCCTAAGAAACGTCATCGTCTGGAAACCACCACAGGGCTGGATGCGGTAGTGCAGAATCTGTCTCGGAAGTTATCTGAGGACCGCGCCTTGCGGCTCGAAGACCCCGTACGCTTTGAAGATAAAAAAGACGAAGATGGGCTTAAACCTAGAGCCAAAAGTGTGAGCAAGAATAATTCAGCGTTAGCAAGAGCAGCTAGTTCTCCAAGCAACAAGAGCTCAGCGGGTAGTCTGGCCAGCAAGCAGACAACCCAGCTGGGTAGACCCAGCCCCAGCCACCGTCCAGCTCACAAGAGCAACAGTAACAAGAGCAGCAGCAATGTTGTCAACAAAAGCAGCAGCAGTGCTGTCAACAAGAGCAGTAGCAATGCTGTCCACAAGAGCAGCAGCAGTGCTGTCAACAAAAGCAGCAGCAGTGCTGTCAACAAGAGCAGTAGCAATGCTGTCCACAAGAGCAGCAGCAGTGCTGTCAACAAAAGCAGCAGCAGTGCTGTCAACAAGAGCAGTAGCAATGCTGTCCACAAGAGCAGCAGCAGTGCTGTCAACAAAAGCAGCAGCAGTGCTGTCAACAAAAGCAGCAGTAGTGCTGTCAACAAGAGCAGCAGCAGTTCTGTCAACAAGAGCAGCAGCAGTGCTGTTAACAAGAGCTTGACAGCGGTGACTATGAAACCTGATCATGCCACATCAAACAGTAACAGCCCCACAGCTCCCAGCATCTCCCTGAAGGTCAGCGCAGCTCTGCCCTCCGCACAGAAGTCAGAAATCATCACTCGAAAAAAGAACCGCTTAGAAGGGCTGACTGGGAATTTGGTCTCGAAGATTGATCCTGTAGCCAAAGTGTTAGATTCTCCTTTGAGTAGCAGCTTGAGAAAGTCTATTGAGTCCCGCATCTTGGAGAGGAGTCGTGAGGCAGCCAAACAAACCTCACAAAAGGAAACTGTGGTGGTGAATGTGGACCAACCTACAGGGATATTTGAGCCGTCTGCTGACATAGAACTTCAGATCCCAAAGTCCTCAATCTGCTTGGGACGTCTGCCTGCCAGCGACTCTCCTGTGCCTTCCAGTGAGCTCAAGCGCAGCGAGTCCATAGCTGACAAGATCCTGGAGGTGGCACACAACCTGCGAGTCGCCAGCAAGCCTTGCCCCTCCCCCGTTCCTGCTCCCGCCTCTGTTCCCGCATCCCCGGCTCCTGCAACTCCTGCAGACAAGAAACACAAGCCAAGCGAAGCCCTTCCGAAGAAGAAAATCAAACGAAGAAAAGCCATCAACCGGACTGGGTTCCCTAGTGTCAAGAAAAAGAAAAAGAAGGTGGTTGCTCCGCAGGTGGAGAGTGGATCTGCCTTTGAGAGGGTCCCACTTGCTGGGGAGGCAGCTGCAAGCTTCTTGGAGCGCACGGCCCGAGTCAGTGTCATCGCTCTGGAGCGGCTGCAGGCGCCTCCCACACAAAAGGAGAGCTGCAAAAAGGAAGCCGACCAGGACTCTGAGGACAGCATGCCTCTTAGTCTGCTGACCCTAAAGGCAGAACGCCGCAGCAGGAGGGAACGTGCCATCAAGCGCTCACCTTCCCCGCCCGCCTCTGCCTCAGAGAGTGATCCCCTGCCGCCCCCAGATAGCGAGGTTGACTACGAAAAGAGCATCGATGTGTTGTCCAAGAGCGTCATGGGCAAGAAGGTGGGGGCTTCCTCGCGTGACCACAGTCCCGCCAGTGCAGCCAGCGGTGCAGAGACTTCCCGCCGACCTCCCCGACCCCGCCACAAGTACCTGCTGGCTGGCCTGTTCTCTGATTACTACAAGGGAAATGAGTGAGTCCTACTTCATACATTTCTTTGCACCTTTGTTCAGAAGGCTTCATTATTCTGATAAGTTGTGTGTTGCATATCCCCAGGGGAAGTGCGGGTTCATCGTTGCCGGCTCTAGGTCCCCCTGGTCATATGAGTCGCCTTCTGCCTCCTCCGCCGTACTGTGAGCGCTGGGTCCGCCAGCGCCGCATACCCTTCACCCTGCCGTATGACATCTGGTGGCAACACAACAGGAACCAGGCTGTGCCCTCTTGGAACTACCGCAAGATACGCACCAGTGAGTATACAGAATATACTTCGTCCCCCATCACCCTTAAACACAATCGCAACCTAGCTGAATGCATTATCACCTATTAACAAATTACAGCAGGGTGTTGATGGAGCTGTTACAAATGTTATTTGAACTGTTGCAGATGTGTACTACGATGTGAAGCCCACTCCGGATGGGTGTGAGAGCCAGGCGTGCAACTGTGGCCCAGCCGCGCACTGTGGAGACGACTGCATCAACCGCATGGTGTACGCTGAGTGCTCCCCTCAGCTGTGCGTATGCAAGTGAGTAGGGTGCTGGGGAGCAGAGGGATTAGGGGACTGGAGGGGGGACAGGCATTATATTCCTGCTGTGTGTTACAGAGAGCGCTGCAGGAACCAGCGCATCCAGCGCCATGAGTGGGCGCCTGGCCTGGACAAGTTCATGACGGAGAACAAGGGCTGGGGAGTGAGGACCAAGCAGCATATCAAGAACGGGGCTTTTATCCTGGAGTATGTGGGTGAGGTGGTGTCCGACAGGGAGTTCAAGGTACAGCGCTCCCTCATGCACCTATATCTATATATCTAGGTTGCAAACATGTACTCACATTTAAAATTCATATGTAATGCATGCCAACAGGGTTGGGTAGGTATAATACTTGATGTCGAAAATGAGTATTATACCTAGTATTTGACGCATCAAATAAAATTTAGAATTTAAATTTATGTAAATTAGAATTTACGACATAAATGACACGTCGAAAATTACTAGTGAGTGGAGTTCGGGTAGGAATGAAGGGAAATATATATTTAGTGACATTAATGTGTTGTTTCCTCTTTTATTGTCTTTCTCTTACACCTACATCTACATTACAAGTTAACAGCGCCATTTAAATATTTATTCTACTAAGGGCCGATTTTTCAATGGTCAGATAAACAATCAAATAGCTAACTGTCCATTAAATTTATCTGAGGTTTTAATGGACGAATAAAACTTTCCAATTTTTCAAACGCCAGATAACGGTTAGATAGTTATCTGACCGATTTTGTGTGACTAGCTCAGACAAGCTTCACACCATCTGCGAGAGCGAGACACGCTTATGAACGTTTTGTTACTTTAGAAAGAGATAGAGGACTTTGAAACTATGACGGCGGCTGACCAAATAAAAACATCCCTAACCTTAAATTGTCGGCTTGGCTCCGTGTTACTATTTTCTTGTTTTTTTAACTTTAATAGCTAATTTCAATATGTCAAAGATACTAATCTACCAATTTTAGTAAGAGCGAAGTGAGGTTGTTAACCGAATTAGTGGCGAATTATCGCACGATAATTGAAAATAAAGACGGACGCTGTCACAAATAAAGAAAAGGAAGCAGCTTTTAACAAAATTGCTTCATTATTTAATGCTGCTTCAGGCGTTAAATCTCAAATATGAATGCATTAAAAAAGAAACGAAAAAATCAATGGCAACAGATATATAAAACTAGTGGCGGGCCCTCTTCAGGCCAGACAAAATCTTCGTTGCAATTACTCATCGTCCCATACCTACAGACATATTATAGGTCTTTCTCTTACAACTCTGCATGAATTTAAAAAAATACCACTGTATAATTTTCTTATATTAGTTCATCGTCAATGAAATAAAAAAATATCCATATTTTTACAATGAAGGACTACGAAAACGAAGACAACCTACAAATATTAGACGCGCGCTGTGACAGAAATGCCAATTTATTCGACAGTTAGCGCGCTAACGGCGGAGTAAAGGGGCAGTTAAGTTTATTCGTCAGATAAGGAACTTAACGAGCTGATACAGCCTAACTGTCAATTGAAAAATTCAAAATCTTGTTAACTGTGGAATAAACCTTAACTGACTGTTTATCTGACCATTGAAAAATCGGCCCTTAATAACCTAGGCTAAAACAAAGTATTCAATAAACTCAAACACAACAAACTCAATGACAGTTTGACAAAGGGCATGTCAATCAATTTGATAAAATAGATACTATACAGTTAAACCCTGTAACGATTGCTGGTCAGGGCCCTTAGTGCGAGTTGCAAAACTTGAGAAAAGTAAAGTTTACGGAAAATATTAAAGCGTGATTTCTCCCAAAATCTGCCGTTTTTGTTTTGGTTTCTTACACTTTGTGGTCTTAGCAAAAGAGTTACAGTGATGAAGAAAATCAAGTTCAAACAAACAAAAACGGTAGATTTTGGGGGAAATCACTCTTTAATAATTGCCGTAAACTTTACATTACTCAAGTCTTGCAACTCGTACTAAGGGTACAGATCAGTTATTTTACCTACATAAAAGTAAAGAAATTCTACAACATTGTGTAGGTACAAATTTCCAGTTCGGCATATTCATTAAGATTTGAACAGAATGCTTTAAGCCCCATTTATACAGTTCAGTGTTTTATTCAAGATTAATTGAATTCAAGGACAAAATATGAACAATCTGAACTTTGAAGGAAGTATTGTATTTTATTATCTTTGCTAATTTTAATTGAATTTGTTTGGTCCTTGAATTCAAAACAACAAAACATTGAACTGTCTAAATGGGGCTTTAGACTAAGAAACAAATGAACGATAAACTAAAAGGAATTAACCCTTTGGCTGCGGCTGGCATGCATAGATTTCATGACGTAACTTGCATACAGTGCGGCTGGCATCTATGCATGTCATCGAAGTTTTAAGCTTCCCCTGACATCGGTGTTCAAATTTTTCAAAGTTTTTTGTTGCTTAAATTATAGGTACACTAATATAATCTCATATTATACATATTTTGAAAATATTCTTTCTCAAAGATCTCGTCAGAACAGCTCGATCTCTCGTCCCGCGCGTGTGTACCAATGTGTATAAACAAAATCCAGGCAAGTAGACTCTATTCAGATAGGTATAACTGTTAACGTTTATTGTTTTTTTGTAAAATAACTAATATATTTTTTTCTTTAGTGACGAGTATTTAAGTGAGTAAAAAAATTGTTTAAAACCTAATGGATATAAAATCTAGTTATGGAATGTGCGTATAATATAATTTTTTTAATAATATTATTGTGATTTACTTGTTTTTATATAAAACAACAAGTGAAAACATGTGTTGAAAGTTTGTGATTTGTGTTCCTGGATAACTAATGAATATACTTTTTCATAAATTTTGAAGTTATATCAAGTAATTAAGGTAGGAAATCAATTTATGTGTAAAAAAATAACCTCAAAAAAGTATTCCGTTCTGGCGGTGCGTATGTAGCAAATAAATTCAGAATCGAAAAGGTTAATAGACTACTCATTAGATGGTACATACTAGTGCACGGTATACATGTTCATTGTAGATCATTTCTCTGCCTATCAAGTAAAGATGGCACTTGTTGGGAAAATGACTTTATGTAGGAAATAGGTACCTAGGCTTATGAATTTCCAATCATTATGCTGGAATTGAGAGTATTGATTAAGATTTCAATAGGTTGCTTAGACTTTAAAAACAAATGGACGATGATTTTAAAAGAATTAGTACTCATCAGATTGCTTATCGTTAATTTTAAGTGCATGGTAGACATGCAAAAGCTTCTTGGAACGTTCAAAAGACAGATGATTTCGAATTCGATTATGAATGTAGGACCAATTACTGAACACGCGTTCCAACTGTGCTGAAGATGCTGGTATATTGTTAAGTTTATCAGCAAGGGTAAATAGTGATGGGTGCTTTCGGGAGACTAATCCCCAGAACACAGAAGCTGACATTGACGATGTACCTGAACTGTTTTGCTCTTGAGTCGGTTCAGTTTTTAAAGTTCCAAATATACCGGAGGTATTTTAAAAGCAATCAATTTTTATTAATTAAAATACTTTTTTAACTTTGTTACAATTCACTTGAGTTTTATTTTTTAAAAAACACAACCAGTTTCGGGAGAAGCAGTACCTCCCATCTTCAGGTGTAAATATCAACTAACATAAAATACAAAATTACCAAATTAAGCAAGGATTTAATTTGTGGTACTGGTGGGGGTAAGTGGGGGGCGGGGTTTAATTGGAAACAAAGTTTAATCAAAAACTCAAGTGAATTGTAACAAAGTTAAAAAAGTATTTTAATTAATTAAAATGTGCTTTCACAAAGTTACTGCCCAAAATCTAAATAATCAATTTTTAATTTTCAATGCAAATTTTCGACTTATTCGACACGTATTTTCGACGTGACGTGTCGAATATAATTTTCGACGTGTCGTTACCCAACCCTGCACGCCAACAATCTGGGTAATTTCATTATATACGTTGCGTTGCGTGCAGCTGCTCATGTTTTTGATTTTTTTTTGATGTCATACAACAATACTAGTGTTGACTCATGTTTTTGATATCAAATATCTCCAACGATACACATTCAAACTCATGTTTTGAATTTTTTTTTTAGCGACGGGGGGGGGGGGGGGGGGTAGTCACGTCACAAAAAAAAAACTCTTGTCTCTCTTTCATGAAACAAGGGAGACATAGGCAAAGTTTATTATTTTTACAGGATGGTGCTCCGCCTCACACCAACCTATCAGCCAAAGATTTGTATTAAATGTGTCACTCTCAAGGAGCTTTCATAACTACAATTTTATCTGAATCCATGGCAAAGATATTTGTTTCTCAAAATATCAGCATGTTGTGGGCTCAAGTGGAAGTATTTGATGTTCCAGGAGCGCATGGCCACCCGCTACGTGAAGGACACGCACCACTACTGCCTGCACCTGGACGGGGGGCTGGTGATCGACGGGCACCGCATGGGAGGCGAGGGGCGCTTTGTCAACCACTCCTGCCAGCCCAACTGTGAGATGCAGAAGTGGTCGGTGAACGGGCTGTTCCGCATGGCCCTGTTCGCCCTCAGGGATATCCAGCCCAACGAGGAACTCACCTATGACTACAACTTCTCTCTCTTCAATCCTGCAGAAGGACAGGTCAGTGCCCTGCGCCCCATGTCAGGGGATCAAGTAGAGAGCGAAGTTGTACCTCAGGATGTAACAACTTTATATTGTTTGTTCCAGCCCTGCAAGTGCGACTCTGAAAACTGTCGCGGAGTCATTGGGGGCAAATCTCAAAGAATCTCAAAACCTGGAGGCAAAGTCATCAACGGAGACAACAACAACATCACGGAGACCAGCAATCTCATCCAGCCTCCCTCGGTGCCGCCAAACCGAGTGGGGAGACCCAGGAAGCCCCCGCGCCCTCGGAAACCTACAAACAACACCCGGCTCAATGATGGAGGAAGGCTGAGCCTGGAGCCTCCTCCGCGACCGCTTTCATTCCGGGAGCGTGCCCTGGTGCAAGAGAGGCGCTGTTTCCTGCCCAGGAACTTGCACCGTGCCAGGCGGGCGCGGGAGAGGCGCCTGTCTGGGGGGGACCGTCAGGCTGCAGGGCGCAGCACCAGGGTCAGGAGGCTGCCCCTGCAGCCCCCCAGCATGGATGCCGAGCCCCAGAGAGCTAAGGCCGCCAGGCTTAATGACATATTCAGGGAGCTCTATAATGCCATCATAACTCACAGAGGTAACTGACAAGTTTTTGAGACATTTAGGCTGGGATTGGGCTTAGGTTTTCTGTTACAAATACACATGCATCACATGTAAGCACGAGCTTCTCCGTGTTGCCTGCAGGCGTGCATTCTATGTGTATCCTAAGGCCGGGTACAGCATAGGCGCCTATCAGCATAAAAATGACCTATAGCTTAAAATCTTAAAAACGGTATTGTGAAATCGACTCTAGCAAGAAAATAATCTAATAGCAACAATATTTTTGTTGGCAATTTTGGGGAGCATACATGACTTGCTATAGCTTATTCCAAGATGGCATCTTTTTTCATCTGTTATTTACAGCAGCTATGCTATTTTGAGTTAAATTTTATTAATTACTACTTTATTGACAAATAAAAAAATAAGTAGAATCAAACAGTGTTTGTTTTCATTTTAAATTTAAAAAAAAAAGGATAAATTTTATATTTATAAGAAAAGTCTTTAAGTATTGCATGTGGAGTGGAAAGGAACATTCATATATATATATATATTTTGTTAACACAATGCAATATTGTATGTCGTGTGACAGATGAGAAGAATGAGGTGGTGTGTCTGCCGCTGTTGCGCCGCCGCCCCAGCTCGGGGTTGGCTGAGTTGAGCCGCCTGGCCGCCGACATCGAAGCCGGCCACTTCCACACTGTTGCAGCATTTGACAGACAGGTCAGCACGCTGCTGGCCCAGGCCGCCTCCTGCCTCCCCAGCGCTCACAGACAGATGCTCAAGAAGGTACAACATCTCTACATTATCATGAACACGGCTTGAGTTGAGTTGAGGTTATTGTGTTGAGTGTGTGTGCTGACTTGTGTTGTTTTGCAGGCGTACGTGCAGGCTAAGGCTGCAGTGGCGGAGCGCCTGCAGGAGGCGCTGGCTCCAGAGGATACCCTGCCCCGCGGCTTCACCACCAAGAGGAAGCATGGTAATGCCGGCCAGACAGCAGGGGGCAGACACTCTCTTCCAGATTCATATAATGCTGTCAGGAAGTTGCCTGAAGCCATCCATCCCAAGGCTTACACATGCAGCTAAGAAGGAAACTTGCATAGTGTTAGGACTGTGGGGTCATTCAAAATTTGTAAAGACACCACTAGATGGCACATTTGTTACGTCTTAATGTAAAGAGTGTACAATAAACTGCAATCAAATAATCGCTTAGATAATGAGACCATATATTAAAATGTTGGCTCCACCTGAGCCTTATGCATTCTTAGAAATTAGAACCACCCGAGCAGAGCTCCCTAGGGTGACTTCACCCAAAGCTATGCGTGCCCTGTGCAAACTGTCCCTAAGCAATGAGTCAGTGGCTGGAAGTGATTCCAATATTGCCCCTTTGCTCTGTCTGAACTTCTTTTTAATGCCTACTCACACAGTCCACAGAAACCCCTTAATAGGACATGGGGATTACTTATTCATTTTAAGCTTTGATTGATTCACATTGCAAATTTATGTAAATTATTTTGTTTTATCTAAATTGATGAAATCGCTTTTGAATAAAGTGTGTGTGTGTGTTGCAGAGGAGGTGATCAGCTGTGTGTGTGGGCTTCATGGGGAGGAAGGTCTCATGGTGCAGTGCGGGGGGGAGGGGGAAGAGGAGGGGGGCTGTGGGGTGTGGCAGCATGCGCGCTGCATGGGCGTGAGGGACGCAGCGGCCCCGCACTATTGCCACCGCTGCCGGCCCCGCAGCTTGCCGCTGGAGATCCCGCAGGACGAGGAGACGGAAGAGGGGCATCCCTTCTATCTGTGCCTGCTGCGCGGGCAGCTACAGGTGCGCCAGGGGGACACGGTGTACGTGCTGCGCGACATCCCCATTGACGAGAGGAGGCCCGACTGCTCCCAGCAGCCCACGCCCCCGCCACCCAAGAGGAAGAAGACCAGCAAGGTCAGGAAACAATTGAAAAACAATGCAACAAATGTAATAACATGTAAGGAGACCTAGCAATAAGAAGGAAACCATTGTGTGGGAGACTGGAGCCTGAACCAGGTGGAACCTGTTCTTATAGGTCTCCAGGCCCCCCATAATACGCAACTAAGCTACACATATAGTGTAACTTCTTGCCTGCGCTATCCCCGAAGGGGTCGCATGTGGCGCTTCGGGACCTATTTATTTTTACAGGTAAGGGGGCTGGCCTCACACCAACCACTTTCAGTTGAAGTGGGGGTTTCCCAGCTCCCGGGGGGGCTGGTTCTCATTTCTTGTGAAGGCTGAGTAAGCCTTTGAGATCGAACCCTTGCTCTCGGCATGGAATGCAAGCATTCTACCAATTGAGCTATCAACCTTTTTACGAGCTTGATCGTCGTCACTGCAAAGCGCCAATTCTCAAGCAAGACCCAGTTGCTGTAAGGCTGGATGGACCTTTGGTGACCGGTCACTGGTGATGATGATGGTGATGGATGATTTCTTTCCTGTGGCGCCATTTAATGGTCCAGGACCATCTCAAGGGCGCCATGGCTTCTGGAGAAAAGTAGTGTCTTCAGTTCCTTTCTGAAGGTGGTGGTAGGCTGGTTCGCGCGAACACCGATGGGCAAATTGTTCCAGGCAACCGGCCTGGCCACCGCAAAGCTTCTGTCTGCAAAATTTGATGTATTCGCTCTATTGGGCACTATAACCTTGTTGACAGCAGTAAGGGCAGAGCGTAGTGGTCTTTTTGAAGTCTTATCGACAAAGCATAGCTCAGCTAGACATGGGGGTGCCGTGCCGTTCAGGGCCCTATGTACAGTGAGACACAACTTAAATTCTACCCGGGAGACGACGAAAGCAGCTACGAGGCTTTTGACAGCATCCACAGGCAAACATCTTGAGATGAGGCTCAGTTGGCGGATATAGAAGAAAGCTGTGCTCACTGTCCTGGACACTTGTGCCTCCATCGATAGTGCTCCGTCTAGTAAGACACCAAGGACAGATATGGTGGAGGATGGTATTATGCTTGCACCAGAGAAAAAGATTGTCTGAGCACCCAAGAGGTGCTGCCGACCCGGAGAGGCGACCCACATGAACTCAGTCTTGGTTGGATTCAGTTTGAGACGTCTATAGGCCATAACGTTTGTGAGTCTTTCCAAGCAATGGGTGGTCCTGGCCAAAAGATCGTCTTTTTTGTCGGGACTGCAAAAACCAACGAGGACACGATCATCAGCATATGCATAGCTTCACATGCTACACTCCTCCAAAATATTATCAATACAGCCAATGTACAAGATAAAGAGGATTGGACCAAGGACTGATCCTTGGGTTACTCCTTGAGAAACAAGATCTTCTTCGGTTGAGTCAGACTTAAGCCTAATGGACCACCTTCTATTATACAGGTACGAGCGCAGCCATTCGATGACAGTACCACAGATGCCATACTCAGACTTCAGACATTGAAGAAGCATTTCATGGTCGACAGTGTCAAAGGCGGCACTCATGTCGAGAACCGTTACTAAACCGATGTCACCTGATGCCACTCCCACAATTAAGTCAGATGTCAGCCTTGTGAGGGCGGACTCAGTTGAATGATGCTTCCTATAAGCGAACTGATATTTCTGCAATAAGTAAAGGTTTTATCAATTTTTTAACCTAGCGAAGAGCAAATTTGAAAATATAAATGGTTTTTTTTTTTGCTCCGCCGAGAATCTAACCCACAACCTTCCCATTCAGAGTCCGAAGTGTTACCACTGAACTACGGACCGGTCCATAATAATAAAATTATAATATTAGGATGATTTATTTGGTGAGCGCTGTTTTTTTGTATATTACACTTCAAGAGCCCTCTGCGAGCTTGGTCATTGTGTAGAAAGCGCCAACTCTCAAGCAAGAGCCAGATACTGTATGTCTGGATAAACGGTTTTCCCGTTTTTTTGGAAATAGCGGATAATGTTTATAACCCAGGGAAGAAAGCATATTTTAAAAATGAATCAATCTTTTTTGTACACCACTAGGAATCAAACTGTAACTGTAACTCTGTCGCCATTCCGCTTGGGGTGGCCAGAGCCTCTGCAGAGTTGCCTCCATTTTTTCCTATCCTTACATACCTCTTTCAATTCATTCATATCCATCACCTTTTTCATGCATTTTCTTCTTTTACGCTCACTTTGTATATCCCATTCTTTCACAATCTCCTCAATCTGATCGCTCCATACTTTTCTCGGTCGTCCCTTCCCTCTTTTTCCTTTCACACTTTCTTTGTATACATACTTTGACAGTCTATCATCATTCATTCTTTCCACATGCCCAAACCATCTCATCACATTCTTTTGTACCTGAACTTTCACATCCTTTTTCAAATTACATTCTTTTTTTTTTTAAACTAATCTTTAATAATCTATAATCTAAAATATTAACATTTAAAGCTCATATCAAATGCATGCCCACAAACAAACACATGCAGTTTGCGCTTACAAATGCTGAATGTGTACTTACAAATAAAATCCAAACCTTAAATGAACATAAACCCTACAACTTTTGCCGACCTTCCCTGACACAAGGGTGACATTGGCAAAGACCTTAGATTTAGGAGTTAGGAGGCCGGTGTTGTTAGTGTGTAGGTAGCAATGTGTGGTGTTGCGGGGGTGCTGATATTGTGTTGTGTTGCAGGACGTGGCTGTGGGCAAGCACACCTACCTCACCATCGGCAGCATCAGTGTGTCGGAGCTGGACATCTTCAGGGTGGAGAGGCTGTGGAAGGACAAGAACACGGGGCAGAGATATGTGTACGGCCACCACTACCTCAGGCCACACGAGACTTACCACGAGCCCACCAGGAAGTGAGTGTGTCCCCTGCCCCCTCATCTCTGCCACCTGCTAATCACCCGCCGGCCTGTGCTTGTAATACATTTGTGTCTGTGTGCAGGTTCTTCCCCAACGAGGTGATGAGAGTTCCCCTGTATGAAGCCGTCCCCATCGAGCTGGTCATGTCACAGTGCTGGGTCATGGACCTCAACACCTACTGCAAGGTAACATACACATCCTCATCCTCCCTAGCACCTGGTGCCAACAATACACAGAATGACAACTTTGGTGCAGGTACAAGTGGACCACTCAAAAAAACCCTATGTAAGAAAGCAGGACGAGGTCAAAGATCCACCAGATGTGTAGCAGCTAGCTCTCTGTAAGTTCTGTTAAGTTATGTAAGGAATCCTAATAATTTTATCCTGGAACGAAGCCATACATCATTTCCCCTCCACAATATGTAGAGGATCCAAAAAAGTAGAGTTGTCAAAAGTAAGTAAATCCATTTAAATAGATTGAATGAAGAGGAATGCAATTCACCAACCTATTTTGCCTGGCCAGAAACAGGTATTAAACATTGTCAATTAATAGTTCATTTTTTAATATTTTAATGAACTATTTATTAACAAATATCCAATGGCATCTGCTGAACCAGGGTCACAGCGCAGGCGGTTTTTGAACTTGCTATTGTTTGAATAACGCAAATTTGAGTGCCGACACATTGTCCCTTTGACCATACCGCAATGTGTTGATGTGTGTTGCAGGGCCGGCCCCTGGAGGCGCAGGAGGAGCATGTGTACATCTGTGAGCTGCGTGTGGACAAGGGGGCGCGCCTTTTCACCAAGATCTCCCGCCCCAAGTTCCCTGTGTGCACCAAGTCCTACGCGTTCCGCATGTTCCCCGAGAGACTCAAGGTCACCAGGACCTATGCGGTGAGTAATAAAATTGTAGTAAAAAGATATTTTCATTATTATTTTTCAATACCTTATTGTATAAATGTTTTCAATTGCATGGGGGTGCCCGGTCACAGGGCTTTTTTAACAAAAAGGTCGCTGCCTGAAAAATATTGAGTATCCCTGCTTTACAGTCATTGAGGCATTGTTTAGATTACAATTTTAAAAGTTGAAACGAATGGTATTATTTTTCATGTTTTTATTATTTCACCCTTACCCTGAAGCGGCTCTGGTCCAGTTTAATGGTGAGAAGTATCCTTGCAAAAGATCTGTACATGCCTGTATAGTTATAAAGCAGTTTTACATTTTTATTTCCTTGATTTATAGATTGGTATGAGGCTGACAACCCAAATTAGATTATTGTTATATGGAACACTCGGTCTATTTCTTAATACATCAATGAATGCAACTAAAAAAAATTGAAGACTGTTCATGTCTGCTCCAATTCAAGTTTTTTTTTCATTTCAGTCAGTTGCTAAAAAGTTTTCTATCCTTGGAAAATTAAATAATGTGTGTGTGCTTGCAGCCCCATGAAGTGTCTCCGTCGTTGTTGAAGAATCGTCCCCGTAAGTTGTCGGAGGGAGGTCGGGGCAAGGCTGCAGCTCCTGCCCCCGCCCCCCACCCCGCTGTGCCCGCGCCCCGGCCCCGGGGGGCACCCCTGCTGCATGCCCCCATAGTCAAGGTACGCCCTGCACAACACGTAGTCTGCATCAGCCTTCCTGGCCTACTGAGGGGTGTTCTGAACCCAGTGAGAGAATCAGAAGTGAGCGTTGTTGTGTTGTTGCCATTAACTTACATTATCTGTGGACTAGAAATTATTTTTACGAAAATAGACATTATATCTGTTTCAACCTACTTACGAAAATGGTCATTAGTAAGAAAGAGAAGAAAGAACTTCTTCGGAACTCTGCTCACTTCTGAGGTCTGAACGAAAGGCGGCATCTTTCGTGTAAGGCATAGGGTGTATTTCGAGATGGCATAGGGTGTATGCCATGTCACCCAGCAAGCACATGTCCTAAAAAATAAATTAATATTTTTTTTATTATACAAGCTATTTTACTAGGCTTACTACAACATATTTGTCACATTCAGTTCTAAAGAAAACATCTTTGAATTACCTGTTAGCCACTGTAGAACGCTTGGAATCGTATTTTTTCTTCAACGCGACTGCAACTTTTTGATAGCAGTTTTTACTAAAATGACCACTATCTCTTATGTGATAAAATAATGCTTGGTGAAGTAAGAAAGAAGAAACGCAAGAAGCAAGTAAGAATGCCTAGAATAAAAGTAGAAAGGGTGAATGAAGAAAATGTGAAAGAGAAGTATGTATCAGAGCTCCACAAAATTTTAAGTGTGAATGAACTTGAGAAAAATGTGTGTGGAAAAGATATTGAAAGTATGTGGAAAGATCTGAAAGAAGGAATGACTGAATGCGCTAAAAAAGTATGTGGGGTAATGAAAGGTGGAAGATTGAAAGGAGATGCTTGGTGGAATGATAGAGTGAAAGAAGCTGTGAAAGTTAAGAAAAACAGTTATAAAAATTGGCTGAATGATAGAAATGATAGAAAGCTAGAAGACGAATATAAGATAGCTAAGACATTGGCGAAGAGTATAATTTATGAAAGCAAGATTTCCTTGACTTATAGGTTGGTATGCGGCTGACCACCCATCTAAATCTAAGCTGCAAAGATATGTATCATTTGAGATTCAAATTAAATGCATTCCCACAAGCAGACATGCATAATTTCGCGCTTACACATGCTGCATGTGGACCTACAATATAAAAAACCCAATCTCAAATGAACATAAGCCCTGCAACTCTTGCCGACCTTCCCTGAAGCAGGGGTGACATTGGCAAAGTGAACCATTTTTTACAGTATGGGTGGTCAGCCGCATACCAACCTATCAGTCAAGGAGACTGTGAACCCATACTGTGAAAAAATGGTTCACTTTGCCAATGTCACCCCTGTCTCACGGAAGGACGGCAAGAGTTGCAGGGCTTATGTTCATTTGAGATGGGTTCTTATAATGTAGGTCCACATGCGGCATGTGTTAGCGCGAAATTATACATGTATGCTTGTGGGAATGCACTTAATATAAATCTTAAATGATATATATCCTTGCAGCTTAGATTAGATTAGAAGATGAATGAACAAAGAAAGATTGATGAAAGAATTAACAGAAGTTTCACTGACAATAAGAAGGAATTTTGGAGGTGGATCAATGCGGATAGAAATAAATCTTCTGCATTGACCACTCCAGGAGTCAAAAGTGCTGCCGGTGAGATGGTATGGGAGAATGAAGAAGTATGCAAGAGATGGAAGAACTATTTTCAAGAAAATTTTGGTCAGGGTGAAATAAGAATTTATGAATAGATAGATGAAGAGAATGAATTGAATATTTGGAAAGAAGAAATGAAAGTGTCTATTTCACGGCTGAAAAATGGGAAGTCTGCTGGGTTTGATGGTATAAATGGTGAAATGTTGAAAGCAGGAGGTGAATGTGTGATAGATTGGATGTATGAATTATGTAAGCTTTGTGTGAATGCCGGAGTAGTACCGATGGATTGGAGGAAGGCAGTCATTGTTCCCATTTACAAAGGTAAAGGGGACAAAAAAGACTGTCAGAACTTCAGACCAATCAGTCTACTCAGTATACCAGGAAAAGTCTTCTGTAAGGTGATTATAAAAAATGTGATTCTGACTACTAGTGAAAGGATTTCCGATATACAGTCCGGCTTTATGGCCGGTAGAGGCTGTGTTGATCAGATTTTTACTCTGCGACAACTTGTTGAAAAACAATTGTCTGTGAGGGGAAAGCTGTTCACGGCCTTTGTAGATCTGGAAAAGGCTTTTGACTCAGTAGATAGAGGTATGTTATGGGATATTTTGAAAGCATACGGAGTTAATGGGGCTCTCCTAGGTGCGGTGCATGCGAACTATGAAAATAGTATGGCATGTGTTTGTATTGATGGTGAGTATAGTGAATGGTTTGAAGTTTATAAGGGTGTGAGGCAAGGATGTGTGATGAGTCCATGGCTATTTAACATAGTCATGGACAAGTGTGTCAGAGATGCTAGCTCAATGATTGTGGATTGATGATAGGAGAGAGCAAAGTGAGTGTTCTACTGTATGCAGATGATGCAGTTCTTGTATCTGATTCTGCAGTAGAATTGCAAACAATGCTCTCTAGATTGAATGAAGCTTTGTTAGGTAACCATTTGAAGTTGAATGCAAGTAAGACGAAAGTATTGATTTTTGAAAGAGATGATGAAAATATGAATTATGAATTTAAAATTAATGGAATGAATGTTGATGTCGTAAATGAGTTTGTATACCTGGGAAGTAAGTTTGAAAAAGATGGAAGAATGACCAGTGAATTTGAAAGAAGAATAATGAAAGGCAGGTGCGTACTGGGTGCTACCGCTAGCATCGCCAAGAACCAGAATCTTTCAAAAAATGTTTGACTGGCGGTGCACGGTGGTATACTAGTGCCCACTTTGATGTATGGAAGTGAAGCCTGGACGGTGAGTGAAAGTGAGATTAGTAAAGTCCATACAGTGGAAATGGACTACTTAAGAAGTAGGATTGGAAAAAGACGGAGTGATAGGGTGAGGAATGATTTTGTTAGAGAGGAATGTGGTGTAAGAGAAAGTGTGAAAGTAAAGATTAAAAGAAGTATACTTAGATGGTTTGGACATTTGGAGAGAATGAATGAGGAAAGACTGACGAAGAAAGTATATGCTGCGAGAATTGATGGATGTCGTGGAAGAAGAAGACCGAGAAAGGTATGGATGGACCAAATTTTCAAAATAGCGAATGTTTGGGATATCCAGAGTCATAATAAAAGAAGAGCTTGTATGAAAAAGGTTGTGACTCTGGATGAAATGAAAGAAGTATCCAAGGATCGAAAGAAATGGCGGTTGATCTGTAATGCTGGCGGTTAAAGCTGAGGCTTTTAATTTTTTTTTTAAATATGTTTTGTAGTTTTTTAATTTTTTACTGTTTAATTGTTTAGAGTGTATTTGTTTTATAGGTATATTTGATTGTATTAATTGCTTGTATTCCTTGACTGATAGGTTAGTATGCGGCTGACCACCCATACTGTAAAAAATGGTTCATTTTGCCAATGTCACCCCTGCTTCAGGGAAGGTCGGCAAGAGTTGCAGGGCTTATGTTCATTTGAGATTGGGTTTTTTATATTGTAGGTCCACATGCGGCATGTGTAAGCGCGAAATTATGCGTGTCTGCTTGTGGGAATGCATTTAATATGAATCTCAAATGATACATATCTTTGCAGCTTAGATTTAGATTTAGACGCAGTTACCGCCTGGATCAATCTTTTGCACTGATATCGGACAGGATGCAATAAGTAACTCTAAGGAACGCATGTGTGTGCGAATGAGCGACACTGGCCAACAAATAACGACAATATCGCTCCTATGCCATCTCAGAGCACCTTCCCCTAACAGTTGACATCTAAAAACATGGTTTGTATGACTACACAATAGAGTGGAGTGATCTTGTATGAGAATTTTTTTTTTTCAAAACCATATACCATTTTTTTTGTGCCATTTATGAAATAAAAATTATCGAAAAATATTCAGATTTTTCAAAAAAATCCTTCTTCCCGCACACTGACTTCAAAGTTTATGTTTTTGTTGAAAATTTGTAACATAGCTCCAGCTCAATATTGAGCTGAATAAAGTTAGTCAAGGTGTAAAAAATTCAAATAAAAGTACTACAAGCATTTATTCGTACATTCCAAAACAATACAAGAAGAAAAAAGTACCTACAGGTTTTATAAAAAAAAAAAAAACATTTTGCTTGAAAATTTCATTTTCTTTTAATTTTCGGCATTATGCTCTAATCTAATCTAATCTAAGCTGCAAAGATATATATCATTTAAGATTTATATTAAATGCATTCCCACAAGCAGACATGTACAATTTCGCGCTAACACATGCCGCATGTGGACCTACAATATAAAAACCCAATCTCAAATGAACATAAGCCTTGCAACTCTTGCCGTCCTTCCCTGAAACAGGGGTGACATTGGCAAAGTGAACCAATTTTTTACAGTATGGGTGGTCAGCCGCATAACAACCTATAAGTCAAGGAACATACATGACAAATTACATTTTTAAAATCAATAAATAACAATATATACATGGACATAAAAAACTAAATCATAAAACCAATTTTACTTTAACAAACCCTAGCCGCCAACATCACAGATCAACCGCCATTTCTTTCTATCCTTACATACTTCTTTCATTTCCTCCAGAGTCATAACCTTCTTCATACAAGCTCTTCTTTTATTATGACTCTGGATATTCCATTCATTCGCAATTTCGGATATTTGGTCCATCCATACCTTTCTCGGCTCATATGCTCCTTCGTTCTAATTAGGCTTTTATAGCCACAAATCTAAATTTTTGGTACATTGGCTCAAAGCAGCTTTTCTTGTTATTTTCACTGCTCTTTCAACTGCCTAAGTATAGCATGGGAGCAGGGGCGTGCATCCCATACGGGCACATGAGTCTTATGGGTAGGCAATATATGGTAAAAAAAAACATTTAATCTTGATATTCAGATAAAATTCAAAATTTAAATTCGATTGGAGCCCTCGTTAGCACTTCAGTCAATAACAAATGAGTAATTTTAAAGGAATGGGAGAAACCATTTATTCGGAAATTTATTACCACCTTACATGGGATCTGTAAAAAATGCATGTCACTGTCACCACTAGATTGAACTTTCTCATCGGATATTTTTTTTCTAAAAGAGGCTCATTAATATTTTCCTGATATCTTATTAGATCAACTTAAGTTGCAGCATTGAAATATATTTCAGGCCTCTTAAAAAGTCATTGTGTGAGAGATTTGATATTTTGCGTGCCTTTAAGCTACGTCATGTTGTGAATTCTTTAATGAGTTTGTTTTTGCCGATAATCATCGCTAATAAAATACTTTCCGAATGCCTAAAAGAGCTATTTTTTCCCAAGACTGAATTTTTACTTTTTTGATATCTAGCAAATATTTCGAGGCCAAAATGATGAAACAAATATGATATGAGTCATCTTTACATGAACAATTATTTTTTTAAGAACATATGATGGAGGATACCTACTCTTTTATCACAAAAGCAGCTAGAGTTGTCAAAGTTTCCGACGGTGATTCTGTTGCTACATACAGACGTAGTATTTGGTTGGCTTGCGTAAGCCAAAGAACGTGTAAAATCTGGCCTGGAGATCTATTTGTCAGATCTTTAGGAAAATCGTTTGTTTTTACTGCTGACATAATGTCGTGCAAATACGGTTGGTCTGTTCTCAATTTTTGGGTAATTTTAGTAAACGTTTGTACTTCAATTCGTTGAATTATTTTAATAGACAATTTTTCGCAAGTTTCGGGAGCTTTGCTCAGTGGCCCAATGTAAGACTTAGGTCCGGAAGTACACCCATCCATATAAAGAAACAAATGTCTCAATGATAGTTCATTCATATGTTGTTGTTTACAAATTATCCATTGCAGTGGTCTTTAAGTCTTTTTTAAGCAGTCTGATGATTTTACCATTCTTTCCGGTGTTAACATTTGGTCCATCACAATCGATTGCCATCAGGGTACGTTGAGAAATATTTCATCTGAAAAATGTTTCGCTGAGCCCATCTTAGGTACTAGGTATCCCCCGTAAATAGACCCCGTCTCTTTAATTAGCATAATGTGCTCTTAAAATCTATTTTTTGTAGCATTTACTTTTTTTTCAGGAATACTTAATGTTTCTTTTTTACATTCCAGTACAATGCTGATATTTTATGCAAACCTCTTCCATCAATGTATGACTTTCCTTACAAAGTTTTCTCCCTTTGTCTTGTGTGTCTTATTAAATATAGGGGCATCAGCCTTAATAGCAAACGAAACATATTATGCAATTGCAGTTATTGCCCTGTTTGACTCCATACCTGTAACGTTTCCTCAATACTGTAGGGAGGTCAAAAAGTGAACTTTTTTTTTCAGAAATTTCTTCATTATATGCGATTGTACAGTCATCTGCAGAACTGAACGTTTCAGAAATAATGAATAAAGCAAATATAAATAGCAAAAAATATTTTTTAAATATTTTTTTAACAGCGTCAAACATGAGCTTAAAATTACTTTTTTACACAACGTTCGATGGCGTTGTGCGGGAAGATCCTCTCATTTTTACTCAAGTTTATTTTTGAATAAGTAAATTTGATCCTAAAAGGCACCTTTTCTACGCTATTTGTGTTCGATAAAACGAAAAAAGACATTTCACTCCACTCTACTACACAACTGCAACATTTGACAGGACAGAGGCAAAAGTGGTAGATAGTATGTATCAATGCAGGGAGTTAGTTTCCGCTCCTGTATGTTATTACTCGTTGGTTGTTGCAGACACGCGCCTGGCAGCGGTCGCGGCTGAACAAGATCCTGCTGAAGCTGCTGGCGCGCATGCCCACCAAGCAGGCGCTCGACATGTCCTACCTGTTGGACGGGCGGCGCCAGCGCAAGAAGACCACATGAACACACCAGAAACTCTTCTCACAAACTTTGCTTTAAGATTCAAATCAATTCTGAAGTTTTTTTCAACTGCTTCTGGAAAAAGTTCACTTATTTTGTATAAATAGTTTCCCCTGATCTTTGACAAGATATGAATTTATTTTGTTTTTCTTTTATCTTATGTATTTATTCAGTTGATTATGAAATTTGGACAAGATATCGACGGTTAAAAGGAAGTAGGGCATAAGCGACGCTCTTTTTAATGCACTAACTCCCACAACCTTGTGATGATTTTTGTTGTTTATGCCCAAGCATACAACTGTGTTTTCGAAGGATGGTTTTGGTGTAACCGACAAGATTTTGGCCTTTTTTTTCCTAAAGGCACTTGTGACATTAAAAAAATCGTAAAACCACATTAATAAGAATGCTAATAAATATCTTTATTTTTTTAATTTTAGAGCTGTTTTAATGTTAACGATATGATAAAAAAAAAAAAGTTATGCCATTTTTCGGCAATCTCAAACTTTAAACTGCTCTCCTCAACAATTTAGTTTTTGCCGCTTATGCCCTATTGCCTTTATCGTCGATATGACATTAGAACAATTCTACAAGCATGCAGGAGGCATCCCATAATTCAGCACCCAATAATGTGTTCAATAAGTCCTTAATTTTTAAGATTTCTATGGGAAATGATCATCTCAGATTTGCACTGTAAATGTATGGAAAAGAACATGTAATCACTAGGGACTGGAAAATAGCGCACATAACTTACAAAAAACCATTGATTAAAAAAAAATATTAATATTTCAATGACACACTCACACACCGAATACCCTGCAATATCCTTTAAAAATATTTCATTTTTGTGCATGCAGTATCTGAGATGAGGGTTATCCAATTTTTTAAGGGATGTTGGTTTTATGAAAGCCTCAACAGACCGGTCCGTAGTTCAGTGGAAACACTTCGGACTCTTAATGGGAAGGTTGTGGGCTCGATTTCCGGCGGAGCGACCCCGGATGGACCCCGGCGAAAGGTCCATCCAGGCTTACAGCAAATGGGTCTTGCTTGAGAATTGGCGCTTTGTAGCAACGACGATCAAGCTCGTAAAAAACTTGATAGCTCAATTGGTAGAATGCTTGCATTCCATGCCGAGAGCAAGGGTTCAATCTCAAAGGCTTACTCAGTCTTCACAAGAAATGAGAACCAGCCCCCCCCGGGAGCTGGGAAACCCCCACTTCAACTGAAAGTGGTTGGTGTGAGGCCAGCCCCCTTACCTGTAAAAATAAATAGGTCCCGAAACGCCACATGCGACCCCTTCGGGGATAGCGCAGGCAAGAAGTTACACTATAAGTAGCTTAGTTGCGTTTTTTTTTTTTCAACTGTGCTCGTGGCCAATCCAGCAACAGCTTCACTCCTTGAAGTATTTTCCTTCATTGATGTCACGATTGAAGTCTGCTTGGATGATCCAGGACTAAAATCTAAATCTTAATCTAAGCTGCAAAGATATGTATCATTTGAGATTCACATTAAATGCATTCCCACAAGCAGACATGCATAATTTCGCGCTTACACATGCCGCATGTAGACCTACAATATAAAAAACCCAATCTCAAATGAACATAAGCCCTGCAACTCTTGCCGACCTTCCCTGAAGCAGGGGTGACATTGGCAAAGTGAACCATTTTTTACAGTATGGGTGGTCAGCCGCATACCAACCTATCAGTCAAGGAATACAAGCAATTAATAATCTATAATCCATAATCTAAGCTGCAAGGATATGTAAGCATTTAAGGCTCATATGAAATGCATGCCCACAGACAGGCACATGTAGGTTCGCGCCTACACATTCTGCATGTGTGCATACAAATAATGAAAACCTCACATGGACATAAACCTTGCAACTCCTGCCGCCGTTCCCTGAACGGGGTGGCATTGGCAAAAGTGAACCGATTTTTACAGCACGGGTGGTCAGCCTCGTACCAACCTATCAGTCAAGGAGCTGCATTCAAATATATAAAATTATATATAAATACATTATTAAATATATAAAACAATTTTAAAAATTATAAAAATATATAAAACATTCAAATATATAAAACAAATAAACTCTAAACAATTAAACAGTAAAAAATTAAAAAACTACAAAACAAATTTAAAAAAAAAAAATTAAAAGCCTCAGCCTTAAGGTCAGGACAGTTCTGCTTATCTTTCATTTTTTTAAATAAAATAGATTTGTGAATAGGAATGCAATTCACCAACCTATTCTGCCTGGCCAGTAATATATATTAATATCATCAATTAATAATGCATTATTGCTTATTTTAATGAATTATTCATTAATAATTACCCAATAACATCTGTTGAACCAGGGTCAAAGTTATGGTCAAATGACCCAGGCGGGGATCGAACCAACGTTGTTCTATGACAACTTTTTTTTCTGCCAAATTTCAAAAAAATTCTGCCAAAAGTAAATTCGCAATATTTGCGTAAAACCTAAAATTTCGTGTTATTCGCGTAAAAATCTCAAAATTTGCAAATAAATTTGTTTTATCACGATCGCAAAATTTTCCAGTCCCTAGTAATCACACTTCAAAAGTATCACCCTTGAAGTGTTATTTGTCAAGATCTGAGATCAGACTGGGGAGGAATGGTAAAAGTAAATAGGGTCCTTGTTCTGCAATTCAGCATGAAAACATCCCTCGTGCCACACTTTGAGCAGGAAAAAATTCCATCTGCTAGACTAGCAGATGAGCAGCATGTTGGCGAGAGAGCAGCATGTTGAACTGCCGGTGGTTTGGGTTGTGGATTGTGGAGCGCCTACTGTATGGTATCAATAAATGACATCAAAGCTGAGTCCATTTGCACTCTGTACTCATGTCATGGCAGTCTACTGTGTGCTCACACACTCCAGGAAATATCATTGATACTATTTTTGTAAAATAATTTGTATATTGCAATTGCCAGCATTATTTTACACATCTACTCTTACAATATATTATTTATGGCATATATTTACATTAAACACTTGCCCGCTTTTCACACAATCCGGATTTGAATGCAGAATCCCCTTACACTGTGTGACTTTCAATCTGGCACCTGACTAGACTGCGTGAAAAGACCGTGATTGTGGAGGAAGTATGTACATGATATTGCCCACAGAGAAGTGTTTATGGCACTGTTGGCAAGTTGTGTCTAGTTGAGAACTTCTGGTTCTCCTGTTCTGGCCCACAGTGTTGCCCACATGGCACTGTCGACAACTTGACTCTAGTTGAGGAGTCCTTGTACTCCTGTCCTGGTTCTGACTCAGAAGAAGCTGCACTATTACAGTGAATACTTGTTTACATTTTGTTTTTAATGTTATTATAGTTTAACTAAATTATTATTGATATATTTATTGTAGGACATTGTTGCGGGCAGCCAGCTCATACTAGCTCATGGAAAAGAGCACAGGTTATTGGTTTTGGATTGTTGTTCGTTTGATTAACTGTTTGATTGTCTGGTTGATGAGATGTTTGTGTATTTGGTTGATGATATGTTTGTGCGTTTGGTTGATGAGATGTTTGTGTATTTAGTTGATGAGTTGTTTGTGCGTTTGGTTGATGAGATGTTTGTGCATTTGGTTGATGATATGTTTGTGCGTTTGGTTGATGATATGTTTGTGCATTAGGTTGATGAGATGTTTGTGTATTTAGTTGATGAGTTGTTTGTGTGTTTGGTTGATGAGATGTTTGTGTGTTTGGTTGATGAGATGTTTGTGCATTTGGTTGATGAGATGTCTGTGCATTGGCTGATGAGATTTTTGTTAGTTGTGTGTTGTCAGGTGGGCTGCTGCCCCCTGGTGGAGGATGATAGCTACTTAATAAGATAAGTTATTTTTGGATATCTAGTTGGTAAGATGACATTAAATGTTTGTTATAGTGTATAAGATAGAATGCCTTGTTACAGTTAGTGGGGAGGGGGTGGCACACTAAATCCTCACAATGTCTTTATGTGTCCCCGGCAGCTCTCCCCATCTCTTGTGTTCCTGGCTCCACCTCCAGCGTTACACCTTCCTTCATCTCCTCTCTCAGCTTCAGGGAAATGTGGAGACGAAGGAAAGTGTTGATTTTTGGATTTTCATCATGTAAATGCACTTACAACAATATGTATGTGCAAACATGCCAGTATGAGATCTTAAAAAGTGTTATTCATTAGAATGGTCTAAAACCCAAAATATGGTTTAGGTTCTCAATTTGACCTCATTTTACAATAAAGGTGATTCATAATTTTTTTAATAACACTAGAATTAAAAAAAAAACAAATACGTAAACCGCCTACGAGTAAGCTTATTTCTGTCTTCTACTAGTTTTGCACATAACTTCAAAATGGCCACCTTCTTCATCCCCCAACTGATTTTAATGTTTTGAGTTAACTTAAGATTTATGAATCAAATAAGAGTTTCGGTGAGGTTAAAATTCTTGAACTTTGCACTAGGTTTACTCTCTTTGTGAGTGGCGAAGAAGCAATTATAAAAACTGTAGGTTAACCAGAGTGACAGCTTGCCGCGTCATGTGATTTTGCAGTGCAGCTATTAAAAAATAGTCACTATTGTTGTAAACAAGGTATATATAAGTAATATATTCATTTCATATGCACTCATGGGCGTTCGGGGGCAGGGGTTCCCTGGAGGCTTCCAAATGTCTCCAAAAGCTGTCGAAAAGTAAAAAATATAATGAATTCTCAGGCATTCCATATATCTGTACTCTCTATTCTAAGTTGCAAAGATATATTGACATTTAAGACTCATATTTAATGCATTATCATATGCTTACACATGCTGCATGTGTACACACAAAATAAACCAAACCTCACATGAATATTAACTTGGAAACTCCTGCCACCTTTCCCTGAAACCATTGGCTATAAAGAACCAAGTTCTTAGCATTCCCAGGTCAGCCTCATGCCAACCTATTAGTTAAAGAAGACAAAAAATTCGGAAAGTGGAACAATCAAAAAACTTTACATAAAATTCAAATTAGACTTACTTAATTAAATTAAAATTAAATGCCAGTGCTGCCAACATTGCAAATTAACTGCCATTTCTTTCGGCCCTTGCATACTTCCTTCATTTCATTCGGAGTCACAATCTTTTTTACGTTTTGTCTCCTTTTCTTATGACTCCAAATATCCCATTCCTTCGCTATTTCATAAATTTGATCCATCCATACTTTTCTCGGTCTTCCTCTACCATGGATTCCATTCATACTTGCAGCGTACACTCTTTGTCAGTATTTCGTCTTTCATTCTCTTCATATGTCCAAACCAGACACTAGATACTTAACCCTTTACCGCATAGCGTGACATATTTGGAACACTCGGTTTTTTATTTAATTTGTTACTGCCAGTGGTATCTGGGGTTTTTTCTTGGAATTAATTCGTATCTAGGGAGTATCACTCACCTAAATATATGGCAGTGGCCCCTCTACAGAGACGCCTAGGAACTAAAATCAAACTTTTGGTCAGTTGGTCGGCAAAATTTGACAGATTCACAATCAACGCAAAAACGCAACGTAACTAAGCTACACATAAAGTGTAACTTCTTGCCGCGTTATCCCCGAAGGGGTCGCATGTGGCGAGTTGAACCTATTTATTTTTACAGGTAAGGGGGCCGGCCTTACGCCAACCAATTCAGTTGAAGTGGAGGTTTCCCAGCTCCCGAGAGTGCTGGTACTCATTTCTTGTGAAGGCTGAGTAAACCTTGCCGGTATTTTATTTGAAAGAAACACCGAAACGGGAAATCATTTCTGACACCGTCGGTGGGATTCGAACCCGAGATTTCGGTATGGAATGCAAGCACTCTGCCACCTGAGCTATCGACCGGACAACAGTTTTCCAAAAGGGTTTTTATTGTTTTTTTCTTAATAACTGTGTAATCATTGTGATTCAGCAGATAGAGCAATGGACCCACAGACTTTTTACGGCAAAAGAAATAAGTTCAAACCATAGCATGTAGGAAATATTTTCATTTAAAAAATGTTGCGGATTTGGAACAACATGCAGTTGTTATGTTTTTTGTACCACCAAATTTGGAACATTATGCACTCCAGTCATCAGTTTAGCAGTTCCAAATCCGGAACATTATGCAGTGGTTTTCAATTCTCATAATCATATCTTCTTTTTTTAGCTATGATTTTAAACTTTTCGGAGGAAAATACCCGGATCCACCTGTAAACTGCCGCAATCTTGGAGTGCCAGGAAATGTAGTACAAAGACTATTTGTAACTGTCTCAGACAATTTGAATCACAACATTTTTGTAGATAACTGGTACACAAGTTTGTAGCTAATGGCAAACTTGCACAAAAGAGGTTTTTTGCCATTAGGCACAATACAACTGAGAAGAACTCCAAATATAAATCTATCTAAACAAGATTTAGAAAAGAAAGAACCAGGTTATTGCTCCGAAAAAAGTGTTTCTGTTGATGACGTTCAGCTGTCAGTTACCAATTGGGTTGACAATAAAGCAATCAGTTTGTTTTTTGAATGGTTGGTGCATTAACACTGAAAATTCATCTTTATTTAGTTATTAAAAAAAACTTGTTTTATTTTCACTTTTTTTATTATTTATATAAAGGACACAAACGTTTTCGACTAAATTGGATGATGACTACGAAGTAGTCGAAAACGTTTGTGTCCTTTATATAAATAATAAAAAAAGTGAAAATAAAACATTTTTTTTTTTAATAACTAAACAATCAGTTTGTGTTCATCCTTCGTGGGTAAGGAACCAATGGGAGTTGTGAAAAGATATTCCAAAAAACAAAAGAGCAGGGTTGATGTTCCTTGCCCAAAAGCAGTAACTATTTATGACAAATATATGGGTGGTGTCGATTTGCTAGATGCCATGTTAGGCTTCTATAGAATCAAAATCCGCAGTAAAAAATGGTACCACCGCCTGTTCTTCCATTTCATTGATCCCTGTTGCATGAATAGTTGGTTACTATGGCGGAGAGTCATGAAACAGAAAGGTAAAGACGTTTACATGCCATTGCTTGACTTCAAATTGATCATAGCAGACGTATTGATGCACAAAGATTCAAAAGTAGGTATATACTCCGACTACACGCAAACGAGGACGACCACTGAATCAAGATGTTGAAGCAATTAAAACGGGGAGATCAAGGTGACGCATAGAACTGCCTCCGATGGAAGTATCTGGAGACCGGTTCAACCACTGGCCCAAATGGAAAACTGATCGTCAAAGGTGTAAAATGGAGAGTGCAAGCTGATATCCCAAGTGATGTGCCAAAAATGTGGCTGTTATCTCTGTTTCACAAAGATCGCAACTGCTTTAAAATGTTTCACGTATACGAGTAAATAAATATTTTTTAAATACGCATACTTCAAATTGTTTTTTTTTTTTAATTCTCGCATTTCAATTATAGGAACATAATTAGATCACGCCGCATGTTGTTCCAAACATGGAACAATGAATTTATATAACTAGACCGCATGGTGTTCCAAATTTGGAACAATTACTTTTACCTATTTTACTATTTTAATTGGTATTCTATATTTTTTTAAATATTTTTTTGGAGCTCTTTATATTCCCATTTATTAAGGTAAACGTGTCCACGTGCAGCATGTGTAAGCGCAAACTTATACGTGTCTGCTTGTGGGAATGCATTTAATATAAATCTTAAATGTAATTTACCTTTGCAAGTAAGATTTTGGATATGAGTAAGAAAAAAATATCCAATGATTTTTTTTCTTTAAATTTTGTATACCTAGATTTTTAAAAATATATATGAAGCGATTTTATTTTTATTTTAAGTAATAAAATTAAAATACTGCCATCTAGCGGCAGAATTTCGAAGCTTCGTTTAATATGGATTGATTTTTATCATGTAAACTCCTGTTTCTGGCTACGCAAAATAGATCGATGAATTGCATTCCTCTCAAATTTATTTAAAAAGGGCCAGAAAAAAAAACAAAAAAAAAAGATACATCTTAAGAACCGAACCTGGTACCTCCACCATCAGAGGCGCGGACGTTACCGCTAAGCTACGATACGCTTCTAAATATGTGCGAAAAAAGCTGTACAAAATTCTACTGTTTTTTTACGCACACTTATCTTGCCGAGGGCTTATAAACTATTATATTGGCGCCCACGTCAAAGCACGCCGTGGCTGTATTGTCTACGTCGCTGCCTCCGGCCCGGGAGGTCTCGTGTTCGAATCCTGGGTGTGGATGATTTTTATCATTTAAAAATCGAACTCTAGGCGAAAGACGACGAAGGGTAATATAATTAAGGATGCTAAATGGAAACATAAATGAAGTTAAATAAAAACCCATAAAAAAATCTGTAGTTGACCCCCCGGTCAACTTTTACAAATTTCATTTTTTTGAGATCCAGTATTTGACCACCCTAAAAAGTTTATTTTATTTTAGGTTATTTTACAAAAAGTTTATTTTATCAAAAAGCACATTGCCTTAATGTATAATAGTAACATAGTCTCTTACCAACAGTTAAAAGCAGATTTATGCTGATTTTTTCCCAACATCTGTGTCCTTCACAAAAACCTTAAGAAAACAGCGAAAGAATCCAAAAAATTACACACATGTACACGTTTAATAATAAAGAGCAATAACTCAAAAAACAATAATTTTGGGAAATCACGTTTGAAGTTCAGACAACCAGTACAACTTGTATGGGATGAAAAAGGCGGCCGATGTTTTATCCCGGTCAAATTCGTCCAAATTGAACGGCTGTCGAATTCTACCTATTCTTCTCGCATTGTTCTTGCGTTTTATTACAAAATCTCGATTTTCCCAATTTTCGAGTTATTGCTCTTTATTATTAAGCGTGCGAAATGTCAACTGTCACTTTCCACTTCCACTTTTTTAACTGACTGTTTCAAAATAAAATCACTAGATGGCGCAGCTTTTCAACTCAAATAGTTAAAAGCCATTGTTTTCTCTGGAAATCTTATTTTAGCTATTTTATTGTAATGTGTCTCATTATGAATTTCTGTATATCATTTATAATTTTTTGTGCTCCTTGACTGATAGGTTGGTACGAGGCTGACCACCCGTGCTATAAAAATCGGTTCATTTTTGCCAATGCCACCCCGGTTCAGGGAACGGCGGCAGGAGTTGCAAGGTTTATGTCCATGTGAGGTTTTCATTATTTGTATGCACACATGCAGAATGTGTAGGCGCGAACCTACATGTGCCTGTCTGTGGGCATGCATTTCATATGAGCCTTAAATGCTTACATATCCTTGCAGCTTAGATTATAGATAGATAGATTATAGATTGCCTAATGGTCAACTACTAGTGCATGGTCAACTTCTAGTACGTTAGGATATTATTTTGAAAAGATTGAAAAATGCCATGCGGTAAAGGGTTAAAATGTATTTTTATAGGTTGAATAAACCAAAGAAAATATTATAATTCTATTTCACTAATGAATCCATGGATTTATATTAAATGGAGGGGCTATTAATTTTATTTAGTTCTAAACATTGTGATGCATATAGTCACTGAAGGTTAATTTTGCCAGACATAGTCCCTTGTTTGGTCTCGCTTGCACAACAGGCAATTTTTTTTGTCCTTTTCTATCTCGTTTCGTGTCTCTACTCCGTCGTCAATTTATGTTAACAGTTGATGTTGCTTAGCAGCGGATTGTTGATGTTATTTCCCTTGACAACATAATTTAGTGTTGTCAAAGGTTTGAAAATATCTGATACTTTTCAATGTTTCTGTTACATAAACGTAAATATTTTACCTAATGTTCCATAATCACATTTCATTTCTTAAGTAATTAAAATATTATATGTGTAGGTATTGGGTTTATTGGCTGAAAACAAATATGTATAATATTTTTGAAATACAGACCACTTCAAATACATACATTTTACAAAATGTTCCGTTCATACGTGTAGGTATTAGATACTATATTTTACAATCAGGCATCAGCACATCTCTATCACTGATAATGGCCGACGGTTTGCCAGCAGAACCATTGGATTGTGGCTTTAGATATCGACAGATAAACTATCAATTGAATTTACTTAAATATTTATATAAACTGGTACTTATGAGTGAAATGTTACTCCAGATTTTTTATTACTATTTGTCGTATTGTTTGTGCATTTGGAAAATGTGCAGCTTGGCATTTTTACAATTTTTCTTTCCAATAAGGAAACACACCTGTTGACAGTTGTAAGGTTACCGATAGACTGAATTTGGATTTTTGTATGATGAGTGGGTTAGCGCATTTTTAATTCACAAAGAATTGCTTTCTTAGCCGATCCTGTTCTTATATATCGATGAATGAATCACCTTTTGTTTTTGGCGAGCTAGCTAGCACAGATTTAAAATGGTTTGTAGAAACCATGCATAAAATTGGTATGGGCAAAATCTAATGAATAACACTGAAAATGTACAAAGCAGCAAATAGCAATATGGTTTTGTGTTAGTGGCTGACAGTGCTGTCCAGTCATTCACACATGAAGCAGGGTTTTACTTTGAGAATTTTTGTGAATGTCACTGAGAGAGAAAATACACCTGGTGGCACTAAGTGAAGAAGTCGTCTCCCGGCAGAAGCCGCCCAGAGTGCCTGCACAGCGCTGGAGTGACTAGCTAATACTCTCGCACCACCACATCTGTTTCTGATTCACATATTATATTATTATATGAATAATATAAAGCTGTATTTTTATATTATACAATATTTAGATAATTATAAGTTTTGTCTATTTATGTTTGATAGGCCATATCGAGTTTAATTTAATTTATTTATAATTAAATCAATAAAATAAATTAACACCCTGACACTTTGTATTTTTCACTTCATACAAATATAATTAAACTGTAAAGGCAAACCTAGCATTGAGTTATTTGGAGCAACAGAGTAGGAGAGAAGAAAATACGAGCTTGGAAGACGCAGGATGTGCAGTCTTCAAAGTTAAAACTTAACATCAACAGCGTTATCTAAAAAAAATGTGGAAACTAAAACAGTGCCTATATTAAATAACAAACACAACAAGCATCCACTATCACTCATTACTATTGAGATGGCTTTCCAACTTTGCAACTCGTACTAAAGGTACAGTACCCTTAGTATGAGTTGCAAAACTTGAGAAAAGTAAAGTTTACGGAAAATATTAAAGAGTGATTTCTCCCAAAATCTGCCGTTTTTGTTTCTTACACTTTATGGTCTTAGCAAAAGAGTTACAGTGATGAAGAAAATCAAGTTCAAACAAACAAAAACGGCAGATTTTGGGGGAAATCACTCTTTACTAATTGCCGTAAACTTTACATTACTCAAGTTTTGCAACTCGTACTAAGGGTACTGATCACTTAAAAATAGCATAATGTGATAACATAATGATGATCTTAACTTCTTAAATCTGGGAAGGCTCATGAGCAATCAAAACTATCAAATTCACAAAATCATACTATCAGTCCATTTCCAACGTATGGACTGTACTAATTTAACTTTTACTCACTGTCCATGCTTCAATTCCATACATCAAGCAGTGGCGTGACTACCTTACAAGCTAAAAAGCTAAGCATGCGTACCCTCAGAAATGAAAATAATGAATATTTTTGAGTAGATTTAAGATATACATCAATATTCCTGCTACTGCCATCTGTGAGGTAAAGTGGGATGTTAATATTAGTCATTGCCGAACGAAACTCTGTTCTTCAAACGTGATTGAGAATTGTATGCCTGTCTTTGTTTAACGTATGAAAAAGCTTGACCTCTGTAAGTTTGTATGAAGATAGTCGCTTAAGCTCTTTTAATTCTAAATGAAAACAGATATTGCTTGAAGCTGTGGCTTGGAGTGCGCATGATAATAATATTCGGATAGGCTAAGCTTATCGTCGATTAAATTTTACGATTCCAGACTAAAGCTGTTGACAGATTTATGAATGACTTAGGTATTGTGTTTTGAAAACACTGTCGCGTCAGGTTCAAATATCATAATAAATAACTCATTCCTTGTTTGCGATCGAGAATCGGTTTTTAGAGTAAACAATGAATTCCTGTGAAAATATAGTTGTACTCAGTAAGGATCTTAAGTATGTAAAGATTTATTAATTAATCCAAAATCGAAGTCTGAAGAGATTAAGAAACACTGAGGAAAGAAACAAAGGGGTAAGATTTATTATTTGTGATTTCGTGCAACTTTAATTATCCAGTATGCGCATGGCAGAAACCGTAGGCACGCCACTGACATCAAGGTGGGCACTAGTAAACCACCTTGATGTATGGCGGAGCACAAAAAAATACTATTTAGGTTTTCAAATATGCTCTTCCCGGGGTTGAAAAATTCATATATGTACCTACCTTTACCAAAGACCAGTCACCAAAGGTCCATCCAGCCTTACTGCAACTGGGTCTTGCTTGAGTATTGGCACTTTATATAGCGACGCCCAAGCTTGTAGAGGGCTCTTGAGGTGTGATTTACACAAAAATAGCGCTCACCAAATAAATTATCTTAATATTATTTATTTATTGGAATGTTAAAAGATGAAATTTTGGCGGGACACGGCTCATAGGAAGAATGATATCCCGATGTATCGGGATAAATGCCAATCCTAATGTATGTTTCTAGCATCCTGCAGGTTTAAAATAAATAAAATCATTGTTTGGTTTTTGTTTATTTATTTTATTCTTGCATCAATCAAAGTATAAATAAGATCTAAATCTAAGCTGCAAAGATAATATGTATCATTTGAGATTCATATTAAATGCATTCCCACAAGCAGACATGCATAATTTCACGCTTACACATGTGGACCTACAATATAAAAAAACCAACTCTCAAATGAACATAATACTTAAATATCCCTAAACATATATACAAATTACTAAACATAATTAATAAGTTAGAGCACTTAAGTGGAGATGAGTGTAGTGGTTTTTACTGTGTGTGAGTGTGTGGCCTACAGGTCAGGTGTGGGTTTGGCTGGGTGGCACTTGCCCTGCTTGCTGGGTGTGGCCTACAGGTCAGGTGTGGGTTTGGCTGGGTGGCGCTTGACCTGCTTGCTGGGTGTGGCCTACAGGTCAGGTGTGGGTTTGGCTGGGTGGCGCTTGACCTGCTTGCTGGGTGTGGCCTACAGGTCAGGTGTGGGTTTGGCTGGGTGGCGCTTGCCCTGCTTGCTGGGTGTGGCCTACAGGTCAGGTGTGGGTTTGGCTGGGTGGCGCTTGACCTGCTTGCTGGGTGTGGCCTACAGGTCAGGTGTGGGTTTGGCTGGGTGGCGCTTGACCTGCTTGCTGGGTGTGGCCTACAAGTCAGGTGTGGGTTTGGCTGGGTGGTGCTTGCCCTGCTTGCTGGGTGTGGCCTACAGGTCAGGTGTGGGTTTGGCTGGGTGGCGCTTGACCTGCTTGCTGGGTGTGGCCTACAGGTCAGGTGTGGGTTTGGCTGGGTGGCGCTTGACCTGCTTGCTGAGTGTGGCCTACAGGTCAGGTGTGGGTTTGGCTGGGTGGCGCTTGACCTGCACGTTGGGTTTGCGCAGCTTGTGGTAGTTGGGGATGATCTTGCTGAGGAAGTCCAGCTGCAACATCTGGGAGGGCTGCTTCTCCAGCGCCTCCCTCTGCAGGTGCTCACTGCCGTACACGATAGTGTTGTCTGATAGGCTGGCCTGCTCCAGGCGACAGCCCGCTCCTGGAAACAAAGAGACATGTCAACATACTGGTATCATTATAACATTGATAAATATAAGACATAGATGACGTACGTCTGTTTCTTCCCATAGTAACAAAAGTGCCATGAAACACAATATACAAGTTTTACCTACATAAAGTAAGTGTGTAAGAGTGGATGGTGAATGGTTTGATGAATACAATGGAGTACGACAGGGGTCCATAATTAGTCCATGGTTATTTAACATAATTGTGGACGATTGTATAAAAGAAGCAGGAATTTCTGACTATGCTGACGATGCTGTAGTGTTGGCCGACACAGCAGAGGATGATCAGCTCCAGCTGATAGTCACCAGAATGAATGATGCTTTTGGTAAGAACTGTTTAAAAGTGAATGCCAGTTCTTACGAAAGCATTAGTTTATGACAGGAATGAGGAATGCGAGGACATTGAGATCAGTTTGAATGAAACAAGAGTGGAAGTTGTTAAAGAATTTGATTATCTGGGAAACAAGTTTGAGTCACATGGGAGACTGACGAAAGTATTGGAAAAGCGCACTAGTAGAGGAAGAGGTGTGATATTGTACTGAAATTATGAGGCCCTGCACTCTGCACTCTTTTTAGCCCGTCCAGATGACATCACAAATATTCTCCATTTTTCGGGTAAATGGATAGACTTTATACCTGAAATAGCGAATTAATGGAATATCCAGTCATAATAAAATGAGAGCTTGTATGAAAAAGGTTATGACTCTGAATGAAATAAAAGAAGTATGTAAGGACAGAAAAAGTTGTCGTTTAATCTGTAATCTGTAAATGTTGGGGGCTTATACTTATTCTTTTATAATTCTGAATTTAATTTAATTAATATACCCACCGATTTTTGTGTAGATTTCTTTGTAAGGTTCGTTTTTTAAAATGCTTAAATGTTAGATTTTGTAGGGTTTGTGTATTCACACAGTGAAAATTCATATTTTTTAAATAAAATTATTTTTTCTTTAACGTAGTTTAATTTTCACAATAATATTTTATATCTCGAGCACTTTCGAACTGAATATTGATGGTCGAAAGTGCTCGAGATATAAAATATTATTGTGAAAATTAAACTACGTTAAAGAAAAAATAATTTTATTTTACTTAAATGTTATTTATTATTTGTATCCCTTGAGTTATAGGTTGGTATGAGGCTGACTATAAATGCTGTAAAAATGGGTCACCTTGCCAAAATCACCCCTGTTTGAGGGAAGGTAGGCAAAAGTTGCAGGGCTTATGTTTATTTGAGGTTAAGTTTTTGAATTGTAAGTGCACATTCAAAATTTGTAAGCGCAAACTTACATGAGTCTGTTTGTAGGCGCACATTTAATATGAATTTTAAATAGTAATATATCTTTGCAACTTGGATTATAGGTAGATTATATTTGAAATATTCAGAGTCCACTGTACAGATATGTGAGGAGTTACCTATGACACAGCCACTGCCTATGATGACTTTGGGTCCCACATATGATTTACATTCAAAGACATTGCTCTCCCCGATGTGGCCGGCGTAGGACTCCACTCTGCAGCCGACTTCAAACACATTGTGGGGGCCAATCAGCAGGGGCTTCTGCCCCTGCTGATGCTCTGAGGGTACCACAGAGGGGTCTGGCCTGGAAAATCAAAACACACACTATAAAGGATGGGTTAAGGAGGCTAACTCACTACATCTTACAGTGAATTTATCAGAAGAATGTGCGACACTAAGGAGATTGTCAGATGGAGTAGAAAGAGGAGACGGTTCTGCAGGAACCATAAAGACCGCATGACTGATTGTTGCATACAAAATACCAGACGACCACTGTCCACCAGGCCAACCACCCAAAAGATGGAAGAACAGCTGGTCTTCGGCATCACAGGAGGGATTTCTGAATTTATCTTAGATCTAATATAAGAAGATTTCATCAGAAAACCCTCTCATTCAGAGCCAAAAGCAGCAGCCAGCCCAGCAAGCCCCTAGCCCAGAGGTGTTCGCAGAGCAGATGTCTCCCTCAGCCAGGCTGTCTAGCTTACACAGGGCACCTCCACTGTAGGCAGAGGAATCACATAGATAACAAAGTTGTGACGTCACCCCACAAAGTTTCTGAATGAACCGGAAAACTGATACTTTGTAATTGGTTAATAATGATCATTGTCACATAGACGTGTGACGTTTGCTTGCCGAGAAAATAATAATTTTGGAATGTCAATTTTTGTACGCTTACAACCATTACATACTAGACACATTCTGCCCGGTCTGTGTATGCTTTTTTCTATCCGTTGCTGGATCAGAAGTCAGTAGTGTATGAAAATTTTCACAGTCTGTCCAGTAATTCATAGACAAACCGGGGCAGAATGCGTTGTCTGAAATGGACCTTACAAGTGCACAACGTGGACGTACTTCTTCACGATGCAGGACTTACAAATGCACGATTGGGCGTACTCCTCCCCGATGCAGGATTCACAAAGGCACGATTGGGCGTACTCCTCCACGATGCAGGACTTACAAATTGGGCCTACTCCTCCACGATGCAGAACTTACAAGTGCACGATGTGGGCGTACTCCTCCACGATGCAGTACTCCGAGAGCAGCACGGGTCCGCCCTCCGCCACGATGCAGGCACGCGGGTGCACCACGGCGCCGCCCAGCACCGTGACGTCACCTCGCAGCACGCAGTCCTCGCACACCGTGGCGCCCGCCATGATCTTCACGCTGCAACACACAACCAGGCTCAGTACACGTAGCGGAGACATCCATTACCAAAAAACCATCCAAACTCACCTCGAAGACATTTTGACAGTTCACGCGACGACAGACAAACAAAAGTAATAATACCACCACCACAGAGTATTATAGGTTTATAGAGATCCCACTGAATACAAAAAAAGGGGAATGCCAGAATCTTAGCCACCTATGAGTAATATATGGAAGCTTTTGATAATATTATGGAATGTATAATATCACTAATACCTAAAATTCATTTCAAATATTTTTGATATTATAGGAAACTAATGGTGAGGTCATGTCAAATAAAAGTTTTTTTTTTGTTTTAAAAATTTATTTCTTGTAAAATAAAATATACAAGTTTACACAAATATACATTCTTAAATAATACACCGAACTACATTTTGGTTTTAAGCTAAATTAAGGTAATTAAGGTTTTGGCAAATTAGGTTAAAATAATGTAAATCATTTTGAAAGTTTGATGTCAATTAAAGTTTATTTAGAGGCACAAGTATTTTTTAGCTGGAACGTAACAAAAACATGAAGGTTTTTTTTACTTTATAGCTGTCTTATATTTGTGAACGAATTTTTTTTGAGGTTACGACGGAAATACGTTGTCCGGCACCAGGCCACCAATACACCATTTTCACGCACAAAGTATTATATTCTTTTCAAATAACTTTTTGCACAATTTAACGCCTGTGAAAACAGCCAAAAACAGCATTCAACGGTTAAAAACTTACGACCCCACGCCAAGCAAGCGTTATCTGTGGGCGCCATTTTGACTGTCAAGGGAATATCGGTAATACCAAATAGTAGTTTCCTACTATTATTTTGGACAAGAACCAATAAAGCAGCATCTACTGGTAGTGTAAGGAAGCTTGGTGGTCAATAGCGTTGTATGGAAGATTCCTTAGCATGACCACCACCATGG
Organism: Agapetus fuscipes; assembly: GCA_951799405.1. Taxonomy (NCBI): domain Eukaryota; kingdom Metazoa; phylum Arthropoda; class Insecta; order Trichoptera; family Glossosomatidae; genus Agapetus; species Agapetus fuscipes. Next base: position 14,685,683 of record OX637337.1, read on the forward strand.
ATTTCACCTCCATGACCACCACAGATAATAGGCTCAGTTTACACCCACGAATTTTTTTTTAATAAGTTTCGATAGTGACGTCAAGCAAGATGGCCGCTCTGAAGTGACAGATGTTGGCAATTTTTATATTATGATGATAGTCAGACATTTCCACTTCAGAGTTAAAATGCCTGAAAAGTCAAAGACAATAATGCTACGGACTCGAAAATTTTGGTAGGTATTTAAATTTTTTGTTTATTTACAACTCGAAAACCTTTATTTTCTGTGAAAACCACAGAGTAAGGGTGAATAATAAAAACAATTTGGAACATATAAAATAATTGTTACCCCCTTGAAAAGAGAAACAAATTATTAGGTAATAATTAAATTGAGTTTGTTCTTACTTTTGGATTAAAAACAATTTTATTTCACATCGGTGTTTTTTTCCATTGCAACGTTTTAATTATGAAATGATTCGATGAAACTTTTCACAGAAGAAACATGTTAATCAATTATTTTTATAAGTCGTAAATAATTTTAGCCGTAAAGGCTAGTTCGCACAAGGCCACTGATTTAGTCAAGTAACGAGTAATTTAGTAGTGGGCGGGGCGCTACTCGCCCGTGAAGCGTTCGCATTACGGTCCAGTACAGTACACAAGTGCGAAGTTGGCTGCAGAAAGCCCTTTCTATAATGGCGGAAAATTTGAATTGGCTGCAGTTTGAAAATATTAATTGAGTATTAAAATCATGTTATTATAAAGCCCTTTAAATTGGCTATGGTTTGGTAATATTAACTGATTTATGCCCGGCCACCTAGCTAGGAGCCTGTTTAGCAAACAACTTCGAAACTCGACTTTTGTAAATTCGAAATGTATTTTATGGTTTATAAAATAATATACACATTTTAAATAAAAACAACACAAGATTATTTGATGTTTATAATAATATCTACCATTTACGCTGCAAACATTATTTTTTATGAAGTTTTAAATTCAATGTTGGTCTCGGCAAATAAGCGCCAAAAACAATGACGCAATATAATGTGAACACAGTATAAAATACCAATGCAATATTAATGACACAATTGCAATATTGCATTCTGTTTCCTAAAAATATTTTTGAGGTTAAGAGCCTGTAATATAACAACTTGACACTGGCGCCCCTGCTGAATGCGGGAATCCGCCACAAAGAAAAAGAAGAAGAAGAACCTGTGTGTCTATTCCCATTTGACCCATGGACAATAGTTTGTACAACACCACGATGAATTTTAAATTATCTGTATGATTCTTTTTTTTACCGACGCATAGTTAAACTTAACACGTATTAAAATAATTTAATTCCTACATTATTTTAATCCCATTCGATGTTTGAATAAACCGCAACAGCTAAATGCCATTAGAAGAAAAATATTCTGCTTTGTTTAAAAAATATTTTGTTCAAATGTGTGTGGAGACCATTGAGGTATATATACTAGAGAAGTAACTCTTCTCGAAACACTAGGTACCCTGTAGTATGGTAGAAAGTCATACTCGAGAAAAACGGCCCGTCAGTCTCACGCAGACTTACTCAGCGAGCGGACGTGACAGGTGCTAATACATACTGCTATAAATGGCTAAATATTGTGATTGGAGTTTTCAAACACCTTTGTTTGTGAACTTGATCAATTATAAAACATGCACAAGTTAAAACACATGGGATCCTAGCACAAATTAATTATTAAAACAATTGTTTAACTTTAAATATTTCGTCGCTGTGAAGTCAAACCGACATATCGAACGCATAAGTAGAGCTACATATTTTTTCCCCTAAAAGTAGGGAAAAAAATATTAATAAAAATACGAAAGAACGTAAGAGCTTTTGTATACCAATAATGTTTATTAGCGCAATTTTAAAAATATTACGTGTGATATAATTTATTTTTGTAAAAAAAAAGTTTTTCTTAAATCTATTTTCATTAATTTCACGAAGAAGAAAATTATGACCCTGGAGGAAATGAAAGAAGTATGTAAGGACAGAAAGAAATGGCGGTTGATCTGTAATGTTGGCGGCTAGGGTTTATTAAATTGGAATTTGTTTTTATTTGTAAATGGATATTATGTATTTGGATATTATTATTTAGTGATGTATAAATGTAATTTGTCGTGTGTGTTCCTTGACTTATAGGTTGGCATGCGGCTGACCACCCATGCTGTAAAAATGGTTCACTTTGCCAATGTCACCCCTGTCTCAGGGAAGGACGGCAAGAGTTGCAGGGTGTATGTCCATTTGAGATTTGGTTTTTATGTTGTAGGTTCACATGAGGCATGTGCAAGCGCGAACTTGTACGTGTCTGGTTGTGAAAATGCATGTAATGTGAATCTCCAATGTAACATATCTTTGCAACTTAGATTAGATTAGATTAGATTTTATGAAACCTTTGTTAAATGTAAAATGTTATTCTGGAAATTTCATTTTATTCTGACATGCATATTTTAATATAATAACTGTAGGGGAATTCTGTATCATAGAATAATGAGATCTCAACCCTTTTTGTCGTGTTTGAAGTGTGCCACGTGTTTCGTAAAATTATTGCTATCTCGTTTTAACCTGAGAGTACAGTGCGCGTTATTCGATGCAGAAGCGGGATAAAAACTGATTGTCTCCTTGCATCTGCATTAAAACGTTTCCAACGGACTTCGGCTTGACATTTTTTTCCTGATTGTATGATTGTTGCGACTCTATATATATACCTCAATGGTGGAGACGGAAAACCGATAGTTGCCGCTAAAAATCGCTGTCTGACGTCACTATCGAAACTTATTCAAAAAAATTTCGTGTGTCAAAACTGAGCCTCTCGTATAGGTTTTACATAAAAAGGTGTTGTGATCGATCATGTTTATTTATTTAAAAAACAACAATTAAAAATCTATTAATGATTAGGATGCACATCCCAAGTCCTGGGTGTCTATTCACGAGACGTTCGCGCCAGTAGGCTCTTGGCTGGGGAACCGGAAATACATGAATGGTGGTAAATTTAAATTGGCTGAAAGGCGGTAAATTTAAATTGGCTGCAGTTTGAAAATATTATTCTGAGTATTAAAATCATGATATTATATAGCCGTTATTATAATGGCGGTAAATTTAAATTTCTGGCAGTTTGAAAATATAAATCTTAGTATTAAAATTATGTTATAAGGTATTATTGCAAAAATGTCTTTCAAATTTAAATTAAATTAAAATTTATTTTCACTAAATCTTGTATTTTAAATTAGGCTTTTGGCTGGGGAACCGGAAATATATATAAATGGTGGTAAATTTAAATTGGCTGCAGTTTGAAAATATTAATCTGAGTATTAAAATCATGTTATTATATAGCCTTTATTATAATGGTAGCAAATTTAAATTTGTGGCAGTTTAAAAATATAAATCTTAGTATTAAAATTATGGTATTATGTAATTATGGCATTAGGTATTATTGCAAACAAGTTTAACTTTTAAAATAAGGGCTATTGAATCACGGGATTATAATACTAAAATTTAAAGATAACTGATTTATATTTTTAATTTAAATTTGCCGCCGTTATATATGAGCCATATAATCACATTTTTATTTATTTATTTAGAACAGGCCTGGCCAACCCGCGGCGCCTTTACCTGCGGCCCGCGGTCATGTGTGATGAAAAGTAAAAATGAAATATAATCAAAATAAAAATAGGGCGTCTATAACAGACGTAAATCTGGAAAACCAGTTAAGGTGTGTAACTTCAAATATTGAAATACCTAGATTTAGAAAAATTAAGTAAGCAAAAAGAATCTCAAATCTTGCACTGAAAGAAGAAGTCCCTGATAATTGGTTTTATTTGTAATATTGTTTTGAAATAAAAAATTAAGAATTTTTTCCTCTATGAAGTTAAGGGTTCATTAATAATTTTCATTGTTAAAATATTTTTCTATTGTTGAATTTTTTTTTTATGTTGTTTACTACATAAATACATTTTTTGTTGTTGGTTCAATGCGTGTTTTCTTTTCACATCTGGTTGTGGTTTCGTTTTTTTGTAAACTTTTTTTTTGTAAAATGTTTGTATGTGTGGCCCTTGGAGAAATTTTAGGCCATCAATGCGGCCCGGGGTGCAATTTGGGTTGGCCAGGCCTGATTTAGAACAATACAATAATGGATAGGATACTTCAGAATATAAAAAAAATATGAAAATAAATAAAATTACGTATTGCTCCAATTACATGTTGACATTAAAATATACCAAGATTCTAAAATAATAAAATTAGTTTCACTCATAAAAATAAGTAAAGTAATAAATAAGATACAAATAGGTAAAAATAGTAGTGCACATTTACCTTTACAATTAATAGATTGCAGAAACTCACACACACACATCCATTTACTCACAATAGTGATATATATTTAATAGCTAAAAAAAATACCAAATCTATTACAAAAAAAAATCAATTTAATTTAAATTTGAAAGACATTTTTCCAATAATACCTAATAACATAATTTTAATACTAAGATTTATATTTTCAAACTGCCACAAATTTAAATTTGCTGCCATTATAATAAAGGCTATATAATAACATGATTTTAATACTCAGATTAATATTTTCAAACTGCAGTCAATTTAAATTTACCACCATTTATATATTTCCGGTTCCCCAGCCAAAAGCCTTACTAAAAATACAAAATTTAGTGAAAATAAATTTTAATTTAATTTAAATTTGGAAGACATTTTTGCAATAATACCTAATAACATAATTTTAATACTAAGATTTATATTTTCAAACTGCCAGAAATTTAAATTTACCGCCATTATAATAACGGCCATATAATATCATGATTTTAATACTCAGAATAATATTTTCAAACTGCAGCCAATTTAAATTTACCGCCTTGCAGCCAATTTAAATTTACCACCATTCATGTATTTCCAGTTCCCCAGCCAAGAGCCTACTGGCGCGAACGTCTCGTGTCTATTCCCATTTGACCCATAGACAATAATCTTCTAGAATTTACGAAAATATGTCAAAAAAGCCATAAACGGTATTCCACAAGGTCTCACCTCGATTCTTGTCATTAGAGAAGAATCATGAGCCATTTTGCCGGTGAGTTGCATCTCGAGCGCTCAAAATGTATGAAGATCTATGTTACGGAGGTTATGTTGCGAAGATTTTGAGAAGTATTTAATTTTTAAAAGGTGAAATGTTATTCCTCCGTAAAATAACATATCATAATATTAAGAAGTACTTCAGTATCATATTTTTAATTTAGAATTCGTGGTTTTAAGGTGAAATACTTGATCGATGAAAGAATTATAATTACTTTTATTGCAATTCCAATGCAACATTATTTAACACGATAATAATATCAGAAAATTATAACATTGTCCAAAATACGTAAATAATAATATTATTTTTAAATCCCAGCTGACTTTTGCGAGAGCGAATAAAAATATATGATTTAGAGTGAGACAGCATGATCAAAAACAACGTTGCCAAATCGTTTTGATAGAATCGTATTAGACAGAAACACTTGCATTGCAGAATACGAGGCGGCCATTTTTTGTGAATCTTGATTTCTGGGACTCGAGATTTTTGTGAGAAATGGGAATAGCTATCCTGAACAATATTTATTGTGAATATGACGTGCATCTGTTCAGGAGTTCTTCAGTTTGAATGCCATTAACGCACATTTATTTTGTATGGGGATAGGGGATATAAAGGGCTATTTTAAACAGGGCAAGTAGCTGCCGTCAGTCCACTGACGAAAGCAACTGACCTGGCACTTCCATCGTGTAAATTGATTTCAAGTCAGTTACTTTCGAAAGTAAGCTATCGTCAGTAAACTTACTTCACTATTCTAGGGATGGGCGATCTATATCGATCTATTAAAAGTACCTTTTATTTTTTTTAAATATCGATATTTTAGTGCAAATATGATTTTTCCCCCCACACTTTATGGGTCTCCTTTCCTCCCCCCCCCTCCGTCGAAAGATTTTTAAACCGAAAAATTTCGAAATTTTGAGACGTTACCCGCCAGCGACCGATATATTTTTGGAAATTTTTGATATTTTTTTTGAAACGCGTTTATACCCCCCTTCCCCCGTAGACAGATTTTTAACCCAAAATTTTCTAAAATTTGAGACGTCACCCGACAGCAACCGAAATATATTGAGGAAAAAATATCGATCTTTTTTTTTCGATATATTTCGATAGCGTTTAAAACTATCGATTCGATATGTATCGATATTTTTTTCATTTGCTCATCCCTACACTATTCCCGCTTGATATTTTTCGGCGTCAGTCCGTGGTCAGTCCGCTGAGTCCGCTCTCTCCCCTCCCCCGCGCAACCGCAACTGTCCCGGCTGTACGGTGATCACGCTGCGTCACACCGCATCACAAAATGACGCGAAAACTGAGCGACTCGTCAAAGTTTTTGCCGTCATTCTCAAAGCCAATTCGTATTCCCCAAGATCTTCAATTCTCACTTCTTCAACTCTCAATTAACAACAGAGCAGAATCTTTAGTTTTATCTCTGTCATCTATCCATTTTTTTACCCAAATTAGTTTCTGTTTATCTTCTTCTAACATCCTTAATTATATTGTCCTTCGTGGTCGTCAACCGCTTGGAGTTTCGATTTTCAAAATTAATGCCATCACAGCAGATGAAACACATTCCTGATCTATGGCAAATTAATTTTTGTATATATGCTGCAAAAAATACCATGCAATTATTTGTTTGACAAGCAGCTTTAAATGCACTTATAATATCATGGAACTTCTTTCAGTATTAAGAAAAAAAATGTTTTTTTTCGTAAAACAGTAGTTTTTAGAAGAAGTATTTATAAATTCTGAAAAAAGTATTTTTAAAAAAGCCCGCTCAATTTTTTATAGACCTCTTTTGTTTGTATGGAAATGTATTAAAATGTATGAAGAAAATATAGACATCTAGCGGCATCTAATGGACTTTCTAAAAAGTATGATTGGGAAAAAACGGAGTGACAGGGTGAGGAATGATTTTGTAAGAGAAGAATGTGGTGCAAGAGAAAGTGTGAAAGTGAAGATTAAAAGAAGTTTGTTAAGATGGTTTGGGCATATGGAGAGAATGAATGAGGAAATACTGACGAAGAAATTATATGTTGGTAGAATAGATGGATGTCGTGGTAGAGAAAGACCGAGAAAGGTATGGATGGACCAAATATCCGAAATTGCGAATGAATGGAATATCCAGAGTCATAATAAAAGAAGAGCTTGTAAGAAGAAGGTTATGACTCTGGAGGAAATGAAAGAAGAATGTAAGGATAGAAAGAAATGGCGGTTGATTTGTAATGTTGGCGGCTAGGGTTTATTAAAGTGAAATTGGTTTTATGATTTAATTTTTTTTTTTTGGTGTCCATGTATATATTGTTATTTGTTGATTTAAAAAAAAAATGTAATTTGTCATGTATGTTCCTTGACTTATAGGTTGGTATGCGGCTGACCACCCATACTGTAAAAAAATGGTTCACTTTGCCAATGTCACCCCTGTTTCAGGGAAGGACGGCAAGAGTTGCAGGGCTTATGTTCATTTGAGAATTGGGTTTTTATATTGTAGGCCCACATGCGGCATGTGTTAGCGCGAAATTATACATATGTCTGCTTGTGGGAATGCATTTAATATAAATCTTAAATGATATATTATATCTTAGCAGCTTAGATTAGATTAGCGGCAAAATTGGAAAGTTTTTTTTTTACCATATTATTTTCTTTTATTTGATACAAATAAAAAAAAACAACAAACAGACAAAATAAAAATGGATTTAAATCTGTAATCTTAGTTGCAAAGATATGTTTTTTAATAGAACTCCATGTGTATTGATACGGCACACTTTTTTGTGCAGGCCCTGAATTTCGCCATCCGTCGAACTCCTTGACAAAACTTAACCCTACACGCTGATTGGCCGGCGTTCGTCAAGACACCGGCCAAGCCGGATTTACTGTTTTTGGATTTTGTGTTTAATTGTTATAAAGAAGCGATTTCGTCGGCACATAGTTTGTCGGCCTGTTGGCCCGAAGACCGATTCTGTCTGTAACGTGTAACTTGTACTGAAAACAGAAAAATAAAAGAAACGAAAGTAAAACATTCAACCAAGTCTTCCTCATTTACTCATTTATTGAAGAGAGGGTATCAGTATATTACATTTGAGATTCATATTAAATACATTCCCTCAAGAAGATACGTATAAGTTCGCGCTTACACATAATGCATGTTGACTTACAACATAAAAACCCAATCTCAAATGAACATATATAATTTTTTAAAGTATGGGTGGTCAGCCTCATATCAACCTATAAGTCAAGGAAATTATTTTGTGTATTTCTTTATATAATCTAAGTTGCAAAGATACATACCATTTGAGATTCATATTAAATGTATTCCCACAAGCAGACATTTGTAAGTTCACGCTTACACATAATGCATGTTGACTTACAACATAAAAACCCAATCTCAAATGAACATAAGCCCTGCAACTCTTGCCAACCTTCCATGAAACAAAGATGAAATTTGCAAAGTGAACCATTTTTTAAAGTATGAGTGGTCAGCCTCATACCAACCTATAAGTCAAGGAAATTATTTTGTGTATTTCTTTACATAATTTAAGTTGCAAATATACATACCATTTCACCATTTGTGAAATGGTATGTATCTTTGTAAATACACACTCCGTGTAAATACACAGTTTTCGAGTCAGTTTTTGGCGTCAGTTTTCGGCGTCAGTACAGACGACAGCTACTAACCCTGTTTAAATCGTTCATGATGTACAACTTCTCTAGTTGTTGCTCAGCAGCCATAAAGTATTTGAAAAAAAAAAAAAACACCGCGCGCTTGTCATTTCGTTTGAAGTTTTTAATAAAGTTAAAACTGTAACTACTTAAATTAATATTCCTGATTGTAATGTAAGATGGAAGCCCCTTCATGTTTCGAGTTCCCCTTCCCGCCGTACACCATCCAGCAGGAGTTCATGGCGGCACTGTACACAACCCTGGAGCAGGGCGGGCTGGGGATATTCGAGAGTCCCACGGGGACCGTGAGTGGCGCTTCCTTATCACGCTTTAATCCGTGGAGCCCCGTGTGGATGTTTATACTTTGTGCTACAGTTAGACAGTAGGACAGCAGGAAAACTGCTTTGGGTACTCGAGACAGATGTTATTTCTTTAGCAGGAATACGGTCGCACATTTGCTAGACGAAAGATTGTAACATCACTCGACCAGATTGCTTGGGCGAAAGCTAAGAGCCTTTTCACACAATGCATTCTACCCGGATTGTTTATGGATTATCGGACAAACTGTGAAAGCTTTCCATACATTTCCATTCCTTCCTGACTACCGACCGGGTACCGGATAGAAAAACATCACAGTTACTAAGATTTTGTTATTGGTTGCTAAGGACCCTAGTCACATAGAATTGTGTCTTATGCATGGTGGGAGAAAAACAATTGTGGAACATCGTTTGTGCAGGTTACTTGTTGCAGGGGAAGTCCCTCAGCCTGTGCTGTGGGGCCTTGCAGTGGCTCAAGGATCACGAGCAGCGCGAACAGAAGCAGCTGCAGGAAGAGATGGACAAGCTGACGCTGGAAGTGCAAGCTGCGGAGACTGGTGAGAATAACAAACTTGTGGCGTATACAATAAAACTGTGAAATCGCCTGGCTAGGGGAAAGGTTTGCTTATATTTAGTTGTTTCAGATGCCAGGGACTGGCTGAGCGAGGAGTACAGCAGGATCCAGGCGCAGGAGCAGAAGAACAGCCTGAGAGTTAAGCTCCAGGAAAGGAAGAGGCAGGAGGACTTCATCAAGGGCATCAGGCAGCGCAGGTAGTGCCTGGGAAAGTCAAGTCACGCAATACCATACTTGGAATCATTATGTCTCCCTAATATTATAACTCAATGTTTGTGTTTATCTTTGCAGGAGGAGAGAGGATAAAGGCAGAGAGAGGTGGCAGCCGCAGAAGGACAAGAAGACACAGCTGGAGGACGAAGACACAGGCGGTGAACACAAGGAGGACCTGCAGGACACTGATCTCATACTGCAGGAGAAGGAGGGGGAGGGGGATGATGAGGATGATGATGACAATGAAGACAAAGAAGAAGAGCAGCTGGGAGTGAAGGTATTTTCTCATAATTTTTCCAGAATGTTGCAAAAGGTTATTTCGACACCTTAAAGGTAAAAGTGAATAAGTGACATATTGGGCAATAAAATGAGTTTTTTTTGATAAATGTAGTACTTTTTATATTCTCTTTGAGAGGAAAGTTTTTCTAGAGCAAAGAAAAGCTTCTTTTTTTGGTTATGTGTGTGTGTGTTGTGTAAAAAAAATCATCTTGTAACTCCTCAGTTTACTAGGTTAACTTGATTTTTTTGTTAAATATGCACTAACGAAAATGAATGCTTTGAGTTTATTGGTGGGTAGTTTTATCCAATAAGAATATGTTAATCGATTTGTATTTTTAATCGACTTTAGCTGCCATCTTAATGCAGTTTAAGTTGTGTACATCTGTAATTATTATTTCTATCATCAACCTTTCCTAGATTTTAATAATAAATTTATATCATTACTTGCCATATTATTGAAATGTTACATTATTCCTAAGTATAATGTTAATCCTACTCAAATAATCCCAACAGTATATGTATTTGGATTTGTTCAGATATTCTTCTGCAGCCGCACCCACTCCCAGCTGTCTCAGTTTGTGAATGAGATCAAGAGGACGGTGCACTCCACAGACATCCGGGTGGTCTCCTTGGCCTCCAGGCAGCAGTACTGCGTGAACCCTGCCGTGCTCAAGCTCCACAGCTCTCAGCTCATCAACGAGAGGTAGGAGACACAGGTCTCTCACAGGGGGCCAACATGTTGCCGATTCTTGCAATAACTCTTATTCTAAGATGCCGTCTTTACTCATCTGTTATTTACTTTTTAAATAATAACCCAAAGGTAAGGCGGTTAAGGTTCATACTTAACACTAGGTATGCGGGCATTTTCCCGCCAGATGGCGGCGTAAAGTGGGTTTTTTTGAAATTTTCACCTTTTAATTTTTTTGAAATTTTTTGCCACGTTTTTACAAGTTTCCCGCGCCCTACCGCTAGGCGCGACGAAACGAGTTTACACGTCTCCCGCACGTTACTATAAAAAGGTGTATGACGAGTTAACTAGTTTCCTGCAAACGATGTGTTAAGAGTGGTTTATACCCTTTTTTTTTCAATTGAGAGGGGAAAATCTTCAAAAGATTCCTGCCATTGTTTCCGCCGATGTGAGATTTTTACTCACTAAAAACCCCCCTCTACATCTTGCCACACCCTGGAACTGCCGTCAAGCATGACTTCAGAGTGTGGTGTGTCTTAACATGCACAGCATGTCTTCACATTTCAGTTGCGTCAATTGGCAAATCTACACTATCTACATTGTGTTAAGACTACTATCTACATTTACACTACTATCAACAGAAACTGCATTTTGGCGGGTCGTGTTCATTAAGGTGGATCGAAATCGTTTTTTTGGGAATTTAGATTTTGCGTTTTGCCAAAAGCTGCTCTATATCAATACAAACAATAAATTGTACTACCATTAGGTCGAAATATTTGATCTTATACTGCCCCAAAGCCTCAAAAAGTTAATAAAAATCATAAAAACTGCTAAATACTTAACATTTTTTAAATTTTGAAAAGATTTTTGTGAAACACTGTGGAAATTCATTTTAAAAAATTGATTATTTTTCAATAAAAAATAAAAAAATAAAAGAAATTAAAAACTTTGTTTTATTCCACTTTTATTGTTTTTGAGTATGTTACAAACGTTTTCGGAATACCTTCCATCATCGGGTAACAACAATTACTAAAATCAAACTTAAAAATTAAGACCCCATAGAGCGAATACGTCCAAAACGGTGTTCCGGGTTTTAAATGTCCATAATGTTTACTTTTTTTTTAAAATCTTTTACTGTCAGAATACAATAAAGAAATGTATAAACTACAGATTGACCGTTTCCAAAAATGATAGAAGTTATTTGAATTCTGTCAAAATGAACACAAACTAATGAAATATTACGAAATAATGCTATCTGGGTTCAATGAATAACTTGAATTTTTTGAATGGAAGGATACAAAAAATATGTATAAATGGTAAGTTTATTAATCAAACTCAAAATTGATCGCATTTTTTTTTCGTAATAATGCATGTAAATTGTACAAAATAAAATAAACAAAACAGCTTCAAAAATCCCATACTAATTTTGTAGGGAAACAATTTGACAGAAAAACGCAGTGGTTTGCTCGGCGTTCCCGCCAGTCTGGAGCAAACTGTGAAGGCGAGAGGACGTCTGTTCGCTCCGCATGAATTCTAGCGCGCAGAAAAAAGAATACAGGCTTCAAATAAAAAAACCCGATTAGTATATAAAAATATTTTCTTCACGTAAAATATTATTTGTAAATAAATGTGTGTCAATTAATCAAAAATGTCTTTCGTTTTTTTTTTTAGAAAATATGGGAGTACGAAAACAAAAATACTATAATAAAAAAGTAATCGAAGATTGTTTAGAAAAAAAAAGGTAAATTTTTCTACTTCCATATGATAATAATAATATAATATAATAATATTAGGATGATTTATTTGGTGAGCGCTGTTTTTGTGTGTATCACACCTCAAGAGCCCTCTGCGAGCTTGGTCGTCGCTGTAGAAAGCGCCAATTCTCAAGCAAGACCCAGTTGTTGTAAGGTTGGATGGACCTTTCAGTGACCGGTCTTTGGTAAAGGTTTATGAATTTTTCAACTCAGCGAGAGCACATTCGAAATATAAATGGTATATTTTTGTGCTCCGCCGAGATCCGAATCCACAACCTTCCATTTACGAGTTCGAAGTGTTTCCACTACGGACTACGGACCGGTCCAAGATGCCAACGACGCGCGGTGTACGTGAGCGGTCACCCATCCAAGTACTGTCCGCGCCCAATGTTGCTTGATCATTCCCATGTTTTTTTTTGCATTATTGAACTATACACGGATGCATAAATGAACGTGATTACTTTTTTAAAATACAAAAATGTATTTACATAATGGCGCTGAAAATGCTCATAGCAGATATAATAATAGGATGATTTATTTGGTGAGCGCTGTTTTTATGTGTATCACGCAGATCACGGTCAAAACTTCCCAACTCTTGAAGCTTCAGTTACCATAGATCATGGCAGCAGTACCCCGAGTGTAACTTGTGTAAACTTATCTCGATTGTCTAAATCGAAAAAAAAAAAAAAACAAAATCAAGACGTGCCGTTGTATATTTCATTCATTTTCGATTTACGCAATCGAAGGGAGTTTATATTATTATATACTCGAGGTCGAGGCTGCTCCAGTGAGATACATATTATAATTCACGCAAGCCCTACGCTACGGACAACGGAATTATTATTATTGCTGATGTCAAGCAGTCAGTTCAATGATACGAGTATAATATTATGACAATCAGGTACGGCTCGTAGCATACCGTGCAAGGTAGGCTTTATTCTCAAAAATATTTTAATTTGTATAAAAGGTTGGTATGAGGCTGACCACCCATACTGTAAATAATAGTTCACTTTACGAATGTCACCCCTGTTCTAGGGAAGGTCGGCAAGAGTTGCAGAGCTTATGTTATTTTGAGATTGGGTTTTTATGTTGTCCTTATACATGTCTGCTTGTGGAAATGCATGTTATAGGAGTTTTCAAATGTAAAATATCTTTGCAACTAAGATTCAAATTTGGATGAAATTTGATTAATGCCTTACATTGTATTTGCCCGTCTGAAAGATAGTACTAATAACAAATATAAAAAACCATTTGTGCAGATATTAAGACAAAACAATTGAAAATACATTCAAGGTATTTTTATTTAAAAATTGTGGAATGCCACATTACTAAAGCATTCACCCTTTTTTATTCCAAACTTGAGATGTTAAGTTTTGTCGAAGTCTTTATTATCACATTTATTTTACCTATTGCATTTAGCTCTTCGTGTGTCCCGTGAAAAAAAGTAATGTTATGCTTTAAAATGTCAGAAAACAAGAAAAAAATCAAGTAAAAAGTGAAAAATTAGAGTTTTTCGTGTTTTTTTTATCGAGCAAACTTTTCAGAATCGTGCTGTCAAGCGATTGCAACTCTTTATTATAATGGCAGTAAAATAGTCTGATGTGTATGAATAATAGTGTTAAAATTTTCATTGATTTGGATCCTTTACTTTCCGAAAAATGTAATTTGGTTAGGCAAACATGTTTGCCATTTATATCGCACGGCACCGCTTGACATTTTGCGCCGGGTAGCGCTTCGAGTTGAAAAGAGACAAACATATTCGATTCGAATAGATTTGCCACTTGCGCCAAGTATTTACTTTTTTAATATATACTTTTGACGTACCTTTACCCGCAAATGTATGAAAACTTAAATAGCGTTCCTAGTTAGCGTTCCAGTTTCCTTGTTTTTTTAAACGTTGTTGTTTAGTTTACACGTATGTTTTTTTTTACTTAAAAGGTACTTCTCTGAAGAGAAGAAAAATATAATAGATAAGAGTAAATTCGTTCTCGCATGCGATCGTTGTTTCGATAATAAAACTTTTGCAAAACGTAACAAGGAATTCTTCTTCTTCTTTCAGTAGGTACCATTTTTAACAAATATCGGCGATGATCATGGATATTTTTACTATGTATGCTACAGGTCTAAATAAGGATTTGGTGCTTTTGTTAACTACTAGGTAGGTCCATTTGCGGCATGTGTAAGCGCGAACTTATACGTGTCTACTTGAACAAATGCATGTTATATAAGTTCCTAAATGTACTATATCTATGCAACTTAGATTCTTATTTAGATATTGCCCTATATTCTAATAAATTGAACGGCCTGTCTACTGATAGAACACTTGAGCTATGATAGAAACAAAAACAATGCTTACCGAATAAATCATTCTGTAAATTTATTATAAATAAAAATGGAAATATTATTTGGTTATACAGCCGTACAGTATATATTTTATCACGTTGAGTTTACTGTTTGCATGTAATTCACATCTCAATGGCCCGAACTGAAATGCCACCGGTATAATCCAACTTTAATTTTTACAATAGGTATGTAACAGTTTACAAAAATGAAATTTATCTCTGTAAAAAAATTTATGCAGGCATCACACGCAGTATGTACACCTTTAACCTTATATTCTACATCCATATTCCTCAAATGTATGAGGTATATAAAAATGCAAAATATAAGCCATAATGATTATCAAAAATGAACACTTCCATTTATGTTATGATTTATCTGAGTTTGAGTGATCGCGCGTGCACGGAGCGGTAGAGTCGATGCGCGCGCCGCAGCGCGCGGGAACCGAAGCAATTAGAGGTCAAAACTCAAAGGCATATTTGGAAGGCGCCCTCTTAAGACATGGGTGTGGGATCTATTGGTGGTAAGGGAGGGGGTAGCAAGGTAGGTATGTGGGAGGGAGATGGTGAGTTTTGGGGCGGAGCTAATATTGTTAGGAGAGGAGACGTAATGGCGGGAAGTTGAATATTTAGCATATTACTTTTAGTAATTGTTGTTACCCGATGATGGAAGGTATTCCGAAAACGTTTGTAACATACTCAAAAACAATAAAAGTGGAATAAAACAAAGTTTTTAATTTCTTTTATTTTTATTTTTTATTGAAAAATAATCAATTTTTTAACATTTTTTTTTGTTTATTAAGAAAAAAATAATTGTAGTATAATGACGTTCAAATTTAAGCACAAAGCATGATTTTCTATAAATGATAGAAAAAAGACCCTTTTATGGCAAAAAAAAATGAAAAAATGGCAATCAACAGAAATCTAGAAAAAAGGGATTTTAAGAGAATTGGTAATCTTTCTTTAAATTGAAAAAAGGCATTATTTGTCGCGATTCCAGGTTTCTTTTAATGAATCCATCTCTTCTAATAAGACCGCAAACAGCAACTGAAGTTTTTGTTACAATTTTTACAAATCTTTCAGTGGCTAACGTGTAGCAAGGAAAATGGAAATGGCTTGAGATTAGTTCGTCAACAAGCGGTGGATTTTCTTAACAACGTGATGTTTATTCACCGTTCATAAATTTTGTAACAGGCGGCTTGGCCACATTATTTTCGTGCCAGTTTAAAAGGTTTTTTATAATTGTTTGCATCAAAATCAAGTTTTGGCCGATCGTAGTTCCAATTCTCAAAATTATTTCCTGTCGCGTTTCAATATTCTTCACAAGGCTAGAAGTCATAAAAAGGCAAAGCAAGTAAGATGTTTTTTATATGATTGAAATATCTATTTTTCTGTATAACAGGATGTGCTTTAAATTATCTGTCAAATATCGCAACATTTAGATTGTCTTGTTTAAGTGTCTAGCACCATTAATGCAATGTGGTTAGTTTTGATGTAAGACCACATAAAGGCATCCACTTTCATTATATAATTGATAATATTAACAGCTTGTCAGATGGTTCAAAAAAAGAACATAAAGCCGTAGTATTCTGTAAGCTTTCTTGAATGCACTAGTTTTCCATTGTTTCTTTTTAATAAGCTTTGAGAACAATATCCAGACTTTATAGTTATTCTCCGTCCAATATGTAGATCACATTGGATAGTTAGAAAGGAGACTATTGGAAGCTCTTCACAACTTTTTAATACCTTTTCTATGGGTCCAGAGTAACTTCTTGGTCCACTTGTACAACCATCAATATATTCAAATAATTAGCGCGGCAGTTCGTTGGCATGGAGTTGACAAATACACCACTGCAGCGGTTTTACTAGATATTTTAATTTTTTTGGAATGAATTTACCAATTCCATCTGTAATTACAATAGTTCTATCACGTCCGATTACAGCAAAAAGGATGACATTGATATCTTTACTGATTAAAATATCCATAATTTTTATTTTTATTATTGCTGCTTTTCCAGTGCTTAAAGAAATATGACCAATGTACTGTGACCTTGCGTCCTTAAGGTTATACGAGAGTTTAAGAAGATTATTAATATCGGGACTAAAGAACCTCTTTAATTGTTTTATGAAACTAAAATCGTAATTTTATGTCAAATAACTTTGACTCATCATGATTAGATGGCGTTACTCCCCAGCGTTTTAGTTTTTATAAACTTTTGGATAAACGCTATGGTTGTGTAAACGCTTTTAGAATTCACCGGTAGGGCTTAGAAACTTTTCTTAGCCATTTTGTGTTTCTTTTTCATAATACATCAAAAAAATCCTGACTTTAATTAAAAGCAATAAGTTGTACATTTTTAAAATAAAAGTATTTACTTTATTTCGAAATAAATTAATTTATTATTTGTTACACATTTCATTTTTCACAAAATTGTATAGAAAGTAACACAACGCTCCTTGAGAGCGTTTTACTTTTTATATAATTAATTGTGAATCTTCAGATAAAAGATTCAGCACACATAATAGTGTTGTATGAGTGTTGTACACAAACTGTAACAATTTATTGCATCTTGAATACAAACACGGATTTGTGTGCAGAGCATTATTTTTATTTACCAGTGCGACGTTCTGCTGTTCTGCCCTGCTTACCAAAAAGGAAGTATCTGCAAAATATTTGTTTTGAGATAATCTACTTCAAACTTGAGTTTGTTGGGCTAACTTATTTAAATTTAAAGATTTCAGTTTCAATTTTTTACCATGGTTTTTGTGAGTGACCTTTTACGTATAACTATTAAAAAATATGAAAATAAATTAAAAATTCATAAAATTATAACACTTACTGCTTTTTGGTTATAAGAAAAACTAAGCATAAAAGCAGTAAGTGACAGATACTACTTTTTTTCTTAGCAAATGTACAATGAAAGAGGCAGTAAGTGCTTTATTTCTGCTTAAAGTGATTTTTATAGCAATGAAACAAAGCAGGTTAACTTAAATAATTTACTTATCTAATCTAAGCTGCAGAGATTTTTATCAATTCTAATCTAATCTAATGTAAGTTGCAAAGATATGTTACATTGGAGATTCACATTACATGCATTCTCACAACCAGACACGTACAAGTTTGCGCTTGCACATGCCTCATGTGAACCTACAACATAAAAACCAAATCTCAAATGGACATACACCCTGCAACTCTTGCCGTCCTTCCCTGAGACAGGGGTGATATTGGCAAATTGAACCATTTTTACAGCATGGGTGGTCAGCCGCATACCAACCTATAAGTCAAGGAACATACACGACAATTTAAATCAATAAATAATCATTTCTATGGACATCAAAACTAAAACAAATTCCAATTTTATAAACCCAAGCCGCCAACATTACAGATCAACCGCCATTTCTATCTTTCCTTACATACTTCTTTCATTTCCTCCAGTCTTTGGTAAAGGTTTATGAATTTTTCATCTCAGCGAAGAGCAAATTTGAAAATATAAATGGTATATTTTTTGTGCTCCGCCGGGATTCGAACCCACGCCCTTCCATTCTTGCCACATATACTTTCTTCGTCAGTCTTTCCTCATTCATTCTCTCCATATGCTCAAACCATCGAGTATGTAGTAGTTATGTAATATTATATAGAAAGAAGTAGGTACTTAAGCAAAATATTTTTTTTTTTGAGATACGAGGTTTTGAAAGTAAGGCGACGATATTCTGACACCGCGAAATAATTTATGTTTTGCCAATGAATCTTTCTAGTGGAATACCTGTATATACGTATTTTACTAAACCACAGCCACTCGTGCATTTCCGTCGATATACGAAGATATACGAGTATACCCGAAGTGTAAAATTCTCGTAACTATAGGAAATAGACCGCATGCTAAAAATGTATCGAATCTTAAACAGCATCTCGAGCTGGCGTTTTGGTTTTCATGCATTTTTGTACCTGTTTGGTCCAGTTTTAACGTAAACGCTTGAACTCCGTTACACCTAAATTTCGGACTCATGATTTTTTGGTCAAAAACGGAGGAGATATTATATTTAAAGCCAGTTCACGAATCCGCCACAGTTTATCCGTGGCGCCAAAGACTGGATCATTTTTTGTATGAAAATCTTTCTTTTTCCATTATTAATTATAAATTAGAGGAGAAAAAATAAAACAAGTAATGCATTGAAAACATAAAAAATATCACTTCAAATCCTAAAAGGAAAATAAACCATTAAAAGACGACTTTAGCTACAATATCGTATGCAAAATTTGGGTACTTTTTAAATAATCATAAAAAATCAACGAAAAGTAAAAAAAAACAACTAACAAGTAGAAAAAATAAAACTAATCAAAATGAATGTTTTTAAATAAAAAAACGTTAGGATTTATTCATAAGAACAGTGGAAATCTCCATTTAAGGTATCTCCGTAAATAAAATTATTTTGAATTGGTATTTTATGGAAAAAAATACCTTATTTTATGTGTTAATTTAAACTGGAGAAAAAATACTGCCTTACCATTCAAAATATGGGTTATTTCGGTCATCAAAGTTGGGCGCGCTGACCTCTCAATCACCCTTAAGTAAACTAATACGCTGCTCTATAATTATATTTCTCTTATGATCCACCATATTAAAGGTTTTATTTTTAAGTCCATCAAAGTATAAACCCAAATCTTAGTAATCAGAATCAATGGTCACACCGCTGAACTTAGTTATTTGCTTTTCACGGGCTCTTCTAATTTTATTTTGATCGAAAACTTTGGATGAATTGTTGTCTGAAATAATACCAACGCTTTGTTGCCAAAACAAGAGCAGCTTCAGCTTTATTGGAAATGCCATATTTATCCACAGGTTTTTCCAGTATGCCAAGGTCAATATTTTTTAATGAATATGAATACGAAATTTGAGGTAGCGGTCTCTGAAGTGCTAGTTTTACGATTACTGTTGAGACTGGTTGTTGAGAGACATCAGTTGATAGGGCAGACAGATTTGGCAATGAATTTGTAGCTTTTTCTTTGTATGGTTAATATTTTTGTTTCCGGTTCAGCTTTTTTTAGATTTCCCGCAGCAGTTTTCAAATCAACACTTCGTATGATCATTTATCTTTTGGTTCTTTGATCTAAATCTAAATCTAAATCTAAGCTGCAAAGATATGTATCATTTGAGATTCATATTAAATGCATTCCCACAAGCAGACATGCATAATTTCGCGCTTACACATGCTGCATGTGGACCTACAATATAAAAACCCCAATCTCAAATGAACATAAGCCCTGCAACTCTTGCCAACCTTCCCTGAAGCAGGGGTGACATTGGCAAAGTGAACCATTTTTTACAGTATGGGTGGTCAGCCGCATACCAACCTATGAATCAGGTAAGGGACCACACCAAAGGAAACTGACGCTGTCAAAGTGGCAGGATCGCTGGAACATCAATCAGAATATTTTTCAGTTATCGGTACTTTAAGATGTTTTGCATAGTTAAATGAAGCCAATCTGTTGCATTAACACGCTGAAATATTAAAAATACACTTAGGATCTCCCGTAAATTTGTATGTGCAAAAAATATGAGTAGCGTACAACTATAGTTACATCTCTGAGAGCACCGAATTGGTGACGCGCATCTGCGCGGAGTAACAAAGTTAGGGGGTGCCTCCACCCACCCCTCTCAAATTACAAGATACCAAACACGTAATGATAACTATTTCATTCATTTTAAAGAAACAAAATTATATTTCGTTTGATTTTATCTAATACCAAGTCCGGTCGATAGCTCAGGTGGTAGAGTGCTTGCATTCCATGCCGAAAGCTCGGGTTCGAATCCCACCGAGGAGGGTGTCAGAAATGATTTCCTATTTCGGTGTTTGTTTCAAACCCCATAATAAAAATACCGGCAAGGTTTACTCAGCCTTCACAAGAAATGAGTACCAGCCCCCTCGGGAGCTGGGAAACCCCCACTTCAACTGAAGTGGTTGGCGTAAGGCCGGCCCCCTTACCTGTAAAAATAAATAGGTTCAACTCGCCACATGCGACCCCTTCGGGGATAACGCGGCAAGAAGTTACACTATATGTGTAGCTTAGTTGCGTTTAGTTGCGTTTACTTGATTCTTAAACACAGGGGTAAAAATGAGTAGTTTTATGTATTTTTGTAATTTTTCTGATGACTTGGGGCAGTATAATTAATTAATATTTTGATAAGATTTTTTTTTATATCAGATACTCATCTCATAGAGCAACTGTTCTGCACAACGCAATTACGAAAAAAATGTTTTTTTTTTTTCCATACATACAGCGATCCACCTTAGTGTTCATCCTTCGCCTTACGCGCTCGGCATCCTCCTTCTCTCCGATCACGCGAGAGGCAAAGGTATCCCAGGCCCGCCAGTTCTCTTCTGATTGGAGCATTGACGGTACTACCATGTCCAGGTCTAGTCGATCGACCACAATAGTTGCCATTAATAATCCCTTGTGGTCCGCCCAGGCAGGACACGACAGTAGCGTGTGCTCCGCGTCATCATTTTCTGAGTCGCAGTGCCAGCATGCTGCAGTTGCTTCTTTTCCTATACGGTGTAGAAAAAATCCGAAACAACCGTGTCCACTCAGCATCTGCGTGAGCCGGTAGTTCAGGCAGCCATGCTTCCTCAAGTACCAAGGCTGGAGTTGGCTGACAAGCCTGTTCATCCAGCATCCTTTAGATGCCGAGTTCCAGCGATCCTGCCACTTTGACAGCGTCAGTTTCCTTTGGTGTGGTCCCTTACCTGATTCATAGACTGCTTTGCGCTCAAGCCCCAGCAGATCTATGGGTGGAGAAGAAGCCAGCACCAATGCCGCCTCCTCGGACATGGTGCGGTAGCCAGAGATCACTCTCAGCGCCCTTCTTCTCTGGACGGCAGCCATCTTCTTCCTGTACAGCTCTGTCTCAAGCGCCTGCGCCCAGATGGGTGCCCCATACAGAAGTGTGGAGTGGACCATCTCATGCAATAGTTGGTATAAGGCTGGATGGACCTATGGTGACCGGTCTTTGGTAAAGGCAGATTATTTTTCAACCCAGCTAAGAGCAGATGAACCCACTACGTACCAATACCAATCATGAGCCCAAAGTGTTAACCACTAGACTACAGACCATTGTTGTATTGCAGGCAGAATTTCAATATGGAAATTGATAGTTGTAGAAAATAACCATAGACAACAATTTATTGACTTTGAGGCTGTTTACTATATTAATTTGTAGAAATTTTATCTCAATTGCTTAAAAAAAAAATGGACCCCTGTTGTGGTAGGTTGGCCATAATTCTGTGAGAAATCAACAAGTGCAGTGTGCTAATTGTTCTCTCCTTGTGTAATTCCTGGTTGATGGTTGGAGCCATATATTGTTTGTTTATCCAAATAGCCAAAATGGCCAGAAAAATTGCCATAAAGATCCCCAATCTTCATTAGAAGTGGCACTGAAAGAAGAAGAATTATAGACACTTATTCTCAGGTGTAGAATTATATTCCATAGTGTCCTCTTGCGTAGTTTTGACTGCAAAAAACGCAACGCAACTAAGCTACACATATAGTGTAACTTCTTGCCGCGTTATCCCCGAAGGGGTCGCATGTGGCGAGTTGAACCTATTTATTTTTACAGGTAAGGGGGCCGGCCTTACGCCAACCACTTCAGTTGAAGTGGAGGTTTCCCAGCTCCCGAGAGTGCTGGTACTCATTTCTTGTGAAGGCTGAGTAAACCTTGCCGGTATTTTATTTTGGGGTTTGAAATAAACACCGAAACGGGAAATCATTTCTGACACTGTATAATAACTAATGGTTTGCACTTTCAGGTGTCTAGAGCTTCAGAAACAAAAGAAAGGAAAGCCCGCCAGCAAGTCCGAGGATGGCAAGACTGTGAAGAGAGCCAAGTGTGGCTCAGGGTGTCCCTTCTATAACCAAGCCAGCATAGAGCTGCTGCGAGATGAGGCGCTCACTGAAATCAAGGACGTGGAAGAGCTGGTGACTGCTTCTAAGCAGACCAAGGCTTGTCCTTACTACAGCGCCAGGGCTGCCATCAAATATGCACAGGTAACTATTTTTTTTTCATATTTTTAAATAAATTTGTGGAGACTGAAGAGGATTTATCAAGCTATTTTTGCTTGGTCAGAAACAGGTTATGCTGTCGCCATAGGGGTGGCCAGAACCTCAGTTATTCATTTCACTATCATTCACTCTCCACTCTTTACTTTCATACATTATCATCAGTATAAATATACAATTGTGTACCGCTATTCTCACATTCATCATTCATTCATCTAGTTAATAGCTCAGTTGGTACAGTGCTTGGATTCCATGTTGAGAGCTTGGGTTCGCCAAGGGTGTAAGCAATGATTTCCCTTTTTGGTGTTTATTTCAAACCCAAATAAAACTCCGACAAGGCTTTAACAAGGAATAAGTACCAGCCCCCTTGGGAGCCGGGAAACTTCCTCTTCAACTGAAGTGGTTGGCAGAAGTCCGGCTCCCTTACCTGTAAAAACAAATTGGTGCCTTTCACCACATGTGTGAGAATTAGCAAAAAGTTACAAACCTGCGTAGCGCATTGCCATTAAGCGCTTGTTCTTTGTAATTTGTTGTATCACTCCGAATACCCTCTTTCCCTTGCATACTCTATTTTGCATTATTTTTGTGAATATTGCAGGTGGTGGTAGTCCCCTACCAGACCCTACTCCACGAGCCCACGAGGAGAGCTAACGGCATCAGCCTGAAGGGGAACGTGTTGATCATAGACGAGGCACACAACCTCCTGGACACCCTGGGGCACATCCACAGCGCGGAGCTCTCCGGGAGGCAGCTCAGCATGGCACACCAGCTGCTCTCTCTCTACAGAGACAAGTACAGAGCCAGGTTTGGGGCCAGGAACCTGCTCCACCTCAATCAGCTCATATTCATCGTGGGGAGAATATTCAGTACTTACATTTTGTTTGTGAAAAACCTCCCATGAGCATAAACATTGCAACTCCTGTCGCCTTTCCCTGAAACGGGTGGCATTGGCAAAAGTGAACTAAGTTTTTACAGCATAGGGGTCAGCCTCATTGTATGTGATAACATATCTTTGCAACTTAGATTCAAGATTGATAGCTGAGTTTATGCAATGTTTTATATTCAGGTACTGATACCTACATTTTTTTTTTTTTTTTTTGGTGTAATATACTATTGTTGATTTCAGATCTGCTAAAATGGAAGGCTGTTGATGAGAAGAAATGTCCCAGTAACAGTTGTATCTTCACAATGGAAGAGTTTGTCCTGGCCGCCGAGATCGATCACTTCCATCTGCGGCCGCTGCTAGACTTCTGCAAGCATGCCAAGCTCGCACAAAAGTTGCACGGCTTCTCTGAGCGGTACAACACAGACAACACAAGCAACAAGAGCACATCCCTGCCTGGGAAGAATGTGGGCGTGCAGACTTTTCTCAATAAGATATCTGAAGAATCATCTAAAGGAAGGACTGAGAAGCATGCTGTGGAAGTGCCCACAACTGGCAGTGTAGCTCCTGTAGGTGTAACAGTGTGCTTTTCTTCAACCTCTAGTGTGCCGGCGATTTTTAACCATTATCCAGCAACGGATCTCTTGGTTTTGATTTGAAATATCTCCCAAGATACAAAACATTTCTCTTATCCGTTTTTTTTATCTCAAAAGACAGTGAAATAAAGTTTTTTTAATGCATAATTTAAAAAACCTCATGAGTGACGTATTTACTACACTGCCTCATAATATTATGATTATGAAAAAAGCATTTTGTTCTAAAAATAGATGTATAATATTATTGTTGTAAGTCACTTAAGCTTTTCCTTACATAAATGTTACAGATCAATGACCCCTAGGAATGTAACCAAATACTTTTAACACATAACTTTTTAAGGTCAACTACAAATCTTTTTTTGAAATATTCACCAAAAATTAATGACTGGGGTTTATAGATTTATCCTACAAGAGAATTTTAAACAATATTTTCGATCTTATTTATGTGTAAATAAAGGGTGTTTTTTTTAGAGGTATAGAACTTTAAGTTGGCAACACTGTTTTAACTGGCGGCCATTTTGTCAGCTGTCAAGTGATTTGTGTTTAGTTTAGTTTGGCATTTCAACATGAATAGACAACTCGTGCAACAATTGAAGCCACACGATCACCTAGCAAGGCGTAGATTCGGTGAATGGGTCCAAAACAAGATTGCCGTTGATCCCGATTTTCATAAGAGAATTTTGTTTAGCGATGAAGCTCACTTTTGGTTGAATGGCTACGTCAATAAACAAAACTACTGTATTTGGAGTGAAGATAATCCTCAAGTGTATGTTGAGACACCGTTACATCCAGAAAAACTGACTGTTTGGTGTGCTTTATGGGCTAGTGGAATCATTGGTCCGCACTTCTTTAAAAAAGATGCTGGCCAGAACGTTACAGTCAATGGTGACCGCTATAGAGCCATGATTACTGACTTTTTCGTTCCTCAATTGAACAACCATGATGTGCAGGAGCTGTGGTTTCAACAAGACGGCACAACATGTCACACAGCTCGTGCCACAATTGATTTACTGAAGGAAACGTTTGGTAACCGCATAATTTCACGTTCCGGACCCGTGAATTGGCCTCCAAGATCGTGTGATTTAACACCGCTAGATTATTTTCTGTGGGGATATGTGAAGTCGCTAGTCTACGCCGATAAGCCCGAAACGATCGACCACTTGGAGAACAACATTCGCCGCGTTATTGCCGATATACAGCCACAAATGTTGGAAAAAGTTATTGAAAATTGGACCTCCAGATTACATTACGTTCGAGCCAGCCGTGGCGGTCATATGCCAGAAATCGTATTTAAATTATAATGCCAAAAGATTATCTTTCGAATAAAATCAAGTTCATGTCAATTTTAAAAATTCATCCTTGTTTTATTCCATTTCAAAGTTCTATACCTCTAAAAAAAACACACTTTACTAAAGAAAAATGAAAAAATCACAATAAGTACTCAGAGCGCGGAACGCGTTCCGGCATTCTGGAGGTTAATAGGTCTCCCACAAGGGACTGCCATGTCATCTTATGTATTTCTAAACAGATTTTTTCATAAAAAAATATATTCATGATGAGGGAGGCAATTCAGCAACATATTTTTGCCTGGCTAGAAACAGGTTTCACGTCATGAATTAATAATAATTCATATATAAATATTTAAAAATATAAATGGTAAAACATTGTTTTAAAACAATGTTTTACCATTTATATTTTTAAATATTTATAAAAATGGACTTTCACTGTGTTAACAGATCAACACTAAAAAATATTATAATTAATATATTTTTAATTTTTAATGAACTATTCATTTATAATCACAAAATTACATCTGTTGGACCAGAGTCAAATTTATGGTTAATAGGACATCAATAGGGACTCAAACTTGCATCTGTTTCAAAAAACGCTAATTCAAGTGCCAACGCCATATCTGCTAGACATGCCTTTACGGAAAGTGTTGCGACCTTGCAGGAGAGGCAGGTGTCTGTGGGGAGTGCTGTGCAGACCCTGCTGAGCTTCCTGGAGTGCCTGACAGCTGCCTACAGGGATGGCAGGGTCTCCACCCTGCAGGCCCTGAGCCCTGAGGCCGGCCACCATAAGTTCATCCTGCTCAACCCGGCCGCGCAGTTCAAGGACATTGTGAGGGAAGCCAGGGCGGTGAGAAACTCAAATTGCTCTAGTAGCTGCCAACTGATGGGATAAAACGCAACTAAGCTACATATACAGTGTAACTTCTTGCTGTATTGTCTCCGAAAGGGGTCCCACAAAGGGGTTCCACTCACCACATGGTGATTTCTTTTTACGAGGTAAGGGGGTCGGCGTTACGCCAACCACTCCAGTTGAAGTGGGGGATTCCCAGCTCCCAAAGAGGCTGGTATTAATTTCTTGTGAAGCCTGAGTAAACCTTGCTGGTATTTTATTTTGGGCTTGAAATAAACACCGAAACAGAAAAGCATTTCTGACATCCTCGGTGGGATTCGAACCCGAGCTCTCAGCATGACTCTACCAACTGAGCTATCAACCGACCAATAGTGAATACTGACCGAGTCGTGAAATAATCTGCAGACTCTTCACAATGGGAGAGTTTCAAATTGAAAGGCTGATTATGTATTTTTTTTATCGCCTTCTAAAATTGTTTAACCTTCCCCAATCTGTGCTAAAAAAATTACACGCGCAACGGTGCTGTGTAGTGACTACACGCTCATAAAAGTCGGATTTATGATCGGTAAATGATGTATATTAATAGCTAATCGATTTAATAAAGTATAATTGAAGTCGAATGAAGAAGTAAATGTTTGTTTTTTTTTTAATGTTCAAGATTTGTTCTTAAAAAGAAAAAAAAAAAAAAAACATTCGAGTGCTGTGATATACACGCATCAGCCTTAGCTGCTAGTGTATAAATAATAAATAAATAATAAATAAATAAAAATGACAATAACTAGTATTTAAATGCTAAAAACATAAAAAATCATCGGCCGATGCCTATATAGCGGACAACAGGTCCACTCTGAGCGAGCACATAAAGCGACTGAAGCTTGATATGGGGAAGGCAGGGGAAGGCGACGGGCGGCGCCTAGCCAGGGAATTTAAACCTTTTGAAATATTTCAGAAAATTAAAAGTTCATAATAATATGTACCAAAATAATGTTAAATTGAACAACAAATGAAAACATTCATAATTATTTCCACATTACTCGTATTATGTTAAAGCACAATAACGAAAATTACGTACCTAAGTTAAAAGAAAAACATAAAACAATAGAAATATAAAAACCAAATAAAGACAATCTCTAAATTTTATTGCAATTGCTGCAAAAAATGTACTTTTTTTCTTTTTTCTATTCTGTGACTAGCACACACAGTTTTTTGACAAATAAGACACACTATTGTGTTTCTTTTTTTTAATTGTATGGACTGTAACTGTAACTCTGTCGCCATTCCGCTAGGGGTGGCCAGAGCCTCTGCAGAGTTGCTTCCATTTTTTCCTATCCTGACATACCTCTTTCAATTCCTTCATATCCATCACCTTTTTCATGCATTTTCTTCTTTTACGCTCACTTTACCTTACGGGACACTGACACACTCCTTGTTGATTCGCCCAGCGGATAAGTTGGAGTATTTGCATCTGTAACAGCAGTTGCGGGTGATATATGCTGATAATAGGATAGAACCGTGTCAAAAGCATCTTGCTGTTGTTTATGGAATCTAACCATACTATTTTTTCTTCTTATAATATTAGGCTTAGCCAACTCCAAACTAAGTTCTCTTACAAAGCATTTTCATTTGCTTCTGTTATTTTTTTTCCTTCTCTGGATACTTTTCAATCCAAAATAAATATGTGTTTCTACGTATTACACACAAATAATAATATAAAATAATGATTACATAGTTATTTAGAAACACATAAAAAAAATACTTACCAAACCAAAGAATTTTTATTTATTTTATTATCGGAAATAATAAATCACTTTAGTATCCCTGCAAGTTCCAGCAATATTGAAGAATAAAATACGACTGCAATGGTAGCGACGGAGATGCGCTATTTCGTGTGCTCCAATCGTAGCAAAATATGTGAGAGTGAGATGTGAATAGCGTCGCACTCACCGCGCACGCTTTACATGCATGACGCGAGCTACAGCGCCTTACGCTGTGTGATTGTATTGGTGCCATTTGTTTTATTGTATTGGTGAATTTATTTCCGACTTTTACAAAACAGCTCTGCTGCCCCTTATTAGTGTGGATTATTAAAAAAAATTTTTTTAATTAAATTCGTAAATGTATGAGGGAGGAATACCTAGAATCTGAGCTCCATGTAAATTATATTTATAGAGATATAAAAGATTAAAATAAGCAAGTGTACTGCTTACACTGCATAGGGGAGGGAAGGTTAATCTAAATTTGTTTAAACTGAAACTCCTTTCTGTGACCCAGAGGACCAGCTTTGCTTCCATGTCAGCCTGGTAGATGCTGGCCGTCTGGTATCTCTCGTACAACGATCCAAGTTAATCTACTTTCCCTCATGTGGTCTATGTTCTTCTCTTCCTACTCTGTCTGACGATGTCCTCAGTGTCGCACATGCTTCTGCTTTCTGAGTTCCTTAACCGCTCTCTCAGTGTGTTTGCAGCAATGGCGTGGAGTGTTTTCATCTCAGATGTTCTGAGTATGCGCTAGGTTCATGAAGTGTCTGCTCTTTTGGCGACTCCATATGTCATGATTGGTCTCACACAGGTTTTATAGATGGGTACCATAATAATCTATAATCTATGTTGCAAAGATATATTAACATTTAAAGCTCATATTAACCCATCCGCATATCGTTATTTTGAAGAAAGTGTGTACACAAATATACTAATTTAATCCCCGAAATCACAAAAGTGGCCCTGCCCGGTAGGGTGTGTCATGGCTTGTTAAACTGTGGCGCGCTAAACTTAGGTATTAAAATGTGATAAACGCAACGCACGCAACTAACGCGAAAAAAAGAAAACAGTTTATTCACTTACCAGAAGAAAATCTTTCTAAAAACTTGGTCATTTTCAAACTATTAGTCACACAAACACATTGGTGAGTAGATTGGTTCTTGACACAGATTAAATTTATAAGTTTTGGTTCACAAAAAAACTGTTCAAGTACCTACATATCTATATATCGGGGCGATATATAAAGTACACTTTAATTCACAACAATACAATAAAAATAATACTAATGAAACTTTACTTATAAACTTAGATTCTTTTGCGTATGATAAATTTTAAAACACTCTGGCATATGCAAAGCTACTCCACAACGTTCACACTCCCATCTGCTAGTGCTCTTTTTCTTTTGTTGCGGAACATACTCTGCATTGGCGTTTGGCAATGGCATTCCCTTGTGCAGTCACAGGTATAGGTGCCAGTTTCTTTTTTTCCCTTGTGTTATTATTTTTATTTCATTAGCAAAAGATTGACGTTGAGCGAGTTTTAACAGTGCGTTCATAGCAATATTTAGCTCCGCAAATTGCCTTTAAGGGTATACGAGACTTTGAGAAGATTATTAATATTGGGACTAAAGAACCTCTTTAATTGTTTTATGAAACTAAAATCGTAATTTTATGTCAAATAACTTTGACTCATCATGGTCAGATGTCGTTGCTGAAGTATATAACCTAATGTTCTTAATCAAGCATTACGTTTCATAAAAAAATAATGTAAATTTTCTTGACGCTCTTAGCGAGCGTTTTAGGTTTTATAAACTTGTGTTTAAACGCTATTGTTGAGTATTTACGACTAACTTAATTTTAACTTAATAAATAAGTTATGGCAACACTCTTACTAATCTGTGTCTATGGGCTGCCATATGAAAAAAACAAACGATTGTGATTTTTCTCGAAAGTTAAGGGGTCAACAAAAATATAATGTTCTACAATATTATGGACAACATAAATTTCTACAAATTTAAGAAATGGATACAACAAATTACATTTCAGAAATAAACGATCTTGATAAAAAAAATCTTAATAATTTACAATTTACAAAAAATGTTTGTAACTTCTGGAACACTTTGGACTTGACCAGCATTTGGGGCTTCCACACGCTTGCCAACCCATTACAAGCCAAGCGTGTGGACGGCCGTTTGGCTCAGCTGGGGGCGTGGTTTATGCCGCCTTGGCTCGGCTTGTCGCCGATCCGACCAGAGTCGGTTTTTTGACGCAAGTTAAAGGGAATTCACGCATGCGCATGCCAGGCACACACATACTTGTGCGCGCGCATTCTGGTACGGTACGGTTTCTATGAATTTTGATCATCCACCATCGTCTTTG
The DNA here is from genome assembly GCA_951799405.1 of Agapetus fuscipes. NCBI lineage: Eukaryota > Metazoa > Arthropoda > Insecta > Trichoptera > Glossosomatidae > Agapetus > Agapetus fuscipes. Next base: position 14,716,390 of record OX637337.1, read on the forward strand.
CCGAATTATTAGTTTCTTTTTAGTTTCTCTCTTTTTGTTTTGTTTTTTTTTTAAAATAAAAATAAGTTTATCCAAATGTTATAGCTAAAAGCTGGACGTCCGCCATGCGTGCTTATTCGAACACACACAGACGCACGCACAAGCGTGTGGATGACCCTGTTTGGTTTTCTAAGAGCTTGCAAGCGCTTGCAAGCCCTTGCCTCAAGGCGTTTGCCGCAAGCGTGTGGATGCCCCAGGAAGCCGGCGGGCGAATTTAAACTCAAAGTATGAAAGTCAACGTTGTAACTGAGCCGCGGCGCATACAAATAATGTATCAGGATGTAAAGCAGCACCTCTCACGAGTGTCTCAATTTCTATATATTATAATAAAACTCTGTGGTTGAGTATAAAAAATGATTTTTTTACGTTCATTCTTCCGCACGCAAAAATACGTACATGCCTCTAATCTAATCTAATCTAATCTAAGCTGCAAAGATATATATCATTTAAGATTTATATTAAATGCATTCCCACAAGCAGACATGTATAATTTCACATGCAACAACACATGCCGCATGTGGACCTACAATATAAAAACCCAATCTCAAATGAACATAAGCCTCGCAACTCTTGCCGTCCTTCCCTGAAACAGGGGTGACATTGGCAAAGTGAACCAACTTTTTACAGCATGGGTGGTCAGCCGCATAACAACCTATAAGTCAAGGAACATACATGCCAAATTACATTTTTTTTAAATCAATAATTAACAATATATACATGGACATAAAAAACTAAATCATAAAACCAATTTTACTTTAACAAACCCTAGCCGCTGTAGAGTTCTCTGTTTTTCAACCAATAATTATATCGCTTTGACTTTGAGATCTTGGGGAAAAGAGGAAGTATCTCAAGGGGAGGGGAGGGATGAGATGCACCCCTGACGTTGCAAGGGATGGGGACTTCGATCTTGCACGGCGGTCGATACGGATGTGTTTTTCGCTCTCTAAACACTAAAGATAATTAATTTCATTTCCTAATTAGAATAAACTCGGGAGTTGGATTTTGACTGGCGATCGATACAGATGTGTTTTTCTTTTCTTACTCTTCAAAAATCTAAAAATAAATATTTCGGTTCTTTAATATTAAATTAAATTCGGGAGTTCGATTTCAACTTGCGGTCGACGGGTGTCTTTTGTTTCAAAGCTTAATAATATATTCATTTCGATTTTCTAAATAATAAAAATATTTCATAAATAAAGGAACATTAATCAACAAAACTTTGAATACGCATCTATTGAACTTGAAATTTAAATAATAACTTTTATAAATATTAAGCGCGGAAATTCTTTTGATTTAATTCGGCATTATTATTGTGGAGTGAAAAGTGCAGTGGTTATATTTCTTATTGGGATCCGGCCTTTCATTATTTAAAATTAAAATAACTATTTACGTATAATACAGAGTTGTTCCTGAGCTGTTTTCCTGGGCTGAGTTTTCTTTGATTATACTAACAGATTAACTAAAAATCTACTAAACTAAAACTAAATTTCATTGAACATATTACTTTATTTCATTTTTATGTTGGTGTTTTCTTTCAGAGTTTCTTATCGCTGTGAACTTGGTTATAAATATTTACTTTCAGGGATTCATCGACTTACCTGTGCGGGGGAAAGATTTTCCTACTTATTTTCTTATCGATGCATCATCCTTTATTATATTACCCTTCGTCGTCGTCATTCGTCGTCGAGTTTCGATTTTCAAAATCAATGCCATCACAGCAGATGAAACACATTCATGCTCTATAGCTAGGGACTGGAAAATTTCGCGATCGCGATAAAACGAATTTATTCGCGAATTTTGATGTTTTTACGCGAATAACGCGAAATTTGAGGTTTTACGCAAATATCGCGAATTTTCGTACTTTTGGTAGAAATTGTGCGAAAAAGTTGTCACATGTCGCTTTTGCAACGTAACGGTTTTGTGGGAAAGAAAAGATTTCTGCGAAAACCCTTTGCAAGGTGCAAAGCACAGAAAAAATGGTCGGTGTTATAGCCGAGGGGGCCAAGTGGGCTGATCTTTCAACGTTGAAACACGCTAGAACGCTAGACGCGGGGTTCGATCCCCGCCTGGGTCATTTGACCATAAATTTGACCCTGGTTCAACAAATGTAATTGGGTAATTATAAATTAATAATTAATTAAAATGAACAATACTCGTAATGAATTTTTTATTAATAATATTAATACCTGTTTCTGGCCAGGCAGAGTAGGTTGGTGAATTGCATTCCTATTCACAAATCTATTTTATTAAAAAAAAAATGATAAGCAGAACTGTCCTGGACATCCAAACAGACTTGAATTGTGACATCAATGAAATAGGAAATACATCAAGGAGTGAAGCTGCTGCTGGATTAGCCAAGAGCACAACTTGAGGCTTTCATAAAAGCCAACATCCCTCGAAAAAATTAGATAACCTTCATCTAGAGAGACTTAATTTAATATTTTAAAAGGATATTGCAGGGTATTCGGAGTGTCATTCAAATATTAATTATTTTTTCAATCTATGGTTTTTTGTAAGTTGTAACTCGTATTGATTCAGATGTTGTTTATTCATTGTTTTTGAAGGTACATATTGTTGTTTATATAATAAATTGTAAATATTAGTAATATCTATAGTTTTGCAATTACATAAACCTTTATTTCGATCAAATCAACCCTAAAAATTACACCGAATCTCCCCTTTTATCATAAAAAATAACGCGAATTTCCCTGTTTTTGATCAAAAATAACGCGAATTTCCCAAAAAAATAACGCGAATTTCGCAAAAAATAACACCACCTTTTTCCAGTCCCTATCTATAGCAAATTAATTTTTGTATATATGCTGCAATGCGACGAGCTTACGCGTGTGTGTTTACAAATGTATGAAAACTTTTAGGAATTAATCTGTTTGTTCATACTAAAAATGTATGGAACAATATTGACATCTAGCGGCAAAACGTAAAAGTTTTTTTTACATTTTCTTTTATTTCATGCAAATTAAAAATAAAAAAAAAGCCAAATAAAAATGGATTTCAATCTGTAATCTAAGTTGCAAACATATATAACATTTGAGATTCATATTACATGCATTCTTACGAGCAGACATGTATAAGTTCTAATCTAATCTAATCTAAGCTGCAAAGATATATATCATTTAAGATTTATATTAAATGCATTCCCACAAGCAGATATGTATAAGTTCCCGCTTACATATGCTGCATGTGTACTTACAACATAACAGCCCATTCCAAATGAACATAAGCCCTGCAACTCTTGCCAACCTTCCCTGAAACAAAGGTGAATTTGCAAAGTAAACCATTTTTTAAAGTATGGGTGGTCAGCCTCATACCAACCTATAAGTCAAGAAAATTATTTTGTGTATTTCTTTACATAATCTAAGTTGCAAAGATACATACCATTTAAGATTCATATTAAATGCATTCCCACACGCAGACAGGTACAAGTTCACGCTTACAAATGCCCAATGTGGACTTGCAAAATAAAAAAACTAATCTCAAATGAACATAAGCCCTGCAACTTTTGCCGACTTTTCCTCAAACAGAGATAAAATTTGCATGGTAAACCATTGCTTACAGTATGGGTGGTCAGCCACATACTAACCTTTTAGTCAAGGAAATTATTTTGTTTAGTTCTATAATCTAAGTTGCAAAGATACATACCATTTGAGATTCATATTAAATGCATTCCCACAAGCAGACAGGTACAAGTTCACGCTTACAAATGCCCAATGTGGACTTGCAAAATAAAAAAAACTAATCTCAAATGAACATAAGCCCTGCAACTCTTGCCGACTTTTCCTCAAACAGAGATAAAATTTGCATTGTGAACCATTGCTTACAGTATGGGTGGTCAGCCACATACTAACCTTTTAGTCAAGGAAATTAATTTGTTTAGTTCATTAATCTAAGTTGCAAAGATACATACCATTTGAGATTCATATTAAATGCATTCCCACAAGCAGACAGGTACAAGTTCACGCTTACAAATGCCCAATGTGGACTTGCAAAATAAAAAAAACTAATCTCAAATGAACATAAGCCCTGCAACTCTTGCCGACTTTTCCTCAAACAGAGATAAAATTTGCATTGTGAACCATTGCTTACAGTATGGGTGGTCAGCCACATACTAACCTTTTAGTCAAGGAAATTAATTTGTTTAGTTCTATAATCTAAGTTGCAAAGATACATACCATTTGAGATTCATATTAAATGCATTCCCACAAGCAGACAGGTATAAGTTCGCGCTTACAAATGCCCCATGTGGACTTATAAAATAAAAAACTAATCTTACATGAACATAAGCCCTGCAACTCTTGCCGACTTTTCCTCAAACAGAGATAAAATTTTCATTGTAAAACAATCTTACAGTATGGGTGGTCAGCCACATACTAACCTATAAGTCAAGGAAATTATTTTGTTTAGTTCTATAATCTAAGTTGCAAAGATACATACCATTTGAGATTCATATAAAATGCATTCCCACAAGCAGACAGGTACAAGTTCACGCTTACAAATGCCCAATGTGGACTTGCAAAATAAAAAAAACTAATCTCAAATGAACATAAGCCCTGCAACTCTTGCCGACTTTTCCTCAAACAGAGATAAAATTTGCATTGTGAACCATTGCTTACAGTATGGGTGGTCAGCCACATACTAACCTTTTAGTCAAGGAAATTATTTTGTTTAGTTCATTAATCTAAGTTGCAAGATACATACCATTTGAGATTCATATTAAATGCATTCCCACTAGCAGACAGGTATAAGTTCGCGCTTACAAATGCCCCATGTGGACTTATAAAATAAAAAACTAATCTCAAATGAACATAAGCCCTGCAACTCTTGCCGACTTTTCCTCAAACAGAGATAAAATTTTCATGGTAAACCATTCTTACAGTATGGGTGGTCAGCCACATACTAACCTATAAGTCAAGGAAATTATTTTGTTAAGTTCTATAATCTAAGTTGCAAAGATACATACCAATCGAGATTCATATTAAATGCATTCCCACAAGCAGACATTTATAAGTTCACGCTTACACATAATGCATGTTGACTTACAACATAAAAACCCAATCTCAAATTAATATAAGCCCTGCAACTCTTGCCAATCTTCCCTGAAACACAGCTGAAATCTTCAAAGTGAACCATTTTTTAAACTATGGGTGGTCGATTTTCTTTTACAAAGGCTGCATGTTTTTATTTTACATGTTTTCCGAATTTTAACGCGAGGAAACTATGCGCAATATACACATTCACCAAATGTTAAGGGGTTGGGCTGCGTAGCAGCCAGGGGCAACGCCCCTAGTTGTTAATTATAAGTTTATTTCAGAGATTCACCTACTTAACCTAGCGGAGGAAGGGTTTTCTTCTTATTTTCAACAAAGTAATTATCTACTGTCGCTGTCATTTATGTACTAACGCAACACACACACACACACACCACTATTGACATTTTGAATTAAATTAGATTCTCTCTCTTGCTGGAATTCTGCAATGTTATATTGAATTAAGAAATGTTTGGTTCGCTTGCATTCGAGATATACTGATTCCTGAAGACAGCCGTTCCCAATGTCATTTCCCTACCGAATGGTCCCTCCTGAAATTTCCCTTGTTGTGGAAAACGGTTGTACGAGTTGTCCGGTGGGTAGTGTATCGCATAGGTTTGCAAGATGATGGGACCTTTTGTCGTAGTTTATAAATGTGGGTCTGGTGTTGAACGTTCCACAGTCACGGGAAGACCCTAGTTTCAGGAAAATTCCTGAAAAACTATAACATTCAATGCAGAATTACCTAATCACTCTTACACATTACGGAATGCTGCTCTCCTTGAGGTGGTGAGAATGAAAGAATGATTATGAAGGATTTGCATGCTGCATGAATTACCTATAAGTAAGGCCTGAAAGTAATCCATCTGAAGGTGAAAATGTATTCCGAACACACCATTACACATCCATCACACTAGGGGTTGGCCAAGCTAATAAAATACAAATTTCATAAATAAATTATAAACAAACAACTCTGCAGTATGTGCTGAAGCCGAAATGCCTGCAATCTCATATCGAGATACACAAAGAATAACGCAGATGCACTTAATGCAGTTGAATTTGAAAACCGCTGAGTGACCTTGGTCATAATATGTTCCCGATCACAACAAAGTTCCTGAAAATTGGCAGCCGGCCTCTGGCCAAATACAACCGGATATGTTCCTGACCTTCTGATCGCAACGAAAGTTCCTGAAACGATTTGGGCTCACTCAGCTGGATTAATGTTCCATGATCTCTGATCATATATACTTGGAGTTTGCTTGGAGCCAACATTATTGCAGTAACTTGTAGCTGAACACACACAATCCAGACTAACCTTCCTGTCCCATGGTTTTTTGCAGCAAAAGATTACCATACGGAGAAGATGGGTAGAGTACAAGGGGATTGGAGGAGGTACTCACAAGGCCGTTGGGGCCATTTGCCATGATTAATTAGAGTCACTTAATCGACGAGGGTGTCGAAATCAGATTCACGCCGCGTGTATCCGAATCCTTTCCTTGAAATAACTAATAAAGGTCCATTTTGCAGTGCCTTTCAGATGACCGGTGGTCACAGAAAGATGCTGTAAAAGCCATGAACCTATTAATTTACAGGTGGACGCGCAAAGGTAAGAATTACAACAAAGAAGAGATCGCCTTGCATGTAATTACTTTCACTAACAAACTAAAACCTAACTGCCTTTCATCTCGCAATTTTTATGTCATTTATGTTTTTATCTGAAAATAATTTCGACTACCTTATATTCCAATTAATTAAACTCGCACACATTAAGACCGTTCCGTAATTAATAACGCTTAAATCTCGTCGCCTTAAAAATAATTGTAGTTCATACTACCTCATCTTTGATCGCGTAAACGCAAAATCAATACTCGTTATAATCTTATAAAAAGGTAGAAATGTATGAGGGGTACACCTCCCAAAAAGTACTTGGGTTTGCCACTAAAGTAGATTTTGAAACGGTAAAACAAAAAATTACACAACGTTCCGTTTCATTATCTTCCACACGACGAGGAGTCCTAACCTTAGCTAGACGATCACATAATAATTGGCCAAAAATAATTACTACCTCGGTTGGGGTAGATTGCTCTTCCAGCAACTGAAACTGAGGTTGGAAAAGAATCGAAGCAGCCTAGTGCTATTCCTTCAGAGAAGGTTTGTTGCACTTGAATCCTGGTGACTCCAGGGTATTCTCCTGCGCCTACGATCACTCCACTTCTAACTTAGGAGGTAAAAATCCCTCTTTCGTGCTTTCTCTTTCGAGTCTCCTCTTTGTTCCTCCGTCACCTTCTTCGGCAGGGGGGGGGGGAACATTACACCGCCAACATCACAGATCAACCGCCATTTCTTTCTATTCTTACATACTTCTTTCATTTCCTCCAGAGTCATAACCTTCTTCATACAAGCTCTTCTTTTATTATGACTCTGGATATTCCATTCATTCGCAATTTTGGATATTTGGTCCATCCATACCTTTCTCGGTCTTCCTCTACCACGACATCCATCTATTCTACCAACATATACTTTCTTCGTCAGTCTTTCCTCATTCATTCTCTCCATATGCCCAAACCATCTTAACAAACTTCTTTTAATCTTCACTTTCACACTTTCTCTTGCACCACATTCTTCTCTTACAAAATCATTCCTCACCCTGTCACTCCGTTTTTTCCCAATCATACTTCTTAGAAAGTCCATTTCAACAGTATGGACTTTACTAATTTCACTTTCATTCACCGTCCAGGCCTCGCTTCCATACATCAAGGTGGGTAAAAGTATGCCACTGCGTACCGCCTCGAGTATAACATTTGACGCTTAAACTCAAACACGGAGAAAACAAAAAATAGAAAACGATTTTAAACAGCGCCGTGTGGCCGTCTTAATTTTGATGCATTTTTACAAAACGATAACTCCGAGTTACAACGTAAAAAAATATTTGCTTCTGCGGAAATTGAACACCGAAAATGTGTCATAATTTTTGTCTCTCGGAAATATAATTGTTTGAATAGTTCAAAAAACCGACACAATGGCGCACTAGGGTGGATCGCGTTTAGTATGAAAATCATTCTTTTTCCATTATTAAATATAAATTGGAAGAGGAAAAATAAAAAAAGAATTACATTAAACACATAAAAAATATCACTTCAAATCCTAAAAAGAAAATATACCATTAAAATGCAATTTTAGCTACACGATCGTATGCAAAATTTGGTTACTTTTAAAATAATTATAAAAAACCAATGAAAAGTTTAAAAAAATAATTTTCATCTAGAAAAAATAAAACTAATCGAAATGAATGTTTTGAAATAAAAAAAAGTTAGGATTTATTCATAACAACAGTGGAAATCTCCATTTAAGGTATCTCCGTATATAAAATTATTTTGAATTGGTCCTTTATGGAAAACAATACCTAATTTTATGTGTTAATTTAATCTGGAAAGAAAATACTACCTTACCATTCAATATACGGGCTATTTTGGTCATCAAAGTTGGGCGCGCTGACCTCTCAATCACCCTTAAATTTGGTTTTAAATCTGAGTAGGTAAGCTGTTATTCTTTTGAGTGTGTGTAAAGTTGACCACTTCCGAAAAAGGTCGTTATCCTCTATGTGTGTAGTCTAATCTAATCTAATCTAATCTAAGTTGCAAAGATATGTTACATTGGAGATTCACATTACATGCATTCTCACAACCAGACACGTACAAGTTCGCGCTTGCACATGCCTCATGTGAACCTACAACATAAAAACCAAATCTCAAATGGACATACACCCTGCAACTCTTGCCGTCCTTCCCTGAGACAGGGGTGACATTGGCAAAGTGAACCATTTTTACAGCATGGGTGGTCAGCCGCATACCAACCTATAAGTCAAGGAACACACACACACGACAAATTACATTTTATACATCACTAAATAATAAAATCCAAATACAAAATATCCATTTACAAATAAAAACAAATTCCAATTTAATAAACCCTAGCCGCCAACATTACAGATCAACCGCCATTTCTTTCTGTCCTTACATACTTCTTTCATTTCCTCCAGAGTCATAATTTTCTTCATACAGGCTCTTCTTTTATTATGACTCTGGATATTCCATTCATTCGCAATTTCGGATATTTGGTCCATCCATACCTTTCTCGGTCTTCCTCTACCACGACATCCATCTATTCTACCAACATATACTTTCTTCGTCAGTCTTTCCTCATTCATTCTCTCCATATGCCCAAACCATCTTAACAAACTTCTTTTAATCTTCACTTTCTCTTGCACCACATTCTTCTCTTACAAAATCATTCCTCACCCTGTCACTCCGTTTTTTCCCAATCATACTTCTTAGAAAGTCCATTTCAACAGTATGGACTTTACTAATTTCACTTTCATTCACCGTCCAGGCCTCGCTTCCATACATCAAGGTGGGTAAAAGTATGCCACTGCGTACCGCCAATCGAGCATTTTTAGATATGTTTTGATTTTTGGCGATACAAGCTGTGGCACCCAGTACACACCTGCCCTTCATTACTCTTCTTTCAAATTCACCGGTCATTCTTCCATCTTTTTCAAACTTACTTCCCAGGTATACAAACTCATTTACGACATCAACATTCATTCCATTAATTTTAAATTCATAATTCATACTTTCATCATCTCTTTCAAAAATCAATACTTTCGTCTTACTTGCATTCAACTTCAGATGGTTACCTAACAAAGCTTCATTCAATCTAGAGAGCATTGTTTGCAATTCCACTGCTGAATCAGATACAAGAACTGCATCATCTGCATACAGTAGAACACTCACTTTGCTCTCTCCTATCATCAATCCACAATCATTAAGTCTAGCATCTCTGACACACTTGTCCATGACTATGTTAAATAGCCATGGACTCATCACAGTTAGTTATGTGAGAAAAAGAGATTTTTCGTGCATCGGGAATTTCCCTTAAAATTCCGATCTTTGATTTTGGCCATTGGTTTGGTCGTGTAGCAAAAAAAGGAGCCGAGGCTGTCCCGTAAGTGACTGTATTCAGTTGATATTCCTGAATAGGGTCGCTGGGATTGAATCTCCATACAATGTTTTGACAATGTTTGTCTTCATCCTTTATTGGTATTTGTTTGTACATCTTCTCGACGTCTGCTGTTATAACCCATCGGTGGTTTCTGAATCTGATTAAAATACTGAACAAGTCGTCTTGAACAATGGGACCTACCATTAATATGTCGTTTAATGATAGTCCAGAAGTCGTTTTCGAACTGCCGTTGAAAACAACTCTGAGTTTAGTTGTGGTGGAATGTTCTCTAATGACAGACTGATGTGGCAAAAAATATGAATTTACTTGTTGATTTGGTTTTACTAATTGCATATGACCCAGATTGATATATTCCTTCATAAAGTTAATATATTGAATTTTCACATTAGGACTTTTTTCTAATCTTTTTTCCAAACTCAATAAGCATTTAATAGCTCGAGTCTTTGAGTCTCCCAAGGTGTCAGTATTTGACTTTAAACCTAGTTTTACTTGAAGTCTCCCTGTTTTGTCTTGACTGGTTGTTGTGGTAAATAAATCTTCGAAAGCTTGTTCTTCAAAGGATAAGTATTTAGCATGTGGGATTTCTTCAATTTCCCAGAATTTGTTTAGGGATTGGTTTAAGGATTTGTCACCCTTCCTGTGGTTCGACGTAACTTGTTGTTCACTGACAGCTGCGAGTAGACCAGTAGCAAGAGTTGATTGAAAATTTGGATTTCCAACTGCTACCCAACCGAGTTTTGTAGAGAAGTAACTGATTGTGGTTGTTGATACCGGTCGTTGCTCTGCCATCAGCAATCTCCAGAACACGTCAGACCCAAGGAGGATGTCAATTGGTCCAGGTTGGTTGAATTTGGGGTCCGCTAACAGATGGCTTTTGACTGGCAGCTTACCCAACCTGAAAGCAGTTGCGGGTTGAGTGGATGTAATGGTATCGATGATAAGAAACGATATTTTTCTTTGATAGGGTTGTACTCTTGAATGAATATTAGTGAATATTCTTTGTTTGATGTTAATAACATTTCCTTGCAATCCTCCTACTGGAAGGTGGATATTTTCAGTTTGTAAGTTTAATTTCCTGGCCAACTGTGTAGTCATGAAATTTGATTGAGATCCATTATCAAGTAAGGCTCTCACTTGTAATTGTTGGCCGTCACTCCCATCTACATTTATGATGGCAGTAGCTAAAAGTGTGGTGTTGAGTACACTCTTTGAGTTAGAAGTCATAGTGACAGTTGGTTTGTTGAAATATAATAATGTGTTATGTTTTTCGTTGCAAATTTTGCAACGATTGGCTGATCTGCAATCTTGAACTGAATGATTTGATTGCAAGCAATTCAAGCATAAATTCTTCTTTTTACAAGAATCTATTTTCTTTTGATGTGGCATCATAGAGTTATAAGGTATAGAGATGAAGTCCAGACCAAAATTCCCCTATTTTTTGGACTGAAGCGCTGAACCTTGATCCGCGTGCAATCGTAATGCTCGGTTTTGGTCTCATTATTTCGTCAGAGCTCGGATCGTAAACATCTCGTTAAAAGTGGTTTGCTGTGTGAAAGGGTGCAAAAATAGGTCCGAAAAAAATAAAACAATGGATGAAATCACATTTTACATGTAATTTTATGTTTTTTATACGCTAATTAACGTTTTATTTGTTCCAAGGTTGTTGTCTATCTCCTACCATATTCAACATTGTTTTCAATATCTTAATAGTAGACCTAACAAAAATAGGGAAAAATTGGGGATATCGCTTCAAAAGAAATGATGGGTACACATCTTCTTGCTTAGAATTTGCAGATGACCTAACAATTTTGACCAAAAAAACAAACCACTGCAAACTTTTACTCAAAAAAGTTGAACAGTTTTGTGAATGGACACAAGGTATGCAACTTAAGCCCTCAAAATGCTACTGTATATCTCTGGCAAGAAGAGGAACTAAATTTGGACCCATTGATCCAGAGCTACATGTAAACAATATGAAAATAGGTACAATAGAGAGAGACAAGCCCTTCAAATTTCTGGGAAAATATATTGATTACAGAGGCAGAGAACATGCGGTAAACGAAATTATAGAGCGTTTCAAAGTTGCCATGGACAGAATAGATAAAATTCATATCTCAGGGATAAGGAAAGCGTGGATTTACGATAACATCATTAACCAACTAACGTGGCCGTTCCTGATTTTTAGTTTTAACAAAGACAGTTTAGGTATCCTGGACAGCGTAACTACTAGATACCTGAAACAATGGACGCGACTCGCAAAGCCTGCAGACCCCGCCACATTCTACAAATTGAGAGAAAACTTTGGTTTGGGATGGAAAAGACCATCCTTCGTACATGCACAACACCGCATTACAAAGCACCATATTCTTGAAAACTCCAAGACCCAAGTGTCATAGAATGTTGGTCCAAAGATCCCCAAATGTTAGAGCTCAAAAATAGAGCAGAATTTCATCACAAATACCTAACCGGTGTAAGCACTAACAGAAGAGGTCTGGGATGGCAAAAGGTGGAATCGGAGAAAGCCCATATGAAGGCTCTAGTAAAGCATGACTCTGACTCTAAATACAGGCTTCATGCGTTAAACCTTGAGATGCAGCATGACTGGATCACTGTTGGTGAAATGTCACTACACTGGAAGATACTAATATACAATTGGTCTCCTGAAATGCTACGATTTTACTTAAATGCATTTCAAAACACGCTCCCTGACCCTGGAAACCTAAAACGATGGGGTAAAAATACAACTGCTTCCTGTGATCTCTGTGCCATTGACAAATGCACAGCAAGACATATTCTAACAGGGTGCAAAGTGGCCCTTGAAAATGGCAGATATACCTACAGACACGACAGGGTACTGGAAATACTAAGGGAGAGTATAAGCCTAACAATTTCCAGAGCAAACAAAGGTTTGACAAGAGAGTCCATTGAAAAAATAAAATTTGTTAAGCCTGGAGAAAAGGGAGAGCGAAGGGCCAGGACCCAGACTTCCATTATAAAAAAGGCAAAGGACTGGAGGCTTGTGATGGATTCCACCACAGGACGATACATTTTCCCAGGAGAACTATGCACTACGGCTTTGAGACCCGACATAGTTCTATACTCAAATGAACTAAAGCAAGTACTCTTTTTTATTGATTGTAGAGGCATTAACTTTGTAATCGTTCATCATTAATGATAAAGGAAAAACAGTTTGGTTTTCGATTACGTGAGTATATTTTTATAAACCACAACCGGTTTCGCAAACATCCGTTCGCATCATCAGGTGGATAAATTAATACTAAATGGTGTAGAAACGGAATCAATCTTAGAGTTAAGTCAAGTTAAATCAAGTACTCTTGGTTGAATTGACGGTGCCGTGGGAGATGAACATCCCTAAGAACCATGCCTACAAACTAAATAGGTATAAAGGACTAGTGGATGAAATCACAAAGAATGGATATATCACAAGATTGTATGCAGTGCAGGTGGAAGCGAGAGGACTGCCAGCCAAATCGGTATTTACTTTCCTTAAGGATCTGGGACTGAATAGATCCCAAATATATGGATTTCTAGAAAGACTAACAAAAGCGGCCATCTCGGGATCATACCACATTTGGCTGCGAAGATCTGAGAGCCCAGACACCTCTGGACATGCAATGTAGTTAATCGGACTTACATATTGGAAGGAAGGATGAGTTGGGAGGAATTGGGAACGTTGTCATGACGAAAGGATCCTTAACCAACCAGAGACAGGTCGTAAGTCCTGTGACTCCCATCTCATTCTAACTCCGTGCGGCGGGCCTGAGTTTGGGTCTTGGATTTTCAAAATTAGAGACCTGACTCGGTGAGACCGTGGATGCTCAGCTATTTCACAAATTTGTACGAATTATTAACAGGCGCGTGTTAGAGCAGCGCGTCTACTTTAACCTTCCCTCCCCTATGCAGTGTAGGCAGTACACTTGCTTATTATAATCTTTAATATCTCTATAAATATAATTTACATGGAGCTCAGATTCTAGGTATTCCTCCCTCATACATTTACGAATTTAATTAAAAAAATTTTTTTTAATAATCCACACTAATAAGGGGCAGCAGAGCTGTTTTGTAAAAGTCGGAAATAAATTCACCAATACAATAAAACAAATGGCACCAATACAATCACACAGCGTAAGGCGCTGTAGCTCGCGTCATGCATGTAAAGCGTGCGCGGTGAGTGCGACGCTATTCACATCTCACTCTCACATATTTTGCTACGATTGGAGCACACGAAATAGCGCATCTCCGTCGCTACCATTGCAGTCGTATTTTATTCTTCAATATTGCTGGAACTTGCAGGGATACTAAAGTGATTTATTATTTCCGATAATAAAATAAATAAAAATTCTTTGGTTTGGTAAGTATTTTTTTTATGTGTTTCTAAATAACTATGTAATCATTATTTTATATTATTATTTGTGTGTAATACGTAGAAACACATATTTATTTTGGATTGAAAAGTATCCAGAGTAGGAAAAAAAATAACAAGCAAATGAAAATGCTTTGTAAGAGAACTTAGTTTGGAGTTGGCTAAGCCTAATATTATAAGAAGAAAAAATAGTATGGTTAGATTCCATAAACAACAGCAAGATGCTTTTGACACGGTTCTATCCTATTATCAGCATATATCACCCGCAACTGCTGTTACAGATGCAAATACTCCAACTTATCCGCTGGGCGAATCAACAAGGAGTGTGTCAGTGTCCCGGCCACCTTCAATAATTTGTAGATTTTGAGAGAATGGAATATACAAAGTGAGCGTAAAAGAAGAAAATGCATGAAAAAGGTGATGATGTGAAGGAATTGAAAGAGGTATGTCAGGATAGGAAAAAATGGAAGCAACTCTGCAGAGGCTCTGGCCACCCCTAGCGGAATGGCGACAGAGTTACAGTTACAGTCCATACAATTAAAAAAAAGAAACACAATAGTGTGTCTTATTTGTCAAAAAACTGTGTGTGCTAGTCACAGAATAGAAAAAAGAAAAAAAGTACATTTTTTGCAGCAATTGCAATAAAATTTAGAGATTGTCTTTATTTGGTTTTTATATTTCTATTGTTTTATGTTTTTCTTTTAACTTACGTAATTTTCGTTATTGTGCTTTAACATAATACGAGTAATGTGGAAATAATTATGAATGTTTTCATTTGTTGTTCAATTTAACATTATTTTGGTACATATTATTATGAACTTTTAATTTTCTGAAATCTTTGAAAGCTTCAATTTGTTGCATCATGTCTGCAGAGCGAGACAAAATTATTTTTTCGTCGCTTCTAATGTTTAACACAGATCTTAGATGAACAATATAAAGAATCAAACACAAAAGCGCCCGGGTGAGAATGCAAAAAAATATTAATTTTTGTATATCAAGTGTACGACCCTTTTGTGATAAATCTTTTACTATCTTCATTTTACTTTCCTTGAGATGGGTCCATAATTACATGTTATTTTTGTACCAAACACGCAGTCTATTCATTAGTATGTCAATGTGTGGCATGGATTTGAAAGAATCACAAAAATATGCCAAATGATGTTTTGGGCAAAATTTGCATTGTGGCGGTACCTTTATGTCCGAATTTATGTTTAGGCACGTATTTCGTGTCTTAATTGGTTTGTTGATTGGAAAATTGTTAGGTTTTTCTGAACCATGTTGATGCTGTAATTCTAATCTTATGCATGATTGTTTAAAAATTATATAAATTCATGAATGTCAGGAATTTCTGACTTGAACTTTTCCCATTCATAAAAAGAATTTTTGTCTAAGATTTTTATTAGACAAAAAAAAATAAAAATAAGTACGTCCCAATTGTCAGTTTGGAGACCTAGAGATTTGATTGATTTTAAATTGGCATAAGTGTTGTCTGCTAATTGTCGAAAATCTTGATAATGTTTCAAGGTTATTTTTGGGTTTAGTAAATTTTCAATATGATTTTTTACTAAAATTGATTTATTTTCATACCTCTTTGTAAGTAGTTGGAATGCAATTTCATAATTATCACCACTAAGTGACAATTGTTCCAATACATTTGCTGCATTATCGACCAATGCTTCTTTTAAATGAATGAATTTTTCTATGTTAGTAAGCATTTGATTTTTGTGAATTAGTGCTATGAATGTGTCTTTGAATGTAACCCATATTTTGTAATCACCATTGAATAAAGGATTGGTAATTTTTTGAATGCTAGAAATGGATGATTGTTTGTTTTTTTAAATTGATTCAGATTCTAGCTTTTCGCGTGCTAAAGTCATAGCTTCAAAGAATCTGGTTTCATATTCCAGTCTTTTTATTTGGCTTTCGTCACAGGTGTCATCATTTTCTAACATGGTGCATACTTCATTAAATTCTGAAAAACACAATTCTATTTTTTCTAATCTTAGCTTTATTTCTATACTGCTTAGTTTGTTTGAGTTGACTAAATCTACAAAATTTTGTATCCTGGCTGGAATAGTTCGCAACCATTTGCTTTTTTCTTTTAATTTGAGACTCATTATTATTTTGAAATTTCACTTAAGTTTAAACAAGTAAATCTTCTATATCTATAAAGAAGGATGTGTGTATGTATGTATGTATGTATGTATGTATGTCCCCTATAGACTCATAAACCGCTCATCCGATTTTGACGAAATTTTCAGGAAACATGTAACATATTCTGAGAATTGATGGTGATCAAATAAACAATGGCTCTCAATTCTCAATTTTCAGCAACAAGGTCGGTAAATTTTGAAACCACACTATAGAAAAATACCATAATATTCTTCTCTAATATATTGTTTAATGTATAATCTAAGTTGCAAGGACATATTAACATTTAAAAATCATATAATATGCGTGCCATCAAGTAAGCACGTGTAAGTGCGTGCTTAGAAATGCTGCATATGTGCCTACTTATAATTAAAAATCCAAATCTCAAATGAACATACACCCAGCAACTTTTGCCGGCCTTCTCTAAAAAATGTATGGAGGCCGGCCTTACGCCAACCACTAAAGGCTTGTTCGCACAAGGCCACTATTTTAGTCGAGTGACGAGTAATTTAGTGGTGGGCGGGGCCACAGAGTATGTAGGTTTATAGAGAGCGGTCTTAGAACAAACAAAATGTAACCAAGTATGATTTAGTATTGTCTAGACACGTAGGGTAGTTACTGGCGCTATCCATCGTTTCATATAAAAATAATACTACTTGGTTACATTTTTTTTGTTCTAAGACCGCTCTCTATAAACCTACATACTCTGTGGCCCCGTCCACCACTAAATTACTCGTTACTCGACTAAAATAGTGGCCTTGTGCGAACAAGCCTTTAGAGTGGGGGTTTCCCAGCTCTCGAGGGGGCTGGTACTCATTTCTTATGAAGGCTGAGTAAGTGTTGTCGGGATTTTATTTTGGGATAACTCGTCATGCAATGAAGGTACTCTACCAACTGCGATATCGACCGGAATTTTTACTCAACTAACACTAACGCACCTAAGCTACACATATTTCATATTTCATTATCACATACTTCATATTTTTTTTTCTTGTATTTTATTGTTTTATTTTATTTTTTCGCAGTTTTGTATAAACTCACTTAACATGTACTTTTTGTAAAAGGCTTATGCCGTAAATAAATAAATAAATAAATAAATAAATATAGTGTAACTTCTTGCGAGTGAACCTATTTATTTTTACAAATAGGGGGGCCAGCCTTACACCAACCAATTCAATAAAGTGGGGGTTTCTCAGATCCCGAGAGGGCTGGTACTCATTCCTTTTAAAGGCTGAGTAAGCCTTGCCGGTTTTTTTATTCAACTATAACTATAACTAACTATAAATAAGTTGCAAAGATATGTAACATTGGGGATTCACATTACATGCATTCTCACAAGCATACATGTACAAGTTCGCGCTTGCTCATGCCGCAAGTAAGCATATAATATAGAAACCAAGTCTCAAATGGACACACACCTTGCAACTCTTGCCGACCTTCCCTTAAACAGGGGTCACATTGGCAAAGTGAACCATTTTCTACAGCATGGGTGGTCAGCCGAAAAGTTTGAAATAAACACCGAAACGGGAAATCATTTCTGACACCCTCGGAGGGATTCGAACCCGAGCTCTCGGCAAATAATGCAAGCACTCTACCAACTGAGCTATCGACCGGACCTTCAAGAAATTAATTTACCGTCCAACAACTTTTTCATCTGATGGAGCATCTTTGATATCTGTTGATGAATTACCAAAGGTCCTCTCAAGTACCTACAATCTTCAAACACGAGCAACAACGATTAGATTCATGACAAAATGCTCTTCTTTGTCATGGAAAATACAAATTTCATGATGAAATTGGATACGACTTCCACGAAACTATTCTCGTGACAATGGTTTGCCTTTTCGCGGACGAGCGACTTCGCAATTTTTCTGTTTATGGAAAATGCTCCATTTGCATTACTTTCTGATTTAATCTAAGTTGCAAAGATATGTAACATTAGGGATTCACATAATATGCATTCCCACAAGCAGACACGTTTGACTTCGCGCTTAAACATGACGCATGTGGACTTACAATATGAAAACCCAAATCTCAAATGAATATACACCTTAAAAATCTTGCCGAACTTCCCTGGAACAGGGGTGACATTGGCGGCTGACCACCCATGATGTAGAAAATGATTCACTTTGCCAATATCACCTCTGTTTCAGGGAAGATCGGGAAGAGTTGCAGGGTGTATGTTCATTTTAAAATATAATAAGTGGAAGCACCGCAATTGTTGTTTCTTATGCCTGGCCTTACTGCTCAACAGTTTTAGACCAATTTTTTTAGAAAATGTGACGATAAATCTAGAAAAGAATTGTGAATTTTGATTCCGATTGGATTACAATATTTTTGTGGTTCTGTTGTTGCGTATATTCAGCCTCTTTTATCTGTGGAAATAAATTGATTTCACATGCACAAATGGCGTTGTAAAACACGCCGGGTACTGCTAGTTGTAAATAAAAACGAAGTTGTAATATAAACAGATTTAGTAGTATGATGGTATGTGAAAGTAGTACTTGTTATTATGAATTGTAAAAGAACAGCAGTTGTTTTTTGGTTGTGTGTTTCACAAACAACATTTGATAATAATAGTATAATATTATGATTTTTTAGGTACATACCTAGCTATTTGATTTTTATTTTGACAGTATATATTTTGTTTTAAATTAATGTTTATTTGTTTGGGTGCTAATGACCTTGAAATATGTAATAATTTTATTTGATAAAATTATTTTTAAAGAGGTTAGATGCAAAAGTGTTGAATTGTTTTTGTAAGTTGAATGAAATGTTTTTATATGATGGAACTTATCTGTTATTTGATTCCTTCTGCTGAAGATGTTATGCGCTGTGACTGTGGCAATCACACGCTGTGGCTGGTGTTGATGATGTATGCTTCTGGATGAAGATGTGCGCTTCTGGATGAAGTCTGCTTGATTGTACCTCTGGATTAAGGCTGCTGGATGGATGAATGTTGATTGTGCCCCTGTGGCTGGTGTCTAATGACGTGTGCTTCTGGATGAAGGCTGCTGGATGGATGAATGTTGATGGTGCCCCTGTGGCTGGTATGTCTAATGACGTGTGCTTCTGGATGAAGACTGCTTGATTGTTCTTCTGGATGAAGACTGCTTGATTGTGCTTCTGGATGAAGACTGCTTGATTGTTCTTCTGGATGAAGACTGCTTGATTGTTCTTCTGGATGAAGACTGCTTGATTATGCTTCTGGATGAAGACTGCTTGATTGTTCTTCTGGATGAAGACTGCTTGATTGTTCTTCTGGATGAAGACTGCTTGATTGTGCTTCTGGATGAAGGCTGCTTGATTATTTTACACACTTGGTTGCACGCGCTTTGTGCAAGCATGTGCTTGGGGTTCATTCGCTTGGGGTTTCGATTTTCAAAATTAATGCCATCACAGCAGATGAAATACATTCCCGATATGTGGCAAATCAAATTTTGTATATATGCTGCAAAACAATACAATTCGCGTATGTGTTTGAGTCCATATTAAAATACACTCATAAACCATTATAGACATATTGCAAAATTTGAAAGTTTTTTTATATTTTCTATTTGATTCAAAATTTAAAAAGAAAGAAACGAAATAAAAATGGATTTAAATCTGTAATCTTAGTTGCAAAGATATATTACATTTGAGATTCATATTACATGCATTCTTACAAGCAGACATTTATAAGTTCGCGCTTACACATGCTGCATGTGTACTTACAACATAAAAACCCATTCCAAATGAACATAAGCCCTGCAACTCTTGCCAACCTTCCCTGACACTAAGGTGAAATTTGTAAAGTAAACCATTTTTTAAAGTATGGGTGGTCAGCCTCATACCAACCTATAAGTCAAGGAAATTATTTTGTGTATTTCTTTACATAATCTGAGTTGCAAAGATACATACCATTTGAGATTCATATTAAATGCATTCCCACACGCAGACAGGTAAAATTTCGCGCTTACAAATGCCACATGTGGACTTACAACATAAAAACCTAATCTCAAATGAACATAAGCCCTGCAACTCTTGCCGACTTTTCCTCAAACAAATAAAATTTGCATGGTAAACCATTCCTTACAGTATGGGTGGTCAGCCACATACTAACCTATAAGTCAAGGAAATTATTTTGTTAAGTTCTATAATCTAAGTTGCAAAGATACATACCATTTGAGATTCATATTAAATGCATTCCCACAAGCAGACAGGTATAAGTTCGCGTACACATAATGCATGTTGACTTACAACATAAAAACCCAATCTCAAATGAACACAAGTCCTGCAACTCTTGCCAACCTTCCCTGAAACAAAGGGGAAATTCGCAAAGTGAACCATTTTTTGAAGTATGGGTGGTCAGCCACATACTAACCTATAAGTCAAGGAAATTATTGTGTTAAGTTCTATAATCTAAGTTGCAAAGATACATACCATTTGAGATTCATATTAAATGCATTCCCACAAGCAGACAGGTATAAGTTCGCGCTTACACATAATGCATGTTGACTTACAACATAAAACCCAATCTCAAATGAACATAAGCCCTGCAACTGTTGCCAAACTTCCCTGAAACAAAGGTGAAATTTGCAAAGTGAACCATTTTTTGAAGTATGGGTGGTCAGCAACATACTAACCTAGAAGTCAAGGAAATTATTTTGTTAAGTTCTATAATCTAAGTTGCAAAGATACATACCATTTTAGATTCATATTAAATGCATTCCCACAAGCAGACAGGTATAAGTTCGCGCTTACACATAATGCATGTTGACTTACAACATAAAAACCCAATCTCAAATGAACACAAGCCCTGCAACTCTTGCCAACCTTCCCTGAAACAAAGGGGAAATTCGCAAAGTGAACCATTTTTTGAAGTATGGGTGGTCAGCCACATACTAACCTATAAGTCAAGGAAATTATTGTGTTAAGTTCTAAAATCTAAGTTGCAAAGATACATACCATTTGAGATTCATATTAAGGTGGCGACTCGTACTACCCAAAAAAAAAAATATTCATAGATGGTACGCATCAAAAATGTATGGGGCACTCCGTCGGGCAAATATGAAAAACTACTGTAGTTTTACTTCCTTTGAAACTTTTAATGCATTGAAAATAATATGTTGATTGCGCTATTCTAATATGAAATCAATCTGAAATCGCTAAGGTATTCATTTCGGTCATTAAATTATGCGTAAATTTAATTTTTTCGCCATTGTTTGCGCCAACGCGACCGATGCGATGAGCTACGAGTACTTATCTTGGAAACAAACCTTTTTTATTATTTGTTACGCTTTATGGACCTTTATTTTCTTCAATCTGGCCGTGGAAGCTCTGGCCGAACAGCTTGCGTAACGGACTGCCACGCAGTGGCGTAGCGTGCCATCTCGGCGCCTGGGGCGGGAGACCCATTTTGCCGCCCCCATTCTATAGGTTCTTAAGGCTGTGTTCAAAAAAAAATCCCGTTGTTTTTAAAAATATGTTTCTTATACTTTATGGCCTTAGCAAACGAGTTACATTAATGAAAAAAATCATGCGTCTTAAATAATTTTTTATCTTAGTTTACATTTTTTTTTTATATAACTTAAAAAATGACGCCACAAAAAAATATTAAAAAAAACTCTTTTTTTTTTTTTGCTCGCATTTTGTTGTTTTGTATTTTGGAAATATTTTTTTTCTTTATAGTTATAGAATGATACAAATTCTAGTTCGTGGTGTGATTTTTAATAGAATAATGTGAATAGTTTTTGCGAAAATATGAAAAAACTTAAACTAATTAACTAATTTAATTCTTGAAAAGAGTTTTTTCATATTATCGCAAAAACTATTCACATTTTTCTATAACTAGAATTTGTATCATTCTATAATTATAAAGAAAAAAATATTTCCAAAATACAAAACAACAAAATGCTAGCAAAAAAAAAAATAAAAACTAGTTTTTTTTAATATGTTTTCGTGGCGTCATTTTTTAAGTAATATAACTTTAAAATTAAGAAAAAAAAATATTTAACACGCATGATTCTTTTCATTAATGTAACTCGCCATAAAGTATAAGAAACATATTTTTAAAAACAAGGGGATTTTTTTTTTGACCGGAGTCTTAGTTAAAATTAAATTTCACATGCAATGAGGTACCTTTTATTGAAGTTAAAATAGGATGAGCGGTTTTACAAGCGGATTCTACGGGCCTTATGAGCAGCGAAGTCAGAAACAACTTTGTCAAAATCAATATTAGCAGCCAATTCTTGTTCAATTGACAATATAGCCAAGTTTGATAGTCTAGCGGAGCTCATAGTAGATCTGAGGTAATTTTTTATTAGCTTCAACTTCGAAAAACTTCTCTCACAATTTGCAACACTAATCGCCAAAGTCAAATATATACGAATCAAGATGACTACATTTGGAACCGAAATTCCGGGATTCAGTTTTTGAATGAACTGGAGGAGCTCCAGTGGTCCTTTACCACTTATGGGTATCGCCGTTTAAATTTGTACCATAACTGTCGACCGGCAAGATTCAAGAAAACGAAAACATCGTGAATTAAATTAAGGTCTATTCAAAATGGTGCTCTTATATTTTTACTGAACAGTGCTTACGAACTGCTATAAAATCTTGTATTCGTCGTCGAAAAAAGAAATGAGATATCGAAATGTAAAAAAACCTAATTTTTCGAACCTGTCCGTCTGTACATCCGTTCGTCCGTATGTATGCATGTATGTATTTTACCGGTATGGGTGGTCAGCTTCATACCAACCTATAAGTCAAGGAAACTTATTGAAATACAATAAACGAACGATTTTAGGTAGTTTTAAATGTGCGTATTCATTTTATTACAGAGTGCATCGTCCAAATCATTGAGGTATAGTATATACACCTTTTTGCTATTTTGAATAACAAAGATCAAACGGTGCATTTAAAATATTAATAGCATGTAGTAAGGTTGATTAGATGGTTTTATGTTTCAATTACGGAAATGTTATTTGTTAGTCAACCATAAATTAACGGTAAGTAGGTGTATTTTTTTAAACCTACGTGAATACACCTTAATATGGTAACATACCGTAAAGATTGGAAATAAAAAACCGCCCGATATTACCTTAAACTTGTGCCATTTGAAAAATAATACTGTCAGCAATGATAAAAACATACAATCATTAGAAGAATTAATGGATCTAAGTAAAAAATATACAACTGACAACATATTCGAATACATACCTTAATAATGCCAAGCTAACTTCCACTCAAAACACTCACGACAAATTTCCGACTCTGATGTAGACGTTCTCAGAAGAAAATGAAGGTATCGAATGAGTTTTTTTGTGTTGTCCACACTGAATCAAAGAGTTACCATACGTGAACAAATACTTAGGATTGCAAGATTTTTGTCAGTTCCAATGGAATTGGTAACATACTACAAGAAAAAATTCGGAGCCAAAAATGGAGACAAACCTTAGCAATCAAAATTTTGTGTTTAAATAAGTAAATATTATTGTGGCTAGTACAGAAAATGAAAGATACGTTACTAAGGTATATGCAAAATACTCAACTTTAAAAACGTTTGACTATTTTGATCGTATCATGCCATCAAAGGGTCAAAAACGGGTTGCGGACATGTAAAATTTGTATGGGAATGGAAAAAAGGCGATTTTGTTTTATTTTTTAATTACATCGCCACTTAATGCTTTTTGCAGTTTTTTTTTGTATTTCGATACGCTTTTCATTTACTTTACTCTGATAATTTTAGAATTCAGTAGAGATCACCAGTTTGTATGAAAAAGCTGAAAATCATTAGGGGACACACGCACAAGACAAAAGGTACAAATTTCGACGGCGATACCCTTATATCTTCCTCTGATTCAAAACAGGCAACAACAACAAACTGCTGAAGACGCTTCCGCTCCATCTGAAACTCGTCCTTGTCGATGTCTTCTAATACATGGGAAAGATCACACTCTAACTTGCTGTCCTAAAGTTTCGCTGACATCAAAAATCCGAACTTGTCCGATATTTCTTGAATTTGCTGGAATCGAGTCGTCATTTCTTGAATGATCTTGTCGAATGATGCGATCACCTCTCGACGGATTTCCTGTTCGTGAGACAAAGCTGCATCTTCAGAAGATTCATCGCCAGGCATGCGTTTGTACCTGCGAATTCTTCTCGTTTTGAGTTCGATTCCGAGCTTTTCGCAGAGAGTCTTAGCAAAGTCAATAATTGCTTCTTGCACGAAACGGTGAAACGGAGTCCGTTTGGAGTCCGCTCCGCTCGCAGTGGAAAGCGGGCATACGGAGTGCCGCTCAACTCGGCACGCGCGCGCCGGGCGGCGCGGCGTGATGCGATGTTGCCGTTCGTATGTAAACAAACAAACGTTATAAAGAGCTCTGTCAGTGATTTCGCAGTTTTTCTTTTAAATAAATATTAAAAAATAGTTGGTGCGCAAAATTTTAGATAAAAATGGAACATTATAGTGTGTCTGACACATGTAATGAATGAATCATAGATCAGATCTCAACCCGCTTCACTGGCGACCCGCGCCCCCGCGGGCTGCCGCCCGGGGCGGGCCACCCCCTCCGCCCCACCCACGCTACGCCACTGCTGCCACGCAAGGGTGAGAGGTTCGAATCCGTTTGACAATGTATATTTTTAATTTTTTACATTGTGTTTTCTTTTTTTACATATACTTTTTTTTTATTAAAATACAACATATTTGAAAACAAAAGTATTAAA
This sequence comes from Agapetus fuscipes, assembly GCA_951799405.1. Classification (NCBI taxonomy): domain Eukaryota; kingdom Metazoa; phylum Arthropoda; class Insecta; order Trichoptera; family Glossosomatidae; genus Agapetus; species Agapetus fuscipes. The sequence continues at coordinate 14,741,740 of OX637337.1, forward strand.
GTTAGTCCAAACGATTAACAATACTTTCATTTCACTTTCATTTCACACTTCGTCCACACGACAAGTCGGTCAACATTTCAGTCACATGTATATATCGCACGTTTAATAATAAAGAGAAATAACTCGAAAATTGGGAAAATCGAGATTTTGTAATAAAACGCAAGAACAATGCGAGAAGAATAGGTAGAATGCGACAGCCGTTCAATTTGGACGAATATGACCGAGATAAAACATCGGCCGCATTTTTCATCCCATACAAGTTGTACTGGGTGTCTGAACTTCAAACGCGATTTCCCAACATTCATGTTTTTTTGAGTTATTGCTCTTTATTATTAAACGTGCGATATGTACCGAAGAAATCATCCCAATATTATAATTTTATATTATGATTCATTCACTCTGTCTGCCACCATGGGTTGACGCGTAAGCCTAATTTGCATAAACGAGGTGGCACGACTTTATCCGAACGAATCCGAAGCATTATGATGCTGCAGTGTTTTTTCTCTGTAGATATTTCTTCCAATAAACCGATGTTACCACAATGTGCTCATTCCATCGATATATATTTTATTTAGATCGATGGCTCATTCATTTGAAGTAATACAAACCTTACCTTTGTCAAAATGTGTAATTTATCATTCCCTTTGATTACCTAATGTAATCTAAGTTGCAAAGATATATAACATTTAGGATTCAAATGGGTCATTTATTGTGAGATCATGTGTGTGATGCTATGTAAAAAAAACAATCGATCACAAATATCTCGGTTCATCATTCGTCGATAAAAAAGTAATTTGTTCTAAGCTCCTCATACTACCTACTTTGCTTAATGAATCTGAATAAGGCTATTTAAATGATTTAATCATGTTTTTAATGTATTGACTTGATTTTTACTAATTACTCTTTTACGTACGCTGGTCACGTATTACACACACCGCGTGACCATGTTGGAATAAAATTAATTTATTATTGATATAAAAATGACTGTACTTTTATCGTTATTATAAGTCCGGTCAGTAGCTCAGAGGTAGAATGCTTGCGTTCGATGCCGAAAGCTCGGATTCGATCCCCACCACCAAGGGTGTCTAAATTATTTCTCTTTTCGGTGTGTATTGCAAACCCAACTACCATATAAAAAAACGGCAAGGTTTACTCAGCCTTCACAAGAAATGAGAACCTGCTCCCCTAGTAGGGAAATCCCCACTTCAACGAAGTGGTTGGTGTAAGGCCGGCTCTCTTACCTGTGAAAATACATAGGTTTTACCCACCACAAGCAACACCTTCGGGGAAAAAGCGGCAGGAAGTTGCACTATACGAACAGCTTAGTTGTACAAGCTAGTCCATGGTTCTAGTTTTACACACATTTTGAGACTTCATTGAAGAAAGAAAGTCGAGAAAGAAATATTTTCAATACAAGAATAAAATGTAGTTATCAATTTTTAAGGCTTATGAAATTTTCTACAATTTGTCTACCGATTTGTCTTTGGCCGAAATGTCGTTGGCCGAAAAGTCGAGTGGACGAAGTGTCGTGTGACCGATTTGTCTATGACCGAGTTGTCTTTGAACGGGTTGTCGTTGACCGAAATGTCGTTGGCCAAAAAGTCGTGTGGACGAAGAGTGAAATTTTTATATATTTTGTTATAATTAAAAAATAGATTTGTGAAGAGGAATGCAATTCACCAACCTATTCTATCTGGCCAGAAACAGGTATTAATATCATCAATTAATAATTCATTATTGCTTATATTAATGAATTATTAATTAAAAATTACCCAATACCATCTGTTGAACCAGGGTCAAAGTCAAGTGACCCAAGCGGGGATCGAACCAACGACGTTATTCTATTCCAAATACCGAAATACGCTAGAAAGATCAGCCTCTTGGCCCACTCGGCCATAACACCGACTAAATGAAATGAAAGTATTTTTAATCGTTTGGACTAACTTTAATAGTTTTGTTTTCAAATATGTTGTATTTTAATAAAAAAAAGTCTATGTAAAAAAAGAAAACAATCAATGTAAAAAATTAAAAACATACATTGTCAAAAGGATTCGAACGTCTCACCCTTGCGTGGCAGTCCGCTACGCAAGCTGTTACGCCAGAGCCTCCACGGCCAGATGGGAGAAAATAAAGATACATAAAGTGTTATGCATGAATGAATTAAATATGAATCCTAAATGTTATATATATCTTTGCAACTTAGATTACATTAGGTAATCAAAGGGAATGATAAATTACACGTTTTGACAAAGGTAAGGTTTGTATTACTTCAAATGAATGAGCCATCGATCTAAATAAAATATATATCGATGGAATGAGCACATTGTGGAAACATCGGTTTATTGGAAGAAATATTTACAGAGAAAAAACACTGCAGCATCATAATGCTTCGGATTCGTTCGGATAAAGTCGTGCCACCTCGTTTATGCAAATTAGGCTTACGCGTCAACCCATGGTGGCAGACAGAGTGAATGAATCATAATATAAAATTATAATATTGGGATGATTTCTTCGGTACATATATAGGTACATGTGACTGAAATGTTGACCGACTTGTCGTGTGGACGAAGTGTGAAATGAAAGTGAAATGAAAGTATTGTTAATCGTTTGGACTAACTTTAATACTTTTGTTTTCAAATATGTTGTATTTTAATAAAAAAAAGTATATGTAAAAAAAGAAAACACAATGTAAAAAATTAAAAATATACATTGTCAAACGGATTCGAACCTCTCACCCTTGCGTGGCAGTCCGTTACGCAAGCTGTTCGGCCAGAGCTTCCACGGCCAGATTGAAGAAAATAAAGGTCCATAAAGCGTAACAAATAATAAAAAAGGTTTGTTTCCAAGATAAGTACTCGTAGCTCATCGCATCGGTCGCGTTGGCGCAAACAATGGCGAAAAAAATTAAATTTACGCATAATTTAATGACCGAAATGAATACCTTAGCGATTTCAGATTGATTTCATATTAGAATAGCGCAATCAACATATTATTTTCAATGCATTAAAAGTTTCAAAGGAAGTAAAACTACAGTAGTTTTTCATATTTGCCCGACGGAGTGCCCCATACATTTTTGATGCGTACCATCTATGAATATTTTTTGTTACCATCGATGTGTCGTACCACCTTAAATGCATTCCCACAAGCAGACAGGTATAAGTTCGCGCTTACACATAATGAATGTGGACTTACAACATAAAAACCTAATCTCAAATGAACATAAGCCCTGCAACTCTTGCCGACTTTTCCTCAAACAAATAAAATTTGCATGGTAAACCATTCCTGACAGTATGGGTGGTCAACCACATACTAACCTTTAAGTCAAGGAAATTATTTTGTTGAGTTCTATAATCTAACTTGCAAAGTATATATATATTATAATTTAATAATTAAAAAAAAAAAATTTAAAAAAACACATAGTTTTTATTTTCACATATGAGTTATAATGCCTAAGCGCTGTCGAACCTGCTCGGTTCATCGGTTTGACAGCGCTTAGGCATTATAACTCATATGTGAAAATAAAAACTATGTGTTTTTTTAAATAATTTTTTTGTTAATTATTAAATTAAAAATGAATTTTCACTCGGTGAATGTGCAAACATTAGAAAATTTATATATTATATTTAAGATTCATATTGCATCCATTTCTACAAGCAGACATTTATGAGTTAGCGCTTACACATCCTGCATGTGTACTTACAATATAAAAACCCATTCCAAATTAACATAAGCCCTGCAACTCTTGCCAACCTTTCCTGAAATACAGCTGAAATCTGTAAAGTGAACCATTTTTTAAAGTATGGGTGGTCGATTTTCTTTTACAAAGACTGCATGTTTTTATTTTACATGTTTTCCGAATTTTAACGCGAGGAAACTATGCGCAATATAAACATTCCCCAAATGTTAAGGGGTTGGGCTGCGTAGCAGCCAGTGGCAACGCCCCTAGTTAATAAAATTGCACTTTAACTTTTAACTTCGTAACTTTTTTATTGCACAGAATATGATAACATGTTGTTCGGTTGAAATCAAAATTGGAATAGAATGAATTAAAGGTAAAGATAAATTAGATCGTGTTAGACAGTGAATGGGTGACATCTGTTAATTTTTAATGAATTTAAATGTAAACATTTATTGGCAATAATTGAAACTATAAATAATATTAAATGTAGGTACCAAGAGATGTCAGTGCTTCACAAAAAGACTTAACACTTATCTATCCATTTTGAAACTTGGTAAGACAGGGAATATGGCGCGCACGCGCCATTATAATATGTATTTCAATTCACGGCTGTGTAAAAAATCTTCCACATAAACATCTCGCTCTCGCTCGGGTGAGCGAGAGCGAGAGAACCCGAGTTGTAAATTGTATAAGAGTTACATCCAAGACTAATTTAGAACGTAAAAGCTGTCTTGCTAGGTTATATTGAGGTAAAATTAAGGTTGCCGAGGTTATATTTGGGTTCTGCCGTAGCTCTTAGAGCGGTTTTGTATTTGAGCCATAGGTTTTGGTGAAGCTCTCTGCAAGGTTCTAAAACTGGGGCCCTTTTAGAACTCACGAGGCTAGTATAAGGTTAATATAACGTTATTGAGACTATTAACACATTGTTTGCGGGAAACTAGTTAACTCGTCATACACCTTTTAATAGTAACGTGCGGGAGACGTGTAAACTCGTTTCGTCGCGCCTAGCGGTAGGGCGCGGGAAACTTGTAAAAACGTGGCAAAAAATTAAAAAAAAATTAAAAAAATGAAAAGGTGAAAAATTCCATAAACACCCACTCTACGCCGCCATCTGGCGAGAAAATGCCCGCATACATAGTGTTAAGACTTACGTGCCGATTTCCATACAAAGATTCTGGGACCTTTTTGTAACATTTTTAAAACCTAAAAGGTTACTTGGGTAAGCTGGTAGATGATTATAGCTTTACATACGTCATACTGTGGGTTAATTTTTGCAAGAAAGTCGAGTGCAGATTCTGTGCAATTTATTTATCTAAATTTTAATTTTAACTGTTTTTATATAACTTAAATAATGACGCCAAAAAAATCATCAAAAAACTGTTTTCAAGGATTAAATAAATTGAGTAGTTTCAGTTTTTTAATATTATCTCAAAAACTGTTCACATTACATTAAATAAACTGCATCGTTTTCTAGACTTTGTATCATTCTATAATAACGAAGAAAAAATATATATTTCCAAAATACAAAACAACAAAATTAGGAGGAAAAAACGTGAAAAAAACGAGTTTTTTTAAATATTTTTTTTTGGCGTCATTATTTAAGTTAGGTAACCATTAACTTTAAAATTTAGATAAAAAATCAATAAATACGTGTGATTTTTTTCATTAATGTCACTCTTTTACTAAGGCCATAAAGTATAAGAAACAGTTTTTTAAAAACAACAGGTTTTTTTTTATAACCGGTGTCATAAGCCGATGCAAGACCGGCTTCTTACCGCGCGAAATCTCCGTGTCCCCCCCCCCCACCAATAACTCTCTACGTCAGATTTCTTCCCAGCTCCTTACCGCTTCCACAAACACTTCGCTGTACCTATAACTCGGTTTGTGACACCGGGAATTATACTAATATAACACATTGGTAGAACACTAGCAAGTACGTGCGCGGCGGGAACTTTAAAAATATTAGCTCAGCGCACGGGGCTGTAGCTTTAAAAATAAAATTAATATACTCGTATGTTCTTCTCTTTTTTAAATACTTTTCAAAGTACTTTTTTTCCTAATTTTAAAAGGGAAGTCCATGGGAATCGTGTTATTGGGACCCTTCGCCACTGTAGTACAGTGAAGTGTACATTGATTTCAGATCATAGTTGCTGGCGGCACCATGCAGCCGATGTCAGAGTTCCGAGATCAGCTGTTTGTGGCCGCGGGGGCAGCACCAGAGAGGATCAGGGAGTTCTGCTGTGGGCATGTGGTGCCTCCAGACAACATTCTGGCTGTGTGCCTGTCACAGGGACCTGCGGGCAGGAGACTCAACTTCAACTTTGACATGAGAAACACCACAGAAATGGTAAACATAAGCATCATCTTAACAACATGTTAGTATAAAGGTAGGGTTCCACCAAAATCGTGTGCAGCACAATTTGTTACGCACAATTTGTACAGAACTTGGAGAGTGCGCGCACTGCGCCATTTGAATGGAAGCGTCTGTGTCCACCAACAAAGCTGTGCGGAACTTGGGTTCGCGCACAGTGCAGCACATTTTGTTCGCAGCTCGCACAACGCACACGGCGGGCTCGTACCAAAAATTGACAGATGTTTTTCAGGTTATGTCTCTCATAATTATGGTCGAAGTAAAAGTAAAATTTGAAAAATAAACACGCTTTTTCACATATTTTTCGTTTTATTTGCTGCTTAATATTATGGCAATATATTTTATCCTTTTAATTATAGAATGATACAATGTCTACAAAACGTACATTAATTAATTTCGTTGATGTGTTTGAACAGTTTTCGAGATATCTAAAAAAACCTATATTTTTGTAAACTTATAATTTAGGTAATAAATAATTAAAATCAATAAACATGCGTGATTATTTTCATTAATGTCACACTTTTACAAAGAAAATAAATACCAGGATTCATTTCCATTGCTTAAAAAATCGATAGTTTTATCATGACTTCAATCCATTGTGCGCGCACAAATCAATGTTTTCGATCGAGAAGCGGAAGCAAAAAGTGAGTTCGCGAACACGAGTGCGGCACGTCGAGACAAGTCCACCGCTGGAGCAGTGCGCGTACACAAGTTCGCAGCTGTGCGCGAACTTTGCTAGAATGTTCACGCACAATTTGTTGCTGTTCGCTTGCGTGAGTCGACCGGAACAAACATTTGTTTTGCACGCTGTGCCGCACTGTGCAGCACAGTGCGGCACACTGGTGGAATTTCACCTTTAGAGAGGGTCAGGAAGATCTCCTGTGGGCATGTGGTGTCTCCAGATGATATCCTGGCTGTGTGCCTGCCACAGGAACCCGCAGGCAGAAGACTCAACTTCAACTAAGACATTAGGAAAACCACAGACATCGTAAACACAAACATCACCTTAACAACCACATGTTAGAGATCCTTAGGAGTTATACTGGATTGGAACTTTACAATGTAAAACAGTTGAATACCATCTAAAGTTAAACCGCCTTCAATCCGTACTGAGTTCAGCAGCAGGACACGTATTGAGGATGTTCAAATTTACTCAGATCACTCCATTGTTAAAGAAACTGCATCGGCTTTGTTTTCTGGAAAGAGTGACTAACTGTATTCGTCTGATGGTTTGAAAACCTTCAAATGGTGTGGCTCCTTCATATTTGGCTGACATGCTCTCACCTGTTGAGATGGGTTTGAGGCGCCAGACACTCAAATCTAAGGGGAATGTGGTGTTTAACTAGATCTAGCCGTACTGTCAGATGCACACTAATTTTGTTCTAGTTTGCGGGCTCAATAAAATGGAATAGACTACCACCTTATATGAGGAAGGCAAAAACTATTGGTGTCTTTTAAGGAGCACTGAAGACTCATCTTGATAAAATATCTTATCCTTGATTTGAGAGGGCTCTTGAGGTGTGACACACACAAAAACGGCGCTCTCTAATTATGTTTACTTTCTAAATCATTTATCCTTGAGTAAATATATTCCAGCTATATTATATCTTGTTTGTTTCAGTTGGATGAAATAGGAAGAATTTTACAGAACATGTGCAACATAGTTCCCGGAGGCATTGTCTGCTTCTTCCCTTCTTACGATTATGAAAAAACTGTGTACAAACATCTCGAGGCTAAAGGAATTCTTCACAAAATTCAAAATAAGAAGAAAGTGTTTCGTGAACCCAAAACAACAGCTGAAGTTGATCAGGTACTAACATTGGATGGCTTTTTACAATATTTTCGAATTGAAGATACTTCTGACCTGAAGACAAGTTTACTTGGGTGGTCCATATTAGAACATTGGCTTCCTTCTAGCGGGGATAGAAGTCCTCTGTGTTGTAAATATTACTTCTACCGATAACTTTAACAAAAACTTTACTTAAAATACTTTTATTTTCACTATTATTGTAAAGATTACAGACTATGAACATTTTCAAAATAACAAAACAATTATTGTTAAAAAATCTGACAGTTTTATGAATATTGAGTATATTTGTTTTGTTTTTTCAGTTTGACATATCTGATGATGGTCTGAGAAATTAAAACATTTGTAATCTTTAATCTTTACAACAATAGTGAAAATAAAAAAGTATTTCAAATGAAGAAGAATTATTTCTTCATTGTTGATTGAGCTCTACCCTTGATTTTCCTAATTTTTACCAACATGACCCTTCGCTTATCACGGGAAATTGCCATCACAAAGAAAAAGATTTGTTTATAGTTATTTGTAAAATTAACAATGAATTTTCAGTGTAGGCAAACCATTAAAAGTATTACTTTATTGTTGATATTTCATAGAATAAATTGGATTGCAGGTTTTAGAGGAGTACAGTAAAGTGATAAGGAAGAGCAAGGAAGCTCCGCTCACTGGAGCCCTCATGTTGAGCGTCATTGGTGGGAAGCTCAGTGAAGGCCTGAACTTCAGGTGAGTCTCACTTGGAAAAGTAGTTTGGCAATTATCATAGTAATGTGCATCTTCGAAAGAGGAATCTTGTGCTCCTGCCAAATTACTGTCTCAGGTTCTTGAACCAAGATGTTTTCCTTCGTTCTGGCCTGGAGCTGGTCTTCCCTCAATTCTTCCCTGCTTCCAATAGAAATAAAGTATTTTTCGCCTTTTGACCGGACATCAGAAGTTTAGCTCTAGTATTCATATGGAAAGAACCTCGGCATTTGTGACTCAATCTATCCAGGAAACCTTAAACATTTGACGGTTCAAAGGTAGTGATTCTGTTCTCAAGGCACTGTGTGTCTACCCTTATAGCTAAAGCTCAATTCCATAGAATACAGTTGGAAAGACATAGCATCTCCCTTTACGCAGACGTAGCTATAGTTGGAAGTTTCTGTAAGGCTGGCCGCATACACACGTTTTCCATATTCGATTTCCTAATTCGTTTTCTGTACGAGTGCATGGAATCAGTAGAAAATACATTAACTGACGCACACGTTCGCTTTTTTTCCGAACGGATTTTTTTACTGATTCCATACATTTGGATGTTGAACGAATTAGGAAATTGAATACGGAAAACGTGTGTATGCGGCCTGCCTTAGTGTTAGTGCTGCATGTGTTTTATCTGTTCTATTCATTATTTGTTATTGGTTGTGTGATGTCTGCAGTGATGACCTGGGCAGGTGTGTGATGGTGGTGGGGCTACCCTACCCCAACATCAAGTCCACGGAGCTGCAGGAGAAGATGAAGTACCTCAAGGAGAATATCTCCCCCACAGCCGGGAGCTGCCACTATGACAACCTGTGCTTCAAGGCCGTCAACCAGTGCATCGGTGAGACCCTTGTACTGTAGCGACTCATGTCTCATACAGGGGGCTCTTGTAAGCATTCATATTGGGCGATTTCTTTAGTTTTTTTTTTATATGAATCACACCTCAAGAGCCCTCTGTGAGCTTCTTCATCGCTGTAAAAAACAACAATTCTCAAGCATAACTCCCTTGCTATAAGGTAGAATGGACCTATGAAGGCCGGTCTTTGGCAAAGGCAGAGTAATTTTTTCAACCCAGCAAAGCTTTCATACATCTCCATACACCACTGGACTTCCGATCCTGCGCCGGATAGAAAAAACCCTCAGTCAGAATCAGGCAGAATGCGTCTACTGTGTAATGGCGGTAATTCATTAATGTGTGAATCCAACAATGTGACTAAACAATGTTCAGATTAACATAACAGCCTGAGCAAGTGCAATGAGTTAGTGTAGCCCTCCTTGTCCCCAGGCAGGGCTGTGCGCCACGCTGCTGACTACGCCACCGTGCTGCTGCTGGATGAGAGGTACTCCAGGGAGCAGGTTAGCAGGGCGCTGCCTCACTGGATACAGGTACTCCATGACCACTAACAAACTAGACAAAAACTTGTGATAATATCCTGATTATGTTACTAAGGAAGAAGCTAACCAATATTCTGTTCTTGGTAGCTGACCGGTCCGTAGTCTAGTGGTTAACACCTCTGACTCGTAATTGGAAGGTTGTAGGTTTGGATCCCGGCGGAGCACAAAAAAATACCAATTATATTTTCATATATGATCTTCTTCTTCTTTTTCTTTGTGGCGGATTCCCGCATTCGGCAGGGGCGCCAGTGTCAAGTTGTTATATATGATCTTCCCTGGGTGAAAAATTCATATACCTTTACCAAAGACCGGTTACTAAAGTTCCATCCAACCTTACAGCAACTGGGTCTTGCATGAAAATTGGCGCTTTCTACAGTGACGATCAAGCTCGCAGAGGGCTCTTGAGGTGTGATACACACAAAAACAGTGCTCACCAAATAAATCATCCTAATATTATTAATATTAACATAGACCTATGGCATCACCCTGTTCAGAGAAATTGGAAAATTGTTACGTTGTTCACACTTCATGACTCTTTGTTTGTTCATTACGGTGTAGTGATTCTGTACCTAACAGGGCTGTTAAATTTTGAATTTTAGAATGCTGCTTCTTTTGTTTCCAAAAAACAATAGCTTGGAAAAAACAATAAAAAATTTGCGTGTAAGAAAAGGGCATGCAAGAGTTTTATTGAATAACACCCAACACCCAAAGACCTTTACATTGGTGACCCCGACTTGAATAAACAGTTAAAAAGGGTGTTATTCCAAATAAATTGTGTTCCAACCAAGTGTCAACAAGTTTTCACCAAAAATAGTGTTTGAAAACCATTTTGTCAAAAAAAAAAAAATGGCGACCGGCGAAAATCCGACCACACACGTGCATTGCGGTTAGCGTCAAGCTAGCTCCTTTCTGGAAGGAGAATGCCGCGTTGTGGATTCTCCGAGCGGAAACACAATTCCGCCAGGCCAATTCCGCCTGTGGACATAACAAAATTTGGCCACTTGGTAATGAGTCTGGATGATGCAACGCTCACGATTGTAGCTGATATTGTAACAGCAACCACCATGATGCAACCAGCAGCAACCCGCCGAACTACAGCACAGCAACTGCTGCAACAAGCAGCAACCCGCCAAACTATGGCACAGCAACTGCTGCAACAAGCAGCAACCCGCCGAACTACGGCACAGCAACTGCTGCAACAAGCAGCAACCCGCCGAACTACGGCACAGCAACTGCTGCAACATGCAGCAACCCGCCGAACTACGGCACAGCAACTGCTGCAACAAGCAGCAACCCGCCGAACTACGGCACAGTAACTGCTGCAACAAGCAGCAACCCGCCAAACTATGGCACAGCAACTGCTGCAACAAGCAGCAACCCGCCGAACTACGGCACAGCAACTGCTGCAACATGCAGCAACCCGCCGAACTACGGCACAGCAACTGCTGCAACAAGCAGCAACCCGCCGAACTACGGCACAGTAACTGCTGCAACAAGCAGCAACCCGCCAAACTATGGCACAGCAACTGCTGCAACAAGCAGCAACCCGCCAAACTATGGCACAGCAACTGCTGCAACAAGCAGCAACCGCCGAACTACGGCACAACAAACATTGCTGCAACAAGCAGCAACCGCTGAACTACAGCAACTCCCGCTGCAGCCGACTCCTCAATTCCAACCAGTGCAACAAGGCCCTGGAGGTTTGAACGTCGCCCAACATAGCTGCCCAGCACAACAAACAACAACCGCTGAACTACAGCACAACCAACCGCCGAACAACGGCACAGCAAACACTGCTGCAACAAGCAGCAACCACCGAACAACCACTACAACAAGATCGGGCCGAAAAGTACACTTTCCAGACAGATTCTACTAAAAACCTAAGAGAAGTCAAAATTCACCGATCACCACTTTCATCGCATCTGCCCTTGGCAAATGCTGGAGGGGACCTCTGTAGTGATTCTGTACCTAACAGGGCTGTTAAATTTTGAATTTTAGAATGCTGCTTCTTTTGTTTCCAAAAAACAATAGCTTGGAAAAAACAATAAAATTTGCGTGTAAGAAAAGGGCATGCAAGAGTATTTTTTAATAACACCCAACACTCAAAGACCTTTACAACGGTATTTGTATCCATATAATTTGTGTCTGTATGTATTTATTCTCCTCAATAAATAAGTAAATAAATAAATAATTTCAAATACTTAAACTACCTAGTTATCTGACCTGATCAAAGTAAGACTCCAGCTACAAAAAAATCACGTTGTTTTTAAAAATATGTTTCTTATACTTCGCATTCCTCGGCTGTCACAGCGAGACTGATGCCAAAGAGTATGTAGGTAGTTATAGTCGAGCGACTGTCGTCAAGTGTGCGCGTGGGTGGCGCGACTGTGGCGGCAACAAGTAGCGAGCAGGTGCGACTCCCGCAGCTAGTCGCCGAGTCTCAGCGACTCAGACGCCAAGTGTGCGGAGCTTTGAACAAAATGTATGAAAACTGTTGGCCGCAGCCTGTCGCCACGACAAGTCGTCGAGCTGTCGCTGTCGCCTGTCTAGTGTGCGCCTAGACTAAGGCATGCTAGTGTGCCTACGTCTCTAGTCTATACGGCAGCGCCATGCTACGAACCACTACACATAAGCAACGCCGAACAACTCAGTCCTTGCGACGAGGAAAAATATATCTAATTACAGAAACCGTGCTGTGCTGACTGTATAGTAAGGAGGGCCGATTTTCGTTTGTTGGCAAAATACGCATCTAATAGTGAAAATATGGTGCCAAATGAAGTTCAAATTACGTGTGTAAAATAAATTTCCATGAAAGTAATAATCGTCTGTCTCCAAATCGGCCTCGAAGTTTCGAAAAAATGCCATTTTTATCGTTTTTCATGAGGGCTAATAATATAAGAAGGAAGTGAGATTTTACGGAAATTTTTATATTTTTGTGCATAAAGTATAGTTTTTTTTTTACTTTCTTGCTATAGCTGAAGGCTATAATAGTTATTTATGCCACTGCCAAGTAATGATAGTCTTTTTAACACGAGTGTTACAAAGACTAATTACGTGCAGTGGCATACAATACTTTTTCTACGACCATGAGAGAATTAACAAAATAGTGAATAATAGTCATTATAATGTACTCGTCCATTTGAAGTAATTAAAACCTTACCTTTGTCAAAACGTGTGATTTATCATTCCCTTCGATTATCTAATCTAACCTAAGTTGTAAAAATAAATTATATTTAGGTTTCATATTGAATTCATGCCCACAAGCCGACACATATGTATAAGGTCGCGCTTTTACATCCTGCATATAAGCTTAAACATTCAAACCCAAAACTCAAATAAACATATGCCCTGCAGTTGTATTGGCAGGTGAACCAAATTTGTACAGCATAGGTGATCAACCTCATACTCACCTATTAACCAAGTAACTTTTTGAGTTTGTTTATTTTTTGCGGTGAAATTTTTTGTATTGTTTTCCTTTCAAGCCTTTTATTTTCCATTGAAAAAAGGAAAGCTTTATTTGGATCAATCCGATAAATAAATTCGATAAATTTTAGCACTATTAACAATTTTTATTTGACTCTACACATAAAATATACTTATTTATTTTCATCTGAACAGGGCTGAAAGTCTCATCACCACGGTAATTCCTACCTACCGAATATAACTAATATTGTATGAAGCCTAATCAGCTGATCGCTTGCGGCCATCTTGGATTGACAGGTCTTCATACCCCCATACAAGGTTGACATTTGAAATTAAAAAATGGTTCCAATTCTGACAATGCGCATGCGCACATGTTTATTTTAACACGGTTACCGGTTGCATAATGTAACATTATGCAACGGGTGTAGAAATGTATGGCATTGTGATTGCGTTAGCCGTTTTGTAATTAGTAAATTACCAAATGGGAGTAGAAAAAGAAAGTTTTGATTTGGTGTGAAAAAAAAAATTCGAGGTTTTCACGGAAATGAGTTGTCCTGGTGCAGGACATGCCAAAAAACACTATCTTTCAAAAACGTCCGTCTGTATGTGTGTGTGTGTGTGTGTGTGTGTGTATGTGTGTGTGTGTGTCACTTTCCAAAGTATAAGACCTAGAGATACCAAATTTTGGCTACATCAACTTTTTTGGACATGTATTAAGTATGAATAACATGGCATTACACCAACTTGAAAATTCAAGATGGCTGCCATACAAAAAAAACATAAAATTGCACTTTTCTCAAAAACGGCTCCAAGAATTTTTCTTAAATATTCAGAATTGCCACTAATTAGTTTTAAACTTAATAAATTAGTTATGGCAACACTCTTACTAATCTGTGTCTATGGGTTGCCATATGAAAAAAACAAACAATTGTGATTTTCTCGAAAGTTAAGGGGTCAACAAAAATATAATGTTCTACAATATTATAGACAAAATAAATTTCTACAAAATTAAAAATTTTTTTTTGAAAAAATAAATATAAAGCACCGTTTACACGACCTGAAATTTTAAATCGAAAATATTACAAAAACCTATTAAAATGCAAGATATTTAAATTAGTTTTAGATTTGGTAGAAAAAACAAGTGAATCACTTTAATTCGTAATCAAAGATTTTGTACTTTTTTGAAAATTCAAGATGGCTTCCGAAGAGCTGAAAATTTAAAATGCGATTTTCTCAAAAACGGCTCCGACGATTTTTCTTAAATTTTCTGTGAATCCGTTTATAAAATAGTGCTATCTAATGATTATAATTATTTTCTAATCATAATCTCGGTTTAGGGAGTTGCCATATAAAAGAAAAAAATAATGGAAAAATTCTCGGCAGTTAGAGGGTTAATAAAAAAAATAATGTAGCACAAATGTAAAACAATAATGGTAACCTATATATTGCCATCATTATTTTTTCCAAAAATTTAATCAAAAGTATAGCCACCATACAAAGTGAATTTTTTTCCATACAAAATGTTTTCGTAATTTTCTTGGTAGTCAAAGGGTTAAAATTAGAAAAAAGGCTGTGATTCTTAAAATTTTATAAATACCAATAATAATCAGTCGTTACTTTTTCAAAATGTAACTAAAAAGTTTACCCACATTACAAAGTCCTAGTTTGCATACAGAAGGGTTCAATGACCATCTACAATAAAAAAAAACGCAACTAAGCTACACATATAGTGTAACTTCTTGCCTGCGTTATCCCCGAAGGAGTCGCATTTCGCGCTTCGGGACCTATTTATTTTTACAGGTAAGGGGGCCGGCCTCACACCAACCACTTTCAGTTGAAGTGGGGGTTTCCCAGCTCCCGGGGGGGCTGGTTCTCATTTCTTGTGAAGGCTGAGTAAACATTTGAGATCGAACCCTTGCTCTCGGCATGGAATGCAAGCATTCTACCAATTGAGCTATCGACCTTTTTACGAGCTTGGTCGTCGTCGCTACAAAGCGCCAATTCTAAAGCAAGACCCAGTTGCTGTAAGGCTGGATGGACCTTCGGTGACCGGTCATTGGTAAAGGTTTTATGAATTTTTCAACCCGGTGAAGAGCAAATTTGAAAATATAAATGGTATATTTTTTGTGCTCCGCCGGGAATCGAACCCACAACCTTCCCATTCAGAGTCCGCAGTGTTGCCACTGAGCTACGGACCGGTCCAATAATCGGTACAATAATCTAGAATATAAGTTGCAATGAAATATAAACATTCAAAACTCATATCAAATGCATGGTACCACAAACAGGTACGTGTAAGTTCGCGCTTACGAATGCTGAATGTGTACCTACAAATTAAAACCAAATCTCAAATGAACATAAAACCTGCAACTCTTGCCGACCTTCCTTGAAACAGGGGTGACATTGACAAAGTGAATTATTTTTTACACTTTGGGAGGACTGAGAAATGCGAGGAAATTGAGATAAGACTCAATGAAACAAAAGTGGAGGTCGTGAAAGAATTTGATTATCTGGGAAGCAAGTTTGAGTCGAATGCGAAATTGACGAAAGAATTGGAAAAGCGCGCTAGTAGAGGAAGAAGTGTAATGGGAACGATTGGAGGAATTGCAAGAAATAGGAAACTTACAAAGAATATGAGATCGGCGGTCTACAATGGCATATTGGTTGGTGGAAGTGAGGCTTAATGAATGTGAGCTGAGTAAAGTACGTACGGTTGAAATGGCTTACCTGAGAGCAATGGCTGGAAAGACACTGAGTGATAGAGTACGTAATGATTGGGTGATGAACGAGTGTGGTATAAAAGAGAATATGAGAATGAATGTACAAAAAAGTACGATGAGATGGTTCGGACATCTTGAAAGAATGGATGATGAACAACTAACGAAGAAAGTGTACAAAGGAAATGTCAGAGGAAAACGCAGAAGGGGAAGACTGAGGAAAGAATGGTTAGACCAAATAGATGAGATTGCAAAAGAATGGAATCTGCAGAGTAAGAATAAGAGAAGAGTATGTATAAAAAAGGTGATGACAGAAAAAAGTGGAGGCGCATCTGCGGAGGTATCGGCCACCCTTAGCAGGATACAGTATAGAGGTCAGCTTCATACCAACCTATAAGCCAAGGATCTTTCTTGTGTAATTGGCGCTTTTTCCAGGGAAGACCAACCTCGAAGAGGACTCTTGAGGTGTGATTCACACAAAACGGCGCTCACCAAATAAATCATCCAAATATTTTTTATTGACTTAAGAATTTATATGGATATTTCCATATTGTACGAGTATGAAGGTACACACCGCGGTGGAATAAAATTGATCTATTATTGATTTATTATATTTTCATTGAAACTGCATAAGCTGGTAGATGATTATAGCTTTACATACGTCATACAGTGGGTTAATTTTTGCAAGAAAGTCGAGTGCAGATTCTGTGCAATTTTTTGTTTTTTTGTTTTAAGTTTGGCACTTCATCCATATTGGACGATTGCTGCCATGTTACAAACATAAATATTTTTTAGTGTTGATCTGTTAACACAGTGAAAGTCCATTTATATTTTTAAATATTTATAAATATTTTACAAGCTTAATAAAGTATAATCCGCATAAATAATACAAATAAATAAGTTATATTGTCACTAAATAATAGAGATGGAAAAAACGGCTTAGTAAAAAAAACGAAAAAACGCTTACGCTTTTTAAAAAAAAGCAGCTTAAAAAGCGTTTTTTCGTTTTTTGGGTTTATTGTAAATATTGATTATCGATCCACAAAAATTTTCCGCTGGCGGGTGGGGGGGGGGGGGTGTTGATACGATTAAAAAAAAACGATTTTAATTTAAATAGATAAAATGGCCGGGAAGCAACTGAGAAATGATCTACGCCGCACGCGCGATACAAGTCGTTTACAAAACGATTGAAAAAATGTAGCGCGCTTATTCAACGAAACTTAATTAAACGAAAGTTGCTTACGCTTATTTTATACGCTTATTTTTCAAACGCTTATAGGCTTATTTTTCAAAACGACTTTTCGTTTAAATTGTAAGCGCGCTTAGTTGCTTAAAATAAAAAGCAGCTATTTTAAACTGCTTTTCGTTTAAACGGCCACCTCTACTAAATAAGCAGTAAGAGGGGTGGAGAGAGCGTCGAATTTCACCATTTTGTAAAGAATTTGTGACCGCGCGTTGTCACTATGAATTGTATATGAAACTTATTTCAATGCCCTGTGACTGTTATAATTTGTTTTATTATTTTAGAAAGTATGGTGTGTCATGATATGTATCTTTTATAGCAGTAATGTAACTGCACAACTGGACAAGAAATGGTTTGACAATCACGAAAAAACACCCAAAATTTCCAAAAACAACTGATATTGCTTAAAAAAACCCCACCCAGGGCTGTTAAACTTATGATGAAGATGGTGAATAATGTGCTGTTTGACATTTTATCCTGTTAATGTAACAAAATAAATTAATGCGCCTTTCATAGAGATTTCGGAGTGTTCGCACAAAATAAAGCTTCCTAACTGACTAGCAAACATTAGGGAAAATGATTATTGGAAATACAGCTATAGTTGTTATAAAGTAACTAAGAAATAATATAAAAAAATAATCTATGTAGAAGAACTTAGATTAATCAAACCAAAAGATATTGATGGTAAAACAACACGCCTAAATCTTAAAATAACATAAAACACCATCATCATTGAGTTGTTCAAATATCTCCACAGCCAGTCTCACAAGAATCATTTCCAAAGCTGCATCGCCAGCTTCTCAAAAGAGGCTTACTGGTACCATCGATGTTTCTACATTGGCAAAAACTTTTTACAGGTTTGGGAAAAAGCTTTGGGAAAAGTGGCAGCACTCATAACTTCAGAAGCTCTGCATGATATCAAGTGTGAAACATTCAGTTAGGGCCCTACCTCACCGGGATGCCATGGCGACGCCGCCGGCTACGTAGCCATGGCTACCTCTGGCTACCTACAGTCGCCAAATGGAGTAGCCAGTGGCGACCCTCTGTCAGTTCAGTTCTCCCTCGTATCGAGAATGGACGCTTCGTGCATAGAAGAAATCGCACTTATTTATTATGTGCGTCGCAAAAAGTTTAAAAAGAAGAAACCTAAGATGTTATGGGTCCATCCTTTTATATCAGATGGAAGCCGAAGTGGTGTTTTTTCAAAACTATTTGAAGATTTAAGAAAATATCCTAATATATAAAAATAATAATATAAAAATTTTTTAACTACGCGAGAATGTCAGTATCATCTTTTGATGAATTATTGAGCTTATGTAGAAATGAAGACAAAACAAGATACAATATTAAGAAAATCCATAAAATCCATTTAAATTTGTTACAAAAACAAATTTAAATAAAAATAATAGTAGAATAAAAAACAGGTTATTTTTATTTTTTTAATTAACTGGAAATTATGTCTGTAGTTACCTACTAGCAATCATATATGTCAAAAATAGAAGAATCATCAGAAATGTTTGTCGCTGCATTCGACGTCGCCAGGTCGCCACGGTCACAAGTCTCCACATAGAGAACCGAAAGTCGTGGCTACGCTTCCAAATTGGCGACGTAGCCAACCCGTCGCCAAGTGAGTTACCTGTCATACATTGTAATATGAATTGTTTGGATACGTAGCCGGCGACGTCGCCATGGCATCCCGGTGAGGTAGGGCCCTTAGTTTTCGAAAAATTCCTTTATACCCATATGATTTATTTGCGCAAGATTTAAGTACAGATTAATTATATCCATACAAATTTGTCTTAGAAAAAGTTGAGAGATTTCTAAAAGCTTAGCCAACAAACTCAAAGGAAAAAAAATCCCATGCTTGGTGGATTACACGAGCTACAGAGCTTAGGATTCCTTAAAAAACTTATAAATTTGGCAAATTATGCTGTTAAAGCAAACGTTCTAGCTTGATTTATAATAATATATCTTCTTTTTAATTAAATTTTCAGCAGTAGCCTTCTTAGGGCCGTTCTTATAAACGCTGCACTAAATATCCGTAAGTAAATCCTCATTTTACTAACGGATGGACGTTAACGGACTGATCTTACCGATGGTCGTCCTATAAAGCTTTTTTAACCGTCCGTTAGTTCTCAATAATGCACTCGTATTTTTGATGATTTTTTGCGTGCATTCATGAACATATGTCATCCGTTTGCTGTCAGAGAAGAAACATAACCTAAAGTTGCGGATGACAAACACGAAAACGAGCGATACAGCCCTATTTTAATGAATTCTCTACCACTGTCGGAAGAAATTATCTTTAACAGGATAGAGCGTAGAAGTCCAATGGCACGCTAAACTCACCGCAAAAAAAAAATGCTTTGACAGCTGACCTAACCTCAAACCTTAACAAACCGACCGGTATCTACCTGGAAACCGGGGGTCGGCTGTTGGTTAGATCCGCCGGTAAAATTAAACCGAAAATTTACGAACGAACTGTTATAATACAGAAAAACGAAATTTGTACCAAGTTTCGGTTTATTAGATTTGACATTTAACAAACGGATGTTTAAAAGATCGGCCCTTAAGGTACATAATATACTCAAAAATAATGATTACTTTTCAGTTTATCTATGTTCAGCTAAATTTATGATATTGTAAGTGTCATCCTATTGCAAAGATGGTTTCCGACATTTATCGAAGTTTATTTATATTAAAAATATTCATCAAGAGAACCTTTGAAGAAATATTAGGACAGGGCGAAAGAAATTTATATGAATGTGACCCTACAAATGAAAGTAATGAGGATATTTTGAAAGAGGAAATAAAAGCAAGCATAAAAGAGCTGAAGAATGGAAAGGCTGCAAGTATGGATGGATTGAATGCCGAGATTTTAAAGGCAGGAGGAGAATGTGTGGTAGAGTGGATGTTTGAATTATGCAAGATGTGTATGAAAGACAGGGTAGTACCGATGGACTGGAGAAAGGCGGTCATTGTCCCTATTTACAAGGGTAAAGGGGACAAGAAAGACTGCCGTAACTTTAGGCCCATTAGTCTCCTTAGTATACCTGGGAAAGTCTTATGCAAAATTGTCATAAAAAAAGTGAGAATGGCCACCGATCACAGGGTCTCTGATATTCAATCTGGCTTTATGCCAGGACGAGGTTGTGTGGACCAAATCTTTACTCTCAGACAGATTGTTGAAAAACATCTGGCTGTGGGGAGGGTGGTCTACGCAGCCTTCGTGGATCTCGAGAGGGCCTTTGACTCGGTGGACAGATGTATGTTGTGGAATGTTCTCAGGAAGTACGGTGTGAATGACAACCTTCTGAATGTGATACGTGCCATCTATGAAAATAGTTCGGCATGTGTAACAGTGGATGGGAGATATAGTGACTGGTTTGATGTATATAAGGGAGTGAGGCAAGGCTGCGTGATGAGTCCATGGTTGTTTAATATAATCATGGACAGTTGCATAAAAGAAGCTGGAATATCAGAGAGCGGAGTGAAAGTGGGTTAAACAAGAGTTGGAGTACTTCTTTATGCTGATGATGCTATAGTTTTAGCTGACTCGGCGGAAGAACTCCAAGCGATGTTAACCAAACTGAATGATGCGTTTTGTAAAAATAGCTTGAAAGTGAATGCGAATAAGACAAAAATACAAGTTTTTGACAGGAATGAAGTATGTGAGGAACTTACAGTTAATTTGAATGGAAAAAAAGTTGAAGTAGTGAATGAGTTTGACTATTTAGGAAGCAAGTTTGAGGCGACTGGTAAGATGACGAAGGAATTAGAGAAGCGTGCCAGCAAAGGAAGATGCGTGATAGGAGCGTTTGGTAGAATAGCGAAGAATAAAAGGATACCAAAGAAAATGAAAATGGCGGTACACAATTGTATATTGTTGCCGACCCTGATGTATGGTAGCGAGTCATGGACGGTGAATGAAAGAGAAGTAAATAAGGTATGCACCGTAGAAATGGCTCATTTGAGAAGTATGACAGGAAAAACACTGAAAGATAGAGTGAGAAACGAATGGGTTCTGAATGAATGCGGAGTAAAAGAAAGCGTGAAAGTGAAAGTTCAAAGAAGTGTGATGCGATGGTTTGGACATATTGAAAGGATGAATGAAGACCGACTGACAAAAAGAGTGTATAAAGGGAATGTAATAGGTAAGCGTGGAAGGGGAAGACCTAGAAAAGAATGGATTGATCAGATAAGTGAGATTGCGAATGAATGGAATTTACAGAGTGGAAACAAGAGAAGAGCATGCATGAAAAGAGTGATGAAATTAGATGAGATGAAAGAAGTATGCAGGGACAGAGTCAAGTGGAGGCACTTGTGTGGAGGTACTGGCCACCCCTAGAGGAATGGCGGCAGGATACAAGACAAGACAAGACAAGACAACCTCAAATGACAATTGATTCCTCCAAGTGAAGAAATAGTTGCTTTGCTCATTCAGAAAACTTACTGATAGCGAAGTTACGAATCTTCACAAACACCTAAGAGAACTACTCGCAGATACACGTCAGATTCTAAAAACTCTTATCATGCAAGGTGGGAAAATTGGCTTTCTCAAGTTCCATGAATTAACCTTAAAGTTGCAACTTACTATGGTATTATAAATTGGCAGAAAAATATACCTGAACCCATGGATATATAGAACTGGATGGGCTAAGAAATCAATCCTTTGAGAATTAGAAATACGCCACCCCACCCATCACACAAAAATCCAAATTCAGTCTATCGGTAACCTTCCAAGGTGTGTTACCTAATTGGGAAAAAATCCATATAAATGTTAAACTGGGTATTTTCTAAACGTGCCAACAAAATAGAGTAAATGTGTTGTAGAACATGGAATAATATTTCACTATTCCATATGATTACTTTGATAATTTATTTTGTTCGCGAAAGTGACAGCCATTTCTAGAACTAGTGATGTTCAAATATATAGGTACTTGCTGCTTCAAGTATGTAACTTCTATGCTCGCGGTAATAGATACTTGTGGAAATCATCCCGTACACAATGAGGTGGGAACATTTTTGAATTCGGAATTTATCAGATATATTATTTAGATTTTGGGCAGTAACTTTGTGAAAGCACATTTTAATTAATTAAAATACTTTTTTAACTTTGTTACAATTCACTTGAGTTTTATTTTTTAAAAAACACAACCAGTTTCGGGAGAAGCAGTACCTCCCATCTTCAGGTGTAAATATCAACTCTTTATCAAAGTTGATATTTACACCTGAAGATGGGAGGTACTGCTTCTCCCGAAACTGGTTGTGTTTTTTAAAAAATAAAACTCAAGTGAATTGTAACAAAGTTAAAAAAGTATTTTAATTAATTTATCAGATATCTTCATACTTGCAACAACACTACTAACAAATCCGTTACCATAGTGATTTCATGTGTTTCCTTGGTGAACAGTTAAAAAAATTGTTCAAAATGGTAAAGTAATAAAAACTGCAACAACTGTTTATTACAACATTATGTTTATTTATTAATTATAGAAAAAAATACCATGGCTGCTTGCATACCACCTTAAGAAGCGTCGCGTACCACTGGTGGTACGCGTACCATAGTTAGGGAATCACTGGTATAGGGTATGTATAGTACAGAGCACTCCCGTGCAGAATGTGGTGCTCTACCTACTAAGCGAAAACTGCATGGTTTCAACGGGATAAAAATATTCTACATAATATTTTTTTTGTTTTGAATATTGTTTTTGACTTTGTGGATATATTTTTTAATTACTTTGTTTCTCATTTCAAAAGGGAAGCCGATGGGAATCGTGTTATTAGTACCCTTCACCACTGTTAGGTACATTGTTTTTTTGAAAAAGACATAATTACTTTCATTATATGGAAAATTGTGAATTGAGAATGAGAATTCTCTGTGATTTCATATACCTTTTAATTAATTTTTGAAAAAATCCTACATTGCTGCTTTTGTTGCTACAGAACACATTTCTACTTTTACTTTATATAAATTGATTGTTTATTTCCAGAGATCTCTGCTGGTGGACGCTAAGTTTGGTTCCATGTTTGGGAATGTCTCCAAGTTTTTCGCTTCTCGCAGAGTTCCTGCTGCAGAAAATAAAAATAAATCTGATATATTTGAATAGCTGTGTATCAGTAGTGAAGGGTGCCATACAACTCGATTCCCATCGGCTTTCCTTTTAAAAAGAGGCAACAAAGTAGGTAGTTTAAAAATATAGGTACAAAGTAAAAAAATACATTTAAAACCAGAGAAACAATACATATTTTTTCCCCATTGAAACCATGCAGTCTCCTTTTTTATCATTTTTGCCTCATTTTAAAGGGAAACTGATGGGAATCGAGTTGTATGGCACCCTTCGCCACTGCTGTGTATTATTGCACTGATAAAGTTACAAAAGAGTATTCTATTCCTTAATAATTATCTGGATTTAATCTAAGTTGCAAAGATATTTAACATTGGGGATTCACATTGCATACATTCTCACAAGTAGACATGTACAGGTTCGGGCTTGCGCATGCCGCATGTGAACCTACAACATAAAAACCAAATCTCAAATGGACATACACCTGCAACTCCTGCCGACCTTCCCTGAAACAGGGGTGACATTGGCAAAGTGAACCATTTTCTACAGCATGGGTGGTCAACCGCATACCAACCTATAATTCAAGGAACGGTGAAGATTGTATTTAAATGATTTGTATGCATATTTTTTATATTTTGTATTTTGATGAATAAAGATATAAATTTGAATCAAAACTTTTCGTGACAAATTCTTTTTGTGCTTTTTCGGGTTGGACCATGGTCTATTTGCAGCTTTTTTATCTATCGACGTCTTGCTTTTACTAGCAGAAAGCATTCTCAAGGCTAATTATCAAAGCGACGTGGTGGGCTTCGCTGTCTTCACGGTTGCTCACTATTAGTATCTGGCTGGAAGTATGATGCACTTTCCTCATATCCCTTCATTCTAAGTTGGGGGGTAGGTACCCTGCCACAGATCATAGAATAAAGATGTTGCATGTAAGCGTTACCTTTTCTACTCTTGGCAAATCTATTATATTATTTTATCTATGAACCCTGTCCACTCTTTAAGTAATGTGTTCACGCTTACCCATGCTGTCTTAACTAATGACTTGTAGGCATGCTTTATTAGGTTTCTGTAGCCAGTACCGGCGTTAGGGTTGCCAGGGCGCCAGGTATGAAGGGGCGCCGCAGGCGCCCCTTTATATTTTTTAGTAATTTTGAAGTTTTTGGGGCATTAAAACTCGAAAATATTTATTTTTCGTAAACAGTAAAAATGGAACCTGTAAAATAATTGTTACATACCTACTTAGAAAGAGAAATAAAAACAATAATTAATTTTATTTTGCTAAGTATATTTCTTTTTACTTTTTACTTTAAACAGGTACATATTTATTTCACGACCTTGTTGTTTATTTTGTTAAATGTTTTAATTATGAATGACTGAAATTATTTTAAGAAAGAAGATTCAAGAAATGGACTATCTAAGAAGTATGATTGGGAAAAAAACGAAGTGACAGGGTGAGGAATGATCTTCTAGGAGAAGTATGTGGTGTAAGATAAAGTATGTAATTGAAGATTAAAAGAAGTTTGCTAAGAAGGTTCGGGCATATGGAGAGAATGAGTGATGAAAGACTGACGAAGAAAGTAGGTATATGTTGCAAGAATAGATGGATGTCGTGGTAGAGAAAGACCGAGAAAAGTAAAGATGGATCAAATTTTTGAAATAGCGAATGAATGGGATTTCCAGAGTCATAATAAAAGGAGGGCTTGTATGAAAAAGGTTGCTCTGGATGAAATGAAAGAAGTATGCAAGGACAGGAATAAGTGGCGGCTAATCTGCAATGTTGATTTGTAATGTTGGTTTATTAATTTGTTACATTTTTTGGATAGGAAATTATTTACTTTTTTGTATAGATTTCTTTTTCAGGTTTTGTTCTTTTTTTATACTTAAACGTTATTTATCATTTGTATTCCTGTGTTAGGGAAGGTCGGCAAAAGTTGTAGCGCTAATGTTCATTTGAGGTTTGGATTTTAATTGTAAGTATACATTCAGCATTTATAAGCGCGAACTACACGTGTTTGTTTGTGGGCATACATTAGAGAGCTTTAAATGAATATATTATTGCAACTTAGATTATTATAAGAAATATTTTAACACTATTTATTTGAAAAATTGTAAATAATTCAAGTTATAAAGGAAGTTCAAAAATCAATTTTGGTCTCGGCGGATAAGAGTCAAATAACAATGACATTATGTGCCATTGTTAGCTGAGGTTTATCCGCACTAGCAAAATATTGGAAATTATTTTTTAATGGATGTTCCAAATTTTCATTTTTCTCAGCGTGCAAGCTTCACAGTTCTTCTTAATAAATAAAACTCACTGTGATATTTCATTTAAATCTGTTAAAATGGACTTTCACAAAGTTACTGCCAAAATCTTCATAATTCACAGTTCCAGCTTACTAAATACAACGGATTTCGTCTAAGCAACTCGGCCGAGTGGACTCATAAGTTTAATGTCTTCTTCCTCATTGTTATACTTGCAATATTCAATTCTGTTACATAAATGCATTTTCAATGTTGGAAAAAAGAATTTTCAAATTGATTTTGAGTCTTCAGCCGTGATATATTTCCACAAATAAAATATAACATTTGGTTAGTTTGAAAATACTATGAAATCTTTCAAAAAATCAATGAAAATAAAGTTTGCAGTACCGAAAAACAAATTTTGAAATGGTTAGCAAAGTTAGCAAAAAAGTAATTTAATTACAATATTTTAATCCCATTTTTAGTCTTTTCTATTTTTACATTCCTATTATAATTTTACATTACATACAACTTTTCTGTGTAGACTTTTTTTTTCGTTTTCGTTTTTGTTTTCTTTTTTTAATTTTTCTTTGTTTAATTTTAGATTTCATATTTTTTTTTTTTTTTTTCTTCAATTTTTATGTTTAAGACTATTTCTGTCTTTTCCATTATTTTTTTAATTCGTGTTTTCTAGATATTGGATTTAAAATTATTCTACATTCGGACATTTTTTTAAAGTTTCATTTTTTGTACTTTCGTCAAATTTTAATTTTTACATATTTTTTATTTTTGATGAAATTAATTAATCTATAATCTATAATCTAAGTTGCAAGGATATATTCATTTAAAGCTCTCAGATGTATGCCCACAAACCAACAAGTGTAGTTCGCGCTTACAAATGCTGAATGTGTACTTACAAATAAAATCCAAACCTCAAATGAACATAAGCCCCATAACTTTTGCCGACCTTCCCTGAAACAGGGGTGACATTGGCAAAGTGAACCATTTTTTACAGTATGGGTGGTCAGCCTCATACCAACCTATAAGTCAAGGAATATGAATAATAAATTACATTTAAATATAAAAAAGAACAAAACCTTACAAAGAAATCTATACAAAAAAAGTCAAAAATTTCCTATGCAAAAAATGTAGCAAATGAATACACAAACGTTAGAAATCAACATTGCAGATTAGCCGCCACTTCTTCCTGTCCTTGCATACTTCTTTCATTTCATCCAGAGTCATAACCTTTTTCATACAAGTCCTCCTTTTATTATGACTCTGGATATCCCATTCATTCGCTATTTCAGAGATTTGATCCTTCCATACTTTTCTCGGTCTTCATCTACCACGACATCCATCTATTCTAGTAACATATACTTTCTTCGTCAATCTTTCATCACTCATTCTCTCCAAATGCCCGAACCATCTTAACATACTTCTTTTAATCTTCACTTTCACACTTTCCCTTACACCACATTCTTCTCTTACAAAATCATTCCTCACCCTGTCACTTCGTTTTTTCCCAATCATACTTCTTAGATAGTCCATTTCTACTGTATGGACTTTACTAATTTCCCTTTCACTCACCGTCCAGGCTTCACTTCCATACATCAAGGTTGGCACTAGTATACCACCGTGCACCGCCAATCTAACATTTTTTGAGAGATTTTGGTTCCTGGCGATGCAAGCGGTCGCACCCAGTACACACCTGCCTTTCATTATTCTTCTTTCAAATTCACCGGCCATTCTTCCATCTTTTTCAAACTAACTTCCCAAATATACAAACTCATTAACAACATCAACATTCATTCCATTAATTTTAAATTCATAATTCATATTTTCATTATCTCTTTCAAAAATCAAAACTTTCGTCTTTCTTGCATTCAACTTCAAATTATTACCTTTCAAAGCTTCGTTCAATCTAGAGAGCATCATTTGCAATTCCACTGCTGAATCAGATACAAGGACTGCATCATCCGCATACAGTAGAACGCTTACTTTGCTCTCTCCTATCATTAATCCACAATCATCAAGTCTAGCATCTCCAACACACTTGTCCATGACTATGTTAAATAGCCATGGGCTCATCACACATCCTTGCCTTACACCCTTAAAAACTTCAAACCATTCACTATACTCACCATCAATACGAATGCAGGCCATACTATTCTCATAGTTCGCATGCACCGCATTAAGTAGAGCTCCATTCACTCCGTATGCTTTCAAAACATCCCACAACATACCTCTGTCCACTGAGTCAAAAGCCTTTTCCAGATCTACAAAGGCCGTGAACAGCTTCCGCCTCACCGACAATTGTTTTTCAACAAGTTGTCGTAGAGTAAAAATCTGATCAACACAGCCTCTACCGGCCATAAAGCCGGACTGTACATCGGAAATCCTTTCACTAGTAGTCAGAATCACATTTTTTATAATCACCTTACAGAAGACTTTTCCTGGTATACTGAGTAGACTGATTGGTCTGAAGTTCTGACAGTCTTTTTTGTCCCCTTTACCTTTGTAAATGGGAACAATGACTGCCTTCCTCCAATCCATCGGTACTACTCCTGCATTCACATAAAGCTTTAAAAAATGTATTATTTTTCAAAATAGTTTTTTTGGACATAAATCCCCTGTCTAAGTTTATATTTTCCACCATTTGATTAGCTGTCAACTGTATTGTCATATATTTAAAAAAAATGGTTACTACATTCCTTTTTTTCGTACGAATTTGAATTTTCGAATGGCGAATATGGTAGGGGGGGGGGGGGTGCCTTAAAAAATCTCGCCCAGGGCGCTGGTAGTGCTAAAACCGGCACTGTCTGTAGCCATAAAAATACATCTCAAATTTTTTTTTTTTTGTTGTTATTTAATTAAATAACACTTTTTAAATTTCAAAACACTGTTTTATTTCCACAAATCTATAATATATTTAAAAATGATCAATTTTTAAATATTTTAAATAGTACAAACGTTTTCGACCAATATTGTCTATGACATTCTAGTGCGCATGTGACGATTGCCTCCCGCCAGTAGAACTCTTGGCTGGGGAACCGGAAATACATGAATAGCGGTAAATTTAAATTGGATGCAAGGCGGTAAATTTAAATTTGGCCACAGTTTGAAAATATTAATCAGTTATCTTAATCTGAAAATCTTGTGATTTTACTTAAAGCCCTTATTTTAATTGGCTGTAGTTTGGTAATAGAGTCGTAACATTTTACATTTATTATCTAAGCACACAATTAAAAGCACAAAAATTTGGGAAAGTGACATAAATAATTGACAACTTTATCCTAACCTCACTTTACACAAAAACATGATATGAGTGTTATGTTTGCGTATTGAATTATTTCCTTCAGTTGGTGGTTTGTCGCAAAATATTTGCAAAGAGTGTAGTGCCAAATTTCATATTTTGTTATTGGTTGCTAAGGATGGCGGTGATACCCATACAAGACTGACATTTATTCGCCAAGAAAAAAGTTTCAAATTCAAAAACGTTCAGACCTTATTGTTCAAGGCTCATGTTTCGACCAAATTATATTAGGTCTTTACATATGAAATTGGCGTTTTGTATGGGAGGAACAAAAAGTTTTTTTTTTTTAATCTAATATATTTATTTAATCAAAGTACTTATGTACTTTGTATGTCAACTCTATGTTTGTATGCTATGTATGCACTTTTGCCATTTCATAGGTAGTTAATTGATCCCTTTACCAAAATAACCATTCGGATGGCAATCAATACAATCTTTGAAGGCGGTTAGGACTGCCCCATCGGAGTTGAATTTTTTCCCTTGCAAGAAGTGATCCAAATTTCGTAAAAAATGATAATCTGTTGGAGCAAGGTCTGGAGAGTACGGGGGATGTCTTAAACATTCCAATTAGAGCTCCTCTAATTTAGTAGCCGTCTGTTGTGTAGTGTGTGGTCTAGCGTTGTGATGAAACAGCAGTGGCCTAGAGCGATTGACCAGCCTCGGTTGTTTAGCAGCTAGCTTTTCCATCATGGTTTGCAGTTGCTGACAATAGACATCTGCCGTAATCGTCTGACCAGATTTAAGAAAGGTGTAGTGAACGACACCGGCACTAGTCCACCAAACGCTCACAAGTAACTTTTTTGAGCCAATTTTCGCTTGGGGCATGATTTGGCTGGTTTGGCAGGGTTCAGTCATTTCAATGAGTGCTTCCAATTATCGTGCAGCATCCATTTTTCATCACAGGTAATAATTCAATTTAAAATCCCTTGATTATTGTGCCGGTTGAGTAATGTAACGCAGCAGTCGACGCGCGTTTGTTGATTTGCTTCACCCAATTTGTGAGGTACCCACCTTTTAAGCTTTTCCCCTTTCCAATTTGCTTCAAGTGGATTAAAACAGTTTTATCACTAACTTCGCAGCCTACAGCTTACTCGTACGTGGTTTGCGATGGATCCGCTTCCACAATAGCCTTCAATTCCTCATTATCAACATTGGTCTCCGGCCGTCCACGAGGCTTGTGCTGCAGGCCGAAATTTCCAGAACGAAAACGTTGGAACCAAAAACGCACTGTGTTTTATTTTGCAACACCGTCGTCATACACATAATTAATCCTTCGAGCCGTTTTCTGCAGCACTGGTGCCACGGTAAAACTCGTACTCGTAGTAAATAACGCAATATTTCAAGTTTTCCATTTTGTAAAATGAGTGACGAAAGAGAAAAAACAAATGAAGAACAAACAAATTAATTTCAATTTTCAAAACCGAACGAATTTTCTACTGATAGCATGCTATGCGCCAGTAGATTCAGAATGTATGGAGATTAAGAATGAATTCTGGGATATGCTTGACGATAAAATCAGAATGAAAGACAAAGAAGAAAAGGTGATTCTGCGTGGTGAACGGATGGGTGTGCAGAAGAAAGGAAGAGTATGAAAGGGTAATAGGACCAAACGGAAGGGGTGTCATCAATGGCAGTGGGAGACGGCTTGTTGACATGTGTGTGGAGCATGATATGTTTATATCAAATACTTGTCTTGTCTTGTCTTGTATCCTGCCGCCTTTCCTCTAGGGGTGGCCAGTACCTCCACACAAGTGCCTCCACTTGACTCTGTCCTTGCATACTTCTTTCATCTCATCTAATTTCATCACTCTTTTCATGCATGCTCTTCTCTTGTTTCCACTCTGTAGATTCCATTCATTCGCAATCTCATTTATCTGATCAATCCATTGTTTCCTAGGTCTTCCCCTTCCACGCTTACCTGTTACATTCCCTTTATACACTCTTTTTGTCAGTCGGTCTTCATTCATCCTTTCAATATGTCCAAACCATCGCATCACACTTCTTTGAACTTTCACTTTCACGCTTTCTTTTACTCCGCATTCATTTAGAACCCATTCGTTTCTCACTCTATCTTTCAGTGTTTTTCCTGTCATACTTCTCAGATGGGCCATTTCTACGGTGCATACCTTATTTACTTCTCTTTCATTCAACGTCCATGACTCGCTTCCATACATCAGGGTCGGCAACAAAATACAATTGTGTACCGCCATTTTCATTTTCTTTGGTATCCTTTTATTCTTCGCTATTCTACCAAACGCTCCTATCACGCATCTTCCTTTGCTGGCACGCTTCTCTAATTCTTTCGTCATCTTACCATTCGCCTCAAACTTACTTCCTAAATAGTCAAACTCATTCACTACTTCAACTTTTATTCCATTCAAATTAATTGTAAGTTCCTCACATACTTCATTCCTGTCAAAAACTAATACTTTTGTCTTATTCGCATTTACTTTCAAGCTATTCTTACAAAATGCATCATTTAGTTTGGTTAACATCGTTTGGAGTTCCTCCGCCGAGTCAGCTAAAACTATAGCATCATCAGCATAAAGAAGTACTCCAACTCTTGTTTCACCCACTTTCACTCCGCTCTCTGATATTCCAGCTTCTTTTATGCAACTGTCCATGATTATATTAAACAACCATGGACTCATCACGCAGCCTTGCCTCACTCCCTTATATACATCAAACCAGTCACTATATCTCCCATCCACTCTTACACATGCCGAACTATTTTCATAGATGGCACGTATCACATTCAGAAGATTATCATTCACACCGTACTTCCTGAGAACATTCCACAGCATACATCTGTCCACCGAGTCAAAGGCCCTCTCAAGATCTACGAATGCTGCGTAGACCACCCTCCCCACAGCCAGATGTTTTTCAACAATCTGTCTGAGAGTAAAGATTTGGTCCACACAACCTCGTCCTGGCATAAAGCCAGATTGAATATCAGAGACCCTGTGATCGGTGGCCATTCTCACTTTTTTTATGACAATTTTGCATAAGACTTTCCCAGGTATACTAAGGAGACTAATGGGCCTAAAGTTACGGCAGTCTTTCTTGTCCCCTTTACCCTTGTAAATAGGGACAATGACCGCCTTTCTCCAGTCCATCGGTACTACCCTGTCTTTCATACACATCTTGCATAATTCAAACATCCACTCTACCACATATTCTCCTCCTGCCTTTAACATCTCAGCATTCAATCCATCCATACTTGCAGCCTTTCCATTCTTCAGCTCTTTTATGCTTGCTTTTATTTCCTCTTTCAAAATATCCTCATTACTTTCATTTGTAGGGTCACATTCATATAAATTTCTTTCACCCTGTCCTAATATTTCTTCAAAGTATTCTTTCCATCTATTACATACATCATCTTCATCCCACAGCAAGACTCCCTGCGCATTCTTTATGCCCGGAGTTGTTGCTCCCACACTTTCGTTATTATTCCGAACCCAACTCCAGAACATTTTTTTGTTGGTGTGGAAGTCCTGCTGTGCCTTTTCATTATTTTTCTTCTCTAATTCCATCTTACTTTCATACACAAGCTTTTTAGTATTCATTTTTGCCCTTTTATACATCATTTCCAAATTTAAATTACCTTTATCTTTCAACCATTTCATATACGCTTCCTTCTTTTGCTCTACTGCTTCTTTCACTCCATCATTCCACCAGGCATCACCTTTTTTCTTACCAACATTTGTTTCTCCGCATGTCATCCTAGCAGATTCGGTCAGTTCTTTCTTCATCATTTGCCACACTTTTTCCACACATCCTTCATCTTTCATTTTTTGTAGTTCATCCATATTTAATCTTTTGGCAATCTCACTTTGATATTCATCTTGCACATTGTCATCGTTCAAATTTTCCACTTTTATTCTTTTCATTCTTAACAATATTTTTTTCTTTCCTTTCTTACAATCCCCTACTATTATTCTTGCGCATAACAAATAGTGGTCTGTGCTGAGTTCAGCTCCACGGTACACTCTTGCATCTCTCACATATCCTCTCATTCTTTCATCTACGCATATATAATCAATAATTGTTCGATTGCCTGCCCTATTTTGCCATGTATAGAGATGCAAGTCTTGGTGTTTAAACCAGGTGTTTGTTGCAAAAAGTCTGTGTTCTATACATGTATTGACAAGCTTTCGTCCATTATTATTCATCCTTCCTCTACCACTCGGACCCACAACCATTCCGCAATCATCTCGTTTCATACCAATCCATCCGTTCATATCTCCTAATAAGATAATTCGTTCATTCTCATCTTTCATTCTTAGTACATTATTTACACTCTCCCAGAATTCATCTCTTTCTTCTCTGCTATCAGATTCTACTGGAGCATAACACGCTACCATTAGAATTTTCACACGTCCTAATCTCATTCTTACCAACAGAATCCTAGGACATATTCTTTCATAATTACTTACACACATTTTAGCCCGTTCGCTCAAAATTACTCCCACGCCTTGTCTCTTATATCCATCCTTAATTCCACTCCAAATAAAATACTCCTCATTCTTCAATACCTTTTCTCCATCCCCGATCATTTTTATTTCAGTCACGCACATCACTTGTATTCTTCTCTTTTCCATAATATCAGTAATTTCATTCTCTTTACAGTCATTCCATTCTCTAACATTCCACGTTGCAAATATCCATTCTTCCTGTTTCACATACTTCCTTTTACACACACTTCCATTCCTGACAGAATTGTCAGCTTCAACACCTCCGCAGAGGCCATTAGACACTTCCTTCGATTCCGGGCGGTGGACATTGTCAGCTTCCACGGGCCCCTCCTTGTCTGCAGCTGTCCCCGGGTTTCTGCGGTCATTGCGGCCACCTCGTCTGCCTCTTGGTCTTCTTTTAACTCCTCTGCACAAGTTATTCTCACGGATAGTTTTAAATGTTGAATCACTTATTAAATATGTTGAGTCTTTAAGTGCAGAGAGTTCTTTTGTCGAGTAGATTTGAATCGTTAAATTTGCTTTATTCAATTTTAAATCAAATGACACTTATTATTGTTTTAAGTTCGAGTGGGTAGTTTAATTTGGATAACTATTGCTCACTTGGTACTTGTCACTCTATTATTTTATTTAATAAAACATGATTCACATAATTCATTTAAAAATTAAAACATTACAATGATTTTAAAAACACAAGAACACAGAATTAATAATAGTCCGACTGCAAAAATTATTTATAATAATAAAAAGCGCGGAGCTCTCGAGATACAGCGCGTCGCCATTGGCGCCAGCGACAAGATGACTTGGTATAAGCATAAAGACGTGCACACTGTAAAGATCTGACTCCATCTATAGGAGGAGGACTCCCATCAACTTCTGTAGGAGGAGGCCTAACGGCACAAACTCACTCCAAGGTACCTGAAGAAATAACAAATCTTTTAAAAATTGTCATTCAAATCATCCAGACCATTCCCAACCTACCGTCCAACGTTGCAACTTTGATTTCCCTACTCTTAAACATGATCTCTCCTGATGGCGGTAGAGAGAATTCTTCAATGGAACAGTCGTAGTGCTGTCTCCAACAAATCTAATATAATATTACTATTAAAAAATCTTAATATTTCAATAGCGGCTGTGGCTGAGACGTGGTTAAAACCGGGTCTTCATTTTCGGATCCCCGGATATCACGTTCTGCGTCACGACCGCACTGATGGTAAGGGAGGTTCAGCCCTTATCATCAAGTCAACCCTCCCATTTACTCCTGTCCCAATCAGCGGTCTTCCTGACCATTTTCAAGCCGTCGCGGTGAAGGTACTGGATATCACTTATGTCTCTGTTTATATCGCCCCCCCATCTCACCGATCATCAATTATCCCCCTCAAGATTATCATCAATAATATTTCTCCACCTTTCATATTATTGGGAGACTTAAATTCCCACCATACGGTATGGGGCTCATCTAACTGTGATGCTCTTGGACACTTATTGATGGAGGTAATTGATGATGCCTCATTGTGCCTTCTAAATGATTCCTCCCCTACCCGCCTCTCACCCCCTAACCAAAATACCAGCTCTGTAGATATTTCAATTTGTACTCCTATCTTAGCATCGTCCCTCAACTGGTCTATACTTAATGACACTCATGGAAGTGACCATTTCCCTATTGTAATGGAGTTTTCGACGCTATTAAAAAGTGACGAACATACCTCGGAAAAAAAATCTACTAGATTATTCAGAACTGATAAAGCTGACTGGAGCAAGTTTCATAACAACGTGGAAGCGGATGTCGCATCCTTTTCAATTCCTTCCTCCCTCTCCGCGCTGAACAATTATGAAAAGTATGTGGAGCTTTTACTTAATTCGGGCAGTAAATCCATCCCGAAAATTAAGAAATCAGCTAAGGTACGTCCTCCTACCCCATGGTGGGATCATGAGTGCGACAACGCAGTGGCTGAACGAAGAGAAGCATCTAAATTGTATGCAGAGGATATGAATATGGAAAAAATTTATAATTTAAAAAAAATCATGGCTAAAACTAAACGTTTACTACGCCAAAAAAAGAAAAGCGGATGGTCTCAGTTTTGTAACTCAGTGTCCCCCGACACTCCCACTACAGAAATTTGGAGTATGATGAGTAGGTTTAGATCTGCTTTTAATCCCATTAAAATTTCCCCTTCTTCGCAGACATGGATTTTCGAATTCATCAATAAAATTGCTCCTCTCTCCACCCCACACATGGAAGAGCTTCCACAAAAATATCATCTCTCCTGTAATAATAACCCATTGGATGCCCCTTTTACTATGAACGAACTGATAGCTGCTCTGGATAAAACAAAAGATACCAGCCCAGGATTAGATAACATTCCGTATTCATTCATATCTCTCAAAACTCCAAACTCGCTAAATTATTTTCTAGGATTGGTTAACTGCTTTTTCGAAACCGGAGATGTTCCGGAATCCTGGAAGACTCAGTTGATTATTCCAATACTGAAACCAAAAAAAGACTCTAACCTAGGATCCTCTTACAGGCCCATAGCATTATCTTCTTGTCTCTGCAAAATAGTAGAACGCCTCATAAAGAATAGAATAGAATGGTTTGTAGAGAACCATCAAGTTCTTTCAAGCTGTCAGTTCGGATTTCGGAAATCCAAATGTACTTTTGACAGTCTCTCTATACTAGTAACTGATATACAAATCTCTTTTTCCAAGAATGACTTTCTCGTGGCAGTATTCTTGGATGTTTCATCTGCATATGACAATGTTTTATTACCCACTCTAAAATCTAAAATGCTACAATTGGGCCTACCTCGCAGGCTGACTCTATTCACTTTAAACTTGCTCCTCTCCAGAACAATTATTATTCAACAACCGGGCTTCCCCAAGCAAACTCGGTCTATCTGGAAAGGTCTACCCCAAGGGTCAGTACTCAGCCCCATTTTATACAATATTTTTACTTACGACTTACACAAAACCCCTTTATCTTCTTGCCGACTATTAGAGTATGCTGACGATTTGGTTCTTTATTCTTCAAATCCCAGTGTAAAATCTGCAGTTTCTGACATAAACTTCTCACTAAATAATCTTCAAACATGGCTGAGCTTTCATGGCTTGGAGGTTTCTCCATCCAAGAGCTCAGCCGTGATATTCACGAGAAGATACAAAATACCTCCCACTTCGATAAAAATTGACACATCCACAATCGCATTATCCAAAAGCATTACGTTCCTTGGCCTTTTTTTAGACTCAAAACTTACATGGAATACTCACATCGAATATTTAGTAAGTAAGTGCCATTTGGCATTAAACCCCCTCCGAGCTCTGTCAGGTGTCTGGTGGGGAGCACACCCATCCTCTCAAAAACTGCTATTCAATGCCCTCGTTCGTAGTCGGATAGACTATGCATCATTTCTTTATGGCTCCGCAGCTAAATTTTTACTTCTTAAAATCGACAAAATTCAATACCAAGGCCTTAGAATAATCCTAGGAGCCATGAAATCATCTCCAACCAACACCCTTCAACTGGAAAGCTGTGAGGCTCCCCTCAGTCTTCGACGGTCTTTACTTGCAAAAAACTTTATAACTAGAATTTACTCCATTTCCCACAAGCTTATAGACTCATTAGAGGTTTTGTCAAAACTCTATTCAACGAACTCATACTGGAAAAACAAATCTTCTCCAGTCCGTATCAGCTGCCTATTATCAATCCAAAATTCACTTGCCAATATAGACCGTTCCAATATCCCGCCTATATTTCTAACCCCCTTCGAACACCTCACGTTCATACCACCTGTAAATATTAATACAGGTATTTCTAAAACTTCTCACCCACCTCAGGAACAAAATTTTCAAAATGTCATTGACAATAATTGGAAAGGTTGGACATCCTTTTTTACAGATGGATCCAAAATGCCAAACGCACCAGCTGTAGGTGCAGCTTTCTATAGTCCAGGGCTATCTATTTCTTATAAATTTAAATTACCAGCTTCAGCTTCTATTTTCACAGCTGAGGCTTACGCCATCTATGAGACCCTCAAATTTATTCAACATTCGACACACTATCAAAATTTTGTTATCTTCTCTGACTCCCTAAGTGTGCTGCAGAATGTTCTATCTTTTCCCTTTAAACATCCTCCTATTGCTTTAATCTTTAGAATAAAATCTCTTATGTATCAAATATTACATTCGGGTACAGGGGTGGCACTGGCTTGGGTTCCCAGCCACTGTGGAATTGTGGGCAATGAGATTGTCGATGGCCTGGCAAAGAAAGGCTGCCCTGAATGGCATTCCCGGACTGGCAGCTCTCTCTCCCACTGATCTTTCCCCATCATTTAAATTATCACTCCGAAACGAGTGGAGTGATTTCTGGTC
Source organism: Agapetus fuscipes (assembly GCA_951799405.1). Taxonomy (NCBI): domain Eukaryota; kingdom Metazoa; phylum Arthropoda; class Insecta; order Trichoptera; family Glossosomatidae; genus Agapetus; species Agapetus fuscipes. The sequence continues at coordinate 14,779,578 of OX637337.1, forward strand.
CTCCACAAATAAATCAAAAGGAAAGTGGTATGCTGGCATCCAGCCGTCTCTTCCTGTATCACCTTGGTATGAAAAATTACCTTTTAGTAAACAACAAATCTCCATAATATGTCGCCTAAGAATTGGCCATTGTTGCTCTCCAGCCCACCTCTTCAAAATTAACGTAATCAATTCCCCCTTATGTAAATGCGAGACTGAAATAGGCGATCTAGATCATATTTTTTTCAACTGTCCCCTTTCTACCAATCCGAACCAGTTTTATTTTCTTTTTTTGAGAACTAGCATTCTCATACATTACCCCATTAATATTTCTTAAACCTATCACCCTTCTTCTCCTAAAATTCATTTCTCAGAACGATATAAAATTATAAACTATTTTATCCAAGTCAGTCTGATTTCAATCTCATCTTCTGCCCGTCAATGTACAAATTAATTACCTACTTCCACTTTTTGTTTACTGTTTTTACTTTGTTGATATCCCTCTTTTCATGCCGGTCCCTCCGCTAGCCGCAGGTTAGAATGATCTGTGCATCACAGAGTATATAGGTACTTAGAGAAGCCACTCTATAGCTTTGAGGTAGGTACGTACTTCGAAACACCCTTCTCCGTCTTTCTTGCTTCGCTGCCTCAACAAGTACCTATTCGGACTTTGATCTTGTATGCATGTGTATAAACACGCGACAGGCGGGTACACCCACACCACTATATTCATATATTATTATCTGCCCTGATATTATTAATAAATATTATTATTATTGCTAAAGCTGTCAAAATAAAACGATTAGATTTTGCACAATATTTATTTATTCAAAAAAGATTAGTCATACAATCACAAAAATATAGGTACACTGTGCAAAGAAAAAAAATAATAAAAAACACAAATGATATGATATAACACAAAAATAAACTAAGTAGGTAGATAAACAATCAAATAGGCACCTGCCAGAGAAGATAATATTGTCAAGGACACTGGCATTCTGTATCTGTATTTCTTGCAAAAGTTTTGGATCCCTGATGATTGTCCTGATGATGGTCTGAGGACTGGAAATGTTTATAATATGAAATCTATACACTTTACTTTCACTTCCTTCGGCTCATCAGCCTTAAAGGATCCAGGGACTCCTGCACCACAATCCTCCAGGACTCTGCCTTGTGCTGCTTCCCTCCATGGTCCCCACAGATGGTCCCCTCACTCCCAAAACTTCGGCGTCAGCTTCGAAGTTCTCTGCCCACCGCATCCTCATCTACGTGGTTAACACCTGAGGGGGCACCATCCAAGACAGTTCTGATGATCCTGGAGTCTTCTGCACGTGCTACATTTCCGGACACTGGAGTCTTCTTGATTTCATTAATCTCTACACTCTCTTCAATTGCAGTGAAAATATAACAGTTAATTTCAAATACGCTTGACGCATTGACGTTCACAGAGTTGACGTGAGTTGACGTTTGAGACGATCGACGGCGTCTAACAGGCCGGTGCTAAGCACAGTTCAACCATCATTAAATATATATTTATTAATCAGTTTTTTATAAAAAAAAACCAGTAATTTAATAAATAATAAACAATCCAAAGTTAATTAACACTTAAACTCTTTTTTAAATGAATAATAGTAGGTAAATATAAATCATTATTTCAATTTTATTTACGATCATTCTGATTTCAGTTAAAAAAAACCACCTCTTCTCCTTCCTCCTTACTCCTTCCCATTGTGCCCAAGTATGTCCACACCCAAGATGGATTCCAATATGGCTACCGATATTATAAAACAAGGTTACCAGTAGCAAAATACTAGTTAACGGGGTCTGCTGTGCATATGATTGCAAATTACTCTTCCTCAGCTATTCCCATCTTTCCCAATCCCTACATTAAACAACTTGACACTGGCGCCCCTGCCGAATGCGGGAATCCGCCACAAAGAAAAAGAAGAAAAACAATTTGGAAAATATAAAATAATTGTTAACCCCTTGAAAAGAAAAAGGAAGTAAGAAGTAATAATTACTTTTGGATTAAAAACAATTTTATTTCACAACGGTGTTTTTTCCATTGCAACGTTTTAATTATGAAATGATTCCGTTAAACTTTTCACGGAAGAAACATGTCAATCAACTATTCTTATTAGTCGTAAATAATTTTAGCCGTGGTCGTAAGGGAAGTTTTAAATTCAATGTTGGTCTCGGCAAATAGGCGCCAAAAACAATGACACAATATAATGTTAACACAATATATAATACCAATGCAATATTAATGACGCAATTGCAATATTGCATTCTGTTTCATAAAAATACTTTTGAGGTTAAGAACCCGTAATATATTTCCAACATTGGAATATTCTGTCAGTTTGTACAACACCACGATGAATTGTAAATTATCTGTATGATTTTTTTTTTTACTGGCGTATAGTTTAACTAAACACGTATTAAAATAATTTAATTCCTACATTATTTTAATCCCATTCGATGTTTGAATAAACCGCAACAGCTAAATGCCATTAGAAGAAAAAGATTCTGTGTTGTTCAAATGTGTGTGGGACGGAAAACCGATAGTTGCCGCTAAAATCGCTGTCTGACGTCACTATCGAAACTTATTCAAAATATTTTCGTGTGTCTAAACTGAGCCTGAAACATTTCTGGCAGCACCATAAGTGACAGCTGTCGTGCAGCTGTCTTTACATTACCTATATACTCTGTGCTTTACATAACCCGTCGCTGTCAAAAACAAACGAAAGAAAAAACGAAAAGGCGAACTTAAAGTTCGTTTGTAGGAAATAGTAAATTAAGAATAGCCATGATACGGTAAGCAACAATATCTCTTCGGCTTAGCGCATCCATTTGTTGTATTGAACGCTTGTAATCAGATTCAGTAATTCTTTGTAATAAAAAAGAAATGTCGTTCGTTGATAACTGCGTCAATCGCGAGTGGCTGCAATTTTTTGAATTTTTTACACCCCCTTCTAAAGTTTGAAATGTAGGACAGGGGTCGGCAACCTTTTGAGTCGGAAGAGCCAAAAATTAAAAATTTCAAAGTTTGTAAAGAGCCACAATTTTTTTTTGCCAACAACAAAAAGTTTCGACGGGGGGGGAGGGGGGGTGAAAAGCAAGTAAAAGTGGCTGATAGATAGAATCGGGGCCTAATCCTCATAAATCGATTCAGAACAAGTTTTAAGTGTTTTTATTATTAATAAAATAAATAATATTTGCGTATGGAACTAAAGAGCAGCAGCTTCACATCCAAAGAGCCGCATGTGGCTCGCGATCCGCAGGTTGCCGATCCCTGATCTAGGAGATTATGTTATGGGTTAAAAAGGGGGAGAAAATATGTCAGAAGATTTTCATACTAGGGCAAACTTAACATCCTTTGTGAATGCCTTCTTCTCATTCAAACAATTTTCTTTTCAAATTTCACATATCTATCACTACTTATCAGATACATGTACTTAATTGCAGATTGCTGTAAAAACTTGGTTCACTTTTGCCAATGCAATCCCAGTTTTAGGGAAGGGCAGGGAGTGTCAGGGCTTGTGTTCATGAGTTTTTTTTATTGTAAGCGCGCATGCAGCATGTGGCAGCGCGAACTTGTATGTGCCTGCTTGTAGGCGTGCATTAAATATGAGCCTTAAATGTCAATATATCTTTGCACTTTAGATTACAGATTTTCATACTAGGGAAAAACTAAACATCATTTTAAAATGCCTTCATCTCATTTGAACCATTTCCATCCAATCAATAGCAATGAAGACAGGGCTGGAAGTTTCATCACCACGGTAATTCTTATCTACCGGATCTAAATCTAAACTGCAAAGATATATATCAGAGGTGCCCAAACGGTCGATCGCGAAAGGTTTAAATGTCGATCACCGAGGATATCGAAAATTATCAGTGCTCTCTAGTTTGAACCATGCTCTGTGTGTGAACAAGTTGAAAATTAATGCAAGTAAGACGAAAGTACTGATTTTTGACAGAATGGATGAAAATGAAGAATGCACGTTTATGTTGAATGGTACGAAAGTTGAAATTGTGGATGAATTTAGATACATGGGAAGTATGTTTGAGAAGAATGGAAAGATGACAAGAGAACTTCAGAAGAGGATGTGTAAGGGAAAGCAAGTGGTCGGTGCAATAGGAAGAATAGCAAAGAACAAGCGATTGACGATGGATCTGAGAATGGCGGCACACAATGGCATATTGTTACCGACTTTGATGTATGGAAGTGAAGCATGGACAGTGAATGATAGCGAAATGAGTAAAGTATGTACGGTGGAAATGAAGCATTTGAGAAGTATGACAGGAAAAACTTTGAGGGATAGAGTTAGGAATGAATGGGTAAAAAAATAATGTAATTTGAAAGAGGATGTGAAAGTTAAAGTACAAAAGAATGTGATGAGATGGTTTGGGCATGTGGAAAGAATGAATGATGATAGACTGACAAAGCATGTATACAAAGAAAGTGTGAAAGGAAAAAGAGGGAAGGGACGACCGAGAAAAGTATGGAGTGATCAGATTGAGGAGATTGTGAAAGAATGGGATATACAAAGTGAGCGTAAAAGAAGAAAATGCATGAAAAAGGTGATGGATATGAATGAATTGAAAGAGGTATGTAAGGATAGGAAAAAATGGAGGCAACTCTGCAGAGGCTCTAGCCACCCCTAGCGGAATGGCGACAGAGAGTTACAGTATATATATATATATATCGGTAATATTTGTATGAAGACCTGCCTATCCAAGATGGCCACAAGTGAACAGCTGATTATTCTTCATACAAATATTAATATAATATAAATAAATAATAATTAAATATGCCCTGGACAGCTAGTGTTTATATGATGGCTCTGCTTGATGCGCTGTAGGTTTGCACTGAAGTGTGGGCTGGCTGTTGCGGCCATGCACTACACGGCGGAGCAGGGCGTGTGGCGGGACAGCGAGACCACGTCCAAGCTCTACGAATCCTACAAGAAGCAGGCGTGTCCTTACATCAAGAAGATGAATGAGCAGCTTCCCTTTGAGGTTCGTCCCAGTCATCTATTTACATTTGTCATGATTTGGGTCGCCTGTAATGAGGTCCTTAGTTGCCTCATCCCCCCAGTGCTTGTTTGGGGTTATGCCTTTCTCCTCTGAAAGGGAGGTTGATCGATTGATAGCGAAGTTGGTAGAGTGCTTACATTCCATGCTGTGAGCTATGGTTCAACTCCCACCAAGGTTGGTATGAGGCTGATCCCCCATGTCGCAAAATCTTGGTTTACTTATGCCAATGCTACCCTGTTTCAGGGGAAAGTGACAGGAGTCGCTAAATTTATGTTCATCTTACCTATCAACATAAATAGGTTACATTGGACACCTCTTCAGTCCTCTGCCTCACCATGTAGATGCTGTAGAAGCCTCTGTAGAGATGACTATAGTAGGAAGAAGGGGAAATCCTTGTTCCGATGAAGCTAGATAAGTTATTTATCTCAGGGTCTGCAGACTCAATGGGCGCCGTCAATTTGAAGATAGAAAGCAATAAAACATTGCAGCGCTTTAACAGATGGTCACTTTATGTATTTTTCACATACTATGGTATAGCGAAAAGCTGTCTACCGGCTTCCATGTTTTATTGCTTTCAATCTTCAAATAGATACGGCAAGATCTATTAACGCCTGTTAAGTCTGCAGGGCCATTACATTTACTTACTTGCCGTTATCCTTACGAATTTTTTTTTTCAATAACTTTGTGTAGAAAATATTTTTGTCTGGCCAGAAACAGGTATTTATATCATCAATCAATAACTCACCAAATCACATTTTTAATTAATTATTAGTTAATAATTACTCAATGACATCTTTTAAACCAGCATCCAAGTTAACGTCAATAGAACACAACGGGATTCAACAAAAATGCTAATTTGAGTGCCAAGGCCTTACCCCTAGGCAGGCGCTTGCCTAGGGTATATGCAAACACATGTCAGAATCAATATTTTCTCCCATTCCTTTAAAATAACTCATTTGAAATTCACGGAAGTGCTAACAATGGCTTCAAACTTAAATTTTGAATTTTAAATCTGAATATTAAGCTTAAATGGTTTTTTACCTAATGTTGCCTTCCTATCAGGCGTATGTAATAATGCAATGCAACTAAGCTACACATATAGTGTAACTTCTTGCCTGCGTTATCCCCGAAGGGGTCGCATGTGGCGATTCGGGACCTATTTATTTTTACAGGTAAGGGGGCCGGCCTGGGGTCAGCAACCTGCGGCTCTTTGAATGTGAAACTACCACTCATTAGTTCCATACGCAAATATAATTTATTTTGTCAAAAATAAAAACACTTATAATCATTGTGAATCAAAAACGAAGATTAGGCACCTATTCAATCTCTCAGGCACTTGACTCGCTTTTCACCTAGACCATACCATCGACAATAACTGTGGGTACATTAGTTACTGACAATGATTGATAATACTGGAGAGTCCCTTTCCGGGATCTATTGGAGCTGGAGCTTCCGGACGTATCGCCCATGTCTGCGATGGGCTTCTTCATCATGAAAGTGGAGTGATGATGATGAAAATATGATGATTGAAAATAATGATTTATTGTTGCAGCTCCCCAAGTTGCCAAAGTCAGATGTATCAGGTCTGGGCAGAGTCTCCTGGAACAGTGGGGTCAAGGCCACGTGTGGTTTTCTGGTGGAGCTGCCTTCACACGCCAGCAGCTGGGCCTCCTCAGTCAGGGAAAGTCTGGAGTCCTTCAACAATGCCCCCAGCTTACCCGACTCTCCTAATAAGTAGAACAATCAGCCCACTGCAGGACGACTACTGTTATCCTACTCTAACAATCCCACACCATGCAGATACTAGATAGGAGACATAACGCAAAGGACCTTTTCCGACACAAAGCCTTGACCCACCCTAGGTTTGTTGTGCCATTGATGATTAGATTATAGAAGAGTATATATACACAACACATTCTGCCTGGATTTGTTTATGGATAAGCATCCGGATAAACTATGTGAAAACTTTCATACATCTTCATACAATAGTAACTTCAGACCTGGAGCCGGATAGAAAAAAACAGACAAACGTGGCAAATGAGTCTAGGCTGTAACACTGGATATTAAGTTTTACGTCATGGTGAAACAAGAAACACAAATAAAACAATGACCAGCGCGAAAGGGTACTGTCCCAGTGGTGTGTCGAGGACACTGAGAATCAAGATGAACAGTGACAAAAGGGCTAGGCCAGTCACCTGGCTACAGGTGATATGGTAACTTATCTACAATTAATACCAGCGATTCCTAAACTGTGCGCCGCCGCAAAATATTCATTAGAATGTAGAAGGAATTATTTTGTGTAATTTCAGGACGTTTATCTTAAATTTTAGTTCTAACATTATGAAAGAGATTCTGCTAGTCAGAGTTTGGATAATGGGAGTTCTGCTGCACAACCACTTTACCTTAATTATTTATGGTTTAAAGATGTTATTTTGTGGTAGACTATCAATAAATAAAGTGATTATTTTATTAAAATACTTGTTTATTTAACATGAAAACAGATGGAACACAACTTGTAAAATTATAAAGGAATAATTTCACCAGGAAAATCAGAACTAACCTATCAAAACCTATTAAAAAAACAATCATATGTTACTTCACATCCTCTCTCGTAGCTTCTTCCTCTCTAAAGGCAGTGGGCCCATGGGGCTCCATATAGAGATCTCGCACACACAGGATGCTAAACAAACACTATCAGTATCAGTATACACGGCTTAAAGTGAACATCAATGGCAACTGAAGGAAGACGCTGCTATGACTTTACAGCCTTCCAATTGCTAAAATCAATTATATTTTTGTTTGTCAACGAATTAGCAATTCAGCTAACTTCACGTTGAATTATCAGTGGCGTTATACAAGATGACGGCATGTTCATTTTAAGCCGTGTAGGTCATATAGCACGGCACTGGGGAAATCAAAAATATTAAGTTGTCAGTAAAAAATATTGTATTGCTGGATATTCAATCATAGTTTATAACTCAATTAATAATAAACAATCGCCATCTGCGCTCCAAGTGTAAAATACTGCGTAAACTCACCTCAATAGCTTAAATTGGAAAAATATATATTATATCACTCTCTAGGAGTGACGTTTTATATTCCATGCATTATAATTTGTCTAACACTGCACTCGCCAGAAACCAGAGCCAAAGCACAGATGGAAGAAGCAAAGAAGAAGAACCGGTAAGAAGAATGATCGGAGAGCGTGCATTTGGAGTTGCTGGTTCTCTGCCCTCCAACACCACCTGCCTCATCATGTGAGGATGATTTATTTATAATAATAATAATAATAATAACAGGCTGATTTATTTTAAATTACACATGATAAGAGAGCGCCGTTTTTGTGTGTGTCACACCTCAAGGGCCCTCTCCGATCATGGATAAGACTTTCTAAACAAGTGTGTCTTGAGTGCTCCTCGAAATACACCCACAGATTTGGAGTTCTTCACTCCGGGTGGCAGTCTGTTCCACTCCACCGGCCCCGCAACACGGAAAGCGCGGTCTCCGAAGTTTGTACGAATCTGACGGCGCGGCTGAACCAAATTGACTACTCCATCACCCGCAGATCTGAGTGTCTGCCTCCTAACACCCATTTCAACAGGTGAAATCATATCAGCCAGATAAGGTGGGGCCAAGCCATTGATGGCTTTATATACCATTAAACAAACACGGAAGACCACCCTCTCCGGGAAACGAAGCCAATGAAGTTTTTTTAACAGCGGGGTGATGTGAGCGAATTTGGGAATCCCGAATATGAGTCTTGCTGCCGAATTCAACACAGATTGAAAGCGATTAAACTGTTTCTTCGGCTGACCACTATAAAGCGTCGAGCAATAGTCAATCCGAGACATCACAAACGCACTCACCAGGGTCTTAACCGCATCTGACGGCAGACATTTTCTTATTGCCTTTATTTGGCGAAGCGAAAAAAAAGAAGAAGCTATTGTGGCATCTATTTGCCTATCCAGTGTCAGGTTACGATCCAGTAAGACTCCTAGAAGTCTTACCGAATCAGAAGGCTGGATTAGCTTACCTCCTATGGAGAGTGGTACTCTATTCACCAGAAGGTGGTCACGCCTCGATGTGGCTGCCCAGTTATCTTTATTTTCTACATGCTAAGAGTGTCTTTTTTGTGTGTCACACCTCAAGGGCCTTCCCTATCACAAATAGGATATTTTATTAAGGTGTTGTTTCAGTGCTCCCCTAAAGATGCCAACATTTTCCAAAACCCTCACTCCGGGTGGCAGTCTGTTCCACTCCATCGGTATTTGGCGGTGAGGCTGCTAATAATATTTTTTTACTCTGAATACACAAGCTCTTGAAAGTTCATCATTTGATTTTTGACTAGGGGCCAGGGCAGAACAAATATACAAGTAATGATTGAATGGCAGGAGGAATTAGAACAGCCTCTCCTTCGGTAACACCACTAAGCTTCCAATTGAGGTGAGATTTACGCAATATGTTACACTGGGGGTACTGGAGTAGCTCCACTGTTTGCGTGCAGGGAGGACATCTGCCCAGCTGACCACAACACACAAAGAAATCATCACAGGAATTTGTACAATGTAAGTAATAGATAATGTCAATTTTGAAACAGAGATGTGGGGCACGTTTGTACAAATGTGTAGAGCGGGGTGTTCAGCAACTACGCGGTCGCCTCCACAGCTGCCGCCTCTGTGGGATTCTCGCTTGTAGATTTTGTCTTCTTTTTCTTTTTTGCCTTGGACTTCCTACTTGCTGAGCTCAGGATGGCCTGTAACACAAACACACACAAGTATTAGTCATAGCAAGACCCTGCCTGCCTTCCCAGCACACGAGTGACCGGTCTGTTGGCTAGTGGTTAATGCTAGAGACTTGAAATCCACAGGTTGTGAATTTAATTTCTGGTCGAGTACAAAAAAATTCAAATCTCTTCACCGGGTTAAAAAAATCATTTGCCTTTAAAAAAAAGACCGGTCCCCAAAGGTCCATGCAATCTTACAGAAAATACATCTTGCTTGAGAATTGGAACTTTCTATAATCTATAGCGATGAACAAGCTCGCAGAGAGCTCGTAAGGTGTGATTCACACAAGCAGCGCTCACATCCTACTCTAGTCTTACCCCCGTATTCACCAATCCTGCTAGTGCTTCCCGTAGGGCCCAATAGTGCTCAGAATGGTGAAATTCATTTAAAAAACAATACCAAGGAAAAAAGCAGCGCTATGGCTCAATAATTACTAGCGCTTGGGTAAGTAAGGTCATCAGGTATATTAAAAAACGCTTGAGCTCTGGTTTCATACTAACACTAATGTAAAATGGCCACCAAGGGAACATTTTAATGTACTTTTCCAGCTTAATGGTGGTTACACATCTGATTTTTATGGCCACTTATTTTCTTCAATAATAATAATAACAAATTGGACAATTTCTCCAGCGCCCTACTGAGATCAATCACCTCAAGGGCACTTTACATAGTTGTAAAAACAGAAAAAATAATTAATATTAACTTCAACATAGGCACAAAACAAATTTTAAAATGGTAAATAAAAAAAACAAAAAATAAAAAGCTTTCAAAGCTTTTGAATGGCATTATAATGATTTCTAAGATTTAGAAAGGTGCTCTAACTTGAGCGAGTTGAAAGTAATAGTTAATTAAAATAAATACTGAAGTTGAAAATAACAGGCCTTAAGGGGGCGCTCTCATGTTGCACCGCGCCGAAAGCTGTCAAAGTTGCGACCCGTTTCCCCCCATCCCCTTTCGCCTCAGACCGTATGGATTTAGCCCCACAAAATATGCTCGACTTGCTATTGCTGTTTGTAGAATTATTTTTACATACAACTTTTGTGGAACTCCCATCACGCAAAAAAAAAAACGCAACTAAGCTACACATATAGTGTAACTTCTTGCCTGTGTTATCCCCGAAGGGGTCACATGTGGCCATTCGGGACCTATTTATTTTTACAGGTAAGGGGACCGGCCTTACACCAACAACTTTTAGTTGAAGTGGGGTTTCCCAACTCCCGGGGGAGCTGGTTCTCATTTTTTGTGAAGGCTGAGTAAACCTTGAGATCGAACCCTTGCTCTCATTGGTAAAGGTTTTATGAATTTTTCAACCCGGCGAAGAGCAAATTTGAAAATATAAATGGTATATTTTTTGTGCTCCGCCGGGAATCGAACCCACAACCTTCCCATTTAGAGTCCGCAGTGTTACCACTGAGCTACGGACCGGTCAATAGTTTTTTATAATTTTTATTTCAATATAATAATACATATTTTTATTCAATGACTACTTCAGCCAAACTGCATAGCAGTTTGTTGGCCGATTGTACTTTTCGTGCATATCTTTTTAATGCAATCACTTCTATTGTGTCTTATTTGTCATAAAACTGTGTGTGCTAGTCACAGAAAAGAAAAAAAGTACATTTTTTGCAGCAATTGCAATAAAATTTAGAGATTGTCTTTATTTGGTTTTTATATTTCTATTGTTTTATGTTTTTCTTTTAACTTACGTAATTTTCGTTATTGTGCTTTAACATAATACGAGTAATGTGGAAATAATTATGAATGTTTTCATTTGTTGTTCAATTCAACATTATTTTGGTACATATTATTATGAACTTTTAATTTTCTGAATATTTCAAAAGGTTTAAATTCCCTGGCTAGCCGCCGGCCGTCGCATTCCCGATATCACGTGACAACTAGCGTCAGTCGCTCGCTCAGAGTGGACCTGTCGTCCGCTTTATAGGCATCGGCCGATGGTTTTTTATGTTTTTAGCATTTAAATACGAATTATTGTCATTTACTTCTTCATTAGACTTCAATTATACTTTATTAAAGCGATTAGCTATTAATATACATCATTTACCGATCATATATCCAACTTTTATGAGCGTGTAGTCACCGTAACACCGTTGCCCGTGTAATTTTTTTAGCACAGAAAGGCGAAGGTTAAATGAGTTTAGAGTAGCTCACCAGCACATCAGGGTCTGTGACGGAGTTCTCTGACTGCACCTGCTCCACATCCAGGGGAAGTCCTGTGATGCGCAGCGCCCCCGAGGGCATGAGCAGCACGGTGAACTTGAACTGCGCCACCAGCTCGCCGGGCTTCTCGTACAGCACCTGGAAGGGCTCTATGAGCTTGTGGTTCAGGCACTCCACCACGCCCATCCTCGCCTTGGTCTCCTCGGGGAAGCTGCGCAGGTTGAAGGGCATGGAGCCGTGCTTGCGCTTCACCTAAGGGGAACAAGGAATTTACAGTTTCATGTGAACTTTCTGATCAGAAAGATGCTATTATTTAATAATAAGGGCAATTAGGAGGTGCCTAACGCTGGGTGTGGTTAAAACATTGGTGAGTGCTTTTGTGGTATCCCAAATTGATTACTGTTCTATGCTTTATACTGGCTAGTCAAAGAAATAACTAAGAAGATTTCAGTGTGATCACTTTTTGTGGTGAAAACATTGCATTGGAGCATTTGTCATGTCAATAATCATGTCCAGACATGATTATTGTTCTAAACTTTATTTAAGTATTGGCCAGCTGGAAAAGCAACTGAACAGATTTCAGTCTGTTGTGAATGCCGGCACCAGTCTGATATTCCGGATGCTCAAATTCTCTCACATCACTCCGCTGTTAAAAACACTGCATTGACTTTGTTTCCCTAAAAGGGTGGTCTACTGTGTGTGTTTAATGGTATTTAAACCCCCTAAATCAGTGGTTCCCAAACTTTTAATTTCGCATACCACTCATGAAATTATAAATCAGTGGCGTACCACTGAAGTTCAACAGTTAAAAAAATCATTCAAATGGTTAAGTAATAAAATCTGCGCTTATTTATTTATTATAGAAAAAAATACAATACTCTTAGTGCAGGGGTGTCCAATATAATATTGCGGAGGGCCAGATTTAGTATTTTTGTAATCGTGGCGGGACAGGCCTGTGTTAGTCTGAAAAATGGTGCTGCATGTTCGAAACAAAAGAGGAAATATTTGGCTCAGTTGTATTAACTTGAAGCGCGAAATTGAAAAACGTTATATCTTATTATCTTCTATGTATTTCCCACAGATCGTATTTCCTATGACCATGGCTGCTTGCGTACCACCTTAAGAAGCGTCGCGTACCACTGGTGGTACGCGTACCATAGTTTGGGAATCACTGCCCTAAATGGTATAGCTCCGTCATACCTGGCTGCAGGGATGTTATGGATATCCCTATCCCATATCCCTATCCATAACCAAAACTATCAGATATCTGAAATTACAAAATATCCATTTCCCTAATCAAAATCAAAGTTTCGGATAATGTTGGATATTTTTTTAATAATGTAACAGAAATTACGAATGTTGCATTGTGTTATAATGATATAGTTTTTGCATTATTAGGTATAATAATCACTTCTATGAAATTAATAAACACTTCTGAGAGACACATTGAATCTCTTGAAGAATTATTGGTCTAATCTAATCTAATCTAATCTAAGTTGCAAAGATATGTTACATTGGAGATTCACATTACATGCATTCTCACAACCAGACACGTACAAGTTCGCGCTTGCACATGCCTCATGTGAACCTACAACATAAAAACCAAATCTCAAATGGACATACACCCTGCAACTCTTGCCGTCCTTCCCTGAGACAGGGGTGACATTGGCAAAGTGAACCATTTTTACAGCATGGGTGGTCAGCCGCATACCAACCTATAAGTCAAGGAACACACACACACGACAAATTACATTTTATACATCACTAAATAATAATATCCAAATACAAAATATCCATTTACAAATAAAAACAAATTCCAATTTAATAAACCCTAGCCGCCAACATTACAGATCAACCGCCATTTCTTTCTGTCCTTACATACTTCTTTCATTTCCTCCAGAGTCATAATTTTCTTCATACAGGCTCTTCTTTTATTATGACTCTGGATATTCCATTCATTCGCAATTTCGGATATTTGGTCCATCCATACCTTTCTCGGTCTTCCTCTACCACGACATCCATCTATTCTACCAACATATACATTCTTCGTCAGTCTTTCCTCATTCATTCTCTCCATATGCCCAAACCATCTTAACAAACTTCTTTTAATCTTCACTTTCACACTTTCTCTTGCACCACATTCTTCTCTTACAAAATCATTCCTCACCCTGTCACTCCGTTTTTTCCCAATCATACTTCTTAGAAAGTCCATTTCAACAGTATGGACTTTACTAATTTCACTTTCATTCACCGTCCAGGCCTCGCTTCCATACATCAAGGTGGGTAAAAGTATGCCACTGCGTACCGCCAATCGAGCATTTTTAGATATGTTTTGATTTTTGGCGATACAAGCTGTGGCACCCAGTACACACCTGCCCTTCATTACTCTTCTTTCAAATTCACCGGTCATTCTTCCATCTTTTTCAAACTTACTTCCCAGGTATACAAACTCATTTACGACATCAACATTCATTCCATTAATTTTAAATTCATAATTCATACTTTCATCATCTCTTTCAAAAATCAATACTTTCGTCTTACTTGCATTCAACTTCAGATGGTTACCTAACAAAGCTTCATTCAATCTAGAGAGCATTGTTTGCAATTCCACTGCTGAATCAGATACAAGAACTGCATCATCTGCATACAGTAGAACACTCACTTTGCTCTCTCCTATCATCAATCCACAATCATTAAGTCTAGCATCTCTGACACACTTGTCCATGACTATGTTAAATAGCCATGGACTCATCACACATCCTTGCCTCACACCCTTATAAACTTCAAACCACTCGCTATACTCACCATCGATACGAACACATGCCTTACTATTTTCATAGTTGGCATGCACCGCACCTAGGAGAGCCCCATTCACTCCGTTTGCTTTCAAAACATCCCATAACATACCTCTGTCTACTGAGTCAAAAGCCTTTTCCAGATCTACAAAGGCCGTGAACAGCTTCCGCCTCACCGACAATTGTTTTTCAACAAGTTGTCGTAGAGTAAAAATCTGATCAACACAGCCTCTACCGGCCATAAAGCCGGACTGTACATCGGAAATCCTTTCACTAGTAGTCAGAATCACATTTTTTATAATCACCTTACAGAAGACTTTTCCTGGTATACTGAGTAGACTGATTGGTCTGAAGTTCTGACAGTCTTTTTTGTCCCCTTTACCTTTGTAAATGGGAACAATGACTGCCTTCCTCCAATCCATCGGTACTACTCCTGCATTCACACAAAGCTTACATAATTCGTACATCCAATCTATCACGCATTCACCTCCTGCTTTCAACATTTCACCATTTATTCCATCAAACCCAGCAGACTTTCCATTCTTCAAACATTCAATAGATACTTTTATTTCTTCTTTCAAAATCCTAAATTCATTCTCTTCTGTCATTTTTCTAAACAAATTTCTTTCGCCCCGACCAAAAATCCCTTCAAAATATTCTTTCCATCTCTTACATACTTCATCATTCTCCCATACCATCTCACCAACAGCACTTTTGATTCCTGGGGTGGTCAATGCAGAATCTTTATTCCTAATGGCACCGACCCATCTCCAGAATTCCTTCCTACTGTCGGTGAAACTTCTGTTCATTTTTTCATCAATCTTTCTCTGTTCATTCGCTTTGCTTTCATAAACTACATTCTTCGCCATTTGCTTGGCTATCTTATATTCATCTTCTAGCTTTCTATCATTCCTGTCGTTCAGCCACTTTTTGTAACATTCCTTCTTCACTTTCACAGCCTCTTTTACTTTAGCATTCCACCAGGCATCCCGTTTCAATCTTCCACCTTTCGTTTCTCCACATACTTTTCGAGCACATTCAATCATTCCTTCTTTCATAAACTTCCACATGCTTTCAATATCTTTTTCATTCACATTCTTTTCAAGTTCATTCACACTTAACTTTTTTTGTATTTCTGATTTATACTTCACTTTCACGTTTTCATCACTCAGACTTTCTACTTTTATTCTTGGCTTTCTTACTTTCTTCTTACGTTTCTTCTTTCTTACTTCTCCAATCATTATTTTAGCGCATAAGAGATAGTGGTCACTGCCTATTTCAGGCCCACGATAGACACGGCTATCTCTTACGGCTCCTCTCAGTCTTTCATCCACACAGATGTAGTCAATGATTGTGCGACTTCCCACAATCTGCCTTGTGTACAGATGCACATCCTTATGTCGAAACCATGTGTTTGATGCAAAAAGGCTGTGCTCTGCACACAAAGCTATCAGGTGTCGCCCATTATCATTGACTACACCTCGTCCACTAGGACCAACAATTTTCACACACTCATCTCTTTGCGTACCTACCCATCCATTCATATCTCCCAAAATTATAATGTATTCATTCTTCTTGCTTTCGCGCACAACTGCATTCAACTCATTCAACTCACTCAACTCACTCAGAATCTCATTTTCACGTCCATACACTCTGAATCTACAGGTGCATAACAGACCACCAAGAAAATTTTCATCCTGTTTGTTTTGAGTTTAACAGTCAAAACTCTTGGAGAGATTCTTTGGTAGCCCGTTATGCATCCTTTTAACATTCTCACTTATAACCACACCCACACCCTGTCTTTCATTCCCATCTTCCACACCTGACCAGATATACAGTTCACTATTCATTAATACTTTTTCACCATTCCCTTTCATTTTTGTCTCTGTCACACCCATCACTTGTATTCTTTTTTCATTCATCACATTCAGAATTTCTTTCTCCTTACACTCATTCATTCTTCTGACATTCCAAGTTCCAAACACCCATTCATTCTCTCTGAGCAAGTTTCTGGCGGTTTCTCTGCAGAGTGGAACTGAGTTTATGTTGGCGAACATGGGGTTTATTAATTACAAAAATAAATAAATTAAATCAAACAATAACAATTATTAAATAAAATGTACATAAAAATGTCAAAAATAAAAATGTCAAAAATAAAAATGTCAAAAATTAAAAAAATAATCAAATCATTACAACAATCGTTAAGATATTAAAAAAAATATTAAATTATAAATCGGGCAAATATCGGGGGGAGTCGGCAAGCTCCTTGCCGGAGTAGCTCCTGGCGGGCTGTCCTCGCCCATGCCCGCGTCTCTACGCTGGGCCCTCTTGCCGTGCAACACCCAGCCTCCTGTAGCTTGGCACTCCTTGGGGCTCTCATCAGAGTGGTCGTCGCAGTCGTCCTCCTTGTCACACACCCAGGTGCAGGGAATGCAGCGCCCGTTGGCGCACTGGAACTGACGGGCGGAGCAGCCGGTGGTGTCAGATATGTGTCCAGCGCCAGCAATCACGTAACAAGTCCCAGTAAACAGTGCACAAAACGAAAACACAAACCACATTTTACATCCAAAAATCAATGCGAGGGCAGACTGCCTCTCGTTGGAATACATGTCGAGAATCCCGCCACAATTCACTGTTCACACTTTTGAATTTTTGTTTGGAGTAGAATACACAGCTTGAATTTTATTTGGATTTGGGACGCGTACGCATCGGTGAAACGTCCAGTACCCCTAGTACGGGTTGCATATTTGTTTCAATTATTTTTTTTTTTTTTTTAAGAAAATCCTGTGCGGGAGACTCCCTAGATTCTGAAGACTATGGGTCTATGACACTTGTTGTAGTGCCGCAGAGGTGTACGAGCTTGGTCGTCGCTACAAAGCGCCAATACTCAAGCAAGACCCAGTTGCTGTAAGGCTGGATGGACCCTTGGTGACCGGTCATTGGTAAAGGCTTATGAATTCTTCAACCCAGCGAAGAGCACATTCGAAATATTAATGGTATTTTTGTGTGCTCCGCCGGGATCCGAATCCACAACCTTCCAAATATTTACGAGTCCGAAGTGTTGCCACAACGGACTACGGACCGGTCCGAGATGCCAACGACACGCGGTGTACTTGAGCGCACACCCATCCAAGTACTGACCACGCCCAATGTTGCTTAACTTCGGTGATCTATGGGAACCGGTGCTTTCAACATGGCTAACGTCGTTGACAAAACGTCGTTTTTACTTTTAAATATTGTTATTTTTACGGTAATATCTTATTTATTGAAATGGTAATTCCCTTTTGTCAATTTCAATTTGTGTCAATTTATTTTCTTTGTCAGTTCAAAACTTTGTAGCAACTCTGTAGTTTCTCTGTTGTCTGTAGTAGTATTTGTATATTATGATTTGCAGCAATTGTTTTGGTAGGGTATGGCAGTAATTTAATATGTAATATCAGTCAGTAAAAAGAGACTTTAATCACGGAATCTGAAGTAAAAAACAAATACTCCTCAATCATTAACAAAACTCAACCCTACGATACAAGATACTTTTTTTTCACACCAGAGTTATAAAAACAACACAAAAGCAATTAAATGTGACAGAACTATAGAACAGTGTACTCTCACTTGTTGTTGGAATAATATTCTGTTGGTGATTTGATTTTTTTGTTTAAAATTGTTTTGACAACCCTGATTTGTTGCAGCTCATAAAATTCCGTATACATACGCGATGTACTAGAAATCGCGAGTTGTTCTATATAGACAACCATAATACAAATTATATAAGATCGACAATAATTCCCAGTTGCTTACATCGACTGGGCAATGAATATTTGTCAGATATTGATATATTTAATTTGGATCTCGCTTCATTTAGGACTTTGATAAAGAATTTATTTCCTTCAGTTGCTAGTTTGTTGTGCTTGATGATTAAATGATTGTTCTATTATTATTTGTAAAAGATCTTTCATTTTGTTTATGTTTATTTGTATAGTTTTTTTTTCTCTTTTTTATTTATTTTAAGTTTCAATCTGTTTTTATTTTATTTTTTATGTGCAGGGATTTCTCAAAGTTTTTTTTATGGTTTTTTAGTAGTTTTTATGGTTTTCTTTATTTTTAAGTTTATATAGAGTTTTTACTTTAAGTTTCAAATCTGTTTATCTTTGTGTGTGCAAGGATTTTTTAAAATGTATTTTTTGTTTATTGTAAAAAGCGTAAACTGTTTATTGATTTCAGTATGCACTTATTTTGTAAGAGGCTTATGCCGTAAATAAATAAATAAATAAAATAAATAACACCAAATGATACAGCTATAAAGTCATACAATTTATGTTCTCTTTGTAAGTATTTTACTTTCAAAATTCCTTAAAATCTAATATCCATAATCAAAACTATCTGAAACTAGCGGATATCCGAAATAATCCCATATTCGTATTTTTTCATATCTGAAACTATATTGACGATATCCATAACATATCCGTAGCCAGTAGCGTGACTATCATACAAGCTAAAAAGCTGAGCATGCGTACCCTCAGAAATTAAATAATGCATATTTTTGAGTTGTTATTTATATTTATCGTCATTCGTCTTTTTAAATTTCCTGAAGTCAAAATTCATGCTACGGCCATCTGTGTGGGACAGTAGGCTATTATTATAAGTCATTGACTAACAAAACTGTATCGATGTGTCAAGCAATATACCTGTCATTGTCTTACATATGAAAAAAGCTCAAAGTCGTAAAGTTTGTACGAAGATGTAAACACATATGCGATAGAGCTCTTTGCTCATTAGAAATGACACACATACATTCATATATTATTTGTGTCCAATACACAAAATATTAATATCAACATAAGCTTAGCTTTTTCTTTAACTATTAAGTTTAACCATTCCAGACAAGCTCCCACGTTCACAATTCATGAATGACTCATTGTGTGTTGAATACCATGCCGCATTAGGTACCTACGTTTTATTGGAATATCAGAAGAATGGACCTTGTTTAGGATCGAAATAGAGCATTTTTTATTGTATACAATGAATTTTGGTGAAAATATAGTCGTGCCCTTTGAGAATTTTAAGTGTGTGAAGATTTTATTGTTTCAATCCAAAATCTAAGTCTGGAGAAATTAAGAAACACTGAGGAAAAGAAACAACAGGGTAAGATTTATTATTTATGATTTAGTGCAACTTTAATTATCCAGCAGAAAGTACGGCAGAAACCGCAGGCACGCCACTGTCCATAACACCTGGCAGGCATGTTTTTCCCCGTTGAGGGTAATGTGTGTAATGATATTATTCAGTATTATTTGTTTTTTTGGTTATTCCTCGAATACCAAATGATAACTAGTATTATTTGAAATTTGGCAAATAGATTTAATTTTTTTTTTTTTTTTAAATTAAAAAAAAATAGATTTGTGGAAAGGAATGCAATCCACCAACCTATTTTGCCTGGCCAGTTGTCTTCATGCGAAAGCAGAAGCTTGTGTGCATGCAACGGCATCTGTTGAACCAGGGTCGAAGTTATCGTCGCGGGATTCGAACCACCGTTATCCGGATCCAAATAACCCGACTTGATCCCCGCGGCCATAACACTGACGATGTCTACAATAAACTTTTAATGCACAAAAAAACTATAGACTTGAAAAACTGAATGCTGGGTTTACATTAGGAAGTTGTGGTATTGCAGTACTTACATCCAAATAGAACAATCTTGAGGTCTTCAGCTTTAGCTGGTAATTCTCATCCGTTTTCTTATAAATAGTGACGCGCTTATCTGATTCCCGGCCCTGAAACATTAAACAGTGCATCACTTTACATGAGATTATAGTACACAGATAGTTCCACTTCCCTCCTTACAACCGAACACAGCCTGCAGCTGGAGAACAGACTGTTCACATCTGGCGTCTCACTCTCCTAACAAGACAACTAAATGGCGGCAAATTGAAATGACCTCAAAATATTTCAAATTCGGGGAATATTTGTGGTTTCACCTGGCTGGGCTGAAGACAGTATGAACAGCATAAATTCAATACAATATTGTTATTAATATGCAAGATGTTAGCAGTTGAGTTTGGTTTGTCTGTTAGTTTACTGAGTCCGATGTAGCTGAACATTTGCTGAGTGCTGGGTCCTCTAGAGCTCACCTGTCCCTCTCCGGTGGTGATGATGATGTCCATGGCGAACACGTCATGCATCTCGAAGGTGAACTTCTCGTGCTCCTTCCTTTGCGCGTCCGTGGGGTTCTGGATGATGGTCTTTTCGCCGTCTATCTTGTTCTGCTTCAATTGGTGGGAGAGCTGCCCCTCCACGGGCTTGCATTTATAGGCGGCCGAAATCTTGGTCACAGCGTCTGTGATAGCATACGTCTGCAACACACATAGCAGTGACGATGTGAAAGTTTGTTTAGAATTTTTTTTTTGACTTTGTGGCTATATTTTTTAACTACTTTGTTACCTCATTTCAAAAGGGCAGCCACTGGGAGCTGTGTTATTAGCACCCTTCACCACTGATACATAGTGACGGTTTCATTGGTTTAGGCGGAGCTTTCCGAAAAGGCCGATATCATCAGCATTGCACAAAAACTCAGAATAGTAGGAGCACTTTAACACGTTCGCAGACGAAACGGTTATAGCCGCTCTATGAGCTTGTCTAGGACTGGACGAAACGGTAATAGCCGTCGTGATAAAACGTTATTACTAGGGACGAAACGGCTATTTCTGATAGAACTTGCATACATGTAGCATCCGTGCGTCCCTACAGAAATCCAAAGAACACGGCAATAGCCGTTTTGTTCCTGGATGTCAAAAAAAAATAAAAATAATAATAAATAAATAAATTATAATAAAAATACAATTTGAGATGATGAAATAAGTGTGTTTTTTCTAGCCTACTTCACATTTCGTGTGTCCGCGAATGTGTTAAGACAGTGACTTAGTGTCTTCGATAATTAATCAGAGAAACACTATTAGAAGAATTGGAAAAGCTATCTAAAAAACCAAATATCTCACAAAGCCCAGCTGATCAACGTAAGTCAAATCTGGATCAGGGAGTTGGTAAAGAAGCCCCTTGTGGAACATTAAGCCTTCAACATTGTAAGGAAACACATACATACTTCTGCTGAGCAACTAGCTTGTAGAAAACGGAGTCAAAACCAAGTATCCAAATTTCAATTGCTCTTAGCAATATGACATCACAGGCTAAAGTGAGTTAGCAAAAAAACAGCAACCTTGTAGTGTGATGTTACAATTTTTCTACAGGTTTTTCGTAATAATTTAATTTGTCAAGGGAGGTATATTGTAAAGATGTTATAGATATCTGTAACTGAAACTATAGGATTTACGAGATAAAATAATATTTGTATCCAATCACATTCAATATAAAAGTTTTCGATAGGGCAGTCTTGATGAAATGTGTTATGACAAGTTGATGTTTTCGCTAGCCATGAGTGTCCCATGCATTGCCTATTATTTATATTGTTTATTCATAATCTAATCTAAGTTGCAAAGATATGTAACATTAAGGATTCACATTATATGCATTTTCACAAGCAGACACATATAAGTTCGCGCTTAACCATGCTGCACGTGGATTTACAGTATAAAAACCCAAATCTCGAATGAACATAAGCCCTGCAACCTTCCCTAAAACAGGGGTGACATTGGCAAAGTGAACCATTTTCTACAGCATGGGTGGTCAGCTGCATACCAATCTATAAGTCAAGGAACATACACAACAAATGACATTTTTAAAATCAACATTTCGACTGCTCCAAGGAAGACAGCACTAAGTCAAAAAAGATAGTTTTGCAGGAGAGCCAATTGAATGTTATTTATTCCATGGAGAACAATGCCTAAACTATTTTTTACATTCATTTATTAACGAATTTAAAAGAGATAAAGATACGGCTGTCATCTTGGAATGAAGATAATGATTTGTTACCTTCAGAAATGGAAATAAGTCAAAAACCTCAATTTCAGATTCACTTCCTTCTTCCTTGGAGCAGTCGATATAATAATATGTATGGACACATGGAGGTATATTCAATGGAGAGGCAATGAATGTGATTTAGTACCAATCGACATGATGCAACATCTTTGACACCATACATTGTTATAGTGCTGTCTCGCTCACGACATATGAAATGCTTTTGTTATTTTCCATGTAAGCAATGTGTCTCTACTTCGTCTTCAATCTATGTACATATCACAATGGAAACCCATAAAATCACTATGGTAACGTGTTTGTTACTAGTATTGTTGAAAGTATGAAAATATCTGATAAATTCCGAATTCAAAAATGTTCCTCACAAGGCTTTTCACAAGTATCTATTACCGTGAGCATAGAAGTTACATACATGAAGAAGCAAGTACCAGATTTTTGTATGAGTGGGGTAGCGTATTTCTAATTCTCAAAGGATTGATTTCTTAGCCCATCCAGTTCTATATATCGATGAATGTACATCAAAACTAAAACAGACTACAAAATTCTAATTTAAAAACCCCCAGTCCTAGCTGCCAACATTACAGATCAATTATTATGATTCCGGATATTCCATTCATTCGCTATTTCAGAAACTAATTAGTAATTGATAAACCGGTCGATAGCTCAGCTGGTAGAGTGCTTGCATTCCATGGCGTGAGCTTGGGTTCGAATCCCACCGAGGGTGTCAGAAATGATTTTCCGTTTCGGTGTTTATTTCAAACCCCAAAATAAAATACCGGCAAGGTTTACTCAGCCTTCTCAAGAAATGAGTACCAGCCCTCTCGGGAGCTGGCAAGCCCGCACTTCAACTGAAGTGGTTGGCGTAAGGCCGGCTCCCTTACCTGTAAAAATAAATAGGTTCAACTCGCCACATGCGACCCCATCGGGGATAATGCGGCAAGAAGTTACATTATAGGTGTAGCTTAGTTGTGTTTTAAATGGCAGGCATCTGCATGAGTGTTGTGTGCTCACCTCGTTGCCGGGCTTGAGCAGGCGCAGGGCGGCCTCACTAGCCAGGTGCGCTGCCAGCAGCACGTCTGCCTTCCTGCCCGACACCTTTTCCCCCTCTGCCCCTGCACTGCCCACCACTATGGTGTGCGCCACCACTGCGATGAAGCCGTCTATGTGCGCCCCCAGGTCACTGCAGGCAGATACACAACCTCATTATTATCATCACCCAGGTCATTCGGGGCCATTAGGATCAACACCCATGACAATAAAAAGATGTTCTGGAGCTGGGTGAGACAAAACAACGACAGTTGTAGGTCCACAACTCCAGGAATCAAAAATATCAGCGGAGACATTCTGTGGAATAAAGACGATGTAAAAAAGAGATGGAAAGAATATTTTAATGAGGTTTTTGGTGAAGAAGAATGTGATTTAACTGTAAAAGGAGATTATGATGAGGGTAATGTTTTGAAAATATCGAAAGAAGAAGTAAGAAAGGTCATAAAGGAATTAAAGAATGGGAAAGCTGCAAGTGTGGATGGTGTGAGACCTGAGATGATGAAAGCGGGAGGAGAATCCTTTATTATATTACCCTTCGTCGTCGTCATTCGTCGTCGAGTTTCGATTTTCAAAATCAATGCCATCACAGCAGATGAAACACATTCATGCTCTATAGCAAATTAATTTTTGTATATATGCTGCAATGCGGCGAGCTTACGCGTGTGTGTTTACAAATGTATGAAAACTTTTAGGAATTAATCTGTTTGTTCATACTAAAAATGTATGGAACAATATTGACATCTAGCGGCAAAACGTAAAAGTTTTTTTTTACATTTTCTTTTATTTCATGCAAATTAAAAATAAAAAAAAAGCCAAATAAAAATGGATTTCAATCTGTAATCTAAGTTGCAAACATATATAACATTTGAGATTCATATTACATGCATTCTTACGAGCAGACATGTATAAGTTCTAATCTAATCTAATCTAAGCTGCAAAGATATATATCATTTAAGATTTATATTAAATGCATTCCCACAAGCAGATATGTATAAGTTCCCGCTTACATATGCTGCATGTGTACTTACAACATAACAGCCCATTCCAAATGAACATAAGCCCTGCAACTCTTGCCAACCTTCCCTGAAACAAACTCTTACCTTACTTTTCCTCAAACAGAGATAAAATTTTCATGGTAAACCATTCTTACAGTATGGGTGGTCAGCCACATACTAACCTATAAGTCAAGGAAATTATTTTGTTAAGTTCTATAATCTAAGTTGTAAAGATACATACCATTTGAGATTCATATTAAATGCATTCCCACAAGCAGACAGGTATAAGTTCGCGCTTACAAATGCCCCATGTGGACTTACAAAATAAAAAACTAATCTCAAATGAACATAAGCCCTGCAACTCTTGCCAACTTTTCCTCAAACAGAGATAAAATTTTCATGGTAAACCATTCTTACAGCACAAGCAGATATGTATAAGTTCCCGCTTACATATGCTGCATGTGTACTTACAACATAACAGCTCATTCCAAATGAACATAAGCCCTGCAACTCTTGCCAACCTTCCCTGAAACAAAGGTGAATTTGCAAAGTAAACCATTTTTTAAAGTATGGGTGGTCAGCCTCATACCAACCTATAAGTCAAGAAAATTATTTTGTGTATTTCTTTACATAATCTAAGTTGCAAAGATACATACCATTTAAGATTCACAATATTAAATGCATTCCCACACGCAGACAGGTACAAGTTCACGCTTACAAATGCCCAATGTGGACTTGCAAAATAAAAAAACTAATCTCAAATGAACATAAGCCCTGCAACTCTTACCGACTTTTCCTCAAACAGAGATAAAATTTTCATGGTAAACCATTCTTACAGTATGGGTGGTCAGCCACATACTAACCTATAAGTCAAGGAAATTATTTTGTTAAGTTCTATAATCTAAGTTGTACAGATACATACCATTTGAGATTCATATTAAATGCATTCCCACAAGCAGACAGGTATAAGTTTGCGCTTACAAATGCCCCATGTGGACTTACAAAATAAAAAACTAATCTCAAATGAACATAAGCCCTGCAACTCTTGCTGACTTTTCCTCAAACAGAGATAAAATTTTCATGGTAAACCATTCTTACAGTATGGGTGGTCAGCCACATACTAACTAACCTGTAAGTCAAGGAAATTATTTTGTTAAGTTCTATAATCTAAGTTGCAAAGATACATACCTATCGAGATTCATATTAAATGCATTCCCACAAGCAGACATTTATAAGTTCGCGCTTACACATAATGCATGTTGACTTACAACATAAAAACCCAATCTCAAATTAATATAAGCCCTGCAACTCTTGCCAATCTTCCCTGAAACACAGCTGAAATCTGCAAAGTGAACCATTTTTTATACTATGGGTGGTCAATTTTCTTTAACAAAGGCTGTATGTTTTTATTTTACAAGTTTTCCGAATTTTAACGCGAGGAAACTATGCGCAATATACACATTCACCAAATGTTAAGGGGTTGGGCTGCGTAGCAGCCAGGGGCAACGCCCCTAGTGTGTGATTGAATGGATGAAAGAGCTTTGCGAATTGTGTGTTAGTGTCAAGGAGGTTCCATCGGACTGGAGAGAGGCGGTCATTGTGCCAATTTACAAAGGTAAAGGTGACAAAAAAGACTGCCGTAACTTCAGACCGATTAGCCTTCTTAGTGTGCCAGGTAAAGTGCTATGCAAGATTCTTATCCATAGGGTAAGAATATCCACCCAGGAGAAGGTCTCAGATATACAATCTGGCTTTATGCCGGAAAGAGGTTGCGTAGACCAGATATTCGCGCTTCGACAGATAGTCGAAAAACAGCTGGCCGTAAATAAAAAGGTCTACGCGGCTTTCGTAGATCTTGAGAAAGCCTTCGACTCGGTGGATAGAAGTATGATGTGGTGTGTGCTTGAGAGGTATGGTGTGAACAAAGCACTTCTGAACGCGATACGCGCCATCTATCTAAATAGCAGGGCGTGTGTCAGGGTGGATGGAGAATACAGCGAGTATTTTAATGTGTACAAGGGTGTGAGACAGGGTTGCATAATGAGCCCATGGTTATTTAATATAATTATGGATCATTGTGTTAAACAAGCGAATCTGGAAGGGCATGGCATACAGATTGGAGAGAGAAAAGTCGGAGTTCTACTTTATGCTGATGATGCAGTATTAATTGCTGATTCAGCAGCGGAACTTCAGGCAATGCTCTCTAGTCTGAACCATGCTCTGTGTGTGAACAAGTTGAAAATTAATGCAAGTAAGACGAAAGTACTGATTTTTGACAGAACGGATGAAAATGAAGAATGCACGTTTATGTTGAATGGTACGAAAGTTGAAATTGTGGATGAATTTAGATACTTGGGAAGTATGTTTGAGAAAAATGGAAAGATGACGAGAGAACTTGAGAATAGGGTGTGCAAGGGAAAGCAAGTGGTCGGTGCAATAGGAAGAATAGCAAAGAACAAACGATTGACGATGGATCTGAGAATGGCGGTACACAATGGCATATTGTTACCGACTTTGATGTATGGAAGTGAAGCATGGACAGTGAACGATAGCGAAATGAGTAAAGTATGTACGGTGGAAATGAAGCATTTGAGAAGCATGACAGGAAAAACTCTGAGGGATAGAGTTAGGAATGAATGGGTAAAAAAAGAATGTAATTTGAAAGAGGATGTGAAAGTTAAGGTACAAAAGAATGTGATGAGATGGTTTGGGCATGTGGAAAGAATGAATGATGATAGACTGACAAAGCATGTATAAGAAAAGTGAAAGAAAGTGTGAAAGGAAAAAGAGGGAAGGGACGACCGAGAAAAGTATGGAGTGATCAGGAAGAAAATGCATGAAAAAGGTGATGGATATGAATGAATTGAAAGAGGTATGTAAGGATAGGAAAAAATGGAGGCAACTCTGCAGAGGCTCTGGCCTCCCCTAGCGGAATGGCGACAGAGTTACAGTTACAGTTACAGGTTATTGCTATTTACTCGGAAATTTCACACAAATCAACTATAGGGTATTTATGAAATGTTTCAGCGGAAACTTTGTAGAACTCCATTTAACAAATATTAAAATGAAAATAATCAAAAGTAGAATCAAACATTGTTTATTTTCATTAAAAAATATTTATATCTCCGGTGTTTATTATCTCTATAGGTTTGGGAAGACGAATGGGTGAAAACAACCAAGAGTATACATAAAAAAGTTACTTCCAAACTGAATAGACAATTAGAGGCATAAATAGTTTACCCAGCCTTTTCCGGGTCATGAAAAATTTTAAAAATACTTAAGTCGCTTCAAAAATACAGATAATCCCAGTTGTAATTGTGAGGACAGCATTATTTAAAATTCAGATCACATTCTCTTTTCTAGCAAAAGTTGTAGAATTATTTTTTACAGACAATATACAAATATTGTCTTGGCTTCATTCATGGTCATTAATGCATCCATGAATAAAAGGATTGTCTCAGCTTTGTGCATGTTCTTCCTGTATATTCTAGTCTCAGGTATTCTTATTTACCTGACCTACCAATTTTTCTTCCCCTTATGAGTACACTGGCTTGATCAGTTTGGTTTTTGTGTGGATCAAACCCCAAAAGCACTTAACGTTGTAGTTTTGCTCTCATTATAAGTCAAAAGTGTAATAGTCTCACATCTTGGCCAGGTCCCCTACATGTCTGATAGTCTAACATCTTGGCCAGGTCCCCTACACGTCTGATAATCTCGCATCTTGGCCAGGTCCCCTACATGTGTAATAGTCTCACATCTTGGCCAGGTCCCCTACATGTCTGATAGTCTAACATCTTGGCCAGGTCCCCTACACGTCTGATAATCTCGCATCTTGGCCAGGTCCCCTACATGTGTAATAGTCTCACATCTTGGCCAGGTCCCCGTCCTTGAGTGTATAGTCGGCCTCGCTGCTCACAGGGGAGAAGTGGCTGATGCAGTTGTTGACAGAGATGCAGGTGGGGAAGGAGATGCCCTTCTTTAGCTCCTTTTCCTTCTTGAACACCTTGGATATCTCGTCCAGAATTAAATTGTCCCCAAATTCACATATTTCTCTCACTGAGGCCTCCGCCACACACATGTCCAGCACTTGCTTTAGCACACCTGCAACACACACCCATACATAGTCAGCATCAACAACTACTCAGACACGGATAATCTAACAGCAAATTTCCACTGGAGTTACGTTTGTTTGACATATCGCCACCTTAAAGGTATAACTGAATAAGTGCTCATTCACTGATTTAAGAAAGTGTGGATAAAACATTTCACTGGGGGGTAAATCCTCATAGAAAGTGAACTAATTATAAGGAGGTGCTCAAGGAAAACTTCAAAACTACAGGATCTTTGAACTATTTTTTTTTCTCTCTTAGAAAATAAAGAAAAAGGTGCATTTATCTGAGAAACCCATTTAGCTTATTATGGCATTTATTCAGTTTTACCTTTAAGGTGTCAATATTATAATTAACTTTGAAGATCAATTTCACTTTTCAGACATTATCCTCCCATTTAACCACTAGAGGTTAAACCTTCCTTGACTAATAGCTTGGTATGAAGCTGACCCCCATGCTGCAAAACCTTGGTTCACTTGTGCCAATGCCACCCTGTTTCAGGGAAAGGCGGCAGGAGTTGTAAAGTCCAGAAGAGGTTGGCTGCGTCACCAATGTAACATTGAGAATAATGTTGGCATTCGCAAGAGTGAATCAAATTTCTCAGGCAGCATAGATCAGCCTCATACGAAATTAAGCTACTCATATAGTGTAACTTCTCGCTGCATTCTCTCCAAATGAGTCGCATATGAGGAGAGAACCTATTCATTTCTACAGCTAAGGGGGCCGTTCTCACGCCGACTACTTCTATTAGAGTGCTGGTTTCCAGCTCCGGGGCTGGTACTCATCTCTTGTGATGGCTGAATAAACCTTGCCGGTATTTTATTTTGGGTGTGAAATACACCGAAACGGAAAATCATTTCCGACACCCTCAGCGGGATTCGAGCCCGAACTCTCGGCATGGAATGCAAGCACTCTACCGACTGAGCTATCGACAAGACAATATACCATCCAATTCAAATTCCTACAAAAATACAAACTATCAAGCATGTCACATATAAAGAAACTGTCTTCAAAATAAACACCACAAACAATAACAAGATTCAGTCACGTTGTGAGGAAGCGACTCTCGAAAGAATACTTGGCGATGTATTCCCTCTGTGTGGGGGCCATGAGGGTTACTGCGTAATCCGCACTGACGCCTGGAGGCCGGATTAGAGAGACAGGCTGCGTTACAGTGGGGCCCAAAATGCTTCCGCTGCAGCCCGAGGGCGCCACATGGCGGCCCATATGGGGTTAGGCGCAGCACCTGCCTCGCGCCGCGCTGGAATGACTGAACACAGAAGCCGCGACTAAACGGGCAGGTGGAACTTACGATTGACTATGTCTCCGGCCATTTTGTACTTGGTAACGACCAAGGTTTCCGCGGTAGTTTTCTCAACTTCTTTTTCGTCAGCCATGTCGGCGGCCGCTAGATTACCAAACTCAAGATATCACGTGACGTCTCGGATATGATGGCGGGCGGGAGCAAGCCGTGCCAGGCGGGCAGCTCAACGAAACTAAACAGATAAACAGGGAGACTACACAGGTAGGTATAATGTAAAATTGGGAAAAGGGAGAACTTTAAAATATATTTTTTCATAAAATGGTAGGCTTTATTTTTTTAAATATATTTGCGTTTTTTAAAAAATTATGTGTGGCTTAGTTTTTAATTTATAGTTCTTTAAAATTCGCGTATTTCTATTTCCGCTAAAACAGGTCATTTCTTTATTCGGGCGGATATGACGTCAGATCTTCGGAGTTTAGGTGTCAAATCAGTCAAGTTTGCCACCACCCTGCATTTTTGGCGGGGATTCAAATTCTCCGCATTTTATTTATCAAGATTATCGACGTTTGTCGTCAAAATGACGACACACGTCCCTAGCCACCACCCTGCATTTTTGGCGGGGATTCAAATTCTCCGCATTTTATTTATCAAAATTATTTTTGGCGGATATCTTTTTTTTTACTACTTAAAAAATATATGATTGTGATCCTTGAAATGTACTCTACACAACCATATTATTTTCAACCGTTTTCCCTACCACTGCAATTACACTATAAATTATAATATAATCTATAATCTAAGCTGCAAGAATATGGTTCATGTGAAATGCATGCCTATAGACAGGATCATGTAGGTTCATATATAATAATCAATATATTATATTGATTATCCAGGTGGCTAAAAAAAAACAAATTTAAAAATAATTGATATTCAAATATCTAATCTAATCTAATCTAAGCTGCAAGGATATATACCATTAAAGATTTATATTAAATGCATTCCCACAAGCAGAGATGTATAATTTCGCGCTAACAAATGCCGCATGTGGACCTACATTATAAGAACCCATCTCAAATGAACATAAGCCCTGCAACTCTTGCTGTCCTTCCCTGAGACAGGGGTGACATTAGCAAAGTGAACCATTTTTCACAGTATGGGTGGTCAGCCGCATACCAACCTATAAGTCAAGGAACATACATGATAAATTACATTTTTAAAATCACTATGGACACTAATGGACATCAAAAACTAACAGAAAACAAATTTTAATTTAAAAAACCCTAGCCGCCAACATCACAGATTAACCGCCATTTCTTTCTGTCCTTACACACTTCTTTCATTTCCTCCAGAGTCATAACCTTCTTCATACAGGCTCTCTCTTTATTATGACTCTGGATATTCCATTCGTTCGCAATTTCGGATATTTGGTCCATCCATACCTTTTTCGGTCTTCCTCTACCACGACATCCATCTATTCTACTAACATATACTTTCTTCAGTTAGGTTTAAGTTAGAATTACGGTCGTTTGACATTTTGACAATTATATTAATTTTTTAAAACTGAACAATTTTAAAACTTAATTTAAATCGGATATTTACGAACCGTTCGGTGAGAACTTACATTATTCTCTATGTTTCGCCAGCGACGTAGACGACGTCTTCAGGAGAACATCCTATCTGTACCTACTGAGTTCATCCTCAGTCGCCGTACAGATAGGATGTTCTCCTGAAGACGTCGGCTACGTCGCTGACGAAACGTAGAGAATAATGTAAGTTCTCACCGAACGGTTCGTAAATATCCAATTTAAATTAAGTTTTAAAATTGTTCAGTTTTAAAAAATTAATATAAGTAATTGTCAAAATACACTTTCTTCGTCAGTCTTTCCTCATTCATTCTCTCCATATGCCCAAACCATCTTAACAAACTTCTTTTAATCTTCACTTTCACACTTTCTCTTGCACCACATTCTTACTCTTACAAAATCATTCCTCACCCTGTCACTCCGTTTTTTCCCAATCATACTTCTTAGAAAGTCCATTTCAACAGTATGGACTTTACTAATTTCACTTTCATTCACCGTCCAGGCCTCGCTTCCATACATCAAGGTGGGTAAAAGTATGCCACTGCGTACCGCCAATCAAGCATTTTTAGATATGTTTTGATTTTTGGCGATACAAGCTGTGGCACCCAGTACACACCTGCCCTTCATTACTCTTCTTTCAAGTTCACCTGTCAGTAAAATAAGTACCTAATTGAAATTTTAAATGAAATTGTAAAATAAGTAAAATAAGTAATTGAAATTTAACAAATAAAAGAAATGATGTCTGCACAATGATTTCCATATTATAACTCAATGGGTCCGATCATGGGTCCGATCATGGGTCGGCAACCTGCGGCCCGCGGGCCGCATACGGGCCTTGAGGCGTTTTGGTGCGGCCCGCAAGATATTTGCCGCAACACACGTGCTGGAGAACTACAAATCAATTTTCAGTAAATTAAAAAATAAAAGCATTTATCAAGAATTTTTAAATGATTAACAGGAGCGTATCGAATGAGACCTGACATCTTATCCTTATTTGGAAAATTTTGTAATTGAAAATGAACTTACAGTGAGTGAAAATGTAATCAATGACATAAAAAAAATCACAGCCAATCGATTGTTGAAACATTTAAAGAATATTCAGAGTTCAATTGGATAAGGATTCCATTCGTTTTGCATCTGGATAATGTTCGTGAAAATTTAAGTGTCATTAAAAGGAATCTTAATCCTATCCACTGCTATGCCGATGACAGTACAATACATGACGGTTTCTCTTTTACAAAGCCCCCAAATAGTTCAGCGATATCTATTGCTCGTGAATCATTAGCTTCAAAGATCAATACAGATCTCAGGGCTGTCAGCCGTTGGGGCACTGACAACCTTGTAGAGTTCAACGTCAAAAAGACTCAAGCATGTCTGATATCCTTAAAGAGGATTCCAAACAACTATCTCCCAACTTTCGACAATGTCTCCCTCTCTAACCATGAACACTTAAATCTTCTTGGTGTTTCTCTGTCATCAGAGTTAAAATACCATGATACTATTGAGTCTCGCACAACTTCCGCTTTCCGGCGACTCGGCATATTATACAGAGCCCGTAGGTTTTTTACTTCAGCCCAGTTATTGACTCTGTATAAATCCCAAATCCGCCCCATTATCGAGTGTGGCAGCCATCTCTGGTGTGGTATGTCCAAGAAGTTGAGTGACCAACTTGATTCTGTGCAAAGGAGGGCAGTGAGGTTGATCAATGATCCTTCTCTGACATCCGATCTGCAGCCGCTCCAGCACAGAAGAAAAGTTGGAATGCTCAGTCTTTTTTATCGATATTACCACGGAGCTTGTTCTAATGAGCTCCATTCATTAATCCCTCCCCCTCGCATTTCAGAAAGGGAAACTCGTAGTACGACTCTCATTCATCCCTTTGCAGTCGATCTCAAAACTATGAGAACTTGGCGTTTTCATGACTCATTCCTTTGCCAAACTGCCCGTTTATGGAATGGTCTACCAGTATCTGTGTTCCCTTCCCAATTTAATCCGGTTTTATTCAAAACCAACATCAATCACCACTTCCTTGCAGCGCCTCACGACAGAACCAAGAACTCAAGCAACACCTCTGCGGCACCCTTCCAGGGTGACATAGACCCCCAAGACTCACAAGAATTGGGGAGCCTCCCGCACAGGATTCCTTAAAAAAAAAAAAAATCTCTGGGGGGGCTAACCACTGCCCAAGTGCGGTCCATACTAAATACCACCTAAAATATTTGGCCCTTTAACAACAAAAGGTTGCCGACCCCAAGACTGACATTGTCTCGCCGAGAAAAAAGTTCCAAATTAATAAATGTTCTAACCTACTTTGTATGCATCTTCACTTTGTACTGTCTGAGCTTCTTTCATTCCTTCCACATCCATCACTCCATTGATAATGCCCTACTCTTTTTCGTACTCTGCAATCTTTCTTATTTCATCAATCTATTCAGATGGATTTCATGATTTTTTAATGAATGGTTTTGCTTATCATTATCATCCCTGTGCAATAATCCCGAGGTGGGTTTTAGCCTCCATGATCAACCGCAGCCACCACTACCTGTCCAATGACTTCCTTCTCCAGTCCAACACCTACGCCTATCACACAACCACTTTGTTTAGCTAGCTTGCTCTGGGTCTCCCCAATGCTCTGCATCCCTCTCGTCTGTCGACAACTACCCTGTGCAGGCTCTGATAGTCCATGGGCTGAATGTGACCCAGCAAATGCAGTCTGCTATCTTACTTATTATCTGTTATGATGTATAAGTGTTATGAGTAGGTATACTAAGAGGACAAATAAAAGTTAACTTTTGTTTTGATAAGAAATAATTTATTACTTTAATTACTTACTTAAGTATAAAAAGTTATTGTGAACATTATGAATAATAATTTTATTTATATAATTCCAAAGCATGGACTCAGAACATCATCAGCATGGATGCTCCATTCCTCATCGAGCAAACATCACAAAACTATGTGACCAAGGTCCTTAGTACTTAAACAATAATAAAATGTAGCAAGGCAGGGTGCCGTCACAATGTTTTGTCTATGTTATTTGTGTTGCCTTCATTATAGGCTTCAAACAATCAAAATATTCCTCAGTTATGTGAAGTAACCCATAGTAGGTAAAAAATGGATTCCCGATAATCAGGTATTTTTTCTAGTTCACAATACTGTCACCCCGTATACTTAGCGGAAATGCTAAATGCAATATGGTGCACTTTCATGTCTTTTCAAACTATCTACATAATCATTAATTGATGAGGCATTCACTTTGTAACCTTTCATTTTTAAAAAATTAAAATAAAAAATAAAAAACAAATTGTATAAGGTTACGGGGCGAGTAAAATTTAATAATGTACGACCGGTTTTGGAAACAATGTTATTGTATTGAAGTTATGACGCTTTGTACTGTCTTTAGCTCGGCCAGGTGACATCAAAAATATTCTGAGTCCATTGTGTATCATTGGTGTTGCATCCTTGAGCATCATGCCATTTCCATGGCGGTGTCCGTGCTCTGGTACTTGACCTTGAGGGTGACAGTGTTGGGGTTGGTGACGTCAGCCACCAGGATCTCTGCATCAGCCAGAATGCCCAGCTCATACATGCTCTTGTTGAGGTTGTCTCTGGTTCTCTCCTCTATGCTGGCAACAGTGGACATGTACAGGGTTCTGTTCTTCCCATTGATGACAGTTGTCAAGCCTGAAAAACAACCAATATTTAAAATAATAAAAAATTACATGAGATGGCTTGGATATGTACCTCGAAATCAAGGGAATACATTCCATCCATAGATAAAATAATATAAGTTGCAAAGATATAATAACATTTAAAACTCATATCAAATGCATGCCCACAAACAGACACATGTAATGGTATAGTTGTTTTCGGGTTAGACCATGTTCTACTTGCAGTTATTATATCTGCCAACGTTTCATTCCCTCGAGCGGGGAACATTATCAAGGCTCGTAGCGACGGGAGACCTTTATCCTCCGTTTACTTTTGGCAACTTAAACATTGCACACTCTAATTACCAATCCCAGCAGCTGGTAGCACTTAGTCATCAGCTGCGTTATATGATGAGAGAACTTCAGTCCTGGATAAAACACAACTCCCAAATTCTGCATTGATTTCACACGAGACAGTAATTGCCCACCAATACTGTACTCATGCAAGATGGGTCTGAAAGATTTGGTGAATGACATTAAGACACATTTCTTTGAGTTAAAGAAGAGC
This sequence comes from Agapetus fuscipes, assembly GCA_951799405.1. Taxonomy (NCBI): domain Eukaryota; kingdom Metazoa; phylum Arthropoda; class Insecta; order Trichoptera; family Glossosomatidae; genus Agapetus; species Agapetus fuscipes. Next base: position 14,815,493 of record OX637337.1, read on the forward strand.
TTGTTTTCCTCAGCCCAAGCTGCTAAAGCATCTAAATTATATTGTAGATTTATGCAGTCACGAATATCTGCGACTTTTGTGTAAACTTTCAAATCGTCTGCATAAAGAAGACAAGAGCTATACTTAATAATATCTACAATATCATTAATGAATATAATAAAGGCCAATGGACCCAGATTGGATCCTTGACGAACCCCCAAAAATGGCTGAAAGGTATTAGAGGTAAAGCCATTTATTTCGACGTACTGTCGCCTGTTCCTCAAATAGGAGGCAAAGAAAAATAAGAGGGATTTGGAAAATCCAGAATATGCATTTTTTGGCAAGAAGGATATCATGATCAACCTGATTGAATGCTTTCGAGAAATCCGTATACACTATATCTGTCTGGAGCTGATAATCCAGATTGGAAGCTACGTCTGTACTAATGGTTAGAAGATTAGAGACAGTAGACCTCTTTGGCAGGAAGCCATGTTGATGCATGGTGATAAGGGATTTTTTTATTTTCTAGTAGATTCTTATGAATCAAACTTTCAAATATTTTAGCAAATGTTGATAGTATAGAGATTGGTCTATAGTTATGAACATCTGTCTTAGAATCAGATTTATGTATGGGAATGACTTTGGTGAGTTTCCATATTTGCGGAAATGTGCATTTTTTCATACATAGATTGAAAATAAATGTCAATGGTTTTGCAATGGATTTTGCAATCGCCAGAATGACTTGGTGGAATATTGTCTGGACCTGCTGCTTTGTTAGGATTTATGCCAACTAAGCAAGATTGTACCTCATCCAATTTGAACAGGTCAATGCCAATATTATTGGAATTACATATTGGCAATTTCTTATATAATATAATATTTTCACACGCATTGAATATAGGCGATGAAATATTTTAAAACACGTCTGTGTTTTGGTATCTTAAAGCTTATTTTTGTTTCGTTTTGACTTAAGAGTCTATTTTTTTTCTAGTAAAAAACAAAAAAAAAATTGAAAATGAAACTGAGATTTGAACTCGGGACCTTCGCATTCGTAGACACACGTCCTAACCGCTCAGAGTCAGAGTACACGATAGCCGTGGTGGTTTAGCCGGTGTTCCATCCTGGGTGGACAATCGTGGGTTCGAATCACAACATGGATGTATCGATTATTTTAAAATCGAACTCCAAGGGATTGACGACCACGAAGCGTAATATAATTCACTTTTGTCAATGCAACCCTGCCTTCCGGGAAGGGCGACATGAGTTTTATATTCGTGTGAGGTTTGTTTTTTAGTGCACATACAGCATGTGTAAGTGCGATCTTACACGTGTCTGCTTGTGGGAATGCGTGTAATATGTATCTTTGCAACTTATTTGAGATTCTTATGTTGTAAGTTCACATGCGTCAACTTTCATGAATGTGTATTCTTCAGTTAAAGCGGGTTTCGATTTCAAATTGTTTATTGTCCGTAAGGTTAGGTTATAATACACATTATATTATACACAGACAGTAATACACAGAGTAATATGGTAGCAAGAATCGTTGGAACTCAATCCTAACAATGTCAAGCTAGTGTACTTGGGTGCTCAGAATTATCCGCGACGATCGTTTAGATGTCAATCTTAACAATGCAGAGCAGAAGGTGTTTGATCAGAGTTGTCCACAACGATCGTTTAGAGGTCAGTCTTAACAATGCAGAGCAGAGGCTGTCTGATCAAAATCTGATGCTCTCTGCTGGCTTGTATGGGCTTATATACACTCATTCAAGCTTCCTGATTTGGCCACTAGGGGCTTTACATACATTTGGCTCTGTAGACAAAGGCTTTGTTTTAATTACAGCTGTCACCTATGGCTGTCACTGTGAAAGATAATTACAGTTGGTAAACCTGGTATTTGCTAGGAATTAGTGCTATCTTCACACTGCTTGTGCTGTTGACAAACATTGTTTTGACAACTGATGTACCCTTTCTTGTTGTACTGTTATACAGTTTATTTTTTTCTGTCAAAAAATACATATGTTATTATTTGTGTTAAATTTTTTATGTAATATTATTTATTTAATACATATTTGTTTAAAAGTAGGATAGCGCCTCTATGTTATAATTTATGTACATAATTTTGTATTTAAAAAATATTTGTTTGAAAATAGGATAGCACCTCTATTTATTATAATTTATATATATATAAAATATGAGGTTTGTATCCCTTATATAGATTTTATTTTCTCCCATTTCAGCGGGATGTTTTTAATTATTTAAACATCGAACTCCAAGGGATTGACGACCACGTAGCCCATTATAATAAAGGATGACGCAAACCCCATTAAGCGCCTAAGACTCTCATCCCCACAAGGCCAATAGAAAACCAGGAAGGCCAAAAATGTGATGGATGGACAGTGTGAACACAGATGTAGCGAAGGTGGACATAACGTGACTAGAGAGCAAAGGCGATGGACAGACGAGAGTAGAGGAGAATCTTGGATTCAGCCAAGGCCCACCCAGGGCTGTTGAGCTTATGATGATGATGACATGTCTCTCACCAGGGCTCTTCATCTGGTACTCGCCGCCCTCCTGCAACAGGAGCAATAGGTCCTTGAGCTTGGTTATCTTGGGATCCTCCAAGGTGACGACCTTGGGCACCATACTGCATGCAATGCAGTCTGCCTTCCTCTCCGCCTCGTACGTGTACGTGTAGATGCCGTCCACATCGTTGAACACCATGTAGTTGTTGAGGTTCACGCAGCAGGATGTGGCTATCTTGAACAGCTACAACAGATATAATTATAATAATATTAGGCTGAATTATTTGGTGAGTGCTGTTTTTGTATAAATCAAACCTCAAGAGCCCTCTGTCAGCATGGTTGTCGCTGTAGAAAGCGCCAACTAAACAAGCAAGACCCAGTTGCTGTAAGGCCGGATGGACCTTTGGTGACTGGTCTTTGGTAAGGCATATGACAACTCAGAGAAGAGCGTATTTAAAAAATTAAATATTTTTTGTGCTTTACCAGAAATCAAGCCCACAACCTTCCAACCACCAAGTCCAAAAAGTTAACCACTGGATTACCGGCCAGTAAAAATTGTAGTTGTACCTCTGTGGTGCAGGTTGCGGCTATGATAGCATTAGTGCTGGCCACGGCAGGGATGATGTTCTTCACCACCCCCTGGGTGAGGCGGTAGGTGAGGCCCTGGATGTGGAACTGCCTCGCCCGGTCCTGCGCCTTCTCATAGATCCAGTTCACGTGCAGCGGGTCGTCGCCGTCTATCACGGCGCCCCAGGGATTGTCTTTAGGCCACTGGAGGACCTTCACATATTCTATGCAGTGCTCTGGAAGCCTATAGTGAACACACATTATTACTTTCGACAATTGATAATCCCTATAATGTTGAACAAGGCTGCGCTGCATTACCAATATTATTACACTGTCCGTATAAGGGCTGCTACTAATCCTTTGTCAAAATATTATTTACTCTGCACAACTTTTAAGATGATTTTTTTCTCATCAAGCAAATATCACATGTCTATCAGGCGCGAGCGGTTCGTACATACGATGGATTCACCGAATCCCCCTCAAGATGTTAATGTATGGGAAATGATATTATATATTTTGCTCAAGAGCATCGTATTTATACAGCGGCGATTACAAACATCTTTATTATTGTTATACTTTTTACATCTAGCTATCGAGCGTAAGCGAGACATTATATGTATGTATCTAACTACATACATATGCCATGCGGCATATATATGTCTATACCGTGAAGTCAAGTGTCCGAAACAAACGAATCATCATAATATGCGGATACTGGGAACTCAAACGCTTCCAAAATCTAAGCAGACCTTTTGTTTTTGCGCATGCGCAATAAGATTGATGGGATGTCGCTACTCGAGTAAGATACGGCAGAGATTACAGAATCCAACATACAAAAATTGACCTTATTGTCTTCAGACATACTAGACAAAATAGGGTATTGCAATTCGGGCGGATTTGACTATCTTCTCTTAATGTTTATATTTTACCTTTTGTATGACATCAAATAAATAATTTTAACAATAATATGAATACGTCTTATTCTTCCTTCATGTATTAGTTTGCGTTGACTTTTTAACGCACGGCCACGGTGTTCAATATTTTTGTTCTTTGAAAAATAAAAATATGGATCCATCTTGTTCTCAGGTTATTGATTCAAATAGTAGATGTGACTGTTTAATTGAATCATTGTTACGTAAAAGTTTTTTGTCTAGACAATTTGCGGAAAAAAAAACATATAGTGGATACTGGAAAACCAACTCCAATTTTAAAAATTACCAGCAAGAATAAATCGTTTGTAATACATTTCCAAAACTCAATATATTCGAAAGTCTCCTGTCCTTACAGGAGAAGTCAACCTTTCACGATGCTGTAATTGACGACTTTATGAAGAAAGAACGTAGAATTGAGCTCAAGTATAAGTAAATGAATATCAGGTGAGTAATTTTTACAATAAAAATATAAATTGTTTATTGAAATCATTAAAATGTTATCAGGGAAATGTTCGCACATATGTTAATTTAAGACTTTCGGAGCAGAGCGTTTATTTGGATATCTTTTTAGTTACAGCTGTCAAATACAATAAGTATGTGCATTTCGTTTGTTGGCTAACAATTATTTTTATATAGGTAGGTATATGAATCTATGTTTTTCTTCAGCTTCCCATGGGGAACAGATCACGGACCGCCACTGATGTCTATGTGGTTAGCATCCTAAGCAACCAATAACAAACTATTTTTTTGCTTTCTCCCTAGCAACACAGCTGTAATGTCTCTGTTCTCTGTAGTACACAAGTAATGACTTATAAGGCTGATTGATGTCATGGGCATGCATCCCATACAGGCACATGCGCCTAGTGGTAGGAAATATATGGTAAAAAGCCATTTAAGCTTGATATTCAGATTTAAAATTAGGGGGTAGAGGTCCAGCGTGCACTGTATGTTATTTGTAATGAGTGTGTTTGTGATCACCTAGGAGTGTTGGCGATGGTGCATGGGGGGGTAGGTGATCTGCGGGGGGTAGAGGTCCAGCGTGCACTATATGTTATTTGTAATGAGTGTGTTTGTGATCACCTAGGAGTGTTGGCGTTGGTGCATGGGGGGGAGGTGATCTGGAGGGGGGGGTAGAAATCCAGCGTGCACTCTATGTTATCTGTAATGAGTGTGTTTGTGATCACCTAGGAGTGTTGGCGATGGTGCACAGGGGGTAGGTGATCTGCGGGGGGTAGAGGTCCAGCGTGCACTCTATGCAGGCGCTCATGCCAGGCAGGATGACGCGCGCATTCCCCTTGAAGCCCTCCGTGCCCCCATCAATCAGCGGCACCACTGTGCTCTGGTCCACACTGCCTGCAATCATACACATGCTCTTATAACTAACTAGCATATTAAAAGTTTTGTTAGTATAAATATAGAGGAAATAGCGGCTAAGAATTTGATTAAGTTCCTAATAACATGAATCACCAGTTTTTATATTTTGGTATTCAATGTTCATGTAAGGTTTGGTTTATTTTGTAAGTAGGTACCCATGCAGCATGTGTAAGCGTGAACTTACACGTGTCTGCTTATGGGAGTAGATTAAATATGAGTGTCAATGTTCATTTATCTTTGCAATTTAGATTATAGATAGATTATGATGTTTCATGAGTGTATTAGGCTGACTATCTATACTGTAAAAAATGTATCAATTTGCAAATGTCATCCCTGTTCCAGGGAAGGCTGGAGGGTTCATCTTTATTTGAGAATTGGATTTTAATTTGTAAGTACATAAGCTTATGGGAATGCATGTAATATGAATCTTAATGTTAATATATCTTTGCAACAATTGTAGACAGATCTGATTTTCACAATGTAAAATTTGTGTAAGGGGTGATTTTTACGATTACGATACGAGTATCTATTACCGCGAGCATAGGTACCCGCATACTTGCACATCTCTAGTTATAGAAATGGCTGTCAGATTTTTGCGAGCAAAATATTTCAGGAAACAAAAATTAAATTTAATGAAAATAATCATATGAAATAGTATGTTGAAGTGTAATATGACTCAAGATATTATGATTGTTCTTCTGTTGGCACATTTAGAAATTGACCAACTTAGCACTTTCTACGGATTTTTGTTGAATGGACAGTAGGAACATTACTGATTTAATAAATTTAGAGTTTTTCAAAATGCATGCGTTAGCGCAATTTATGTTAATCGAGGCATTGCTGTTTAAGGCCATCTAGTGCTTATGTATTGATGAGTATAAGAGCCTTTTCAGACACAACCTATTCTGCCCAGCTTGTTTCTGCTCTCTAGTTTGAACCATGCTCTGTGTGCAAACAAGTTGAAAATTAATGCAAGTAAGACGAAAGTACTGATTTTTGACAGAAGGGATGAAACTGAAGAATGCACGGTCATGTTGAATGGTACGAAAGTTGAAATTGTGGATGAATTTAGATACTTGGGAAGTATGTTTGAAAAGAATGGAAAGATGACAAGAGAACTTGAGAATAGGGTGTGCAAGGGAAAGCAAGTGGTCGGTGCAATAGGAAGAATAGCAAAGAACAAGCGATTGACGATGGATCTGAGAATGGCGGTACACAATGGAATATTGTTACCGACTTTGATGTATGGAAGTGAAGCATGGACAGTGAATGATAGCGAAATGAGTAAAGTATGTACGGTGGAAATGAAGCATTTGAGAAGTATGACAGGAAAAACTTTGAGGGATAGAGTTAGGAATGAATGGGTAAAAAAATAATGTAATTTGAAAGAGGATGTGAAAGTTAAAGTACAAAAGAATGTGATGAGATGGTTTGGGCATGTGGAAAGAATGAATGATGATAGACTGACAAAGTATGTATACAAAGAAAGTGTGAAAGGAAAAAGAGGGAAGGGACGACCGAGAAAAGTATGGAGTGATCAGATTGAGGAGATTGTGAAAGAATGGGATATTCAAAGTGAGCGTAAAAGAAGAAAATGCATGAAAAAGGTGATGAATATGAAGGAATTGAAAGAGGTATGTCAGGATAGGAAAAAATGGAGGCAGCTCTGCAGAGGCTCTGGCCACCCCTAGCGGAATGGCGACAGAGTAACAGTTAGAGTTGTCTGCAATTACTGGACAAACTGTGTGGAAGCTTTCATACAGCTCTATACACTACTGACTTTTGAGCCGGTGCTGGATAGAAAAAAAAAACCTAAGACAAACTGGGCAGAATGCATTTAGTGTGTAATGGCTGTCATAGTGCATTATTACAAGACACAGGCAGCTTCCATTTTATTATTTTCTCATATATTGTAAACTAATCAGTATTTCGTCATTGTAATTAAAGAGGGAGATGAGCATGCCGTTGAGCTAGTGCTTTGCCATGATGGAGTTCAGCCCGCAGGCCACCAGGTGGAGCTTCCGGTAGAAGTGTTGTGTGTTAAGTGTACCGTCATCGTTGTAGTTGAGCAGGGATATGAGCATGCCATTGAGCCAGCGCCGTGCTATGATGGAGTCCAGTCCGCAGGCCACTAGGTGGAACTGCCGGTAGAAGGAGGCGTCCAGCTCCTGTATGGGACAGTGGTGGGGGACTACGTTACACCCAGGGATCCTGCAACACCACACCAGTATTCATCATCTATTTAAGCTTGTTATGACTTTAAGGTTGGAAAGTTAGAAGATCACCAACTAAATGAAGGGCCGAGGTGAAGGAGAGTACAAAAATGGAAGCTTAAAAGCGGCTAGGTGCAGGAACTGCTGATGGCGGACAGCCTGGGAGGAAGTTAGCAGGCAGGGAATGAACCTCAGGGATAGTGACCAACCCAAAAAAATACTTGGAGGGCAGGAGATGTCTTGTGAAAAGTGACTTTTGCATTTCTGGCCATCTATTTTTTTTTTTTTTTTTAAGAAATCCTGTGCGGGAGACTCCCTAGATTCTAAATACTCTAGGGGTCTATGACACTTGTTGTAGTGCCGCAGAGGTGTACGAGCTTGGTCGTCGCTACAAAGCGCCAATACTCAAGCAAGACCCAGTTGCTGTAAGGCTGGATGGACCTTTGGTGACCGGTCATTGGTAAAGGTTTATGAATTTTTCAACCCAGCGAAGAGCACATTCGAAATATAAATGGGATATGTTTGTGCTCCGCCGGGATCCGAATCCACAACCTTCCATTTACGAGTCCGAAGTGTCGCCACTACGGACTACGGACCGGTCCAAGATGCCAACGACACGCGGTGTACCTGAGCGGTTACCCATCCAAGCACTGACCACGCCCAATGTTGCTTAACTTCGGTGATCTATGGGAACCGGTGCTTTCAACATGGCTAACGTCGTTGCATAGATGCCAGCCGCACTGTATGCAAGTTATGTCATGACATCTATGCATGCCAGCCGCAGCCAAAGGGTTAAGAGTATGCCATATGCTCAAACCCTTCTCATACCCTGAATGTATGTGTCAAAAGGACCCACAGAGCATGGACGCTCATACAAAGATAGATATTTTCGGAAGGCCTTCCCGAAAAGTAAACAGCAATGGCACGACAAAACAAGAACATGCAGGTCAGAGGTGTGCCATTGACTCTAAAAGTAAGTGGTTCAATGCTACTGAAGCAAATATCATACCTCGGGTGGCACTCCTTGTGGCATTGTTGCTAGATCACGAGAAGCATGAAGAATCATATATTAAAAAGAAATGCCATGGCTCTGCAATACATTTTATATAAAATAGCAGACCGACCATGCTGCGCACGGTTGGCTGCAAGGCCCTTCGGGCAGTCTAAGTCTGGCTTCGCAATAATTTTTCCTCACACCTCTTTCGCAACTAAACGCAACTAAGCTACACATATAGTGTAACTTCTTGCCGCGTTATCCCCGAAGGGGTCGCATGTGGCGAGTTGAACCTATTTATTTTTACAGGTAAGGGGGCCGGCCTTACGCCAACCACTTCAGTTAAAGTGGAGGTTTCCCAGCTCCCGAGAGGGCTGGTACCTACTCATTTCTTGTGAAGGCTGAGTAAACCTTGCCGGTATTTTATTTTGGGGTTTGAAATAAACACCGAAACGGGAAATCATTTCTGACACCCTCGGTGGGATTCGAACCCGAGCTTTAGGCATGGAATGCAAGCACTCTACCACCTGAGCTATCGACCGGACTATTGTTATTATCCTTCATTGTTATTAAATGCTTTGAGAAGTAATTTGAAAAAAAAATGGCGGTAAAAGGGTAATTTAGCTCTTTTCATGTTCTGAGCAGTGACGGCTCCAGGTAAGGTGCATCGGTGCATTGCAACCCCAGTAATAATGCCACGATCCAATACTTACAAATTTTCTTCCGCATAAAACACCGTTTGTGTCATGTATGTAATGATTTTACATATTATACAGCTCTGAGAATATGAAAATACTCCGAGCCGGTAGGTTGGTTTTAGGTGGGGATTTGGGGGGTAACCAATGACGGCTAGTATAAAAATGCACTGCTCAATGAAAAATCGACGAGCCGTCACTGGTTCTGAGTATCTTGTATGAGGCATGAGGTATGAGGCTGACCTCCCATACCGTAAAAAAATGTTCACTGAACGAATGTTTCTCTATTTCTGAAAAGGTCGGCAAAAGTTGCAGGACTTATGGTCATGAGAGGCTAAAATATTTATTTGTAATTACACATGCAGCATTTGTAAGCGTGAACTCACTTGTGTCTCCATGGGGGCATGCATTGAATATGAATTATAAATGTTACTGTATCTATGCAACTTAGATTTATATTCTATCTAAAAGGTGTTGAAATTGATCGTATTTATTTACTAAAAAAACATAATTTTTAAGACTTTTGATAAAAGACAGACACGTCCGAAGCTCTGAATAATATTTGGTGTGAATATGATGTGCATCCGTACAGGAGTTCTTCAGTTATTCACCCATTAACGCACATTTATTTTGTATGGGGAGGCCGTTGAATTTTATAAAGTAGTAGAAGTAGATAGATAGATAGATAGTAGATAGAACGATAGTAGATAGATAGATAGTAGATAGATAGATAGATAGTAGAAGTAGATAGATAGATAGTAGATAGATAGATAGAAGTAGATAGATAGATAGAAGTAGATAGTAAATAGATAGTAGATGGATAGATAGATAGATAGATAGATAGTAGATATATAGTAGATAGATAGATAGATAGATAGATAGATAGTAGATAGATAGAGAGATAGATAGATAGAAGTAGATAGATAGATAGATAGATAGTAGATAGATAGATAGATAGACTACGCATTGCATATTGTCATGTCATGATTGTCATCACCTGTCCTTGATGAAAGTTGGGGCCTCTTCGACCTTGGAGGAGCCGTTGTCCTTCCTCCTGAAGAGAAACTGCCTGTTGAAGTTTACTAATAATGACATTGTCATGTTATGATTGTCATCACCTGGCGTTGATGAAAGCTGCTGCCACCTCGGCCTTGGAGGAGCCAATGTCCTTCCTCCTGAAGAGGAACTGCCTGTTGAGGTTGGAGAGCTCGATGATGTCCATGTCCACCACATGGATTTGCCGGAAGCCCATCAGCGCGAGGCTCTTCAGCAGCTCACATCCCAGACCACCCGCACCAATCACCAGCACCTGGTGGGACAATCATGGTTATTTATCACAATTACTCCAAGCCCAAAAATCAAGAACCCGAGTGAAGCAAGTGATTAAAGACCTATAAATATATTTTGTATTGCTTGATTTTTTGGTTCCGGGTTTTGACCGTGGTCCATGTTTTTGCTTGTCTTCTTCTTTTTTCTATTTATTCTTTCTTGAAGACTTTCTTGAAGACTTTCAGCTTACGTTTCGTCTCCTCTGTGGGCGACTTCTTCGGAGTTCTGCTCGCTACTGAGGTCTGAACGATGGGCGATGTCTTTTATACTTATTCTAAAAGGGGGCGTGGCTTAATTGTTAGGTATAAAACTACCCTCTTTCATAACTTCAATTGTACTCAACCATGTTTTGTTTAGTTTCAAACACTCTTCTTTCCTGTTAAAATTTTTATTTTTATAAATTTCGATGGCTTCTCTATACAGCCGTGCATAATATCCACGAGCCTTAGCAATTATTTTGGTGTCATCAAAGTTTATATCATGGTTGTCTAACAGGGCGTGTTCCGCAACGGCAGATTTCTCTGTCTGCCCTAGTCTGCAGTTTCTTTTATGCTCCTTAACCCGTGTGTTTATAAATCTTTTTGTGGTGCCTACATACAATAAACCACAGCTACACGGTAGGACTGGACTCACCTGGTGTATACCAAAGTATACACCAGGTGAGTCCAGGACATCCAGTCTGTCTTTTGCAGAACGTAAGGCGTGTTGTATTTTCATGGTCGGAATGTATATGGTTTTTATATTATTTTTGAGGAGTATTTTTCCAATGCGATCAGTGATACCTCTGAGATATGGGATAAAGACCTTTGTTGCATTAGTGTCATATTTACTTGTTATGGTAGAGGCATTTCTTCTCCGTGTAAAACGGTTTATCTCTTTATTTGTATAACCATTTCTCACTAGGGCTGTTTTTAGATGTTGTATTTCTGTTTCTAGTGAGGCAGGCTGACAAATTCTGGTTGCTCTGTCCATAAGTGTTTTTATAACACCTCGTTTTTGGGCGGGATGGTGATTTGAAAATTTGTGTAGATATCTGTCAGTGTGTGTGGGTTTTCTATACACTTTGTAATTTAGTATACCTTCGTGTGTGCGTGTGACCAGAACATCCAGAAAAGCTATTGAATTATCACAATTTTCTTTCTCCATTGTAAATTGTATTCTATGGTTGATGCTGTTTAAATGAGTAAGGAAATTGTTTAGTTCCTCCTCTCCGTGGTTCCATATTATGAAGGTATCATCAACATATCGAAACCAACATTTTGGTTTTTTAGGTGCAGTTTCCATTGCTCTCTTTTCAAAAAATTCCATATATAGATTAGCCACGGCAGGACTAAGGCAATTGCCCATCTGACAACCATGATATAAACTTTGATGACACCAAAATAATTGCTAAGGCTCGTGGATATTATGCACGGCTGTATAGAGAAGCCATCGAAATTTATAAAAATAAAAATTTTAACAGGAAAGAAGAGTGTTTGAAACTAAACAAAACATGGTTGAGTACAATTAAAGTTATGAAAGAGGGTAGTTTTATACCTAACAATTAAGCCACGCCCCCTTTTAGAATAAGTATAAAAGACATCGCCCATCGTTCAGACCTCAGTAGCGAGCAGAACTCCGAAGAAGTCGCCCACAGAGGAGACCAAACGTAAGCTGAAAGTCTTCAAGAAAGTCTTCAAGAAAGAATAAATAGAAAAAAGAAGAAGACAAGCAAAAACATGGACCACGGTCAAAACCCGGAACCAAAAAATCAAGCATCTAGATCCGGCCGTGAAAGCCTAAAAACATTTATATTTTGTATTGTTTGTGTATTAACACTGTGAAAATTCATATTGTTTAATTTTATAATTTTTTGATTCATACCTATTGACTAAATTTATTAATAAATCTTTTACTGTAATCATACCTGAAGATGACCTACTAGGTCGAAAACGCGTTAGTAATTTGTTTAAAGATTTTAATCTTTTTTAAATAAATTTTTATTGTGAAAATAAACAGTGTTTTTTAATTCATCAAAAAATAATAAAATTAGACCTATAAATATGCTGCCATTTTTTTTTAAATAATAGAAGAAGTAATAAGCAACCACCATTTTCACCATATTCAATACAAACTCAAAAATAAATATAGGCTCTTCGGTGTACTCAGTCTTCACAAGAAATGAGAACCAGCTCCCCCGGGAGCTGGGAAACCCCCACTTCAACTAAAAGTGGTTGGCGTGAGGCCGGCCCCCTTACCCATAAAAATAAATAGGTACCGAATCGCCACATGCAACCTCTTTCAAAGACATAGATGGCTTACGACTATTCTTTCCCATTGTAACTTAGTGCATATTATCTTAAACGTATCATGAAACAATCAATCAATATAAAAGACATAGATGGTGTACGCCTGTTTTTCCACAGTAACAAACATACCATGAAACAGAATAATAGGTAAACAACAAAAATATGAGACATAAGATATTAATTAAAGATTTTAAATTATGATTACGGTCGTTAGACATTTTTTGGAATGAAAAAAGTAGATCCACCCTTTCATTAAACGGACGGTTTCACACGAGGACATAATATCGTCCTTCTGTACAAGTGGAGCTATTGCGACATCTATGGAAGCATCACCGAAGGTCAATAAATGTACCTACAACCTTGGACCTCGAGCAAACAACAATAATTCAAAAATTTGTAAATTTTTAGGATTCAAATTAAACACTGTTTTATGTTCACGCATCCAATTTTTTTTTTTTTAATATTTACAAACGTTTTCGATCTATAATCATCGTCAGGTATATATTATCAGGTATATGATTAAAAAAAGAAAACGTTTGTAAAAATAAAAAAATAAAAATAATTGTATACGTGAAAATAAAACAGTGTTTAAGTAATTTGAATCCTAAAAATTAACAAATTATTGAATATGAATTTTTTGACAGTGTTAATACACAAACAATACAAAATATATATAAATAATTTAACAGTTTGTGTTTCTTCCTTGTAAAAGACACACGTCTCCTGAAGACGTCGGATATGACTCCGACGAAACGTAGAGAAAATTGTTCTTCTCTTTACACATCCGTAACATTGTAACATCCGTATTTTTCATTACAAAAAATAAGATATTAATGTCATACCTACATCAAAAGTAGACATAAGCATGACGGCTGCCTGGAAACTAATTATAACAAGATCTTGTTTGTATAAAGACGACGCTCTGGGGCGCACTCTGTTTTGGTACACAAATGGGCTCAGATGCTCTATCTATATCTTTTATGTTGATCGATGTATACAACAACATAAATGAGACATAAGAAATCAACGTTGTTGAAATACCTAAATATATATACCTACCTACAATGATTAATTAATTTTTAATTCATACCTACTGATCTGTCATTATTGTCTATGTTGAGAAGCTACTTCCTGTTCTCTTGTTTTCCTTGCTATATTATTGTGATGTAATGTAAATTGTTGTGCTAATAAAATCTCCTATCATCCAACAACAAGAAGTATATTTAACTGAAGAATAATATTTACCAACAAACGTCATACGTCAAAGAGAGACATTAACATTGGTTTTCCTTGAGGGTTGCCAATGGCTGTAGAGCAAAGACGATGGACAGGCGAGAGTGGAGCAGAATCCTGGATTCAGCCAAGGCCCACCCAGGGCTGTCGAGCTTATGATGATGGTGATGATGGCCTGTTTATTTTATAAATCAAACACCTTGCACGTGGACATCAGGAACTCCAGGATGTCGGCAGAGGGCTCGAAGTCCGGGTGGCAGAAGGGTCCGGAGCGTTCCAGGACTTTCCTGATGTTGAGCCATCTCTTCTGAAGGTGATCAGGACTGGCTGCGCGCGGCTCTTCACTCGCCATTGTTAACGCTAGATGTATTTAGTGATTTCAATAATTTTATGAAATATACTTTAAATTTTGCACAGACGGCTTACCGGTGTGAAGATAGCCTGACAGTTGGGGAAAATTGAATTTCCCCACATTATAAAAATAATTATAAAAAGTGAATTAAAATGTAATTAAAGTACAAATTAAATAAATTAAATAATCCAAACAAATAAAGCATACGTAAAACTACTGAAAAATACATCAAAAATTGACCACATACCCCAGTCCTTCATAGTAAATGCACATTTTACGGTATGGAATTTTGTGCTACAATAGGGCTGCCATACGTCCCGACCACAGAGTATAGTCCCGACACGTCGGGACATGTCACCCACAGAGTAGGGTAAATAGAGGCGCCACTCCTGCGTTGAGCATAAGTACCTAACATAGATTATAGTAACTTGTGCTGCCACCTGCTGCGACCAGAAGGCAACGTTACCACGATTCATACTATATATACCTACCTGTATGATACCTATATACATATTGTTATTATTATGCCTGTATTATTATCGGTATATTATTATTAACTTCATATTATTATTCAAGGATACTCTGTTATTCAAAATCAAACCATTTTTTTTATATTTCTTAAAGATTTATTAACGTAGGTATATATTTACAAAACAATATTATTTCAAAACATGATAAATATCTTATAAAATATTACTATAACTTGGTTCATCATTCCTCAATACTGTCTTAATTGAATGCTGAGCATGCAAATTGCTAGGACAAAGCCAAATACTTGAAAATTTAAAGCCGCCACCAAGAAAGTAGCCCTTTTTGATTTTATACAAACATTATTGAGAAATGATTACCGAACACAATGTCAACACACGAATTCACAACGACAAAACTGTATCGTCACTTGTCACCCAGCCGAGTTTCTAGGATAAAGGCAAATATTTTATTATTGGTTGCTAACGACGCAGTCCCAGACAAGGCTAATACATTTTGCTGTCGAGAAAACATTTCAAATTCAAAAATGTTCGAGAGTCCATGTCACATAACCTCACCATACGTAGCTACAAAAATGTACATTTTCACGCGAGTGATAACTCATATTAATTATACAAGCGGATCAACGAAAAAAATACGATGATAATAAAGTTAATTAAGCGTGATTTCGTAACATGAATACAAAATAAAAATCACTTAAACTTTGACAGCACGGACGGCGTCCACTAAAAATTTCAACTGAAGAATGGGTGGCCCTACGCCAGATCAAGTGTTTTAATTATTTCCAAAAAAAGTATTTTTTTGTGTTACGAAAATAAAAAGTAATGTATTATTTTGCTTAAATATATACAAAGTAGATGTTTGAAATAAAACGAACATTTCTATATTGTCAGATTTGTAAAATAATGTATCATGCGTTTTTACAAAGGCTATCACTCATTCTGTTTTTAACAGGCTCGTGCCCGTAAATAATCATACTCTATGGTAATTTATGTTTCATCGGGAACCGGCTGTTCAATATGACTCAGCCCGCATGATGTCACCCAATGTCACCGTTGTGTGCTCATCTGTCCCGATGTGAACACTAGGCCGTGTTCGGGGAGCTAGCTTGAGCACTTTGAACGCTTACAATAAAAATCGTGGTGGGGGTAGCTCGATCGCAAACCTCCCCGAACGATAAAAAGCGAATTTCATATGTCAACCACACAGCAGCTGTCAAAGCTCGGCAGAACGGATGCAGATTTATCTTGAAACGCATTATTGAGCCATGATTCTAATATTTCCAGCAGAATTTTCAATTATTGAAGAGCTTTTGATATCTCGAATCCATTATTTAACATTAATAATTGTGTCTAATATTCGTGTTGTTGAGGTTAGCTGTCAACTGTCAGTGGAACTGTATGAACCATTGATGTGAAGTTGGAACGCTTCAGCCGACCCACCTTCGCAAAAAAGCGAAAATAGCGAACGGTCGAGGCGTCGTGCGTGACGTCATACCTCATAATATTTGCTTACGATGAGCTCCCCGAACGGTGTGTGAGTGCTTGAAGCGCTTGAAGCGCGCTCCCCGAACACGGCCCTAAAATGTCCCGAAGACCGACAACACGCGGCGATGTTGCGCGTTCGTATGGCTAGAGTGGGTGCGAGCGGATTTTCTTTCACGTAACTAAAGAGCTTGAAAGGAAAAGAAACCTATTAAAAATATGTCAGTATTTATATGCAGTTCCAGGTCACAATGCAAATGTTGAAAGAATTTTTTCCATGGTTTCAGCACAGTGGACAAATGAACGCAATAGTCTTAACATAGACACAGTGGAAGTATAATGCAGTGCAAGTATAACTTTAAAATGACTTGCACTGAATTTTACAAGTACGTAAAAAAAGAAAAACACCTTATCAAGTTGGTGAAGTCATCCGAAAAATACAGCTGGCACAAGAAATATAAGGAGTAAATAATTTTAGTATAGGTTTAATTAAGTATTTTATATTTCCTACTCTACTTTTCTACTATTTTCTATTTTATATCTGCACTACTATTTTCTTTAAAATGTCCAAATAAACGTAATTTTAATAAACCCGGGTTTTTATTTAATCCTTCCGACTTGGGTGTCCCCGGTAGGGATGGGCGATAAATATCGATATATTCGAAACCCGATATATATTTTTTAAATATCAATATTTATCGCCCGGAGCAAAATATTATCCTTAACTTATAGGTTGGTATGAGGCTGATCACCCATACTGTAAAAAATGATTCAATTAGCCTATGTCAACCCTGTTTCAGGGAAAGACGGCAGAAGGTGCAGAGTCTGTGTTCATTTACAGTTGTTTCTTTTTATATAAATATGTCTGCAATTTACATATGTAAGCGCGAACTAACATATGGTTGCTTATATGTATGCATATGATTGTAAGCTGTAAATGTTAATGTATCTTTACAGATTAGATTAGATCGCCGATATTTTATATAAGAAATATCAAAATCATGTCTTTTTGATATTTTTTCTATGACCGATATTTTTTGGAACACGATTTGCACCCCCCCCCCCCCCCCCCTAGTGTCCCGACGACTCACTTCGAATTTATGGCAGCCCTATGCTACAACGAAACATAAACACTACATTTTTATATTTTTTAATGATGACTAAGTTTATAAGATATATAAGATTATAAGATTATAGATTATTATACTAAGTATAATAGGAAGTAAACAAAGCAATATTTTTTTTGTGCATTTTTCCGAGAATAAAAAAAAAAACATTACTATAACGAGAACTGCAATACAAACAGTGCTGTTTTTTATTTTTTTTATGACAGCTTAAATGAAGCACTACTTGAAATGAAGCATTACAAGTAATAAACTTCGGTGATTTTTGTGCAACTGATGTGAACAACGAAAATTACAAATTCCACATTCTTACAATTTTTAATATTTTTGTGCTGGAAGATTGTGGGAGAACGAAATCATAAACACCCCCCTTTTTTTCTTCCGATATGATAGTGAAGCTAATCATGAAGCATTATATGCAGTAACATTTTTGTGCTAATTTTTTAAGATCGTGAAAAAAAAATTCTTAAAATTTTTCATACTTTACAGATTTCAATATTTTTGTGCTGAAAGATTGTAGGAGAACGAAATCATAAACACCCCCTTTTTTTCTTCTGATATGATAGTGAAGCTAAAAATGAAGCATCATATGC